>OY743225.1:81252382-82628713 GCA_963555765.1 Orthonevra nobilis
CTGGGGTCAATTTAAGTCCTTTTGTTAAGGAGTCAATTATTTATATTTTGGAAAAAACGCACGACTTTCGAAGTCATGTTTTTTAATTACTTGCGTTACCAGCTACTCTATCTCTCCTTAGTTTTTCTTTTTTGTTAATATTTTATCTTTCTTTCCTATTTCGCTTTATTAACTAGCTTACCGTCTCTTGTTTTATCTTTTTTTTTTCTCTACGCAACGAGCTATCTATGAACATATGGCGTAGGAAGTCATTTGCTCTCGTGCTGTAGTTGTCAAAGGTGGCGGCACTTGTGCTGTGTTTGCCGGGTTCTCTAGTTCTTATGCCCTTACAATAATGCACTTTGTATTGGTGATAGAGTTTTGTTAAGCCCAACGTTCGCGAATGCACTCGTCCACTTAAATCGTGACAATCTCAAACACTCAAACTAAAGAACAGAATTAGTATCAAATAAACTATATTGCTGCCATTCGTATTATATTCTTTCAACATTTTTCCATAGCACAGACTCTTCCAAATATAGTTCGTTGATTGTAATTTTAACAAGACAGTTTTATGGCTGTCCGGACCGCGGTGCCGTTTCCTCGAACTTTATTAAGTGAAAAATGTTGGTTGGTAATTTCGAGTGCAGAATTAATTTATTCAGACAGAAGCGTGGAAACACAAAGGCTTGTTTATCCATTCACAACTCTCGAGATGCTTGAAACTCGTTTAAGCTAAAGCATGGAGTGAATATACCTCGTTTTACTAAGAGTAGATGTAGAGGAGGACGAGGTGTAAGACTTTGTGAATTTCAACGTGTATGAAACGAAATACCTTGAAGCGCATGCGGGTTTGAAAAGGCTATTTGGAAAAGACAATCGGGTGATAAGTAAGATTCTTATTTAAGAAAATCGGCGCTCGAACGCATTATTGATCAGCAATGTGGTTGTTTAAAAGGCTAAGATCCCTCTTCTAAGTGTGGAAGAGTTTATCAGCCGCCTATCGTGATTCTAAAATTGCCTGGTGATTGCAAGGATTTGCCTTCCTTTCGCGATTCATTATTTCATTTTTTGAAATCTTTTTTGATTGGAAACCCGGCTGATCTCATATCAAAGTATCAGACTCCAAGTATTCGGACGCTTGGGATAAGTTTGAAAGATGATTCGATCGCGGAAAGTTGCACACGTTTTTATTCCTACCATCTACAAACTTTTCAAGTTCACACACACTTTGAAAGATAACCGTCGGTGACGATGAAGTGAATCGTGGGTTAAATGCACTAAATAAGAATAAGTGATCCGTGACTGATACACATCTTGATCATCAAGTTTGATGACGGAACGAAACATGCATGAGCGGAAGAAGTCGGGTGTCGGGAAGATATCTCTATTCAAGAACTTATAGACTTTAAAGAAGTTCGTAGACGTATTAGAAGCATGCCAACCGCTTAATCATCAAGCATAACGCTTATTAACCCATCCGGTCAGCGTAAATAATTTGGAGTCAAAAATGCTGAAAGCAAATCGCAATGCCTTTTGCGTAAAAGTTCACACCAATTATTCCAGTGCGCTCAGTTTTTTGAAGTGAACATTTCTTCGCGTAGAGATTTTAGTAAAAAGAGTGAAATTTGATGCTCGTGTTTGTGCTCAGGCCATTCATCTAACAAATTTTTGTTATCATTTTGCTGACGTTTTTGCAAGGCCACCATCTAGTTCATCTAGATGAACCTAACCCTATTTTTTTATCGGCATCTACACCATCTCAAAATATACCTTCGATATCATCATCATCGAATCCTGAACAAAATCCTTCTACTGTTGCCCCATTGAAAATAGCCATTCGCTGAAGCTTAGACCTTGTACGCAGACAGTACTACCAACTATTCATGCTAAGCTTAAAATTGAATGGGGTCAGCTTGTTGATGCTCGCGGTCTGTTAGATACAAGGTAACAAACTTGTTAAGTTTCTGAAGTATGTGTTAAAAGATGTATGTCTGTTATTCTTCGGTCTCGCCCTACCATTTCACCATTACCAGTCGAAGCCTTCATTCTGGGAAAATTAACATCGAATTTACATTCAAATTCACTTGGAATTATATTCGGAATTTGGATTAAGCGCATCCTACATTTAATCGGTCTAGTGCACTTGACATAATCTACGGAGCTAGTAAGATTTGGTAAATTTTGATAGCAGATAAGATTCTAGGACCACATGAAAAACCGATAGCTCAAAACACATCGTTCGGTTAAGTCATTTCAAGGGTATAATTTGGATCCGATCAAGAAGAAGTGATTTCTTCTTTTCATTTTTTGGTTGATCTAGATACTCTTTTGCAGAGTTTCTGGGAGCTAAATGAAGTTCGCTCTCAAGCATCGTACCATTTGTAATGATCCAGCAGAAGAACATTTTAGAGATAATTTTTCTTGCGCCGCGGATGGATGGTATGTCGTATCTCTTCCTTTTTAAATCCCTGTGCCTTATTTCGTCGGTACTTTGGACTGGGCTGTAACGCGATTACATTCGATAGAGCATCAGTTTTGAAACAACCTTGATTTGTAGAAAGTATAATCGAAACTCATGGAGTGTTTTGAATTTGCCCATATGGATCAGCCCGGTGAAATCAATAACGAGCTTTCGCGACCCTTCCACAGCGAGCGTTTAAACCAGACAGCTCCATAACAAAAATTAATATTAAAACAACTCGTGAAAATGGAGTTCCAATTGCAGGGTTCTTCTCGCATAGCAACACCCTAATGATTGTGAATATTCTTTTGTTAATACGCAACAGTGTCAGGCTCTATCGTTAAACTTTGAGCAAGCCAAATTCTCTGATAACGAGAAGAACGTTGCTGTCTGAAAATCACGAATCTCTGATACCCTTGGACTCCTTGCACCCTAGGTTACTCTTCTTAAAATGATGTTTCAGAAGCTCTGGTCTGCTAAGCTTGATCTGGGTTGGGATGATACTCTGCCACTTGAACACTCTGAACTATGGGTTATTTACCACGACCAACTACCGTACTATGAAAATATTCGAATTCCGCGAATTATTTTTTCCGTTGAATAGATGATTAAGCTGCATGGATCTAGTGATGCCTCGTCTCTAGCAAACGCTGCCGTCGTTTATACCCGTTTGACATCTTCTGGCGGTGAAATTAAAAAAACAATTTTTAGCAGCAAAGACAAAAGTGGCCCCTGTATAAACAGTATTAATTCCACGTCTTGAACTCGGCGGTGCTTCGCTATTAGTTCGTTTAATAGATCGGGTACGATCTTCGGTAAATGCCAAAATCGATAGAACTTTTGCATGGTGAATTCCGAAATTGTACAACATTGGCTTTCGTCAACCCCTCGTCAACAATATTTGTTGCAAACCAAACCGCTGCAATTTTAAAGATGATTCCACTGACTCTTTCTCCACACTACTGACTGCCCTTCACGTGGAGTACCACCTTCGGTTCTTTTTAAGCACTCTCTCCAGTGGACGGGTCCAACCTGGCTATCTCAATCTGAAGAATGTTGATCTAACTCTAATTTTTCGCTAAATCTACCTGAAAATGAATCGAGTAAACTCGGGGAAAAATTTATGGTAAGGAGTGTTCTGGTCACATCATTTTGGAGTGCGTGAATAATTTAAGGTCTGCAACTCCACTTCCAGCGTCGCAAGAACTTAAATGGGCAGAAATACTTAAAGCAAAAAAAATATTCTTAAAGTAATGCAGAAAAGGTTTTTCGAGGATGATATCCAAGATCTAAGTGCGTCACGTCAGCCCCCGTCAAAGTCAAAACTCTATAAATACTCAGCATTATTGGACACGACATCTCTGCATCGGTGGTCGACTAAAACATACTTATGTTTCTTGTTAGCATAAAACACAAAATAATTTTCCTGCAAATTTTCCTGTTTGGATATTGGACAGAATCGTGTCTGACAACCCTGGCTGAGGCAACCAAATACTAGTTGTTTCTGTGAGAACAACAGCTGGTACACTTGTTCGCTTTACTACTGATGTCCTGAAACTCGTTTCAGGAGCGCGGGATATTTAGGACTCAATTATTATTATTTTGTAGAAAAAACCTTGTAACGTAATGAATAGTATGTCAATGCACTTTGCATTGGTGAAAGAGTTTTGCTTAGCCCTTGTACAACGTTCGCAAATGCCCTCGTCCACTTTGAGGTTATTAGACACCACATCTTGGACCAAGGTACAGAATTAGTATCAAATATTTCTGGGATTCGTATATGAATTTTCTCTTGGCATTCTTTCGAATTCTGAAAAAAGTTTACATGCCAAATGCACGGATCTTCTTTGAAAAGAGCCATGTTACCAATGCATTGTATTTCCGAAAATGTCATCAAATGAATCTGTTCATCGATTTCTTTAAGAGTTGGCCGACTTATCAATTTCAAATCAGGGTTAGCTCAATAGTCAGAACTTTAATATTGACATATTTTAGAAGGGAGGGAAATAGCCAATCATGATGCTGCTTAGCGTTCAAAAAGCTCTCAACGGCCACGAGAAAACAATGGGAAACAACGCCTGATATTCGTACATGATGTAAGTATGTAAAAAAATTGCTCTTTATTTCAAATTCAGGGTTATGAGCAAATTGATTCGCTAACAGAAAAAAAATTAACACTGTTAACTTGTTTGCATACGTGTTGCTTAAAAAATCGTTGGTTCCGTTACCCATAACTAGCGAAAACAACATAAGTCGTAACAGAAGCGTTTGCTGTTGCTGTTTACATATTTCATCGCGTCCCATGTTAAGTTAACTTAAACGAACTTCTTATAAATTCTTTTATTACTTAGGAATCAAAACGTGACGAATGCATCTTTATTAGTGATGAGAATTTACCGTTCAAGGCATTTGTATATATTTTCACACGTAAATTATTTTCCGGATTGGATATTGTCACCTTTCACTCCTTTCCATCTCCATGGAATATGAGGTTTCCATTTCCCTCTCTGTTCAATACTTTATTTCAACTAAAAAAATTAAATGTTTTGTTTCTAACATATGTTCAAGCTAAATATTTTATTTTGTTTTGTCTTGTACATGAATTCATATACATATGCGCCCTTATTCATGTGGACAATACTTACTTACAAAATACATACTTTTGTCTTTATGTATCGGGTTTTCAAATGGGGACTTGACAACTTCGAATTTAATTTGTGAACGCACCCTTTCACTTACATTCGAACTGTCATTGCCAATTTATTCAGTAAACACAGCTTACATGAACAAGCAATGTCTGCAAATTATAAGAAATTCGGAGTCGGTGACAGCAACTTTAGGAGCGTTAACTCCAATTTTCTTTGAGTCTACATATGCGTTGTGTTATGCTGCCGTGCCAGTGAGACAACTAGTTGGTCGAAGTGTCGAAAATATCGCTGTCATTCAGGCGTCCGTAGCAAACGATGCAAATCTTTCAATTCCACGGCGTTCTCCACAATTGGGCATAGCTCAGAGCACATTACGGCGTATTTTGCGTAGGGATATCGGTGCTCACCCATACGAGATCAAACTGACTCAAGAACTGAAGCCGATGGACCATTTGAAGCGACGTTCGTTCACAGCTTGGGCTCTGAAGGATATGATGAATTTCATCGCAAAATCATCTTCAGTGACGAAGCTCATTTTTGGCTCAATGGGCTCGTCAATAAGCAAAATATGCGTAATTGGTCCGGTGAAAATCGACATTTGCTTCATGAATCACCACTTCATCCAAAAAAAATAATTATTTGGTGCGGTTTGCATGCCGGCGGCTTTATTGGGCCATATACTTAAATCGACGATACCGATCGTCGCGTAACTGTGAATGGCCAGCGTTATCGCGGAATGATTACCGATTATTTTTGGCCCGAATTGAAAGATATGGACTAAGACGACTAGTGGTTTCAACAGGATGGTGCCACAAGCCACGCAGTCACCTTATAATCGATTTATTTTATTTATTTATTTAAAAAAAAAAGTTGTCAATTCCTTGCTGAAAAACCCTGTATTTCACTCAAAGAACCATGAAATACATTAGTGAACGCTGAATTATAAAACTATTGAAATTGATCAAATTTTGAATTGTTTTCCATATCACTTCACATAGTTAGATTTCCGCGATGTTAATAGTAAGTATTTTTTTAAAGATTTCAAGCTGCAAAATTCATCCGGTACGTTTGGAAATAATATATACTCAATTCGTATTTACAATCAAAAGTTTTCTTTTCATTGCGGCACTCGGACTACAGAATATTTCGGACCTATAAGTGATTAGCGGAAGAATTAATGTCTACGTTTATTAAGGTATTACATATTGTTGGAAAAACAGCATATAGAAACGATTTTTTTTTTATATAGAAGTGGGAGACAAAATAATCAGTAATCGAATGCAAGTTAGCTTATCTGCTTCATAATGTTCTCCACACGTTGAGCAAATAAGTTGACCCTAAAGTGCAATTCGTAGCTACAAACTATATAAAAAAATTTGTAAAAAAAATTGTAAGTTCCTTATGAGAAATGCATTTTTTCAGTGCGATGCCGTTTGACCATCAATTTATTTGTGTTGTAACGTGCCACTGTCTCACTTCTAATTATTCTACTTTAAGGAGCTCTACATCGAATGTTAAGACGGCAATTGGTGGGATGATTCCTGGATGACCACGGCTGCCGTAGGCGTAGTCCGGCGAACAGACCAACTAAGCGCGTTGTCCAAGCGATAGTTGCTTGACGCCCTCGTCCCAGCCGCGAATAACCTCTCCGCGACCAATGGGGAACTTGAATGGTTTACCGCGGTCGCGTGATTGTCTTAGCAAGCATCAATTTTGTATCGAGCTGCGTTAAATATTAAGATAGTTATAAATTCCTTAAACAACCATACACTTTACTTATAATTGCCTTAATACACTTAATACCACACACTTTACTTATAATTCTCTTAATATGATCATCCCAACTGCAAGTTCGGTTAAACCATTTGCCTAAGTTTCTTTCTTTGTCAACGTACTCGATTTCAGAAGTTCCAAGGTATGCCTTTCGGAAATAATTCGTATCTATTTTGTTTTTGTGAATGACTGTACATTTCGATTTCAGTGGATTCAAGTTTGGGGAATTTCTAACTGCCCAAAGTAAAACCTGTTTGAGATCCTCTTTTAATCGATAAGCTCCATTTTCAATAAGGTCCAGCTTACAACTTAAATATATCTGTACGTCATCAGCATACAAATGTATTGCGCTATTTTTGATTGACAGTGGAAGGTCATTAATGAATATGGAAAACAACAAAGGACCTAAGACAGACCCTTGAGGGACTCCTGAAGAAACAATTATAAATTCGGATACTTTGTTTTTTAATTATACGGCTTGCTTCCTTTCTGCAAGATAAGATTATATAAGTAAAATTTTTATTATTTTGCCACACATGAAAATAAAGACGCTTTCTTTGTTGCGACAACTTCATTTGTTGACGTTTCTGAGTACAGTTCAAACCTACAAATTTACAAAAAGAAATCACAAAGATTTTTATTGATAAGAAATTTATTTATGAGCCATTGACACTTGCAGTTGCAATACAGATTGGTCCCGTTCCAGCACGCCTTTGCTAAACTGGTATACTGCTCCGCTACGGGGAAATTCCTCTGGAACGCATTTGGAGCAAAAGAAAAAATGACGTCACGCTTACCAGCAAATAAAATAGGGTTTGACAGCTTTCCTTGCGTAGCGAAGAAATCTTTGTTAAATTTCCCCGTCGCGACTCGCTATCCTGCGCTACCTTCCGCTACGGTACGAACTGTCATCTCAGTACATTTTTCGCGTAGCGGATCTGCGCTACAGTGTGCTGGAACGGGGCCAATGATAAATATCAAATTTCTATTGTCAATTGACAATAAGGGTGAGGTTTTCTTCAGCTCATTATTAATCAATGATTTCAAATGGTCTAAAAGTACTGCCTTCTGTTTACTTGAAGCCTTGATTACTCCAAGTAATTTCAAGTACAATGATTGCAAAAGGAGAAAATAAGAAATTTAAGTGGAAGTTAAAGTATTTAGTTGGTCTTTTAACTTAATTAAAAGAAATTAATGAAAATACTGTGACTTCGCAGAAAGCAATCCCGAAATAATGCATTCCTTTACAGCTCTGATAGTTAACTATACTTAACTTAAAAGGCACGTAATTTTTACCATGAAGGGCAATGCCACCCCCTGCAATAAAATAAGTTGTATTCAGTAGAAACTTAAAACTTCGTTATTTTAATGAATTTTTTGATTAACTGAAACGCAATTGAACTTTCAGAACTAAGGTGTGACACTTCCAACAACAAGAGTTAAAATCAAAAATGCTAGCGCAGAATAGTGAAGAAAAAAAAATGTATTTTGCAACTCTTAATTTCATTTGTCACTAACAGACTGGTTGGCTGTTTTTGTACGGGAGAAAAACTCCCTACAGCTACCTTGTATATTATTTTTTATCGAATTTAGCCGACAACGAAGCTAATGTTATATTCATTCACCAAAGTCCAGTGCAAAATTAGAAGTCAGATATCTTGGTTCAGGTGTTTCTTTCGTATATTATTTCACTTATTTATAAACTCAAAGGATTAGGATTTTGTGACAGCTTCCCGGGGCGCTGATTGGCGTTTCTTTACTCCCCAATTATATACTCGAGCCATATTAACCTCAGTTGTAGTAATTTGATCCCTAAAACGATGAAATTATTTTCATTTTCTCCACATGAGATCTTTTTTTTTACCTTAAAAAATCTTGGTCATGCTCCACACTCTTGAGGTTCGAAACAGCGGATATCATATTTTGGCTTAAGAGCTCTTTCGCCTCGCTAAGAGGATACTCTAACATGACATTTGCGCCTAGCCAGAGGCAAACGGTTTCGGTTGGCTCAACCAATGTCTTAATGAATACTTGATCACTCAAAAGAAATTGGGTCTCCTTAACTTCCGATTGATTCCGCAAAACATCAATCATTTCCAAAGATCGCTGCAGATCCGGTATCTGTTGTTTTAACTTTCTTCGTCGGGCATCAAGATTGAAAGCCATAAACCTGTATTTTCCATGTTGCTCATCAAGTCTCTGAAGAACTTTTTCACAGTTCTTCTCATTTTCTGGCTGTTCCATAAATGCATCTATTTTATCCTGTGTAAATGAATTTTTATTTACAAACTATAGGACCTTCGTAGAAAAAAAATCTTACCAGAAAGACTGCTTCTGGAATACCGGCAAATGATTTCTGATTTTTTGGTAGTTTAGGCATTTCTGCAGAATCTATTATAGCAGTCATTTTGTTTAAAAGAGCGATACACAACTTTATTTTTAAATTTATAAACAGCAGGCTCGACTGACCTCAGCCTCGTGAAAATTGAATAACAAGGAGTAACATATGCATAGAAGAGATAGTGAATTCACTACAAGATCACGAGTATATATTGAATATATAATATTGACTAAGTACATACGTCACAAGGGCAATATGCTTGAATATAAAAACAAATCCTTTTACACAGTATACAGCTTTTCGTGTATTACGATATTGCTAAATTTACAAGTGTGTTATAGAACTAATATTTTATTTAATTTTTGCAATTGCAGTTATTCATTTTTAGTCTTAATGAAAAGTTCATCGGTTAAAGTTGGCCTTTTCATTTGCGCATTAAGGAAAATTGGAAAGCTTCTGGAAATCGACAACGGGACCAGATTGATTTTTTCTTAATTGCGTGAAGCGAAAAGTTTTTCCTTCATCTAAATTTCCATAAAAAAAATAAAAAGAATGGACGTAGATGAAGTTCTTCCGACGAAAGAAGACTGGAATAGTGGACGCATTAATTTCACCTCGGATGTGAGAATCTATACAGATGGTTCAAAGATGAATTGCGGAGTCGGAGCTGGTATTTTATCAGAGGATCTGAATGTATGTACAGGTTTGAGACTGCCGAACGACGCCAGTATCTTTCAGGCAGAAATCTTCGCCATTAAGGGAGCGTGTCTTCTAATAAGATCAATCAAACGCACAGACTCGATACAAAGAATATGTATTCTCGTTGATAGACAAGCAGCTATTAAAGCTTCAGTATCGACCACCATATCATCGAAAATAGTTCAAGAATGCCGCGAACAGCTTGCTAGCTTAGCAGAAAGATTCAGGATTACCATTATTAAAGTTCCCGGGCACACTCACATCCCAGGTAATGAAAGAGCTGACGAACAATCCAAGCAAGGTGCAGCACTCGAAAGCTCACATGCCGCGGAGGTGCATATACCACTAGGACTAGTCAAAGCTGAAATCGATACACATTTCCGGAATATTGCTGGCTTTAGGTGGTCTCAACTTAACACTTGCGCAAAATCCAGGAAAACATGGCCGCTATATAATCTAACACGGACTGAGGATCTCCTAAGTGGTCATCACAGGGCACTGGCCGATAGGAGACCACGCAATCAGACTTAACATCCCATACAACACACACTGTCGCAGCTGTAACGACACTTCAGAAAAGGAGACACTTACTCATTTTCTGTGCAGCTGCCCAGCGCTGGCTAGAACAAGACAGCGAACATTAGGCAACGCCTTTTTCGAGTCCAAATATCCAATGAAATATCAAATAAAACCATAAAACAACTAATTAACTTTCTTTATGCAACATGATGGTTGTAAGAAAGCATTTATAAATTACTCAATTATAAACAAAAAAGAGCTGTGGTATCAAAACGGCATATAGTGCTTAGTGGGTGGATTTCTTAAAATCGTAAATTGAAATTTACCTTCTAATTTGAAAAATCAGAACAAGAATCCACATTATATGATGCTTGTGTTTCCTAATCTTACAAATCAACTTAAAGGAGAACATTTCTACTCTTATTATTACTGCGAGATCATGCCCTACGAATTTGAGGGAACACAACATTTTTTGGTCATATTGCTAACCTCTCAGCGCGCGACAGTCACGAAGTCACATTGTATATTAAAAATTTTGAGATCGTGCGTTGTGACAGAGTTTTCGTCAGTTGGGAGACATCCCGCCAAATGCGCGACCGCGCGAGCTCCACATTGTGATTTGCCCCCAACTTGACTACAACGAAGGAGCGTTGGATGCTATTGAAAAAAAAGGTGGTGAAACCAAACCCCAATGACATCTACAGAAGTCCAAATAAGACAACATAAGGAACAAATTCATCTTAGTCGTTACGCCAACCATCACGCTAAATCAATGATTATAAGTTCAGTTTAAGATTCACTGTGTCAAAAAGTCATGGACAAGGAAACAAACAAATGATGTGTGGGAAGCATTAAAGCAGCAATTTAAGGAAAACTTCAAAAGATCAGGTTTTTATAATATGCACGGATTTGTTTGTGTATAGATAGAAATCGGGCGAGGGTGTTTCCACACAAATTTTAGGAGTCTTTTGAATGAAGTGAATAATGCGAAATGCAAGTTAATATTTCTGTTTCAGATAGTTTAACTCTTCAGCTATATTGAGATGGCATCATTGAGTAAAAGATAAATCGACTTTTTGCCGACAGAGGCGCGAGCATCAACATAAGAACTTTATCAAAATGTCATTATGATGACAATCGTTCAATTTCCTTCTTTAATGTGCATCAACCGTGAGCGGACGTGATCTCAGATAAATTCTTCAATAAATAACACATTACTGAGGTTTTTGTATTATAATTTTTTTCATTCTAGCGCCGAAAATTATCGGCGCCTCAATATATTGAGAGATGGGGACAGCTAATAAACCACACATAAAACAAATGCTTGAGTATTGAAAATAGATGATGAACACATGAGCTATGAGCACCATGCGTGTATGGGCCAGTACTCGTTAGTTCTGCCTATAGTCAAAGGCACATAAGCCTTGACTTCTATATTCTCTAGACCCAAGCACTTGAACTTAAACTACTCCACCCTTACCCCTGGTGGAGGTGATCTATCTTAGTTCAATAAAAAGACACGTCTTACTTGTGGATCAATAATGACAATGATAGTTATTTATACAACTAATTTGCTTACTAAGCATTATGTATTGACCGAAAGACTACAAAAGAAACAATTATTTTGTTAACTAAGCATTATTTGGACTACAAGAATGAACACAAAAGAACAAGTAAAAATTTATTGAACATGAAAAATACTAAATCAAAATAATATAGAAAGACTACAACGAAAACATATGGTAGGACTTCAGAGTAAATGAAAAGTGTATAAAATTATAGTGAACTGAACAACATCGCTTTCTTTTCTATACCCGGAGAACTAATGTTGACCGATATATGAGGTCCTCTTGAACATTAATTATAGAGAAAGCGTTATTAAGTTGTGTTCAGCGTATGCTAAGGCACAAGGACATACGATTCAGGAGGAACATTGTGACAACGATGGAGAGTTCGACAGCGATATTACGAAGATTCATATGAGCAAAACTGTGGGAGTGAACGTGGAAATTGCACAGTATTTAAAATGAAAAGGACCCTTAAGTATTCAAATTACGGCGTAAAGTTTACAGAAGCGATATGGGCGGGGCTATTAAGTTCTGCAATATATATCCTCAGTAGAACTGGAAAGTCATCATAAGAAGGTAAAAGTCCATTCGAACTCTGGACGGGTAAAATGCCAAGTATTAAAATTTCTTCGCATTTTCGGATCCAATTGCTACATTCACGTCCCAGTTCAGAAAAGAAGAAAAACGAAATCAAGGGCTTTTAAGGGATATCTATCATAGTTATTTATAGTATGACAGGGATGAGCGATAAAGTGATACCCGTAATATTGTATCCAGAGACGCAAAGTTCTGGGAAGTTACCCATGAATGTGAAAAACCAATTATGTAAGTACTGAGAGATGTCGAGCAAAATAAAGAATTCCAAAGAGAAAGCAACGATTGCGATAACGAACCTGAAGATACAGTTGAGGTCAAAGATGAAGTAAAAACTTATCCTTGCAGGATTTTAGAACTCTTGAATTTTTTTGAAGTTTCAGAATATTCCATCGCCGATTCGCAAACAAATTAAGACAACATGGAAATGTGACGTCACAAAATTGAATTTTCAATATCGAAAAGCAGTTGATGCATTGAAATATTTGATGTTTGGTACAAGGCCAGATTTGGCAAACAGCACGGGCGTCCTATCAAGGTCAATGTAGAATTCATGCACAAAAGACAACAAGAGTCAAACGAGTATTCAGTTTCATAGGAGGAACTGTAGATCTAGGCATTGTTTACCATCGTTCAGCAAACACCCGAAAACTACAGAGGATCACTATATCACAGTACCCAAAACGATGTCCATTTTAAAATTATGTTGTTGATTCGGTAAATTCGATAAATCAATCTTATCCAAAGAAATGAAAAAAAGTTTAAAAATTAATTTGAAATAAAAGTGATATTAACAGCTCCGTGGTCCAAATAGAAGAGAAAAAAAGTAGTGATAAGGAATAAGGTTTGTTGCGTGTGGTTGGCATTAGTTTACTCATTTCAAAACAATACCCACAAATATTGCCCATCTCATACTAGCATATTCAAAACAAATCATACATTATAACAAACACAAATAAACGGAACAATTTTTCAATTTTTCAATTTCAATTTTCAATTTATTTATGCAGCTTAACTTAGCTATAAGTACAATAGAGATAACTTAAGGAAAAGTTTATAATAATAAGTTAAACATTTTTTTAGAAATAATTTACACAATAAAATATATATATCTATATAAAAATATACATATATAATAATATTATAATATAAATGAGGAATAACAAAACTAAACTTTTTTGAGCAAAAATAAAATTTATAATATAATTCATTTATTCATAATACAGACTAGTTCAATGCAGAGAAAAATTCAAAAACAGCGAGCTTAAATTGCTTTGCTTGTGTTATATTTTTAATGCGTGTTGGCAGTGAATTCCACAAACGAACAGTCTCTATACAAAAAGTCTTGACAAATCCGTGCAATACCTTGCTTGGAATTAAAAGATGCTTAGATCGAGATGACTGAGCAAAAATTACCTTGAAGTTTATGTAACCAGGAGTTTCCATATAAATAATTTTGTCCATAGAGATACAGGTTCTTGCTTTTAAAAGCTGAGTTAAAGTACACCCGAGAATGTTCCTGCAATATGTAGAAATATGCTCGTACTTGCGAATGCCGTAAATATATCATGCAGCATAATTAAGGGCAAATGACAATTTATGTCGACAATACGTGTTTAAGTTACAGTGGACATTTACTGGATAACAATAAGGTTTTTGACCAATTTGAGGCGAGTTTTCACAGGGATATAAGATGCAGAGAGCCACAACTTTCTTATACTGGCAATATAATTTGTATGGTTCGTGCCGGTTAAACTATTATTGATGTGGAAACCTAAGCTGACAGCCTTATTCGAAAATGGAATTCGATCATTCTAAAGATAAATATGTGGAAGCATCGAATGATCGCACGGGTTTCTCGAGATCACAATTACTTGTGACTTACTTGCATTTAAAAGAAGTCCATTCTTGCTTGACCAAAAATAAATAGCAGTTAAATCATCATTTCGATAGTCTAAGAGGTCTTGACAAATATATTTATAAATCGTCAGCGTAAGGTTGGAAACTCACATTTCTACAAATTTTAAGTTAGTCGTTTGTAAACATAATAAATAGCAATGGAACCAAAATTGAAGCCTGCGGGACACCAATACGAAACAGCTTCCAGTTAGAAAACTTATCACCAACTTCAACCCTTTGAAATCTGTTTCCAAGATAGCTTTTGATTAGTCTTACAGCATTATTTTTGAAACCAAAGTAATGAACAAGCTTTTTATAGAGAATGTTGTGATTAACATAGTCAAACGCTTTTGAGAAATTTAGCAGATATGAGATGGTTATATACTATACTACTTGAAAATTCATTCAAAATTCTGCCGTCTACCGTCTATCACTTTCATCATACCAGTTGAACAGCTATGATTGAACTTAAATCCAGATTGAAATTTCGTCAGCATATTATTACTTCCCAAGTAATTAATATTGCTTTTCAAGTGTTTTTTCAAGAACTTAAGACAAAATAGGTAAAATGCTGACAGGATGAAAGTCATTTGAAACGTTAGAAGAAGCGTTCTTGACAAATGGTATAATTTTTGCTAACTTCTAAATATCGGGGAAGGTGGAAGCCATGATGCACATATTAATGATGTTAGTAATTGGATTTAGAACTTTTAGGCTAACTTCATAAATTCCAACGGCATTGGATCCAATTGATAAAATCGTTATATATAATTCTGCTGTTTCAACAACTTCATTTCATACCCGGATCCACAAGAAGTTTATCATTGAGTTCAAACCATTTTCATTTTGACCTGGCATTGTAAAATAGATAGCAAGTTCGTTGGGGTCGACAGAACAGGCTCGGTTATCTTTCCTGGTTACATTTACCTCTTTCAAATTTTTCCACAGTTTAATTTTTTCTATAGACTGATATTGAGTTAACTCTTATAGTACAAAGTTTAAGCGCTGCGAGTGACAGAGGAGAATAATCGCGAATAGTTCGAAACGAGTTTCAATTGCTTGTTGTTGATATACGTTTTGGTTGTCTGGCGAACTTCAGAAGTATACCAAGGCATTTCGAATTTTTTATAAAAACATTCTTTTTGGGGACATGCTTATCATAAAGGTCAGTTAAGAGATGTTGAAATACAAGTACCTTATCATTTATATCCGGAATTAATTGCCATTCGTTTCAGTTGATATGGTTTATATAGTATCTGACATTATTGCTTCAACATTTATTGAATTAAGTCACGGTATGTAAAACTCTTAGGCATATTAATAAGCGAAAGATCTAGATTTTAAGTACAAAAGAGTAAATTATGATCCGAAAAAACATCTAACGAGCATTTGTCAGATAACAGCACAAAAAAGATATACGATATAAAAACCAAATCAGAGAGACTTGTGTTCGTATCAGGGGAAAACGAGTGGGCTCAGACTTTACAATACTTAGTCATAGAGAAGCAATATCGTCAATGATTCTGGAGCAGGAGAAATCATTTTTGAGTATATCTGTTGAACTCCGCTACGTACATTTAATTTTAAACACCACTGTAAGCTCACATCTTGTAAACTAAGCATTATCGCGAAAGAAGTTCATGGCCAAGGATCGAATTATACATAATTCGATCATTCTTTAATTTGTTTTTATCGTTTTTTTTTTCGTTTCTTATATTTGGTGTCTTTTAATTAATTACCTATCGTGCAATTATTGCAAATATTTTTTGAAGTATTACTTTTGAAGAATAAGCATTTTAACCGTTAGAACTAGCTGTAAATTTAGTATAAATAAAGCATGATTAATCAAGAAGGAATGATTATTATTCGATCAGCGATCAAAGACTGCTTTTTTACTTAATTCCAGTGAGTCTGCTGGAATAACTGTTCGAATTAAGGTTTATCGATTAAGGAAGGCATCGACTAGACCGCAACATAAACAGAATCTAGGCTTATGCACCTAAGACAAAAGGGAAGAATAAAAGAATTCATCCGAAACAATATCAATGCTGAAGTTTCCACATGTTATGACATTAAAATACATTTCAGAAAACTGCAAAAAAAAAACAGAAAAAGTGGAACCATAGAAAAACTTCCATCAGGATTATAAGCGCAACCACTAAACACTTTAGACAATTATTGAAATTTTCAACAGTCAAATGCTCAATATCTACATCTTCAGCTGAGATCAATAACGTCCGACGCTTTCAAATTCACTGCAATGAACTGTTGCAACATATCATCAGTCAGAACGTCTAAAGCAGACATTGCAATCAGCATAAATAAATAGAACAATGTTAGACGCTCGTGAAGAGATAATTTACCTCACACTCTCAAGTCCATTTATATCAAATTGAATTACAAATTGGGACGTATCTGACGAAGTTTTCCTGTCGGACCACCACATCGGGTTCGATATTATTTGCAACCCTGCTCTCATTCCCGCCAATTACAACACCAAATCCACGAATTGGAATCTGTATCAGAGCCAAGTCCTCTCGAAAGTCGACACGCTATCCCGTGCTATCAAATCAATTGGGAGCTTAGACGAAACAGCCAATCGACTAAACGAGAAACTTTTGACCTTATATCAGGTGAGCAGCATCCTTGAGCCAATACGTGTCTACGTAAAGTTCAATGGTGCCAAGGAAACCAAAAAGTGGGACGAATATAGATCGGTTCTAATGGAATACAACTCTGAGTTGAAAAGGTCCAAGCGTGCTGCATGGAAAAAGTGCTGCAATGACAACTGCAGCACGAATCCACAACACCATTAGCAAATCGAGTGAAAATATTCTCGCTTGGTAACGTGTCAAAGTCAGTCACTGCAATTAGAGGTAGTCCCCAGGGAGGTGTTCTGTCACCTCTACTCTGATCATTGGTCATAGACAACCTCCTGGTGAACTTCAATGAGATTGGCTATGTCACAATAGGTTATGCTGATGACCTGGCTATTGTCATAAGAGGCAAATATAACACTTCAATCACCAGCGTCATGCATTCAGCATTCCTTCACAATGAAGAGACAACTGATTCTGTCTCCAATTGTTATTGAGGGCACCTCTCTGGTATACTCCAGTGAAGTCAAGTACCTTGGTGTATCTTGGATAAGAAACTGAACTGGACTTCACAGTTAGTTTCAACGCCTAAAAAGCTGGAAAAACTAGCGTAGAGCTTGTTTGGGCATCACTGGAGCTATGAGCACCTGTTCTTCAAATGAAGTAGGTGCCGGTGTCTATGGACACAACCCATGGTACAACACCAAAGTGTTTTCCAGGCTGAACTACAAGCCATCGAATCCTGTGCCACAGAAAACCTTGCAAAAGGCCATAAAGGGGGCAGAATTCTAATATATTCAGGCAGCCAAGCAGCGCGCAAGGCACTGTCATTCAATCTAATGGAATCAAAATGTGTCAAAAGCTACTACGACGTGTAACTATCCCTAGTCCGACGCAGCAAAGTTAGGTTAGTATGGGTTCCAGGTCATCATGGAATCGCAGGCAATGCGGACAAACTAGCCAGGGCTGGTTCTAAAACCGCGTTCACTGGTCCAGAACCATTCTGGGGTGTAAGCTAGACTACGGCCACAGGTCTGGCCAATTAGTGGGAAAACAAGCTACGAATTGCCTACTGAAGAAATCTTTCTGGACTCAGACAATCTTAACTACTAATAAATCCTTTCTCCTACAGAGAGATCCTTAAACTCAGCAAGGAGAATACTAGAAAGTTCGTGAGCTTCCTCTCAGGCCACTGCCGCTTGAGATCACATCTAACCAAACTAGGGCTCAGTACAACCACCGAATGTCGCCTCTGTTTGGAAGACGATGAAACCGCTGTACATTCTTTGTGAATGTCCAACTCTAATTTGGTTAGGAAAGCGTATCTTCCCCAAAGAGATATGCTCCCCATTCCAATGCGAAAGACATTCTGACATTCATCAGAAGGATGGAATGTCTGTTAGACTAAGCAAACTCCCCGAGATACAAAAGGTATTATTTTTTTTAAAAAAGGCAAAGTATTTCTACCTTTATTCTCGCTGTACTTCTGTGCTGTACTAGTGGATTGCAGTATCTGAAGTGTGATGTTAGTTATGCAACAGGGACGATGGTTTGTTTGGTGTGGATGCCAGGCAGGCCTCACGGACTTAAGCTGTAAATTGCGGCCTGGTCTTTAGAAACTGACTAAAAAGACGCAGACCAGTTGACCTTCTTATTATAAATACCGTGTATCTATATAAATGTAGGTAAACCATAATTTGTTAAAATGTATGTAAATGTTGCAAAAGTTTTAAAAAATGTAATTCCCTTCTTGATACCGGAAGTCCGTTTATATTCATTGACCGGTCAATGTTCCCTGAAGAAATCACAGTCGGAGATCTGTTGTATTCATGCTACAGAGGCTAAGAACGCATACGGTGCTATATTTTGTAACCTTAAACTTGCTAAACGAATACATTTAGTTTCACTTATGATTATTCCAGACGGGTTTATCCCTATATCTTTGTGACATACTGCGGATCTGCGAGATAAATTTAAGAATAAAGCTTGGTGTTTCCTTAGAGCAAATTTGTACAATGAGAAATAAAAATTAAATATCAAATCATTTACATTTATGTACTTACTTTCCTTTTTTCATTGATAGTACAACAACATTGAACATAAGCTAAGTGATCTGAGTGGAAATAAACTCTGTGGCGACGGTTTGTTCGCGAAATTCGGGAAATTAATTAATGATGATCATGATTTTCGTAGTGATGATTCCGTTCTTCCGTTTACAGTTGATGAGAATAGCGTACTCGAGATTTCAGCTTTAGAGCTTTAGCAAAATGTAATACCCTTGAAACTTGAAAAACACTGCCAAAGCGACCCAATAATAGCGTCTACCAGGCCTAAACCAAGCAAAGATAGCAATATCTTAGCTTAAGTTTAATAAAGCCACATCAGCTGTTTAGACTTGGGTAGGAGTATGCACGAACTTTTCTGCAGCACATGGTCAGAAGAAAGCATGTCCGATGATATCTCAGTATTTGTTGCCCAATATTGACGAAATGAGACCAGTTATAGAGATATAAATCTCCTATAACATTTATTGTGCCAATTTATGTGAAGCCGTTCGTCAACAGCCCGATAGGTCGATATCAATGTAGCTTTCGACCAAACAAGTCCGCTAAAGACCATATATTAACATATCGGCAGATCTTGGAATAAACTAATGAGTTGCTTATCGGCATACACCACCTTTTTAATTAATTTCAAGGTGGGTTTCTGTTTCGTCCACAGAGACTAAATGCATGAAGCCATGTCTAGGTATGCCATCTCTGCGAAGCTTGCCCGTTTGTGCTGGATGACGTTGGAGAACTCAAGCTGCTCCATTAAGATAAACAAAGACGTCGCCGACCCACTTGATTTCAAAAAACGTTTTAGACAAGGTGATGCACTGTCATGCGATTTACTTGGAGCAAAAATGCGAAAGTCGAGATCAAACGAAGAATTCCTTTTGCTTATCGTGTTTCTTTGGGCTAAGAAAACAAGTAAGTAAAGTCATTTTTCGAAGAACTAAAGTGTCGTTCTATAAGACCCTCATTATCCCCATCCTGCTTCATGGTGCAGAAGCACGGACACTTGCAAGAGCGGATGAAGGCGCCTTTGGTTGACGCATTGAGGGTGAGAGGAGGAGAAGATTCAACAATGAATTGTACGATACGAATTGTACAGTTTAATGACAAAAAAAGTCCAACTAGCTTTCAATGTTTAAAAAAAGAGAAGCAAAAAATAAGTTAAAATTATATTAAATTATTTCTGCAGTAAAACTAAACAGCTAACTTTTTGTAAGTAAAAATATTATTTAATCAAAAAAAAGTATCATATATACATTCTATTATATGTTAAGTAATACCCAAAATGTCGAAGAATCTAACAAAATGCGAAAACAAATAAACAATGTTCCTACGATGCAGCTTAAAAAAACATGTGTTTCCCTATTACAGATGGTGACAGACGGACGGACGGATGGACGGACAGCGGAGGCTTAGTAATGGGGTTCTTTTCAACCCTTTGAGAACGAAACCCTAAAAAAATTAAAAATTGTGAAAGTAGTAGAGAAGAAGGGCAACATTGCGAAAATGGACATGAAAATTAGAAATTATGAAAGAAAAGAAAAATTGGAAGAAGGTGGCATGTCGACTATGATTTCATCAGAAGGAATATAAAACACAATAAAGAATAAAAAGCAATGATCGAATGTGTGAGTAAAACTAAAATGTTGAAAACATGTAAATTCATATTTTTTTCTTTAATTTTCTATAATGATTTATGGTAGAAGTTCAACCAATGGGATAACACTAGTTATAATGAAACTATAAGTACAAAGCAAGTTTTCAGAAGAAAATTTTTTTCTTAAAAAAATTAAGACATATTGGCCACATTTTTTAATGATAAATACTTTTGCTTGCCTTTTTCGCAAATGTAGCTTCTATTTATACTTTTTATTTTTGCCGATCTGAAACAAAAGTCTTAAAATTTATATATTTTATTTTTCTTATCGCGCGCTGTGCACTTGAATCTATGCAAAAAATTGTAACAGACGTGTATCTGGAGTCAAAAGTGTAGTGGACTATATAATATCAATAAGTATATAAATATATACATATATATATATTATATATTACTCAACGTAAATTAAAGTCTCACAAGCGCAGAAAATTAGAGCACAGAAAAATAATGTTTTCGAAAGGATCCGTTGCCGAAAGAATAATGATGTTTGAAAAACGTCCAGAAATAAATTTATTGGTATTGCCAACTGAAAATAAAAGAAGAAATTCTGATCCAAAATTTTCCAAAGTAAGTCAACCCCGACATAAATTAGTTAACACTTGTTTGTTAGGAAAAGCCATATAAAATTGTTCGAGAACATTTTTCACATCACTGTACGTCATGATAAGAAAAAAACTTTTCAGAAAGCGAAACAACGGAAAAATAATTTTTTTCCAAACAATGTTTTTTAAATCGGATAGAACAATTAATTACATATTTAACTTTTTCAATTGTGTATATAGTATAAAAACTTATTTTATATTGAAAAGAATTTCATAATTTGAATGTTTTTGTTTATGTATGGTTTGTTTTTGAAATTTTCTGAATGATTCGGCCATTATATACTCTAACAAATATTACTTCAGGGATTTGAGTTCTGACTTCGTTTTCACTTATATTGTGAATAATTCTTTTGTATATTCTCCTTAATTGGCTCGTAACATCTTGTTTTATATCCTCATTGATCTCCACGTTTCGATTTCGGTTATGCCGCTCATGTGATTGAATTATTGATTTGCATGATCGTGTCATATGCGAAGTTAGGTGAGAGAGCTTACGCATTAAAGCAAGACAGCAACATGTAGATTAATAGCTCCAACAATATGCCTGTTTTTAATCGAAGAAGTGTTTTTTCTAAGAAAGTTTGCAGGTTTTCACTGATCTCCCAATCTTCACTCTTAATCTTGTTGAAGTCTTTTCAAAAATATAGTATAAATTTAGCTTTATTCAAATGTAATGTCCAACACTCCTGATAGAATCAGAGCCTGAGATAGAGCTGTCTTCCTCCAGTTAGACTTCAATTGCGTTAGACCAAGTTTCTGGATCCTGTTTATAATTTAAATTATATAGTTTAGGTATAATGACGCCGCCGGTATTAAGCCTTCTCATGAAATTTGGTTTTAATCCCCCTTTTTTTGGCTAGGGTTTTTACATGCCAACAGTAAATCTGTAGCATTTTTATTAATTCTATGGAGTTGTGCTTCCAGTTAAGTTTCCTTTCCATTATTATGCCAAGGCATTTGGCTTGGTTTGAAAAGGTATTTGGCATGGTCTTTACCATTGAGTTTTGGTGGACCAATTGGAGGTATCTGATCGTGTTTTGAGAAGAGTATCAGTTAAACTTTGCTTGGTTAATACCCAAGCCGCATTTACCGATTAACCGATCACACTTTCAGTGAATTTTTTCATTAGTCTCCTAGGATTTGAGGGTATATCCCACTGCAAATAATGGCATAAGCGATGAACTCTCTTCTGCATACTTCCAATGAGAGAAGGAAATCGTTTGCCATAACAAGCCATTATTGCGTATTCCGCCTTGTGGAGTTCCTCGTCGCACTGTTACGTGGCTATTACCTTGTTGACTATTGCTTCCGGTGGGATATTGTTAAAAGTTCCTTATATGTCGAGGCAAGCGATTGTGTATTCTTGTAGGTGTAGAATACGTTTTACAGATCTTCCTTGCAGCACGCATGTTGCGAAGCCGAGGGTATGTGTGCGTGAATGCTGCCCTTAATGAAGTCAATCAGCCATTCCAATAGGAATATGGATAGGCTGATTTGTCTGTAGTTCTTCTGTGGAGAATAGGTGATGCTTTTCCCGTTTTTGTAATTGAGCCGACTTTTTCTTTTTTCCTTTGGTATATAGCTGTAGTCAATGCATGCTCTATATGTTAAGTAACCAAGCCTCCATTGCATTGTTGCCTGTTGCAATTCCTTGGTATATTTGGAGACCTTGACAGTATCTTCCTTGTTCTGCTGGCCTCTGTGTTATTTTCTATGTCTTAGCAGAACAACGTTATTTAAAGATCTTTTGATCATCGTTATATGTAAAAACTGTCCTTATAGCGGTACTATATCTCAGGATTTCTTGTACTTTTGAAAAGCAATCTGCTCAGTTTCTCTTGCTGATTCAATTCTGCTTTCCAGAGCACAGTGGTTTATTGTTTTTTATGGGCCTGCTTACCGGGAACGATTTCGCTAGTACCCTGTTCATGGTCATTTTGATATGACTCATCTTGTTTACTTTATCTTCTAGCGAGGTTAAATTAATAATTGATTGTCTTAAAAAATCTAAATGCAGCATATCCAATTTGATTTCCTAGGGCTTTTAAAGGCAGCCGTGGGAGTGCTTATACAGTCGTTTTTGAGTTGGAACCATATAAAGCGGTGGTCAGAGAAGGAGTTCTCCTTCGACACCGCCCAGGTTTCAAAAATTGATTTAGAATAGTCGAATGCTTAAGTGATGTCTATCCTGCGTATTCTTTGTAATAAATGTTAATTTTCGACTTCTATTAAAAACATTTTGTTTATATTCAATAATATGTGTGATTAACGACTCACCTCTTTAATTACGGTCGTTGCTGCGCCAAACGGTGTGATGTGCTTTTCCGTCACATCTGTTGATTATTGGCTGATTATTCTTTTCGCTTCCTTTTTTGTGTCGCAAATCTTCTTATATGGTATTGGCCCGATTTCTTCGTAGGCCAGATACGCTACGTCGATCCATATTGCCATATTTGTTATCTCCAGGCCAGTGACTGTGAATTCCATATCACTATTATTATGGAGAAAGAAGATATTTAATTGTTCCCTTGCTAAGATGAAGGTTCTTACTTTACCTTCACAGATAGCGTTGAATAATTTTTAGTCCTCACTCCGGCAATTCGATAATTGATTATCCACGACTCCTGACTGAAGACTTCATCATCTCCGGCTTTAGACAGCCGAAAAATGTGGTTAGCAGTTCACGCCGTACGTCAGCAGTCTCTAAAAACTCATGCGTGCGAACGTGTGCAGTTAATATTTCCATATCCGCACACACTCATGAGTGCGTTTGACGAGTACAGTTTACAAAAACTCATGTGCATGGGAGTGTGTGTAAAGCCCGTAGTACACGACATGGAAATTGTTGCATGTACATGCGAGCCTGACGTCATTCTGGCGTCAAAATCTGTCACAATGCTTGCATGAAATTTGCATGTCACTACCCATATTTGTGCCAGTCGCATATAGTCACGCATGTACTTGTGAGTCCATGCTACGCCTTTATAGCATGCAAATATGCGAATAATTCGCATACCGCGTACTAGCAAGCAGCATGTGATTTGGGTCAACATGCGACAGTTCATCGCTCAATGTCATGGAAACATCACATGCGAGTGCACGAATTCGTACCGTCGCATGTATTTCACATGAATAAAATGTTTCAAGCATTAGGACGTGTGCACAATGGATTTATTTGGTTAAAAAACGGGTAAAACAATTAAAACGCTTTTTAGATTAAACGCGAAGAACGATGATTTTAATGATAGATCAGCTAAATCTTGTATTCATATTTTCACGATTGAGCCCATACTAATGCCAACGAGTTTCAGTTAAAATCTTTATCTGTCGGTTTTGAAATGTGTGTCATATATAAAGGGTTTTTCAACAGGGACGCTACAAAAGTAGAGCAACAGGGACAGCAAACGACGCCATATTTCTTGCCGCTCTTTTGACATTTCTCTTCAGGAAGGTTTGCCATTTCATGATGGAAAGATATACGAGCCAACAACGAGTCGAAATTATTAAAATTTACTACCGAAATACGGAGTCAGTGGCCTCAACGTTAAGAGCGCTACGTCCAATTTATGGTCATCGTTATCGTCCTAGCAGATCAACAATTCAGCGTCTAGTGGAAAAATTGGAATCCACAGGCACAGTACAAAATGTTCCCGTACCAGTGAGACAAAGAAGTGCCCGTAGTGTCGAGAATATTGCTGCCGCTGAGGCTTCAGTTGCAGAAAGCCCAGATGAGTCTCTCACACGTCGTTCTCAAGCGTTGGGCATCCCTGTGACGTCGTTGTGGCGAATTTTGCGAAAAGATCTTGGCCTACATCCTTACAAGATTAAATTGACTCAAGAACTGAAGCCGCTTGACCACCAGAAGTGTCGTTTGTTCGTGAATTGGGCTGAGCAACAACTTGAAAATGATTCGGATTTTCATCGAAAAATCATCTTCAGCGATGAGGCTCATTTCTGGCTGAATGGCTCCGTCAATAAACAAAATATGCGGTATTGGTCAGGCAGCAATCCACACGTACTCCATGAGTCATCATTGCATCCTGAAAAAATTACGGTTTGGTGTGGTTTATGGGCCGGCGGAGTCATTGGCTGTACTTCTTCCGTGATGATCAAGACCAGCACGTTACTGTGAATGGGAATCACTACCTTTCAATGATTACCGCATATTTTTGGCCCCAATTGGATGATATAGACTTGGAGGATATGTGGTTCCAACAGAACGGCGCCACAAGCCGCACAGCGAATGTCACAATCAATTTAATGGAAACCAAGTTTGGAGAACGTGTTATCTCACGAAATGGTCCAGTCGCTTGGCCACCTCGGTCGTGTGATTTGACGCGGCAAGACTATTTCCTGTCGGGCTACATACGTCAAGTCTATGGTCTATGCCAAGAAGCCAGCGACGATTGATGAAGTTCGTACGAATATCGAACGTGAATCGGCCGATTTATGCTTGAAAACCGTCGAAAATTGGGTTCAGCGTCTGGACTTCTGCAGGCGTGCCCGTGGTGGCCATACAAAAGATCGAGTTTTATATATAATGGCATCGAACGTACTTTCACAGGAATAAAGAATTTCATTCATATCAAAAACCGTTGTTGTTTTATTTAAAAAAAACTTTTGTAGCGCTCTTATTGAAAAATCCGATATATAAAAAAAATGCTTGACGCGAAATCCTTTAATTTGTTAACATTTTATACCCAACGCACGAACAGTTAATCAACTCATTTTGTCTCACGAATCCGAGCGAGTGCCCTTATAGAAACTCACCCATGTGCGCACACCACATGTATGTTAAGGAGTACGCACACTTTTGTGCATTGTGTGGTGTGTGTTTTCTTTAACGAACATGAAGTGTGCTCATTGAACGAGTTCTTATAAATGCATCCGCTCGTGTTCCTGAGACAAAATGAGTTGAAGAAAAAGATTTCGAGTCAAACAATTTTTTTCTTATAATATTTTATTCTAATATATGGCTTCATTTTCAATATAAAATTTCCATATTTCAAAATAAAACTGCTCTCAGTCGATTACTTATGAGCGCGTGCGTCTTATTATTGGTCGTTGTGTAGGGAACGCTCTCGAGCAGCTCATGTGTGAGCCTTTCCTTACCCTTCTTTAGTCATTCGCTTTCATATCGTTCTACTGCTCCATACTCCATAACCCATAAGAAAGCCAACCGCAAAGCTATAGCATAGTTACCCGAAAAATGTCGGGTTGTAAAATATCTGGCTGGTAAAAACAAATTTGTTTTCTTTCCTTGTTTTCTCTCTATCGTTCACTGTGCTTGACTCCCCTCTGTTTAATACACGCTTTCTAATGCAAAAATATAACCCGCTTTTCTTCGACTTATTTGTTGAATTCTGTATGTTCTTGATTATTTCTCGTTGAAAAATTCAGTTATGAAGCAGAATGCGATGCGTAACTTAGAGTAATATTGAGTAATTATTGTTGCGCAAGTAAATTAAAGAAATTAGAAACAGTGAAAAGTTTAAATTGTGATATTTTCACTTTGATTCAGCCAAATTCAAATAATTATAAAGAGAAAGAGAAAGAAAATGGCACTATTGACTGTAAATTGTTGTTTGTCAGATTTGCTTTTGGAGGCAGAAATAATTTTTGTAAGCTGATTTTTCTTAATAAAAAAACTATAGAAACAGGACGCTCTACTCCTTCCATTAAAAAAAATGTAAGCGTAAGGATGTTTTTTTTTGCATTTCAATGCAGCCATATACTAAAAATATACTTGGTTAACTGGTAGTTGTAAGCTTAACAAAATGTTTTATTTTCTTTGTCTTCTTTTTTAAAATTCTCCTAGTGTTTGTAGCCACACGGGCTACGCCGACATAAACAATTTAGTTAATTCGGCAAACAAACATGTCGAAACTGAAAAACATATTCGAAGCTGTTTATTATGCACGACACCGGCACTAATCGCATTGAAAACTCCTTAGGTACTTCCTTTGTAGCTCACAACGCGAAAGGTTGATAGAAACCGTAAATTAATGGAACGTTTCATAAATAGAGAAGTTCTTTTTGGCAAACCGGAACAATCATTTCGGGGTCACAGCGAAAAGCCAGATTCTAAGAATCATGGCAATAATGTTGAAACAATTTTACACTTGTCTGAATAAGACACATTAATAGATCCCCATTTAGAACGGTGTTCAAGGTCACATAATCCAGTTTTTTTGGGTCTTTCAAATGACTTACAAAACGATTTGATACATAGTATCGCTGCAGTGATTATAGGTGAAATTAAAGTAGAAATAAGTGAAACGCGATTTGTGTCCATAATGATCGATGAAACACTAGACGTGAGCCATAGGGAACAACTAAGTGCCGTATTGTGTTACTTATCAGAGGAAGGAATAGAGGAAAGGTTTCTTGTTTTTTGACGTAAGTGAGAGTCGAAATGCAGATGAGCTTGCAAAATACATTTTTTATATACTCGATATTTACGGTTGCAAGGAAACGTTAATTGGGCAATCTTACGATGGTGACGCTGTTATGTCCGGGGAAGTAGGTGGTGTTAACAAAAAAGTCCACGATGCATGTCTCATGGCTAATTTTATTCCTCATCCCAATCACTAGAAATTATACCAGAGTTTAATTTTTTTGCACTATAAACCCTGTTATAAATTTTTTTTAATAAATCAACCAAACGTTTAAATATTTCAAAACAAATAGAATACCGATGCATGCCGTCAGTATAAGAAACTCGCTGGCATTATTAATCACAAATAATTGATGTTATTTTTAACTGTAGATTAGATATTATTGGAATTTTTAACCAAATATAAGATAATCCAAGAGAATGGATAATGACGCACTTCCAATGGCCGAAAGTTTATTGTTTAAATTAGAAAGGAAAGATTCTTGTTTTCAATTGAATGCGGTTTCCGAAATTTTCGCAAAAACCGAAGTATTGTTTAATTGAACACAAATTACAAAAACGAATTTTGAAGTTGCTTAGCGAGAAATCGAGTGTTTTGAGTCTTGGCTTTACACTGACTAAACATAAACGATTGTGCTTAACCTCCACGTAAACGCTAATTACTCGTTATTGACATCAACACTCGCATGTATGCGCCATTGTTTTTTTTTTTTTAAATATAGGAAAATATTATATTCCAACATAAGACACGATATAAAACTTTCATGGATCTATTGTTTTTGGGTTTACTCACTAAATCATTCAGTCATTTTGCGCACACAAAGTCCCACCGACACAAGTCCCATCACGGAAAAGCTAACTCAGGCGACAAATAACTTTCTAGCTCGGTCATATTAGGGGTTTCCCCTAGGAATGAAAGATAATAAGCTGTGAATTGGTGTAAACCTTTGTTTTGTCGTTCTTTATGTTGTCTCAAAAGTCACATATGCTATCGTGTCCGCTTCATAAGATATTTAACCGTTGTTCTTTTGGGGAGTTATTGCATTGGATTTAAACTCATGTGTGTTTGGTTTAATTTTTCTTCGTAAGTGGAATCTAACCTTAGATGGAAAATTTTGCTATGAACTCAGATGCATTCGCTCAGTTTGCTCATTTTCATTCCGTGCTACTAAAAGACCAAATCAAAGAAAGGCTATGGCATTAAGCAATCTTTGAGGAGGGGTTTCAAAAGCGATTCAAGGTCGTATAAATTTGGAACACAAGGCAATATAATCTTATGTGTTTGCCAATTGTGAAATCCCCTTTTTCCATCTCCAATACGATTCTTATGATTATGAATGTCAGGTTGGCAATTAAATGTAACAAATTTACTCTTTTCGCATTCCAAAATCGTGATTCAAATTGAACTTCTTTGACATAGCACTGGAGACTTTTGTTGTTGCTTTGGAATTACTCACATTCGCATTCAACCTAAAGTTAATAACTACTTGAAAATCAAAAAGTTTAGTTTAAACCAACAAATAAGGTAGTAGTTTATTTGGTTTTTGAGCATTAGATGAAGTAAGAAAAATTCGAGCGGATATTTGGAAATCAGGCCATACGTCACAGCACCAGCAATTAACGTTCCACGAAAATACTAAGCCACTGAAAATAATAAGAGATTATTTACGTCCCGACGAAAATAGTAATACAAAATTCTAAGACTAATCAAAAACATTTAAGGGCTGCCATTGCAGTTGCATTTTTTTGTAGAGAAGAAAATAAGCGTTAATGGCGAAGATTTTGTAGACATCTTAAGAAAATAGACAATAGACGGAAAAATAGCTTTATATTACAATATAATGCAATATTTAAGCTTTGGTTCTTTAAAGATAAACTTTTAAAACCATTAAAGATACGGAGACTTGTTTTCTTTTCAGATTAAAACTCACTCAGAGCCAGCCCAAAAGTTTGAGGAACTAAAACGGGACACAATTATAAGAAGCAAATACATTCCAAGGTAATTAACTCTTATTGTTAACCTCTAATTGTTTTCTATTTGTTAACTTTTATTCAACAACCGTCCGAGGCATGCGCCGATGTGCCGGCCTATGCTATAATTTTAGTATTTAATAATTCAAAATTAAGATTATCAATTATTATTTGTAATATAACACTTTCTTGGTTTGCATAATTTTTTTAACGACAGTTTCAAATATTTTTTTTAATTTACTTATGAGATCAAGTTTTGTTTTCACGCTTGTCGTTATCAATTTCTTGCACAAATTGAGCCTCGACTTGCAGTATTGTTGGTGCAGAGCATTCATGATGAGTTGATACTAATGAATTTTTTTGAGGGTATGAGGGTATGATCCATGTAGCGGTGGAAGTTTGCTGTACATCAGGAATGTGTTGATTGCTATTTCCTTTGCGTTCAATTGGCCGGCTCAATAAATGTGATGACATAAAGTGGAAACACAATGCGGCGTTCTCGCTCTCGCGCTCGCACTCTGACAGATTGAGTAGAAACAATGAGATCTTATGTGATTACACTAAATGTGACCTCGCGAGTTTGGTTTGCGTTTGATCGTAAATATCTTAAGCCCGACTACCAGCTGATAATATTTTTGGATTGGAATTATTCTTAGACTTTCCGATTTTAACAACAGGGGTCTGCCGTTGTGTTGGTAATGAGTTAATTTATTTTGACTTGGCTGTAGAAAATTTTCTTGCTTAAAATTATTTTAAAAAGGTTCTTAAATACATAATTTGACATTTATCTTCTGTTTTGAAAAATCAGAACAAGAATTCACATTATATTTGCGTTTCATAATCTAACCAATCAACGAAGATAGGTGCTATTTTTTATGCCGCCATCATCAGTCAAGTTGAACACATCATTCACTCCATGAACAAATTGCAAACTAAAGAATAAGACACATATTTTTTTTAAGGCCCCTTAAGAATATATTTGTTTTGGCATTTTTTAATAATTTAACTTTTTTGTGCATTTTTTTATTCTCTATGGTTTAAAATCTATTCAATGCATTTTATTACATGCAAAAAAATTACCTTAAAAATCATAAAAAATAAATAATATTGCCTAATATGTGTTTTTATAGAGTGATGCCATATGGCACCAATTGACTTATATGGTAACAATTTTTTTATTTATTTTTTATATTTTATTCGAAAATTGTATTGTATATGAAATAAATTTAAAATTCAATTTAAAAACCATAAAAAGTAGAAAAAATAGTTTAAAAACTTACTGAATAAAAAAAAGAAAAAAGTATACCTGTGTATGTATTTGTAGAGAAAATTAAAACATAAAAGGTTATTCAGAAATGTGGTATGCCTAAAACAATTCCTTGCAGAGCTTGGGATGCATAGATGGACTTAACACTTCGAACACATGTTTCTGGAATATCCTGTGCATCCAGGAGTTTTGCATCTTTTTTTCCCATTGTATGATCTGGCCAATGGTCCCGTTACATATTTCGGTCTAGCATATGAAGTTGATGGACTGCTAATTTCAACATGACTTTCTTCTGATCTTGGTCTGGCCCGTTTTCGAGAAGATTATTCTCATGAAAGCGATAAAAGTCCATCCGCTATGTCGTTCCTGAATTCTAAAAATTCCATTTGAACCTTTGGTCTAATATAACTATTACATAACTCCAACATGAGTTACACACCAAAAAGTCCCTAAAATGGTCAAATATTCTAAGTGGTCATTTATTTCACTGTCCGAGTGAAATTATCTAAGAGATTTTCAAGTATGTCTTCTATATCATCATTTTTAAAGTCAGAAATATCGGAATCATCAAAATTAAAAAGTAATATTTTCTACTTTGAATTTTTTCAAAACATGGAAAATGAAAAAAACATAAAAATCTTTTCAATAAAAATATGAAGGTACCAATTGGCCAATAATACCCAAGAATACCCAAGAAAGTAAAGGAATTAGGCACGAGTACGATTACTTGGGCGCCAAAAATTGATAACGGTTTCTTGTAGAGGGGTCAAAAACAATCATTTTTTACTATGGGAGGGGGGGTCTATCTCGCACCGTTTAGGAGGTAGGGGCAATTTAAAAAAAATTACTTTAAATGAAAAAAAGAAAAAAAAACAACGGCAACACTTACAAAAAGTACTGTACCCGCTTTGAAAGCCAGAAACATGTTCTTTAATCCTGGGCTTAAATTAAATAGTTTACTTTAATAGTTTTTGAAAAATTGGCATGCAAACTCAAAATTGAAAATTAAAAAAACAAGTTTAGACCAATTTTTTTCAAAATTGTGAAATGAAGTGCTAAATTTGTTTTTTGTAAAATTGTAAAATGCTTGTATCAATTCTCAATAGAACACAAAAAACCGAAAGGTTTTATGTCTTATAGTTTTTGAGAAAATTGAGATCTACTAAAACTATTTTTTGTTTTTTGGTATTTACGGTGATCCTTTTAGTATTAATGTTAAATCGTTAATCGTTAAATGTTAATCATTAAGAAATAGTTATCAATTTTTGGCGCCCAAGTTATCGTACTCTCCACAGAAATTATACATACCCTTAAAAAAATGTATGCCAAATGGCAACATATAAAATAAAAAAAAATCGCCCACAATGACTAGATTATTCTAGGTACCTTTTTGTGTTTTGAATACTATGTGCGTTTAACTACTTTTTATACAAAATTAATTAATAATAAGCGACTTCCTCAAATAAATTTCTATGTGAAAAAAGGGTCTTCCGCATTCAAAAGCACAGAGCCGACTGAATCTCCGCTGCGGACATTTTTTTATTTTACTGTACTTCCAATGCATGTGCGCACAATTGAAATTAAAAAAATCCACGATGCCACGTGGACTGAAAATTCTGAAAAGGTTAAAATACGATTTGCGTGTTCAACATTAATAGATTTTTTAACATTTTGGTAATAACTTGCTTATGATTGTATTATTTCAAATGATTAGGACAATAATTTGGAAATATAACCTTTTTGAATAAGTAACATTTCTACAAGCTTAGATTTTTAGTTTAACTGTACAAATAACTTAATATAAATTTAAATGGCGTATTGCCTTTTTTAAACATTGAAGGCTAGTTGGATTTTTTTTGTCTTTAATTGTATTATAACTAACTTAAGATGGTGCTACAGTTCGCATGGCATTGGAATTTTATATATTTGGCTAGATCGACATCGCTGTACAACTCTTACTGTTCAGTTGTTGAATCTTCTTCCTTAATTCGCTTTTGAAAGCGACCCAGTGTAGCAGGATGGGGATGATGAGGGTCTTATAGAGAGACACTTTAGCTCTTCGAGATAAGACTTTATTCAATTGTTTTGTTAGCCCAAAGATACAGCGATTAGCAAGAGTTACTCTTCGTTTGATCTCAGCACTAGGGTTATCTATGTCAACAGCGGAGCTTAGGTAGACAAAGTCGCTGACTATTGTAGGGGAAAACTGTACCAGCATCGGCTTTCTTAACAAGACTAAACTCCACGAGATTAAATGTACTGCTTTTTATAGAAGATCAGTAAATCATAATACGGAACAGTGGGCCGATGAATGTTACGGGAAGGTCAGACGATGATATTGACAATGACTACAGTGTGTTTGAAAAAAACGAACACTTAATTTTTATTTTTAAAAGACTACACTATTTACTTCAAAGTTTTAGCTGTCAATGGTAACTTTCTGTCTGAATATAATTATTTTATTGTAATTTTTCAGGACTAATAGACAACGGTTCGTGTACCGTGATTATTAATGTAATTACTAGTACTGAACCAGAAAAACACCTTTTCCTCAGATATGTAATATATTGATATTCTTAGAACTACTCATTTCTTTATCTCCTTTCCGTATTGCCGTTCTCTTATTTATTACTTGGACGTCAATAAAAGTGCCATTTTTAAAACAAAAAGTATCTAAACTAACTAGGGACAATTTGTGTTACTTGTGTGAAATAATATAATTGTCCTCTTTACCAACAAAGCGAGTGCCATTCTATTTAATATTTTTCTACCTTATCATGTCCAATAAAACGTGATTATCGCAATACGGTACAGATAATCAAGAAGTGCTAATTAGCTTAAAGGATGCAACTCATCATAAACACGGAGCGAAATAAATAAGTTTAATTGAAATAACATCTATGACAGAATGGATGGGAATGCGAATGGCAATCCAAATCAAATTGATTTTGTCAAGGTGCTAATTGTGGCCTTGCGTCAGCAGGCACGTTTAGTTCTTTCGAGATCGCTGAATCCGTGATCGCTGGTTTTGCCATCGGAGGATGGATTCCCTCGCGATTGGAGGGGTATTGCTCACCTCGCTGACTGCAGAGCGTGTACGAACGAGTCATCCATACCAACCAATCCAGCTAACTTTGATAATCAAGTGAAATTTCTAGGAGTAATTGACCGATGGGATGTAGCGGATGACCTTAGCGAAGCCCTACTTGAAGACGCACAAGCATTTCAATCGAGAAATCTTCAGAAACGGATGCTCACAGAACGCCAAAATAATATGGACGTGTTCGCGGATAATGACGTGGACAAGTCAGATGCGAATATCCTCACTATGGATGATATTGTGAGGGCTCAACAAGGCCGCCTTTGTACTATTTGCAAGCTATGTCTAAAAGATCGTGATCTAATCGGTGCAGTTTCCTTCAAACTTGAAGCCATATTGCGTCTTATAGCTGAGCGGTGTAATCGTTTAATTGTTATCATCACTTCGGCATTTTTGGACAGCCCGGCTAACAAATTCTTTGTTAACTTTGCTCAAGCGCTCCAAATAGAGCAACGACGTCGCAAAATTGTTCCATGCCTTCACGAGAGCTGTGTCCTGCCACCAATTCTTAGCTACATTTTCCATTAAAAATACTTTCAATCGGAAAAGCTGTCCGATTTCTGGGAAAAGCTTAGTGATTCCATACGAAGCACAAATGCCCTCACTAATGGCCACGCCTCACGCGCTCTTTCTCCATCCACTGTTCAAATTACAGAGTTACCCAATTTACCCGTTAGTCCTGCTATCGAGGCAATACTACCAAATGACACAAACAGTACAACTGGTATGCCTGTGAAGAAACCACGAAAAAAAGAAACAAAATTACCCCCGGCTGAGCCGATAAAAGTTCATTCTAAGCTAGAGCCGAAAACTCGCAGCCCATTCTCAATGATTCTTCTGAATTCCCAGACACAAAATGGAGTCATTACCAGCGGACAACCCATAGCCGTGACCAAGTGTGATATAAATCAAAGCCTATCCAATATATCAACATCGCAATCTACTCATTCCAAATCAAAATGGTACAAGAAGATCCTCTCGTCTAGCACTGTGAGTACGAAAACAAGTACGCCGGTGACTGTTACAATGACTGCAACCACAAAATCCTGTGAAGCGATCACAAAACCGAAGAGCAAACGCAGTTGGTTGAAAAAGCTATTGACCAGCAGTACCACTTAAGACCAGTTTTATAAAAGCAGCACATCCAACTTGACGTTTTCTAGGCATTCCATATTTTTGACCAATCTACAGACAAATTATTTTATTGATTGATACCCATTGTGCTGTATTTCTATGTGAAATAACTTATGGCCTTTCAAGCAGACTCACTCGAAAGTAAAATGCAGAATATATCTTGTTGTTGCCCAATATACAACGAAATAATTTTATGTGTTTACCAACCACATCGAATAATGGTTCTCATCGCCTTATTTTGAAGAACCTGCAGTCCATTTATATGTTCATTATTGCCCTTATACAAAATAGTTGAGCAGAACTCGAAGTGAGGTTTTAAAATTGTATTAAATATATTAACAGCATACATTGTAGTTATGTTTTTTCATATTCTTTTGAGAAAGACAATTTTTTTAAATGTGCGTCATATGAATATAAAAGTTCATCTGATTATCGTGGATAGCACCCATCCGCATCCGCAATATTTTATTTACACTAAGTCTTATTTATACTTATATTTAGACAATTATAGATAAGCCACTTACAAAATTTCTTTAGATCAGACTCTACAAAACTTTCGGGAACGTTTAAACATGCACCACTTATAAACAATAAAGCATCAACAGCAAACATAGAAATTTGACAGTTTTATACCACTCTTCATATATCATTCACATTAATATGAAGCAATAGGGGACCCATAATTAATAGCAACCGAGACACGTATTAATACCACTAGACATTGCAGCATTTACTCTTGTTCTTTGAGTCCGATCAGACAGATATGTTTGGAGCCGCTTCAGTTCATTACCTCTGACTCCATATTTAGTAAGTTTTGCCAAAAGTATCTTTCTGTTACTTGTCTCAAACGCTCTTTGGAGGTCTAAAAATACCGTTATAATTTTGTTGATGAGGGACGTTTCGCTAGAGTGACCAGGTCGGAAACCGGATTGATTTTCTGTTAAAATGTTGTTATCACCGATATATTTAAAGAATTGTTGGTAGGCACACTTTTCCACTATTTTCTCAGAAAAGGCATCATGTTGACTGGTCGAAATTTTTCGCACTCGTTTGTGCTCAATTCCTTAAGAATGGAAACAACAATCGACTCCTTTAAATTGATCGGGAATTCCCCACTTACAAACGATTCGTTCACAATTAATTGAATACTCGGGCCAGTAATATCAAAACAATCTAAAATGATTCAAATATTTAGGCCAAAGGCAGTTTTGGGGCTAATCTTTTTAGATATTGCCCTTAGTTCGTTGATATTAAGTAGCACGTACATAGGTAGCACGATGAGCTATTAAAACGTAAAGAATTATTTATCTTCTTTACGCTTTCTAAGAAATATGAGTTAATCTTTTCACCGATTAGGAAAGTCTCATTCTATTTTTTCACCGAACCTGACTCTATTTATTTCTGTTTTCATAGCTTTTAATACCAAAATTTAATTGTTCTCCGCATCGACTTTTGACTATGGCACGATTCAGTTTTGATGCAAGTGTATCTTTGTTTGGTCCACTCTAGTTTGTTATTATTTGAAGTTCAGAATGATTAGAATAAGTAAAATAAAGTAAATGAAACAAAGTTACACAAATGCAGTAGAATTAGAAAATGATTTTTAGAAACAAAGGTTTACGGCGGTAACATTCTCCCCCTCGTAAACAAGTACTGGTACAGCGAGGTTACTCCATGGCTTAACCGACGTCCAGGACAGCAATCTTGCTCGCGGGTCACCCCAACACCCAAATTGGAGCTCTCACCAATGCTTGTCGAACATCACCATCTTTCGCAATCACTTTGTTTTCTAAAACGCGTTTGTGCAAGCAGTTTCGTGGTAGATTTTCGCCTCACCCGCTGCTATAGGAGGTTGTTTAACAAACCACTTACTTCGGCGTGCCAGTTTATCAGGCAATGTTTGTCGCCAATGTTGTCGAAGATCTGAGGCGTAGCTACATATGGGTTTGTACCCACTCGAAGAGCCCAGCAGTAAGTGATTTAGTATGATGGCTTCGTCGTCTCCAGATTCTATTGACACGAATTCAACTTCCCATAAAGCGCACCGTACGCTTTCGTCGTTAAAGTTCATGGGGGTCATACTATAGAGGATGTCTTTGATGAATCGTACCAGCCTCTCCCGGGCTCCTCCCATGTGCGGGGCTGCTGGCGGATTGAATTTCCATTTAAGTTCGTCATACTTCGAGGCAACAACGAAGTAATCGATGTCGACGATGTAAGGAAGCCATTGGTGGTAGCCTGGAATATAAAGCATTCCTTTAATTTTGTTAATCGTCGTTTCATGTGAAAGATGTCACTAGAATCACTGATTTTCTTTACATTTTTTGCACATGCTTCTTGAGTATCCTTCATTTAGCTCAGCCTCTCCATGTACCTAGACTCTATTGCATCCAAAAAGCTTTTGATTTGAGTGACACTTCGAATTCTTGTTTATGGACAAAACACAACGTGTCAAAAAGGCTTTCTCCCAACTCTGTCACAACGCTCGAGCTCAAAAATTGTAGCACACAAGCGACTTGAAGACGGTTGCACGTTGAGATGACTAAATAATGTTCTGTTCCCTCAAATTCGTAGGGCACGATTTCACAGTAATAATAAGAGTAGGAATGTTCTCCTTTAAGCTGATTGGTAAGATTAGGTAACACAATAATAATGCGAATTCTCGTTCTGATTTTTCCAAACAGAAGATAAATGTCAATTTACGAGTTTTAGAACCTTTTTAAAATATTTAAATTTTTCGCTCTCTTTTCATTGATAATTTTAAACACGTCCGAATCCGTTGAAAACACCGCATATCGAAGTAGTTTGAGTTTGCTAGTTAACCGGCTCTGATTGGTCGAGAGATCGTGAATTTGACGGTAAAACTAGTTGACATTTGGTGAGGCAGTGGACTGGATTTGCAGTTAAAAATATTTGACTGCTTTTGACTGACCATAATCAGCTGGTTCATCGTAAAATTATTTAAGAATCGGCTGGAGTTCACGATTTCTTGGTCAACTGCGATAATTGACAATAAAGAAGAAAATTAAATTCTAACTGCATTACGATTTCAAGCAATCCAAAGATTCCTAAATTTGGCTTAGATCAAAAATCAGTTTGCAAATCGTTTAAAACAAAAAAAAGTTGACCTACTTCTATGTATTAAGAGTTCACTTTCTTTGCACGTATGGAAAAAATTAAAAATCACATAAAATTTAGTATTCTGTGTCGACCATTTTAGTGGTTTCATCTTTAAGAATTTAATTCTGAACGTGGCCAGTGACATACCTTTGATCCCTCCCGACAACTCGACAAGACGTTTAGTAAAGCATGCGTAGACCTACCAACATACGCACCATTGTTTGCGTTCAAGGAACTACTACCCATTTTCGAATGAAAAGTTGGAACAAGCAAGTCAAAAAACATAAATATATAGTCGTCCACAGACCCTCAGAGGAATAAGTCGTGTTTGATTATTCGTTGTGAAACAAAGTTAAAGTTAAAGAAAAATTTTAAGTTGATTGTTTGCCACTGGCCCGATAATAAGCCAGCCGGTTCAGTGAGTGCACTGCGGACTCATTCGTTCACGAACCTTCGGAGGAACAACAAGTGTTTATTCCAACAGTGAAAGCAAGTCAGTGATTTATTTTCAAGTGTTCTTTTTGCTACTGCGCTGATAACAAACCAGCCGGTGCAGTAGCTGTGTGTCGGACTCGTGATCCACACGTGCAGGTTCAAATCCCAGCCGGGTCAAATATAAAATAAAATTTTTTTCGAATTATTAAATTAATAATTCAAATTCAAACAAAAACAAAACAAACGTTAAGAGAAGATGAGTGGGCGACAACAGTCCCCACTCGGGCAACGATGTGTAACGGGGAAGGCACCGCCTGACCCAAAACCGGTACCGCTGTCTTCGTCAGCATCGTCGACTGGCAAACGAAGGAGGAGGGTAAAACCAACTCCTAATCTAGTCAAGCGTCCGTCCCTTTCGGTTTCATCAGAGAAGCTGCCGGAAGGAACCGGGGATCGGGCGCTTGCGGGAACATCGGCTACGGCAATTGCGGCAGCAGTCATGTCAGCAGCAAAAACAGCTGCAGCAGTAACAACGGGCGATCGAGATGATTTCCCGTATATCTCCGACGGCGGGGAAGGCCGCTACACGGGAGATAGCAACAATTTCGTCTCTCTGGCGTCATCAGAAACAGATGATGAAGATGATGAAATCTCCCAATTGGAGATTCTGCTTAAGGCCGTGAAAGCAAAGCAAATAGCTCGGCGGGAAAAAGAGCGCCAGGCGGCACAACAACAGCTGGCAACTATCAGCCGTAATACGGCACCAGCACAGCTGCCTAAGCAGCAACAACTACAACCAAAGCTGCCTAAGCAGCAGCAACTTCAAGGGTTGCCAAAGCAGCAGCAACTACCAGGGTTGCCAAGGCAGCAACAACAATCACAAACGCAGCAAAAACAGCAGCAACAAAAAAAGCAGCAGCAGCAAAAACAACATCAGCAGCAGAAACAACAACAGCAGCAGCAGACGACAACGAGGCCATAGGTGCCTCCTATCAATGCGTTCAAACTGGAGCTCCAAGACACTATAAAATTATGTAAGTCGGCCATAGGCGATAATTTTATCATTAAAAGATTAAGCAAAGATAGGCATGCTATCCACTGCTTCACAGTGGAGCACCATAAACTCATTAAAAACTTATTAGAGAAAACGACGACGGAGTTCTTCTCATTCACTCCCAAAAGTGAGCGTTTGCAGACAATGCTCCTTCGTGGTTTAGATTCGTCCACCGATCCCGAGGAGCTCCTTCAGGAGCTTCAAAAGAAGGAATGTGACGATCTTAAGTTCGTCAGTGTTAAGCCTTTCACTACAGCAAAGGCCCGAAGGGAGAATCGGAAATTACCGTTCTTCCTGGTCCAGCTGACTCCCAACAGCAAAATAGATAGTCTGAGGAAAATTAAAGTCCTAGATTATCAATGCATAAGTTGGGAAAAATTAAATCGCAGCGATAACATTTTACAACGTGTTCGCTGTCAGAGATTCGGGCACGCCGCTGCGAACTGTCAAATGCAGTTTCGGTGCGTTAAGTGTGCATTGAACCACAGTGCGGAGGAATGTCCTCTAGGTAAGAATAGGACTGATGATACCACGTCTCTGAAGTGTATTCTTTGTGGTAACTCGGGACACACCGCTAACTATCGGGGTTGTTCCAGTTACCAATATGTTAGGAAATTAAACCTGGCTCGTCAACAGAAGGTGGAGGTGAAGCGCCCACCTGTTCCTAAAACTCCAGCCGTAACTCCCAATGTGACCTATGCCCAAATGGCGGCCGGTCAGAGGAGTACGGTACAACAAGCACCAAAGGTTGCTCCTCAGGCCTCACGACCTGGAGCACCTAGTGGTGATGCTGATCTGCTGGCTATTTTGCTTTCTATTCAGGGGCAAATTAGTCAGCTGCAACAGCAAATACAGGAACAGGCGACACGCGTAGATCGTATCTACACTCTGTTGCCGAGTCTAACGCGCCTCCAGTCGTAATGTGTTCGCTGGTGGAGAAACCCTTAAAGATCCTTTCAGTGAATGTAAATTCGCTAATAAATATCGAACGAAGAGCTGTACTCTTCAAGTTGTTAGAAGACCAAAGTCCCGATGTTCTTCTGGTTAGCGAAACTAAGCTCTCTCAGAGGCACAAGTTGAGGCACAGTCAGTATCATATCATAAGAAGAGACAGACCCAACTCCAATGGAGCTGGTGGCGTCGCTATCTTTATTAGGAAAAATCTGCGTTTTAAGGTTATGTACAGCGGTGAAGTGCGTAGATTCCAGGTGCTAGAGGCTTGCATCATATGCATCCCCCTCCGTAGTGGGAAGAGGATGTATATGATCGCAGCCTATGCAACTGAAGCTACTCAACAAACCTCTTTTATCTCAGAGCTCGAGACACTTTTTCTATACTTACGTCTGGGTTCGGAGGAGAATTATTATCTCATGGCCGGAGATCTAAACGCCAAACATAGTAATTGGAGAAATCAATCACCAAATACTAGAGGAAACCTACTATTCAATTGGTGGGGTCAGTCATCAATAAACTGTCTTCACACATTCGTGTACGACAGTGACCATTGCGGATTTAGTGCCGTAGTAACAATTCCCAACGAAATTGCGGAACTGGAGGAGTATGTTCAAACGCATGCTTACAATTACAGTAGGACGCGGTGGACACGCTTCTCCCGAACAATGACAAGAGCACTCTCTTCGGACTCGCTCAACCCACCATCCAACAGGAATTTGTCGAACGAAGAGATCGACACTTACCTCAAACGGATGGACGACACAATAAAACAAACAATGGACAGAACAATTCCCAAGTACCAACTGACTGACAATGTCAATATATATCGCAATGCTACGATCGACGCTCTACATCGACAAAAGAGTAGGCTACTGACGAGACTCAAACTCCTGTACAGACGTTTCACCGACCCACAAAACTCGGAGGTTAGGACACTGAAATCAGAGCTTAAAAACCTACAGCAATTAATTCAGCAAAATTACCGTGCTGCAATTAATTCGCATTGGAATACTAAAATTCGGGCTGTTAAAGCTAGCAATCCTAGTATGTTCCCGGAAATTAATAAAATCTTTCGAAGAAAAAATCAGAATGAGCTTCCGTGTCTTAAGCTCCCCCGAACTACAGACAACGAACAAGTACTTATAACAGCAGGCATAGATCCAATAGAAGCGATCGAAGATGACAACTTTTTTGTGATCGAAGATCCTCAGGAGAAAGTTGAAGTAATAGGTGCGGCGTTTCAGGATGTGTATAAGGTGAATGTTAGCACTCGCCCGAACCACATCTTGGAAAATCGTGTCCTATTGCACAACTTTTACTTGCGATATGACATTGAACACTGGCGATCGGAGAACACTGGTTTTACCATGTTCAATGACGATAATTTGGCAAATGATGTCATCGCCAATGAAGGGATTCACCCTCCATTCATATCAAAGGAAGATCTCCTGGTCATTTTCGGTTCACTGAGAAGTAAGAAATCTGTGGGAATCGACGAAATACCAAACATTGTTCTTAAACACCTTCCTCTAGAAGCGGTTAACATTTACACCATCCTGTTTAACAATTTGTTGAATAATGCACATTATCCAGCTCATTGGAAGACAGCGGTGGTGCAACCAATTCCTAAACGGAACAAAGACACATCCAATCCGGCAAATCTCCGGTCGATAAGTCTCCTTCCCAACATCAGCAAAGTGTTTGAAAAAGTGATAAATAGAGCCCTGACCGAGTGGGTTGAGGACAAAAATATTATTCCGGATAACCAATTCGGTTTCAGAGCGGGGCATGATTGTATACATGCCGCGTCTAAACTGGTATCGGATATCCAATGGAACAAAGGTAAGAAACAATGCACGGGTGCCTTGTTGATTGACTTGGAAAAGGCCTTTGACACCGTATGGTTGCAGGGGCTCTTTTACAAGCTTGACCAGCTCGGCATAAGCAAACCGCTGCTGTACATAATCTTAGATATGCTCACCAGCAGACAGTTTATTGTGAAAAATGGCAGTGTGGTGTCTGCTGGGACTTTTGAAATTAAAAACGGTCTACAACAGGGTGTAGTTAATTCGCCGATTTTATTTACGATCTTCACAAGTGATCTTGTAGGATCTCTCCGCCAATCCATAGCGTACGCAGATGACTTGATCGCGTACAGGTCAAGTCCGAAGATCGAGGTCATTGTAAGTCTTTTGCAGCGTGACTTCGAAAAAGTTCAGGGATATTGCGATGATTGGAAGTTGAAAATCAATTTTCAAAAGTGCGAGACCATTCTGTTTAGGACTCCGTTGTCTGGGGCTTCTAGAAATACTAGAAAGAAGTGGCGAATGTTCTCTATTGTTGGACAAAACGGACAGCCAATAGCGAATCGAAGTGTTGTCAGATACCTTGGGATCTGGCTAGATCAATATCTATATTTTAACAAACATATAGATGCTGCTCTGGCCAGAGCCAAAGCGGCCTTTGCCTTGACAAAGAGGCTGTTTCACAGCAGTCAACTCGATGCCAAGGTAAAGGTGATCTGCTACACGGCCCTTATTCGGCCTGTTCTTGCTTATGGCTGTCCCGTTTGGTTTAACGTGGGTACAAGCTTAATGGAAAAGATACGGGTTTTCGAGAGACGGTGTCTTAGAGCCTGTCTCCATTTATATAGAACTCCAGAGTCTGAGTACAAAAAATTCTATAGTAATGAGGTCCTGTACAACGGGGCCAACCTGATCAGAGTGGACAACTTTCTGATAAAACTTGTTCGAGGTCACATTGCAAGAGCAATGACTTCGACCAACAACTTGATCTCCGGGGCTTTTTACCCCAATGACATGCACCATGAGACAGTGCGCCTTAACGGCTTTATTCCCCCTGAAGCATTTCTCTATCTCGATTAGAAAGGGTCTGGTTCAGGATAGATTAGCGGTACCGATAATCTTCCACGTATGCCGAAAAGCTGTGGACGGGCGAGTCACTTACGACCAAGACGTCGCAAGTAGCTCACCGGGAACTCTTCGGTTCAGTAGGGCGGTATCAGACCGCGACAGAGCGGATGTCGAAAGGCAATACCGACACTATTGGTGGTTGGGCGGAGAATGAACTTCGTCGTCGTTATTTGTCTTGGGTGCCCTTATGGCAAATAAAGCATGTGCTGTCAGCCTTGGCCGGCTTACATATATATAAGGTAGTGTAAGTACTATAAGTAGTTTGTAATTAGTAAGTAAGTAGTTTTATTTTAATATTATTTTAAGTTTAATTAAGACGTTAGGGTTAAGATTAGTTGTAGTTTAGTATTTAGGTCTAATTTAAGCTAAAATAAATAAGTCCTTACACTAAGTTTTTCTTTCGTCTTAATCAATATTTTTCTTAGTTTTAATTTACATTTATTATTAAAATTTAAATAAAAATACAGACGTCGAAAGACATAATTTCAATTGTTAAGTTTAGTTTAGAGCGCCCGCATAGGGTCAGTAAGTTAGTTATAAATAGTTAAGTTAATTAAGCTAGATTTAAGCATTTTTGTTAAGCAAGTAAGATTATGAATTGAATTGAATTGAATAAAAAATGCAATAAAATTGAAAAAAAAAATTGTGCACTGCGGACGCACGTACTGGTTCAAATCCCAACGGGGAAAAATAAAATTTACTTTTTCTTTGAAAAGACACTAATGTAATCAAATAGCAACGCGAGTGTTGATAAAATGAGTGGGCGACAAAAGTCCCCACTCGTACCACGAGAAGTAACGGGGAGGGCATCGCCTGACCCAAAACCAACTATGTCTTCGACCACACAGGAGACAGGAAAGAGGAGGAGGAGGGTTTTTAAAGTAAAGGGGACAGTAATTCGTTTCTGTCTTTGGCGCCATCCGAAACGGACGACGAAGACGATGAGATTTACCAACTAGAAGCGTTACTCAGGGCAGTGAAGGCCAAACAATTGGCTCGGCGCGAACAGGAGCGGCTGGCAGTCATTCAAAGCGCCCAGAAAAATGTGCTTGAACAACAATTGGCTAATAGCAGCCAAACTTCGGTACCTGTTAGTAACCAAGAAAAGAAGTAGCCTTAGTAGAAAAAACAATCAAAGCTGCCTAATCAGAAGCAACAACACCAGCTGATTCAGCAACAACAACAACAACAGCAAAAACAGCAGCAGCAGCAGAAACAGCAGCAGCAGAATCAACAGCAGCAGAAACAGCAACAGCAGCAGACGACAACGAGGCCCAAGGTGCCTCCCATTAACAAGTATAAACTCGAGCTGAAGGACACAATAAAAATATGTAAGTCAGCCATTGGCGAAAACTTTATTATTAAACGCTTAAGTAAGGACAGGCATGCGATCCACTGCTTCACAGTGGAGCACCATAAAAAAGTTAAAGAATTGTTGGAGAAAACTACGACTGAGTTTTTCTCATTTACACCCAAAAGTGTGAGCGATTGCAGACAATGCTCCTTCGTGGTCTAGATACGTCCACCGATCCCGAGGAGCTCCTTCAGGAGCTTCAAGCGAAGAAGTGTGACGATCTTAAGTTAAGTAAAGGCCAAAAGGGAGAATCGGAAATTACCGTACTTCCTGGTCCAGCTAACTCCCAACAGCAAACTAGATAGTCTGAGGAAAATTAAAGTCCTAGATTATCAATGCATAAGTTGGGAAAAATTAAATCGCAGCGATAACATTTTACAATGTGTTCGCTGTCAAAGGTTCGGGCACGCCGCTGCGAACTGTCAAATGCAGTTTCGGTGCGTTAAGTGTGCATTAAACCACAAGGCAGAGGAATGTCCTCTAGGTAAGGATAGGATTGTTGATGCCACGACTCTCAAGTGCATTCTATGTGGTAACTCGGGACACACCGCATATTATCGGGGTTGTCCTAAGTACCAGTATGTTAGGAAGATAAACCTGGCTCGTCAGCAGAAGGTGGAGGTTAAACGCCCGCCTGTTCTCAAAACACCAGCCGTAACTCCCAACGTGACCTAGGCCCAAATGGCGGCCGGCCCGAGGAGTACGGTACAACAAGCACCGAAGGTTGTTCCTCAGGTCCCACGACCTGGAGCACCTAGCGGTGATGCTGATCTGCTGGCTATTTTGCTCTCTATTCAGGGGCAAATAAGTCAGTTGCAACAGCAAGTTCAGGAGCAGGCGACACGCGTAGATCGTATCTACACTCTGCTACCGAGTCTAACGTGCCTCCAGTCGTTATGTGTTCGCTGGTGGAGAAACCCTTAAAGATCCTTTCAGTGAATGTAAATTCGCTAATAAATATCGAACAAAGAGCTGTACTCTTCAAGTTGTTAGAAGACCGAAGTCCCGATGTTCTACTGGTTAGCGAAACTAAGCTCTCTCAGAGGCACAAGCTGAGGCACATTCAGTATCATATCATAAGAAGAGACAGACCCAACTCCAACGGAGCTGGTGGCGTCGCTATCTTCATTAGAAAAAATCTGCGTTTTAAGGTTATGTACAGCGGTGAAGTGGGTAGATTCCAGGTGCTAGAGGCTTGCATCATATGCATCCCCCTCCGTAGTGGGAAGAGGCTGTATATGATCGCAGCCTATGCAACTGAAGCTTCTCAACAAACCTGTTTTATCTCAGAGCTCAACGCGTTTTCAATACTTACGTCTGGGTTCGGAGGAGAATTATTACCTCATGGCCGGAGATCTAAACGCCAAACATAGCAATTGGAGAAATCATTCACCAAACACTAGAGGGAACCTACTATTCAATTGGGGGGGTCAGAATAGTGTCGAGTATCGACTCGATTTAAAAGCGACGGATAGTCCGTCTTATCCCAGATCAGGCTCATTTATAGATCTAATGCTATTTGACGAACGGATTCAGCTGACTGACATGGACCGACAGACAATAAACTGTCAATTTTTTCAATTTCAATGCATTTTTATTATTTCAATTCATTTACTTACATGCTAGACAAAAACGCTTAAAGCTAGCTTAATTAACTTAACTATGTCTATACTAACTTACTGGCCCTCTGCGGGCGCTCTAAGCTAAAACTAACAATTTAATCTATGTCTTTCGACTTACTAATAATTATTTTATTTAAATTCAAAAAAAAACTAATATTAATATTAAAACTAAGAAAAAAGATTAATTTTTACAAAAAACTTAGTATATGGACTTTTATGTTTAATTAAAATAAGACTTAAATACTAACTAAAAACTACAAACTACAAACTAATCTAAAAAGTAACTTATATTACAATAAAATTAAAACTACTTAAACTACATTAAACATAAGTAAGCCGGCCAGGGCTGACAGGTCATGCTATGTTTGCCTTAAGGGCACTCAAGATAAATATAGACGACCGAGTTCTACTCTTCGTCCAACCACCAATAGTGAGAATATTGCCTTACGACATCAGCTCTGTCGCGTTCTGATACCGCCCTACTAAACCTGAGGGTCTCCGGTGAGCTACTTGCGACGTCTTGTTCGTAAGTGACTCGCCCGTCCACAGCTTTTCGACCAACGTGGAAGATTAACGGCACCGCTAATCTATTCTGGACCAGACCTTTTCTATCTAAATAGAGGAAAGCTTCAGGGGGAATAAGGCCGTTAAGGCGCACTGTCTCATGGTGCATGTCATTGGGGTAAAAAGCCCCGGAGATCAAGTTGTTGGTCGAAGTCATTGCTCTTGCAATGTGACCTCGAATAAGTTTTATCAGAAAGTTGTCCACTCTGATCAGGTTGGCCCCGTTGTACAGGACCTCATTACTATAGAATTTTTTGTACTCAGACTCTGGAGTTCTATATAAGTGGAGACAGGCCCTAAGACACCGCCTCTCGAAAACCCGTATCTTTTCCATTAAGCTTGTTCCCACGTTAAACCAAACGGGACAGCCATAAGCAAGGACAGGCCGAATAAGGGCCGTGTAGCAGATCACCTTTACCTTGGCATCGAGCTGACTGCTGTGAAACAGCCTCTTTGTCAAGGCAAAGGCCGCTTTGGCTCTGGCCAGAGCAGCATCTATATGTTTGTTAAAATATAGATATTGATCTAGCCAGATCCCAAGGTATCTGACAACACTTCGATTCGCTAATGGCAGTCCGTTTTGTCCAACAATAGAGAACATTCGCCACTTCTTTCTAGTATTTCTAGAAGCCCCAGACAACGGAGTCCTAAACAGAATGGTCTCGCACTTTTGAAAATTGATTTTCAACTTCCAATCATCGCAATATCCCTGAACTTTTTCGAAGTCACGTTGCAAAAGACTTACAATGACCTCGATCTTCGGACTTGACCTGTACGCGATCAAGTCATCTGCGTTCGCTATGGATTGGCGGAGAGATCCTACAAGATCACTTGTGAAATTCGTAAATAATATCGGCGAAATAACTACACCCTGTTGTAGACCGTTTTTAATTTCAAAAGACCCAGCAGACACCATACTGCCATTTTTCACAATAAACTGTCTGCTGGTGAGCATATCTAAGATTATGTACAGCAGCGGTTTGCTTATGCCGAGCTGGTCAAGCTTGAAAAAGAGCCCCTGCAACCATACGGTGTCAAAGGCCTTCTCCAAGTCAATCAACAAGGCACCCGTGCATTGTTTCTTACCTTTGTTCCATTGGATATCCGATACCAGCTTAGACGCGGCGTGTATACAATCATGCTCGGTCTGAAACCGAATTGGTTATCCGGAATAATATTTTTGTCCTCAACCCACTCGGTCAGGGCTCTATTGATTACCTTTTCAAACACTTTGCTGATGTTGGGAAGGAGACTTATCGACCGGAGATTTGCCGGATTGGATGTGTCTTTATTCCGTTTAGGAATTGGTTGAACCACCGCTGTCTTCCAATGAGCTGGATAACGTGCATTATTCAGCAAATTGTTAAACAGGGTGGTGTAAATGTTTACCGCTTCTAGAGGAAGGTGTTTGAGAACAATGTTTGGTATTTCGTCGATTCCCACAGATTTCTTACTTCTCAGTGAACCGAAAATGACCAGGAGATCTTCCTTTGATATGAATGGAGGGTGAATCCCTTCATTGGCGATGACATCATTTGCCAAATTATCGTCATTGAACATGGTAAAACCAGTGTTCTCCGATCGCCAGTGTTCAATGTCATATCGCAAGTAGAAGTTGTGCAATAGGACACGATTTTCCAAGATATGGTTCGGGCGAGTGCTAACATTCACCTTATACACATCCTGAAACGCCGCACCTATTACTTCAACTTTCTCCTGAGGATCTTCGATCACAAAAAAGTTGTCGTCTTCGATCGCTTCTATTGGATCTATGCCTGCTGTCACAAGTACTTGTTCGTTGTCTGCTTAAGACACGGAAGCTCATTCTGATTTTTTCTTCGAAAGATTTTATTAATTTCCGGGAACATACTAGGATTGCTAGCTTTAACAGCCCGGATTTTGTTATTCCAATGCGAATTAATTGCAGCACGATAATTTTGCTGAATTAATTGCTGTACGTTTTTTAACTGTGATTTCAGTGTCCTAATCTCCGAGTTTTGTGGATCAGTAAAACGTCTGTATAGTAATTTGAGTCTTGTCAGTAGCCTACTCTTTTGTCGGTGTAGAGCGTCAATCGTAGCATTGCGGTATATATTGACATTTTCAGTCAGTTGGTACTTGGGAATTGTTCTGTCCATTGTTTGTTTTATTGTGTCGTCCATCCTTTTAAGGTAAGTGTCGATCTCTTCGTTCGACAAATTCCTATTGGATGGTGGGTTAAGCGAGTTCGAAGAGAGTGCTCTTGTCATCGTTCGGGAGAAGCGTGTCCACCGCGTCCTATTGTAATTGTAAGAATGCGTTTGGACATACTCCTCCAGTTCCGCAATTTCGTTGGGAATCGTTATTACGGCACTAAATCCGCAATGGTCACTGTCGTACACGAAAGTGTGAAGACAGTTTATTGTCTGTCGGTCCATGTCAGTCAGCTGTATCCGTTCGTCAAACAGCATAAGATCTATGTAAGAGCCTGATCTGGGATAAGACGGACTATTCGTCGCTTTTAAATCGAGTCGATACTCGACACTATTCTGACCCCACCAATTGAATAGTAGGTTTCCTCTAGTATTTGGTGATTGATTTCTCCAATTACTATGTTTGGCGTTTAGATCTCCGGCCATGAGATAATAATTCTCCTCCGAACCCAGACGTAAGTATAGAAAAAGTGTCTCGAGCTCTGAGATAAAAGAGGTTTGTTGAGTAGCTTCAGTTGCATAGGCTGCGATCATATACATCCTCTTCCCACTACGGAGGGGGATGCATATGATGCAAGCCTCTAGCACCTGGAATCTACGCACTTCACCGCTGTACATAACCTTAAAACGCAGTTTTTTTTCTAACAAAGATAGCGACGCCACCAGCTCCATTGGAGTTGGGTCTGTCTCTTCTTATAATATGGTACTGACTGTGCCTCAACTTGTGCCTCTGAGAGAGCTTGGTTTCGCTAACCAGAAGAACATCGGGACTTTGGTCTTCTAGCAACTTGAAGAGTACAGCTCTTCGTTCGATATTTATTAGCGAATTTACATTCACTGAAAGGATCTTTAAGGGTTTCTCCACCAGCGAACACATTACGACTGGAGGCGCGTTAGACTCGGCAGCAGAGTGTAGATACGATCTACGCGTGTCGCCTGTTCCTGAATTTGCTGTTGCAGCTGACTAATTTGCCCCTGAATAGAAAGCAAAATAGCCAGCAGATCAGCATCACCACTAGGTGCTCCAGGTCGTGAGGCCTGAGGAGCAACCTTTGGTGCTTGTTGTACCGTACTCCTCTGACCGGCCGCCATTTGGGCATAGGTCACATTGGGAGTTACGGCTGGAGTTTTAGGAACAGGTGGGCGCTTCACCTCCACCTTCTTCTGACGAGCCAGGTTTACTTTCCTAGCTTATTGGTACTTAGGACAACCCCGATAGTTAGCGGTGTGTCCCGAGTTACCACATAGAATGCACTTGAGAGTCGTGCTATCAGCAACCCTATCTTTCCCTAGCGGACATTCCTCTGCCTTGTGGTTCAATGCACACTTAACACACCGAAACTGCATTTGACAGTTTGCAGCGGCGTGCCCGAACCTCTGAGAGCGAACACATTGTAAAATGTTATCGCTGCGATTTAATTTTTCCCAACTTATGCATTGATAGTCTAGGACTTTAATTTTCCTTAGACTATCTATTTTGCTGTTGGGAGTTAGCTGGACCAGGAAGAACGGTAATTTCCGTTTCTCCCTTCGGGCCTTTGCTGTAGTGAAAGGCTTAACACTGACGAACTTAAGATCGTCACATTCCTTCGCTGGAAGCTCCTGAAGGAGGTCCTCGGGATCGGTGGACGAATCTAAACTTCGAAGGAGCATTGTCTGCAAACGCTCTCCTTTGGGGGTGAATGAGAAGAACTCAGTCGTTGTTTTCTCTAATATATTTTTAATTAATTTGTGATGCTCCACTGTGAAGCAGTGTATAGCATGCCTGTCATTACTTAAACGTTTAATTATAAAATTATCGCCTATGGCCGACTTACACAGTTTGATGGTGTCTTGTAGCTCCATCTTGTAGGTGTTTATTGGAGGCACCTTTGGCCTCACTGTCGTCTGCTGCTGCTGTTGTTTCTGTTGTTGTTGTTGTTTCTGCTGCTGCTGCTGTTTTTGCTGCTGCTGTTGTTTTTGCTGCTGCTGCTTCTTCTGCTCCGTTTGCTGTTGCTGTTTTGGCAACTCTGTTTGTTGCTGCTGCATCGGCAACTTTGTTTTTTGCTGCTGCTTATGCAGCTGCGGCTGCTGTTGTTGTATAACAGGTGCCGGCTTTTCGCTGGTTGCTGTCAGGCGCTCTTGCTCGCGCCGAGCCATTTGTTTGGCCTTCACAGCCCGTATTATTGCCTCTAATTGGCAAATTTCGTCTTCTTCATCGTCGGTCTCTGAGGCCGCCAAAGACACGAAGGAATTGCTGTCTCCGGTGTAGCGGCCCTCGCCGCCGTCGGAGACATATGGGAATTCTTCTATTGTTGTTGTCGATTTTTCTGCTGCGACATTTACGAATTCTGATGCTGTTATTGTTGCTGCTGCTGTTGTTGTTGTTGTTGTTGTTGTTGGCGCCCGTTCCCCGGCTCCAGTCGGCAGCTTTTCAGCTGAAGCCGATAGGGACGGGCGCTTTGCTAGATTTGGAGTCGGTCTGACCCTCCTCCTCCTCTTTCCTGTCATCGATGACGACAACGGTGGTGGCGGCTTAGGGTCAGGCAATACCGCCTTCCCCGCTCCTCCCCCAGTTTGGTGAGGCGACGACTGCCGCTCACTCATTTTGAGTTTATTTTTCTTTTTATATAATTAACTTGATATAAATTAATTTTAAGAATAAAAATTGATTAGTCCCGACTGGGAATCGAACTCTAACGTGCGGATCAAAGAGTCCGACACACAACCACTGCACCGGCTGGTTTGTTATCAGTGCAGTAGCAAAAAGAACACTTGAAAATATACTATGTACTTGGTTTCACTATTAAAATAAAACACTTGTTCTTCCGTTGGAGGTTCGTGAACGAATGACCAGACAATAAACTGTCTTCACACATTCATGTGCGACAGTGACCATTGCGGATTTAGTGCCGTAATAACGATTCCCAACGAAATTGCGGAGTTGGAGGAGTATGTTCAAACGCATTCTTACAATTACAGTAGGACGCGGTGGACACGCTTCTACCGAACAATGACAAGAAGACTCTTCTCGAACTTGCTCAACCCACCATCCAATAGGAATTTGTCGAACGAGGAGATCGACACTTACCTCAAACGGATGGACGACACGATAAAACAAACAATGGACAGGATAATCCCTAAATACGAACTAACTGACAATGTTAACATTTACCGCAACGCTACACCGCTACACCGCTACACCGACAAAAGAGTAGGCTTCTGACAAGACTTAAACTACTGTACAGACGTTTCGCTGACCCACAAAACTCGGAAGTTAGGACACTGAAGTCACAACTTAAAAACCTACAGCAATTAATTCAGCAGAATTACCGAGCTTCTATGAATTCGCATTGGAATAACAAAATTCGGGCTGTTAAAGCTGGCAACCCTAGTATGTTCCCGAAAATCAATTAATTCTTTCGAAGGAAAAATCAAAATGAGCTTCCGTGTCTTAAGCTCCCCCGAACTACCAACAATGAACAAATACTTATGACAGCAGGCATATTTCCAGTAGAAGCGATTGAAGATGACAACTTTTTTGTGATCGAAAATCCTCAGGAGAAAGTTGAAGTAATAGGTGCGGCATTTCAGGATGTGTATAGGGTGAATGTTAGCACTCGCCCGAACCACGTCTTGGAAAATCGCGTCCTAGTACAAAACTCCGACCTTCAAAATGATATTGAGCACTGGCGATCGGAGAACATTGGTTTTACCATGTTCAATGACGAGAATTTGCAAATGATATCATCGCCAATGAAGGGATACATCCACCATTCATATCAAAGGAAGATCTCCTGGTTATTTTCGGTTCACTTAGAAGTAAGAAATCTGTGGGAATTGACGAAATACCAAATATTGTTCTTAAACACCTTCCTCTAGAAGCGGTAAACATTTACACTACCCTGTTTAACAATTTGCTGAATTTTGCGCATTATCCAGCTCATTGGAAGACAGCGGTGGTGCAACCAATTCCTAAACGGAACAAAGACACATCCAATCCGGCAAATCTCCGGTCGATAAGTCTCCTTCCCAACATCAGCAAAGTGTTTGACAAAGTAATCAATAGAGCCCTGACCGAGTGGGTTGAGGACAAAAATATTATTCCGGATAACCAATTCGGTTTCAGAGCGGGGCATGATTGCATACAAGCCGCGTCCAAACTGGTATCGGATATCCAATGGAACAAAGGTAAGAAACAATGCACAGGTGCCTTGTTGATTGACTTGGAGAAGGCCTTTGATACTGTATGGTTGCAGGGGCTCTTTTTCAAGCTTGACCAACTCTGTACATAATCTTAGATATGCTCACCAGCAGACAGTTTATTGTGAAAAATGGCAGTGTGACGTCTGCTGGGACTTTTGAAATTAATAACGGTCTACAACAGGGTGTAGTTATTTCGCCGATTTTATTTACGACCTTCACAACCGATCTTGTAGGATCTCTCCGCCACTCCATAGCCTACGCTGATGACTTGATCGCGTACAGGTCAAGTCCGAAGATCGAGGTCATCGTAAGTCTTTTGCAACGTGACTTCGAAAAGATTCAGGAATATTGCGATGATTGGAAGTTGAAAATCAATTTTCAAAAGTGCGAGACCATTCTGTTCAGGACTCCGTTGTCTAAGGCCTCTTCAAATACTAAAAAGAAGTGGCGGATGTTCTCTATCGTTGGGCAAAACGGGCAGCCACTGGCGAATCGAAGTGTTGTTAGATACATTGGGATCTGGCTAGATCAGTTTCTATATTTTAACAAACATATAGATACTGCTCTCTCCAGAGCCCAAGCGGCCTTTGCCTTGACAAAGAGACTTTTTCGCAGCAGTCAACTCGATGCCAAGGTAAAGGTGATCTGCTACACGGCCCTCATTCGGCCTGTCCTTGAAACAGTTTGGTTCAACGTATGAACAAGCTTAATGGAAAATATTCGGGTTTTAGAGAGACGATGCCTTAGGGCTTGTCTCCATTTATATAGAACTTCAGAGTCTGAGTACAAAAAATTCTATAGTAATGAGGTCCTGTACAACGGGGCCAACCTGATCAGAGTGGATAACTTTCTGATAAAGCTTATACGAAGTCATATTGCAAGAGCAATGACTTCGAAAAACAACTTGATCTCCGGGGCTTTTTACCCCAATGATATGCATCACGAGACAGTGCGCCTTAACGGCCTTATTCCCCCTGAAGCTTTTCTCTATTAAGATAGAAAAGGTCTGGTCCAGGATATATTAGCGGTGCCGTTAATCTTCCACGTTGGGCCAAAAGCTGTGGACGGGCGAGTCACTTACGACCAAGACGTCGCAAGTAGCTCACCGGAGATCCTCAGGTTTAGTAGGGCGGTATCAGACCGCGACAGAACTGATGTCGAAAGGCAACATCGACATTAATGGTGGTTGGATAATGAGTTAAACTTTGTCGTTATTAGTAATCTTTAATGCCCTTCAGGTAATAAATAAAGCATGTCCTGTCAGCCTTGGCCGGCTTACGTACATATGTTTAAGCTAGTTTAAGGTAGCTTAAGTAGTTATTAAGTAGTTTTTAATACTATTCTTAGTTTAGATTTTAGGTTTTAGATTAGTGTGTAGTTTAGCTGTTGTTTTAGTTAGAAGGTATAGTTTTAAGGAACATAAAAACGTCCATTTATTAAGTTTTTTTTTGGATTTTATCAATCTACTTTTCTTAATTTTCAAATAGTTCTTTAAATTTAAATATACAAATGTAGTCTAAAGTCGAAAGACACTTCTGTAATTTGTAAGGTTTAGCTTAGAGCGCCCGCAGAGAGCCAGTAAGTTAGTTCATAATTTGTTAAGTTAATTAAGCTAGCTTTAAGCTTTTTTGTCTAGCAAGTAAGGAAAATGAAATGAATAAATAAAAATGCGTTAAACAAAAAAAAAAAAAAAACATAAATATATCTCAAAAGTGATCATTAGTAATGTGCAACAAGAAAATAAAAGTTAAAATTAGAGTGTTGAAATAACAAAGGAGCTTTAACCGAAAAACAACATAAGATTCAAAAATAATTATAAATAAGAAACACGAAGCATAAAAGAAACTAAAATTACAAAAATGAAAATGTTTCGGAAGCTGAGAATCGCTGCAGTGAAATTAAGTTTAAACGTTCGAGCAATAAAAGTGTTTTGTGGCGTTTGTTTTCTTCTATAAATGTCAATTGATGGGCGATTATATTCAACTGGTCCTCACTATCAATTGTTGAAGCAGTAAACACTGAATTTATTTATTTTTTGCGTTTAATTAGAATTGCTTTTCTAAACAAATTCCTATTTGTTATTGTGAGGCACTCGTGCTTAAATATTGAATGATTTGCACCAAGTCCGATATCCGATTGGCAAAAGTGACGTGAGTGCATTTTTCTTAAGTGAGCAAAGCTTTTTATTAAAGTGTATTCATCGTGGAAACTCTCCAATGCAGCGATACGGTGTTTCGAAGCATTTACCACATTAAGATTACCATTCTTTTTTATCTGATTTGATACTAGCGGAATGAGAAGGCAATTGAGCTTTTTGTAAGGGTGAAACTGTTTTATGAGCCAACTGTTTAACGAGGTTTGCTAGTCAATTATTCGAGTAAATTATTCGACATTTTTGAGTGAATTTATGAATTGAGTGACTAAAATTTTTTGAACTTTAATAAATTTTAGTAAATTGTTTTTCGTGTTTTTTTTTCAATCAATTAAATCAATTTCACTCACTCAATTTCACTGATCAAAACATATGTGGTTTAAGAAAATTGAAATTAATATCACGTTAAAATTAAAAGTCAATTTCATTCTGAAGCCACAAGGTACCATTGGACCTCGTTCTTTGTAGCACTCTGCGATGTGGATGCATCGCACCATTTGGTTTTGCCGGTTAGGTTTCCTTTGCGGCTCAGTCTTGCGCTACCTCCCACAGCTTGATTTGATCCCGTCTTATTGATGGCGATTTTCTCAGAGGATTTAGGTTGGGTTATATTTTCTGATCTGATGCTATGACCTCAGTTGCCCATGCCAGGGAGTTTCTCTCCTTCTCAGTGACCTTTGCTCTGCAGCGCTTTAATGAATTCCCTTTTTCGGCGTCGATCTCAGAAGAACGATCTTTTTCCTCTTCTTTGGTTTATCTGGAGTCTTTTCCTCTGGTTTACTAAGCATTTGCTTTTCCATTTCCATAGGATTTACTCCTCTGTGCTTTAAGTCGTTGAGGCTTCTTTTTCTGTCGCTGATTCAGAATCGTTCACTATAATGGTACCCCTTAGTTCTTTAATTAATTGTGTGCGTAACTTCTGTACTATCGGTTTGTTCGTCTTTAGTTATCTTTATGTTAGTTCTGTTTGTCATCTGTGTTTGTTGTTTATTGTCATTTGGACTGTTTTCATTGCTGTTCCTAATTTGGTCGAACGAGTAAGGCTGAAAAGTAAGGTAAGGTAAGGCTATATATAATAGATCCTCGCTAAGGCGTCTGAGGGAGCCCGTTCATGATTGGTTTCACACGCAATATTTCCTTCTTGAGCACGGTTTGCTGTCTGCTCCCTTCACCACTGACATAAGGTTTGACCATCTCTATCGTATGATCGTATGAATCCCTATTAACAGAGTAAGTTCTTGCCAAATGTAATACTTTTGAAACTGGACGTCTCCGCAACGATTATAACACTTTATTGTTGAAGTTGAAAAACGCCTGATTAGAGCAGAAAAAAATTCAACTTCAATGTAAAAGTTGTTGTAATTGTCGATTTTCAGAACACTTAATTTGACACATCTTATCTTCAAGTAGACTTAGATGTTCTAAAAGAAAGCCTGTGTGCTTGCAAAAAACTGACTAAAATTCTGGGACGTAGGTCACATATTTTTTCTAACTTGATTGGTCACAAGTTGGTTACAATCTTATTTTTCTTCTATTTTTTTGCAAACGAAAGTCCCGCACAATTTTAAAGGCACTGTGGTCACTCCGAAGATAAGAATCAAATGGAATGTTCAACTGTTCGGAGGCTATGCAATCAGCGGTAAGTTGAAATAAAGGTGTGGTAAAACAGTTGTCTAAATGCGATAAATATACTTTAATTGCTATGTCTGAAAATTTTTTAAGTGTTCGAACTGGTTGCGCTTGGTACTGAAGCAATCTTCTAAGCGCGCAAAAGCTTCATCGCGAAGCTCAACAAGACAGAGTACTTACTTTCTCCTTGATGTGTTTGCAAAATTTACAATCAGGATGCAACTTTAAACAACGAGCTCACAAACGTTTTAATCTTGTGCACAACATTCTCGAGCCGTACCAAAGGTCGCAGCGTGAGAGGCGCGTGATCGAAGACGTTGAGAAATTAAGAAACAGGAATGATTTTCGAATATTTTACCAACAGATAAAACAATTATCACACTGACTCAAAATCGAAGTCGCAAGGTTCAAAATGGTAACATAGTAGTAGAAATGTTGAATACATGGAAGAGCCATTCCTGCGGACTGCATAACGGCGGTGATGAATCAAATTTCGCAGTCAGGTAGGCTGAACCATTAGATGAAGATGCAGGCCAATATAAACGTCTACCCGACTCAAACGAAGTAAAGATAGCAACATCTTTGCTTAAGTCTAATAAAGCCACAAAGCTTAGATGGCGAACTTGTCAAAGCGGCGGTGACGGCTTGATAAGGGGAATGCACCATCTTATCTGCAATACATGGTCAGAAGAAAGTATGCAATGTGAGATGGATGGAATCTCAGTATTATTTGATCAATCCTGAAGAAAGGAGACCTTTCAAGCTGTCCCAAATATAGACATATCAATCTTCTCAACATTGCATAAAACATCTTTTCTGCCATATTATGTGAGCGTGTAAGGGCATATCAATGTGGCTTTCGACTAGATAAAAATAAATATATAATATAAACCATGGAGCTCCAAATCGGAACGCACCACCTTTTCATGAATTCCAAGGTCGGTTATGGTTTCTGTTTCGTCTCGTTTCAGAGAAGAGATATATGAAGCCAAATTCGTCCCTTTTTACAGGATGGCGATAGAGAACTCAAGCTGCTGCGTAAAGGTCGACACTACTTGATGTCAAAAAATGTTTTGCACAAGGTGATACACTGTCATGCGATCTCTTCAACATCCTTCTTGAAACAAAAGTGAAAAAGTCCCGCGTCAACACTAGAGGCACTATCTTTAAAAGGACTATTCAATAACTCGTGTACGCCCAAGAAATTAATATAATCGCAGAACGCAGCTTGATGTAAACAATGCTTTTATGAGTATTAAGAGAGAAACAGAAAAATTTGTCATGGCGGTAATGTTGTAAGTACCATATGTTGTACCGTCTGCATGGACTATGAGTGGAGGAAAATATTCAACAAGGAACTGTACATTGAATTACGCAAAAGGATAAAAGTCCAACGACTGATATGGCTCGGTAACGTAGAGCAAATACGCAATAATGCTCCGGCCAGAAAACCTTGTCTTGAAAAAATTGTGAAAATAAAATAATTGCTACAGTAAAACCAAAAATCTAACTTTTTTTCGCTAGAAATTGAACTTAATCAAAAAAAGTACATATATCCAAATTGTTGTCCTGATCAATTGAAATAATACATTCGTAAGTAAGATATTACCAAAATTATTTTGATGCATAATACGCAAATCGTATTTTAAATGGTTCAAAATGAAAATGCGGAAACAGATATATTCCAACGGGGAAGTTTAAAAAGAATGTATTTTTTTTGCAATGCATTTGTTTAGGGAATGAATGATCTTTTCATAACCCTTTACATTTTCTGTTTAACTTCAGATGAGAAATTCATAGTATGGGCATATCTTCTCGCACCCTAACAATTTTTTTTTTGGTGTAGTCGATGTTAGATTTGGCTGCGGTACCCCATATTTGTATGCCGTAAGTCCATCTTGGTTTCATTTTAGATTTGTAGATTAATAGCTTATTTTTTATTGACAGTTAAGATTTTCTTAATAGAATTCAATGTAGTTGTCTTAACTGATTTCGGATCTAGTTGCGTTTATAAATAATTTCCGTAGAACGTAGAACGCGTAGGTATTTTGCTGAAAGTGATTGTCTTGTGGACAGTAGCTTGTTTTTGTGACCTGGACCGTTTTTTGTTCGTTCATTTGTATAGCTCATTTGTGGCACCAATTTAGTATTTCCTGTTGAATCTTCCTTACAAAGTGAATGTTACTATCAAGGCATCCATGGAAGAGGGTTAAGGGATATCCGCAGTATTTAGAAGAAGAACAGATCCCAATACGTGTCCTTCACGACCCTTGTTCCGAAATGTCATCGGTGTACTGCACGTAGGTGTCTTGATAATTGAGGTATCTTTCTAGCAGTTGGTGGAAGACCGGTAGCATTAAACTTTAGTTTGTTTAAGAGCCCTTTCTGCCATACACTTTCAAAGCCTTTTGCAACGTCCAGGTCAAGACCGACACACAATTCTTTTTCGTCTAGGTCATTTAGAATTTTATTTGTCATACGAAGCACCTGTTTTATTGTCAAGTATTTTTGACGCAAACCAATTTGGTGTTCAGGTATGAGAAGCTTTTGTGATAACGTTTTTTCCATGCGGTCGAACAGTAGTTTCTCAAATATTTTAAATATTTTCAAGAAGACTTATTGTTGTATGTGAAGAGTATTTTTAAGCTTCCTTGCCTGTCTTCAGAATGCCGATTATTTTAGATGCTTTCCTTATTTTGCGGTCATAATTTTTATTTTTATTTTTTAAATAGTGCACGTGCTCAAGGGATTGGTTGGACCCTTATAGTGCGTTTACACAGCACGAGCAGAAGGAAAGTTAGAAGGGAGAGAAAGAAGGTAGCGGTGCACATTGGTCTTAAATTGCTGTAGGTTGCAGTGCCGAGGAAAAGTAGAGCGAGGTAACGCATTCCACATGCGCGATGTTCGGCCAATAAAATACTCTCTGAATTTCACAGTACGCCCAAAAAAGGCTTAAGGATAAACTGATGAGCATTCAATGATGATGAGGGGCGGAATGCAATTAGCTATTTCTTCGAAGTATTGGTGGTAAAAGTAGCGATAAAAGGGCGAAAGGCAGGAAACATTTCTTCGATGTTCCATCGAGTTTATTGATTTTGTTATAGTGCTGTCGTTAATAAGTTTTACCGCACGCTTTTGGATTTTATCTAGCAGCTGCAAAGTGGTTTTAGGTGCACCTGCCCAGATGTGAGCCATGTACTCCATTTTTGGCCGAATAAAAGCCTTATAAATTATAGCTAAGTAAGAAGGGGTAAAGTATTTCTTGCACCGGCTTAGGAAACCTAAGCATTTCGCTGCATTCTTGGCGACATCGATATGTGGTCATTCCAGCGTAAGTTAGAATTCGCGCACATACCGAGCATTGAAAGTTTTTCGGTTTCATCGACGCAAGTGCCATTCATGGACAATGGCTGGGTATAGGGATTTCGCTTTGACGACATAAGACAGCATTGTGTTTTGGAAGCATTAAATTCTACTCGGTTAGCAAGACCCCATTTGATTATGCTGTCAATATCAGAATTTAATGTGTTAAACATACGTTGCCGTGCGATGTCCACGTCCGAAGAGCAGGGGCGTGAATCATAAACGCATATGAGAAACTGAGGGTACTGTCATCTGCGAAGGAATATATTAAATTCGATGTGATAGACAAGAGATCGTTTATGAAAATTAAAAAGAGAGTCGGAGACAAAACTGAGCCTTGGAGCACACCAGCATTTATACGGTGAATTTCAGACTTGAGACCGTCCAATACAACTTGTATTGTACGATTCGAAAGGTAGTTTCTAATCCATCGAAGAAGAGACTCACCGATCCCATATGTACGCACTTTCGACAAAAGAGCCGGATGCCAGACTCTGTCAAATGCCTTTGAAATATCGAGTGCAACTATCTTTGTTTCACCGAAATTATGTATAGATTGGTTCCACTTTTCAGTGAGACAAGTCATCAAATCACCAGTGGACCTGTTGCTACGAAAACCGTACTGCCGGTCATTAAGAAGTTTTCGTGATTCAAGATATTTCATAAGCTGACGATTAATCAGCGTTTCCATGACTTAGAAAGAAGGGACGTAAGTGCTTTGGGTCTTTTATTGGAGGGAGAAGAAGAATGGTCATTTTAAAGGACAGGCTGGACAAATGCAGTTTTCCATCTGCTCGAAAAGAGATCTGAGGAGTAGGAAAGATGAAAAAGCTTACGCAGTGGTTTTGCCAGCGTGGAAGAACACCTCTTCAGAACTATAGGGGAAATACCATCTGGACCAGCGGATTTGTGTATGTGTTTATCTTTCAGTACTCTTGCGAATGTGCGAAGGCTGAATTGTTGGCCCATTAGCCTCAATTGACAGCACGGATGATTTTAACCTTTTCAATCATTTGAAGCCAGACTTTGAAATGGCAAATGAAGTAGCTCCAGTTATTCAGACTCAATAATAAAAGTTGAAGAAGCTCCTGAATTATCCATTCGGCTTAAATTTAGACGCATAGCTTTCACAAAATCTTCTGTTGCTTAAGCTTCATTCATTTGCTGAATGCTTCTGCTTTAGCCTGTGCTCAATTTTCCGATATGTCATAAAAATAATCAGGATCGATGTTATGAAAAACGAAGTCAGGATCATAGATCGTCTTATCGCTGCTGTACTGCTTCCTACAGAATCGTTGAATTCAGCCAAACTGATGATCAGTCAATTGTTTCAAGTTAATTTTTTTTTAGTTTTCATGTTTTCGAAGATCCATCTAACACATTATAATTCAATTTTATCATAAAATACCAATTTTGTTTCAACAATCATGTTTTTTTCACACAAAACAAAGAAAACAAGAAACAAACAAAAGACGAGCACTTTTTACATGCAAACCGGCAAGACCGTCTTGAGACAACAGTTGAAAATTGGAAAAAATAGAAATTAATTTCATTCAATGAATTCCTGGATTCAATTGATGACAGCTCCAAAACCAAAGGAGCGTCGGCCAAAGGAAATATTACTTTTTGCGGAACATCAAACCTCATTACACATGTGCAAGAGTTGTCAATTTTTGTTTGAGGTGAGCTCTAAGGTTAGTGTTTTACTCTTACTTGGTTCATTCTTATGTTTCAAATTCACAAATCGGAGCCTTTTGAAATGAATGAATAATTAAAACCCATCCAAATTTTGTTATATAAAAGGCAAGTCAGAAAACTGTTTGCTATAAGGTATCCTGCTTAGACACAGCATACTGCTGTTTCTAAGGAGAACTAATAAAGAAACCGCAGATAATTTTTATAAGTATAGGATAACTTAAATTTATAGCAATCTGATGAACCTGATGTGGATAAGTTTGGCCAACACAACATTTAGCGGTTCCGACTGAAAACTTAAATCCAAATCCCATTAACCTTGAAATACTTGGAAGCAGGTAGTATTTTATTGCTGAGATTTATGCATATTAATATTTTAAAGTTTAGGTGATTGACAATTGTATTGCAGGTAGTTGGTTATAAAGAAATCTGACGTAATTGGAGAGTTCTTGAAAATATTTTAACGGTCAGTTTCGAAAAGTGACTCTGCCGAATGGACGTGCGTTTGTGCTCTAATTATTTTTTTTTAATTTTTACTAGTATACGTGTAATATTTAAAAATTGTTCAAAGGAACAAAACAGATTGTAACAAAACAGCGGTCACGACGAACTATGGAGCATGAAAGCAAGAGCAATAGAATTGCAAGCTTGAGAGCACAACAGATTGTTCAAGATCAAGAAAAGACTTAAGAACGAGTTGCAGTTTCAAGAGTTGCTCGAACTGCAGCAGAAAATTAAAAGTAATCGTAATAGAATTGAAAATATCTGAGCAATACAGTCAAACGTGTAAAGGCATGCAGTTGGGTCAAAGTTAATTGAAAATGTTAATGAAAAAAATTTAAGTGAACATAGTTGTAGTCTATTAAATGAAACTTGTTGAGTCGAAAAACTTCAGAGATGAAACACCAAGAGAAAAAATTGCACACAAAGTTTTCAAAAGATAAAAGGATAACCCCGATAGTAGGACTATCAGATAATGAGTTAAAATGAAAGTTGTAGTTGCGATCCTTCACTGATGCGAGATTCTGATTCTGATTTAAGACGCTATAATTCACCAAGAGCTAATGAAGAAGCTGATGGTGAATCACTACATGAAAAGACTCTTTTTTAGTTGACTCCAGATCTGATGCTAATAGCCCAAATCAGATACAAACCGTAAAAATTAATTTTTTTGACCCAAATTTAGATCCAAATCAAATATTATAAATAAATTGATAAATCAATAAGTCACAAGGGCAAACATTTGAAAAGGTTGGTATTAATTTACCAGAAACAGAATTTTGCCATGGGCAACTCTACGTTGCAATGTCTAGACTTCGTCCCACAAGTGACTTGAAAATCAAAATTTAAGGAAATAATTTCAGGTTCTGACAAAATATACACAAAAAGAGTTGTTTTTCAAATAAATATTTACAGTGTATGTAGCAAATTGTCGTGAACTAAATATCTAATTTATAAAAAATACTTGAACAAACAAAGTAATTAACAGCACACGGGAGAGATCCCACTTCCCTGGATTCATATTACTTTACATATTAAGCGAACGGTTCCGTCGACTATACATCAGTCTTAAACTTACTTAAAATGGTTTAAGGAATTTCCATAATACGTATATGTAATATATACTATATATAAAAAAAATTGGTTTGGGTGCGAGTAGGTCTGCCCATACCATGAACTTCCCATCTCAAGATAAAAAAAAAATGTAGGTGCTATTTTATTTACCGCCACCATCAAATTCCATTTGGGTTGTGAAAACTTCAATCATTCCCTAGAAAAATGCAAAGGGCCTTACAAAATTGCTTTCTTAGACACGGGTATTCTTCGTTTGACCTCAACGCTGGTGTCATTATCTCTGTTTGCAGCGAAGCCTAAGCAAAGTCCCTAACTACCACAAAGTTATAGCTGTTTAAATACAACATATGTTTCTTTTTGCCCTAGTTTACAAAAGGACGAGCTTGGTTGGGATGCCAAACCTAGACATGGCTTCATACATCTGGTCTCTGTGGACGAAACAGAAATTCTTCGTTGCCGTAATACAGGCTACTCAATTGATTCTTCCATGTCCTGAGCATGGGTTGCAATTCTACTATGATTTTTCCATTTTGAATTTTGCAGGCTTTGGTTTGGGATCTGTAACCATGAGATAATTGTTTTATCTGTTGGTAGAATTTTCGAACCCCTTTCCTTTTTCTTAATCTCTCAACATTTTCGATTACGCGCTTTTCATGCATTTTCATAGATGTTGTGCACGAGATTAAAACAGCCAATTAGAGCACTTTATAACCCGTTTGTTCCAACTAACGGCCGATTGCATTTTCTGTTCTGGTCAATAGAAAACAAAAGAGGGTAGTTTCTGAATTCCATTTAATGCTTATTTTCCTAGTGACCAAAGTGCTTTTGCTTTGTGTGGGAGTTTTGTTTGCCAAAAGAATGCAAATTGTAAAATCAGATTGTTACTGAAATTGTTTTGTCTGTGACCAAAATGTCCAACTTATAACCAACATAGTGGCACACAGGCATCGCTCTAAGAGCATAGAACATAAGATAAGATGTGTCAAATTTGGAGTTATATTACGACAACTTTTACATTGGAAGTTGAATTTGTTTTTCAACTTCACCAACTTTAACCCGTTAGACAGCCAGAATTAAGAAATAATATGTGGACAAGTAAAACTTGAGCTGAGCTATCACTGAAGCGTCGCTTACAAATTATCATTGTGAAATACCGCTTATGTCAACTCCTTGTTCAATGTATTTTAGAAAATATTTCTACTACCAACGACGATGCACTTGTTGTGCTCGGAATATTAAATCGTGATTACCTTTATGTCGATTAAGTTCAAAAGTACATACTTTCAGTCGAGAGTCCACCATCTCTTCCATCCGAGCTAAGGAAATGTTAAGCATAGGATCTTATTCTTTCAGGTAAATAGATGACCTTAAGAGTAGCACATATAGTCTAGTTTTCTTTGGAGATTTCGACAGCTGTTTCCAGGCGGATTTCGAGAGATTTTTGTTCCATGTGTCATTTACTGGAAAGACCTCTAGACTTTGGTTCAAGATAAGAAACCACAACAATGGAAAACAAACTTAATCTTTGAATGTTTTGATCTTCCTAGCAAAACTTTTTAATATGCGAGTAATGCAATTTTATCTGTTTTAGCTTTGTCATTTAGGTTTCTCTCGATGATTTTTCTACCAAATCAATTGCCTCATGTATGTTGCCCCATGAGTTTCTTTTACCAATATGGTTTAAAGATAAAAAGCGTCAAGCAACAGCAGGTCTTGAACAAAAATACTGATGGCATCATCATTTTCAAAGGATGTTTTCAAGTGTCAGTGTGGTACCGTAATTCGAAATCATGAGAAATAAAAAAGATTAATAGGATTCACATTTCTAAAACAATTTTCCGAGCACTGTCGTGGAAATGTGGGTCAAGAAATAGAGAAAGGGGCACCTTCAAAAATAAAATGGCCTCAACTTAATACTGTTTTAGTCTGAACGTATAGTATATCTGTAAAGGTAATAACTAACTTATTTTAGTCAATTGGCTAAATAAATATGATGCTGATGAAACTTTTGGAATTAAAATTCAACAAATTATTTACATATTACAACAACTTAATTTGTTCTCGAGTTAGGTTGCTCGAAAGAATCCACACAAACGTACATACGTACACACACACACAGTCATCTCTCTAAAAACAATGGATTCCGACTTCTGGGACCTCGAAAGGTCGAGATATGTAAAAATTTTGAATTTCGAAAATCGGACCGATTACAAGAACTGCCTGATGGGAAGTTAAAAATAAGATACATATATTTTTAGCTGCCCTTGAGGAACACCATATACTCGTATATATTTTCGTTTTTGGATCACTTAAAATACGATTTGCGTATTTAACAATGATAGGTTAACATACTTTAATTTGAAAATACTTTTTTTCTGATTGAGTTTAAAATTTTTTTCTGATTGAGTTAAAAATAAGATTTTTTGACTGCAAAAAAAAATGGCTGGACTTTTTTTGTCATTTATCATTTAATTATTAACTTGAGGTGACGTTACAGTCCACGTAGCATTGGTATTTTATCCTTTTGGCTTAGTCAATTGCTTGTTGAATCTTCTCATCCACTCACGGTCAATGCAGATGGGACAAAAGATCACACTTTTCTTTCCAAACAACGGGCCCATATAGTAGGACGGGGATGATATTGGAGTTCTTCGAAAGAGGGCTTAGATTTAATAGCCAGAGGTATTCTTCGTTTGATCTCAGCGCTGCTTCAGACGTTCACATCATACGGCGGAAAAGATGTTAAAGGCAATTTTGAGGAGATTGATACCTCTATAATTGGCTTGCTTCCTTCAGGATTGGGCGACCAATTCTGAGATTCCATTCATCTCGCATGCTTTCTTCTTACCATGTGTTGAAGATGAGTTGGTGCATACTCCCAACTAAGTCATCTCCGCCACTTTTAGAAGTTCTATCTTGCTATCTGTACTTCGTCTAGGTCAGGTAGACGGCATTGTTGGTGCTTCCATGTCCTCAGCATTGACTGCAATTTTACTATAATATTTCCATTTCGAATTTTGCAGGCTTCGGTTTGGGGTGTATAACCTTGAGATAATTGTTTTTGCTGGCTGGCTGTCCATGGCTTGCATTAAACGACTCAATGAAAGCATTTTCGATTATAATATAGGACCAACGACCCAAAATCTTAGCCAGTCATCCCTCTGAGAGTATCCAACTCAACGTGAAGATAAGATATTTTAAATTTAGGGTTGCGAAAATCGATTACATAACAACAACTCTAACATTGGAAGATTTGAATTTGTATTTGCTTAAGGCAGTTGTTTTTCAACTTCTTCAATAAAGTGTTAGAAATCAGACAGCCAGAATTATCAAATATAATAAAGCTTAGTTTCAAAAGTATTACATTTTGTAAGAACTCTGTTTATAGGGATTGATTCATATTTTAAAAGTTTGAGGACCAACTGCTTATCTCAACTTCATGTATTTTTGGAATTATTTTTAATCAATCAAATTTGTTTGATGCTTTTCTTTGGAAGATATTAACCACTGCTCGGAATATTAAGGGTTAACTTTATGTCCTTTTTGAAAGGGTTCAAAAGTACATAGTTTCAATCCAGAGATTTCCACCACCTCTTCCTTCCGAGCTGGTAACTGCTCAGCAATTGATCTTTTTCTGTCTGGTAAATATATGGCTTAAAGAAGATCACATTCAGACCAGTTTTCTTTGCACAATTTTATAGGATTTTCCAAGCCGATTCCGAGAGATTTTTTTATCTCTGTGTCATTTTCTGGAAAGACCTCTAGGATTGGGTTCATGATGAGAAACCACAACAGTGGAAAGCAAACTAAATCGGATGTTATGGTCTTCCTTGCAATATACGAGTAATGCAGTTTTATCCATGTATTTTAACTTTCTCATTTAGGTTTCTCTCGATGCTTTTGCTTTAAATTCAATTGCCTCATGTAATTTGCGCCATGGTTTTGAACAAAATAACTGGTGGCTCCATAATTTTCTAAGGATGTTTTCATGGTTCAGTGTTGCAGACGTCACTCTGAGTCTTAAAAAATGGGAAAGGCTTACAGAATTCACATTTCTGAAACAATTTTCAAAGAACTTCCGTGGAAATTTGGATCAGGAAATAGAGAAAGGGGCATATCAATGTATGAAATGGCCTCAACTAAAAACTGTTTTAGTCTTTTTGGTAGTCCCTATAGTTAGTAACTTACTTAGTTTAGTCAATTGGCTAAATAAACATAATATTGATGAAACTTTTGGCATTAAAATTGAAAAAAAAAAAATGGATATGAATTTGTCCGGAAACTTATGAACGGCAGTGTATATATTTATGCATATTTTTTTATCTGATAAGGTAGCTATAAACTATAAATTTAATTGATTTTGCACTTTTTTTATTGGAAAACTAAATTGATTTTAATTGAAGAAGTCAAATTGTCCCTTTTTTTGACAGTTTTTTCGTCATAAAATTCAAACCACCCTGTGAAATTTAACCAAAAGCTTTTCAGGTGATCTTTATGCACACACGCTTCGAACGAAACCAATTTGGCATCGATAGCTTGATTTGTTCTCGAGTTAGGCTGTTCGAAAAAATCCGCACAAACGTTCGTACGTACGTACGTACGTGCACACACACACACATACATCTTTCTAAAAATCATGGAATCCGACTACTGGGACCGCCAAACGTGGAGAAATGTAAAAATTTCGAATTTCGAAAATCGGACCGATTACAAGAACTTCCTGATGGGAAGTTAATAAATTGGCATTCTACCTGTCGTACGCCATGCTAGAGAAGCATTTCAAGTGCTCCTTCTCCATGGGTCCTCGCGGGGCGAGGTTCTCTATGAGTTGCACCTTTTTCGCTTGCTGGTGGCGGGTGTATTTTTTTTATTTTTTTTTTCTCCGAGGAACTTCTCGTCCTCGCGCAGTATTAACTCTTTTCCCCTTTTATTGTTCGCTCTGGATACCCTGTATTTTTCATATTGGGTGTTTGAGGGGATCCTCTTACTCCCGGAGTCTGCTAGGACATCCTCCGGCGACACGGTTGCTTCGGAAGTGGATGGAACTGGTTCGTCGACCTTCAGCCTGCCGCTGCTTATAATGTGGGTAACCCATTGGGGTGGATACGAGGGATATGTCGGCCTTCCTTTCCCAGTCCTCCGTGAGTGGGTCCGCTTAAGGTTCGGAAACAGGTTGTGATCCCCTTCTGCTTCTCCGACTCCAGAGGCTTATTTTAACCCGACGCTCTCTCTTTGTTGGGCTCCGGAGCACCGTCTTTTTTTACGAGTCCGAACGTTTTCCAGATCCTCGGATTCACCTCTACCTGGCCATTCAGATGACCAAACCCAAATGTTGATGGTGAAGTGCTTCTTCTTTTCTTAGCCACTGGCCACTTATCCCCTTTCGGGTCAAGCCATCGCCAGGGGTCGCGACAGCTAGCGACATTTGGATGAACCATATATCCCTATCCGAGTTATTATTTCCATATACTATACTACTGGTTTAGTTTGTCAGTCTTCACCCCTTGATCAATAATTTTTGCGTTAAAGTCTCTAGCAATAAATCGTGGGCCAATCGTTTTCCGATGTATTCGGAGTGCTGAGTAGAGTCAATGGTGTGCAATAAAGCGCAGACAGAACGAGTGATCCATATGATCCACGTGGCTTGTAAGTTTAGGATGTTGCTACTAATTTTCTGACGAATAAATATCGTCACTAGGATGTTAAGCACTGTATATTTTGTTTTAAGGAATTTTTATGTAGCTTTTTCCGGTAAAATGTGTTTCATAAACTGAAAGAATGTCAATATAGTTGTTCTTAACAACGTTTTTTTTTTTAGTTCCGAAGCATGTTGGCTGAGTCCAACTTTCGACTATTTTCAATTTATTTATAGCAGTCCATTTAGTTTAGTCAGTTATGAGGTTGAATGTTTTTCATGTTACATGTTTTTGTTATGAGTTGTTCCATCATGTCCATTATTTTGGTTAGATCGTCCTAAGGTTTGATTTGGATATGATGATTTTGTTTTTCGCTGGTTGTATTGCTTCTTTAAGTGTCTGTGCATGTTGTTGAGATGCTTTATGTGCTTGAACCAGGATCTTGTTTGTCGGACCGTGTCGGTTATATTACCTTTGGTTAGGTTAGGGTGTTTTTCGACTTTTAGGTTTTATTATTATTTATATTATTAGGCAGCCCTTATTATGTGCGTTCCCTGGACTTGTGTTTTCATGCACACTTTACGCAAGTTGGTGCCACTGTGTTAGCAGTTAGAGCACTGGGGTATTGCTTTTTTTGGTGAGTTAGCTCAAAAGATAATTTGATTATTCTTTATATATCTTTGTTGTTTTCAAGTTCAATGACATAAACCTTAAGAAGTTTTCTTGTTTCTCTTTGCAATATGATATGAATGTTCGTCCAAGTTCAGGTAATTCTTTTTTAATTCTTTATTAGTCGGTTATTGTAAGTTGGTTGTCGGAGCTAATGGTAACGTCATCGGATGAAAATGTCAAATCGGGGTTTGGTTTTTCCACGAGGTTCGTTTAACCAATGATTTTTTAGTATAGTATATTTCGTTTTTGGATGTTTTGGCATAATTTTGTTTGCCATAGGGCGTTGTTTTACTTCTCATTGTATATTTAAAGAACAGTTATTTGTTTGTTAAAGATTGTTTTATTGATGTTGTAATATGCTTGGTTATGCAGGGGGAGGTATTATTTTTGCAGTGTCTGTTGTTATTTTTACAGTTTGGGTTGTAGCTGCTGTTGTTGTAGTCGCTGTAGTTGTTGAGGTTGTACTAGTAGAATTATAAAACTTTTGGTTCAACTGGTTCCACTGGGTTCTGCCTGTTACGCAATGTCAACTTAAGCGCTGGCACTCCAAAGTTTTTGCCAGATAGTTTGTTTTCTCAGGGGTGAAAAGTGAATTGAATAAGTTTTATTTTTTGAAAAGCTGTGAAAACTTCGCTTAGATGCAAGTATCTGCACAGTCTTAGGGTGATTGGTATTGAATTAAACATATCTTGCGCATGAAATACTATTTTAACTATAGTCCAACAACGACTTAAATACGATTGTTTTAGCTTGACAGGGCTCCCATGTATGGATATAAACTGTTTTTCTTCGGATTGGATGAAAATACGCGTTTTCATTTATGTGTAATATCTATACGTATGCATCGCACTGACTTAAAGTAAATCAATGAAAACCCGCTGACATTAACGAAACGAAACAATATTATAAAACTCCATAAATAATATAATTTCTTTACATTTTGACAGATTTTACTTTCCTCACGGGATTCCAACACCAACTATAGCAATGGAAAAAATTGTTCGGTCAATATTAACTACATTCGACTCATTTCCAAACAATCAACTTGATGTACAAGAACTTCCACGCTTGCTCAAAATATGTGGCTTGCCGTTTTATTGGCGAGTGCCAATTGTGAAATGCACTGAGCAAAATCAATCTGGATTAATAGATCGGCAGAAATTTTTGGAGTTTTGGAAACAGTAAGTACATTTAATTAAATAATTCATGGTCTGTTGAAAAGGGAGCAGTTTTGTCAGTAGCAGCGAAATAAATTCAGACGTATTGTCAGACATACATATGTATAGTATATCCCCGCTCTGCTAAGTGTCAAAAAATTATGCTGGCGCAAACAAATTTACAGGAGAAGTAAATTTTGGAAATCGACTTATTTAGTTTTTATATCGGGTTTTTCAATAAGAGCGCTACAAAAGCTTTTTTCCATAAAATAAAAACGGTTTTGGATATCAATGAAAATCTTTATTCCTGTTAAAGTATGTTCGATGCCACGGCCGACACTCGACACGGCCCATAAACCACACACGCATTTTCGGGATGCAATGATGACTCATGGAGTACGTGTTGATTGCTGCCTGACCAATACCGCATATTTTGTTTATTGACGGAGCCATTCAGCCAGAAATGAGCCTCATCGCTGAAGATGATTTTTCGATGAAAATCCGAATCATTTTCAAAGTTGTTGCTCATCCCAATTCACGAAAATACGACGCTTCTGGTGGTCAAGCGGCTTCAGTTCTTGCGTCAATTTAATCTTGTAAGGATGTAGGCCAAGATCTTTTCGCAAAATTCGCACAACGACGTCACAGAGATGTCCAACGCTTGAGAACGACGTGTGAGAGACACATTTGGGCTTTCTGCAACTGCAGCCTCACCGGCAGCAATATTCTCGACACTACGGGCACTCCCTTGTCTCACTGGTACGGGAACATTTTGTACAATTGTTGATCTGCTAGAACGATATTGACGACCATAAACGAAATTCAAAGGAATTCAGGGATCCATTTGCGCTTAAATCGCTTTATAGTTCCCATGTTAGGTCTACCGTAGAATATTGCTGTGTAGAATGGAACCCTTTTTACAGCATTCATTCTAATAGAATTGAAATGATCCAAAAAAAGTTTACAAGGTATACAATTCAGAGATTGGTTTGGAACATTGGAACTCCAACGTATTCTATGAGATGGAATTAAAACACTTGGAAAGAGATGTAAAATGTTCTCGGCTATGTTGATAAGTGATATCTTAATTCCTTCTTTGTTTTGTCTTTGATCGATATTTATGCTCCATCGCGACAAATGCGAGTACTTTGTTTGTTTTTAGAGAACGAACGTAGCGAAATTGAAACCAATAACTCGTTGTGTTCGAGAAATTCATCTTATTTCGAATTATGTTGATTTCGATTTCCATTTAAGCAGATTTTCATTAAAAAATCAATTGTGGTAATACTTTTTAATTTAATTTATTTTTTATGTACAGTATTTTTGTGTTTACATTGTTCTACTTGTCTTGCCTATGAATCTTGATGCTAATTTTCGGTAGTCTAATTGCAGATTTAAGAAATCTCTTATTGATGTAAATAAATAAATAAATAATTTCTCATTTATTTCAAACTCATGTTCCTTAAAAACAGTTTGGATTTCCGGTAGAAAAAGATTTAAAGTAGAATGTTTCATTACGTTATATTATAGCCTTCATTAGGATGGAATCATTTGCTTTCTCATGACAATATCTTTCATTTCGCTAGAATTGCTATTATTTTTCTCTGGATGGCTGTGATCTCTATTACTGACCTGTGTATTATTCCAAAGCTGTATGTTAGTACAGGTATGGCATAGGCAGTGGCGAAGCCTCATATCGTTCAATTCGTTCATGAACGACTAAATTTACCAAGAAGTTATTTAAATTTTTGCATTCTCTAATAAAACATATTTATGCTCTTCTTCCCATCCTATTTGTACAATTCCACACAGAAATGAAATACCTACCAGCCATAGCTTTTTTCCTCCTCACCAAATGTATGCATGTATCTTTCCAACTCGTTCAAACAATTCGGCAACGAAATGATACTATGAAAAGTTTAGGCACAAACAAAAAAGAATTTCAAGTGCAGTCCATTGAAAAGTTACATTGGACCTTGCGTTTTTCAGAGGACGCAATTTTATTGTTGGGACGTGTGGGGGGGTTCACTAGCAGCTTAACTCCAAGTTTGTGGGGTTGCAACCCTTGTCCCGCGGCTGCCATATCGGAAAAAGAGGTGTAAACGCCTTTTTCTCTATATCTCGCGTGCTATACATCCTACAAAAGATCTGTTAAGACATTATTTTTTTGCAAATCGCTTTGTCTACAATTTTGTATATGTAACTTTTTTCAATAAATTTGAAAATAAAGAAGTTATGAACCAAGATATCAGAAAATTTCGCAAAAAATTTTCTTTTTTCTTATATAACTGCTTTATTTATAATTTCAGGACAAAATATGCTATTACCAATATTATTGAGCATCTCTTAACGAACATTTTTACCTAAATTTTTTTTAGATTTAAATATTTAATGAGGGTTTTAGAGCGCTCTTAATTCGACCAGCTTCTTACTTCTCGCAAGAATCCGGTGACAACAATACGTCCACCTTATTTTGCATTTATTTTCTTATTTTTATACATAGATTTTAATTTTTTTTTTGGTAACATTCCTATATTATTACTAAGTTATAACTGACCTTTAATCTTATTATAGAGCTTAAAATATTAAGGTATTTCGCAATAATTTCTAATGTGACATTCACAATGAATGTGCATTCACAAGAATTCTTGGCAGATAGAAAAGGTCCAAGTACCGTTTGGGGACAAATGAACATCTGCGTGCTTTTACTGTTATTATTATTGTTTGCCTTTGAATTCTTCTTGTATTGAAAAAATTTACATATATAAAATTGTAGACAAAGCGCTTTGCAACAAATTATGTCTTAACAAATTTTTTATGGGATGTATAGCTCGCGAGATATAGAGAAAAAGGCGTTTGCACCCCTTTTTCCAATATGGCAGCCGCGGGACAAGGGTTGCAACCCCACAAACTTGGAGTTAAGCTTCTAGTGAACCCCCCCACACGTCCCAACAATAAAATTGCGTCCTCTGAAAAACGCTAGGTTAAGCCAAAAAAATGTCACATTTCAATGGACTAGTGTTGTATGGCCCATTTCGTTCAAGTCGCTTTTGAACGAGGCGATTTTGGTAAGATGTATGAAACGAATACAGAAACAAGACAAAACATAGATCGAGTGCTGTAACAACCATTTCGTTCAAGCTATCTGATCTCATATCCAACTCGTGCAAACGATTTGCTAAGAAATGATGCGGTTGAAAGTATAGGTACGCACAAGCAAAACAAAATTGTTTTGCATCGACTATTCCGTGCAAATCGTGTTTGAACGAGAACTTTCTTTTATGCTTGAATTTTGTCGCGTGCCGTGTGTCGGATATCGGTCTCCCTTAAGAATTATTGCAGTTTTGAGTAATTTATTGAAATGGCATCAAGTGAAAATGGGTCGTGTGATTGTGTAATTGAAAAACTAATTAAAAGCCCTTTTATAAGTGTACCTTAGAAGGAAAAAAAAAAGAAATTATAACAAATGACAGGCCAACCCCCTCGCTGCTTGAACTTAAAACAAAATTGTGTAACAAAAAACAAAAAATCGGGTGTAAAAGAAACCGTTCGCAACTTCCACATAGATACGTACAAAAGATACATTGACATTACCATTGTTGGCCATGTTAGCTATTTAGAAGCGAAAAGGATAAAAATCAGTGGAGTTTCATTGGATTTTCCGATTTGAACCATTTATGTGACACCTATAGCAAGCATTTAAAATCGTTATCACACATTGACTCTCTGTATGCGTTCAAATCGTTCGGGAAAGTGAGAATAGATTTACTCATAGACAATGCCAAGCAAATCAGTGTTAGTAAGCACAATGAAAGAGTTAAAAAAATCGTGAGATCATGAAAAGACTTATTGATACAACATGCCTATTAGGACAATTAGAACTTCCATTTCGAGGACATGACGAGTAACAGGAGTCGCTTAATCAGGGAAATTTTAGAGAGTGTTTGCGACGGTGTTTCGTCGAACATCGAGCGACATACAAAACGATATTATTGATTCAGTGAGTGCTTATCTTTCGAACAAAATTGAAAATGAGGTAAAGGAATCTACATTTATTTCTGTTTTAATGGACGAAACATCAGATAGTAGTAAAAAGTCCCAGCTATCCACAATGGTAAGGATTGTTTCGCGGGAGGGAAATATTGAAGAAAGATTTTTGGGTTTTTCTGATGTGAGTGCAAATAAGTCAACATAAAGCTTTTCTGACCATATTATTAAAATAATAAATAATATGAATTTTGGTCATAAACTTATTTGTCAAACATATGTTGGAGCTGCAGTTATGGATGGCCATTTGTCAGGTATGCAATCGAGAGTGAAGAGTCACTTTCCGAATGCCAGGTTCATTCATTGTGCAACATACTTATCATTTGCCTTCAGGATGTTTTGAAAAATAATAAAAAATGCAGGCGGTTTTTTGAGAAGCTGAAAAGTCTATCCACATTTTTCGCACAATTGATTTAAAGGTGTAGCGCACACCTTAGATGCAATTGTAAAAAAAGATTTCCAAAAGCAGCACCAACAAGGTGGATGTACAATTCGAAGTTGGTTTCGGTGGCAAAAGAATGCAGAGAAAGTCTGATTGAATATTTTCGAACGATTGCGAACGATGATGGAGATAGCGATGATTGGGATTGTAATACGATCAACTTGGCCCAAGGGTTTTTACGATTTTTATCTGACTTTGAATCACAATTGTTGTTAAAAATATTTAATTCAGTTTTTATATTTACTGATTTTTATACAATGTGTTAGAAAATAAATCTCTTGATATAATATATTGTTTACAAGTCATTAACCAAACCAATGAAAATATTTGTAGTTTGAGAGATAAATTTAATGAATATTATTGCGAAACGGAACAACTTAGTAGTATTAAATCGACATAACGAGTGAGACACGGAATTGATGAAAAAACAGAATACTTAAGATTATTATGTTGAATTATTGATACAACAAATGCACAAATCATATCAAGATTTTCCGCCTTAAAAGAACTGAAGTTTATTGGTTTGATAGAAGTAAATAAGTTTGAAGAACATGAATAACAATTTCCTACTACTTTTTTGAATGAACTCAACTCATCATATAGTCAATTTTTTGATAGTTTATCATTAAAAAATTAACTAATTGTTATTTATAAACAAACAGAGTTTCGAAATTTTAATTTAAAACAATTTTTCCAAAAACTTAGTAGCAATGATCTTATTTCAGTTTTTCCCCAAATTTATAAACTATGTGAACTTTTCATACCTTTCCTTTGACAACTTCATCCGTTGAAAGATCATTTTCCACCCTTAAAAGAATCAAAATTTATCTTTGAACAACAATGGGGCAAAACAGGTTGACAAATCTTTCTTTGCTGACCATTGAAAAAAAAACTTTAAAAGAAAAACAGACAGAAGAAATGTTTTATGACAATGTTATAAAAATGTTTTTAAAAAGGTCTAGAGAGTTGATCTTGAATTAAAGTAACAAATATTGGGGAATTTATCAACAAACTTTAAAAAGAATATCACTAAGTTGCTAACACTTAATACTTCAAGTTAAAAAAAATTCAATCAAAGGACTCGTTTATTGAAATATGATTTTTTTTTAACAATGAAAAATTTGTATACGTTGATCGATTAACTTAAAAATAAATGCTTAATATAACAAACAGTATTTTTTCTTTTAGTTTAAGCGTTGACTTAAGACACGTTTATTTATGAAAGTGCAATAATAATGCTTTTAAATAAGTCGAGAAGAATTAGTTTTGAATTTAAGTAAATTAATTAAGGTCCTTATGAAAGTACTTTAATTAAGACTTTATTCTTGGGAAATAATAGATTATGTTAAGAAAAAGACTTGTTTATTACAATGAAATATATATATTTTTAAGTGATGAAGAATGGTTTATGTTTTATTAATAAAATCCAAACATAAAAAAACATTTTGTTCCTTTAGTCTGAGAAAATTTGTATTGATAAATAAACTTGCTTAGTGGATGTAAATGTTATTTTGTTATTTAATTTCAAAATTTCTTTTCACTGATAAAAATTAACAGCACCTACATATACCAACTAAAACTTCGCTATTTACCAATTAAAACTTCGCTGAACGACTGCACATTTTTGGCACGCGTCCCTACTGGCCTGTTCTAGTATTGTTTGGTTGATTGTCAGTTTTTCTTTGCAAAGTCTTCTACGTTTGTAAATATTGTTGCTCATGTATGCTGTATCTTATATATAGGAGAGAGGCATATGATTGGTCTGCACTAGGATTGGTTGACCAAAGTTCGATGATTTTCGTATGTGTCTACGCAGACATAATTTCTTTAAAAAAAACAACTGAATCGTCTAGGTGAATGCGCCATTCGCATATCACATTTATTTCTGATACTCTTAATAAATAATGAACTCGCACTTTAAATTCATTTACCGAAATTGTTCTGTTCCCACACCTACTTGCTGAATGCGCGTCACGCATCTCAGTGTGAGATACGTTAGACCTTTGATTGAGTACAGTGGGATGGACTTCAGATTGGTAATGCAGCAGTTAAATAGATCGATTAAATTTTGGTGTGTTGAAATAAGCTTTTAGTACCAACGATTTATTATAAAAATTATTATTCTTATTATTATTATTATTTTATTATTAATATTAATATTATTATTATCATTATTATTGTTATTGAATTTATTTATATTATTATTATTATTATTGTTTTTTTTTATTAATACATCCACCTTCAAAAGACCACGATATGGGGAAACCATACCAGACATAACTCTAGCATCGGAATCGATTACTGCAAAACTGAAAAACTGGAGATTCATAGAGGACTATACAGGCAGTGATCATCAGTACCTAATATTTGACCTCCAAATTCGATCAGCGTTCTTACGGTGGAGAGTTAACAGGTTAAGCGTAGACCTTTTCACCAGCACGATTATGGAAGGAAAAGATACAATTATAGCAATGGCATGTGCTGCAGAAAGTAAAGTTGAAGCCACGATGCAACTCATATACCAAGCATGCGAAGCTGCGATGCCCCGAACTAGCACCCAAGACAGACGCAAAAATACGGTGTACTGGTGGACAGAGGAGATCTCTGCGCTCAGGAAAAAGTGCCTATTTTAAAGACGCAGAATCACCAAGGGAAGGAAAACATGGGCCTTAACTACAGAGAGTGCAATAGCTGACAATAAAATTGCAAGGTGTCAGCTTAAGGGCTCCATCAAACGCACTTTAAGACAAAAGTGGAAAGACCACCGAACAGAAGTTAATAATAACCCCTGCGAACTTGGATGCAATATAGCTATGCGCAAACTTGGTGCACAAATAGCCAGTTCCGCTTTGAACGCGGAACAAATGAAAAGTATAGTGGACTCACTCTTTCCGACCCATCCTGTTAGACCTCCAGACCCCAATCCCCACGAACTACAACAGAATGTCCCCCTGTTTACCGAAGAGGAGTTGAGAGAATCAGCCAATACCTTGAAAAACGGAAAAGCCCCTGGACGTGATGGCATTCCATCGGAGGTACTGAAGACGATTGTAGGAATGTGCCCTGAGCTGTTGCAGCAAGAGATGGAAGTCACAACGCCTGGTGCTTTTCAGTAAAGGAAAAGGGGACTCCGATTCCCCATCAGCATACAGACTATTATGTATGCTAGACATAACAGCCAAGCTTTTGGAAAAGATGCTGAAACTACGACTCACATCAGCAGAACAGAGAGCATGAGGCTTATCCGATAGACTAGATTGAGAAAAGGCCACTCCATGATAGGAGCAGTATAAGAAGTTCTAAGGGCGGTCCAAACTGCCCAACAAGATAACTATCACTCCAGGAGGATCGTTGTGCTGGCAGCGTTAGACGTCTAAAACGCTTTTAACTCAGCGAGGTGGTCAAATTTTCTGAATGCGCTCGATAAAACGTTCAAAATACCACAATACCAATAAAGGATTATCTAAAAGATAGAGAGCTCTTATACAATACCACGGAAGGCCAACGGAGGAAAGAAATAACTTCTGGTACTTCAGAAGACACCTTTTTAGTTGTATCCGCAGATGACATGGGTGCAGTGATCACCACAAGGGACACCGATCATGCACAGAGAAGGCTCAACCAGGTCATGAGAAGGGTGAATGACTGGATGAGGGACAACAGCCTTACCCCAGCAGCAGAAAAAACGGAAATAGTTATGCTGACAAATCCCTACGACAATTGACTTTCAAGTCGGCACAGAGCTAGTAGCCAGTAAAACGTCAGTAAAGTATCTAGAAATTTGTTCTGACTCCAAACTTTCTTCTGGCAGCAAATCGGCATCAGAGCGCGCGGCGAAGGTCATCACATCACTGAATAGACTTATGGCAAATATGGGCAGCCCGGAGTGAAGCAAACAAGCGAAGACTTCTAATGTCAATAACAAACTCCATTCTCCTCTATGGATGTGAGATTTGGGTAGACTCACTAAGACAAGAGAAGTACAGGAAGCAGATGGCTGCAGCGCAGAGAACTGGAGCTCTACGAGCAGCAAGCTCCTATCGAACTATGTCAACACCAGCCGTCCGTGTAATTGCGGGAGTCACACCTATCGACCTCCTAGCTACTGAGAGGAAGATCGTCTTCGACAAAAGAGTAGAAATCGGCTTGGAAGCATTAACGGTACAAGCGAAGGAGCACACCAAACGGCAATGGCAGGACCGATGGAACTCTGAAACAAGGGGGAGAGTCTGCGAGCTTAATCCAAAATGTAGCTAATTGGACGGAACGTAAACATGGGGAAGTCAAATACTACATAACCCAGTTTTTGTCCGGTCATGGGTATTTTAACTCGTACCTCCACAGAATGGGAAAAGTAGGGAGCCCCGGATGCAGGTACTGCAACGCACGAGAAGACGATGCAAAACCCACGTTCTTCGCATACGAACGGTGGCTCAATGAAAGACAAAGACTTGAGCTCGATATACGAGTGAAAACACTGTCGAACTAATGCTACGGAGTGAAACAAACTGGACTAAATTGACGACATATATTGAAACCATTTTGCGCTGTAAGAAGCAAGAGAGTTTATTAAACTAAACCGATGATAGCCCAACCGGCAACATAAAATAAATACGCAACAACTACAGAAAATATGAAAAAGCCGGTCCCCATAGGGGAAAGAAAACAACAGCACTCTGAAATAATGCGAAAGCGGTTCCGGAGAAGATGGTGTCTCTATTACGAAAGAGGTTAAAGGTGGTTGTGAGACGGGCTCACACTTCTTGAAACAGAGCGGGACTGTTTGTCGTGCGCACTAGCGGTTTTCCACCATATTATTATTATTATTATTATTATATTATTATAATTATTATTATTATTATTATTATTATTATTATTATTATTATTATTATTATTATTATTATTATTATTATTATTATTATTATTATTATTATTATTATTATTATTATTATTATTATTATTATTATTATTATTATTATTATTATTATTATTATTATTATTATTATTATTATTATTATTATTATTATTATTATTATTATTATTATTATTATTATTATTATTATTATTATTATTATTATTATTATTATTATTATTATTATTATTATTATTATTATTATTATTAGTATTATTATTATTATTATTATTATTATTATTATTATTATTATTATTTTTATTATTATTATTATTATTATTATTATTATTATTATTATTATTATTATTATTATTATTATTATTATTATTATTATTGTTATTATTATTATTATTATTATTATTATTATTATTATTATTATTATTATTATTATTATTATTATTGTTATTATTATTATTAGTATTATTATTACTATTATTATTATTATTATCATTACTTATAATAATAATATATTATTATTGTGATTATTTTTATTATTATTGTTGTTTGCTTCTTTTGTTATTATAATTATACACAGGCTCAAATTTTTATTTTCAGAATGACGATTTACTGTCACGATGATGCATCCAAATTTATATATATTCTTTCGCGCGGACAACGATCAAGATCTTATATTGTCCCCAGTGACTTAGAACCATTAGTTCAAGACGTGGTTGAAAGCCACCCTGGCCTTTTATTCCTGAGACATGCTACAGAGTTCCATTCTAGATATGTTCAAACCGTCATCGCCAGAATATTTTATGCAGTAAATCGCAGCTGGTCTGGGAAAATCACCGCAATGGAACTTCGAAATTCGAATTTGTTGGAAGTAAAGGACACATTAATTTTTGAATTTTTTTACCTTGAGTTGTTTCTTTTATAGACTTTAAATCTCTTGGAATTTGAAGATGATATAAACCAAATCATGTCATTTTTTAGTTATGAGCATTTCTACGTAATATATTGTAAGTTTTGGGAATTGGATACTGATCATGATTTTTATCTAAGTAAAAGGGACTTGGCTCGATTCGCTGACCACGCTTTGTCTTCGCGAATATTAGAACGAATTTTTTCAGAGTGGGTAACATACTCTAATTATCGAATGGAGTCGAAGAAAAAAAATAAAATGTCATACATGGATTTTGTTTGGTTTCTCATATCAGAAGAAGACAAAAGATCACCTACAGCTATTGAATATTGGTTTAGGTGCATGGATATTGATGGAGATGGAGTTCTATCTATGTATGAGCTGGAGTATTTTTATGAAGAACAACTGCAAAGAATGGAAGCAATCGGGGTCGAAATTCTTCCATTTGTAGACTGCCTATGCCAAGTAAGTACTCTAATATTAAATTATTATTAAATAACTTAAAGGCAATAATCTTGAAAATTGTAGGGACATTATTCATGAGTATTATATTTACAATTATTTAAGAGCAATTAAAAGAGTTATATGTATACCTGCATACTCTGTGGACGGTTCAGCTTGTTGACGACAATGAATGAGCAAACATGAACTAGAAATAGTTACCGACATGACTCTAGATATTCAAAAAAAAAACTTATTTGCAGAACGTCACAGTCCTATATATAAGTAAGGACTAAGTGTACGTAGTCAAGAATATAAGTGAATTAAATATAAATCACACCATTCACTTTGCTTTCAGTTTTGCAATTCATTATTTATATCTTTATTTTCCTTATTCTACCTTAAAGCTAAATTGATAAAACGAGTCATCACAAGAATTATACTACGCTTCTGCTGTTTGTGCTCGGAGCATTGTTCTTTTTGCCGTTGAACTGTAAGCCAAAGCATTTCTGTTGCTTGCTTGTAAACTGCTCCCCGCGTTCATGATTCAATTGATTTTTTTAAATATTCTCTGTCGAAAGTTTGTATTTCTGTGGGAAGATTTGAAGAACGGATATTAATATTTTAAAGTTTTAGCTTAGCATACAAAGTAATCAAAATAATGAAGATAAGTGTTGCCATACCATGTCCCTTTGCTAGTTTGATACGAAAATTTGTATTCATCGATTCTCTCGATACGTTGAATAGCTGGCAAGTTACACATTTTTGAGAATCCCAGTGCGATTTAATTTACTTTAAAAGCGTTTTACCTTGCGGGTAAAAATCGAAATTCAATTGCTCACCGCTTCCGCTCTGTCCTAAGCATCACAGGCAACTGAAATTCTGGTCATACGAACGACAAATATAGAAAAAAAAGGTGAAAACAATTTTTTTTTGCAAATTTTGCATTGAGCGCTAGAGCTCCGGTGGACCTTGCGGAACTTGTGGAACTCAAGCGAACTGACTTGAGCTTTGAACATCTTAGCACATGCACAAACTGATTGGACTTAAAGTATGCCCTTCTAAAATTTGTGAAAGATGAGTGTGCAAACATCCCCTCTTGGAAAAACATAATTCAACTAAGCAAAAATATTATTTTAACTTCTACTTCAACACCAACTACAACAACTTCGACATCAACTACATTCATAATAACCAATGCATTTACGCTGAGTTCAACCACCGCTGTAACATCTTATTATCATACACCAAAACCGTGCCCGTACCTACATTAACTACACCGCTAACAAACTTTGCAACCGAAATCACTAGTCCCCACATTACCCAAACCAAAAGAAACAGGACCTCACCCGATACATTATAACAAAATAAATATAATGTTTATCACACGAATTGTCCCAGCGAACGAGCACATGGAGGCTCAGGAATAATTATTCGACAAGAAATCGAATGTAGCATACTCGAAGACTGTGCAAATGATTACATACAAGCTACCACTATTCAAATTGAAGACACACACGGACCACTCGTAATATCTACACTATACTTCCCACCAAAGGAAATTATTAGTCCGCTAAAATATACACACTACATTCAATCACTGGGCCCTCGCCTTATAGCAGGAGGAGATTTTAATGCAAAAAACACAGAATGGGGTTCAAGACTTACCAACAAAAAAGGGAAAAATCCTATAAATGCCCTTAATATTAATAAATGCAACTTTATAAGCACTGGAGAGCCCACTTTTTGGCCGACTGACAGCAAGAAAAAACCATACCCAAATCACTTGAATATCCATTCATGCCTTGACATTTCATCAGATCATTCTTCTTTTATAGTCGAATACTCCACTAAGGTTAAAGAAAGACCTCATAATCCACCTTTAACTAACCAAAAAACGGACTGGGAAAGTCGACGAGAAACTTGACCAAAATGTTCCATTCAAATCACCCCAATATATCGAAAGCGCAATAGTACACAACGAAATCTACGGCTGATATAAAACCTAATACAGGACTTTTTACAATGCTGCCGGACTACTATCAACTCCTCAAAAGTTATTAAGACGACCGTTATTTCTATGTGCAATACAATGACAAACACTCGGACTTACGCGAAATAGACGCAGGTGTCACTCAGGGAAGCATACTGGGATCTATCCGTTATCTCTTATACACAGCAGACATGCCGAAGACTGCAACACAGGTATCCATGCTAGCAACATTGGCAGACCACACAGTAATTTTTCCCTCACGTACCTGCCTACAAAGAGCTGCCAATCAATTAAAACGTAAACTAAATGAAACAATTGACTGGTTTTACAAATAAACGAAGAAAAAACTGTTCACGTCATATACACTACAAAAAGGAATTTACAACCTCAAACTATTGCGCTAAACAACAAGAGAGTTAGTCTTGACAACTTTGCGAAGTATATAGTCATATTCCTAGAAGACACATATAATCCAAACACGCAACAAAATTAAAAACAAATATAGACAACTCTACTGGCTCCTAGGGAGACATTCCAAACATTCAATGCAAAACAAACTATTGTTATACAAAACTTCAATCAAACCGCCAAATCAAATCAAATATTGACATCATTCAGCGACTTCAGTCAAAAATAGTCCGAACGATTGCTAATGCTCCTTGGTATATTACCAACTAAGACACACACCGTGACCATAGTCAGAGACAAAATAAAAACAACCAGTGTAAAACATCATATAACAAGCCACGCAAACCACACAAACAACGAAATTCGAAACCTGAATGAACAAGAAGCTAACAGAAGAAGACGACTTAAAAGACGCAGACCAGTGGACCTTCAATTTATATAGACTGTACGATAATCGTTGAAAAATTGCGAAGCTAGGAACGACAATGCCCATTGAAAAGTATCAATCGATGATAGTAGAAAAAACACCTGTTACCAAAATTACAACGATTTATTTTACCAATTGTTACCAATGATGTGATTGCTTCTGCGGTTTAGATCCAAGTGAACGAGAATTTCACCAAGCAGCTGCTATCAGGCCACCCCCGCATGTTTACGCATTAACCGACTGCAAGTGCAGAGCAACGAAAACCGATAAAAGGAAATGCATGAAGAGAGTATCATATGGACAATAAGATGAGACGAGAAATAGAGATAAGGGCGGGAGTGGGCCAGTAGAAGTTGCTGTGAAAATATTTATTGGGACTCGCTGCAAATGCATCAGATGATTTCAAACGAAAAGAAATTAATTAAAATGAATATCAATGCTTTGACTGATGTATGTACAGCGAGTCACAGTATTATTTATGAAGTAAACGAAGTTAATAAATGAAGCAAGAAACAGATTTTAAAATAATTAAACAAAGAAAATAAACGAATGATGATAAAGAAAAAATACAATAAGAATGAATTACAAAGTTAATGAATATCAATATAAGTGATTATATAATCTTGAACATTCCGCCGCCCCTGAAACAGCGTTTCAGCTCAGAGGAAGTAAAGCCAGTTTGTGAATTGGTCGTACGAGGTTGCCGCTAGCCGTGTTTAATGTGACCACTCGAACAAGACCATCTTTGCCTGGGTGCACTGCAACGACTCGGCCCATTGCCCATATGCCAGGTGGAAGGTTGGACTCCTTGATAACGACGAGGTCATTGATCTTGATGTTTGGTGTTATCTGTTTCCAACGAGGACGATGTTGCAGCGAAGTTAAATATTCAGACTGCCAGCGTCTCCAATAGCCTTGGATCTTTGATTGCATCATATTCCAGCAAGTCAGTCGATTCGTTGGTGCGTCAATCATTGGCTCCGGAATGGTTGCGTAGGATTCACCTAGGAAAAAATGAGCAGGCGTTAGTGAATTAAGATCAGTGTCTGAGATTTGGCAAAGTGGACGCGAATTTAGGATAGCTTCGATTTGCGTCAGCAGAGTATAAAATTGTTCGTAGGTGAGAGCGTCGTTTCCGATTACTCGACGGATGTGTTGTTTGGCGGATTTAACACCAGCCTCCCACAAACCGCCGAAATGTGGTGCTGAAGGTGGGATAAAATGCCAAGATCGCGAGCTATAGATTCGGCCACTAGCGAGTTATGTGTTTCCGATAAGACAAGTTTATGCATATCTGAGAGTAAACGCGCACATCCACGAAAATTTGTTGCATTGTCGGAATAAATATGCGATGGTTTGCCACGGCGCGCGGTAAAACGACGAAGAGCAGCTAGAAATGCGTTGGTGGTTAAGTCATTCACGAGTTCTAAATGAATGCCTTTTGAGACTAGACAAACAAAGAAAGCAATGTTACCTTTAGAAAAAGTAGATTTTCGACCCAATTTCACCTTAAGATTAATTGGACCCGCGTAATCGCAACCGCAATGCGCGAAGGGTCTGCTAGGTTTAATTCGTTGGGGAGGAAGATCTCCCATTAGCTGGGTGGTTGTAACCGTGCGTTGACGAAAGCATGCAACACATTCTAACGTGATCTTTCGCAATAAATTTCGACAGCCGATGATCCAATATTCGTTCCGTACTCAATTCTTCCCCCAACCCTCAGATCATTATCATTATCGAGAAGAGGCAATAGGTTAAATATTTTAGAATGTTTAGGGAAAGACCCATATTTCCGATAGAACTTAATATCCTTACCAAAATAAAGCTCCTGAAGCCATCGGATGACGCCTGCCTTAGCGTTGGAGATTTCAAGTGAAGTTAGAGCTTTTTTCTGTGTGCGTAAATTCTATCTATCTATAATCGGCTTCAGTATCGAACGAGATATTGTCAGGAGAGAGATTACCGTCAGTTTGAGTTAGTTTAGCGCAATTGCATTGCCATTTGCTTAATTGCATTCCGCACTTTGACAAGAGTTCGATCAAGGAATCGCGTTTGAAAATGGCTTCTTCTAATGTAACCGCACCTGAAGCTACATCGTCGACGTAAAAATCGTTGAGCACTCTTTCCGACGCGATTGGAAAATCATCTCTGTAATCGTTCGCGAGTTGTTCTAGCGTCCGAACCGATAAGTATGGTGCACATGATGTACCGTAAGTTACCGTGAGAAGCCGGTAATGTTTCAAAGGCTCCGCGGGTGATTTTCACCAAATAATTCGTTGAAAGTCCGAATCTTGTTCAGTTACCCAGATTTGTCGGAACATCCTGACGACATCCGCAGTGAAAACGAATTTAAACCTACGAAACCGAATGCACAGGAAAACAGATTACGCTGAATAGGTGGGCCGATCAAAAGGGAGTCATTCAAGCTATTTTCATTAATGTTCTTGAAGGAGCGATCGAACACGACGCGAAGCTTGGTTGTTGCGCTGTCTGGTTTTAAAACCGCGTGGTGAGGAAGATAAAATACGTTTAATTTCCCGATATCCGATCTAGGAACTTCCTACATATGTCCTAAGCTGAGGTATTCATCCAGAAATCGCGAATAACTTTCAAACAGATCGGAATTTTTCGCGAATTTTCGTTCCATCGAAGAAAGACGGGAAACAGCCCCTGATAATATGTCCGCAAAATTTGGAGGAGTTTTAAAGGGAAGTTTCACTATATATCTACCATTTGAATCGCGAGAATGAGTTTGGTTGAAGTGGTTGCCGATTTCCCTGTCTTCTGAAGACATAACCAATTTTGGATCCACTTCCTCTATAGTCCAAAACGCTTGTAAAATAGAATCATTATCTACGATGGCATGATGAGACGAGATATTCGATTCTGTATTGGTTGGAAATTTTCCTGCCAAAACCCAGCCGAAGATTGTTTGTCGCGCGATTGGGTAGCCGTGCCGACTATGAGCAGTAATTTCTTTTAAGATTTCCCAGGCCTTGTCCGCACCCAACAAAATATCAACGGGTGAGGAGCTATTGAAGGTAGGGTCAGCCAAAGAAAGACCCTGTAAATGATTCCAGTCATAAACGGTAAAAGATGTAGTTGGCAGATGAGTGGTTACGCAAGATAAAATAAATGTATCGACCGAGATACATAATGAATCAAAGCGTGGTGAAATAACTAGTGTGGTGAGGCCTCTAGATTTACCGGCGGTGGTAGATCCAATACCGCAAATGGGTATACGAGAGTTTTTGCGTTTGAGCCCGAGCCGTTGGACACAGGATTCAGTGACGAAAGACACTTGTGAGCCTGTATCGATAAGAATACGAACCTCCTGATATTTACCGTGAAAATCTAATACCTTGGCTATAGCGGTGGGAAGTAAGCTCTGGGAAATTTTTTATGTAGAGTGAACAGAGTGGTTATTAACGAAGTGGTTAATTTGTGCAGAAGTTGAAGGACGATTTGACGCATCTAACGTGTTTCGCGGAACGAATTCAATACCTTCTCCATGACCGAGCGAGTTTCGACCTTTGCCATTGGACGACGTTAATATAGTATATCACTTACAGAAGGATCGTGAACTAATGTATGGTGTCGGGTATTGCAGCAACGACAGCGAAATTTCGACTGGCAGCGAGCCGACGAGTGCCCAATACGAAGACAGTTGAAACAAAGTTTATTCGATTTAACGAAATCCCGACGCGATTGCACACTCATGTCGAGAAATTGTTGACACTGAGGAAGCCCATGAGTCGCGGAACATTTAACACAATTTGTTGGTGAGGTGGTATGCATACTTTTAATTGGGTTCCGAAGCTTATTAGGTTCACGAACATGGATTTTACAACTTTCCAACGCCTCGCATCTTAAAATTGCTTAACAGTTGGATAGTCCTCTGAGATGCTTTCCGATGTCCAAGCCTGGCGAGTTTCAGGGTCTAACTTGCTCATCAAAATATGAATAAGCCAGGGATCCCTATTAACAGAATTCAGCGACGTTAAGCCTCTTACAATTTCATCGGCTCCATCCGAAATCTTACGAAGAATGCTAACGTTGATATTACGGGTAGATGGTAATTCCATAAACGCTGTAACGTAGTTGTTGATTACAGTACGGGGCCTATCATATATTTTCTCAAGGCGTTCCCATGCCTGATCGTAGGTAGCATCACATAGCGTGAATTTGTCTAGCGATTTTAAACCGTTGCCTCAAAGACAAGATTTGAGGAAATGAAACTTTTGAACTGGAGTCAAATGAGGCTTATTGTGGACCACAGTCTCGAACATGTCCCTAAATGCTGGCCAATCTCGATAGTCATCTCCCGAGAAGGGTTCAATGCGTATTTGAGGAAGAAAGAAATCTGAGGTTCTTGCGTCGGCGGTAGATTGATTTTGACTTATTGCTTGGATAAGAAGGTGTTGTTGATCAGCAAGTCGACTTACAGCGTCTTTGTCCTTATCCGAGAGCTCGCGTTCTCTTATCGCAGACAAAAATATCGATTTGACCCTCAAGATTTTTGCCTCAAATTCTTCGAAATCTGACCCTGGGTCTACATAACCGTCTACATCGGCAAATTCGTATACGCGAGTTTGCGAAGCATTGTATCCCTTCCATAAGTCATTTGCCTTTTGCATTTTGACTTCGAGTTCCTCAAGAGGGATGGATTCATTAATAGATTGCGAATACGTCACTAACTTGGTTAAAGAACCTTTTAGATGACGACGTGTCAGACGAAGGGCAGAGAGGGATATAACTTCGGTCATTTTACGAGCGTTTATTAATTTAAATTATATATATAATTTCGAAAGGATTAAGTTTAGACGATAGATCTAATAGAACTCCTATGCGACCACGCCTATGCAATTGTATGCACAAAAATGTACAGTCCCCGATAAGTTAAAGTTCTACGCACGAACCCGGACGAAATCTATACGAATAGTCTTGAAGATTTTAGAAAAAAGACGAACGAAACGAAAGAGTTCACTACAGCCTATGAAAATTTTACCAAAGAAACCGAATTATTTGCAACAATGTTCACAAATTGTCTCAAAGGGAAATAATAAACGAGTTCAATTAAGCAAATAAGCATGTAGTTAATTTTTCAACACTATTGAATAAATTGTCACTGGATAAGGCGCTATAGAATGGAAACGATGATTATTAAATTACACGCAGAAGTCTCGAGGGTGATATTGTTCAATTTGATTTACGAAACATCCGGCTCGATTTGAACCACAAAATGTACGATAATCATTGAAAAATTGCGAAGATGGGAACGACAATGCCCATTGAAAAGTATCCAACGATGATAGTAGAAAAAACACCTGTTACCAAAATTACAACGATTTATTTTACCAATTGTTACCAATGATGTGATTGCTTCTGCGGTTTAGATCCAAGTGAACGAGAATTTCACCAAGCAGCTGCTATCAGGCCACCCCCGCATGTTTACGCATTAACCGACTGCAAGTGCAGAGCAACGAAAACCGATAAAAGGAAATGCATGAAGAGAGTATCATATGGACAATAAGATGAGACGAGAAATAGAGATAAGGTCGGGAGTGGTCCAGTAGAAGTTGCTGTGAAAATATTTATTGGGACTCGCTGCAAATGCATCAGATGATTTCAAACGAAAAGAAATTAATTAAAATGAATATCAAATGCTTTGAGTGATGTATGTACAGCGAGTCACAGTATTATTTATGAAGTAAACGAAGTTAATAAATGAAGCAAGAAACAGATTTTAAAATAATTAAACAAAGAAAATAAACGAATGATGATAAAGAAAAAATACAATAAGAATGAATTACAAAGTTAATGAATATCAATATAAGTGATTATATAATCTTGAACATTCCGCCGCCCCTGAAACAGCGTTTCAGCTCAGAGGAAGTAAAGCCAGTTTGTGAATTGGTCGTACGAGGTTGCCGCTAGCCGTGTTTAATGTGACCACTCGAACAAGACCATCTTTGCCTGGGTGCACTGCAACGACTCGGCCCATTGCCCATATGCCAGGTGGAAGGTTGGACTCCTTGATAACGACGAGGTCATTGATCTTGATGTTTGGTGTTATCTGTTTCCAACGAGGACGATGTTGCAGCGAAGTTAAATATTCAGACTGCCAGCGTCTCCAATAGCCTTGGATCTTTGATTGCATCATATTCCAGCAAGTCAGTCGATTCGTTGGTGCGTCAATCATTGGCTCCGGAATGGTTGCGTAGGATTCACCTAGGAAAAAATGAGCAGGCGTTAGTGAATTAAGATCAGTGTCTGAGATTTGGCAAAGTGGACGCGAATTTAGGATAGCTTCGATTTGCGTCAGCAGAGTATAAAATTGTTCGTAGGTGAGAGCGTCGTTTCCGATTACTCGACGGATGTGTTGTTTGGCGGATTTAACACCAGCCTCCCACAAACCGCCGAAATGTGGTGCTGAAGGTGGGATAAAATGCCAAGATCGCGAGCTATAGATTCGGCCACTAGCGAGTTATGTGTTTCCGATAAGACAAGTTTATGCATATCTGAGAGTAAACGCGCACATCCACGAAAATTTGTTGCATTGTCGGAATAAATATGCGATGGTTTGCCACGGCGCGCGGTAAAACGACGAAGAGCAGCTAGAAATGCGTTGGTGGTTAAGTCATTCACGAGTTCTAAATGAATGCCTTTTGAGACTAGACAAACAAAAAAAGCAATGTTACCTTTAGAAAAAGTAGATTTTCGACCCAATTTCACCTTAAGATTAATTGGACCCGCGTAATCGCAACCGCAATGCGCGAAGGGTCTGCTAGGTTTAATTCGTTGGGGAGGAAGATCTCCCATTAGCTGGGTGGTTGTAACCGTGCGTTGACGAAAGCATGCAACACATTCTAACGTGATCTTTCGCAATAAATTTCGACAGCCGATGATCCAATATTCGTTCCGTACTCAATTCTTCCCCCAACCCTCAGATCATTATCATTATCGAGAAGAGGCAATAGGTTAAATATTTTAGAATGTTTAGGGAAAGACCCATATTTCCGATAGAACTTAATATCCTTACCAAAATAAAGCTCCTGAAGCCATCGGATGACGCCTGCCTTAGCGTTGGAGATTTCAAGTGAAGTTAGAGCTTTTTTCTGTGTGCGTAAATTCTATCTATCTATAATCGGCTTCAGTATCGAACGAGATATTGTCAGGAGAGAGATTACCGTCAGTTTGAGTTAGTTTAGCGCAATTGCATTGCCATTTGCTTAATTGCATTCCGCACTTTGACAAGAGTTCGATCAAGGAATCGCGTTTGAAAATGGCTTCTTCTAATGTAACCGCACCTGAAGCTACATCGTCGACGTAAAAATCGTTGAGCACTCTTTCCGACGCGATTGGAAAATCATCTCTGTAATCGTTCGCGAGTTGTTCTAGCGTCCGAACCGATAAGTATGGTGCACATGATGTACCGTAAGTTACCGTGAGAAGCCGGTAATGTTTCAAAGGCTCCGCGGGTGATTTTCACCAAATAATTCGTTGAAAGTCCGAATCTTGTTCAGTTACCCAGATTTGTCGGAACATCCTGACGACATCCGCAGTGAAAACGAATTTAAACCTACGAAACCGAATGCACACGGAAAACAGATTACGCTGAATAGGTGGGCCGATCAAAAGGGAGTCATTCAAGCTATTTTCATTAATGTTCTTGAAGGAGCGATCGAACACGACGCGAAGCTTGGTTGTTGCGCTGTCTGGTTTTAAAACCGCGTGGTGAGGAAGATAAAATACGTTTAATTTCCCGATATCCGATCTAGGAACTTCCTACATATGTCCTAAGCTGAGGTATTCATCCAGAAATCGCGAATAACTTTCAAACAGATCGGAATTTTTCGCGAATTTTCGTTCCATCGAAGAAAGACGGGAAACAGCCCCTGATAATATGTCCGCAAAATTTGGAGGAGTTTTAAAGGGAAGTTTCACTATATATCTACCATTTGAATCGCGAGAATGAGTTTGGTTGAAGTGGTTGCCGATTTCCCTGTCTTCTGAAGACATAACCAATTTTGGATCCACTTCCTCTATAGTCCAAAACGCTTGTAAAATAGAATCATTATCTACGATGGCATGATGAGACGAGATATTCGATTCTGTATTGGTTGGAAATTTTCCTGCCAAAACCCAGCCGAAGATTGTTTGTCGCGCGATTGGGTAGCCGTGCCGACTATGAGCAGTAATTTCTTTTAAGATTTCCCAGGCCTTGTCCGCACCCAACAAAATATCAACGGGTGAGGAGCTATTGAAGGTAGGGTCAGCCAAAGAAAGACCCTGTAAATGATTCCAGTCATAAACGGTAAAAGATGTAGTTGGCAGATGAGTGGTTACGCAAGATAAAATAAATGTATCGACCGAGATACATAATGAATCAAAGCGTGGTGAAATAACTAGTGTGGTGAGGCCTCTAGATTTACCGGCGGTGGTAGATCCAATACCGCAAATGGGTATACGAGAGTTTTTGCGTTTGAGCCCGAGCCGTTGGACACAGGATTCAGTGACGAAAGACACTTGTGAGCCTGTATCGATAAGAATACGAACCTCCTGATATTTACCGTGAATATCTAATACCTTGGCTATAGCGGTGGGAAGTAAGCTCTGGGAAATTTTTTATGTAGAGTGAACAGAGTGGTTATTAACGAAGTGGTTAATTTGTGCAGAAGTTGAAGGACGATTTGACGCATCTAACGTGTTTCGCGGAACGAATTCAATACCTTCTCCATGACCGAGCGAGTTTCGACCTTTGCCATTGGACGACGTTAATATAGTATATCACTTACAGAAGGATCGTGAACTAATGTATGGTGTCGGGTATTGCAGCAACGACAGCGAAATTTCGACTGGCAGCGAGCCGACGAGTGCCCAATACGAAGACAGTTGAAACAAAGTTTATTCGATTTAACGAAATCCCGACGCGATTGCACACTCATGTCGAGAAATTGTTGACACTGAGGAAGCCCATGAGTCGCGGAACATTTAACACAATTTGTTGGTGAGGTGGTATGCATACTTTTAATTGGGTTCCGAAGCTTATTAGGTTCACGAACATGGATTTTACAACTTTCCAACGCCTCGCATCTTAAAATTGCTTAACAGTTGGATAGTCCTCTGAGATGCTTTCCGATGTCCAAGCCTGGCGAGTTTCAGGGTCTAACTTGCTCATCAAAATATGAATAAGCCAGGGATCCCTATTAACAGAATTCAGCGACGTTAAGCCTCTTACAATTTCATCGGCTCCATCCGAAATCTTACGAAGAATGCTAACGTTGATATTACGGGTAGATGGTAATTCCATAAACGCTGTAACGTAGTTGTTGATTACAGTACGGGGCCTATCATATATTTTCTCAAGGCGTTCCCATGCCTGATCGTAGGTAGCATCACATAGCGTGAATTTGTCTAGCGATTTTAAACCGTTGCCTCGAAGACAAGATTTGAGGAAATGAAACTTTTGAACTGGAGTCAAATGAGGCTTATTGTGGACCACAGTCTCGAACATGTCCCTAAATGCTGGCCAATCTCGATAGTCATCTCCCGAGAAGGGTTCAATGCGTATTTGAGGAAGAAAGAAATCTGAGGTTCTTGCGTCGGCGGTAGATTGATTTTGACTTATTGCTTGGATAAGAAGGTGTTGTTGATCAGCAAGTCGACTTACAGCGTCTTTGTCCTTATCCGAGAGCTCGCGTTCTCTTATCGCAGACAAAAATATCGATTTGACCCTCAAGATTTTTGCCTCAAATTCTTCGAAATCTGACCCTGGGTCTACATAACCGTCTACATCGGCAAATTCGTATACGCGAGTTTGCGAAGCATTGTATCCCTTCCATAAGTCATTTGCCTTTTGCATTTTGACTTCGAGTTCCTCAAGAGGGATGGATTCATTAATAGATTGCGAATACGTCACTAACTTGGTTAAAGAACCTTTTAGATGACGACGTGTCAGACGAAGGGCAGAGAGGGATATAACTTCGGTCATTTTACGAGCGTTTATTAATTTAAATTATATATATAATTTCGAAAGGATTAAGTTTAGACGATAGATCTAATAGAACTCCTATGCGACCACGCCTATGCAATTGTATGCACAAAAATGTACAGTCCCCGATAAGTTAAAGTTCTACGCACGAACCCGGACGAAATCTATACGAATAGTCTTGAAGATTTTAGAAAAAAGACGAACGAAACGAAAGAGTTCACTACAGCCTATGAAAATTTTACCAAAGAAACCGAATTATTTGCAACAATGTTCACAAATTGTCTCAAAGGGAAATAATAAACGAGTTCAATTAAGCAAATAAGCATGTAGTTAATTTTTCAACACTATTGAATAAATTGTCACTGGATAAGGCGCTATAGAATGGAAACGATGATTATTAAATTACACGCAGAAGTCTCGAGGGTGATATTGTTCAATTTGATTTACGAAACATCCGGCTCGATTTGAACCACAAAATGTACGATAATCGTTGAAAAATTGCGAAGATGGGAACGACAATGCCCATTGAAAAGTATCCAACGATGATAGTAGAAAAAACACCTGTTACCAAAATTACAACGATCTATTTTACCAATTGTTACCAATGATGTGATTGCTTCTGCGCTTTAGATCCAAGTGAACGAGAATTTCACCAAGCAGCTGCTATCAGGCCCCCCGGAGCATGTTTACGCATTAACCGACTGCAAGTGCAGAGTAACAAAAACCGATAAAAGAAAATGCATGAAGAGAGTATCATATGGACAATAAGATGAGACGAGAAATAGAGATAAGGTCGGGAGTGGTCCAGTAGAAGTTGCTGTGAAAATATTTATTGGGACTCGCTGCAAATGCATCAGATGATTTCAAACGAAAAGAAATTAATTAAAATGAATATCAAATGCTTTGAGTGATGTATGTACAGCGAGTCACAGTATTATTTATGAAGTAAACGAAGTTAATAAATGAAGCAAGAAACAGATTTTAAAATATTTAAACAAAGAAAATAAACGAATGATGATAAAGAAAAAATACAATAAGAATGAATTACAAAGTTGATGAATATCAATATAAGTGATTATATAATCTTGAACATAGACCATGTATCTAAATAAATGTATCTATGTGTGTAAACCATAATTTCTCAAAAAGTATAGTTGTTACCAAACATGTATGTAAGAAAAAAAAACTGCAATGTTATATTTAATTTGTAAAATGTAGTGGTCTTTAAGCTTAATGTAACCTTTGAATACATTTTTGAGCCAATTACTTAGTGTCCAAGGACAATAATAAAAAAAGAAGAAGTTGGATCACTTTGGACGGCAGATTCGTCTGGTACTCTTCTATTAACTTTAAATCGCTTTTGAACGTTGTCAGATATGTCCCATTTACAGGTATTTGATTAATATTTTCTTTTATCCAAGTAGCTTCGCATCGCAATATTGTTAAACCTTCACTAAGAACTTCATGCTTTTTTCAAAATGAATTAATTTCGCAAATAAAATAAATGAAAAATCAATGCTTTATTGAGGAAAAATAGATATAAATTCAATATTCAAAGTATTGCCCATTGCTAGCCACACATTTTTCCCATTTTCTGGCAATTCATGGATACCCATTCTGAAAAATTCGACTGGTTTGGCCGCAATCCACGAATTGATCCATTTTTTGACATCATCGAAATGACGGAAGAGCTGGTCAGCCAGGCCATGTTGCATTGATCGGAAGAGATAATAATCGGATGGCGCAAGGTCTGGACTATACGGCGGGTGGGATAGGACATCCCATTTGACCGTTTCAAGGTAAGTTTTGACGACATTTGCAACATGTGGCTGAGCATTGTCATGTTGCAAATTAACTTTATCGTGTCTTGCGACCGTTTCCGGCCGTTTTTCCTTCAGTGCTCGGCTCTAACGCATCAATTGTCATCGGTAGACCTCGCCTGTGATTGTTTCATTCGGTTTTAGCAGCTCGTAATACAAAACACTCTTCTGGTCCCACCCATTTTTCATCACCAGTGACGATTCGATGCAAAAAAGACTTCTTTTTGTGGCGTTCAAGCAGCATTTCGGACATGCAAAATCGTCGTTCGACGTCTCGTGGCTTCAATTCATATGGCACCCAATGACCTACCTTTCGGATCATTCTCATTGCTTTCAAATGATCAAAAATGGTTTGCTGAGTGACGCCAAGTGATTTTGCAAGTTCTTCTTGCGTTTGTGACGGATCTTGATCGAGCAATGCCTCCAATTAATGGTCTTCAAACTTTTTCACCTGGTAGGAGTGTTCTTTGTCTTCGGTGTCGAAATCACCATCTTTGAACCGCTTAAACCACCGCTGACACATTCTAACGTCTTTAGTATAGCCCGGGTAAGCTTCGGTAGGCAATTGATGCGCTTCGGTTGCTTTTTTCTTTAAATAAAAGAAGCATATTAAAACTTCCCGCAAATGTTGTTTTGATGGCACGCATGGAGACATTTTACGGCTTTACAAAAACTTGTTTGCTTTCACTAATGACCAATAACCTAGACTGAAATAATTAGATATTTTAGATAATTTCTGATGTATCAGCTGACATGGTCAAAATTCACCTCAGAGTAATAGATATGAAGTTGTCTGCAATAACAACATTTTATTAATTTATTTAATATTTTTATGATACGTCTGACCAAAAAAAATTCCTTTTCTGTGCTGTGCTGTACCACTAGGTGTTGATTGGGCTGCGTTTGAAATCCAAGTGACAGAGTCAAATCACGCTATATCCAAGACGGTACGCCAGCAATGCACAAGTTCACGACAGTATCGTACGATTGTTCTCAGCTTGATCAGTTTGAAATAAGCTCAGCTCAATAAACAACGAGAATAGCGGAGTATCATCATCGACGAGTAGTGGGTGCTAGCACATTGGTATTGCAACACTTTTTGGTACATTGTCACAATAAAATTGATATTTAATTTGACATTGAGAAATGAGATTTCAGTATATATCATTTATATATAATATGTAATATAATTCTTCACCATGACATAATCACCCTCTTTGTATTTTTTGTGAACTTTACAACGATCTTTTTGATGCATATCATAGTTTTGACTTGTAATCGGATTTTCTTTATTTAAATGAAAAGTCGACCTGTCCCAACACAGCTTCAAAACGGAAGTGGTTACACGCCAAGCTAAAGATGTCTTCCACGCTTTTACGTGAAGTGAGTAACGTCCCCGTGCTGACTGAAGTTTGTTATAATACCATTAACAATATAGTTTAGTGCTTACAAACACATGGCGTTGTTGGGGTGTGTTACATATTGAATCATTAGTTTTAATAAAGACATTACAGACTCTTACATTTTTTTTTCATTGCTCTCGTTGTTATTGTCCTTAGCTCACTTCACACTTCTGGTGGATTGCACTTGTCTAACCTTTCCTTTAGGAAATCTATAATCCGCCCCTTTGTCAAACTTCAAAGAGCAATTCGCTCCGCGTTGTCCTAGTACTAATATACTATGAACACTTTTGTTTAAAGTGAACTCTATTTCTGGTAAAACCTTAATTAGCGAGGAGTTTAATCCCGCACTCATCAATTTGGCTACCATCGGTGCAAAACTCCGGTTGACCCTCCTCACTTGTCCATTAGCTTGTGGCGAACCAGTCGCAATCTTTATATGCTTTACATTCTTATTTTCAAGAAATGTTTCAAATTTTTGCGCTACCTCAATCGGACACTTACACTTTTGGTCGACTATAGGAACATTGTGCAGAAGCCCTTTGGGGAAAAAGCAATACACTTGAGGCAAACCAATATGTTTTAGTTTCGAGTTTGTAATATTATTGCAACCCATGTGTCCCATTTCATCATGGTACATTCATATCACGTTTGTCTCCATATCTTTGGGTACGTAGAACAGGATCTACTGTCCCATTTCCTAGATATCAACCCATTTCGCATTTCATAAAAACTACTCTCATTTTCCTCTAATTCTATTTATAACCTCATCTTTGAACTGGCAGATTGACAAGTTCTGCTCAAATGTGTTCTCTTCCAAAATCAAAATATTCGAGATACGAATAAGTGCATCTACATATTGCGTTTTCGTTCCGACTCGATGTTCGTGCATATAATCACAATTCTGCAACTCCAATGCCCACCTGGAATTTCTCGGGTTTATTTATTTTTCATTCAGAGTCAATGTTAAATAATTGCAATTCGTCACTATCTTAAACTTAAATCTATGTTAGTATACCTTTAGTCTTCGGAGTGCGTAGGTAACCGCTAATGTCTTTAGCTCGAAGCTGTGGTACCTTAACTCGCTATCAGTCGATCTCTTGGACAAAAAAATTATTGGATGAAATTATCAATCCATATGGCTCCAAATCCCGGAGATCTGGCGTCGCAATGAAGCTCTGTTTCGTCCTTGGGTCATATATTGCTAATATAGGAGCCTCAACAAGTCTCTCTTTTAGCGTGCTCACCCATCTTCAATTTAAAATCTTTCCTTTTCAACTTATATAGCGGTTGTGCTATCAATGCAAAACTCTCTATGAATCTTCTAAAAAAGCAACACAAACCAAGAAAATTATGCACAACATTTACATTTTGCGGTGGGGGGAAATTAGTTATCGACTCAAGATCTTTTTCATCTAGCTGAATGCCGTCCTCGCAAACAGCGTTACCTAAATATCTTATTTGTGATTCCAAGAATCTGCATTTATCTAAACGCAACTCCAATCAATTCCTTACAAGCCTTTCAAAAACTTCACTCAGTATATCCAAATGTACTTCAACAATTTCGGTCGCCATCATTATCTGTACTGCTCTGATAAGGTCTTCGAAAACTTTGCCAACAAAACGCTGAAATTCTGAGGGTGCATTCGTCAGTCCAAAAGGCATTTTTAAATATTCAATTTGGCCTTATAGGGTCACAAAAGACGTATACTTCACTGATTCCTCACTCATTCGTACGTAGTGAAAAGCGCTCTTTAAGTCTAGGAGTGTAAATATTTTGTTTACCGGTTAAACGGGAATAAGGTAATTATCTTTCAATGTCATTTCATTTAAGGTTCGGTAATCCACACATAACCTTATCTCGTCAGTTTTTTTCTTTACTAGTACTACAGGGGATGAGTAATCTGATCTACTCATTCGAATAACTTTCTGATCCAATAAGTTATCTAAAATGACTTGCACTTGTTCTTTCTCATTATATGACAGCTTGCACGGGGAACAATGGTATGGCTTTTCATTATTCAACACTAATTTATTTTGCATACTATTTCGGGAACCTCTCTTTTGATGAAAAATATATATATTCATTTAATATAAAATTGTTTGTTCATCCAATTCAATCTTCATTAGATTTAAACACTCGTTTTCATAGCCATAATTTCCCACTAATTCATTAAATTTACTCGATATAGTTCCTATTTTGATATTTGCTTTCTGCATGAAATCTTTGCCTAATACTACAGGATGGTACATTGTGTCATCCGATACGACTAGTAAATCTAATTCTGCTTTCATTTCTTGAAACAAAATAATACAATTTATTTTGTCAAAAACATAAAGAGGACTTTTATAGATCCTAAAATATTTTAAATTCTTATTAAATTGTTTTATAAAAATAGGGGACACCAAGTGTCGCCTTACAAAACTGAAAGGGCTACCGGTATCTAACAACGTTTCTAGTGATATATAACATTTATAATTATTATTCCTTAATATATAATATAAATTTCTTACATAGTCATAGCTTTCCTCGGTCTGATCAACATGGTACACATGGTATATCTCAGCGCAGATATAACATACCACTGGTTCTCTCTTTGGCTTGCGGCATCCATTCGCCATATGTCCTAAGGAGTAACACTTGTAACATCGCAACGGCTGCCCTTCTGCTGTAACGTTCCGACGCACGCTCATCGGTGTTGGTTTCTGCAATACTACGTTGGTTAATGCTTCCAACTGCTGCTGTTTATTCTTAAAACGATACATTCTCGCCTGCGATCGCAAGGAAAAATCAGAAAACCCTTCAATCATATATTCTAAGAACTCCGTTTCATTCACCGACATTCTATTGGCCAGTATGATTTTGTCGTGAAACAATTCTTGGAATAACCCTCCATGAAGCCGTTCCCTCATCTCAAACTGTCGTCGCAACATTAGTTGACTCGCTCAGCCCTCGAATAACTCCTTAAGGTTCGTCAGTAGGTCGTCCATGGACACTGCAACCAAATCTGACCTGTAATGTAACCATTTCAGTGATTAACCTTTCAACTTCGATGATAGGAGCGCTCTGGTATTGTTTTCGTCCAGTTTATATGTTTCGCGAATACTTTTAAGTTGAGACTCCCACAAGGAAAAACTATCTTCACTGCCAGAAAAATCTGAAAGGAGATTTTTAATTTGTGCTAAATTATTTGTAATCCCATTGCGGTTTTTCATGGATTCCATATCTGTCATCATCATCATGATTTCGTTGTTTTCTTTCCATTTCAGCCACTCGTTTTCTTTCTTCAGGAATTCGTTTTCTTTCCCTTGAATATCCATTTCTCTTCTATTAAAATCAACTTCTCTTTTCAGAACGTCAAGTTCTCTGTTAAATAATTTTCTTTCATTCGCTGCCTTCTTTTCTTTTTCGGTCTTCTTCATACTCTCTTTGTCTTTCGTCGTTTCATTTTCCGTTATCGTCTTTTCTCGTTCGTCTGTGTGTGTAACTACGCTGTTTTCATATTCAGTGTCTCTACTGTGTCGCCTGCGTTGCTGATGATCTAATCATTGGGGTCGTCTGAATCCCTCGTCGTCTGCTCTTTATTGTTTACGATGTTGATTTTCGTGAACAATGCCTTGCATTGCTCGGCTGGGATTTCCATATGACGAAGAACTTTTTTGCTTTTATTGCCCGTTGTTTTTATTTTTTATTTATTCTTTTCTTCTAGCGTCCACATCATATCTTAACCTTTTTCCAACTAAATCATTGAAAGGCATGCATTCTTCCACATCTACCGACAGCGCTCTTCATTTGATTTCTCTTTATTTCTCTTTTGTTGTCTGTCAGTGTTGCCACGGATGTGTCAATTTTTTTAATTAATTTTTGGCAGTACCAGTATCAATTCAGCTTAAGTGAATCGTTAAGCTTCTTTTGGATAAAAGGTAGTGCCGACCTTACCCTAAAAAATTAATCTTTTTTTGTTTGTTTTCATTTTTTTGGGCAAATTATTTCAAATATATATGCACATGAACTAGCGTAACGAACAAGCACTTTACATTTTGCAAATTTTGTAGTTTAAATAAAAACACTTTCTTAAATGTATATTTGATCTTAGCTTACTTTATTCTCAATTATATCAAGGTTGTCCGGCTCTCGGGGTCTCAGGTTCTCGAGTTCTTGGGTTCTTCTTAATGTTGACTGGAGCTTGCAATCTTTTTAAAGAAATAAACTCTCTTTTTCTGACACAAGGAATTTTGAAGTTTAATTCTATAACACAATCGGGCGCCAGACAATTAAATGTTACTCAAGCCGTACGGTTTGCTTTCCGTTTATCAATTTATTCTTTATTACTATATTTTCCTAATTCTTTATTAAAGCTTAATCGATGACTCGAGTCATCACAAGAAATATAACACGTTTTTCGGTGCTTTTGGTCGGAGCATTGTACTTTTGGCCGTTGAGCTGTCCTGCATTAGTTTTTTTTTATGAAAGCCAAAGCATTTACGCTGGTTTCCTGCTTGGTTTGTTTACTTTAACACGAGAATAACTTTATATAGACGAGAACCATCCGCAGTGATCGTGTAGTTGTCGCTTTGGTCGGTTCACTAAATTTTGGTTCGCGTAAATAAAGAAATTAATACCATATAAGTTAAAGTGATTTGTTTTGTTTTTTTTTTTTTGTTCGGTGTCTTGACATTTGCAGAAGTGGGATTTTACTAAAAAATAAAATAAACATAATACCGTTTTGTCATCCTTTAACATAAAACAAAGTGAATGGCGCACACGAAAATAAATCCTGGTGTACTCGTATGTGGCATGTCTGAGAGGGTGTTTTTTTTATTTGTTTTGGTAGTCCCGTCGATTTTTTTTTTTGTTCGTCGTTTTTTTGTTTTGGGTTTATTTTCTCAACTATCTGGTTAGTTTTGCTCATCTCATCTCAAAAGAACTGCAGAGATATTTTTCTTTGTCTGGTTTGGGTTTGCCGTCCGAAATTATTCTGCATATTCGTTTCGTCTGTTATGCCAACAAAATTAATACGTGAGTTGAAGGTTGCCGAACTAAAACGGGAACTGGTTGCTGTCGGCCTGGATGCGAAAGGATCAAAAGCTGACCTTGTGTTGAGATTGGAAGAGGCGATGGGTAAACCAACAATAGAAATGGTGGACGACGTCAAGAGCGAGAGCGAGGAATAAAGGGTGCAGTTGGGTACGCTGTCGGTGCTCATTGGAGAGTTGAAGCAGGACCAAAAAAAAATGCCAGCGATCCGTCGACAGATGCAGCAGAATTGAACGTGCTGAGTGGTGCGTCGATGTCAGGTGTCCCGTCAGCAGCAATTGACCAGCAAAGGCAAAGTATCCGTTCGCACTCAACAAGCATTTTTGTGTCGTCTAGCATGTCCGGTGTTCGAGATATCATGGACATTATACCAGTGTACAATCCAAGGGAGAAATTGGCGCTGAGTTCCAAACAGTTCATCAACCGCATTGATCAATTAAAACAAGCATATAATTGGGAAGATCGTGCCTTAATGTTCGCTGTGCAGACGAAATTAGCTGGTCCAGCCAAATTGTGGATAGATAGCTTACCGGATATCTTCACATCATGGCATGCGTTTGTGGGTGCTTTCCTGGAAGCGTTTCCGACTACGACTGATCAGGCTGATGTACATATTGGTATGGTGAGCTCTCGACGACCAAAGGATGAGCCAATTGAAGAATACTTCTACAGGATGAGTGCACAAGGGAAAGGAGGCAATCTAGATGACGCGACAATATGTAAATACATTAGTTTGGGATTAAATCATATGCCTCTCCAAGATTCGTTAGCAAGCATTAACTGTACGCCGCTAAGTGAAATGTTGCTGATTTTGCGACGATTTGCTGAAACACATGATCTTAGTGTTCATCCTTCTCCTTCTTCAATAAACTTGACAAGGATATCGATGGTAAAACAGGATATGTTGATTAGTAAGCAAAGTTCTAAGAGTCCTGGGCCAAAGTGCTACAACTGTTTTCAACGCGGACATTTTGCTAGATCTTGTCCGCAACCACAGCGCAAACCCAAATGCTCCAGATGTCAACAAAGTGGACATAAGGATAATGATTGTCCTACAGTTGTCACCTACGATGAACATCGAAAAGACCATTTTCGTTAATGATATGAAAACACAAGCACTGATGGATAGCGGTACTGAGTGCTCGTTGATTCAGAAGTCTCTTGCAGATAATTTCAATGCTGTAGAAATAAAGAGGAAGGAGCACAAATTGCTGAAGGGATTCGGAGGTCACTAATGCCTACCACGAATGAAAGTTCCAAGTGGATTTGTTGGTGGTGCGGAACCATATGATTTCGAATCCGGTATTATTAGGAAACGACATTATGACCAATACCGATGTGCAGCTTGTTGTTGAACCACAGAGTTGTCGACTAGAGAAGATGGAGACACGGAGTGATAGTTAGCTGCGAAAGGACGAGAGCCAGTGCCTGCGAGAGCTTTTAGAGGAGTCCCGTGGATGTCTGGCGACGAGTCTGGAACAACTGGTAACATGTAGAACAAGCGAAATGATCTTCAAATTGACGTGTAACAAACCGATCAGTCGAAGGCCGTATAGGATACCGTTTGCCAAGCAAGAGAACGTTCGAGGAGCGGTGAAGCAACGGCTGGATCGGGGAATCATCCGGAAGACAAATCAGCATATTCTTCGCCAGTGGTTTTAGTACCGAAGACGAATGGGGAAGATCGGCTGTGTTTTGATTTTCGTGCCCTGAACGAGATAGCTGTGAAAGCTCCGTTCTTTATGCCTAAAGTTGAAGAGCAATTAGCTTCCATTGCTGGAAATCGATATTTTACCACACTTGATGTGATGGCGGAATATCACCAGATTCCAATCGAGGAAAGGTCAAAAAAATTCACAGCGTTTGTAACGAGCGAGGCCCAATTCGAATTCAATCGAATGCCGTTTGGGTTGGTTAATGCGTCACCGGAATTTCAACGTATGATGAAGAAGTTAGCGGATAAAATGGATCCAGGTAAAGTTATGATGTATATAGATGACGTCATCATACCAAGCAGAACTACGGAGGAAAGAATGCACAAACTGCGACGTTTCCTTCAAATATTGAGTTCAGCGGGAATAACCTTAAGTTTGGAAAAATGTAAGTTCCTTGAGACAGAAATTTCGTTCATAGCATAAATCAGAATGGGTTTTTGCCAGGGTCACGAAAATTGGATGCAGTCAGTGATTTCCCTACACCGACTGACGTACATAGGGTGCGTCGATTTTTGGGACCTACTGGATTTTTCCGTAACTTTGTCAAAGACTATGCGAGCATTGCCAGTACAATAAGCTTGTTGTTGAAAACTAAACCACCCTGTACGTTCAACTGGGGAAAATATCAACAGGAGGCGCTTGAGCGTTTGAAGATGCAGTTGTGCAGCGAACCGGTATTAGCATGTATGCACCTGAAGGGCACGACATCAGGTGCATACAGATGCTAGGTGTACAGGATTAGCCGGAGTACTAATTGGAAGTACTAGCGGCTGTCGAGACGTTGGAACGATTTCGGAACTACCTGTTAAAAAAGCCGTTTGAGCTCGTTACGGATTGTGCTGCTGTTGCCAAGACGAAAAGCAAGAAGGAGTTGGTGCCCGTATTGCGCGTTGGTTCTTGAAACTATAGGACTATGATTGTAAGATCATTTACCGACCAAGAATTCATATGGGACATGTGGATGCACTTAGCCGAGTCCCAGTGGAATCTGCAAAGGAAGCAGAGATCGTGGATAACCAAATCAATCGCGTTGAATTAGATGTCGAGGACTGGGTCTTGACGATGCAACTCCAGGATCCAAAGCTGGTAGAGATCATAAATGTACTCCAAGGAGCTGAAACTAGTTCTCAGGATAAGCAGATAAAATTTGATTATCAACTCAAAGCCAACCATTTGTACCGGAAAGTAGAAAACAATTTACGTCTTGTCATACCTGCTGCGGTGCGATGGAGGATTGCTAAATCTTGTCACGATGATGCTGGACACTATGGACTGGAGCAGACTTTACAAAGGATTTCTGAAAGTTTTTGGTTCCCACAAATACGAAAATATCTAAAGGGCTATCTAGCTGCGTGCGTGAGTTGCTGCTATAATAAGAATAACAAGGGAAAAACACAGGCCCAGTTGTTCGTTGAGCCTCCAATTCCAATTCCGTTCCAATGTATCCACATTGACCACCTTGGTCTGTTTCCATGAAGCAAGACCGGAAACATACATCTTCTGGTGATAGTTGACCGATTCAGCAAATTTACGTTGGTGAAAGCGGTAAGAAACACCAAAATGAAACCGGTGATTGCAGTATTGAATATTGAATCACACCAAGGTTTCTGTCAGTGTACCCAGAGCAAATGGTCAAGTAGAGCGAGCTAACCAAACCATTTTGGATTATATTCGAACACAGTACCACAGAATAACAAGTGGGACGAAGACCTTAACAATTTGCAATGGGTCTTTAATTCGCAAAGGAATACTACAAGAGGACACACACCAAACGAACTATTGTCTGATTCTCCGATATGAGATGTATCTGATAATCAGTTACTGGAAGCATTGCATGAAACTGATACTGATACCAAAGCTATAACAGAACGACGAGAGGTAACAGTGTGTCGCATCGAAGAGAAACAGCAACGTTGGAAGTCTCGATTTGATAGACGACTTAAGCATCCAAGTGTATACAATGAGGGGAAACTTGCCGTTATAGAAAATATTGCTCATGCCACAGGGGAAAGTCGCAAGTTGAAGCCTGAATACCGGAGTCCCTACAGGATTTAAAAAAACTATCGAAAAGGATCGCTACATCATCGAATACGTTCCAGGCTGTTCGAACAACAACAGTACTTACACATCGATTCATGCAACCGACCATTTGAAACCATGGTGCTCTCTCGCAGCAGACTTGGACACGTTCTCAATATCAAGTTCCGAGTTGGATGTTGACAGTTATTGTGAACCGAGACGGTTCAATGTCAGGAAGGGCCGAGCTGCCTCGCACACAGTCCCTGATAAAGACGAGAACAATCCCCAGTGATCGTGTAGTCGTCACTGTGGTCGGTTCACTAAATTTTGGTTCGCGTAAATAAAGAAATTAATACCATATGAGTTAAAATGATTTGCTTTATTTGTTTTTTTTTTTGTTTTTTGTTAATCAAATTAATAAATTCGGTGTCTTGACATATTAATATAGAGAGAAAAGTCGTACAGTTGCATTGAAGAGATTTTTAAACTATTGCAAATTTTGGTGTAGTACTTAGGAAAGATTTTGCATGTTTATTATGAGGTTGTAACTAGAAGAACATATGTTTAACAAAGGCGTTACTACTATGAAGTAAGCTTTTGCTTCCTAATTAATTTCTCGTCTCGCATTGCTTCAGGTATTTTAACTACCACTTAGTTTTCAGTTCATAAAATTCCATTGTACATTTTGCTAGAGAAAAGTTAGAAAAAAATCCCTAGATGTGGTCCAAATATTAATTAAGCGGACTCAATGGTTTATCGGTTAACGGTCGCATGTATAAGTATACTTTATTAGTATATTAGTATACACTTAAATAGCATTTGCCTTATAAGTCGAAATTTAACTCAAAATCTCCTAAAATAAGTAGATTTTTAAATTTTTATTTATTTTATTTATTTAATCTATGTGCCTGGCCACACGAACATGAGATTGAAAGGCATGCCGACGAAGTGGTTACACACAAAAAACGGCTTCATAGGAATGTAGGGGAAGAAAAAAGAGAATGGATTAAATCCTGAAAGCACAATAATTTTGGCACGCGTAGTTAATGAATGCCAACACCAGGAAAAATTCGTGTAACATGTTGCGCTCAACCGAAGTCAAAAAGAGAATTTACCTCGAAATCGGTATGGTTTGGAAACGAAACATCAATGCCCAGGCAGAAAGTTATCTTCGAAAGTGAATTTGACTGCTTTACAGACAGCATAAGGACGCACAGGGAAGGAAAAGAAAAAAAGATCTAGGATCAAGCCAGGGATCATTCAATTTCATTACAAATGCACTGAAATTGAATGATAAACTATCTTTCAGAAATTTCAACTTTGATTCAAAATGAACGTCTAGATATGGTAGATATGCACAGCAAATCTGTTGTAAATCTTTAGAGTGAGAAGTATTAATAAATCCATTTCGAAAAATAAAGAAGAAGAAGATAAGGAAACATCAAAAACATGCAAGGGAAATCCAACCCTTGGTAGGTTATAGCTGTTTCACATTCCTTCTATTTTGCGCTCATTTGAATCCTGCAAAACATGCTATGTGAATCATCCGTCTTTTGGTGGATTTTCAGTGCAATCAACCTTACTCTTTCCAACTCACTAAAAAGCTACCTGTGATGCCTTTCAATCACATGCTCGTGTGGTTAGGCACTATAAACATACGTGCAATATAAAGACTGCAGTATGCTTTCCTAATAACACAAGTGAATGTTCAAATACTTTTAAACAAATAGCAAACCCACGCATGCCGTCAGTATCAGAAATCCGCTGGCATTAACATTCACGAATATTTAGTGTTTACTTCAAACTGCAGATTAGATAATTGAGATTTTTTACCAAATTTAAGACACCCGAAAAGATTTGAATAATAACGCACTTTCAGTGGCTGAAATATTATTGTTTAAATTAAATGGGAAAAATTGTTGCTTCCTACAGAATACGGCTTCCGAGATTTTTGCTAAAACCGATGTATTGTTTTATTTAATACAAAATAAACAGATAATGGAGTTGCTAAGCGAGAAATCGAGTGTTTTGATTCTTGGGCTTGGAGTTTCTAAACAAATTTGATTCCATTTTAGAAAGCATAAATGATTTTGTTGAAGCTCCGCGACAACGCCGATTACTCGACACTGACTTAAAGACTCACTTTAAGCCCCTTAAAGACTATATTATATTCCAACTTAGGATACAAAAAAATATTTCGCGAATTTAATTCATCTTCACTTCATCAACTTGACGTTCTATTACTGTATAAACATTTGAGAAATGAAATATTGCTCGAAACATTTTCCAATATCTTTAAATTATGTGCCTATCTAAACACAGTGTTCATCCGAGAATGCAAGACTTGATGTGTCCACAGTTTTGTCATCATCCGATTCAGATTTCGATGAAGTATTGTGCTATTGGCATATACAGTTTGATAAAACAAGTAAGTTACCCAACTTACTACTTAAGTCAGGTACAAACCTCCCGATGATATATAGTATATTCATCGGGGAAACATGACGAAATGGAATTCTCGGAGTTCTCCAATTATCATGTGAATATTCCCTCAACAAGCCGAGCAAAATTTTTTCGTAATGAGTTTCGTTCTTCTAATACGCCCCAATTTAACGAAAAGAGATATATAAAGGCGTCGAAAAACATTAATTCCTTTGTATAGCAATTCTAAAGCAATTATTCCGAAAGAAATTCAACAAACATGGCGTCACTTTGGCGCAAACGGCTTCGCGATGATATTCTTTGCTGGAGCGCGCATTCCATTTTCAAGCAAATCCCCCCTAATATTTCTATGAAAAAATGTGCTACGTAAGTATCGGCGGAGATGATAGAGATAATTAGCGAATTATAGAATCAGAAAATTTTAGAGAAACCCGAAGTAGGCCCAAGCTTTATATCGAATATGTTTCTAATTCCAAAGACTAGTGGCGGAAATCGGCCAATTTTCGATCTTCGAAATGGTTGTTTCTTCCGCTTCTTATTTCCGTTTTTTATTAGTAGTGCTGTTCGTCTTTTACTGACATGCCAAGAGGTTTTGTAGGAGAAAGATCTGAAAGTTTTTCCTGTTGTGGCTGCTAAGCATGGTTTCGCTAAAGAATGCAATATCCGCCAGTTTTTCTACTGAAAAAGAAGGCTTTTATCCGGTGAACGCTGTTAACACAATTCACATAATATGTAGTATATAAAACTTTGTCATTTTTCCATACTTAATAAGCATTTCAACTACAATTATGACAAGACCCGCAGACTCATTCTCCTTGCTGATTGCCTCCTCCTTGTTAGAAGGGACCATCACTTCAAGGTTTGACAATGTTATTATTTAATTACAAGTATTGAAAAGAATTCCTTGTTGTTTGATTAAAGAATAAAATCGAAAATAAATTTATAACAATTCCCATCGGAAAGAAAATAATATAGAAGATATAAGAATTATAAGAGTAATATGATATATATTATCTTTGTTTCAAGCGATGTGATTTGTACATCATTACTTGTAAATTTTTGTTATTTTTAAATAAAGTTATAAATAATTAGTTTTATGCAATACACGTATACAATTAAAATGTTATCATAATAAAGAAAACGAGTTGTAATTATTTTGTTATCACAATCGCTTATTTTGGCCACAATATGCAAGAAACAAATAACTCATAAAATCTGATTGATTTTCTAATAAGTTCATTTTTTCTAAATTCAATTTAAAGGACATGGTTATTACACAATGACTGAACAAAGTCAAATGATCTGAGATTATTAAAAGCAAATGTTTTGGTAATATTCGAAACACACTTGAATTATGAGGGTCAGTTTTGAAGGAAGCCTTCGTGTGCTTCGTGAAACTGTAAACATAATAAGTCGAAAAAATCTTGTTTCCCTAGATAAAATTCAAAACTTGGCAAAAAAACATCTAATCTGTTCACTTTCTTTACAGATGCTAGATATTATGAAGCCGAAGAATCCTGGGTTCATAAGTTTGAGCGATTTAAAGAGATGCAAGCTAACGAACGTTTTTTTCGACACTTTTTTCAATTTAGAGAAATTTTTACAACATGAACAACGAGATCCATTGTCTGCAGAAAGATTTGATACTGTAAGTTTATTACGATGTTAAATTTGCTTTGAAATATTTACTTTTATATATATGGAGTCTTGCGATACATATAGTACAATCCTATTGTACACATTTAAAGTTCTGCTGCCTGTAAACAAAAGTTAAACGTGTTGACATGGTTGTGCATAGTTGCGCTTCTAATCGTCCTAGGTAAGATCCTTCATTCGAAAATAATGAACAAACTCCAAGATGCCACATGTTTCTTCAACATTTATTACTTCCTTAAAGTATGAAGAACAATAATAACAATAAAGCCCCAGATACAGATGGTATCTCTCCTGAATTTTATAAACACTTTACGCTTGATTTTGTTCAACTATTGCTCTCGTTTTCCACTTCAATATTTGATTCCGAATCTGTCCCTGACGTGACAGGTCGCTGTCGCAATATTCAAAACAGGTGACTGTATTGAGCCCGAAAACTTCAGCGTTATTTCGTTTCTTTTTTCTCTGCGGAAAATCTTCACACAAACCGTATACCATAGGTTGACAGATTCGGTTCAAGCAAATAATCGCCTCAGTATCTTTCAGGCAGGATACTGATCTGGCTTTTCAACAGTTGTCCTTTGAAGCTCGGAGGCTCGAAACTAATATTCAGCCTTTGTAAGCAAACGCGATGTGTAATATGAATATGGATATGAATATTTTATTTTTAGAAACCTACATGTATTAATATATATATATTATATCGACGTTTATATATATAACTCACCGCAGTTAGCACCTCTCGCATTGGCTCGCTTCATATGAATGTCGTCTTTGACTACGACAAAGTTTGACACGGACGAACGCGAGGGCTGCCAACTGCGGCAGGCGAAATATAGTAACTATATTGTGCTGTCAGCTAGAAGGTGTTGTAAAAAAGATCTGTTTTTTATATAATTTCGTTAACTACCAGGCGTCACATCCCCACCCCCGTGAATGAGCCCGATTCACTATCTATGGTGAGAACGGCTTATTTAGAAACTGGGCGGCGTAAGACCCCGGATTTCATGTGAACGTCGGCTCGTCGTACAACTCCACTGCACCCTAATGAACTCGCTCTACTCTTCCTCGGCACCACTGGTTTCTAGGCGTGTCCATGTCACAAATGAACACCAGATCTCCTTCTTTGTTCTTCGACACCACTTAGCTCTACGTGTCAAAGTCGGCAAGTATTCCGAGATCCAGCGTTTCCAGAATCTGTTTCTCAGCTGACGGGCAATTCGCCATTGTTTCCGAAGACTACACAACTTCTTGAATGGCTCACTTGCACATGGTGTCTGTGTACTATTGGCGTTTCCCAACAGGAAATGATTCGGCGTAAGCGGCTCCTCTTGGTCTACGGAAATTGGCAAATGCGTCAATGGCCGCGAGCTCACGACATTTTCTGCTTCGATAATCAGGCATTGCAGCGTATACTCTCGAGGTGAGACTTCCTTCAGTGTGTATCGTAATACCCTTTTTACGCACTTGACCATGCGTTCCCAGATACCTCCCTCAGACGGGTTGTTGAGACAGTTGAATATCTATTCGACACCCTTGGCTGACAGCTCATCTTGGACACGGCCACAATCGAACACCTCACTAAAGCGTTTCGCCTGCTGGTCTGCTCCCTCGAAATTCTTGCCGTTATCGCTGCAGATTCGCACGGGTACTCCTCGACGGTTTATGAAGTTGCGGATGGCCAAGATACATGAGTCCGTTGACAAGTCACAGGCAACTTCTAGGTGTATGGCTCGGACTCCTAGGCACGTATACAATGCAACCCATCTTTTTTCAGTACAACGTCCAATGGTTACTGTAAGAGGGCCTAAATAGTCCAGGCGGGTATAGCTGAATGGCCTCACAAATAGCGTTAAACGGTCCTCTGGCAGAGGCCCCATCAACGGTGCGATGGGATTGACTCGTTGTAGCTTGCACAGGTAACATGTTGCAATAACCTTGCGCAAGAATTGTCGAAGACGTAGAATCCAATAAAGACGACGGATTTTGCAGATAGTGGCCTCGACGTTCTGGTGCTTCATCTCAGAATGGTAATGTGCCACTACAAGTTCGGTGAATAGATGTTCGGGCGGCAAGATTAAAGGCCGTCTTGTGTCCAGCTGGCTGTATCGATTCGACCATTGACATGTAAGACGCCTTCCCCATCAACGTACGGCAGTAAGTTGAACAGAGGATTCCCTTTGGTCAGGCATTGACCGTCCTTGGCGCGGTTGATCTCGGCGGCGTATACATCGGCTTGTGCTTGGCGACATACCATGAGCTCAGGCGCATGGAGCTCTTCCACCGTCAAACTATTGGCTGGTATTATGTGACGTAGTCGGCGAATGAATCGTATGACGTATGCGATCGTTCTTTTAATCTTTAAGAAAGACCAATATTTGGAAAAATTTACGAAAACGTTACTCACGGCAAGTAAGGCAAATTTTGAGGGAAGTTCCTCTTCCTCATTATCTTCATTGTTGCTGACGTTGGCGAAGTCAGCAGGCCACGAGCCTTCTTTTAGTCTCAGAAAACTTGGTCCGGTCAACTAACTTGATGAAGGACTAAAGTTGATCTGGCAATTCGATCGAGTGGCTTCATCAGCGACGTTGTCCTCGCTAGGTATCCATCTCCAATTGGACACTTTGGTAGCGGCAAGAATTTCAGCTACAGAGGGCTTGAAGCGACGGTTGTGCGAGTCAATCCACTTGATGACTGTCTTGGAGTCGGTCCACAAAAAACATCGTCTGACATTTAGGGTGGTGTGTTCCTTGATGATTGTTCGCAACAGACGAGTTCCAAGAACGGCAGCTTGAAGCTCGAGGCGTGGGATGGTCATCGGCTTTAACGGTGCGTACTTGGTCTTGGCGCTGACAAATGCGCCGGCGGCTTCTTCATTCAGGCTCTTATACCTCCAGTACGCTACGGCGGCAAATGCTTCCTCGCTTGCGTCGACAAAGATATGAAGCTGTAGATGTTTCTTGGAAGCGTCGATAAAGTAGTATCATGGGATCTGAATCCCGAAACTTGGCCAAAGCTCTGACACCACTTGGTCCAGGCGGCACTTACGTTACTGGGCAATGGATCATCCCAATGAAGATCATGCTTCCAAACCTCACGCATCAATAATTTGGCGCCGATCAAGAAGTTGGCCAAAAATCCGAGTGGGTCGAACACCGACATGATAACGCTCAGCAACTCTCTTTTACTTGGACATCTTCTTCCGGCAATAATGTCGGGATCGACTCGATGGAATTTCACTTGGTATTTGAAAGCGTCAATGCTTCCATCTGCTTATGGACTTCTTGCGATTTCAATCCTCGTTCCAAGGCACTTAACACTTCTGGTGAATTTGAGCTAAAACTCCGCAGCTCAAATCCGGCTTCTTTATGTATCTCACGAACTTGCTTCGAGACAGCGATGGCCTCTTTTATTGACTCGAAGCTGTTCACAAAATTAACGACGTAGTGAAGCATCAGGATAGACCTCACAGCTCTGTCATTGGTGTCACGATGTTCTAAGGCATTGATAGATTTGACACATTGGGCTGCGTAAGGCGAACAAGTAGAACCAAATGTCATAGCTCCCATCTCGTAGACTTCAGGCGGCGCATTCTCATTTCCGTCACGCCAAAGGAACCTTTGTGAGCTCCTGTCCTCTGGTCGAATCAACACTTGGTGGAACATTTCACGAATGTCTCCACACACGTCAACGGCTCCGACTCGAAAATTAAACAGGACGACCAAAACTAGAGCACAGTTGTTCCATCACAAGATTAACATTGTCGGCGTGGATCATCATACACTGCACCACACTTCTTGCTTCGCCCTTTAAAGCCTTTTGCAGGCGCATACTATTTTCTAAATTAGTGTAGTTATAAGCCGCAGTTGATTCAGCGTAGGAAGTCGAAAACATGGGCCAGTCTTCTGGTTGTCCGCTGAATTCTGGCAAATCCTGGAGCTTACGCGGCGCACTAAATTGTTGTGATGAACCATTGGAAATTCCATTGAAGGTCGGAGCGGCAGATGGTGTGTGATGATGTGGAGATGACCATGTGAATGGCGATGATGATATTCTCAAATTGACTGGAACATTTGCAAAAGTGACATGATTAGATGAACTTGACAGTGAATAGCTAATATTGTGTGGTTGCAGTAACGGATTTGTGAACGATACCGTTGGCTGTATTGATACCGCTGGAATGCACTGTATGTTACAGCACTGTGTAACGGCGGTGTGCACCGGGCCACTGTTGATGAACCGGTTTGTACTGGTCTGTTCTGTAGTGCCTCTTTCAGAGACTGGTGCTGTAGATCTCGTTCGCTTAATTTGATTTTGGTGGTCCTCAATTCGTTCTCGATGTCTGCGAAGGCTATTCTCCATGGCGATGGTTGGGGCGGCGGCATTTACACTGGTTATCGAAAACGTTTGTGATGAAGGACCAACTACTGTTTGTGCGGCGGCATTGGCACTGGCTTCTGGGAACATTTCTGAATGTCCAGCTGACGATGCGGCGGCATGCACATCTGTGATTATAAAGCTGGCCATTGGTGGTTCTTCAGGATGAAGTCGAGAACTCTTTCTGATCGGCGTCCATTTCATTACCACGGCGGCAAGTGTGGCGATGTTGTAAAAATGGCAGTATAGAATGCAATTGTGTGCGGCCCAAGCGCAGAAATTGCACGGAACGAAAAAACTCAATTCAATTCGCAATTTGTTGATGGCAATACAATTGAATTCTGTGCATGGCAGAGGCACAGGATTGTAAAACAAAGATTCTGCGATTAATCCACGGCAAGGGATTAAATATAATAAGGTGAGCGTTTGTTCCAAAATCGCGGCAGTCCAATGCAATCCTATTGTCGGCACAAACACACGAATTGCAAGCAACGCAATTTAATCCATGACAGGAATTAAACTGCGAAATAAAAACTGTCCTTTGAAGCTCGGAGGCTCGAAACTAATATCTAGCCTTAATATTTTATTTCTGGAAACCAACACGTATTAATATATATTTTATCGACGTTTATATATATAGCTCACCGCAGTTAGCACCTCTCGCACAGGCTCGCTTCAAACGAATGTCGTCTTTGACAAAGTTTGACACGGACGAACGCGAGGGCTGCCAACTGCGGCAGGCCAAATAACTATATTGTCCTATCAGCTAGATGGCGTTGTAAAAAAGATCTGTTCTTTATATAATTTCGTTAGCTACCAGGTGTTCTTCCACAACAGTGGATAAAATTTTCGCACTTTTAACCACTGCTAGAAGGTTCAAGGTGAAGGGAATGAAGTTATGTGGCTTTTTTGTAGATTTTAGGGCCGCTTTCGATACGGTCAACCGGAAATTGCTTTTATATAGAAGCTGTCATCAATAGGACTGTCAGGTAAATTTATAAGAGTTAATGAGAAGCTTATCTCCTGCACATCCGATACTGTGTGGAATGGTAGCGTTATGTCCAACGAATTTCTCACAGAACTGGGTTTGCCGCAAGGATTTGTATTAAGTCCTATACTAAGTTCGCTCTTTACTGACGATATAGTTGATTATTAACCGTGTGCTGTTAAAGTTGGTGATGTGGAGGTAAAAGTTCTTATGTACGTCTACGATTGAGACATTCTAGCCGATAATTATTTAACTCTCCAGCTCAAAATAAACAAACTAAAACGCTACTTTGACCTTTGGGATTTTAAGATCTAAATCAAAGATCATGGCTTTCGGACCTACAAGTAGTAGACCAACACGCCAGACTGGACTATGAACGATAAGCCAATTGAAGCTGTTTAGCAATTTAAGTACTTAGGGATGCTTGCTTCATCAAACCTTGATCTTCACGAAAGTCGAAAGCCGCTAAGATGGCTATAAATGCCATGTGGAGGATTTTTTTTTTGAAGTTTAAGGCCTTTAATGTCACAGTAAACTTTTAAAAACGCATGTAAAAGCTGACCAAATAAGGCTTATCTTTCAAGCAAAGACAGAGCTTCTTAAACTTAACTACAGCCCGTACAGACAACACTTATGTTCCACTTGCACACTGTGTAAACGAAATGAAGATATTTTTCATTTCAACGCAAAATGCCCATTACTTAATGAATCGCGCTTACTATATTTCGCGAGAGGATCCCCTACACGCAACAGAAATTGAAACGAGAGAGGCAGAGGGTAATTTAAGGATGAAACTGGTTGTCGCGTGAGCCGAACCAAAAAAAAAGAAAACAAGAGCCAGGTGACCAAATAATTGTTCAACCCATCATGAGGTCATCCTTCTTTTTGTCTTCTCGCGAATCTTAGAGTGTACAATATCTTCGGTCATCTTAACTGGTCTATAACAGTATATGGCTATCCTTCTTATGTGCGAGTTTTGCTGTAAAACCCTTAGCAGTTCGACTAATAGCGTGGGTTTTGACAAGGACTTTGTCACCAATTTTGAGATCAGTATGGGGTCTTCTTTTCTGGTCCGCATATTTATTGTTCTCATCTTGGATCTTCTCAGATGCTCCTCTTGCTTCCTTCAACGAGTCAGCTAACCTTAGCAAGTGTGGTGTGATTTATGGTACAAAGTTTTCCGATAAAATGATCGATCTTAGATCATGATTTACTTCTTCGGGCGTCCTAAGATCTCGCCCGAAAATAAGGTAAGCGGCGCTGAGTCCTGTACATTTATTGATATTCATTGCGAATCTGACTGCAGGAAGTTTGAGATTCCACGTAATATGCTTCATCTTAAGGTCCCGATTTTTCCTCTCAACCGGATTTGCTTCTGGGTGGTATATCGGCATAAAAGATTGTTTGATACCAAGGCAAAACGTTAGTTTCTGCATTAACGCAGGTATGAACTGGGAACAATTATCACTATAAAGTATTCTTGGAACCCTATATCGTAGGAATACATCACTGAGAGGGGTAAGTGCACAATTTTCGGCAGTATCTTTTTTTAATGGAAACAATTCAACCCATCGGCTACAAAGATCTTCCACAATAAAAATCAAGTGTTATCCCTCGGTGGTTATAGGTAATGGCCCAAATAGATCCACTGCGATTACTTCAAACGTTTGGCTATTTGGAGTCGTTTGCATGAGTTCAGCCGGCTTAAGATTTGAGGACTTATAACGCTGACATTCAAGACCGTTTTTGATATATTTTGCGACATCCGATCGCATTTCGGTCCAGTAGTACCGACTTGATATACGGGCTAATGTTCTGTCCACACCATAATGTCCGGCCGTAGGATCATCATGATATTTCTGCAGCACCATTGCTTTCATTGTTTTCGGGAAGACAAGCTGTCCGTTCTCAGAGTCCTCTTCAGAGCAGTAGCGATAAAAACTCCATCCACTAAAATATATCCCGATTGGTCCAACGGATTAAACTGTCATCGTTTCGTTCGAATGAGTCAATTATAGCTTTGAGGTCTGAATCTGCTAACTGTTCGTCTCATATTTCCTTTGCACCCCTTCTAGGTAAGTTAATTTCGACAGAGCAAATTACACAGCTTTCTGCCTCGTGGCCTTCATCAGGACAAGGTGGTCGAGAAAGTGAATCGGCAACAGCATTATTTCTTCCCGGGTTGTAGCCAATCTCAATATTGTAGGGCTGTAGTTGAAGGGCCCTTCTAGCAAGTCGACCTGTCGGTGATTTTAACGACATTGACCATTTCAAAGGCTGATGGTCTGTAAGGATTTTTACATCAGATCCTTCGATTCAACAGGGTGTTCAATTTCTCGCTCCCCCTGAAGTAATACAGCACCGAGGGCGTAACTGCTGGCATCAGTCTTTAAGACAAATGGAATACCTTCCTTTACTTGTTGAAGACTTGGAGCGGTGGTTAAAAGTTGCTTGAGCGTCGCAAATGAAGTCTCGTCCTCGTCTGTTCACCTCCATAAAATCTTCTTTTTTGTGAGATGAAAGAGTGGCTACGTCGGCAAAATTTGGTATAAATCTACGATACCAGGAGCAAATTTGCAGAAATGACAACACTTGCTTATGGTTTTTGGGCCTGGCACGTTTTATTTTTGGTTCTGCTTTGTACGGATTGACCTTGAATCCATCTGGTGTTAGAATCTGGCCCAGGTATTTCACCTTCGTACAACAGAATCTAGACGAAATCGAAACTCTTTTAAGTTAAATTTTCTTAAATCTTCCAAATGTTCTTGAAAGCTTTCAGAACATATAATTATATCGTCCAGATATGCAAGTAATAAGATGTTTGTAAAACTTCTTCGGAATTTGTTTCTCAAACGTTGGAAAGCTGCTGGAGCGTTTCGTAAACCAAACGGCATTCTTTAAAATACATAAGCACCGAAAGGGAATAAGAAAGCTCTCTTCGGCTGCTCTTTTTCAGCTACCAGAATTTGTCAGTATCCTGAGCGTAGATCCAATGTGGACATTAAGGTTGTATTTTTGGCTACATGCAGGATATCATCTATTCGTGGTAGTGGATAGCGATATGGAAGCGTTACAGCACTGAGTGCTCGATAGTCTATGCAGACCCAGAAAGTTCCATCTTACTTTGGTACCTTTACCACAGGAGATGAGTAACCACAATAGTGGTAAACGAACTAAATCTTCAGATAATATGATCTTCCGTACAACGCTTTTTGATGTACGAGTTATACGATTTCATCCATGTATTTTAACTTTGTCATTGAGGTTTCTCGTGTTGCTTTTTCTATGAAAAAAATTTATATGACTATGTCCGGAAACTTATGAACGTCAGTGTATATATAAGCATATTTTTGTGTCTGATAAGGTAGTTAAAAACTATAAATTTAATTGATTTTGAACTTTTCTCACTAAAAAACTAAATTAATTTTAATTAAAGAAGAGAAATTGTCCCTTTTTTGACAGTTTTTTCGTTTCAACAGTTTCGGGTAGTTTAAAACCCTGTCACACAGACATCTTTCTAAAAACAATGGAATCCGACTGCTGGGAAACGTGGAGATATGTAAAAATTTTGAATACCGAAAATCGGACCGATTACAAGAACTTCCTGATGAGAAAATAATAAGTGTAATGAGATACGAAAGGCAATACATTTCGTTAGGTTTCTCAAGTATAGCGTGTCGGTTATTATGTAAAAAAAAAATTTTTCATCCAAGATTTAAGAAGTTTTTATCTTGTATATGATTTCAAGTTGAACTACAAATGTGATCTGATGGTAATTCTTTTTAATCAGTTGTTACATTGGTTGAAAACTCTTTCTTTTCTTACTAATTTCAATGCAATGCTTTCTTCAATGCTTTCTTCTAGCTTCTTATCATTACTCTCTTCAAATTTCTGGAGTATATCGAAAAAAAATCCTTAACTTATTAATCAATTAAGGTTTATTCAAATTTTGTTCATCAATATACGTGCGTATTTTTTTCCAGTTTTGTATCCATATTAAGAATTCATCTTTTAAATAGTTAATTTATGTGACTATCGACATATTTTTTTGTTGCTACATCACCGACATCAGTTGGTTCATTGATATTCTTCAGAGCCTTATGTTCACCATCAAAGAATCCACTTAAGTGTAATCTTAAGGTTCATGCAATTTCTGTGTTGATTGTCTCCATCAGAGCGTTGTAATTACTGTCAACATATTGTCGAATTATAGATATGGTCTTATTTCCATGTCCATGTACTCCTTATTGACAGCTTGGTATAACGATTTAGGTTTTCCAACATCATTAAGGGATTGTCCTTCGTTATCAAAATCATGACTGGGCAATAGTTTTAATCTTTTTCCAGAAGGTCCTTGAGGCCCAACTGTTGAACTATAAAGATTGAAACTCCTTCCGAACTCGCCGATGCTCATTATGTTTATAATAATTTACTTGCAATGGATTAATGTGAAAATAAGATATAAGATTCGCATAGCTCTTCCACAATTAAGTGTATATAACAGTTTCCTTCTACTAAAGGATCGAACTAATGTTGGCTGGAATCGCATCACCGGAGTTTATGTCTTTTATCTCGGTCAGCAATACAAAAAAAATATATCAATAATTAAAGTGAAGACACGAAAAGGTGAAAAGCAAAATGTTGAGTTGTCGTCTGGTATGGAAAACATATCGGGAGTCGAAAAGCAAACACCAATAATGCTGAGGCATCGTCTGGTATTTAAGACATATTAAGTTCATATAAAATTGATGATATAACAATACTTTCCATAAAAAATGTAATAGGTTGAAGTTGTTTCTACTTAAACCCTCAGTGGCTGAAGTTGAATAAAATCTTTTAATTTTAAATCAACCCAAATATTGTACAGCTGTGTTGTTGAATTACAATTTACAATCGCACATTTAACTCCAAGGGGGAATTTCTCCTGAACACAATACCAACGGAAGTGCCTGCAATTTGGACTCTCGATCGAAGCTGGCCTGCAGAAGGATATCTTTCGGATTCTTTTTTTTACAAATGTGAGCCAATGCGTAAACAAAGACGATCCAGTCATAACCGAAGATGATAAAACTAACGAGACGACCAAACCAAGAACTTAAGCCGATTATACAATATTGCGCCAAAGATGACAACAGATCTGAACTTAGATCGCCGAGGTCGACGAAATTCAGAATTTATAGTAGCAGGCATCTCATTTGAAAAAAATTCTTTCGTTAAGAACTGATGTAACTAAATTACCTAAGTATCTAAAGGATTATTTCGCCAGATTAAGTTAAATTATTTCCAGCCATTTCCACCATGCAATCTGTTCCTCGGTAGCCTTATTTCTATTATTCCTGAATAAAATGGATCCGATTGAAACCGTGCAAGAAACCTTTAAATGAAAAAAAATTCATCAAAGGTGGTAAATGATAGACTTAACGCACCGAACAGCCGCCTCTTCGTGACCGACACTGACTCCAAAAACCGCATTCTCGTGGTCGACACCAACTCCAACATGAAAATTCTTATCGGCACGAGTGCCAATGTCGGTGTCATACCACGCAATCGTTTGTGACGTCTTTCTCGAGATGAAAATATTTTTTTGTACGCAGACAACCACCAATCAAAACATTTGGAGAACAAACGCTGGTGCTCAACCTAGGACTGAGAAGTCGCCATCACTCAGATGCCTCAGAAACCTGCACCTCAGACAATAATCCACCACATTGTGACAACGGGCCCACCAATGTCTGCCAAGCCAAGACGACTCTCGCCGGAGAAACTCAAGGCAACAAAAGCGGAAATAAAATCCGCATAACCGTACCAGATCGATATCCAGACAGACATTTCAGAGATTTATGCATCACATCCTTCGTGAATTCGATTTCGCCTTACCTAGACGATATACCCATCGCATCAAAAGGCATACACTAACATAGCCGACACCTTCGTCTCGTCTTTGGCAAGCTTCGTGGCGTAGCAGAGGAATGTGGCGTAACTTCGCTGGCAAGGATACGCACTAACTAACTTGCTTTTTTCATAGTCATTTGCTCGTTGACATTCCCTCATTTGTTTTCCGCCTCCACGCTAAGAACTTAACTTTATGAATGAATTAAAAACTAATGAATTTAAAACTAATGAATTAAAAACTAATGAACTAAAAACTAATCAAACATGAATGGAGGAAAAACCCCCATAGCACTAAAGGAGGAAAGTTTCCAGTCGGCTTCATGGGCGACACTCTGCTTCGTGTGTCGACCGTGAGAAGTGACAAGATCCCCGTCCTAAATTCAGTGTCATACAGTCAAAATTAAATCTAAACTTAAAAAACATAGTTGTCAAGTGTTTTTTTTTTTGTTGCTTCATTTAAATTAATCTCTTTTCTAATTGATAAATCATTTTTCTAACCAATAATTCATTTTCTAAACATTAAGACTTTCCGAACTGTTTGCTATGTTGTTTCCATAACCGTCTGCATATAATAAGAACTTCAGTTAGATGGAACTAGTTCTCAAATTTTTTTTTCTGTCTGCCTCTTATATGCTTTAGCTATTTCACCTATAAATAAAATGAACAACAGTGGGCTAAGACTGTCTCTTTGCTTTAGTTCATTTTCTTTGCACATTCAATTTTCCATGATGGCTATCAATGCGTATATATGCTCCTGTATTCGTTGCCTCGATCTGAATTCCACCACCACGACCACTCACATAAGTCGCATTTCCAGTACCTTACCAGGATGTAGTTATAGTTGTGACACTTGTAGCTACTAACCTTCTTGTGGATTTTTATCAGATTTTCTTTCCAGTCTGTTTTATCCTTTTGTCATCCCATGCCGTCATTTGAAATTGTTCAGTTAATGTTTTTCAAATCCCAATGAACGGAGTCGAGTTCGATTCATAAATGTTTTGATTGTACTTCAAGCCGATAATAAAGTTCTTAAAATATCTTAAATGTTTTGCTTTTAAAAAAAAAAATTTCAAGTCCTTATTGGAAAACCCTTTATTAAGTTCGTTCGTAATATTACGACGTAATACATATACATTCGTTATGCGTTTTCTGATGTTATGTGGATATAACATTTAGTCGATTTTGCTTCTGGCATCCGTTTCATCCCGATAGAGTGTTATCTTGCATACTGTTTTGTCGAGGAAAAGCAATCAACTATTGGTTTAAAGCACTCATTCAGGCATCTGCCGTTGTCAATTAGCGTTGCGTCCCTCTATATTTAGCCGTAGCTCTGTGGCTTATACTCATTTACTGGCTTGTGCTGGTGTTCTCTTCCTTGTCTACTTCCTGGCTGCCATCTGTTCATACACTTGAATAAATGACACTTTAATTTCCAGATCAAGCTTTATCACTAGTATCCTTAAGTTAACGGGTTCTCAGCCACTTTTGTCTCCAGCTCTGGTCTTTGTTTCCTTCCCTTCCTATTCTTGAGTATCAAAGCGTATATACGTTCCGCAGTGTGGTTTTTTGGCCTTATCACTCAAAAGAAGGAGTTCTAGATTCCTCTGACGTAAATATCATAAGCAAAGTAATTACCTTGACAACTGATGAAATTTATTAATGTCTTAGTATAACTTATTGAAAAAGTCACAGTTCCATAAAAAATTGTGCTACACGTAATTCTTAAAAGTTCAAGAGATGGGATAGAAAAAAACTGTTACGATCATAATGCTTCATGATTTCAATAAAGCAATGCCTTTTATGTTTTTGTTCACATAAACTGCACTACACATAGGATGGATGCCTTTGAGCTCAAAGTATAAGTTGTCAAAGTATAAGTAAGCAAACAATATCAAACTATCGAATTAGGTCACATCCTATCGATCTACAGCAACGGCACACAAGTCAACAAGTGGTTGGAACATATGCTACCGAATCGCATCACGCAGCCTCCATCGGAGATGAAACAAGGATAGGTAAAGAACGGAGGTACTAAACCTTGGGACACCACAAGGAGGAATTATATCACCTCTTCTATGGATACTAGTGTTGGACAAACTCCTTAAGAAATAAGAAGCCACATGTGCCAAATGCATATGCGGACGACCTAGCAATCATAGTTCAAGGAAAACATCTCGACCAAATAGGGGAAATCATACAGGACATACTCAACACCGTTAAAACATATGCGACTGAAAACGGACTTAATATTAACCCTAGCAAAACTGTCTTGGTCCTCTTTACGCAAAAGACCAAGATAAGTGACTTCTACATACCTGAGAACGGAGGTACTAAACTTGAAATCAAAGACAGTATGAAGTACTTGGGATTTATAATCGGCACGAAACTCAGCTAGAAGAAAAATGTGGAAGAGGTCAAACTGGATATGCAGGAGAGCCCTTGGGAAGTCCTGGACTGAAACCAAAACAAGTCCACTAGATATACAATGAAACCAACCCTTTTCTACGGTATAACTTCCTACGACGGTTAAATAATATGTAGCACACAAAACTCCACGGCGACCGCAGTCATCGAAGGAATTATAAACAGGGCACCAGTACAACGGGAAGTTAAAAGACAAGTAGAGCTCTCGGGCATAAAACTCATGGCACTGGCTCACTTTCATGGCAGGAAAAACAACGGGCATAGGTAAATTGTGAAGTTTGTAAGGGCGATTTCACCAATATTTGATCTCCAAAGTCACCTAGCGAGAAAAGTTTTACCTGTAATGACAACTTCAAGACAATTTACATTTTGGGTGAGTGGAAACGCAACACGACGCTACCGCATATCGTCCGAATCGAGGGCAGGGATCTACTTCACAAACCCACCGATCGAAATTTCAATGCATTTTGAGCCTTTCGTTAAGGTTTTTCAAGCAGAAGTTTTCGCAGTACTAACTGGAGTAGAACGGCCCACTGATCCCAACATATGGGATTAGCAAATACTAATCTGCTCAGAGAATACTGCAGCAATCAAAGCTATTACAATTGTTTGTTGTATTAAGTATATTATATAGTATGGTCCTTCCACTTTAATCTTTAATCCAATGTTACTCCTAATTTCATAAATTTAGGAACCATTTCTATTATAAAACAATCATTACTATACCTAGAGCTTCTATCAAATGTAGGCAAAGCAATGCCCTTAGAGGTACTATCGTGTGTGATAGTATAACACCAGAACTTGCGGAATCATGCCCGTAGTATTAAAAGTCATAATTTTGGTTTAATTACTTAATAGTAGTTTAGGAAACTTAAACCAGCTTCGTTAAGTTTCAAGATGGCTGTTTAGATCAGCATATATTTAGGTCGATAATTATTGCTGGAGTAGGATAACGCAGTATCATCAGCGAAGACTGTAAGTTGGCCTTTGAAAGGTTGGAGAAATAACGAGCTTACAAAACCCAAGAGTAAAATTGGCCCCAAAACGGATCCTTAGGGAATACCAGTTAATAATCTTTGCTGAACTCAAGTATTTCTTTATTCCCACGCTTTGATTACAATCATACAGATATGATTAAAACCACAAATGCATTGAACCTCTGAACCCAATACTGGGAATCACTAAAGTAAAAAATTAAAATTCAAAAATTCAAACTCTTTCAAAAATTTTTGAAAATGTGGTATCTCCCTTCTTATGTATTGGAATAACTACAGATGTCTTGAGTGAGTCAAATTAAATATATAGGAGAGGAGGTCAGATATTTGTAGTGACATATTTTTTGAACACGAGTCGGAAAATTTTAAGGGCCAGATGATTTTATGTATATTAAACAAGCAACACTAGACGATGTCAGTTTTACATGGGACCCGAGATACGAAGTTGTAACGGATAAAGAAAAAGCTGAAAAAATGGCCAGAAAAGGGCCAAGATATAGAAACCAAAATCCTGTAAGGGAAATAGGCGTCCCGATGACAGATAAACCGACTTACAAGGTAGCGAAACGAGCTCTGAACTCCAACAAAAGGAATCTACGGTTTGTGGGGGGACTGATAACTGAACATATTAACCCAAATTTCCACTTATATATGTAGACTCGGACTAGCAGAAACCTCAACAGGTAAAAGCTGTGATGAGAAAGAGGAAGTTCTGAAGCACTTGCTCTGCCACTGTCCAGCAACAGCGAGACTGGGGTCAACACTGATGCCAGATCTTTCGCACCTGAAAGGAATAGGGACCGGTGAGACCATATATTTCATTAATATGCTGTACAACCCCCAGAACCCCATTTTTTATTCACTACATCGCCACATTTAACCATAATCTTTTCCAGACAAGAAATAGGGGAACAAAATAGACCCAATCAGAGGCCTGGTTTGAGCAAATAATACTCATCCTAACCAACCAACCAAACAAAGTCTTTGTCATGATAAGAGTTGTTTTAAAGCTTGAAATTTAAATTTCAACAGTTTCATTAAGTCGTAATTGGGAAAATTAATTGTTGCTTAATGAACGCGTCCCATAAAGAGGATAGGGTCTGAAAAAGGATTCTTAAAAAAAAATTTACTTCGCATTTAATCGTGGAGGTCTAGAAAAACTTAACCGCTACCCTCATATGGAACTTGTGTTGGTTTTGTTCTTGAACGAACCATGTTTATTGCTGGAAAATCTGTCTCTATTGATAACCTGAGACCCATAGGTGTTCGTCCGTGCGATATCGCTATCCTCATATGGAAATTTTGTTGGTTTTCTTCTTGAACGAATCATGTTTATTGCTGGAAAACCTGTCTCTATTGATAACCTGAGATCCATAGGTGTTCGTCCGTGCGATATTTGCTAAACCTTATGATCAATTTATGAAACAATTTCACATAGATTTGAGTTTTCGTTGTGTGTTCTTGCATTGTTTTAATCTAAACATTACTTTCATTTGAAGAAGCTATCATAATTATTCCTGAACAAATAAAAATTAAACTCTTACCTTATCAAAGTTGAGCACTGCTGCGACAAATTTTCATGGGATATTTCGAGCAAAGAATCAAATATTTTTTCGAGATGATGGTCTATCAGAATCAGTGCAGTCGAACCATGACGATTTTGCTAGATCATCGCGTGGTAGTTAGAGCTATAAATTTGTCTGTTTTAATATATAGTAGGTATTTATATAACCAAAGCGTTTGTACTGTTTTTTAACGCAAGTTTATCTTCTGAAAATCATTAGCCTTTTAAATATTAATGTAAGAAATAAACTCTTTTATTTAGATATCTGACTGGGACCGATTTGCAGCAGAAGAATATGAGATATTAATATCTGAAGATGGTGGAGCAGAGTGACTTAACATCCGAACTAAAACTGTACTCGCGCAAAATGGTTTAGAAAAAGTTTAAATAAAAAAGTGGTTTTGTAAGGGCATGTATCATATTTATTTATGTTAAGTTATGCGAAGGAAGATATATTCGTAAGCTTTTTAGTAAGAAAATGTTAACAGGAAAAAATATCATAAAAGTTGTTTTCATGAATCCTATTAATTCAAGGCCTAGCTGATGTAGCGGCTGGTGATGGTAGCTGTTTCCGCAGCTTAATATTGAAAGTCCTCCTGCCAATCGTTATCTAATGCACAGTACTATTATAATGCATGCATGGGCCAATATAATAAATCGCTATGTATGTTAGTATGTTAGTAAGTAAGTCACACCTTTACCGAATGCCTACGGAAAAAGTTTTTAAAAATAATCGGATTTGTTTGTATAGTCGGTTGATGCGTGGACCACGTTTTTTGCAGTTTTCAGGTGCTAGATTCGAATTAGGCTGGAATTTTTTTAATATTTTGCATGAATACACATTTCGTATTCTGATTTGTGAAGTATTCTATGTGAAATGAATAAATTGAGATTTGTCGTAGAAAAAAAAAAATTATGGCAGAGACGCATAAGTAAGTACCCGTAATTTTTTGCCACCAGATTACAAAATAGGATCGTGTGATGACATATGGAATTTTCTTCGAATGCGAAAGATGGCAGTGACTAGTAAGAAAGCAATCAAATGTTCGGTCCTAAGGTATAATATTTTTCGAAACCAAAAACTTAAAAAAAATAAAGGATCGGGGTAGTAAAAAATGACTTTTTTCGGCAAGATTTGTGTCCCATGTACGTAAAGTAATGTCTGTCTGTGTCAAGAGGGCTGACTCGTAAAATGTTTTAACCGTGAATTCAAATGTAAGTATTTGATTGTAGTTAGTTGATTCTTAGGGCACAGTTAATGAGTGAGGAGCAGCTTTAAGAGAAATTTAAGAGAAATGACGCAAAAATGCTAAAAGGAAGAAATGCTAGAGGTGCTCAAACCCCCAGCAGAAAATGTTTTAGAAATCGAAAGCAATTGCAATAGAAACGCTAATTTGAGAGCTTAACGTAAAGTAAAATAGATTGTTCAAAATCAAGACAGGACTCAAAAATAAGTCGCAGATTTAAGAGCTGCCCGAACCTTATCAGAAAATGCTAAACTTTAGAAATGAAAGACCAAGTGATAAAAATTTGCACAATGTTGTCAAAAGAGAAAAGTACAACTCCCAGTGGTAAGCGTAACGCCATTGATTGCAAAATTTTTGAAAAATTATCACCCCATGTTTTATATGAAATATCAAGTCCTTTAACAACTCATTGGTTTTCGCTTCACTGAACGCAAATATTATTGCGCCAACAACTCGATATTGGCCTTACTGTTTTAGAATTCATGGAAACATTTATCATCATACATAAATCCCCACATTGGTGAACGGTTGTATATTCTCGATTCTGCCGCACCTGCCGATCAAAGAATGAGTTTTAATGAGAATAGAAGTTGCTATCCTTTTCTAATTCGAGAATTAAGTCTGCATTTAAATGGCTGCGTGAAGTAAAACAGGAAAGCATAAATGGCAAATTACAATGGGGCAAGTCTACATTGCATTGTCTAAAGTTCGTCGCGCAAGTGACCTGATAATTAAAATTATACAGGGTCCTCATCAAAGAAAAATAACTTTAGGTTCGTACAAAATATTCCAAAAAGTGTTGTATTTAAAGAAATATTTACTGTATAGAAAACTGTCATGAGCTTAGTTAATCAAATAAAATAATCAAAACAATACAAAACAAAGACAACACGTCCACGTCCGTTTCCCTGGATGTACATAATTTTATATATTTAGCGACATCTTTCATGGAGGGAAGTCCATCCATGGCAGGAAATTCACGTCCATTTCCCTGAATGTACATAAATTTATATATTCAGCGAAACCTTTCATCGTGAATGCATCAGTCTTAAACTAAATTAAGTTCAAGGTATTTACCATAAAATACGCAACGTTCATTGAATAGAATGCCAGAAACAGACTTGCAGGATTCTGCATGCAGCAAAATTAGAACACACAAGTTTATATGCATACGATTTCATGAGAATGCTGCATGCTTCGCAGCGCCTGCATTACGTCTCTATTTCTAAATTGGTTGCGCAGCCCCGCTACTAGATCACGTAAATAGTAAAATTTCCATTATTTGTCTTTATTCTGTTGTCAATTGGCACAAACAGCTGATATTTGCCAACAACCAGCTGTTATTCGTTTATTTTGTTTGTGCCAGGAGCTACTCGTCGCATTTGTAAAGAATAAAAAACCTTTTCCTTTAAGAAAACACAAATAAAGACTGCAAAAATATACATTTGAGGGATACAAAATTTGAAGAACTGACGGTTATACTAAATCAAGCAGGTAAATAATGCATTTGCTGTTAATAAAAAATTTGCTCATATGCAGTTTTCCATCTACTTAAAAAATTTAAAGACCGATGGAGGATAAGTTCTACAAAGAACTCAAGAAACGCGATGTGCGTTCCTATTGCGGAACCACCTTACCGTAAGGACGATGAAAGTGGTTTGAACATCTTATGTTCTTAAAAGATGTGAATAACTCAAATGCAAGGTAACTATGTAACGTGCATTCATAATAAAATAGATAACACATTAACTTTTGATTGGTTGCACATCAGGAAATAATCGCAAGGCTTGTGAGAGTTGCAATTCTACTAGCTCCTCAGTCCCGGAGGTATTTTCGCCCATCTCAGTGCCCGACAAATATGGTATTGGAGAGGCTTTTGGGAGACGATTCAAATGCTCCAACGCCCAACAAAAAATTAAATAAAAAAACTGAAGGTTTTCTCTTTGAGCCGAAACAGGAGTTGTCGGAAGTTGTAACTTTTGCGAAGGAAGTCTTTGCAAATGCCGCAACTATACCTGTTCAAAAGACTGCAACGCAAACATTTTTTGAATTTTTGGCCAAGCAAGCGGAAGAGGCAAATTTGTCTGCCGAAGATTTCTAAATTTTGCAGATGGAGCTATTAAAACATTTAACAAAGTTTTCATAAAACTTAGGAGCAAACAATTTTTTTTTTCAATAATCAAATGCAAACATTTGTATTTTAATTGTGCAAAGTCTTTTAGGAAATCTCGTATTGAGAATGCAGTTTTTGAAACGAGTGGAAAGAAAGTGACTCCAACGACCTTCAATAACTTCATCAGAACATTGGTCACCATAGTTTTGAGGGCAATAATTTGAAGTATCATGAAACTTTAGAAAATTATGCAAAATCAAAACAGCTTTGACTATTGTTTCAGCGCTTTGAGGAAAAATATTCAGCGTTTCACCCAGTTTTCTCCACTTAGCCGTAGCAATTCCAAATGTGTTCTCAATTTTTACTCTTGATCTTGACAACATTTTGCTAAAATTTTCTCTGCCATTTGAAAGATGTCGTCCCGGATATGGTCTCATTATATTCCGCTTAAGGGGAAAGGCATCATCTCCAAAAAAATATATTCCTTTATATATAGTATATACTATACAATATATATATATATTGTATATTATATATTATATATTATATATATTCTTGTATATTATATATTCTTGGTTGATATTTAGTAAAAAGTTTGAATTTGGAATGTTGATTTTTTTTCATAAAGGATTGGATTTCCGAAACCGCTTGCTTGCAAAATGCCTACATCGTTCTGGCTCCCATAGGCTACGATATCAATGGCCGTAAACGTGTAATGGCTATCGAATGCAGAAAGTAATACAATGCTGAAATATTGCATATAATTGAAGTACAGTGATCCAGAATTGGTAGGACACTTTAAAGCGATCTGTTTTCCATCTGCCGCACCTACCACATTTGGCATCCCCATAAGTGTGTATTTCTGTTATCTGCTTCTTCCGGAATGTATTCCCTTCCACCATGCACTTGTCTTAAGCAATTCCCGCAGTCATATAAGCACTTAATTTTTAAACTTAAGTATTGGTCAATGTATCAAAGTGCATTGTCAGCATGGTACGCAATCAGTTCTATGGGTTTGACAAAAACCAAAATGTGAATGATTCATAAATCACACTGGTTGAACTTGGTTGTGTTCTTGGCTCGTGAAGAGAAACGTTTGATGCACGGTTGGCAGGTTTGGCATTGGTAGGAGCTATGATTTTGGGTGCATGTAGTATTATTACTACACTTTACTTTCATGAAGATTGTGGATGATCCTGTTCACGAAAAGGGATAACAAAGGCGTTCTTCAAAACCTTAGGGAAGAAAGATTGAAAAGTTGAAAAAGAGTTGTAAGGCGTTTGATATAATAAACTTCGCACTTTAATAATAATAATAAGAGTATTCGAGAATGTGAGAGGGGTGATAGTAGTCCAAATTGGTGAGGAGGTGGGTACTTTGAGCGATTGAACAATAATCAGGGTCAGAGGAGAAGATAATATCTAGTTATCCACCCAGATTGTTGAAAACAGCTATTATTTGCTTCAATCCAGAGTCAAAAATAGAATTAGTTTAAAGCATTTCGTTCGGTAAAATTGCATTGATTGCTAGGAGGTATGTTTCATCTATAGTTGGAGACCATAGAAGATGTGGAAGATTAAAGTCGTAAGGGACGATGAAATCGTCACGGGAATCAGCGGCATTGAACAAGGAGAGTATGAGTTGCGAGTTGATAGGCAGTACCTTGTACGCAAGCGCGGATGTGAAGATGAGATAAGATGTTGAGAGACTAAGTTTTACGCACACAAACTCAAATTGGGAGTTTTAAGTACTCATTACAGAGAATTCCTTCTCAATCAACATCAGCTTACAAAAAAAAACATCAGGGTGTTGACAAACAGATGGAAATATTCCTGGCTAGAAACAGAGTGGGAACGATGAGTCTCCAATGTAGGCATTCAACCCAGATTTAGGGACGAAAAAATTGTTCGGCATCGGTCTTAGTTCTTTGCAAACGAGAGATATGTTTGAAAATTATAGAGGAAGCATAAGTAGAGAGATCGTTTGCAACGTCGAAAGGAGTTCAATGTGAAAACAAACCAAGACGTTCGTCCTGGTAGTACCATCGATATATAAACCAGCATGCTCGTGAAGGTAAGTAAGATAAAGGCACACTTTGGAGAGTAAGAGGGCATCCAAAAGCGAAGGTGCGCGGGTCTCAGTGATACTGGAGATGAGGGAGCTAAAAGAAGAAGATGGGATTAAAGATGAGGTTGTAAGGCATGAAATGTGTAACGTGGAGGAGTTATTAGTCGATTAATATGAATAAGAGAACGGTTCTGATAGAGGAATGATCCCAAGGCAAAAATATAAACAAAAACATATTCCCATCTGAATGAGGTAAGGATGCTCAGCTAGGCCAGCGCGATTCCTGTGGCGATGTCGATAGATAAAATTTTGTTTAAGAGATTGACAGATGAGGAATATAATAAAGATCATATAAGTGATCTCGCTCAAATCCACGAAAATAAAGGGTGTAACCTAGCTCGCGCATTGCCGATAATAGGTCAAGGTATTGGGAAAAAAAAGTTCCATAGAATTTTGTTAGTAAAATTGATCTATGATATAGTTTTAATAGGCATAAGTTTGTAAAATTAGAATGTCAAAAGAAAAAAAAGAAAAAACTAAGGAAAAAGTTACTTCAGCTACTGACGAAATGACTGGCGACAAACCACAAGACACAAATGGATCTGGAGGCCATAAGGGATCTGGACACACTTAAAATCAAAAGCCTAAATACTCATGGTGATCGCTTTAAGACTTGACGAAGAGCTTGGGAAAGGGAAAGTCAACGACTGATTTCCCTTACCAATGCTCGGATAATTTATGACGTAAACGAAACTTTTCCCTATGGAACAGGCCCCACAAAGTGGATAGCACAGTTAGGACCAAGAACAATGAGCATCCAAGAAAAGTAAGTCACATAAGGAACAGACGAGGAAGTGCGCAATAGCAGAGAGTGTCAAAAGAAGTTAAAAAATTAAATTATCTGAAAGGCAACGTATTGTGGTCGTCCCAACAACGAAATAAAGAAAAAAAAATATATATATATGTATATATTTCTCTTGTGGCGGAACAAAAAAATAATATTGAGAATAGGAATGAACGGCTTTAATAAAAATATATTAAGCATTAAGTTAAATTAAATATGTAAAAATTTTCAAGCTGGGAGAAATAAAAATATTTCCCAAGCCCGGAATAGACTCGGGTGATCCGCAAAAAAAAGTGAACAAAGAATACAAAGACCGGACTAAAGAGCAATGGGTGACAAGATTCCTTGGACGTTCGGGAAATTCGGGGAGTGTGAAAAAATACTTATTTAGTGATTTTTTGCTTTTATTTTTTAATTCTTTGTTTAAAGTCATAAAAATAGTTCTTTTTGTGTGTAAAGATTTTTTTTAATTTTTTAGGAAAAAGATTTCAGTTGGTAAAAGAAAGTGAATTTTTTTGATTTTTGATAAAAGTTCAGTGACTGTTCCAGCTTGGTACTCGAGAGAACCATATATAAAGAATTAGTCACCTTTTTATTTATAGTGTTCTTTTAGTTTTCATATATATTAGTTTTTTTTATTTCATTTATTTTTTGGTTTGATTTAGTATTGTTTATTTATTTTTTCTTGTTTTATACGCAAAACTTTTTTTTGCAGCAATGTGAAGACCATCTATTCATTAGACTAGGATATTTACACAGGACAACAACTAGGGTCAGGATACGGAAGCGGAGTGCTAACTTTTTGGGCTGTGTCCACTGAATCACCTTAGAGGCTATCTCCCGAAATCTCTGGCCAGGGATATAGTTAAGGCCTAGCCAGAAATACCACCTAATGGCTGATAAGTGGGACGGTGCGACCCTGGATGACAGGTCCGAACTGGAAGGGTGGTGACAACTTAGCTAGGACTCCCTAGGTAGGATTAAGTCAGCTTAGGCTTAGGTTAAGTTTATTTTTCTATACCTAAGTTTATTAAGTGAGCTATATTAGTTAGTTTAGATATTAGCTAGGATAGATTTAAGGTAGACTAGGAAAAGGACAGTTTCATAATAGTTTTTTTACATAAGCATAGGGATAGTTTAAGGATAGCTGGGGCAAGTCAGTCCCCGATTCTTTAGTTAAGATCCATAGTCAGAAGGAAACTCTGAACACCGTTTTCCGCTTTCTCTCTATATCTTTCTCTCATCTCTTCTTCTCCTTACTTTCTTTGGCACAACTTTTTCCTATGCTGATGATCAGGAGATATAAGAAAAGGAGGACGAGGACTACCAACTCCGAGGAGCTCAGTCGAGCAACCACAAGCGTGCCGCCGTCCTCCTGACCTATATCAAACTCAGCAATTCTGCTGACACTGGGTTTAAGCGTGTTTTTGAGAAATTTGAAACAAATTAAATAGCAACAGGTCGAGAACTGGGTTTAAAGATGTTTTTGAAGTGGTTGGAGGGTTGAGGGCTGATGTTGAAGGGTTATATTTAGATGCTTTTCGGGAGATTGGGAACGCTCTTGGGGTAAAATTAGGAAACTAACTAACCCTAAGACTCCAATTATGATATGAGTTGCGGTGGACAGAAGGGTCGGTTTTATGCGCACGAAGTTAACGGGTAGTGAACTTAGATATACTGTTGTTCCCTATCAATTTGATTAACTTAATTTTTCCAAAGTTGAAGACGTTTCCAGTGGGGCTTACGAACAGCCACTTGTATTTACTACGTAAGTAAAGGACTAGGACTTGCAATGGTAAGCAATCTGTTGTGTGCTTGTTGCTTAGCCCCCTAACGGATGAGGCTGTGCTGAGGCAGCCATTACAAAAACTTCATTAAATTTGAATCGCAAAACAGTTCGCGCCCAATTCATATTTACAGCTTTTTGAAAAATATGTAATTTCATAATTTCATCGGTTTGAAAGTTTCATGCTGCATCGTTTGGCAGCAAAAGTGCGCATTAGTGAAGGCAGAAAAATTATTGATCAATTTGTGTTAAATTCAATATTGAAAAAAATATATTTCTAACATACAGATTTTAGTGAAATTTTTTTAGTAAGTACTGAGAACATGTATTTTAGTGAAGTTTTTTTATTTAGTGTGAATTGAATATAGAAATCTGATATAGCAACAAAAATCCGTTTAAGCGTAAAAATGTGTCCCTTCATGTGATTATTCTTCGTTGTTGACAGAATATTTGTGAACAAATTATGTTTCTAATTTTTTTGTAGAAATGGAAAGAAATTATAGTGAATTAAAAAAAAATTATTTATCCATAATGTCTGATGAAGAGGTTCAAAACTTCATGGATTCGGTTCAATTAGATTCAGACGAAAATGATTTTAGTGATGATGAACTCGAAGATCCAGATTATATTCCAGAGGAAATATCACATGAAGATGACCAGTTTATAATGAAATGTATAGGTGAAAAGGACTCTGCAGAAACAAATGATGTTCTCTTGCAAGATATCAATTTGTCCGTATTATCTAATCGGCCGTCGACTTCAGCAGAAGCAACTTGCACAATTGCAACTGTAGAAAAGCAACAGGAACAATAACAGAAAAAGAGGCAGAGGGAATTATACAGCAATCAAAAGCATTTATCATCCAGTCACAAAAAAGAAAACGATCGCCATTACCCGTTGTCGAAAATACTGGTCCAAATATCGTACCATCATCTGGTGGTTTTATTGGGTCCGGTATGATTTTAATTTTTTTTTCCTTTTGGAACGAATGGATTTATAGATAAATACTGCTGAACAACTGTTTCAAATTATAATTGAACAACGATTTTCTCATTTTCATTTTCAGCATTGCGTGATATCGGCAAGAACTCTACGGAATTCTCCAATATTACGTAGCGAAAAACATCAATGCGATTACATGTAAACGAGGTTGCATTTCGAGGAAAAAGTAAACTGCCACCTTCAGTCAAAAATCTTAAAACTCCAATGGAGAGTTTTACATAGACTGAAAATGATCGCATCAAAAAAGGTCAGCAAGGATACGATCCACTGTTTCGTATCCGAAAATTATCCGATAAATTCAACGAGCGATTTGATTCCATTCCCTAAACCGCAAGATTGTGTGTTCATGAGCAAATGTGCAGCACAAAAATTAAACACCACCTACGCCAATATCTTCCAAACAAGCCGCATAAATGGGGAATAAAATTATTTGTGTTATGCGACTCTCACGACTTCGCTTACCGCTGCGAAATATATAATGGTGCCGGCGATAATCGGATTTTACCCAATATACCGGATATTGGTAGCTGTGCAAATGTTGTCGTGCGATTATCACAAACCATTCCGAGTTTTGCTCACTACATTACCTTTATTGGTAAATTTGCGTGGAAGAAGTATTTAAGCTTTAGGAACAATCATGGCCAACAGAATTCCAAGCTGTTAGCTTCCTATGGGTAAAGATGTCAAAGAAGATAGAGGATTTTCAATTGAATATGTTGGTAACGCATATGGCATCGACATCAGTACTGTTTTGTGGAGAGACAATAAAAATGTCCGATAAGCATCAACATATGTTAGAATTAAGCCATTTTCGAGAGTGGACACATCCAATCATCCAAACAAAGCATCGCGTTACGATCGAAAAAAAAAAGAAGTACGTTGAAGTTGACTGCCCACAAATCATACGCGAATATAATAGTCACATGGGTGGAGTAGATCTTATGGATGGTCTAATGGGTCGATATCATATTCGACTCAAGACTAGAAACCCAATGATAAGAGTTTTTTATCATTTGATGGTATGATAATATTGACCACTTTCCATTATGGCTTGGCAAAGATGGCGGTAAAAAAAATGTTAACTTTGCAAAATATCGCAAACACAATGCATTTGCTCGAAATGTGATCTCCATTTGTGCTGTTCTAACGCCAAAAATTGTTTTTTTGAATACCATAAAAGAAAGTAATTTTATGTGATTTTTTTTCAATAAATAAAACACTTTTTTTTCCTAAAACTTTATTATTATTTTTTTTGGCTTTAACGGACAAGGCTGCCCTGAGGCCGCCTTCCAATTTATTTATCTGGTGGGTAAACTAATTTTTTTTTATCTCGTCACTAAATTCATGCTGCTTATACCTTAACAAAAATTCAGCTTTACTTTCCTTCGTTATTTTATCTTTGCCTGTTAGAGGGTTAATTTCAGTTTTGTTCGCGTACTTTATATTTCATTCGGCTTGCGGCCATAGGATTCCAAATTTGAGAGCGGAACTCGGATCGGTCACCCAAAATTGCTTGGCAATGGATGATGTACGAGCTGGTGTCGGTAAAATGGTGGCATATGGCAAGACAAGGTCATGGTAAGATTTAACGTTAAGTAAATCTAGTAAAGTGATATAGGTGTCAGTAAGATTACTGCACGCGGATCGAGCAACGCGAGTTCGTTCATAAGGAAATGTTGCTGTGGGGATTGTTACAGAGTGATTGATCCTCCAATTGACTAACCAAAAGTTTAGTTTTGTCGGCTTTTTGCTGCATGGTAGGCTTTAAAAACGCAAACTCGCTACTTAGGGACTCCAAGGTATTAAAAAATTCACAGGAGCGATCTATGCGTTCGACCATTTTTAAGTCCAGGCATTTTATTGATGAGAAATCCTTGAGAGATCTGAAATGGCGACTTTTAGGGATTCAGGTTTAGGCCTAGCGATAATGCAGTTTGGAGAATTTCGATTTTTTTTTCTTGGCCGAGCAAGATTAGGTAATTCGGGTTTTGGCCGTTATAAGTTATTAGTTATTTACTGACGTACAGCTATCACGTGCGGTATTGAGCGATTCGGAACATTCGGTGTTTCATACATCAAGTTTTTTTTCTTTTTGAAGAAGTGGCGAAGTTCCAGTTATTACATTGAATTGCCCGCTTCAAATGCAATCGTGAGATTCTTTTTCACTCGTGGCAGAGGAAGGTTTCGACTTAGAGCAATGCAAATGGGAGTGTAGGACTTTAAATTAATTCCATTGCACGAGAGCATATGAGATGAAATGGAAGTGAGTATACCATACATCATTTTTTCTTAATTTTGTTTGTATTTATTCTTTAAAAAGAAGGCATATACAATAGACATATGTACATATATGTGTATTGGTTTAAAAAATATGGCATTGAAGGACATTATTAATGGTGAAGCATAAACAATATATTTTCCATTATTTTGCACCAACAGAATTAAGTTAATCAACTTTACTGGATGCATTTAATAAATTTTTATACATGAATACAAAAACGAGTTGTCATGGCAACAAAACTATCAAAAACTGAGGTAAAAAATGCAATCACAGAATAAAATAAAATTCTGTTAAATTTCTTTAAAAGTTTTATTAATTTTATTACTTTTCTCCATAATGCTTGTTAAGATAAAATCTTAATTTCACATCCAGTAATGATGAAATGAAATTCAATAAGTGTATGTTTGCTGAATGCGCTAGTGAGAAATCCTTAAAAGCTTCAGTTTGCACAGATTTCATATAAAAAAGCTCAACCCTATAAAAGCTCTTCAGCTGAAAAACACAACCATTGTGGAAGTATAACCAAAATAAAATCCTGAATATTGAAGTTATTTTTTCCCTGGTCCGCGTAGAAAAATAATAAATCGATATTTGAAATATGAGTGTGACAAGTTTGTTTTGTTGCTTAAATTATTTAACCGTATTTTGTTCTTGTGTATTTTGGGTACGTATCAATCAGAGAGCGGCAGTTTGATATAAGAATAAATCTTTTGCATAGGGGTTCATGTGTACACTTTGCATACATATGCAAAAACTATTCAGAAAAATTGCCCTTTATGGGACGAACTCAATATTCAATTTAATTAAATCCAGCATTTGTCCTTTTGTTATATTTTTATTCATAAAAAGCGTTGCTTTCATTTCGTGTCTATATGTCTGTACGATATGTCATGTTTGATTTTCTCGGTTTGATTCAAATTTGTTTCAAAAGTTCCGTGCTCAGATATTATTTTAGTTTTGTTCTACCACAATTTCACCTATATTAAATATTCTTTGTAATTTTTTGCTGTGTTTAATTGTTTGTGTTACAAAAATAAAAATGAAATCTTATAGTAGAAAAGATATTAATATATCTTGCGTTCCTTCCTTTTACTGTTTCGGCATGTAGTTTACTATTATACTCAAAAAAAAGTAACTTGAAAGTAAATGAAAGCGAACAATGACAAAAATTGAGATTTTAAGATTTTCTAGATGTTTGTGACTGGACCGTTTGCGTTCATACACTTGAAGATGAAATGTTTATTTAACTAGTATGCGAATCCAACTTAGGAATTATGAAGAAGTGAATCAGTCTCAAATCGATGAAGCTGAAGCTCCTTTACTGCTTCTGTTCTTGAAAGAATTCAGTACCAACATTCAGTACCACAAAAAAATATTCGCAGAAATGGATCCGATTCTCTTCCCCCACATTTATTGTCCAGCGAAAATGTTAACTGCAGTTATAAGTTATTAAAGATATGTTAGCAAGTTACAGAAATAAATCCTGGAATAGCAAACTACAAAGCCTGCAAGCCATTCTGGAACTTATAAAGAAATATATATATATAAATATAAGCACTTATATGATTAGCATTTAAGAGGCTGCTAGTGAGCATTCTATAATTTTAATAGATTCAAACTTGTAATAAAGTTCCTGAAGAGCTCAAAATCGGCAGGGTTTGATGAAATAAAAAAATTCCGCCTAAAGAATCTTTCCACTAATGGTTTTGCATTCATACTCAAATTATTTAACGGTTTCATTAAAATATGATACTTTTTCCACGGCTGGAAATTGGCTAAATAATAACTTCCAATACTTTTATGCTAAGGCCAGGAAAGACTGCGACTTCTCCAATAGTAACAGACCAAAAGGCTTACTTATCTTGTTAAACAAGTGCTTTCAAAAAATTAAATTTCAACACACTTAGATCGCAACGATGTACTCCCCGCACAGTACCCTTTCCTTCCTCAGTACAACAAATACATTGCATAACTAAGCATATCAAAACCAACTTCGTAGACAGTCATGGTCCTTCTCTTTTGACACTGTTCGCATAAGCTCTCCACCCTTGGCTTCCTCGTATACTTAGTCAAGATCATCAAGTCCTTTATTTCAGAGAGATCCTTTAAAGTTTCCTGGGCAACTGTTACTCGAATGCATTCTTAGCTGAGGCCTGGGCACCTTTATCCTATATATCACACCCTGTTACGGCGATTCAGATAATGAACGATGCACTTTCGATGACGAGGCGTATTACTGTTAACAATTGCACTTTATCGAATCTTATTTAACTGAGCGATTCATTTTCTCTCCACAGAATCAGAATACTCTCTGCACGCAAAAGAAAACACACTCTGCAGTAACAATGCACCAATAACAAATAATTTAAAATCTTATCAGTGAAAAGTGAACAGTGAAAATTAAAATCCAAAATATTATAACAAAACATTACACAAAAAAAAATAAAATAAAATCTTACACAAATATTCTTTTTATTTTATTTTTTCACGATCCTGCTGGTTGGTCACTGCTTGTCCCACTGCTGAATGCCTTTGGTCACTGCTTGAGCCGTGCATGTAAAAACAAAGCACAGCAGTGACCGTGATCAATTAACATCTAATGTACAGCGGACTGCGTAATTAATCGGTGTCGTTGGGTTCTCGCTGCAATTTGTTGTATGGGCATAACACCTGCAACAATTTTGTTGAGGGATTTCAACAGAGCCTCTACGTCACAGCTTAGCTTAGTAGCGTGTTTTTTCAAATTTTTTCTTTTTGCTATGAGTGAGAAATTTCGAGTAGACGTGTGTAACATTCGTGGCTCACGATCGAATTTCTTTGCTGTGTACGCCCACGTCTGTAAATACAGGTTTTGGGACTTTGTCAAACACAAGTAAGTGCTGAGTCCGATTTTTCGAATTTGAATCTTCCTGGTTATACAATAGCCTAGTGCCGTTATTCTTTTTTCTGTTCCAATCCGGAATTTAATTTCATGTCCGTAGGCAAATTTTTCACTACTTTGTTTTTTATAGAGGCCCCAATTTAGAGAGTAATTCAACCTTCAACGATTTTGATGCCCTGTCTGATTACATCTTAAGAATTGTTTCCCGTTTCCCTCGTACTGAAATCGATTTTACAGGCAATTTCAAAATACACAATTCTGGTTGGTATTGATCTTCGCTGTGGTTAGAAATTGAACCCAACTTGTAAATGAGCTCACATGGATTCCAGCCGCCAACACACCATAGACTTTTTTTCGCCTCAAGGCTCGTCTGTTCATTTTGTCATATCGGCTAATTTTGCGTACCAGAACCCAACAGCAAAAGAATCAGTTCTGAAAAGAGTAGTTTGGCAATGCGACAACAGGACGGCTTCATCGATTTCTTTAGTAACTTTAACTGGTCGCTTTGCTTTCTCAATAGCGACGTGGATGCCGTCGCATTCACCAACACTGTTCTCCATGGTATGAGAAACTTCAACCTTCACTGGGTGAAAGCGATCGAACCAAAGGTAACCTCGTGGTACGCCTCGACCTGTAAAGAAGCTTTCAGTTTGAGGGAGTTGTTTTCGCATTACAAAACCAATCCCTCTGAGCAAACCCGAAACAGGTAAAAACAAGCTCGAAAGGACTGCAATGCCAAAATCCGTTGTGCAAAATTCAACCACGAACGAAAACTGAGAATAAAAGTGCTACAATGTCCTAAGGATAACAAGAACTTTTGGCCATTCGTGAAGAATGTAAAATGACGTTCCAGTTGTCAGCACTGTTATCATTGATCTTCTGCCTGCTACATTCAATCCAATACACTCATTCGCTGATGATAATACTCTCAGTTTTTCATATTCGTTTCCAAATTCACGTTCCTAATCTTCGATTAGTTCGATTAGTTTAGAGTATGATTAACTCATTAAATTCCTATATTAACAGCTTAGGTACTAATATATCATGGAGCTCTACGAATAGAGTGAAATTGAATGCCTCCAAAGCTCAATGCTGACTTTTGTCACTGAAGCGAAACGAAAACCCCCGAAAAACTTTCACTACTTGGAATGCATATCAACAACAACCTCGGTTGGATTGAACACATAACCGTTATTGCCAAAAATGCTGCGAAAGGTTAAGGTTTCCGGAAGCGATGCAAGAAATACTTTACTCCATCTGATCTGACTGCCATATATGAAGCATACATTTGCCCTTAACTGGAATACATTTCCCATACATGGGCAGGTGCTCCAAAGACCATCTTGAGCCTGCTTGCTAGAATTCAAATCGAGCGATAAAACTCATAGACGACAAAAACCTTCGCTTATAACGTCTCCTGTCTAACCATTTTTTTATTGCTTCTACAGTGCTCTGGCGAATTAGCTAGACTTTAGCTTTTACACTTTCATCGTAACACCCGTCTCGCCAGGAATGCTCATCAGTTCAACATCAAACCCAACGTCGGTTGTTCAATCAAGTATAGAGATTCGTTTTTTAGCCTCACAATACGAAAGTCGAACGCTCAACGCTTAAGGTATTTCCTACCTTCATTACAATCTGCAGAAATTTAAAAAAAAAAAGTTCGTTACTACTTATCCTCAAATCCTCTCTTATTCCTTCCCCTCGCGTTAAATACCAACATTATAAGGGTAGACATAACTCCTTGTACGCGCGAGAACGTTTAATAGAATATAATAATAAATTAAAAGTTCGAAGACTACAAAGTTGCATGGCGACACAAATTAAAATTACGAGCACCATCAAAAGCTCGGTCGCCAATCATAACTGGATTTTTTTTGGAATGAAAATTTGTCCGATTCGGTTGAACTCTGCAATTTCCTTGTTACTTGCCCTTCCTCAGAAAACTTTTTACTGAAACTTGTGCTGAGCAACCTCTGAAACATAACCCACAAATAATCATATTACTATTTGTAGTGCTATTCTAGTTGCTATTTTGCTTCTTTTTTGCAGAATTTAAATAGCTTTCTCGATATATAAATTGTGAAGGACCTCTGATGCCAACTCATTGTTTAATGCATTTTCCAAATTATTTCCATAGTAATTTGATCATATACATACATATGTAAAATTGCTTTTCTTTGAAAGAAATTTATCATTGTTCGGAATATTTAAGCGTGATAATCTTCATGTCCTTTTAAAAATACACAGTTTGAGTCGGGAAATTTCTACCACCTCTTTTTCCGATCTGGGAACTGTTCAGCATAGATTCTTTTGCTTTCTTTCTCTTGAAGGCTTTTCTATGAAATCATTTCTCTCATGTAAGTTGCCCATTGAGTTTGGGAAAAGACTTGAAAATTGAAACAATTTTCCAAGCAATGTAGTAGAAATATGGAATAGAGTAAGCAGAACATCTACATTTTAAATGACCTCAACTTGACACTCTTTTAGTCTTTTTTTTTAGTTTAGTAAATTGGCTAAATAAACACAAAGTTGATGAAACTTTTGAAAGTAAAATTGAACGAAATAAAATGTTATATGAATTTGTCCGGAAAATTATGAACAGCAGTGTTTATATTTATGCAAACTATAAATTTAATTGATTTTGAACTAATTTTATTGGAAAACTTAATTGATATTAATTGAAGATGTGAAAGTGTGCCTTTTTGACAATTATTTCGTCAATGGAGTTTGTACGTTCGTAAACACTCACACAGACATCTTTCTAAGATATGCAAAATTTTTGAATTCCGAAAATCGGACCGATTACAAGAACTTTTTGATGGGAAGTTAAAAATTGCAAAATGTTATGAACGTCCTCATTTATGTCCAATGGAAACAACTTGAAATCACCTAAGATTTGACTACAGTTTAATACGTAATAAAAGTAAGTTGTTCAACCCGGAAGATTAAAATAAAAATATAATGGAATACCGATTATTTTTTTTCACCATATATTCTCTCTCTCACTTAAAATACTGGTTAATAAATAAATAGATGACAACGTGAGAGGTGGGTGGTAAAAGCGTGAAGTGAAGGGATGCATTGTATCTGAAAACACACAAATATTTTGGTTGGTCCAAACAACATATTTAAACCATGTGGCCGATTATTAAAAAAACATTCCAAAAGATGTTGGCGAGCTGAGTTTAAAAACACTCCACAGAGGCACAAGTAAATTAAGGTAAAGCAAACAAAAAGCTTTTCTTAATTTTTTCTGAGTTGTCTGTGACATGATGAGGTGAGAAAAAATATGAAAAACGGTGTTACAACCAACTGCTGAAAAACTTTGCAGATTGAATAAACAAAAGCTTGAACCGGGTACCTATGATAGATATTTTTTTTCTATTATTTCCAGTTTTAGATTACATCTGTCCTGAGACTCTTAGTAATTGTTTTAAGAGATATTCATAATTGGATACATTAGTTCGTAGGACCAGTGTCTTACAAAATATTTTTCTTACGTTAGTGTTTCTTTGACATAAAGTTTTTTTTTCATCATAACTCAAATTGATTCATACCTTTATAACAAACATAAACATAAATAAGATTCATATGGATTGCAGATCAACCGACCTCAGTCTCTTTAGTCGTCTTCTAGAGTTTGCTTCATGGTGAGGTAGATTTCGTATTTCGTTGTTTGTGATTTGATGATTTCTACTGTGCTTTTTGATTTCGTCTTTTATACTGAGTATTTTAAGGTCTCGATGTATGTCTTGATTAGAAATATACCAGGGTGCATTGACGATCGCCCGAAGTATTTTTGATTGTAGTCGTTGTATTATGTCAACATTTGATTTAGCAGCTGTTCCCCATAATTGGATGCCATAGGTCCATATTGGTTTTATTATGCTTTTGTAGATTAAAAGTTTGTTCTGTATGGAAAGTTTAGATTTGTTTCTTAAAAGCCAGTACAGTTGTCTAAATTTGTTTTTGATTTGGTTTCGTTTTTGAATAATGTGAGGTTTCCAGGTTAGTTTGTTGTCTATTAGAACGCCTAGATCTTTCGCTGAGTTGTCAAGAATAATTTCCTTTCCTTTTAATAATTCCTTTTCGTCGTGTATATTACTTGGACTGTTTTTTCTTCATTAATTTCAACACCCCATTTGTTGAACCAGTCCATTGCTTTGTTCAGCGTTTGGTTTGTTTGATGTGTAGCAGCTTCTAAACAAGAGTGTGAGGAAAGAATTACTGTGTCGTCTGCGAATGTTGCTAGCATGGAGTCCTGTATAAGTGGCTTAGGTATGTCCGCAGTGAAAAGTAGGTAGAGGATAGAACCTAGTACACTACCCTGCGGGACCCCTGCTTCGATTTCATGTAGGTTTGAATGTTCGTCATTATATTGCACGTAAAAGAGTTGATTGTCCAAGTAACTTTTGATGAGTTTGTAGTATTCCGGAAGCATTGATTTAAGTTTAAATAGTAGTCCTTTATTATATATGATGATAGATATAAGAAAAAAAGCTTTTGACACACTGTCATACAAAATTTAGTTTAATTCTGAAAAAAGGGAATACCAGTTCGATTCGGAAAAGCATGGAAATACGAGGCCACTCACATCATGTGACACGTCGTTTGATTGATACAATATTAGACTTCGTACCATAATGCAATTCAATTCAAGGTAAAAATTTTAAAGGGAAAAAAATTAAGAGAAAACTAATTGCATGAGGAGAAAGAAGATAGAATAGAAATAAGATAATTAAATTATTGGCCAAATGTTCGAAGAGGAGAATCTTAAAACTGTTCGTTCTTCTGATTCTTCCAAGTGCTTGAGCAATGAGTTCCATAGACGAGCGACGTTGACAAAAAAAGTTATTTCAGATACTAAACAACAATTAGTTGGATTATAGCAAACGATCTCTGAGAAGTTGCAAAATTAAGGTTGTTGATAGATATTCAGGCTGACCCATTTGTATAATTTCGTTCAGCAGGATAAGTGAACAGAACTCAAGAAGTTTGCTCAATGTTAGGCCCGTAATGTGCTTAGAGTAAGCTGATTTATGGTCATGGTATCGGATATTAAAAATATATCATACAAAATTGTTGTAAATGACATTTAATTATCTATTCGTATCATAGTACAATTTAATAAAAACTTCGCATCCGTAGAGCAGAATAGATCATAGCAATGACCTCACCATAAAAACTATACCTAATTTTCCGGCTCTGCAGCCGTATTCTAAGGTTTCTTCATCGAGTTTGATTGGTGGGAAGAAAGATGTGTCGAGTCTTCTTTTATAAATGCAGAGTGCTTTAGATTTCATTGGGTCGAGAGGTAAGTTGTGCTTTGTGGCTCAGCTCTGAATTCTATTTTGATTTGCATTTATGTCACCAATCGCACTCTTGATACAAGGGAGCAGGCATGTCAGGTAGAGCTGGGCATCGTCTGCATAAATGTGCACAAAACAATGCTTCGCTAATTGAGAAAGTTCATTTACATTCAGACAAAATACCAAAGGGCCGAGAATGAACCCTTGTGGTACTCCCATATTGACGTCCAGAAACGACGACATTCTGTCTTCAACCATCACACATTGCATTGGACAAGTCAGGTAGGAGTGTAGAAGTCAGTCAGGGGCGAAAATCCAAAAGTTTTCTTTAGCTTATTGCATGCACGTGTATGGTCTACAGTACCGAACGCTTTGGAAAAACCCAGCAGTGTTAAAAACTTCTTTTCGCACAAAAACGACTAAACAATTTTTTAAATACGTTTTTTTTTTTACATTGTTCACCCGAATACCGGACGAATTATCAGTCTACTTGAAGTTTATATCCCACATTAATTTCCAAACCGAATATTGTCAGACTCATTAATTTACATATTTCTACAGTTATTCCGCACTCAAAAACTATACCACTGTGCCACTTTTAATTTAAAAAGGTTAATTTAAAAAAAAATGCTTGTAAACTTATTTGAAGCTTTTACTCAAAAGAGTTCACAAGCTGACCCCCGGCGCCTGAGGGTTACCTACAATTGTCAATGCTGAGACAAAAATAGTTAGTCACAAGGATACTCAAGTTGAGTATTCATTTTTTGTAAGAAACTTTTGTAGAAAGCGTTCGCATGATATTGTTGTTCACAGTATCAGTTTCAGCAGGTTTGCTGTGGGATACGTTACTTGCACTTCTTTTCTTTTATTTTGCGATCTTAATAACTTTAACAATTTGTGTTTCAGGTTCTGGGGTCTGCAATTCTTGTACTGGGCACATGGATACTCAATGATCCAATGTTTTCATTTATATTTAACCATTCTGGACATTTTATATACATTTTAACTTATTCGTTTTTGGCCGCTGGTTGCTTAATACTACTTTGCGCATTATTTGCATGTTACGGTGCAATTAAAGGATCGAAATGTTTCCTTGGTGCGGTTAGTTGAGGTGCACTTACTTAGAAATAACATTAAGCTTCTATTTGTGGTTTTCAGCTTGTCTTCACATTAATTTTGACGTTGAGCCTGGAAATAGTTACGGTGTTCTGGGTTTTAGAAAATATGGATAGATTTGGTGACATAGTGCGAGTTTCTGTTAAGCAATCAATTCAGGAGGAATATGGTCTAATAAGTACAACAACTGTTATGTTCGATGTTATTCAAAAGCATGTAAGCACGTACTTTTTTATACGGAATCAAGAAAAATATAAAATAAATTTTATCTGAATTGCAGTTAAGATGTTGTGGGGCAGATGGAGCAAGTGATTGGACAGCAAGCCGATACAACAATATTGGACGAGAGGATATAATCGATATTGCATTTTCGTCACTTAATATATTTTTTAACATACCGGAATCATGTTGTGATCAAAATGTTAGTGAAATAACTTGCGAAATCGCCAGAAAGCAAAAGTTGGATGCAGTATTTCACGCTGGAATTTACGAGGATGTTAGTTGAACATGGTATCGTCGAAATTGTAGTAACATTTTGAATCATTTCAGGGATGTGTCACCAAACTTACTCAAATCATATCGAGCAACTATATATTTATCCTCAGCTTCTGTGTGGGCACTTTTGCTCTCGAATTAGCCGCAATTACATTTTCTTTAGTCATGTGTTTTACCCGAAAGGGGGAACCAAATAAACTCCAAAACGTTACGAAAACATAAAATCTTCCTTTAAATATTGTACAACAAGAACAATTTGAGTAAGTGTGTTCAAGTAAAGGTTGTCTTGCTAGGAGTAACAAAAGTATCTGAGGCAAACATTGTAATCATAGAAAAAGTTAATTCTTCGTACTTTTTCCGTATCAATATAAAATGATAGACATTGATTGATAGACTGCGTACAACATTTTTCATAAAATGACTTTCGGGTTTCAATACAAATTTTAAAATTCTCCGATACACTTAGTCTACATATTTTTATGTAAATGAATTCGTTCACTGGGCATGAGCTTGTTGTCCTAGTTGGATTATTTCTTTGTGCAAAGATCAGGTACTTCTCTTAATAATAGTAACCGGAATGCGTCAAAAAAGAAAAGAGGTAGTTGACCAACATTCATAATCTGTTAATCAGATTCGTTACATTCAAATTCAATGGTTCACATTATTTTAGAGAGAGCAATTTCACGATTTGACCGCAATTGCTCATCTCATGAGAGATTACTTTTCGTTTTTCATATTTTTTTTTTAATTTGCTCGCTCTCATGAGGATATGACAATGCATGTTGCACAGAGCAAACAGAAGAATTATAAGACGAATGAAAGATTGTGTTTTAGAGCTTTTGAAACTAACGGGGGGTAAGATTAATTCGTGCGAAAAAAGGCATGCTTTTGTGAATTTTTTGTGACGACGCAGTTTAAATCTCTTTATTAGAACTAAAAGAACATTAAAGTATGACATTTGAAGAATATTGTATATATTGTATTTTCATGAAGAAATATTAAAAAACACGGCCATCCCAGCAATTTTTCGGCCGTGTCTCGGGAAAAAATAGAATTGCGGTGACCCTCATTACTTTGTGCCGGATCATCAGAAATCATTCATTAGAAAATACAATAGTAATGGTAATGCTGCAAGGGTTTTTCGATTTTTTTCACTTTCTTGGAACACTTTGAAAGGAAAAACGCGATTTTTTGCAAAACAAAATTGTCATTTGTTATTGTAAGATAATAATTATTGATTGATTTGAAAAAGTTCTCCAGCGTCACCTCGTAAATTATGTACAGAAATGGTGTTCAAAATTTCCAAAGGATCGGTACAGTAGTTTTGAAGTTATGAGACACCGATTTTGAAGTTTGAGTTGTGGAGAAAAACCCCTTAATGTTTTGAACACTAAAATTTCTGGTATAAAACGTTCATTAGCAAATTTTATCGGCTTACCTCAGACTGAATCATCATAAAGGATGTTGCTATCATCCATGATGTCTTAAGCATTTCTATAAATAGAACTGGGGGGTAAGATTAAGTATTATGTAGAGAGCGAAAAATGTGCAGGTAACAATAGCAGGCTCGGGTCGGACAGGGATTTAATTCCGACGGTAATAAAATACTTGTTCTTTTCAATTTTGCGCCAATCGACTTGAAGTTTTGACACAATGTTCTTTAAACATTATGCATTCAATTAAAAAAATAAAAAAATATGAATACCTTACAAGCGCTCTACCAACTGCGCCAATATTTTAGCGATGTAAGCCCAGCACAGATTTTTGTTTCAATTTCGTTTTTCTTCTTTGTCAGACTACAATATTATATACCAGAAAGTTGCAACAGTCCTTGTTCTTTGTCGTCCATATTTTCAACATAATGCAGAACAACATGAACATTCATTGTAGTAGGAATGAATAAAATTTTAATCTTTGTCAAAAAAAAATTGAATGTAGCAATATTTTGAAACAGATGGGCGTCCACGATGGATTGATAAAAAAGAATATTGGAAAGATCCTGAAGGAAAAATCTGCGCCTTGTGTAAATAAAACTATAAATAACATTAAGCTTACACTTGTTTTCTTTCACCAATATCAATTGTTATTTTGCTTATTCTTTTTTATTTTATTTTGCGGAAAAATACGATACCGTTTTCTTGTTGGAGAAAATCGGAAAGGATGGGTAAAGTGAAAAATATTGTACATTACATTTATCGTCATACATCGCATAAATTCGGAATGCGTTATATTTACTTTGACATAATACTTACGTCTGGGTTCGGAGTTGAATTATTACCTTAAGGCCGGACATCTTAACGCTAAAAAAAACAATTGGAGAAATCATTTACCAAATACTAGAATGACTGTTCAATTAGTGGGGTCAGAATAGTGTCGATGTAAAAGCGATGAATAGCCCGTCTTATATCAGATCAGGCTCAGATAAGGCTCTGGCTGTTTAACGAATGGATACAACTGACTGACATGGACCGAAAGACAATTAACTGCCTTTACACATACACGAACGTGGCCATTGTGGATTTAGTGTCGTAGTGACGATTCCCAACGGGATTGCGGAGTTTGAGGAGTATGTCCAAACGCAATCTTACAATAACAGTAGGACGTGAACACTCTTCTCCCGATTAATGAAAAAAGTACTCTTCCCAAACTCGCTCAACCCACCATTCAAAAGGAATTTGTCGAACGGGGAGATTGAAACTTACCTTAAAAGGATTGGCGACACCAAAAAATAAACAATGGCCAGAACTATTCCCAAATACTGACTGGCTGATTATGTCAATATATAACGCAATGAAACGATCGATGCACTAAAACCACAAAACGAGACTCAAACTCTCGCACAGACGATTCGGTGAATCACAATACTCGGAGATTTAGTACCGATAATTTTCCACGTCGGCCGTCGGCCGAACATCTGTGGACGTGCGAGTCAACAACGACCGAGACCCGGGGAGTAGCTCACCGGAGACTCTTCGGTTAGCTATCAGACGGCGACAGTACCTTGGCAATACCAACACTATTCGTGGCTGCGCGTACAATGAACTCTGTCGTATGTCTATCATTATTTATCTTAGGTTCCCTTAAGGCTTGGCGTCCCTTAAGGTAACGTAACTAGTAAGTAAGTAGTTTTTAATGTCAATTAAATAAGGTTTCGTTATTTTAGGTCTCAGATTAGTTTTAGTTAAGTTTTTGGGTTTTAAGGTTAAGTTGTAAAAAAAAACAGTTTTGCGTCGAAAGACATTATTTTGAATTTGTTCAGTTTAGCTTAAAGCGCCCGAAGAAGGCCAGTTAGTTACGACAGCGAGTAGGGGTCACACCACTACAATAAAGGCCAGAAGGGAGAATCGGAAATTACCAAACTTCCTAGTCTAACCAACTTCCAACAGAAAACTAAATAGTCTCAGAAAAAATTAAAGTCCTAGATTATCAATTCATAAATTGGGAAAATTTAAGCCGCAGCGATAACATTTTGCAATCTTTTCGTTGTCAAAGATTTCGGTGAGTCAAATATGCGTGTACTGTGGTGACTCGGGACACGCCACAAATTATAGGAGTTATCCTAAGTACAAATATGCAAGAAAATTAAACCTGGCTCTCCAGCAAGAGATGTAGGTGAATCGCCCGCCTGTTCCCAAAACACCAGCCGTTATTTGCAACGTGACCTACGCCCAATGGCAATGCTGACCTTCTGACTATTTTGTTTTTCACCCAAGCACCATAAGTCAGTTGGAGCTGCAATTACAATTGTATTAAGTCATAATGTGTTCGCTGTTGAACGAACCCTAAGGATCGTTTCAGCGAATGTAATTTCGCTAATAAATATCGATCGATGAGCTTTACTTGAGGTAAAAGTTGAAGAACAGTCAGTATAAAATTATAAGAAAAGTCAGACCCACCTCCATTAGAGCTGGTGGCGTCGCTATATTTGTTAGAAAAAATCTTCGTTATAAGGTTATGTACATTGGTGAGGTGCATAGATTTCGGATGCTAGAGGTTTGAACCAAATGCATCAACCCCCCCCCCCCCCTGTTGTTAAATTTTGCCTGTGACGCGATTTTTTTAATAAATGCACATTTCACAGTTCAAAAAATACATAAATATAATAAAATGGATAGGAAAGGAAAACGTATTTATTACAAGTTTGGTAACAAGAATCGACAAAAAAACAATTCGTTTTTAACTATTTTTAAAATATTGTAGGAATATTTGGAGATCACATATTTAAACCAATGGTATGAAGAGATCTTTTACAAAAAAAACTTGTAAAAATCGGTTCAAGATCCAAAATAACGTCTGTATCTTACAGCTCTGAACTCTAAATAACATATTTAAAAAATAATATTAAGTTTAAAACTTCAAAAACTTGAACAAAAAAATTAAATATTGTGATTTTCCACCTACTTTGTTAAAGCACATTGCCAACAGTTTGGTGACCTAAAATGGTCAAAACTGTAAGTTTTCTTACATTTTGCGCAGAAATGTACGCTCAATCGCTTCAATTTCGGAGGGGAGAGATCGCATTTTGATCTTTAGCCCCTTTTTATACCTGGGTCGTCTGTATTTCCGTCAGTCTCAGTATTATGACCACTCGCGGTACCAAACGCTGCACCAGTCGCTACAAAGGTCCTTGCTCAATTCATGATGAATTCTCTTCTTGACATTGGCTTTATTTTCAAAACTTCGCAATTGGCTATGTAAATTGCATAGTTGTTGAGTAGAGCCATGTTCAACGTTCAATAAAATAAACAAAGTGGACAACGCTTGGTTTTGCGATTACTGTTTGCTTTGACACATCTGGTCAAAAGTATCTACAGCTCCCTTTGTTTCATTATATGATTGAATTGTGATTGGCTTACCGGAAACAGGGTCAACGGAAGCCTAGTCGTGCATCGTAGATAGCAAAAGAAAAGTCTTTTTAGGCTTTGCCTAGTAGTTAAATCGTATCCAATTCATCCATCAATTTTGAATTAAAAAAATAGGTCAAAACACACACACATCATATTGATAAGATACATCAATATTCTCCATGTCACCGTCTAAGTCAGCGACATGAGTCGGGTCAGCCTGACTATCATCTGACATGAATCGAATTCCAAGCCCAAATCGTCTTCACTTCCATCTAGTGATATCCCCTCCAGCCATTCATTAAGAAGCGCTTCAGAAGTAGTCATCTCTTACAAACTATAAAATGTTCACACAAACACTATTTTTAAGCAAAAAAAAAAAAAACAAAAATACACAAATGAATATGTTCAAAAAAGTTACCTTTATTGGTAAACTTCGCCTCACAGGCGACACACGTGTGTATATATCACAGGCAACGGGGAAAAACAAAGCACGATTGCGCACAACAAAAACTCAAACCACAGCAACAACAACAAGAACAAGAACATGAACAAGAAAATCGCAACAACAACAATAAAATTATCTTCAACGTGATTTATCCCGAAACTTGCCATCAAATTCAGCATAAAGAGTTAATGTTGCTTTGAGTATTGGTTCAGATAAACCTCCAACTTCCTCCTCTTCAACTGAAAATGTTGTTTCTTTGCCAGCCCAAGTCCTCCGATAAAACTAACAATGATACAAATATTACTGATAAGCGTTTAACTGAAAACCACTTATGGTATTTATACCTCGGCTTGAATATCGTACAAAGTCTACTGACATCATAACCTGTATTGCGGACAGAGGTATTGATACTTCTAGGATTAGATGTCAATTTGTCTGAACGAATGTTTTCATCTTTAAAAGTTGTTTGCTCCATTATGTATTGGGACGTTCTTATTGACCCTGACTTTTGGCAAAAAAAAATATAATCGTTAAGGTGTTCGCTAACTGGCACGAACTCATCTCTTATATATCCATCCTTAAAAGTCTTCTATCATAATGCTAGTGGCTTGCGTACGAAAGTCTCCGTATTATTTTCGAACTCATGCCAAAATGATTATGTTGTTGTTATTGTTGAGACCTGGCTTTATACTGGAATAGGATCAACTGAGCTTTTCGATGTTAGTTTTTTCAACGTTCATGATCGCGATCGCCAATAAAAAGAAGAAAGAGGTAGAGGGATACTTATTGTTGTACTTACAAATTTAATATGCAAAGAAATCTCATTACCGATCTCGGTTGTCGAACAACTTTGCATCTCCATTCATTCCGACCTCAATAGTCAATCACCCTATTATTTTCTCGCTTTTTATAATATACTTGGTAGTAGATGGGAGATTTATGAAAACATTGCAAATCTTGATTTTGTTACAAACATCCTCTCGGTGTCTGAACACATATGTATTCATGTTATTTGATTTAAATCTTTTTTCCATGGATGGACTTGGTCTGAATACGATCAAATATAAATTTCCTTGTAACATGACACAAATGTTGAATTTGAGCTTATTGATTACATGCACTCATTAAATTTGAATCATAGAATCTTAGAATCTTGTATTCGTATGGCTTGAAGAAATCATTGTTAATGTATCTGCAGCTCCATTCTCTTTGTTAAATCAATCTATTTATGGGCGTAAGTTATTGGCGTAATCGGTTGATACATTTTGCACGTTTGCAGACATGGGACAGGATTTGTGTCCCATGTCTGCAAACGTACTGTGTAAAAATATCCTCACGAACCTCCAATATTTTGTTGTTAGTGTCGAGTGGACAATATTTTGTCATAATTACTGATCTGACTTTCTAACTGGAGGCGGTGAATATATACTCTAACGTAGTGTTTTCCTCTTAGTTGGTTCATTCCACTGTTCAATTGTTCATTCAATTTGTTTTAAATTCACAGAGCGGAGCTCTGATAGCAGTGCAGCGCTGTGTTAAAAATACTTTTTTAGTTCACTGAAGATCTGATCCAAATAACTCAAGTCAAAGACAAAGTGAAAAAATACATTTTTTTAGTCAAATTTAGATCCAATGGTTTATCCACTACTTTCCCATTAAGGAGAGCAAATTTGGGTCATAAATACTATTAATAAATATAACTAGCATTTACTATGAAAATCAATAATTCACAAGGGCAAACATTTGGCTGGTATTTATTTACTAGAACCTAGTATTTTGAAATGGGCAACTCTACGTTGCAATGCCCAGAGCCGTACAAGTGACTTGAAAATTCAAAATTAAACATGATCCAAAAATAACGTTGAGAACTACAGAGGGATTCCTAAACTTTTCGAAGGTTTGGGAAAAAACCGACTCAAGTTCTTAGCAAATTTGGATATGGTAGGTCAACGAATACACATCTCGTTTATTATTCCACATAATATATGTTTTAATTGCAATTGAAAGTATATATCAAGTTGATGTTATTTATACTGACTTTCGCAAAGCCTTTGATTCTATTAATCAAAGAATTCTCCTGCAGACACTTGAAGGTTTTGGTTTTCATCCAATAATCCTTAAATGGATTTCCTCCTTTTTGAATGGCAGAACTCAGAGGGTGTTGATAGGCAAATCATTAGCGAGATCAATTAAATGCCTTTCTGGTTATGTATGCATCAGCATATCCATCTGTGGCTAAAGACAAGTACGACACGTTCCTATCTGAGGCAACAAGGTATTTGAAGTGAAAAATAGATATATCATATTACTTTCCGTTCCATATTTCGTTAGCGTAGTATGATCGCGATCTTGAGCTTGGAACAAGAGTTGAATTAATAAAGTGAATAAAGTGAAAAGACAGAAAAGAAAGAAACTATTTTTGTATTCCCTTTCGGCAACGAGAAAGTGTTGATGGGGTCACAATTGTTCGGGAATTACTCCAAAGTTTTTTCAATTAACACTTAAACCTTTTTAATTCAATCGGAACTATTATTTGCTTACTAAAGTTTTAGCTTATAGTGTTTAACTTCCTAAAGCAAAGTAAAATAAAAATTAAAATGATGTGTTTTGTGCAAAACAAAAATAGACAGAACAAAAGACCTTAAAATACAATGCAAAAGTTGCATGCAAAGTGTGCGAAATTGGAGAAGAGAGACATTGAGTATTACGAAAAGAGTAAGCTGGGCCACAAATGCGAAATTTGTTGTGGTCAGCGACGGCGATCTTTTCAGGCAAATGAATTGCCTATTGAATCCACTCCCTCTTTACCACCTACTCTTATTAATACATAAAAAAGCCACTCTGGTCTAACCACTTCTATTGCTTCCTGCTCTGCTGCTGCTGACGCTGCTTTTTCGAACCAAGCTGTTAATGCTGCTCCTCCAAAAGATTTTGTTGCTGCAAACCGGACTATAACCCTTGCTATGCTTTTTGAAGAGATTCTAAAACTACAACAATTAAACATTGATGCTCTTGAAAAAATCAAATCTCTGGAAGAAAGTAATGCCGCACTTACGGTCACGGTGAACCTCTTGGAGTTTAAATTGAATGTATTGGAGCAAAAGGACAAACAGTATGCAGTTGACATTGAAGGTGAGCCGGAATTGTGTAATACCAATGCCAGATAAGGTCATTAAACTTATATCCGACGACGTGGGAGTGCAAATAGACCCAAATGACATTGAATCTTGTTATGTAAAGAACAGCACAAGAAAGAGTAAAGATCAAAATAATGCCGTTGCTGCTCCAAACATCGTGTGTGTGAAGTTCACTTCTCTCGCGAGAAAGAAACTGATAATGCAAACATTACGGGTAAAAAAAAATCAAATTATTTGCAAATGACAGCAAAGGCCGCATATATATTAATGACTGTCTCACTGCGTACACAAGATCTCTTCTGCAGAAGGCGAAACAAAAACAATGAAACTTCAAAACAAATGCAAATATGTATGGATTAGGATAAAGTGATTAAAAGAAGTAACTATGAGGATTTTATTAAAAATGGATTGGATATATCCTTAATCTGAACTTTTTAATGTTTAATAATAATAGCAATACAAATTCCTTATCTGATTTCCTCCTTTAACAATGATACCAAGAATTGCTTTTGTATTGATCATCCTTACATGGATTTTTATTCAGTCATTCATCAATATATTCGTAGTTTACGTAAAAATTTCCATGTTTTTCTTGCTCATCTCGCATCCCTAGATCATTTACCTGATATCATATTCGTCTCTGATACATGGATATATGAATTTGAGATTTCTGTAAAACTGTAAAAATCAAATTCTTTCAGGTAATTTTAATATTGATCTTTTGTCTAATTTATCTGATGCTGATAACTTCCTGACCGTCTTATCTTCATTTGGCTTCAGCTCTTTGGTGAACAAACCTACCAGAGGACTTTCTTGCTTAGACCATATATTTATAAGATTGCATAGGAATAATGTTATTGCTTATAAAACAAAAGTACATGATCTAAAGATAACTGATCGTAGCTTAACCACCATTCAGTTTGAGAGTTTTGTTATGAGGAATAAGCCGTCTTATACAAATACATTTAAAAAAATTGATTTTTCCGCACTTACTTCTGCTTTGACCTTTGAGTTTTGGGAAGAAGTTTACAAAGTAATCCATCGATTGCTTTTGATATTTTTCTACGGAAGCTTCAATTCCACATTTTAAATTGTAGTACAACATGGGTCAATCAAAACAATAAAAAGTTAAAACCATTAAAGCAGTGGATGAATTCTTCACTATTCAAAAAAATTAATTTAAAGAACAAATTACGTGTTTTAGTAAGGAAACATCCTCACAACAGTAGACTTAAAAGATGTTATAATAAACTTTGTTGTGAACTAAAAATTCAAATTCCGCGTTGCAGAGATAACTATTTTAGTAAAAGACTTTCGGATAATTTTGGTAACCCTAAAAAGGAATGAGAAGTCATTAACCAAATCTTAAATAAAAATAAGCCAAAGGATGACATTTCTATAAAAAATGAGAGTACTTTAGTTACTGACCATTCAGAAATAGCTAATTTATTACATGATTATTTTTCCAAAATAAGTGATAACATTAATAATACTCCCCCTCCGAGTTCATGTCGATGTTCCGATAGTGTCATTAAAGATTGCTTTTACACCTATAGCTTTTTCTTTGAAAATTTTTCATCACATGAGATTCATTATATTATAATGTCTCTCAAAACTTCTAATTCGTCATCGAATGATATGATTTCCAGTAAGATTTTGAAGAATATTTCATACAATAATTACCGTTCTATTTCACTTTTACCAGTATTTTCTAAAATTTTTGAAAAAGGTATGAAACCAAGAATGTTGTCCTTTCTGGATAAAAGTAATTTCTTTATTGGTTCCCAATTTGGATTGGTTTTGAAACTGTATGTTGAACTTTATCATAGCTTAAACGAATCTGAGATTGCATCAGCCCTATTTATTTATATAACTAAGGCTTTCGATATGGTGGACCATGTTTTGTTACTCCAAAAACTGTATAGGGCAGGTTTTCGAGGATCTGTTTATGATTGGTTTGCATCTTATCTAAAAGACCGAAAACAAAAAGTTTAAGTTCGGGATATTTTAAGTTCGGAAAAATGTATAAACATAGGCGTTCCTCAAGGTTCCGTTTTGAGCCCGATCCTATTCCAATTGCCAAATAACAGCCTTTGCTGATGACAATTCCTTATCCTACTCTGAAAAAAACTATTTTAACTTGTTTATGTTCTCAATAATGATTTAGATATTCCGCGCAAATGGTTCTTTTTACATAAACTAATTATAAGCGAAAAAACAAAATTAATGATTTTCAATATTTCGGGTTATATCTGTGAAGATATTGTTTTAAGCTATCATTCACCTTATTGTCATAAATATAATTTAAATGATTGTCCTCATCAATTTGGCAATTCCACTTAATATAAAGTACAAATAGAAATTGTTCTGTTGGCTGCTTTAATATCGAACGGGTTGACAGCTTTAAGTATTTGGAAATAATTTTGGATAGCAGGCTAAACTGGAAATATCATATTTTATATCTGAAACAATACTTTAATAACCTTTTGAGACAGTCCTATCACCTCAGACTTTATTGTAGTCAACATATTTTAAAATAAGTTTATAATGGTTTATTTAAATCTAAGCTGCAATATGGGTTGACTTGTTGGGGTGGTACTCTCTCTAATAAAATTGAACCTTTGCTTACTAAACAAAAACATTCAATTCTTATCTTGTGTAGTGTTAACCGCAGAACTCTTTGCTTTGAGTTATTCAGTAGCCTCAAGATTCTTCCTGTTAAGCATTAATATTTTTATAAAGTTTTGAAAACATTTTTTGAAAATTCCGGTTATTCCTCCTCAAGATTGTACGATTCCCATAATCTACGTGTAAATAACCACAATTTAGTAAATGTACCTAACATAAGAAAATCACACTTTTCACTCTTCTACAAGGTCACCGCGCTTCTTTTATTCAATAGTTTGCCTGTAAGTCTGAGATGCGAGAGACGTGAATCAGTTTTTTTAAATAAATTAAAATCATTTCTTTTTTCGTTCAATCATGAAGAAATAGATTCATTATTAAATGTAATAATTTGATTTGTTGAACAATAATAATTCGATTTCCTTTTTGCAAAATTTGTAATTAAATTGTTATTTTTTTGGGTTGCACTTAACAATATTGTAAAAATGTTAGTATATATTTTTTTCCCTTATTGACCCCCATCAATATTAAATGAAATATGATTTAAAATGTTCCTAACTATTTCATAAGAATTTAAGCTCCTTTGATATAGTTTATTCTTTTTTCTTTGTTCACAAAGCAGTAATAAGAAAAATATTAGCTTTGAATTCTTTCATGAAATAAAGTTTAAATAAAAAAATAAAAAAATTAAAAAAATAAATAAGTTATTTCCCAAGGCACACATATTGGGCCAATACTTTTTATTATTCTCATAAACCAAGCATTGTCATTGTCTTCTTTAAACGGATGATCTCAAACTTTTTCTAAAAGGAAGCTCGGTCCCAGCAGATTTAAACCGAATTTCTGAGTGGTGTGCTACTAACCATTTGAATCTTAACATGAAGAAATGTAATGCAATATACTTCTCAAAGAAGCTATGCTTTGAATTTGATCATGTAATTAATTATCAACCGCTCAACCGAGTGAAAGTAATTAACGATTTAGGCGTCATATTGGATTCTACTCTCTCTTTGAAGAGCCATGTTGATCACATTATTGCCAAAGCAAACTCACTCACTGGATTCAGTAAACATAATGTTAAAGACTTTAAAGTTATGTACTGTTCTTCGCTCTTTGCATATTTTCTTGAATCTATCCGTCCTGGAATTCGCAGACGTCATTTGGAATCCTTGCATAGTTACTTACGATAAACGCATCGAAAACGTACAGAGCTGCTTTACGAGATTCATTTTTTACAAAATGCGTTGGAACTTTATGCCAGACTATAAAGCCAGATACCTCCTGCTTGGTTTGAAGTCGATGAAGTCTAGGCGTTAATTGCATGATACAACTTTGTGCGTGAACTATTATGCTATGACGTCAATTGCCCAACTTTGCTGGCTATGGTGCACATTTATGTCCCAACGAGACCGTTAAGATTGCGGGATTTTATCTTTCAGCATGCCCACAGACCAACGTCCAATTGAGGTAATCTACTCCACTTGTGCTAAAATTATCACATGCTCCTCCTTACTTCGCAATTTTGCTTTATTCTTTATATCTGCTTCACTTTCAATATACCTACTGCAATTTTGTTTAAAATTCATTAAACCTACTCCAATTATAGAGAACATAATATTTCACGCTTGCTTATTAATCCAGATCATTCATCCGAAAGTTTTGAACCAGAGCACTCTTCTCATATGGCACATCATAACGATTAACTAATAATTGGAATTCTGGTAGCATTTCCTCTTCATTTAAAACTGACTTTTTTATTGTGCTTCAATTCAATTGTGAAATTTAAATTCGTAACAATGAGAAAATATTTTGAAGTACCCAAAAAAGTTCTCGCAGATAGGTATGTCAAAAGAATTTTTTCATTTACGAATATGTATGTACTACTGTGTCCAAAAAATAAGGTGACATTGTATTTATTTTGAAAATTCTTTATTTATTCTTCCAAATCAATTTCATCCCCTTCAAAGTAATCCCCTCCCGATGCAATGCACTTATGCCAACGGATTTTCCAATCTTTGAAACACTGGTTGTAGTCACTTTCCGGGATGGCCTTCAGTTCCGTCTTCGCTGCGGCTTGAATCTCCTCTATCGTATCAAAACGGTGTCCCCGGAGCGATCTTTTGAGCTTGTTGAACAGCCAGAAGTCGCACGGCGCCAGATCAGGTGAATACGGTGGTTGCGGAACGATATGGGTTGAGTTTTTGGCGAAATGATCACGAATTACGAAACGATCAAAGAATTGTCTTTCCACAATTCCGGCCTTTTTAGGCGGATAGCGTTACGCAAATGACGCATAACGTTCAAATAATATTCCTTGTTGACTGTTTGGCCGGTTGGAAGGAATTCATAAAGCACAACACCACGATAATCGAAGAAAACAGTCAACATGACCTTAATTTTTGAGCGACTTTGGCGCGGTTTTTTTTGTCTCGGCTCTCCTTTGGCACGATATTCGCTTGATTGATCGGTTGTTTCGGGGTCGTAAGCATAGATCCAAGTCTCATCGCCAGTTATAATGCGTTTCATGACATCCTGGTAATCGGAAAGCATTGTTTCACACACTTCAACGCGACGCCTTTCTTCCAAAAAATTCAATGTTTTCGGTGCCAGTCGAGATTTGACGCGCTTGAGGCCCAAAGCATCCTTCAAAATGGTATTGACTGAGCCTTTCGATAAGCCAACTTCATCAGCAAGGTCTCTAATCGTTAATCGATGGTTTTTCAACACCAAATCTTTGATTTGTTGGACGTGAGCTTCATCGGTTGAGGTTGATGGTCGCCCAGAACGCTCTTCGTCTTCGACACGTTCACGGCCGGCTTGGAAATCACTATACCACTTGTAAACATTTTTTTTTAGACATAGCCTCATCATCAAAGGCTTTCTGCGCCATCCTCAACGTATCCGCAAACAAAATTTAATGCAAATTCTTTGCTCAATAAATTTCGACATCGCAAAAAACGAAAAACTCACTTTTAGCAGCTCACAAAACGACGCGTATCTCAAACACTATGAACATATATATATATATATATATATATAATATATTTTGACATGAAATTTCACATAGATGTCACTGACAGAACCACCAACCTAAAAAGAAAGAAAAATTTCCAAATACTTCGACGCGCGCAGTTTAAATTGATATGTCACCTTATTTTTTGGACACAGTAGTATATAGTTCGCATTTCTTCCAAGAAGTCCTGGAGCTGATGCACGAAGAAATGGGATTCCAACTCCCAGCAGTTCTGTGAATCTTGTGGATGTGTTGTAAATTATTCAAAATCAAGAACTAGGCACGAGTACGATAACTTGGGAGCCAAAAATTGATAACGGTTTTTTGTAGAGGGGTCAAAAACAAGCTATTTTTACTATTGGAGGGGGGGTCTATCTCGCACCGTTTAGGAGGTAGGGGCAATTTAAAAAAAATGACTTAAAATGAAAAAAATAAAAACAACAACAACGGCAACACTTACAATAAAGTACTATATCGGCTTTGAATGCCAGAAATATGTTTTTTAATCCTGGGCTTAAATTAAATAGTGAACTTTAACAATTTTTGAAAAATTCGCATGCAAAGTCAAATTTTTGATAAAAAATATCAAAAAAACAAGTTTAGATCAATTTTTTTTCAAAATTGTGAAATGAAGTGCTAAATTTGCTTTTTGTAGTCAATGCACTGACTTCATTTCACAATTTTGAAAAAAATTGATCTAAACTTGTTTTTTTTTATTTATTTTTATCAAAAATTTGAGTTTGCATGCGAATTTTTCAAAAATTATTAAAGTTTACTAAATAGTTATTTTCAATTTTCTAAAAAACTATAAGACATAAAACCATTCGGTTTTTTGTGTTCTATTCAGAATTGATACAAGCATTGACTACAAAAAGCAAATTTAGCACTTCATTTCACAATTTTGAAAAAAATTGGTCTAAACTTGTTTTTTTTATTTTTTTTATCAAAAATATGGATTAATGAGCATGTTTCTGGCTTTCAAAGCCGATATAGTACTTTATTGTAAGTAAAGTTGTTGTTGTTTTTATTTTTTTTTCATTTTAAGTCATTTTTTTAAATTGCCCCTTCCTCCTAAACGGTGCGAGATAGACCCCCCCCCCCCCTCCCATAGTAAAAAATGCTTGTTTTTGATCCCTCTACCAGAAATCGTTATCAATTTTTGGCGCCCAAGTTATCGTACTCTCCCCAAGAACTACAACAAGATTTAGTTATATCTGGAAGGTAGTTAAGTACAATTTTCCATCGCTAGCAAAGTGATGAACAAATTCTTTTTCTTAATGCCAGTGATGAACATAATTCTTTTTCGGGCTTTGATCCTGAGTCCGAGTTAAGCAGGAATGGCTTTAGATCTGCAGATTTCCATTCCGAGTCCCAAGTTGATTTCTAATTTGGAGATTCAAAAAACAAATACTTCTAAAAATATAGACCGGAGTGGGAGGCGAAATAAGATTGGCTTACGCAAATCGAAGACAAAGCTTACTGCAAGACTTGTCACTATTCATAAGGAAATAATGTTACCAATTTAAAGACGAGGGCGCATATTAAAAATAATTTGGAAAATCTTTTGAGAGATATTTATTATCATTTCTCTCACAATCCGAAACGGCAAGATAGTTTCAGGGAGTTTAAAGAAAATTTCAACATAGAAGTTCATAAAATTTTACTTGTTCATTTAAGATAATTGAAGAACTTTTTATCAATATCCAATCGAATTTTTTAATGCCCCAATATGTCGGAATAAAATCTAATTTAACGAGTCCTAATTTTTACCTTCCCTTGCAACAAATTTATTTCGGAATACAATTCGAACAATTTCCAAATGAATTTTGAATTTCGGATTTAGAAGCAGTAAAGAATTGCTTAAAATTTCACATTGTTTTGTGCAGTCAATTACATTAGCGATTTGAATTTGAAAATAACGATCTAAAAATGTTGCAATATTTGAATCCAATAAATATTCAAGAAGTATGCGCACAATTTGACCACTCGTTCAAGCATTTCCCTTTCACTGTGGTAAGGATTTAGAAATTTTAAATTCTCAGTCGCGATTACAGATGAAAGAAAATAATACTTTTGTTAAAAATTTAAATCCTAACACAGACAACATTCAATTTTGGATTGAATAAGTCCGAACAGATAATCTTCTTGAGAAACCTATTTTTAAAGAAATTTTAGAATACATGATTATTTAAGCGATTTTCCCTCACAGTTCAGTTTCAGCAGAGCGAACGTTTTCAGAAATGAATTCAATTTAATCCGATACTGCGGATAGAGAACTTAAAGCTCTGCAAAAAACTTTTCAGGGAAAGCAATATTGACAAAAACGACATTACTGACTTGACAAAAATTTTAATATACGCAAGGACAACGTATTAAAATAGAAATAATATATTTCAAGTATAATGTTTCATTGCATTGAAAACATCACAAAACTGTAATTTTTACATCTGCTTCACCATTTTTCAATCTGCTTCAATTTGTACACCGATTCTGCTTCAATAAGTAACGCCAATGAGCGCACACTTATATATGAGTAGGCGATTGAAAAATATTGCAAGAAAACAAATTTCTTCGCCTCACAGGCGATGTTTACTATTCAAGGGTTATAGATCGTTTCAAATCAATATGCAATTGGAAAACTGCGCAGAGAGAGCATGGAAATATTTACCGCGCCTTTGCTGCCTGGAAAATGATGTTTACAATTCGGCTGAAATTTCTCCATTTTCATTGCTATTCTATCATACCGATTTTAACTTACAGTACTCAATGGATAAGCGTGCGGTTTTCCCGTGCGTTATCAATTTGAAAAAAAGTTATTATATTCTGTGATAAATGTATGGATTTATAAAATTAACCCGCCAAGTAAAAGTGCTTATGCTGAAAATTTACAACCAAAATTTGGATTTGGATAGCGCACCTATAGGAGGAGCTGTGAAGAAAACATCAGTTTATGTCGGGCTTTCGCAAAGGGTTATCTACAAAATAATCAAAGACCATCAAACTGGAACACTACAATCACCCAAGAAGAAAATTCCTCATAGTCACTGGATCACTTATTTGGACGATTTAAATTTGGAGGACATTAGAAGGATCATCCACTCCTTCCACAAATTTGTCAAAAAAAATCGTAACATTGGATCACTTTGGAGAGTTCTGAAAAGCAAAGTATTCAGCTTTCGCAAGACGTGAAAGGACGGACATAAAAACTCAAAGGATAAGATATATCCGGCAAATCAGAAATTTCCGTGAAAGGGTAAACCAAGATATTTATATTGATCTCACACAAGATGAATGTCTTGGACTGATGGAAGTACGGAAGGATTAACAAAGCCTATTTGAGAAGGATCACGGCTTATTATTGCAGATACTGATGGATCAAATGGATTTGCCGATGGCGCTCTTCTCAAATTCAAATCTGGATCGAAGTCTGGTGACTACCATTATGAGATGAACTTTGAAAATTTCTCCATAAGGTTAAGGGAACAGGTTCTGCAGTAGCGGGATGAACCGTCGGTTAATGTCAGGGACAATGCTTCATATCACAATAAATTAAAAAACCGTACGCCAACTTCATCAGCAACAAAATATGAGTTCACTAAATGGCTGATAGAAAATAATATTGCACACAGCTCTTCAATACGGATCCGCAGCGTGAAAGACGACTTGATAAGAGCAGCAGGGCATGAAGTACTCAGACTACCACCATACCATCAGGACTTAAACTCAATTGAGGATACACGGGTGGCGGATAGAAATACTAGTTTAATCTGGATGCCGTCAAGAAACTAGCAGAAGTGATTCGCAAAAATTACGGACGAGGAGTGGAAAAGTACCTGCAATAAAGCCATAAGGTCAGAAGAGAATTATTTGGCATATGAACAGAGTTGGGACACCTTCACTTCAGTGAAATAGAATACGGTGAGGATGATGATGCTGATGATATTTTTCACATTTGGCAACAGCAGCTTCTTATTTTCTGTATACCTTATCCACCAATCGTATTCAAGTTATGATCAGTCAGCGTTGAGAATTCACTCAATAAACATCAAAAGGAGGCTAAGTGCGACTTTTTCTTGTTTTGTGTGGAATGGCTGGAAAAGAGAAGACATGCGCGAACTTACTGCATACTCATTTGAAACGATCAATAAGCCACGCACTAATCGAACCATCAGATGGATGTTGATACTTTGGATTGGAACAATCAATAAAATACTACACTATTAAAAACGTACATACGTTCTTTGATGTAATGTAACGTCAAGACTGCCTTTTTAAAGGCAAATTTAAATAAACTACTATTCGTTAAATTGTTTATTGAATTCCGATGAATATTCAACTGAATTCAGAAGTCTTTCGATGTATTTAGAAGAATTCATTGTGAAAAACATGAATTCACAGCGTGTTCACTTCTTATTTCGGTGAATTCAGTATTCAGTTGAATTCACTAGCAATTTGTTGAAATCATAGTCTTGCTCAGTGGCAAGGATCTAGAGCAGAAATTCTCATAATCGAGCAAAATATCAGATCCAAGTTAGAGCAGACAAGAGCCGAAAAGAGCAACACATATGGTAGTTGTCAAACGGTTGGATCGTTATATTTTTAATTTCTATTTGCGTAATTGTTCCGTTTTCTTTGCTTCTAGATATGAGAATATAGCACTCTTGAAACGATAAATGTTTCGAAATTAAGTTAACCGTGGCCGCTAAATCAAGGGCCGACAACTTAATTTTTGAAATCTAATTCAAATAATAGTCACAGTCAGCGTTGCCAATTTAGTGCTTTCAGCGTTAATTTCAGTGCTCAAAAAATTATTTCAGTGCCCAAAATGTCATTTTAGTGCTCGGCGTTCTTTTATTGCTTTCATTTTATTTTTAGTGCTTCATTATCTGTTTTTTAACGCTGAAACCTACTAACCTTCCTCAGTAAGCCCAGGATAACGTTGGCAATCTTAGACACATTGGAAGCATCCACTAGTCTTTTGTTTTTTGCTGATGCCGGAAGTTGGAATGAGCGCTTCTGTAAATCGCGTGCAAACTCGCAAGCACTTATTTTCCAAAACTCTATAGGTACTATATTCCACCATACTGCACTCGCATAGGTCACAATTGGACGCACAAAGGCTTGGTAACACTTATTTACGACTTTAGCTAAGTAAATGTTTTTTTGGGAAACTGGAAAATGATTTTTTTTGTGCCCAAGGTATCAAAATTAAGGCTGAAAATATAAGGAACGGTGCTTTTGCTCAGAAAAAACTTGGCAACACTGGTCACAGTTGATTTTGAAATCTACACTTCAGTCTGCTCCACCTCCAAATAAAGAGCACGAAAACTGGTTTTTATCTGCTCTGACAGTTCTCATTGAACCCAAAAGAGCAGTTCCGAGCAAAAGATCTTGTAACTGAACACTTAATCTTGCTCACTTCTGGTGCTGTGAATCCTTTATTCAAGATCATTGTAAAAAGATGATTACTTGCCCCTCGCTCCAGTTGGTTTATTTCTCTCTTTTTATGACAGGCTTACGAGTCCGCCAAAGGATACGAGACAATAACTTTCTTCTGTATCATGGTCCTGTTCACCGCCGTTAAAGTTTCTGCTTTACATTAGATTGAGCCCTGTTATTTTGTAATTTATTAAATTTATTTGAAAAATAAACTATAACTTTCTCCACTGAATCAGCTAGCTTGTTTCCGATGCACTGACACGAGCACACCATAAATTTAAATTCGAAACGCTTTGTTCCTTGGCAAGTCTGTGAAGTGACAACACTCATCTTGTCTCCTTAATCAACTATATGAAAACAAAAAACCAGGTTTCGATGTAACGATCCGAAAACAATGTTTCAGACCCTCGTGAGGTCTCAAGTAGGATGTCACAATTTATGGCGCACCGTTCCATACGGAAACCACTGAATTCGTACTAAATATTTACTTGTAAAACACTGATGTTTGTTTGGAATTAATTGCGTATATTCATTACACTGAACATTACTATTATTAAAATCCATACATATTTAACTCATTTAAAACCTTAGCTTCTGGAAAAACCACTTATTTTTGCCTTCCTTGTACGTAGATTCGAATTTAACTCGTGTTTGGAAACGATGTGTTTTCCTCTTCACAGGATCCTTCAAATCTTTTGTGGCCTCCTTCGTTGTCAGTTTGTCAAAACTGATATCGTGCACAAGGTATCTAGTCGGCATCAAATGGTTGTAGTTCAGGACTTTCAAAAATGGCTTGATTTTTGACTTCTTCTTGAGCTTAGCTTTACCCATTTTCTTAGAAACTTTACGTGGGTACCTGTCGATGCCGGCCACCAATGCGTGTCCAAACTGTTTCTCCGCATTGCCATCGTCACATGTTTTAACAATTATTGCCTTGCGGCCGGCATATCGTCCACTAAGGACAATGACGATTTTGCCCTGTTTCATAATTTTCCTCATGGCTGCGTTCTGTAAATAAAATAAATTCAGGCGAAATTAGTTTACTTATATTGGCGCGCAATGTCAAATATTTACAAAACATTTGTATACTAACTTAGGCTTTATTTGACCAAGTAAATTGTGTTTTTACTTTGTATATATGATTTTGTGGAAGGGACTATTTGCTTCGCATAAAACACTAAAGATTGCCCTCGAATTTTAGGATTACGTTTCCCTATTTCTAAATACATAATTTTTACCCACCTTTAATGTTCACAGCTAACCGGATATAGAGACAGATATCACAGTCCAGATTTTCCAATTCAACTTTGGAAAGACGGAATATTGCCGGCAAACGGCAAACTTCAAAGTTGAGAAAGTACTTTAGACGTCGACTCCACAAGACATAATTTCTTGCGTAGTCAGCTTTACAACGGTAGGACTTGTGTCGATGGGACTTTGTGTTTTCTAATGTGTTGTTTGTGTTGATATTGACTTAATTATCAAACAAATAAGCTTTATCTTGCCTACAGGCGATCTAAGCTTCACTCATTTCTTAAACTGATTGATTATGTGATAACAAACTGTGAAGACAGAGGGAGTTGTAAAATCGACCAAAACTTAAAAGTAAGTGACCATGAATCCATTGAAATTTTAGTTAAAATTGGGAAAAAGTGCAATAAAAACAAAAATATGTAATCTATAAAATACTGTAAATATGACGAGACCCATTTCATATCTGAAATTACGAAAAATTCACTCTTCATTAATTTTTATACGGATAGACCGTACAATTTGAATTATATATGTAATCAATTTGTGTCGGGCATCAAAAAAGGAATCACACGCAAGTGAACTGGAGCTTTCATAGAAAACTGAAAGGTAAACTGACACAGTGCCACAATTGCCAAATGTTTGGGCACGGCGAAAAGAACTGTCATGTTAGGACATATTGTGGTATTTGTGCCGGTCCTCACAAAACAAATGAATGCGACAATACTTCGGTAAGCAAATGTGCGAACTGCAGCGGTAATCATAAGGCCACCGATCTTACATGTGTGAGCCGAGTCAAATACTTGGAGATAAGAGAAAAATCCGAAAAGCGAAAAAATTTCCCTCAATCAGCTATGAGAGCTTTCAACACTGCACGAGCTTCTACTTGTTTCCCCGCTTCCTCCACAAAACATTTGTCGCTCTCTTCAATGAAAGACTTTCCAACACTTCCACCACGGAGCCGTGGACAGGACAGCAACATGTGTTCAAATGCGAACTTTAACACCCCAACTAATGCTTGGAAAGATTGCACTCAAACCGGTTTGAATCCAAGCAACATCGCTGGCGGCAAAGACACTAGCACACTTTTCACATTGGATGAGCTCAGCGCGTTAACAATGGAAATGATTTCGCAACTTGCAAATTGTAAATCCAAATTGGATCAATTCAATGTTATCGCACATTTAGCAGCTAAGTTTGTTTATTCTGTCGGAAAATAATTATATGGTAGATAGCTACATAAACATTGTAACTTGGAATGCGAGAGGCATTCGTCACAAAAGTCTAGAGCTTATGAATTTTTTAAATAGCAACAATGTTGATATTGTGCTTCTCACTGAGACTTGGCTCAATCATAATTTTAAATTATCCACGCCCAATTATAAGTGTTACCGTGTTGATAGAACCGAGCGATTGGGTGGAGGTGTTGCAATTCTGATAAAAAGATCAATTCAACATTCGCTCTTACCTGTTATAAACACGCGCTTCGTTGAGAACTTAGGTATAGAAGTAGAGCTAAGAAACCAAAGAAAGATTCAAATTTACTGTGTTTATTTTCCCGGGGGTTTAGCTTCTAACGATAGAAGAATAGGCATGAATAATGATTTACGCCGACTCTTTACTGTTAATGCAGACCTTCTAATAGGGGGTGATCTTAACTGTCGTCACAGGGATTGGGGTTGCTTAAGAGCAAACGCTTGGGGAAACCTGCTAGCGAATCTAACCTCAATGTTGAACGTTTCTGTCTTGTATCCTACTAGTCCCACATATGTCCCATCTTGCTCCCGTTTTCGTGCGTCTACTCTTGATTTCTTTGTAACCAATTGTCCCGGACTGATATCACAACCGGAATCTATTGATGGTCTACCTTCCGATCACAACCCAGTTTTATGCCGACTTCTCCGGTCTGGTATACAAAAAGTGCAATATTCCTATAAATTTCAGCTAGCGAACTGGTCAAATTTTAGATCGGTGATAAATGCGAAACTTCGTGCAATAAACGTCAACCTAAATAACATAGTAACGAAGGGCGACGTTGATAGTCACATACATAATATCACCAAAACCATCCTAGATGCTATCGAAGTGTGTGTTCCCAAAATTCCTGTAAAAAAATCTGTGATAAAACTTCCACCAATTGTACAAGAGCTTATTCGAATGCGAAATATAGCTAAAAGAAATTGGCAAAGGTATCGAATCATTGATTACCGCATACAAATGAAGTATCTCAACAAACTAATTTCGAAGCATCTCGTACGGCAACGCAATGAAAGGTGGAATAATAAACTTAAAGATCTTGACAAGAACGCTAAGCCTTTCTGGAATATGGTCAAATTAGTCAAATGTAAGAACAGACAATTGCCTTTCCTCAAAAACACTAGCAACACGTTCTTTACTGATGAGGAAAAAGCAAATGCGCTGGCGTTAAACTTTGCCAAAAATCACACAGTATCCTCAAACATGGGCGACGCAGCAACAAATATATTAGTAAACTGTGAAGTTCAACGTCTAAATACAGATGTTGTTGAAACACCTGCAAGTGCTTATGTATCTGAGGAAGGAATTAGAAACATTATCAGGAACCTAAAGACACGAAAAGCAGGTATTAGATCTAATAAAAAATCTATACGTTAAACATTTGCCGAGGTCGGCAGTAAAATACTTAACGTATATTATAAACGGATGTTTGAAATTGAAATATTTCCCTTACGCCTGGAAATTCGCAAAAGTAGTGCCAATTCTTAAAGCTGGAAAAACACCTAATAATGTGGACAGCTATAGGCCTGTTAGTTTGCTCAGTAGTTTAAGTAAAATCTATGAAAAAATACTTAAGGAGAAACTACTAAGATTTATAGATGAGCACGACATATTTCCCGACGAACAGTTCGGCTTTAGAAAATGGCACAGTACTTCCCACCAGGTGCTCAGAATTTGTAAGCATATTAAAACTTCACGTTCTCAAGGTAAATCCACCGGTATGATATTGTTCGATATAGAGAAGGCTTTCGACTCTGTTTGGCACGACGGTTTGATCTTTAAAATGATCAACTTCAATTTCCCCAAATATTTGTGTAAAATAGTCCAGAGCTTTTTGTCGTCCCGTCTTTTTCAAGTCCACGTTAACAATGGTATCTCGAATGATATGCCCGTCCCAATGGGTGCTCCTCAAGGTGCAGTACTGTCACCAATTTTGTACAATTTGTACACGTCAGATTTCCCGAACTTGCCTCAGTGTCAGGCCGCTATCTTTGCTGATGACACAGCAATATTTGCTTCTCATAAATTCGCTCTCAACATTGAGACGAATCTAAACCATGCGATTCAAATATTGGGAAAATATTTCAATAAATGGAAAATTAAATTAAATGGGGATAAAACGCAAGCTATCTTTTTCACCCGAAAAAGAAAAGCTTGTTTTCTACCCAGCACGCAAACGCCACTCCAGCTAAATGGAAAAAATATAGTTTGGGAAAAATCTGTGAAGTATCTGGGCATTTATCTAGACACAAGACTGACATTCAAAGAACATATTACAAGAACGCTGAACAAAGTTAAATTAGCAACTAACATAATGTACCCCTTTATTAACAGGAAGTCGAAGCTAACGAAGGAAAATAAAATAATAATTCTGAAGGTGATCTTCCAAGCATTACTTCTATATGGTTGTCCAGTTTGGGGTAATAGCGCTAAATCCCACATTAAACGCTTGCAAGTGTCACAAAATAAAACACTTAAAATGATGCTAAATCTACCATGGCACCACTCAACGATTGATCTCCACGAAAGAGCGAATGTTGAATTGATTTCTGATAGAATTCAAAAGCTGAATACGAAATTTCTGTCGAGCTGTATCTTTGCTGATAATATCCTCGTAAACCAATTGAGCAGTTAAATTACATAGCAAAAAAATATAAAAAATCGTTGTATTCAATTACACACTTCTTTACATTTATTTATCTAATTATTTATTTATTAAGTGATTATTTAATTTATTTATTACTCATTTATTTATTTATTTATTAATTTATTTATATAATTTTTTACAAATTTATTTACTAATTCAAATATTTATTTATTTAATCATTTATATATTTATTTATTTATTTATTTATTTATTTATTTACTTATTTATTTATTATTTTATTTATTTATTTATATATATATATATATTTAATTATTCGTTTGTTAACTCTTTGATTCGTTATTAATATATACAATTGTTAATTTATCAGTTTGTCATTTTGTTTTCGTTTATGTACATATATTTATTTTTTCTTATTCGTTTATGCAAACGGATGTTTACTTACAATCTAGTCATATTTTTTTTGTTTTTTTTTTTTATTTTATTTTTATATATTTATTCTTTTCTTTTTTTTTTGTATTTGCGAAGGGTTTTCACGAATTTCCCTTCCTAACATAACATAATATTTATATTCTAAATTAAAATTTTCCATAACACTTAGATAATATTTCAGTAGGAATATACATTTGTATTGTATCTCTGAATTGTAAAATGTGCGGTAACTCCAGCTTTTTGTAATATTTATTTCGAATAAAATGAATCTATCTATCTAACACAATGATGAAAGTAAAGCAAATTCCCATTAATAATGCTGAATGGTTTAATAGTAAACTTAGACAGGCCAAATTGACCAAAATCAACTTGTATAAAAAAGCTGTCCTATGCAATACCCCACATCTCTGGTCAAACTACCGCGAGCATAGAAACCAATACAAAAAAAATATTAACATAGCTAAGTCAACCTTCATCAAAAGACAAATAGATTGTGCGCCAAATCAAAAAGATATGTGGAACAAATTAAAAAAATACGTATTTATATCTTATATCTATAACACGATCTGTGATACATCTGGACTACGTTAATTTAATTGATGAGTGCAATATAGATTTAAAGTTTAATGTTGTAGGCCTAGAAACTATCAAAAGTGCAATAGAAACCCTAAACAAAAAAGAAGACTTTAACTTTATGCGCATTAAAATGATTAAGGACTCCCGAAATATTACCGGACCAATTCTCCAAAGAATAATTAATATATCTCTTAGTGCAGGAATATTCCCAGAAGCATGGAAAGAATCCATAATAATCCCTTCAAAGAAAAAGACTAGTGCAATAACATTTAGTGACTACCGACCCATAAATATGATGCCTATCTATGAAAAAATATTAGAAAAAATTGTCATGTTACAATTACAGGAACATTTGAAAAATCAGTTTCTCTTGTACAGTTTTCAATCCGGATTTCGAGCTAACCATTCATGCGAAACGTGCATAAATTTTGTGATTAACGAATGGAAACGAGATATCGATGATAGAAAAGTGGTTGTAGCAATTTTCTTAGATTTAAAAAGAGCCTTTGAGACTGTTTACCACAGTATCCTTTTAAAGAAACTTGTGCGCTACGGCATAAAATCAACAGAACTGAACTGGTTTAAAACGTTTATAACTGGTAGAACCCAAAGAACATCAGTTAATGGTAAAGTATCTGAACCAATAAAAATTGAAGTTGGGATACCACAAGGTACTTTTCTTGGAGTGTTATTGTTCCTGTTATTTATAAATGATGTGGTTAAAGTGGTAAAATTTTCTAAGCTTGTTCTTTTTGCCGATGATGCACTGCTTTATATCTCTGGTGCCGATATAGAAACTTGCGTGAATAACATTAACCGAGACCGTGAAAACATTAATAAATGGTTAAAAATGAACTTTTGCTTAATGTGGAAAAAACTAAATGTATGGTGTTTCGTAGTATCTCTGTAAATTCTGTCCCAACCGTAAACGTAAAAATTAATAACGAACCAATTGAAGTGGTGAATAATCTTAAATACCTTGGCGTTATGCTAGACGACAGACTATATTTTGAAGACCATATAGACTAAATATGTAAGAAAGTGTTAAAAAAATTGGTGTGTTAAGGAAAATGAGACAGAATGTTTCCACGACATCAGCTATAAATGTGTTTAATGTACTAGTAAAGCCTCATTTCGATTATTGTGCATGTGTTATTATTCATGTGTCCAAAATCTTACAAGGATAGACTTCAGCTACTGCAAAATAAAGCTATGAGAACAATATTAAAATGTAACAGATACACATCGAAAAGAAATATGACAGCCGCCCTAATGTGGTTAAACATAAACCAACGTTTATATGTTCTGACAATTTTATTTGTCTTCAAAATAAAAAATAATATGCTACCTGGATACCTTTGTACCCACGCTCATACTGAAGATGATGCAGTTTATGTACTAAGAAATGCGAGAGATCTACGAATTGATAGAGCACGAACTACGAGCGGTCAGCGAACCATTTTTTACATGGGATTTGTAGAATTTAACAACTTGCCACCTGACATCAAATACTTAACAAACATAATAGAATTTAAAAGAAAATTAATTAACTTCGTGAAACTAAACCATATTTGAAAACAAATAATTTTTCACTTGTCCACTAAAAATCAATGTAAATAGTTTATATTTGTATGTTAAAAATAGCTAATTGAAGCTAAATAAAGTATTTTCAATTCAATTAAAAAAAATAACTATATCTTGCAACTTAAACTAACATATTCCTTATTTTCTTAACAAAGTTATTGGAACTATATAATATGCATGCGCCATTATTCTTTTGGTAATTTAGTTTAAGTTGCTCAAACGCACGATGGCACTCGTGTATAAAAAAAGATTTTTTGAATTTACGACTTTTGTATTTTTCCTTATTTGTATCGCTGCTGAACTTTTGCTAGACAGACGTGTTTTCTTATTTTTCTTTTGCTAATACTCTGACATAAATCTTGCTATTTAAACTTAATCTGTATAGACTTTTTTGGAACAAGAAAAGTTTTCTATAAACTAAGAAAATTAAACTTTAAAAACTTTGTAAAACGGCGTTTTTTATTTTATTAAAAAATATAACCACTAACTTCAAAAAACTTAAATCTGACTTAAATTCTTAAATAACTTATTTTTAGATTAATGTGTACACGCAACTCAAGCAGAAATCACAAACACATGCATTGTCATGCTGAGTTCATGCAAGAAAAATATATGTATTTGTGGATGTCTGTTAGAGTTTGGCAATTCCGTCTCCTACGATGTCAACCAATTAGCACCTTCTGCGCCATCTGATTTTCAGTTAGCATTACATTTATATTTAAACCTTTGTTATAACGAATAAACTCATTCCTTTCTGTATTCTCAAACCAAGCGGACATTCATTTTTCAATTCATATCTCTGATAGGTTATGGGCCCAGTCCCGGTACATACTATATTAAAAGCAAATTAAATTTTTCCCTTTTAATAATGGCCAACGCCATACGTATCGAAACATTGTCCAAAAGTAATTTTGAGACATGGAAAATACAGATGGAAGCTGTCCTCGTAAAAAACGAGACGTGGATATACGTCTGCGGTGAAAAGCCGAAACCCGAAGTGGTTGGAGACGACGCAGACGCACTTGCAGCATCACAACATCTGCAAGAAGCATGGGTAGCAGAAGATCGCAAGGCCAAATCGGATCTCATCCTGGCCATCAGCCCATCTGAACTGAGTCAGATTAGAGGATGTTCAACCTCAAGGGAGATCTGGCTGAAACTCGAAAAAGTATACGCATCCAAAGGACCCGCTCGGAAGGCAACGTTGTTAAAGCAACTAACCCAAAACAAGATGATGGAAGGAGACGACATACGGGAGTATCTTTCCAAATTTTTTGACATCGTAGACAGGCTCCAAAATATGGAAGTCAACGTTAATGATGAGTTACTCTCTGTTATGTTGTTGTACAGTCTGCCTGATTCATTTGAAAATTTCAGGTGTGCGATCGAATCGCGAGACAACCTACCCGACATCGAAACATTAAAAGTGAAAATCATCGAAGAGCACGACGCGAGAATTCGCAAAACCAATGACCGACCCTCTGGAGCACTGTTCGCCAAACAAACCCCCAGTAGCAGATACGCCAATGAAAAATCAAAAAACAGGAACGGCAACAGCACAGAAAATCAACCCTTCAGATATAGCTGCAATTACTGTGGAAAAAAAGGACACAAGGCAGCTGATTGTTTTAAAAAGAAAGACATGAAAACAAGTGCAGGACACTCCTACAAATCATATTTAATCGACACATCCAATGAAGTTTCCTTGGACGATAGGTGGTGCTTAGATAGTGGATGCACCTCTCATGTTTGTAAGGATGAGTCACTTCTTAAAAACCGGGAACTCATAAGATCAAGTCTAAAGCTTGCAACATCTTCATCATCGTCCATCACAGCAAAGGGTGACGTAGCTATATCGATACGGAATGGAAACGAAAACGTTGATGTTAAACTGAATAACACGCTGCACGTTCCCGATTTGCGCACCAACTTGATATCCGTCGCCAAGATTGTAGATAAAGGCGATATAGTAGTGTTCACCAAAAACAAGGCATTTATTCAAGACAAAGACAACCAAACGAAAATTGTAGCCGAACGCGAGGGTGATTTATTTTATGTGCGTTCAGAACACCAGCAAAGCCACCTCGCAACAGACAATGTCGAAGAACCCGATATTTGGCGCAGAAAACTCGGTCATTTGAACACACACGATCTCTTACTCATGGCCAAAAAGCAGTTAATTCCTCAGTTGAAAGGAAGTCCGAAAATATGCGAAACATGCATAGCATGCAAACTGTCACGTTTGCCATTTCAAAATCGAAACGAGCGTTCCAGTGAATTGTTGGATATAATACACAGCGATGTATGTGGGCCTATGAGAACTGAGTCCCATGGTGGATCTCGTTACTTCATAACCTTCATCGATGACAGTAGCCGATTTTGTATGACATATTTTATACAAGGGAAGAATGAGATTGTCTCAAAGTTCATCGAATTCAAAAACTTCGCGCAGACTCAAACAGGCAGACAAATAAAGGCCTTGCAGTCGGATAATGGAACCGAATACTGCAACAGAGTAATGGATAACATCCTGAAGGAACACGGTATCAAGCGCCGACTCACGACTGTATATACTCCCGAACAGAACGGAGTTGCCGAGAGGAAAAATCGAACCTTGGTAGAATCGGCGAGGTGTATGCTGAAAGAGTCAGGTCTTCCATCAACTTTTTGGGCTGAAGCTGTAGCCACAGCAAATCATATTAGAAATCGATGTACAACAAAAAGCCTAGATGGAGAAATACCTTATGAAAAGTGGACAGGTAAACAACCAAAATTAAATTACCTGCATCGATTTGGTAACAAAGTTTATATCCTGGATAAGACTCACGGGAAAGGAAAGTTTGATGACAGAGGCATCGAGGGAATCTTCGTTGGTTATTCTGACACACACAAAGGCTATAGAGTGTGGGTTCCATCTCAACAGAAAATTCACATCTCGAGAGACGTCAAGTTTGTTGACCTTCAAAATCAAGGAAACTTCAATGAGTTTACAAGCGAAGAGACTCTAAATGGACGTTACAGTCTGGAAGATTCAAATGCCACAACTGTCACTATATTTCAAAAGAAACCAAAACAAGATATATCAAACAACGAAAATGTCAAATGCGAAATCGAAACATGGTCGACTCCTTTGCAATTTAATAAATTTGAAAAAGCAGAGTGTTCAAAAAATAGACGAGGCACATCGAGTTTAGTGAAAATCTACAAGCACAGATCGGGAAGACCAGCAAAACAGAGAACTGGTCAGCGAGGTCGTCCGAGAAAAATCTTTAATAAAGTTGAAGATATTGTGGAGACAGTCAATGATCGAACGCAGAACAAAGATGAAATGAAGCCAGAAGACGTGGACTTTGCAATGAATGCTTCGGAAGTTCCTATCTCACAAGCGATATCAGGTGACGATAAATCCGATTGGGAAGAAGCCATTTACTCGGAGTTCAGAAATTTAGTCGCAAACAACACATGGGAAATCGAAAATAAACCCGAGCATGGAAGGACGATTGGCTGCAGGATAGTACTTCGAAATAAGTGGACTGCTGATGGTGTACTCGAGAGGAGGAAATCCAGATTAGTGGCGAAAGGTTTCTCGCAGAAACCTGGAATAGATTTTGGTGACACATTTGCTCCAGTTGCCAGATTGAGCTCATTGAGGCTTCTGATTGCCCTTGCTGCTAGGGAAAGTTTAAAAATTTCTCAACTGGACATAACGTCAGCCTACTTGAACGGCAGAGTTGACGAGGATATTTTCATGGACAAGCCGCAATTTTTGGAGGTAATGTTGCAAAGAATGTCAACCACGGATGATGACGGGAAGCTCAGAAGCCAAGCAGATAAAATGCTCAAAGATCTTAGAGGTGGTATCAACAAGGTCTGTAAACTCCAAAAGGCATTATATGGACTCCGTCAGTCCGGACGACAATGGAACATCGAGATTGACAGAACGCTAAAAAATACAGGATTGGTTCCAACTGAATCCGACTCATGTGTCTATCATGACAAGTGCAAGAAAACATTCGTGCTTATCTACGTCGACGATATTCTCATATTTTCAAGTGACCAAATTATGGAAGATCGTATCAAGCGAACTTTGTCTGAGAAATTCACCGTGCGAGATCTAGGAGAAGCGAAATGCTGTCTAGGCATTCAGATCAAAAGATCGCAGCACAAGATACAACTATCGCAGAGCGGATACATCGAAGACGTCTTGAAAAGGTTTTCAATGGAGAATAGTAAACCGGTGGCCACTCCAATGATAGCCGATCGTTAACTTATAAAGGAAAGTGAACAAGTTGAGGAACCTCGACATGAGAGACCTTATCGGGAGCTGGTGGGTGCATTAATGTATCTCGCTTTGGCCACTCGCCCAGATATTGCCTATTCGGTAAGTGCTCTCAGTCAATATAATAATTGTTACAGCAACAAACATTGGATTGCCGCGAAGCGAGTATTGCGTGATCTCAGAGGCACGACCCAACTGGGACTAGAATTCGAGAAAGATGTCAAGACACCGATTTGCTTTGTTGATGCTGATTGGGGGAACTGTACACTGGATCGTCGCTCTTACACAGGTTCAGTTTTTATTCTCGAAAATGCTTCAATATCCTGGGAATCACGAAAGCAACGAACAGTGGCTCTTTCCTCAACCGAAGCAGAGTACATGGCTATCAGCGATGCAAGTAGGGAAGCAGTCTACTTGTCAAATTTTCTGAAGGAGTTGGGCTTTAACCAACTAAGAAAAATTTCAATGTACAATGACAATCAAGGAGCTGGAAAGCTGGCCGAAAATCCTGTGTTTCACTCACGATCTAAACACATTGACATTAGGTATCATTACATTCGTGAAGTGGTCAGGAACTCATCCATTTCACTAGATTACATGCCAACGGAGAAGATGGTAGCAGACATTCTCACCAAGCCTTTGACAAAACCTAATCATGCGAGATGCCTACTGGGACTTGGACTTCATGATCTCCGGACCACGAATTGAGCGGGGCTGTTAGAGTTTGGCAATTCCGTCTCCTACGATGTCAACCAATTAGCGCCTTCTGCGCCATCTGATTTTCAGTTAGCATTATATTTATATTTAAACTTTTGTTATAACGAATAAACTCATTCCTTTCTGTATTCTCAAACCAAGCGGACATTCATTTTTCAATCCATATCTCTGATAATGTCTCCCTCTTGCACATATACATACACACTATAAAAAAAAGGACCTTAAATTATTTAAATCAGCCATCATTTCTACGACAAAGGAAAAAAAAGTATGTTACATAAATACTACGGCAAACTATACACTTTTGGGCTGGTCGTCCATGGAAAGATGCGACGAAAGAGGTTCTTCACTGTGTTCTGCCTGCTACAAGAATTGTCGGTGCTGGCGTTCTACATCTTTCGTATCGCGGGCTGAGACCGCCCTACTGAGCCGAAGACTCTCCGCGAAATTTTTGGCGAAGTCTCGTTCGTAGCTTAGTCGCTTATCCACAGGCCTAGCATTGAGTTGCTGGCTATAAAATAGTTTCTTTGTTAGGGAAATAGTTTCGCTTCTTTATATATGTTGAAATAAAGATACTGATCCAGCGAAATCCTAAGATATTGGATATACTTCGACTCGTCAGTGGCTGCCCATGTAGTCCAGAAATTGTGAGCTTTCGCCAATTCTGGATAATATCCCCAGAGGGCACGGAAAACGGCATCCTAGACAATAAAGTCTCACTTTCCCGAAAGTTAATTTTTAACTTCCAGTCGTCGCAATATCGCTGAATTTCATCGAAGTCACGCTGCCAGAGATTTCGAATGTCTTCGAGCTTCTCTCTTCGCAATCAATTCGTTGGCGTACGCTTCGGCATGGGGAAGGAATCTTACAAGGTTACTGGTAAATATATTGAAGAGGATCGGCGACAACATGACAGCCCCCTGTTGCAGACCATTTATTAAATAAAATAACCCAGTTACATTGCCATTTTTCACAATTAACTTGCCTTTCGACTAGCGTATAAACAAGCATGTACAACAGTTGTTTGCTGATGCTCAGACTACTCAACTTGTAAAAGAGTCCTTCTAACCATACGGTGGTCCGCCTTGAAACCAAATTGATTATCCGGAATAATATTCATGTCCTCAACCCAATAGTACAGGGCTCTACTTACCATTTTCTGAAAAACCTTGCTGATGTTTGGGAGAAGAATCATAGATCGGAGATTTTCCGGATTGGATGGATCTTTTCCCAGTTAATTGATGGGGTTCAAAACCGTCTTCCAATGCATCGGATAATATACATTATTGAACCCTTTGTTGAATTTGAATTCTCTGAACTTGTCGCTCGGGGGTCAACCCCGGCCATCTTTATTAGTTTAATTCAAAAAATTTAAACTTACAGCTAGTTAAGAACTAGGAGTTTTGAAAAACTGAACTTAATGCTATGCTAAACTAGTGGGAGAGTATGACTGGTTTAGGATTAGATACAACATTCTGGATATAGGTTCGTTGGTGTCATAGTTAGTGCGGTGAGGGACGAGACGGAAGAAGGAGACAGATATAAGGTTACGGGGTTTAGTATTGAGAGAGATCAATCGCAGCAGTGCGGGGCAGTCAATATTTCCGGTTAGAATCAGTAATATCATGGCGTTGTTCACGGGAATGCAAATCTTGGCCCAACTACCAACAAGCCGACTTGCATCCTTCAGTAAGCCATTTTTTTCGTCGGAACAGTTTATTTTGAACCAATGACCGTTGGTATAGGACATCGTTTGGAAAAGCGATGGGGAGTTCTCTTCACATGCCTAACGACTAGGGCACTGCATATTGAGATAGCTCACACCTTGACTACAGACTCCTGCGTCGTCTGTGTTCGTAACTTAATGGCGAGGCGTGGAACGCCCCTCGAGTTTCACAGCGACAATGGAAAGAATTTCCACGAGACCGAACATGAACTTAAAAAGTCCCTGAAAGCCATCCAACAAAACAAACTGATAGAGACCTACATCGCAAACACAATCAATTTTTCAATTTATATGCATTTTTATTATTTCATTTTTCAAACTTACATGCTAGACAAAAAAATGTTTAAAACTAGCTTAATTAACTTAGTTATGTATATACTAACTTACTAGCCCTATACGGGCGCTCTAAGCTAAAACTAACAATCAAACCTATGTCTTTCGAGTTCCTAATATTTACTTTATTTAAATTTAAGAAACTAATAATAAGACTAAGAAAAATCGCAAATCACCAAGTGGAAGTTCATTCTACCGGCATCCCCACACATGGGTGGTAGTTGCGATCGATTGATACGATCCATTAAATACACGCTTTATGCAATAAGACCTACGGAGAATCCCTCAGTTGAATTATTACGCAGTATGCTGATAGAAGTGGAAAACATATTATATTCTCGGCCTTTAACTTATATTCCCATCGATACCGAAAATGAAAAGGCTCCTACACCTAACCATTTCCTCGTAAGGTAACGACGAAGGCAAAGTGCTGAAAAAAATTGGCATATGACGCAGCAGTTCACATATAGCTTCTGGAAATGTGGAGTACCTGTGGAATCGCGTCTTTAAGCAAACGCGCCTTAATGCAGGGCAGACAACCCTTGACAAAGCGGACGCTATCTCGTGACATTTTATCTCGTGACGGACGCGGCATTTCTAAACCTTATTTTTTAGCTTTTTCAATGGTGGACACCAAAACCATCCCACGGACCAACGACATATCTATTTCATTCAAATTATTTCGTATAAATTCGAGATATATATTCTAGAGACTGTAAGTAGTATATTCTTACGCAACTAATTGAATTCTATTAAACATTTGTATTTCGTATACATAAAGGAATTTGTAAAGTCTTTTGCGTTTGATTATAGAAGGCGTCTTCACAACTATATCTAGTTGCCTAGAGAGCGTTAAAAGATAATATGTTTATAATTTTTCAATATTCTAATGACGATTATTACATTAATTACTAACAATTTCAAGGAGTCTTAAGGCATATTATAAGCAACCTCATCTCGTCTGACGTCACGTCGACACACATGCAAATATGAATGTGAAAAGCCCCACAGAACGCAATCTTAAGAAAAACGTAGATTCCGGCGGCAGAGTATATTTCTTACACTTATCCAGTTGAAATCGTGTTACGTCATCTTTTTGTTGTCATTAGCATGCGGCAATTCCTACAACCATATGTCAACAAAATCTGTCATAGAAGCAATTTATGAAAGGCACCGTTGTGTGGGTCTTCGCGCAAATATATTGATAAACAAAGTGACTCATTAATAATTGCAGAAATGCGAAATTCGTTGTGCGAATTAAAACCTGTACATAAGAATAATTAATTTCGACGTTTCCCGGCGCTTATGTGTTTTGCACAAAGCGTAAATTTAACTCGAATTTCTAAGCGGCCAGCGTAACTCATTTTCTTACAAAATGATTAACTTCCCTAGATTTTCTTCAACTCTTCGATCAAACAGTGATCTAGATATTAATGTGGGGAAAGATTGTGCTACGAGTACGGCGCGGCCGGCCTTAATACACTTTCAAAATGGTAAAAACAATTTATTTAAAATATATTCTTCAGTACATTCTCTTTCGCAGGGCAAGATTCGCCTGCTTATAGATCGCTTCTTAAAGAACTTCGGAAAGCGGTGTCTGATTGCATGGGTCCAGCAGAGGTGTCAGGAGTCGTTGAAAGCACAATTTTATATATCATTCGTCTCTTTATTTTTGACTCAACTTGCCGTCGCAAAAATGCTGGAGAAATTAAATCTAAATTTGCTATCTTATTTGAGAAATCCGCAGATAAGATTTTTAAAATTGCTGAAGAACTTGCAAGTTTAATAAATGATGCATCTAAAAAAAATTTAGAATTGCTTTCGCATATTTCGCCAGGAGAAAATGTAAGGAAGTGTTGGGGTACAGACATATCATTAGTTTTTCCAACTTTTAAAAACAATAATATACACCAACTTCAAAGCATGTCAGCGAAGCAAGAAGTTAAGAAACGTAAAACTAAATCTTGCCCAGTTGAAGAAAATTCACAAACTCTTGAATTAAATTTGTATCAATTAATCGAAAGTCTAGATACGGCGCAATTAAACAATATGATTCATGCACTTAAGTCTAAACGAAATGCAGCGGATATTAAAAATGACTTATCCGAAATTATTGGGTTAAATGATGACGTTATATTATCGAGTATTGTAAACAATCAAGAAAGCGTCTTAGAAATACTGAACAATATTCTGAACAATGCTAACCCTACGAAAAAACTTTCAATTCACGAAAAGATTTGCAAACCCAGACCAACAGTGGCCACTTCAATTGTTGTGCAGTCTCAATTGGAAAAGGATCTGTCAAGGCAGAGTCGTAGAAATGACAAAAAGATCAGTAGATTATTAAAATGTGAATCTTTGTCAAAAACAACTTCTTTACATCAAACATTGAATCCAATACTACTGCGATCGCAGCAGCAAAAGAAACTCATTGAAAATATTAAACAGCAACCTATTTTACATACTACGAAAGTGGCTAAAACCAATTATCAGGCAACGCCACACTATCCATATGTGTTTGACAGTCCGTTGCTCGCTAAGGGTCATGCCTCTTTTATTGGTGGGAACAAAATTAGTCTCCCGGAATCTGCGGAACGAATCAATACAAAACAATATGAAGAAGTTAAAATTTATGCGCCTCCACCACTTGCGTTGACAATTGGTCAAAATCGAATAAATATTCAGGATTTGGATAGTGTTGGAAAGATTGTATTTCGTGATACTGAGAAGTTAAATCGGATACAATCTGTAGTATTCTCCGCAGCATATCACAGTAACAACAATTTGTTGATATGTGCGCCTACAGGTGCTGGAAAAACCAATGTAGCAATGCTTACAATAGTGGCAACGATCAGATCTCATATGGAAAATGGGGTAATTGACCTCGACGCTTTCAAAGTTGTTTATATTGCTCCAATGAAAGCGTTGGCTGCAGAAATGGTTGATAATTTTAGCAAGCGCCTTAAACCTCTGCAAATAAACGTACGTGAGTTAACAGGAGATATGCAACTAACAAAAACCGAAATGCAGAAAACCCAAATTCTTGTCACAACTCCTGAGAAGTGGGATGTTGTAACACGCAAAGGAGGGGGCGATGTGTCAATTTTAAATATTGTAAAACTGTTGATCATTGATGAGGTTCATTTATTGCACGGAGAACGTGGACCTGTTATAGAAGCCCTCGTTGCCAGAACTTTGCGTTTAGTCGAATCATTACAGAGTATGATTCGTATAGTTGGTTTATCAGCAACATTGCCCAATTACATTGATGTGGCTCACTTCTTACGTGTCAATCCTATGAAGGGCCTATTTTATTTTGATAGCCGATTTCGCCCAGTGCCACTTGACACACATTTCATCGGTACGAAAACAACAAAACCACTCCAGACATTGATTGAAATGGACAATATTTGCTACACAAAGTGCCTAGAAATGGTTAAGAAAAATCACCAAGTCATGGTGTTTGTGCACGCCCGTAATGCTACTACTCGGACAGCGTCTATGTTGCGGGAATCGGCAGCACAAAAAAATCAATCTGAACATTTTCTGCCGCAAAACACTGCTGAGTATAAGCTAGCAATACGTAATATATCAAAAAGCAAAAACAAACAGTTAGTTGAGTTTTTCCAATGTGGCATTGCCTTTCATCATGCAGGCATGTTGAGAACAGACCGTCGATTGGTAGAAAAATATTTCGCTGAGGGTTATGTTAAGGTTCTCATTTGCACTGCAACGCTTGCTTGGGGCGTAAATTTACCTGCGCATGCAGTTATTATAAAGGGTACGGATATATATGACTCAGCTCGCGGTTCATTTGTTGACTTGGGAATACTCGATGTTTTACAAATTTTTGGAAGAGCTGGACGTCCACAATATGATAACAGCGGAGTTGGTATCATCATTACAACGCATGAAAAGCTAAATCACTATTTATCGCTTTTAACTAATCAGTTTCCTATAGAATCTAATTTTATTGAATGTTTATCGGACAATCTGAATGCCGAAATCGCATCTGGAACTGTAACCAACGTTGATGAAGCAATTGAATGGCTAAGTTTTACCTATTTGTTCGTTAGAATGCGTTTGAATCCACAACATTATGGTATTGAATATAGCGAAATACAGGCGGATCCATTACTACAAAGTCGCCGTCGAATTCTAATAACAGCTGCGGCGATGAACTTAGATAAAGCGAAAATGATTCGTTTCAACCATAAAACAAATGACTTCAGTATTACAGAGTTGGGAAGAACTGCGTCACACTTTTATATCAAATACCACACGGTTGAAATATTCAACGAACTTTTAAAACAATTTATGAGCGAAAGTGAAATATTCAATATGATATCACATGCGCAAGAGTTTCAACAATTGAAAGTTAGGGACGATGAACTAGAAGAACTAGATGAACTACGGTATAATAACTGCAAAATTCCTTGTCATGGGTGTACGGAAAACGTTGCTGTAAAAGTTAATATTCTTCTGCAAACATACCTGTCCCGTGGTTTTATTAAGTCTTTCTCACTGATTTCTGATATGTCATACATCGTTCAAAATGTGGTGCGTATAGCACGCGCTGTTTTTACAATTGTATTACGAAATAATAATGCTATCTTAGCATCCAAACTACTTCAAATAAGTCAAATGTTTGAAAAACAAATTTGGAGTACAGAAACGCCTCTTCGCCAATTTAATTCATTGAATAACGAAATTAATGATAAAGTTGAGAGTCGGGGCTTAAGTATCTACACTCTGAGAGAAATGAGTTTTTCAGAAGTGAAGGAAATCATCCGTAACGAAAGATGGGCATCACTAGTAATACAATGTGCACATGAATTGCCATTCATTGAACTTGATGTACTCTTACAACCAATAACTCGCACAGTTCTGCGTGTCAGAATGGAGGTAATGGCAACTTTTAAATGGAATGACCGCGTGCATGGAAAAAGTCATGAAAATTTCTGGGTTTGGATAGAAGATCCTGAAACAAATTTTATTTATCACTCAGAATTAGTGCAAATAGCTAAAAAGAATGTACAAAATGGATTAAAACAAATTTTGGTTTGGACAATTCCACTGCGAGAACCCATACCACCACAATATTTTATTAGAATAACAAGTGACACATGGATGGGCAGCAAAGATTTACACCCAGTTAGTTTTAAATATTTAGTTCTTCCAGAACAAAACCCTCCACTCACAGAGCTACTGCCATTGCAACCACTACCCGTTCATGCTTTACAGAATTGTAAATATGAAGCTCTCTATCCATTTTCATATTTTAATCCTATTCAAACTCAAATTTTCCATAATTTGTACCATACCGATAACAACATTCTTCTCTGTGCTCCTACTGGTTCGGGTAAAACTATCGTAGCCGAGATAGCGATCTTTCGAACTTTTGAAACACAAAAAAGTGCAAAGGTAGTATATATTGCACCACTTAAAGCGCTAGTCAAAGAAAGAATAAATGATTGGAGCGTCAGGTTCCAACAAAATCTTAAGAAAAATGTTATCGAACTTACTGGCGATACATCACCTGACATTCTTGCAATAAAAAAAAGTCAAGTCATAGTAACCACGCCCGAGAAGTGGGACAGCATAAGTAGATCATGGCAAACCAGGGAGTATGTGAAAGATGTAGCTTTGATTATAATCGACGAAATTCACTTACTCGGTGAAGATCGCGGTTCAGTTATTGAAGTAATTGTATCACGTACCAATTTTATTACATCATTTACGAAGAAAACGATAAGGATCATCGGTCTTTCAACTGCTTTAGCTAACGCCCATGATCTTGCTAATTGGTTGCGAATTAAGAAAAACTGCCTGTATAATTTTAAACCTTCAGTTCGACCTGTTCCTTTGCAGGTGCATATAAATGGATTCTCTGGCAAACACTACTGCCCACGAATGGCAACAATGAACAGACCAACATATCAAGCCATAAGAACCTATGCGCCCACATCACCTGCTATTGTTTTCGTTTCATCACGAAGACAAACACGATTAACGGCTTTGGATTTAATCACAATTATCGCTGGTGAGGAAAATCCGAAGCAGTTTCTTCATGTCTCAGATGTTGAATTGCAGAAAATTCTACTTAATGTAAAAGATGGAAACGTAAAATTCTGTCTCTCATTTGGCATTGGTCTTCACCATGCTGCACTTTCGGAAAATGATAAAAAAATTGTAGAAGGTCTATTTTTAAAAAAGAAAATACAAGTACTTATTGCCACAGCTACACTGGCATGGGGCATCAATATGCCCGCACGACTTGTTGTAATAAAGGGAACCGAGTACTTTGACAGTAAAGTAAAAAAGTATGTTGACATGTCTGTGATTGATGTTTTGCAGATGATGGGTCGCGCAGGACGGCCACAATTTGATACCGAAGGAGTTGCTGTTATCCTCGTCCATGATGTTAAAAAAAATTTCTACAAACGATTTCTTTACGATCCGTTTCCAGTAGAGTCAACATTGTCTAATGTCCTGCCAGATCACATTAATGCCGAAATCGTATCGGGGACGGTGCAAACAAAATGTGCCGCTGTCGATTATTTAAGCTGGACGTTTTTCTTTAGAAGGTTGCTGCAAAATCCCACGTACTACAATTTAAAAACCATTGACCCGCACGAGGTTAATTTATTTTTATCTGCATTGATGGAAGATGTTTTAAACTGCCTGAAGGACGCAGCCTGTCTAATAGTTACAAAAAATTTTTTAGTGCCTACACTTTTGGGCCGTATAGCATCGTTTTACTATCTCTCGTATCACACGATGAAACATTTTTTAAATGATATTTCATACGACATGGATACTCGTGATCTACTTTTAGTAATTTCGGAATGCTTCGAATTTGAAAAACTGCCGGTAAGACACAACGAAGAGGCAAGTAACGAGTAAGTCTATTAAGTAAATTCTTTGCTTTTATATTTGAATATATATATTATTTCAAGGGAGCTAGCAAAAACTTGTCGCTTCAAATCAAATCTCAGTTATGACTCGCCTTACACAAAAACATTTCTTTTGTTGCAAGCTCATATCGGGCGATTGTCATTGCCAAATACGGACTACTTAACGGATACTAAAACCGTTCTGGATCAAGTTGAAAGGGTGATACAGGTATGTACGTTTGTGCACATATTAGTAACATTTTATCATTATATTGGGTTGCGTATTGTAATTGTGCAAATAAAAAAAGCGGTGCCATGGATGTCCTTAATAGGTCTTTGCAGTTGTTTTTCTTTTCACCGAGACGTTAAGAATTGTTATCGTGGTTGTTCGAGATTGTTTGTTAAGCCCGATAACATCGGCTTTCAAAGTGCCAATAGACACCCGTCAGACATTCTAGATGTGTGAACGTTCACAGGAGAAAAAAATTGATCTAGGCAGAAAACATCAAATTATAAGAAGGTACACAGAAAGAAGCCAGAGCCTTTAAAGAACTCTAAAATGAACCTAAAGAAGAAGCGCGCAAGAAGACGCAGCAAAAAATAAAAAAAAACTTGAGCAGCAAGGAAAGAGAGAAGAACTATACTTTGCAATTGATTGAGCTTGATAATTACTTTTATTTACTTCCTATCAGGAAGTTTCTGTAATCGGACCTTTCGGAATTCAAAATTTTTACATATCCACGTTTCAAGGTCCCAGTAGTCGGATTCCATTGTTTTGAGAAAGATGTCTTTGTGTGTGTATCAAAAAAGGGACAATTTCATTTTTTCAATTAAAATCAATTTAGTTTTCCAAGCATAAAAGTTAAAAATCAATTTGTAGTTTACAACTACCTTATCAGATAAAAAAATATGTATAAATATACACACTGCCGTTCATAAGTTTCAGGACAAATTCTTATAATTAATTTTTTGTTCGATTTTAATTCCAAAAGTTTCATCATATATCCCTACGGATTAGCTTAAAAAATGAGCACCGTTTTTTTTGTTTGCAATGCAGTTGTCTAGGGAATGAATGATGATTTCAAAACAGAAATTATATTTGTTTGTTATCTTGAGATTAGAAGTAGATGGAATAGGCAGAACTACTCGCACTCAAGCCATTTTTTAAAAATCAATCATTGCAGGCTCAATTCGTGGAGAATCAGAAGACATGCTGGACTATGTGGTAAAATATACCAAAACACAAGCAAGTGTGGGCATATATTTCATATATTGGAGATGTTACGGATATTCGGTTAGTATCCGTTGTCCATCCGCTATTATTTTCTATCCGGCCGATGCCCGGTAATTATGCCACTCGTTAAAAAATATTCAATTGAACTTCTTCGTCCCGTCTGATCCCCAATAGCCAAAGACGTTGGATAACCAGCCGAATGGATCGAATATTCTAGCAGCATCACTCAATATTGTTCATTTATTAGTTTTTGGGCTGATTGAGCAACAACTAACCAAATGCTGATTATTATAAAAGTCTCCATTTCTACGACTTCCTTTGGCAGTGATTTTATTAATTCTGGACTGTTAAATGTCCACTTTCGTATCTTGAATCCCCCTCTGCAGTAGCTGTGTCAATTCTTGCTGAGTGTAAGACATTATTCTAGTGAGTTTTCGCCCCCGACGCTATCATCTACGTAGAATCTCTCAAAAACTGTTTTGCTTGACCGTGGATATTGTTGTTTTTCATCTTCATCTCACAGGCATTACGTCTTGACAGTCAGGTTTGGTGCTGATGCTGTTCCATAAGTTACGGTTTTCAGAGCATATTTTTTGATTTGACCTTTGGGATTGAGAGTCAATGTGTTGCAGATTTTGAACTTCCTGGTCGCCTAGAATCCATAGCTCGGAAATAATTAGACCTTGATTTTCATTCGGTTTATCTCTGAGTGTTATTGCTTGGGGCCCAGGTCTTTCTCCGAGATATATATAAATATGTGCTCACCTTTTTTTTATTTTCAATTTTATCTCCCCTCTGTTGACGTTTTTTATAAAAATTTAATTAAAACCTCTTACGCCAAAAATAAACCAAAAGTGTTCAATATGAAAAAATGCAATCGCTGTGTTGATTTCAGTCAAATAAAACTTATTTTAATTAAGTGTTAAATAAAGGTAAAGAAGAAGATTTTGCAATGCAATGTTCAATATGGCTTAAGTGTTTTGAGAATTATGTTTCACTTAAAGTAAAGTCTCAGGCGTCTGGCGTCTTTACTGGCTGACATAAGAATGTCAAAAATGTTGCCGGAACGCCAAACATAATCCATGCCAGTTCAAAAATTAAAGGAGACTAGTATTTTTCTGCCCATTGCACTTTCATTTGCAGCATTTCCACTGAACTTAATTTTTATCGATAATGGACTAACTAAACAACTAATCTGTAAGTCCGCACGTATACTTTGCTGGATAACTAAGCGACAAAAGTACATGAGATTTATTTTTTTTCTCTCTTTGATTGATCAGAACCTGAAACAAAATAAATTAAAGGTTCTTCTCCGACTGAAGAGCGAAAAATGTATGGCAAATTCAATTTAGTAGAATCTGTACATTTTTTTGATGTCGGCTGTAAACACTTTTGCAAATTTCCTCCATCGCAGTAGCAGAAAGACAAATCTTGTTGAACCGTTGCACATAGGAGTAGGTAGGGTAGGTAGGCAGGAGTAACTGGCATTATCTTAGGGAGATTATGCCTCACTTAGACCTTTGAGGTCCTTTGTGCTGTCACATAATCGGCTCACCCAGACTTATCGTTGACCTTATTATTGCATTCGTTTGCTTTTATTGAACAAATTCTATAACCAGAAGGTGGTAAAGGTAAATTTAAGGATGTCCTTGGTATTTATGTTTTCTATATCTTCAAGGTTGTTGAAGAAATAACTACCCATTAATTTTCTTCTTGTCTCTGTGAGCGCCGGGCAGGTACAAGTGTACTACACACTTTCCTCCACCTCATCATCTCTACAGCTTCTACAGAAATCATTGTTAGGCTCTCCAAATCTTCTGGCTTGGTTGTCAATAAGACTTGTTTGCAAATACGCTTACTATCTAGTTCATAGAGAGTTTTAGCATAAAAATAATCATGAAAGTAAATTAATTAAAAATCTAGCGCAAAATTATCAGAAATTATTTTTTAAGGAAGGTGACGAACTAACGTATTCACATGAAGTACAACACGAAATTGTCACAGCCACAGATAGACCAATATACTCCAAAATATATCGTTATCCTCAAATCCATGAGGAAAAATAAAGAGACAGATTTCAGAAATGCTTTCGTTAGGAATAATACAAGAAAGCAATTCCACATACAATTCTCCTCCTTGGATCGTTCCAAAGAAGTCAGATAATTCCGGGCAAAAGAAATTGCGAATAGTTATTAACTATCGAAAGTTGAACCGAGTTACGATAGAAATAAGTTCCTTATTTCAATATCGAAAATATATTGTCGTCTTTTCCGATGACATTTAAGTCTTCAGTACATTTTTTGAAGAACACATTTCAAATGTTCGAAAAATATTTAAAAGATTGAGAAAGGCAAATCTAAATAAGCAAATAGTAAAGTGTAACTTTATGATATTAAAACCAATCAACGTGAATAGCTTATCAAACAGGAATAATTGAGCTGTTGCAATAAACTGCGGTAAGGAAGAAGTGAGCAAGAAAATACACTCTGTATTCAAAGAAAAGAATATGAGCGATAAATGCGTTATTCAAGTTCAAAAGTTAAGGAACCCAAAATTTTGAGTGTGTGGCACGAATGAGAAATTAGAAAGGGATGAAATAAAGGGCACAGTTAATACGCAGAACATAACAATAGAATTTAAAGTGTTTAAATGTGTTCATGTTTTCGAATCGCCTAAAAATAAACGCTGTTATTGAGGTATATATTGGAGCATTCAAAATTATGTTAATTGTTAAAAGAATAAATATAGATTCGGATAAATGTGTTATCTATGAAGAGATTAATGTTAAAAGGTGCTTTATTTGACAAGGATTAAACCATACAACTAAATTATGTGAAAATTATGAAAAAATTATGTATAAAATGTGGTAAAAAAACAGAATGTGTTAATGACCACGTAAATTGTATCAACTGCATCAGAAGTAAAGAACCTCTTAACCTTCCCAACATAGGCGTTGAACACGGTGTACGGTACGATGTTCGGTGTACAGACGTAGATTGCAATTGCAAAAAAAAAAACTAATTGAATCAGTGAAATACGAAAAACGGAAATTTCGCAGCGATAGTCTCCTGAAAATATAAAAGATGTGCAGATTTTTCCAATAAAAACCGTTAGTTCAAGCTCAATTTAATGCGGAGTCAAAAAATGTATAAGTATAGATTGGCGGTTTGGTCGAATGCACAAAATGACTGGGAGAACTACAGAACAGCAAGAAATATATTTAAAAAAAGCGATTGATAAGACACAAAAAGATTTTATTATCAACAAAATACAAGCATCCAAACACCACAAAGATATGTAGAGAATCATAAAATCACTGGTGCTAAAAAACATAAAAGTACAATAATTGGTGTTGTATGTCAAGTAAATTCAATGTGTTTTTTTTTGTTGCAAGTGTATGTCGTCTAAATCAAGACATTCCCTGTTTGCAATATGTAAATCAAATTTTGTCAACATACAAAACATTTAAATTTAATAATATAAAGCTTAATGACATTAAAATATATTAAAGACTATGAAAAATAGAAAAGATTCTAAAATGTTAAGTGTGAGCATGGTTAGCCATGCGTTGTACAGTATTGCTCCCAAATTGTGAGTATTACATGTACTATATATACATACATATATGTATAAAAAAAAATTACTTAGAGAAACGGAATATTTTGGTCATATCAATGAAATTTGGCTCGCTGTGGTCTGATTCCAGAAAGGTTGACAGCTGAGTGCTTATATGCAACATTATCCGAAGAAAACCTTTCATCTGGCAAATCAAAAAAAATTTTACTTAATTTGCATTTTTTTTATATAATAACAGCAGCTTAGATCTATTTCCTTCTCTTTCTTCGCAATAACTCTTCAATACTCAATACAACAAATCATTTAAACTTTATCTATTCAACAATTTCAATTGTGAGCATACACAAAGTCTGTGTAAAGGTCAACGTAAATTGTAAAGTTTTAATCTTTATGGTGGGCCAAAGTGGCTGCTTTTTATGGTTTTTGGTGTTGAACAATTTCACCCCTGCTGTTCAACCATTTTTCAAAAGATCCTATTTGATTAAATGCTCGTATGAGTTACTCAAGGCTCAGAGTATCAAAATCTTTGCGAAAATCCACGAATACAATAAGGCCATGTGGATTTTCGTCCAAGCGCTTCACAAAAAATTTTGTACTTTTAACAAAACTGATAGTATGCCTCTTTTATTCATCGGTTTTTGTACAAAATAATGCCGTATAATCACAGGCCCGTTTCTTTGCCTACAGATTTAATATCTTGTTTCGAGATCGAGCACACCCACCACTACTCAAAAATTAACCCTCAGGCTGAGTTAGCATCATATCCTACAAATTGCTCAACAATAATGATAAAATGTTTTTTACGTCTTCGCATGGGCCAAACCAACCTTACACACAGCCATCTACTATCCAAAAGCGACCCTCCAACATGCCATCTTTGCAATAGCAACATCATCCTCTCCACCAAACACTTACTTGATTGCCAGAAGATAAACGACGCAGTAAAAAGCTTCTCCGCCATTCCACTAGCAGACTTACTAAAAACGCCTACTGAAACTAATATAAGAAATGTATATAAAGTATTAAGAATTCTAAAAATTAACAAAAATATATAAGCTATTAAGAACTAGCCGATAGCCCTGGTAGCTAGTGCTATTCCTTTATATTACTAAGTTAATTTAATTACTTATTAATAAAGATTTAATAATAATAATAAGTTTCGTTAATACTTTATATATTAATTTAATATTTTCCTCGGAAGGGTTCCTTAATATATCTACAATTGATTTACTCTTTATAAGCTTAGATATACCATATTTAGTTTTGTTGCAGTTAAAAAGTAGATGAGGAATGGTGAGCATCTCGTTGTTGCAGATGTGACATCTTGTTGGATCTTTTTTTCGAGTAGATGGTTGTGGGTTGCTCTTGTGTGACCCATTCGGAGTCAGTAATAATTTACTTTGTTTAATATATCCTTTTTATTTGGGATAAAAAACGTGACGAGTGGTTCATTGGCTGATTGTTTCGCAGTTGCATCGGTAAATTCGTTTCCTTTTATCTCAGCGTGCCCAGGTACCCATAGAATTTTGAGACTGTCCTTGTGTGCTATAAGGTTGTCCCTAATGCATCGTATGGTTGGATCATTGTTATTGATGTTTTTGACAGCATTGATTGTAGATAGACTATCAGTGCAAATGATTGTTTTCTGTTTGATGTTCAACTTAGTTGCTGTCAGGATTCCTATGGCTTCGGCTGATAAAACGAATGCAAAATTTGAAAGTATACCTTTGCAAAGAATTTTTTTCGGATACTCGTTTTTTGTTCCGTCGGTGTAAACAAAGTTTGTATTTGTACGTTTTTTCTGCAAATACCAATTCGTAGTTTTCAATGCTTGTCAAGTTTTTAGGCAGCATGGAAAGATCCGCAACAAAGGAACAAAGGAAAGTTGCAGCGGCCAAGGAGGATAAACAGATGACCTTGTTGTTTTGGATTTGGTGGGATATCTACCAATTTTGCAAAGAGAATAATGTTGTTGAGTGTTGAGGGGCACTTAGCGGTTCTTTTATGGTTTGATATTTGTTTTGCAAATGGTATTATAGGTGCGTTATCTGCAAATGAAATTTTAGTCAACAGGCGAGACGCAATATATCCAAATCTCTGTTCAACGGAGTGTAGTCCAGATTCAATGAGCATGTTCAAGGTCGGTGTTGTTTTAAACGCTCTAAGGGCAAGCCTTATTGCTGTATGGTATTCTGGCTAAATAAGTTGAAGAGTAGATTTAGCGCATCTGCCATTAATTGGAAGTCCGTAGTCGAGTTTTGAAAGAACGATCGATTTTATAATACTAATTAGGGTGTTAACATGAGCACAACTAGTTTTGTTTGTTAGATATTTAATGATGTTTAATGTGATGAGGTTCTACGTTACAGATGTTAATATTATTGAAAAATAGGTTAATAGTCTTTGGGCAGCTTGTTTTTCAACATATGTGTAACAAATTGCTTTTAGCAAAAGATATGACAGCACCTGATTATCTAGACCAGTTTTCGATGTTAGTAAGGATGTTAAGAAAGAGTTCACTAACTTTTGAGACGTCTTTGCATTTCGTAAGTATTATAAGGTCGTCCGCATACAGGGAATGCCGTATTATGTGAAATTTGGACAGAATGGTACTTATTTCGTTGAATGCTATAACAAAGATTATCACAGAAAGTGGTGATCCTTGCGGAATACCACTTTTAAATTTGTAAAGCTTTGAATACTTATTGTTAATTCTGATGCGGAATTTCCTGTTGCTTAAAAACGATTTTATATATCCAAATATTTTTGGACCCACTTTCCATTTAATTAAAGTGTTTAAAACAACGTGTATCCCAATTCTGTCAAAAGCCATTTGAAAGTCGATTGACAGGATCAAGATGTGGTTCTTTGTTGATAACGATGAAGCTATATATTCGTCGATATATAGGACGGCGTCGGTTGTGCTACGTTCTTGTTTAAAACCTACTTGGTTGTCGCTAATGAGACTATTGCAATCAATTAACCACTGCAGTCTCTTGGCAATTATTTTTTCTAAAACTTTTCCCATGCAAGGGAGAAGAGAAATTGATATAAAGGGTATTTTGAGAGACAGTGGGCAATGTTTAAGCATAGGGTATGATATACGATCGAAACCTGGGGTTTTGCCTTTAACCAAGTGGAGACACTTTTCCAGTTCCATTAAATTGATTGGTACTTCAATTAATTGTGCAGAGGGTGTTATGCTTAATGTGTAGGGATAAGTTTGCAATGTATTGTGTTAAGCTTGTAAAAATTCTGGTGCAAAGTTATTTTCTTCTGATTGTGAAGACCAACTTTCTGCGAAGTAGTTGTCAATATCTGGGGAATTGGAAAAAGTTTGGTTGTTGGATTTAACAATTTTGATGAATTGGGGGGTATAATTGCTGGTGAGTGCCTTTATGCCAGACCAAAGTTTTCTGGGTGTCGAGTTGGAGTTGATGTTGTTTGTAAATTTCCACCATGGAACTTGCTCTTCCTGTATTTCGATGCTTAGACTTACATCCGTAATAAATTTTGTATATAATCTTTAAAAACTTAGATTACTTTTTTATGAAAATGACAATTCCTCCACTTTGTTTCTTTTCTGTTTGAAAATTCTGCATTGAAATCATCTGGTACAAAAAATTTTCTTACATAACATATAACTTGAATTTGGTTGATGCGAAAGCGAGGGTTAAATGATAACGTTTAGTATTTGCTCCTAGCAACAATTAAACAACAAAAATAATTGTTGTAACACACGACACTGTACTGCTGACGACGCCACACGGACTTCACATCATTGAGCACGCTGCCAGGTGCAGTATAGAACGAAGTATAGAAGTCAACCAAGAGAATACGGCTAAATACATTGTCATATTTCTTTGGCACATTTTCATTGTTTCTGTTATACTTTAATTGTTATTCTGTGCATTCAGCACACTTATGTAAGTTGGGCATTGATCGTAATTGGTGTTAATTGTTTTTATTAATTTGTAAATAAGGAATTTTTGTTTTAGTTTTTAGGGTTAAAGAGAAAAACAATTCATAAAGACTATCCATTATTCATTGATAAGCCACAACTGTTTTTCTTTATATACAAGTTTGTGTGTTTGGTAGAAATAAACGATTCAAGCAAGTTTAAGTGCTTGATTAGAACACAAAAAACAATACGTCGAATCCAATTAGTTTATGTGGATAAATGGATAAAAGGAATTAGATAAACGAATCTAAACAACCTATTGTTATATATTAATCGAGTTTTCTTCCTTTTTTGAACAGGCAATGATGGATTATTGTGCGGAAAGGGGATGGCTTCATGTGACATTGAGATTACAACTGATTTCACAGAGTATAGTTCAAGCATGTTGGTTTGATGAACCGGTGTTTTTGACACTGCCGCATGTGGTAGAAAACAAGTTAAACAACTTCTATCAAATAAGATCAAACCTCCCGATTGATTACCCAGAAATTACATTACCCGTTTTAAAGGAAATATGCAATAACGAACCTAAATCTGATCAATTATCATCATTGCGAGAATGCTTTGAAGAAAAGGAAATCGAGAACATTTCCAAAGTGAGTAATTAATGCTCCGAATTTACGCAATTTATTTGAATAAATATGCATTTGCCCTTTCTAATTAGGTTATCAAAGACTTACCCGAATTGACTGCCACGATACACCTACAAAAGTCGTTTGAAGACTCTTTGGTAAATGTTAATATATCTGAGTGCATCGACGTCAAACCGAATGAAGTAAGATATCAAAAGTCCTAAGGTTACCATTCACATATTTTTTTTTTTTTTCAATAGAGCCATGTGGTATGCGTCAACATTTTTCGGACAGCTTCTTCTGACAGCAGCTTTGTTTATTGTCCCAAATACTTTAAAACGAAACACGAGGGATGGTTTCTCGTTCTTGGTTGTCAGTCAGACAACACTCTTTTAGCTTTAAAGAGAGTCTTCATTCGTAATAAACGGTCTACACATCGACTATGTTTTAAAACCCCCTCCAAACGAGGAAGGTTTTTGATTAGTGTTTATCTAATGTCTGACTGTTACATTGGATTAGATCAACAATTCGACCTACAGATAAATGTTCTATGATGGGTTTTAAGATTTTTATTACATTTTGAGGTGTTTTAAAATGTAATAAATATTTAGATAAGCGATATCACTAAAATCTTTTTTTGTTTTTAAAAATGTTCCTTCTCAAACAGTTTATGTATTATTTGTTCAAATTACAAATATGTTCATGAATTAAGTGTTGTGCAAGGTAATAGGCATATGCAAAGAAAACTTGAATAGTTTGCTAAAGTCACATTCATTTAACGCGACTCTTGCAACGAATTTTATTTTGCTCAATTTTCTTAACTTTGTTATTAAAAAAATGTATAAACTTGTCAATAAATAATAAATCATTTAATATTATTCCTTTTTCATCCTGATCCATAAAACAATTAAAGAATTGTTTCATTTTTCAACAAAAAGAAGGAAATATTTGACCGAATGTACATAATTATGAATTAATCTTTAAAAATTGTTTCCAAATCCATTTATTCATAGAAAATATAGAAAGCGTGTCAGGTGGTGTCACCGTGACACTCTGGGGCCACTAGAGTTGCAAAGTCAGGGGGCTGTGAAACGTTCATCTGCTGGTATTGGTGGTAGCTCTTGAGTTTCTTGAATTTCGACTGCCATCTGCATTCTAGTCCTTTTGCAGTACCGCCTTATCATTTTGCTACCATGATCAGAAATAGTTCAGACATCAGGACTTGCGTCTGTAGTGCATCTGATGGATTGTTGTGGTGTTGGATATGTTCCTGGTTTTTTTAAGTTTAAATATCCATTTTTTTTAGTATATGTGTCTTTACTTTCTGTATTGAGGATGATGCGTGGAACCACAAGTGGATCTGATGTATTTCTGGGTTATTCTGAAAGCATCTCTGTTATGCTCGTAACTGGAACAAAAGCCTCCATGAGACTGCTAGAACTGCTCTTGTACGCTGTAATGCATCAAGATCTTGTGTAGAATCTTGCATCAAGGTACAGTTTGGCTGCAATGTGAGGATTCCATCATCCTTCAGTGAAATCTCTTGGATCTCTCTTCCGCAAATTAAACGTTAAAAGTCTAATATCTATCCAAAACATAAATCCAGCTATTATCATTATTGCGTTACATCCAAACGGTTGATGGCCTGATATTTCTGAGGTAACAATGCGGCGACAAGTCTTTTGTGTGGGTCAGCAGATCCATATCGCATCTGCTGCTACAAGATCGGTGATTTAACATGGGATGCTGCTGCTGACATAAATATCTTTCGACGAACCTAGTACATTTACCAAGCTCCTCCCTTGCCATTCTGTAGTAGGACTCTCGCAGTAAATTTACTGTTTGATAGTACAGCGATGGTTCAAAGAACACATACTTCTTTTTGTGAGGCGTCGGTACCGGTATGATTTAATATTTCAAAGTCTCCCGTATTCATTAACGGTACTCTTACATCAAATATGACGTTCTGCTGGGTTATCCTGGCTCTTGCTGTCAAAAGGCCATAGAGCCCTAATAAACTCGACTGTGTTTCTTCACCTCCAATATGCAACTGAGGAGGTAAGAGATTCCTTATTGATGATAACTGCGAGCGAAGTTGGTCTAGAGTACTTTTTAGTTGATTTATCTTTGCATGATGAAGGTCCAGTAACGAATTTTACACTTGTTGGTAACTCAGCATTGCTAATGTTGCAAACGTTGACACTGCAAAGAAATGCTATTCTTCCTCACTATGATCCTTGGAATTCATTGTATGCCTTTTCAAGATTTCCAAGTCATCTTTAAAGGCTTGCAATATGTTGGTCGTTGATTCCGCAATTGAACTTTGATTTTTGATCAGCTGGAGTATGTGGTTCTCAATTGATTTCGATTCTTGAATTAGGTACTCATACTGTTCCCCCTCAAATCCAACAAATAAAATCGAATGGGGATTGTTTTGACCATGCCTCTGGTAGCCTTGACGCTACTTGTTCCAGCAGAAAGTCATTGTTGCTTTTGGTAACTGTCAATTGATTTTTGAATTGGTGAATGATGTTTTGTGTCAATGCATTGGATTTTATCATGCAGATATCGTTCATATCATTGACAAGATTCTGGAACCCTTCAAATTCTCTCCAGTAGTTCGTGAGATCACATTATATGATTATCTTCTGGTGACTAAGTTGACATCTCCCATTTCCTTGAAGGGGGTTACTTTTTATGGATTCTTCCTCTGCATACCGTGGCGATGTGTGAACTTGTCCTATTGACATAAGGACTAAACTAGTGAGCCATTACCCTTTGAGTGGTTTAAGTCGTACAGATTTTTTCCCCACCTCGTTTAAGATGTACTGTTCTTTATCGCCAAGTCCATTTGTTTGCATCTTAGACATTAGGCTTGGCTCTGTAGCTTCTGAGTCTTCTAAATATTCATTTCCTTTGGAAGCACTTCTTTGTTTTCAATCGAAAATGGGCATAGTTCGGTCTCTTAATACATCCCTTGCAAAACCAAGCTCTTCCCCAGTATGCAAACTCTTTGTGAATATGATCCATTTTCGAGAACCACTCGATGCGTGGTAGAATGCATGGATGCTTTTTTGAGTCTTGTAAGTGTGAGTTTTCTAATCTGCCTCTCACAACTATCATAGAAGATGATCTACCAAACTTTCTGCTTTCTATTGAATATTTCGGACGATAGCTTTTCGGGCTTCATTGAGTTCCGTTGTAGTCAGGTCTTCAGTTTTTCTGTTTTCTCTATTGATTCTGCAGTTATACGCAAATCTCATACAGTAGGCAGTAGAATCTGGCATAACAAGAGAATTTTTCAACGAAGTTGTTTGTAGTTGAAGCCGTTGAAAACGCGACAACCTTCGCCTCAGCTACCTCAGTTAGGGGCAATATTTGCTGGGGCCAAAAGCTTGACTCTACACGAAGCCAATCAGGACTAGAGGGTGATCTTCGCGTTGCTCAGGAGCAAACGCTAAAGTGCACAATCCAGAGATTTATCCGCTGAGTTTGCATTCCTCCAGGATGGATACTTTCGTATCCAGGAGAATGTTATTGTAGAGTCTGTCCAAGCAAAAACCTCTTTTATATTGGATCCATGGATTTTCAGAAGTTCCATTACAATTTTAGATAGAACATGAGCACCGCAAAGCTCTAATCTGAGTAGCGGCAGTTTTTTCCTTATTGGTGCCACCCTTGTCTTGCCGGTTAGTAATGTAATTCTGTAATTTCCGTTTTGTAGTGAGGTTCTGGAACATACTACAGCTCCATATGCTATTTCTGATGCATCACAAAACCCATGTAGCTCGAATCGTTGAATTCTGCCGGAAGATTTTTCTTAAAGTTGACAACGTATTGCTTCAACTCTTTGGGAAGAGGTTCATCCCATTGGATTTCCATAGTTGTTGGATAAGAATTTTTGCGCTTATAGTGACGGGTTCAAGCCATTCTAGGGGCTCGTAAAGTCTTTTGATTTCTGCTAATGTTTTCCCTTCCGTTAATGGATGTTCTACGTTTGTTGAATGATCGATGTTGTTTTTGAATTGAAAGGTATCCGCAAGTGGGTTCCAGTGAATACAGAGAGTTTAATTGTTTCTTCTTCGTCGATTCCGATCTGACTGTGGTTGTGTGTTTCTGGTCTAATGTCCTTTAATAATTCTTTGTCTTTAGTTGCCCATTTTCGTGGATGGAAGCCAGCTTCTTGCAGCAATTAAGCCTGAACTTCCTTGCATTCGATTAACACATCGTGGCCGCACATGTCCTTTGCTGTTCATCATTAGCTGTTGGGAGTTCTTATAGCTAGATATGGTGCTGCCACCATTTTGTAAGTCACTGTTGTGAGGGTATACTCTTTAATGGGCATTTTGGTTTCAGTGGAAGTTTTCTCTGATCCGTCGAATACCACACGGGCTGCATGATGGGGTAAATAGGTTCGTTTTAGATTTGTCGAGGTTTGATACTTCCACCGTATGTCCTAGGTCTATAAACTCATTCATGACTTTCACGTAGTCCTCTTTCCAGATGTCAAAGATTGGCAATCGCTCTATTTTTAGATTCTCCCACATTCTTTTCAAGTCCTGACTCCCTTTTGAATGGTATTTTAACAACATATCTTCCATCCTTATAACGATGATAAGAATCTTGATAAAATTCTTCACATTCTTGATCGGTTGGTTTCTGATGATTTCGCTTCGTAACTTCTTCAATCTCCCAGAATTGTTCTCGAATGACGTTTGAACAAATAAACCAATGATTTTAAGGATTTTTTTCGTTTCTGTCGTTTTTCGACCAGAGATATGCCAACCGAATTGAAAGTACAAGAGCTTGTACTTGGATGAAGAAGCCTGACTCAAATCTTGGAGAAATCATTATCTCCACTCTGCTTTGAGCCACGCCCTCATCAGTTGCTCCTAGTCCGCTAACTTCTTCAAACTCCATTTCTTTTTTTAAGTGCAATGTCTGTGCTACTTCCTCTGTTACTAGTGTCTGGGATCCAGGATCAGTAAATGCTCTAAACAATCGTCCGTGCCCCAGGTTGTTTTTCATCTTAATAACTGCTGTGGCAAGCAAAATGTTTTGATTTTGAAGACCACAGTTTGATTGTATCGTAGAGTCTCGGTGATATTCGGATTATTGTCTCTCCGTCTTCTCAAAGTTCAGTAAAGAGTGGTGCTTTTTGTTACAATGCTTTGCTCATTAAATGAATGATAATAGGATCCCATGATGCCGTTTTGAAACCCATGATATGTATTGCTAATAGCCCTTCTTTAGTAGCATCTAGGATTGCTTTCACAGAGTTCCCCGTTGACTAACTTCCTTGATTAGCATCTTATCGATGCGCATGAAGACGATTTTGCTTTCGTTATTGTATCTTTAATGTCTCCCATGCACAATAATAATAAGAACTCGAAATTGTCAGATGTTGAATAAGCTGCATTGATTTACCTTCCAAATGAGTTTTAAGACTCCATTCTTTTAGTGTCACTAATGATGATTTATTATGTATGATGGAGGAGAAGATATCGTAAAACGAACGCCAATCTAAATAATTTCCTTTGAATGTTGGTATTTTCAAAGGTGGCAATTTCGTTTCTGATTGCCTTGAAATATCTGTTGTTTTCGATTCTCGTTATGCAGAAGCCATTTAATGAAAGCATCTGTTTAAAGTCCTTGTAATGTCCCATTTTTACATAGGAAATCTTCATATCTTCTTTCGATGCTTCTGCCATGAAATCCTCTTGCAACTCCGTGATATTGTTTAATTGCTCCAACAATATCTTCTGTTGATATTCGAAAATTTCTTTCGAATAATTTTTAAAGGTCACCTCGAACTCTTCGATATTTTTCATAATTGCCTCTATCTTTAAACGTAATTTCTTAACGCGCTTAATTTGTACTGTAGTCTCAGAGGCTTTAGAGGACTTCACAAAACGTTCACGTTCTTCTTGATGAACTATACATTCGAGCAAGGTCTTAACTTCCATGTACAAAAGCTCCACCTTTCCACTTGTTTGATACGCTCGTGATTTTCCCGAAATGCCCTTCAAATTTCTTTGATTTTTGCCAAACGGTCGTCTTTGTAGGACTAAGTTTTCCTCGTCGTGCTATCCTTTTTGACGTTAACTCTGGTTTTTTCTAGCTCTTTAGCTAGAGTTTTCTGCTTTGCGTCCAGATTTAAACTTCTGCTTCATCAGCCATTATTGCGAGTTATAAAATGTACGATGGTTTCATCACTTTCACTTTTCACACCCAGTGTTTTAGCCCTGGTAATGCAATTTAATGTATTATAAATCAATATTATGTAGCTAACGCTAAAACCAATGTAACAGCAACTTTTCACATAAATTCAAAGACCTCTTGCCCCTGGCGGGGGGAAGTCTATAAATGAAACGCTAGTTCTATTGCTGTAAGTTGAATCAAATGAGTTTTTATTGTGAGAACTTTAATACTAAAATACTGCTTACTTTACGAAATATGTACAACACAAAAAATTAGTTACAAAAGCGCAGTCAGCAACATTATATTTTTATTTTACTGACCGGCTGGGAACACAGTTTTTATGAAAAAAATAAAAAAATTAAAGATATAGAAAGCATGTCAGGTGTTGTCAGCGTGTCAAAGGTATTAAGTCAGAAAGTGCAGTTTTAATTAAATTTATTTGAATTTAAAATTGTTTTATTATCTTGGAAAATATGCATCAAAGGTATATTGAGACATTTAAAAAAAATATTTGTATTCATAATTTTTCGATCACTTAACTCCTTATCATCATGTCATTTTGTACTATTTGTAAAATTTTGTTTCTCCTTAAATACTTCAGACAGAATATAAAACTATGTCATGCAGTTGAAAACGGAAATGTTTAATTCATTAAAACAAAAGCTTGAGCAAGTAAATAATAATAAATTAATGACAATAACGAAAATAAGATATCTTCATCGATTGCAGTGCCAGCATTTTTTATAAAAATTTCAGAACTAAAGTTTTATATTTAGTTTGGAGTGGATAATCTTTGAGACACCTAATTTTTCTTCTCCTAAAGAAGCTTAAAATCTTCGGAGTATTTTAGAGCATTTTTTCTTACTCACAAATAAATAAAGAAAACAAAAAGTAAACAAAAACAGCAATTGGTCGACAACAGTTTTCGTTATTCAACTTGGGCAGTAGAGTAACTTTAATGCGAGACCCATGTTTGCGTAAAAAAATATACTTAACGTCTGTTATTTCGAAGAGTACGTAGCTCTTTATTCTACCAGGATGGGGAAGACGGGCAGTTTCTAACAGGAACATATTGAACCGACTGAGCAAAGCATTTGAACAATTCATTGTAATTGAACTCGGCAACATTGTCGATCGATGCGTTAGTGTTAATTTTTTAATAAGCTGTTTATATCTAATTGTTTGATAAGTTTTTTAAATTAACAAACTTGTCGAGCGAATCTGCGGCATCGAAAAAGGAATCGATAGTATCAACTGCGAGTTGATAGGCACGAACGGGTTGGGAAGGCAGGAATGAACAACAACAAATGATGTAGATGTGATGTTTTGCGAGATTAAATTTAACACAAACGAACTCAAAGGAGGAGTTGCGTGTACCCATGGCAAGGGATGCATCCAGGCAGTTATTAATTGCAAGTTTAACGCCACGGCCACAAGAATTGATTCCTGCCTGGTCACAATCAGCCCGAATTACATTGAAAGAAAATGGAAACACTTCGTAGCTAGAAATAGAATGGGAAAGATTAGGCTCCATGAGAGCGAAAACACCATATGGTTACATATGGGAGTTCAAAACAGGAACAGAGTAAGGCTGCGCGCACAGTGGTGCGACAAAGCGATGCGATGCGAGAAGCGGTGCGGTGCGAGAAGCGTTGCGATGCGAGAACCGGTGCAGATTCGATACTAGGTTTGATGCGAAATGCGATGTTGTGCGCACAATGAAAACTGCTCTGTGCTGTTCTGATGCTTGTCGCGATGAGTTTATCATCAGAGGAAAATTTTTTAAACGAAAGTTTATATTTCGATATATACTTCTTCCCACTTCTTTTCCACAACAATTCTGCTGTGATAGTTTTTATTTTTCTGGTCTCAAAGTGGCCGCCTTTCGAAAATTGCTGAAATGAGTTGTTCTGAATCCATTTCACAAAATTAACTACAAAAATTATCACGCAAGTACAACGATTATTTCTTTTATGACAATCACCACCAATGTCCAATACAAAATACAGTCACAAATAGCGGAATTTCTTGTCTTCTCCCCTTGGTTTTAAATTTCCTTCAAAAAAAAAGAAATTTCATCAGAAGAAACAAAAACAAAAATGAATACTTCTCGCACAGAATCGCTTGAAAACTGGTCAGAACAGTTTGAGTGCGAGAAGCTTGCGAGAGGTTTGCGAGAAGCTCGCATTTGTCGCACCGAATATCGCTTCACTGTGCACACGTACATAAGAACACGTGTGAACAGTTTTCTCGCAAACAAACGCTTCTCGCATCGCATCGCTTTGTCGCACCACTGTGCGCGCAGCCTAAGGGGCGAAAAATGTTCTTGTTCTTTGAAGATGAGAGATGGCTGGTTAGTTAGGGTGTGCTATGTTTGCACTTCACTTAGGCTTCTGGTTGGGTCCGTTGTGATCCCCTATCTCTTGTGTGGAGAAGATTTAAGCTAAAGTGGCGGAGAAAGAAGGTGGAAAAAGGTGGGTGATGTCAGAGGAATTGGTATGGTCGGGAAATCTTTTTGTTCGTTTTGCGAAATTCATAATCTCACCGATCCCAATTTTTTTGAGGTACACAAAATCCGGTATCAGTCCACAGTATTTTGTATCGCAGTCTCGCTGTTGCATGGCAGTGAAAGAGGAAGTGCTCCAGATCTTCCTTTTCCTCCTCGCAGCTTTGGCATGTTGCGGTTTCTGCTAGTCCAAGCCTGTGTAAGTGGAGGCCAAGGTTAATGTGCCCTGTAACCAGTCCCAACATTAGCCTAAGATTCCGTTTGTTGGAGCTCTGAGCTCGTTTCGCTACCTTGTTAGTTGGTTTTTCTTTTATCGATTTTGCTGTTCTGCACGTTGTTAGGTTGACCCAGTGGTTTTTGAATTCCCGGGTTGCCTATTCGTTTACAGCTCTTTAAATAGTTGTCAGCGGGACGCGTATTTCCTTTACAGGGTTTTGTTGGCCATTTCCTGCTTCTTTCGTGCCAGATCGTGAGGTTTTTCGTTTCTCGTTACACCTTCGACACCCAAATCAGACTGACGGTGTTCCCGATTGGTAGTTTGTTGAGTTTGTGTTTGCACTTCCTTACCAGTGTTGATACTGATAGATGGTTTGTAATAACTTTGATAGCTGCAGTACTATCGGAGCAGATAAGTTTTTGCATCCCCCGTATGTTGGGGTCGGTGAGCTTTTCTACTTCAGTTAGTATTGCGAAAACTTCAGTGACGAATGGTTCAAGATGATTTGAGATTTCCATTGGTAAGTTCGAACAGTAGATCCCTGCCCCTGATTCAGACTATATGTAAGAACCGTTGTAATAACACCAGGTTCTCTTGTCGCGTTTCCTTTCGTCGAAGAAGTTCTGGTTGGAAAAATTGTCTTAAAATTTTTTTTGAAGGTGAGAGTTTTCTCCTCTAGGTCGCTTAGACGATCTATTAGTATGCCCGGTATGTACTAAGGGAGCCTGTCGACTACAAAATATATATACTATATATACCATGATGGATTTAATAGAGCTACGGGTAGTATATTGTTGGTACCAAAACGGACGAGGGGAAATTGAAATAAGTACTGGCTCCGCTTTCAGCTACGGTTCTAGAGGTGCGGGGCTTAAAGGTAGGAGTGATAGCCCACGCTCTGGAATTTATAAATGTTTGTACTGCCTCACATTTACAGGTCTAGGAATACGGGTCTTAGAGGTACCGTAAAAAAAATTCCAGAAAACTTTTTACACGGCATGCGCTATGGAATTTACAGATGTAACGGGAGCTGGAAAGAGATAAGTTCTAGAAAATTTTACCATAGAACGAGCGCTTTATATGTGAAATAGAAATAACTATAATAAATTGTTTCGGAAAAAGCTTTAAGAAAATTATAAAGAAAAAATTTTGACCTGATTATTTAATAAAATGAAATTTGTTGTAATTTAATATGAACCCTTTAAAATTTTAAACAATTCAAGTTTGTGGTTCCTGAATACTGAATACTGTGAGTATGACTTAACATTCAGTCGGCATTCAAATTTTTTGAGCATTTGACTCGTTTCCAGTTATTGTTTTCTTAATAGTTACTTTGATTGGTATATTCTTTATATGCCTGAAAACATAAACGCTTAAATATTGCAGCATAAAATTTTACTTTTATTAAGTGTTTGTCGCAAGTTATGAGGAAAATTAAACTTTTATCTTGAAGGCTGCCCAATGGAGTTTAACAAAAGTAAAACTCAACACTTTATTAAACGTTATATTTATTCTTTAATTGACCGTCAAAATTGAACTTTATGCTTTATTTTAATAACTTCTGATCTTCCTTCTTGAATCAATCTACATTTGCCAGTGCATACAAAATGGAATGTGCACTTTAATGTTACGTCGGCTTTGCCGATTTAAGCTTTTTCAAACAGCTGTACAATATAACATGTGTGACCACGGTGATTGAAGTTTACAATTTTCCTCTTTCTCTAATTTAATTTCCCCTTTATGCTTTCCTTAGATATTTCTTATATTAATGCCGCGCATCAAGTGCGTGGGCAAAAATTGTTGAACAATATGCCGACTCTTACTCTACTGAGATGGCATTATTGTGAAGAAAAGAAGACGACGATGGTGGCGCAGTCAACTGTAGCGCTTTGCCAATCGGTCTTCATTTAGTGCGTGGTTTTATCTTGTCCGGGTTTTATTTGTTGTTAAGTTTAAATTGTTTGTCTCGGAACTCTTTTTGTTGGGAACCAACATTAAAAAAATCATGGAGTTATGTAAGTGAAAAATGTACAATATGGAAAAGATAAGTTCTATGAATTACACATAGGCCATACATACATATATAAATTCCATAGCCCCTGCTGTACTTGAAGTTTTCTGTATTTTTTTGCCAGTAACTCTAAGACCCCTTGTTGTAAGGCCATACATACATGCTTGCGAGAAGTCACATGGCCTCTAATTTTAATTTGTCTGTCTTATATATTACTTTGCACCTTCTGAATCATTATTTCTTATTATTTATCAGTTTTCTTATATTATATTTGTCACAATTTCTTCAGCATTGTCACTAGGAAAATATCATTTCTAATTATTAAATATAGTAAGTGAACTCTAATTGCAGTAACAACACTTGACCACTTAAAAAGAAAAAGAAACATAATCATACACAACTTCCCAGAAGTTGAAACTAGTAGGCATAAGATATAAACAGCAATTTCAAACCTTATAGACAGAGTTTTTGTATTGAATTAAAAAAAACAACAGAACTTTCATTCAAGGAACGACTTCACTGAGGAAAAAGTTTACCAAAAAGGGAACCTCAAAACTAACTTCAAGAACTTTACATACTATTAAAACAAAAAAGGAATAATCTTGTTAGCAATGGAATCACATTAACGGATGAAGAGATAAACAGAAAAATGTCAAAAAAGGAAACCTAGAAACGTAAAAGACCAGAGGAAACTAAAACAAAGCAAATGGTAAGACACAGCAATAATAAAAAAGCAGGAAAAAGGTGACTCTAGTCAGTACAATACGCCCATAGCAATTGTGAAATTTTTCAAAAACAGCTTGCTTACGAAAATGCAACCGCAAACATATTAACTCGCACATTTGTCAAAAAAATAACAGAATCACCACAATTAGACGAAGACGCAATGTAAGTAGTGTTTTGGACCGTAGATTGCATAGTTAGCTAAAATTAGTGTTTAAAAGGTCAATAAGAAAACACCAACTAAAGGATTAATTTTTGCATTTAACCGTTAAACAAGATTTCTACTTCTGATAGCTATCTAAGAGAAAGAATTTTCATGATGCTTCGAGCCGGATTAGCCAGAGATACACTGTTATTGTTGTTAAAAAATCTGACTTAATATTTCAGTTCAAAGTTACCCAAGGCCGGGACATTGTTATATAAGATTTAGGTGCGAAATAAGAAAAATGGAGTTGAATACCTTTCGAACAAAGGGATGGCTTGGTGAACCAGAAGAGGACTCGGAGAAGTGTTCATCTGTATGTTTCCAGATTTCCGAATATGCGAGCGAAAATCAAAAAGCATATTTCAAATTGTTTGAAATGTATTATGTACACCAGTCCCTTTCGAAACTCTCCATGTTGACCATACAGGACCACTTCCGTCTCTTGAGACTAAACACAAAAACTTGTTGGTTGCTATTGACGCTTTCACAAAACTCGTCAAACTGCACTGCATTAATTCTATGAGCGCCGAAGTTATTTGCTCACTACAGAATATTTTGAATCTTTAAGCAGATTAAGAAGGATTATATCTGTTAGAGGAATATGTTTCACTTCCCTCGAATTCAGTGAATTTGTCCTTCAAGCTTTTATTAGACATGTGAAAGTAGCTGTAGGTACTCCACAAGCGAATGCACAAGTGGAGCGTGTCAACCGGGTGTTGACCCTAATGTTGAGTAAATTGGAGTGAAGGAATCGGGCCACTAGATTGTTTGAATAAGTGTCGGAAATATGATATATCGAAAGAAGGTAATACCATTAAGGTTGGAAGGAGAAGCATGTCCCTATGACCGAGACCGGTCATATTGTCTGTCGGCCGAACTGGCACCGCCATCTATGGCTTTCTTTATAAACTACTCGACGAAACCTAAAATACTAAAAGTATTTGTAAAACAATATTCGACTAACAGTAGTAACTTTATTCTCGAAACAATCGTTCGAAACTTAAAAGCGAACATCAGAGGTATGATCTTTGAGAAATGTAACCATGTTCTGACACACGACTCATTATTGCTAACGACGCTTCTCGGATATTTGATCATTCAGAACTCTGCCAGGTGCCGACGCTGCATATAAGTCAACCGAGGGCAAGACCACATTCATCGTGTCAGCAAGCGGCTAAATACACAATTGTCATATCTTATTGCTTTGACGTAATTTTTGTTCTTTTTTCCCTACAATGCCTTTAATTTTCATTTTGTGCATTCGGCACTTATTATGTATTTAAATATTAAATTAAATAATTTGATTAAAACCAAGCAAGCTCCTTGTCCACTTTGAGAGAAAATTTCTTTGGATTATTTACACTCCTCATTACCTAAATGTCTTCGTGTACTGTGGTAGGCAGGCTAACTTGGGATGGAGTTGGCTGGAAACTATCATATAAAACAGAAGCCAATCAGTAACTTAGTGTTAAACAATCACTTTTAGAATAAGCTTCAAAAATAAAAACGAATTTGCAAATAATAAATACCAGCATATAGTATAGATTTAAAGTTTTTTTTTTTTGCAATATAAAATTGAACACTTTTACTGTTAAAATACAACGAAAACATGTTTCTTAAACACTTATGGTGTTCTTCCAGCACCAAATGGTTTTTTAAATATTTAGTAGTAGTCTGGAACTGGTGCTGATGCAATTTTTACCAAGTCCGAATACCAGATGTGGGTACTAGTCTCTACATTCGCCTCCCGGAATATGTTTTCGATCTTAAAGAAATAAAAATCTATTAAAACAAATTTGTACACTGTTTTTCAGCTTACTTCCCGTTTTGACAATCCTTCGCCCCAGTACTGCATAAGATGTGCAAATTGTTTTGTTGGAACAGTACCACTGTTTTTAATATCCATAGCTTTAAACGCAAAAATAATTTCATCCGGTAAATTTTCAACCTTGGAATGATGATGCATTGTTTCCAAAAAGTCGGCAAAACTCATTTTACCATTGTACTTCTTCAAATAAGCACTCAATTCTTGTACTGTAGGAGAGAAACCAAGTGATCTCATTATGAGTGTCAACTCATCTAGACTGGTAATCTGCCTTGAATGCACAAAGAGATAAAAGCATTCGCGGAATTCTAGAACAAACATAAAAGAAGCAATTATATTATACATTAAAAATTGTAAAGAATAGGTCGATGAATGTTGGTGTTAAATCTTGCAAGGATGTTAGACCCTACGCATAAGGAGTAAAGAGACAAAACGTAAACAAGTTAGTATCAGTCGGAATAAATACATCTAAATAAATACGACTGTTATCGACACACAAGGCCTTTGGTGTTTTTTAATTGAATTTTATGTTTTCACTTGCATTCACATGTGAATATGATCCGAATGACTTTTGAATTTAAACTTATTGCATTATGGAATGCAACTTGTTTCTGAAAACACAGCTAGAATTTGTTTTTTTCACAATTAAAATTAATTGTGTTGGAGAATCAACTGGTTTGTTTGTTTGAGTGCCAGTTTACTGAACATATAACAGTTTGCAACTTACAGGCTACCAAACTTAGGTTCAACGTAAATTAAGTTGAACGATGTTCACTCACAATGTCGGAACGCACAAATGGCGTCTTGAAGAATATATGGAGATGTCGTCAAAATGCAAAGGAATTGCACTACACTACAGAAGAAGCAACCAAAATTATTAATGTACGTTGTGCATTTATGTTATTGGTAAAAGGTAGAATCTCCAGAGCCTAATGTAGAGGTCGCTGCCACTGATGCACCTCCGACTCTAAACAACAACGACGCCATTTCCTCAAACAGGTCCAAGTATTTGACTAAATTCTCGTACAAGGGATGGTATTGCTTGTAATATGTAAATTTAATACGTTTTATAAGTTCAATAAAAATTTAAACAAACATTCAGTAGAAAAAAGGAACATAAACATTTCTTAATTTCTACAACTTCATTGGAAAAAAAGAACATAAACATTTCTTACATGCTAAAGGTACTTAATTGAAAAGCCTGTATGTAGGTCGATTGCATTTTTAAAAACGTAAAATAAAAAACATAAATAAGGAAGAATTATGTATCATTTAAGGTCTGGATGGCACAGATCTTTATTCCTCATTTTTTTAAAGTCTGCGATACTTCTCGACCTTTTCTCTCACTTCATTCTTCCTCCTCCTGTTGGACTCCTAATTGTTTTGCATGGGGTTCTTTCATTTCATGATATGATTTTTTTATTTAATTCTTACAGCCTGTCAATTAACCGATACATCTTTTTGGTGCTTTGATGATTTGACTGCATGTTTACGACTGCTTCCTTAATAATTGCAAAACATAGCTGCGTTTGGATTTCTATCTCCTTCACTTTTCTCTGTTCTCGACGAGGTTTGTAGGTATCTTCTGTCCTTATTGTTGCACTTCACATTCCATGAAATAGCTGATGGAAAACCTGTTCTGCAACTGGATCATTTTCTTTGCCCTCTACCGAATTGCGTTTTCTGTTCAAATAGCACAAGCCAAACAAGGCTAGTCCTTGTAGCCAGCAGTTTGCGCACCGTCGGTGTCGGTTTTATTTTTCATATTCATTCCTGCTTTTTGGCATACATTTTTTTTTATCGGCCCTTACCCTTTTCCACTCGCAAATAGAATTCAAATGCGGCCCTGCTGAATTGAGTTCTTGTTATTATTGTTCTCTATACCCTCGCACCACGACGTCCTACGGAATGTTGCTCGGCCAACTGCGAAGAATGGCCGTCGGTAAAGATGGTAAAATAATACAATTTTGAATTTTTTTTAGCTATAATCTTTTTGGTAACACTGGTTTAAACAGCTGACGCACGTTTAGTGTTTTGTTTCACTGTCAAACATCTTCAGTTTGGTCTATAATTTAACTATGAAACGTCTTACAAACGAACAACGAAAAATGTTGCGGAACGATTTAGGTGTGATACCTTTCAAAATACAGCTGGTGCAAGAATTGAGCCGAACGACCTACCGCAACGTAAACTTCTTTGTGAATGGGCTCTTGGAAAGTTGGCCGAAGATCCACTTTTTTACTGAAAAATTGTGTTCAGCGACGAAGCTCATTTTTGGCTCAATGGGTACGTAAATAAGCAGAATTGTCGATTTTGGAGTGAATATCAGCCAGAAGCATTGCAAGAGCTACCAATGCATCCAGAAAAAGTCCCAGATTGGTGCGGTTTATGGGCTGGTGGCATCATTGGACCGTACTCCTTCAAAGATGTTGCGAATCGAATGATGAGCGCTACCGTGAGATGAAATACAACTTTTTTTTGCTCAAAATGCAAGAGCTTGACGGCCGAAATGTTGGAAAGAGTATGCCAAAATTGGACTAAGCGGATGGACCATCTGAGGCGCAGTCAAGTTCAACATTTGCATGAAATAATCTTCAAACATTAAATTATATGGACCGTACTATCGATTCAAATAAAGATTTCATGCATTTTTCTGAATTTTATGTGTTTTTTTTAAAAAACTTTCCTATAGCTTTTAAAAAATCACCCAAATCGCCCCAAAACTTGGATGCGAAAAATTCAATTCGAGTCACTTCCAGTTGGTTCACTTTCTTTCCCAATAGGGATTCACTGGGCCGACTCGTAAGAAAGCAGAATCTCATGCAGACCCTTGAAATCTCTCTCTTCCTTAAGCTACTCTACCATAACTCGCATCGGCCCATATGGCGTAATACGTGCTGATCGAGCCACTCAAAACCTCACAAGGAATTGAACCCAGATCAACTGTGTCCTTAAGCCGTAGACCATGCCTCTAGTAAAAAAAAAAAATCAAAATAACGAAAACCTTTCACAGAGCAACCCATAATATTCTGCCTCTGCAATCTTCCAAAATCGCACCACTTCTTAACTTCCCCTATGGAACCCGCGCGCAATGTTGCGATGAACCTCCGATAGATTTATCAAAATCTTACCTTGCTCCTTGTTGACAGTTTCCAACCTAAACAAGTAATATTAATTATATTTTACGGCTCAAATGTTCATTAACAAATATAAAGCTCACAATTTCTTTGAATTTCTCGCTTGAATTGAATTGTAGAAAAACTTTTAAAAAATGCGATCACATTCCCCTATTTTTTTGATGTTTGTGATACCTTCTTTACTCTTAAGGATTGATTTCCCTTTTTCGAAGTTCTGCTATAATATCATTCAGAATAGGAGAGAAGATAAAATTAAAAAAATTCTCGAGGAATTTTTATTCATGATTGAGCTGTATGGGAATAACAAGAAAACAGAGCAGTGAAATAGTGAAGAATTAGTATTTTTTAGAGAAGGTTTTTGTGAAAATAAGATCTTCTATAATAGAACAAGAGAAAAAAAATCAGAAAAATTAAAATGGACTTAAAAATCGGTTCGATTGTTTGAATATCCAGAAGTGACATCAGATATAACCGGATTTGATGGAGGGCTTATTACAAGATAAAAAGTCATTTTTAAATGTTCTGCAATAAAGTGAATGCGTAGAAATTTGAAAAATATGCAAAGAAAACTGCAAAAATATTCGAAAAACTATTAATTTCTGTATTGCATGCTTTACGAATACGCCCGAACACTTCATCCAACCCGTTACGCTTAACGAGCTAAGTTCGGATCATCGTCCTATGTTTTGCAGTGTCCGACTTTCGCCTATCAGCGTCTCAAATCATTTTCTCGACTTTAAAAATGCAAATTGGTCTAGGTTTAAGAGACTTTTAGGAGCGAAATTGCGTGACTTTCTCTAAGAAGGCGAAGTCGATCAAACGTAATTAGGCCAAAAAGTAGCTATGTTTGACAACTGTCCTTGAGAGAACCGAATACACAGTTCCTAAGAAAACGTATTTGAGGGATAGTGCAAACATTCTCCCTCGCTCTATCTTAGAACTTACTATGGCAAGAAATAGTGTTAGACGTAGATAGATAAACACAAAAAACTCCGTTTACCTCACTGAATTGAAAGTTTTGAATGATTTAGTGAAGGACTCTATGACCTCATTCCGAAATCAGTCTTGGAATCGAAAGTTACAAAGTTTGAAAAAAGGCTATAAGTCTTTCTGGAATATAGCGGAAGTAATTAGGAAAAAGCGCAATCACATTCCTTCATTGAAATTGAAAGGGACCATGTTGCTTTCAAACTCTGAAAAGGTTGAAGCTCTATCCAATGCATTTTTCAGAAATTGCGTAATTGCTACCAATATTACTTCTGTAAATCATATTCTGGATTCTGTAGAGCATTGGTTTTACTGCACTCAACTCTGCCATATGATAGCATCATAACAATTGGAAAGAACTTTGTCAGTCTTAAAAACTCGCAAGGTTCCAGGCTTCGAACGTGTGTCCAAAGAACCTCCCGAATATTGGGATAAGTTATCCCCAATAAATATTCAACGACTGTTTTAAGATTGTATACTTTCCCAGTGCGTGGAAGGTAACTAATGTCATACCTATCTTGAAGCCAGGCAAGTTTGCTTCTTCCCCCATAAGTTTAGTAAGCTCGTTTCGAGGAACTTATTAAAAATCGAATTGTTTCTTATATGGACTCTAGAAACGTTTTGCCAAGTGAACAATTCGGGTTCAGGCCTTTTCACAGCGCCGTCCACCAAGTGCATCGTTTGATGCTTGAGGTTGAAAAAGCATTCGACACTGTCTGGCACAATGGGCTGTTACACAAGATGCTCAGCATGAAATTCCCGATGTACTTTGTAAGAATTATTAAATACTTTTTATGTTCTCCTGGTTTTCAAGTTTCTTTAAGCAATGTTCTTTCAAGCATTACTCACACTCCAGATGGAGCTCCTCAGAGTTTAGTGATTAACCCGGTTCTTTACAATGTATAAACCTCTGATTTCCCTCACCTGAGAACCTGTGCTTTTGCGCTTTTTGCAGATGACACCTGTATCTTTTCGTCAGATGTTGTTGGTTTTTATATTGAAACTTACCTACAATCTACCTTAAATACAGTCCAAGTGTACTATAACTATTTTTAGTATTGATTTTAGTACTGCTATTTTTTCTCTGGTTCTCTTGCATTTAAACACATTATAACACAATATAAGGACATCGACAGTTGAAGTTTTTTAAGCGAAAAATTAACTGATATTAAGCAATTTAACTATTAGGGGATTTCAACGTTAATCTTTTGCAGAATTCACCCGATGTCGATTGTTTTTTTTTCAGCCTTGAAGCTTTGGTTAACCATCCTAAGCGAGTAGCTCAAAACTCTAGTTCACGTTTGAACTATATTTTTATAAGGTTACACGGGAACAATTGCATTATGATTTAAAAATGACTGATCACTGTTTGACAAGTTAACAACTCAACTGTGGAGTCTCTAGGCTAAAGGCTCAAGAAGCCAGAAAAATTGTTTTTGTTGCTTTACGAAGAGCATTAACGTTTGGGGTTTGGGAAAGAAGTATTAACGATCCATCCATTGCGTTTGATCTGTTTTTTTGAAAAGCTTCAATTTCATCAGTCAAGCTGTAGTAAAAATTCAAACAATAAAAGCAAAAATCTGAAGCGTCTTAAGCCTTGGATGAAATGATGATTATTAAGAAAAATAAAAAAGAAAAATTAGATGTGTAGCACTGTTGATAAACATCAATAAAATATCAGACTAAAACGTTTCTTAAGCTAAAACAGAAATTCCTCTCTGCTGAGATACCTACTTTTAAAATAGACTATTGAACTTGTTAATGAAATCTTAAGCCGGAAAAAACCTAACGCTGATATAGTCTTTAACAAACTCAACTATGAAAATATGTCTGCACCGCTAGAAGTAGCGAATTTATTTAATGACTATTTCGTTAATATTTCAAGTTCATTAAAAGAGTCCACAAAACTAAGTAATCTTTCGTGTGAAAGTAATGATGAAATATGATGAAAAATGTTCATCTCTGGAATTGCATAAAATGATTTTATCCTTAATAAATACAGACTCAGTGTTAAGATGGTATTTCAAGTAAAATTCTAAAACATACATTTATGTTTATTGTGGATGTTTTGTGTTTAATTTTAAACGAAAGCGTGCGAAATGCGGTGCAGAAATATGAAACTTACTTGAGACTGGTGAAAATAATTTTTATTGCAGATGTGCCCGAAGAGTTTTCTGTTTCCATCGGAAAAAGTGAAGAGTTACGAAAAAGTTCTGCAAACCAAGAAAACCAATAGCTTACTGCCGCCGCAAGAGTAGGTTATTGAATGGAAAAGGTAATTGTAGAAGTTCTTATAAATTTGGCGCGACCGGCGCACAATGAGGCAGCTGTATGGAGATCGTTGGGCAAAAGTTCAAAATCAAATTCTGAAAATTAGCTGTTTTTTTATGCAAACTGATGCACAGGTTCATGCATTTTTCAAACCCATTTAACGATGAGAACTTTTATTATCTCGTGCTAGTACAACTACCTTGTGTTTTCTGTAGGTTTGAGATTCCAAATGAAAAACAACGATAGTCACATTAATAATAATCTTGTTATTGCCACAATTTTTAGCTAGGGAGTTAAATGTTTTTGTAACATAACACCGCCGTTCCGCATAAATTTAATAACATCGAAAAGACAGGAGTGTAAATATAGTTAATTCTGATTTTTTTCTATGATTCTCTTACCGTCAATATCATGCTCTTTGAAGTGAAGTGCCTGTAAAAATAAACAGAAATTATAGAGAAATAAATGCGTTTTCGTATCAATAGGAGTAAATTAAATATTGAATATATGAATTTATATTGAATTTGAAGAGGATTCAACTTCTGAAAAATACATGAAAACAATTTTGTATAGGCTAAAGCGAGTAGGTTAGGCAAGACAAAAGCCAACAGGAAGGGGTCAAGAAGGTCAATTTTCTGAAAAACTTATTTAAAACAGAACTCAAATTGTTTAAAATCAAGCAAAGATTTACAATTTCAAAATAAAATTTAAAAAAAATAATTGTTTTCTTCAAATTGAGTTCTACAAAATTTTTTATCATTTTTTTCAATCTTAAATGATCTTATTATTTTGAAGTCAAATACAAAAATGTATCGTCCTTTTTGATAAATTAAAAAACAATGAAAGGTATTTTATCCCAGATTTATTTTTATTTTTAATTTACATATTTTTCTGGATTTATCTATGTTTTGACTTAAGCTCAATTATTAAGTAATTTGTAAATTCGTGTGTGTTTTTATTGGCAAAGATGCATTTTGCTGTAGGAAGGGAAGCCCGGCACAGGTTTGTTTCAACTTTGTCGGTTTTGCCTTCTGTTGGGAAATGTACGACAATTGTGTTCTCAGACTTACTCCGTGCAAATAATTCGAGTTGTCTTTCTAAGAGTTGACAATAATTTTCCGTGGCATTTCGTAGTAACTGGATCTCTTCAGATATCACTTGAATATCTTGCTTTGTGGCTTTGTTTTTTGACTGAGAAGATATGCAATCATCTGGAATCAACTGCCGACTGCCATTTTGATGTTTTGGAATCTCTTTGGGTGGATATTTGTTCGGACAAGATTTCAAAGAACTTTATTTTTGAAGGCATATGCCGCTATTAACCTCTAGCAATGTGTAGATTTTCTTCAATTTGAAATCGTACCTTAATGCGTGACTTTTATTACAAAAATTGGTGCTCCGATTTATTTCGTAGTTTTTATAGTGAGATTAAAACACAAACAAGCAGAAAAGCTGTTAGAAAAAAAAATGTACACGCAGGAAAAATAGAGGCACAGAAACTTGATTTTTTCACTTATGACAGCAGTCAATAGTCATCATTTTATCATATTTAGTAATAAAATGGATTAACAAATTTTTACCTTTTTTTAATCGCTTGTTCAATTCAATTAAATTGCCTTGTCTGGCTGGAACAAAAAAAAAAGTTTTGTAATATTTAAACCTTAAAAGCCAAAATATGTTTCACCTAAACGCACTCAAGTGTGCCAGGACATTTTATTGGAAACTTATTTAAATTTTCCATTTCAAATAATCGACACAAAATGATGACTATTTCTTCACAACTTCACAACCGTCTTTGGGACCATGTGATGCAAGAGTATCGAAGAAGAGAAAGGTCAGATAAGATAGATAAATAGAGATAGAGATAAAAGGAATAGATAGAACCTCTCCGCTGTGACGTAAGTTATATACATTGACTATACATTTAAGAAAGTATCGGGTTACCGTGCAATGAACATCACTGCAATAAGCAATAGCTAAATCAAAAAGTTTAGAGTTCAAAAAGATAAACAGATAAAACGACACGATCTTTACATAGTATGCATAATATAAGTAAAACGCGATAAAAACAAGAATGTTCGTTCGTTTTTATGGTGAGTTCAATACAATACTTTAAGAGCAAAATTTGTATCGTGAGCCGTTTGAGAAAAAAACTAATTAATTATATTCGTAGATATCGAGTATATACAGGCGCCGGTGTCAATGGCTCATCTAACCAAAGAAGTGGTCAGTACGACCACCGAATGCCGACTTTGTTTGGAAGACGATGAAACAACTGTAGACATTATTTTACAAATGTTTTGATTTTTTTTTTATTTGTTTGATTTGGTTTGATTAGGTTATAGTACACCTCAGCACAGACTGAAAGGACGCTTTTTTACAAAATTCTTCTGGGCTTTAAAAAAATGTGACTTATGCTGGTAGACCACAAAAGCATAGATGTAAAAAGCGAAAAGTGAGATACTCTGTGGAAAATACAAGTAAACAAGAACAATGGTTTGCGTCTCATATGAAACTGTGCAGGGCAGTAAAGAAATATTCGGCTTTCCTTGAAAAAAAAAACTCTCTGCTGCCTCTCCGAGAGTTTCTCCTACTTCATCCTAAGGAGGGCTATGAGGAGCATCCTTAGATGCAGCAGATACACGTCGGTAAGAATTATGCTTAATTCCTTAAAATGGTTGAGTATATTACAGAGATGGGAGTTAAATACCCTTGCTAACTTCTTTAAAATAAAACATGGATTGGCACCACAGTATATGGTAGAAAATGTTAAGGTAGTTCGTGATATACAGCCGTACCAGCTGAGGAATATTCGTGACTTCAGACTCCAATTCTGCAGCAACACATTTCATAAGCAGCGATATAAAAAATGTTAAAAATATATGTTCATTTACATTATATGGATTCATATATCCTTTTACTGATCCCATTATAAAAAAAAAATTTGGCGGCTTACTTTATTGTTATCGTTAATTTTTATTATTTTACTTAAACAATTGTGTACCTTAATTTTATGTTGATATTTATTTCCTTAAACTCTGTTTAAGTGATAAGAAAAATTAACCTTATTTTTACAATACCCTAATTGATTTTCCAACAGACGCAAAAAGGGAGAGCAACCCAGCCGATCCATGATTAACAAAAACTTGCATCTCTATTAAAATCGAAGGAAACAAAGGTAATTGAAACGACAAATCCAAAGCTAACAGTGCGTGAGCACAGGATAAGACGGATCGCATTCCCAAAAAACGACCTGGAGCACATTTGCACCAGTCAAAAATCGCCTCTTTAAAGACTGAGCATACTTTGGCAGTTCTCCATTGGATCCAAACCTGGCACCTGTGGCCTTTATCCACGAGGCAGGGGAGCTCTACCGAAGAATCCGAAAATTACCCAAAAAAAGGCTGATCAACTTTCGGAGCTCGCATCTTCGGCACCTCAAGACTAACATCCACGATGCAAGGGTGAGTGTATATGAATCATCTGAAAATCGCCACTTAAAAGGCGGATCAACTCTTTGAAAGTCACGTCTCGAATAACTCCAAAGCTGGCACACCTGGACTACCAGCCAAAACCAAATGTCGGCTGAGAAAAATGTTGGAAACGTTCAAAAAATGACAAAGCACTCGACCGGCTTTGAATCGTTTCTGCTGAATAACAGGTAACCATATTTAACCTACAAGATCCTGATGCCAGGATCGAAGCAAAATACTGTAAGCCATGGCAGCTAACATTGACGATAGTGATATATCAGAAAGTGGGTTGCGGTCATGTGAAGGCTCTTGAGTTCTTAACTAGGACCATATCCACAATTGTGGAGCCCTGGAAGGGAGCACAACTCAAGATCCTTCCCAGAACGACGATTCCCCTCCTTCAGAATATCAGCCTTTGAAACACATGGAGGACGCTTTTATCCAGATGTAACAGGCGGCCCAGAACCAAAATCTGTCGATCACAGAATGGAAGCTTTTCCAATCGCGAACAAGTCGAGGCAAGGAGGATAAGTACCTTGTCTTCGCGGTGGTGAAAATATAGGGGAGAAGAAAGGCGCTATAAGGTTCGGCCTGGGTGCTTTACGAGTTTGGGTTGCAGATTATGACTAAGGAGTCAGCAGTTGCAGGTAGTGCAAATTAACTTGCCCCACTGTAAAGCTGCTACCGATGGCCTCGACACTCACCACCACAAAAAAAAAAAAAAACTTCAAGGTTCTTGAGAAAGGTAAGGTACGCGTTAACGGAGGCAATGCGGCTATAAGGTTGCGGGAACAAAGCAGCAAATCCTGGGCCCCTACTACATGCTATATGAAAAAAGCAGTAGTGAGATCGCTAATGGAGCACGTTCACTCTCTAAATGCGACAGTGCTGATAGGGTAGGATGCCAACGCACATCATATCCATAGAGAAGAAGAGACATCAATACACGGGGTGAGTCTTTGCATGTCAATAAAATGTCGTCCTCTCTTTCTTTATGTAAAGAGGTTTTATAAAAGGCTGAGAATAGAAGTCATTGATCCCACCCTCTTGAGTAACAACAGGAATTTCGAACTAGAGGAAATCGACGGAGAAATTTTTCTCTGACCACTTAAGAATATCCTTTAACATTAACATTGAGAGCAAAAAAAAAACCTTCCTCTACAGATACCAGGCTAGAACGAACTGGAGAGGGAACAAGAAAAAAACTTATTGGCATGCTGTTTACAAATCTAACCATCAAATCTGCTCACTAGCATATTAAATAATATTTTTAAACAGTTCTGTCTCATCTCGCAAAATCGCTCACCCTCAAATGCCAATTGGTGGAAAGGCGAGCTGAAGAAAGGAAAACAGAATTCAGAAAACTATTTAAAAAAAACACGGCAGACTGGTAGCGACGATAACTGGTCCCCAAAAGGAGCAAGCTCAAAAAGTACACCATAGATATAAAAATTGATTAAAGAAACTGCTGGAAAATTTTGCGAATCCATCGGAAGCAGCCAGACTGCGTAAGAAACTCTCCAAGGAACATTCACCTCCGGGATATCTTATTACTATACACCAATCAGTTTATCCTCTTTTAATTAAAACTTCTCGATGAGCACAATCTGTGCAATACGCAGCACGCATACCAAAAGGGCAGATCCGTAGATCGCGCTGCATTCAGACTATCTGGGGTTCACTAACTTGACTGAGATTGACGTAAAAAAAAGTTTGCATTTACACGACTGATGTCTTTTGAACGAAAATGCGTAAATATTGACGCAAGTCATCAATTGTGTAATCATAGCATAAGAAAGCTTAAATCACACTGACAGTGAATTCACTGACCACTTGTAGGCAGTCACGTCTTAATTGCGTCACAACACCGTCAGTGGAGTTATGCGTAGTGTTATAGCCAATTTTTGGACGCCGGTGAGAGTGTCAGTTTACTGACGTATTCACTAACCAACCCAAATTGCGCAAATGGCTGACGCGAAAAATGACAAGTGTTATGAGTACTCACTGGCGCAAAAGACCGGAGCGCACTTTTTTGACAAGGGCGTCACTGGCAACACACAAAATTTCTGGTTTTGCCAGTGAAGAAACACCGTCAGTTAACTGACCTGTTTTTTGATATTATTTGTAAACATCAGTTGCCGCGTACAAGTCATTTAAAGGTGATCAAAGATGTGTGTAGTGGAAATAATTTTAGCCACTTATTTATAGAAACAATGGAAAGCAGCATAGAACAAAACATTGTGACGATTCCAAGGCGGTAGCATAAAAAAAAAGTCTGCTAAGCGAGAGCGTTCATCCGCTCATAGCTGGACGTTGCAAGAGGAGTCAGCTCTCACAGTTGCTGTTGAAAAACATTCACCGCTCTGGAATGCCGCCGTTCTGAAATACGAAATGCCACAATTCAAACTTAATCTATGGGTGGAAGTTGCAGGAGAATTGGACATCCAAGGCGTGAATATTGAGGAAGGAAAAAATAAGTGGAACAACCTGCGGAACAGAGATCAGGCCAAGGTGCCATAGACCCAACCGCGGCTGCGAAATATCCGCATTATGCAGAAATGCTGCCCTTTGTGTCGGTCGTCAAGTTCGCCATCGCCTGTGAAAGAATGCATAATAATGCTGGTGCATACGTTTGCTTATTCGTCATCAAACGATTTTGAAGCACATTGTTTATATATAAATGTGTGTGTAAACAAAAATTAGCAACCAGAACTTTCCACAGTAAACAAATAAAAACAAAAACAAGGAACTTACATCCACTGGCTGTCGATAGTCAGTGCTGCCAGTCAAGTGTGATAGGAAAACTGCTCACTGACCTAATTTTGCGTAAATTGCACTGGCGGAACTTGCCAGTGTTATGTGCCAGTGAATCATGCGTCAGTGTAGTGTGATAGTCAGTTTTTCAGGCATCAGTTCACTGACCGCCTCGGAGAAAATTTCACTGACTAGCATCAGAAGTCAGTGAGTTTTAGAACACACTGGCACAGTCAGTAAGTATGGTTATCTTTTTAAATTAACTGTCCACTGACGAGCAATTGCTTCGCTGGCGCAAAAGAGCCACGTCAGTTTTTGTAACGTCACTGCCTGCTAGTGGTCAGTGAATTCACTATCAGTTTGATATAGGCGTAAGTAAAATATGGTCTGTCAATATCTTTAGCAATATAATAAACCGCTTTTTAAGTTTTGTTCGACTATTTTGTTTAAAGTAAACATGGAATATTAAGTGGACTACAAGTTCTGCAGAGCAGAGAAATGAAAATAATATTAAAATGCAGTTATCACACACCTACGCATTGGATGTTGCCGTGTTTTAAGTGGATGAATGTGAAGCAGCGTATCACATTTAAAGTCCTTTTATTTGTGTTCAAAATGTGAAACTACATGCTACATGAAACTATTTAGAAACAATAAGAATTACTATCATGTAGAAAATACAAAATAAACCAAAAGACACTATGTGTAAAAAGGATTGCTTCGAGCTGAATTGAAAGATTTGAATATCCGGATCGTAAAAGCGCACAACAAAATAACAAAATTGTAACGTTCTAGGCTGATAATTTACTGTTATCATACCAAGCTATGACATGTATGTGGAATTTTTTGGTGTATGTACAGTTCTTTGATGTGGATAGGGATCCAGTTAATTCAAATAAAAATTATTTTTTTGTGGGAAAGTGTTCTATGGATTGTTTTATATCTTCTTATACTTAAAGTATTAAGCAGAAAAAAATACCAAACAAAGAGGAGGTATGAGCCATTTCAATTTCATGCGGTGTGTGAGCAATAATAATATGCTGTTTTTGATTGAATGTAAGATAGTGCTCGATTATAACTTTCAGACTATTTCTTTCTACACTACAATCGGTTGTTTTTTGATTGAAAATTGAACTTGAATTCATGTTCATTATTTCTTACGTTCATAAAAATTCTTCTGAATTTTATTCTTGATCATTTGTGAATTACAATTGCTGCTCCATTTATTTATTTACTGATTTTTATTTTTGATTTCAATAACTGAGCAATGTCTCAAAATAAATAATTCCAGACATTGTTTTCAAACAAAATTATGCTACGTTGCTTGGAATTGGCATTGACCATTTTTCGTTAGCTGAACTGAACATGAATATCTATACATTTTGAAAATTATTTATGTATGAACTTCAAAAACTCTTCAATTTTATAAATTGAACTGCATGTTTGCGCTCTACTTACCATGATATAAATATAGATTCACTTGCTTTATTGAAGTCCAAATATTCAAAAACAAAACACTGCACTTGTCAGCTTGTCACACTTGTCAGTTTTGATGTTCTACTTATTCACACCCTATTTTTACGGGAATTCGGCGAACTCCAAATTATAATCGCGTTCCAACCATACGTAGACTGCTGTTACACACAGCATGTTTGAGATGCCTCGTTTTCGGTGATTTTCTTTTCTTTTCAAATCTTGCGCTCGTTATTACAAGAAGTTGTTTGAATGTATCAGAGCTATTTTTAATTATCGCTGTTCGCATATGAAGAATTTTTATGTATTTATAATGATGTTTTTGAGAAAGGGAATGAAAGGAAATTAATCAATAAGTAGGATGAAACCATTGAGGACACATCAAAAAAGTAGATATATAATATGTATATCAGATTTAGCAATTTAAAATGTAGAACCATTCAAAATCGTGTTTCTTCGGCGTCAATTTGGTGGGAGGCACCTGCCCAGATATATTTATCAATTTATCTGTCATCCCATTCGAGAGTCGAATTCCGTTGTTCGTTGACGTTGCCAGATTCGTAACACTGCTCTCCCCTCAAGACTCTTGGCTCCTGCTGAGCCCAACACCTCCAGACGGATCAGGCAAATAGGGTGCCAATCGATTGACATGAACCACCTTCGAAGTTTTCTTATTCGGCAATAGAATTCGGTATATGAGGTCAGTTTTCTGGCCTATCACTTCTGCTGGACCCTCCCAATATAGTTGAAGCTGTTCAGGAGCGTTTTCCTGAAGTAGAACACCAAGCACATAAACTTGGTGGGTTAGAGTTGATGATGTGAACCAAGCACTTTAACTTGTTCACATATAGATGTTGTATGGCTCACATTAATATTTATTATCGTCTTCCTTTTATACTTAAAATTAGCTTATTCTACAATTTACATTAATAGCTTAAAAACTAAACTGCCGGCAGTGCACCGTCAGCAGAAGGCCATTGGCTTGAACGAAATCGCCACAATGCTTACGTATTCTTTAATATTTAATTGAACGAAGTGCAGCGACAGCGTGAAGGCTGGTGTTGACCTCATGCAGTGTAGTTGACTTGCAATTTGTGTATGCGTTGCGTCATATGTGATTCCACTGAACAGAAGCTTCGGGCAAAATCCTCTTCGTCGCTTGGGGTTCCAAAACCAAACTTCGTCACCGACCTTGAGGGAGATTTCGTTTGCTCTCGCGTCGTGCCAGTCTTTCATTTTAACTCTTGTTCTGTGTAACTCATGTCTAGCCGTTTTCTGCGCCGTGTCTATTCTTTCCAGAAGCTGCTGCAAGTAGTCAGAGCCCGTCATGTTTCCATTTAGGGGTGGGCCATAAACCAGATCCAGTCGCAAACGAAGTTTGCGGCCCAGGAAAAGTTGTGCTGGTGAGAACCCGGTTGAGCTATGGATCGCAGATCGATATGCGAACAGTGCCAAATGTAAATGACGGTTCCAGGTATCCTGATTACGATCGACGAACTTTGACAAGTAATCCAGTAGCGTCCTATTAAAGCGCTCCACCATTCCATCGGATTGCGGTCTCAAGGGCGTTGTCCGAGTCTTCTGTGCTCCAAGTCTGTCCATAGTTAATTTGAATACCTCCGCCTCAAAGTGTCGTCCCTGATCCGAGTGCATCGTGTGAGGTACTCCATTTCGGCAAAACACTGATTCCACCAAATGGTCGACTATAAGCTCCGCAGTTTGGTTTGGTAGAGCAAAACACTCCGGCCACTTGCTAAAGTAGTCCATTATAGCGACAATGTATCGATTTCCTCTCTCAACCACTGTCTTACGATAACCAAATCTTCGTCAGCCAACTGCTCTTGCTCTAAGTTTGCCGGTACAACTTCACAGCTCAGAACTTTCAGCCCCTCATGCTGTTCTCTCAACTCGCAGTGTCTACAATCAATGCATGGCCTTCGTGAAAGAGAATCATCATTCCCATATTTACTTCCAGGTCCAAGTTGAACATCGAAGTCATAAAATTGTAGTCACTCTAGACTGCGCCGATTCCAACGTTGGAAGCATTCCGTATCCAAGATAAACCGTTCACCAGGATTAGGAAAAACCAGTATTGGTGTTATTCGGACGGAATAACGTCTAGTCTAGACGATTTTAGAAAAAAGACAAACGAAATGAGAGAGTTCACTTAAGTATATGAAAATTTTTCCAACGAAACCAAATGATCAAAAGGAAATAATCAACGAGTTCACTTAAGCAGCATAGCCATGTGGCTAATGTTTTAACACTATTGAATTAATTGCCACTGGATAAAGTGAAATAGAAAGAATACTATTATTACTTTACTACAGACAGAAGTATCGAGTGTGATATTGTTCAATTATATTCACGAAAGATGCGGCTCGATCTGGACTATATAAAGATGATAGTAAACAACACCTGCTATCAAAATTTACAACGATTTATTTTTACCAAGATTGATGTGATTCCGTCTATGGCTGAGGTCCAAGGCGGAGAGAATTTCACCAAGCAGCTGCTTTCAGGTCACCCCGAAACAAACGAAAACCGATAAAAGAAAATGTGAAGTTCAATGTCTAAATACAAATGTTGTTGAAACACCTGCAAGTGCGTATGTATCTGAGGAAGGAATAAGAAACATTATCAGGAACCTAAAGCCACGAAAAGCCGTTGGATTAGATCTAATAAGAAATTTATACGTTAAACATTTGCCGAGGTCGGCAGTAAAATACTTAACGTATATTATAAACGGTTGTTTGAAATTGAAATATTTCCCTGACGCCTGGAAATTCGCAAAAGTAGTGCCAATTCTTAAAGCTGGAAAACCGCCTTATAATGTGGACAGCTATAGGTCGGTTAGTTTGCTCAGTAGTTTAAGTAAAATCTATGAAAAAATACTAAAGGAGAAACTACTAAGATTTATAGATGAGCACAACATATTTCCCGACGAGCAATTCGGCTTTAGAAAATGGCACAGTACTTCCCACCAGGTGCTCAGAATTTGTAAGCATATTAAAACTTCACGTTCTCAAGGTAAATCCACCGGTATGATATTGTTCGATATAGAGAAGGCTTTCGACTCTGTTTGGCACGACGGTTTGATCTTTAAAATGATCAACTTCAATTTCCCCAAATATTTGTGTAAAATAGTCCAGAGCTTTTTGTCGTCCCGTCTTTTTCAAGTCCACGTTAACAATGGTATCTCGGATGATATGCCCGTCCCAATGGGTGCTCCTCAAGGTGCAGTACTGTCACCAATTTTGAACAATTTGTACACGTCAGATTTTCCAAACTTGCCTCAGTGTCAGGCCGCCATCTTTGCTGATGACACAGCAATATTTGCTTCTCATAAATTCGCTCTCAACGTTGAGACGAATCTAAACCATGCGATTCAAATATTGGGAAAATATTTCAATAAATGGAAAATTAAGCTAAATGGGGATAAAACGCAAGCTATCTTTTTCACCCGAAAAAGAAAAGCTTGTTTTCTACCCAGCACGCAAACGCAACTCCAGCTTAATGGAAAAAATATAGTTTGGGAACAATCTGTTAAGTATCTGGGCATTTATCTAGACACAAGACTGACATTCAAAGAACATATTACAAGAACGCTGAACAAAGTTAAATTAGCAACTAACATAATGTACCCCTTTATTAACAGAAAGTCGAAACTAACGAAGGACAATAAAATAATAATTATGAAGGTGATCTTCCAAGCATTACTTCTATATGGTTGTCCAGTTTGGGGTAATAGCGCTAAATCCCACATAAAACGCTTGCAAGTGTCACAAAATAAAACACTTAAAATGATGCTAAATCTACCTTGGCACCACTCAACGATTGATCTCCACGAAAGAGCGAATGTTGAATTGATTTCCGATAGAATTCAAAAGCTGAATACGAAATTTCTGTCGAGCTGTATCTTTGCTGATAATATTCTCGTCAACCAATTGAGCAGTTAAATTACATAGCAAAAAAAAAAAAATTCGTTGTATTCAATTACACACTTATTTATACATTTATACATTTATTTCTCTAATTATTTAATTATTAAGTAATTAATTAATTTATTTATAACTTATTTATTTATTTATTTATTTATTTATGCATTTATTTATTAATTTATTTATTTAATTTTTTTACAAATTTATGTACTTATTCAAATATCTATTTATTTATTCATTTATATATTTATTTATTTATTTATATGTTTATTTATTTATTTATTTAGTACTTTATTTATTTATTAATAAATATATATTTAATTATTCGTTTTTTAATTCTTTGATTCGTTATTAATATATACAATTGTTTATTTATCAGTTTGTTGTTTTGTTTTCGTTTATACAAACGGATGTTTACTTCCAATCTAGTAAAATTTTTTTTTTTATTTTATTTTTATATATATATTTTTTTTCATTTTGTATTTGCGAAGGGTTTTCACGAATTTCCCTTTCTAAAATAACATAATATTTATATTCTAAATTAAAATTTTCCATAACACTAAGATAATGTTTCAGTAGGATTGTATAATGGAAAGAATTGTAAAATGTGCGGTAACTCCAGCTTTTTGTAATATTTATTTCGAATAAAATAAATCTATCTATTTAAAATGCGTTTAGAGAGCATAATAAGTAAAATAAGGTGAGACGAGACATCATGTAGATAAGGGCGGGAGTGGTCCAATAGAAGCTGCTGTGAAAATATTAATTTGGACTCGCTGCAAATGCATCAGGGTGATTTCAAAAGAAAAGAAAATAAATAACATGATTATCAACTGTGTTAACTGATGTATTAAATATACAACGATTCGCAATATTATTTGTGGTATAGAAAGTCAATTAAGATACAAGCAAACAAATTAATGTAGCTGAAGCAAGTTAAACATTTTAAGTATTAAAACATAGCATATAAGCGAATGATGATGAAGAAAATATACAAAGAAAAAGAATTGGAAAAATAAATAAAATATCAATAAAAATGTTTGCATTGCATATTCTTAAGGAAGAAAATATATATTGGCTCATAGAGGTTTTCTTAAGACTTTGAATTTATAACTGAAAACAAATGATGATACAAAAATTCATCTGTTTGCATTTATCAGACGGTAACCCTGTCATAAATTCAATTCCAAGATGAGCTACTTTCCATTATATGTACAACAACGATCATTGTGAATACGACGTAAAGCATAACCCATGTAGCTTGCCGGTAATGTTGCATCTGCTGCATTGTGTTAACATTTTTACGCATTCGTCGTGAGGTGTTTATTTATAATTTAAATCTTGGCATCTGCATGTATTTAAATAAACCAATATTCAAAATTTAATTTCAAAATATAAAATGGACGAATCGTCTCAGGAAACGAAAGATAAACTAATAAAGAAAAAACGTAATCAAATATTGAGGCGGATTAAAAAACATTTTGGCATTAGTAAGTTTAGTTGTCGGAAATACACAAAAAAAATATGTGATATGTATTATTAATTTATATTACTAATTAAATGACTGTTGCGACGATTATTTCATTTCAATTACATGTAGAAGAAAACCTTTCATAAAAGTGCACCTGCTTCCTATCCACCCCTATTCTCGTATCAAAAGTGACGTTTTTTCATGTTTCGTGAGGGGCTTCATAAAAGGATCATGGTGAAACAGAGTTTTTCTTTCAGGAAATCATTTTTGTGAATCAATCAATTCAAAGTTAAAAAAAAAGTCATTTAATTCAAGTAAATCATAAAAAAAAATCATTTGTGAATTCATGGGCAAGATTATAGGGCCTTCTTACACTATATGTTTTGTGCATGTTGTAGTTTCCTTGCCTGACGTGCTTTTGATTTTACTTTAACTCCAAGTATTACGGATAGTTGGATGAGTAAATACGAGGAAGGAAAATCAAAGTCTTGCGAAAGTTGCTACATGAACGAGTGACAGTGAAATTATCCTTATAGTTCAATTATCTGAAAAGTTGAACTCTGGAAACTCAAGGATTTTCGGTACAGAACATCTTAAAAATATCTTAGGCAAACGATTTAGATTTTTTTAAGGTATCCACGGTAAAATTAGTACTGCGGATGAACAGATGGATTTAGAAACAAGACTTGATTATGATATTGCATTGTAACAAAAAATATGAAATGCCTATCACAGATGATATATGTGGCGTAAAAACTGTAGTAAACAAAACTGGGATGAAAATAAAAGAGTGAAACAGCAGTGGTCTCAAAACTTACCGACTACGTGAAGTGAGTTATTTCATCGTTATATTCGCTACAAACTTTTCTCTGCCAACAATCTTAGAAATCATTCAGTTAATTCTATGATTTCCGGTAGATGATTGAAGGCCAAGCGTATGCCTTCATCTTTTGGCATATAGCCATATTAGTGCAGATGAAGCAAACCAAGAAGACAGTTATTTATTTTCAACAATCACATCAATTCAGAAAAAATAGCCTGTTAAAATTTTTTTTTGGTTTTAAAATTTGCATAGGAATTTTGCTAACAAGAAGGCAACGTAGGTTGCGTAGTTTTTTGGGTTGAAAGTAATACGCTTCCAATGTTGGAAATGATTATGCGACATAGCCAGCTAAGAGTATACATGTGTATAATGTTAAAAGTATTAAAAATTTTAAGCATTTATCAAAGAATAATTATGAATGCTTTCGTCTTTATCTCTAAAATTTTTGTATGTACATTAGCTTATTAACAACTGACATGCGTCATATCTGTACAAACTTAAGCTTATCTATTATATAGCAATAGTATCAAAAACATATTAAGATATTGAGATAAGTAAGTTGAACGGAACAAGTAAAATAAAGTGACTCAAAAATTAAATTCATTATTATAAAATAGTATAAGGAATTATAAAGTTATTATGTAAAATTGACGAACAGTATCGATCTGGTATTTTGAGGTCTCGCTTATTCCTTCTTTGGGCGATCGGTAGCTCTTCTGGTTCGATTGGAACTTCTACTGGCTCATTGTTTGAGGTGATTGACGATGTTCTACAACGTTACTGGGCGTAAGTTCTTCTTTCAGTGTATTGCAGACATCTGGAACTGCTTGAATTTAATGGCGGTTACGTATATATTCTGTTTCAACAACTCGTTCTAGTGCTGCTCTGTACTATCACATCCTGACCCTGTTCCAGTGCCGGTAACGAAATACAATTCCTATCATAGTTCTTTTTATCAATTCGCCTCATTTGAATTATGTTTGCCTTAACGTTAATTTGTATTTCTGGTCGAAGTTTATCTGTTACAATTGGCGTAGAACACCTCGTTCTTCTAGACATTAGCCTTTGCATAGGACTGGATCGGATATGATACGCGGTGTTGCGTTGATCTAGCAGCATCGTCTAAAAACAATTCCTAGACGGCGCAGCTTTAATCATCAGAGATTTTGCTATTTTTATGGCGGATTTAGATTTTCCATTGCCCTATTGATGATACGGAGAACTTTTGCTTATGCTTGAACTCGCACTGCTTTAATTTTGTCAAATTTCTAATTTATAAACGGGGTTCCTCCATTCGTCGTTACTACCTGAGGAATGCCGTGTCTACTGAGATTCTTTTTGCACTCAGTTATGACTGCCGATGCTGTTATCGAAGACAGTTGGACGACTTCAAAGAAATCTGAAAAGAAGACAACAGTTACTAAAGACATTTTTTTTTACTATACTTTTAGGCGACTGGACAATGTCGAGTGCAACTCGTTGAATAGGAACATCTGGCATAGTTGGGCACTGCACTCGGCTGGTCGGTCTGTTTGCTAGATACACTTCACACCTCGAACAAATGTTCTTTATTTCGTATCTCGAGCTTTCCTCATGCACGCCTCTATTCCTTGATGGTTATAGTGAAGTCTGTTAAACATTGCATTTCTTAGGCTCTTTGGAACAATTATTCCGTCTCCTTTTAGTAAAAGTCCGTCTTGCCCAGTTATCTCATCCCGATATATCAAGTAGGATCTCAGTTCAGAACCCAGTTTGCTATTATCCATGGACCATCCGTCTTATACTACCTGCTTTAACTTCTGAATATTGGGATTCTTTATTGTTTGGGCTTTAATTTCGTCAACACCTTGTTCCGCAATGAGGGTACCTTTTATCTCATTGATTACATTTATCCTAGCAATCTCTCTCATGAGGTTGTTAAGTTGTTCTACGCTATAGATTTCTACTCGTTCTTTGTTTTAATCTTCGTTCGACGGGAGTGCTGCTCGAGACAAAGCATCTGCTTTGTACGGGTGTCTTTCTTTTTTATAAACCAAATTAATGTTATATCTCTGAAAACTAAGACTCATTTGGAGGGTCAAGTTTGGATTTCTTGAAGATTGCTTGCAGGGGTTAATGATCGCCTTCAACTGTTATATTTCGCTTCCGCAAAGGCATTGATCGAAACGTTTACAACCGAAAACAACAGCCAAGCACTCTTTCTCTATTTGCGCGTATTGTTGCTCAGTTTTTGTAAGTGTTCGCGATGCAAATGCTTCTGGTTGACCCTTCTGCTTAAAGGCTGCTCTTAGTCCTTGTAGACTAGCGTCACATTGTTACGTCTCTTCTTTGAAATTGTAGCATTTTAACACGGGAGCATCGATTATCATCTTCTTTAGTGTTCGAAACGCATTATTTTCTTCTGTTCTCCATTGCCACTCTTGGTCATTTAAAATCCCGTGGAGAAGCTTCTGCCAATATGCCAAATGTCATGAGGTTCATCCAATACTTACCAAAAGGAGTCCAGAAAGTTGTCAGACCCCTGCTCGCTTCATCCAGTGGTATTTGCCAAAATCCATTCTTCGCATCGAAAGTGCTCTAAACTTTGGCATTTGATAGACTAGTAGCAATTCGTTTATTGTCGGCATTTGATAGTTAATCAGAGCTTTATTAACGTCAGTTGCATCTAGACAAGTAAGAAATTTATAATTACGCCTGACCAGTACTAAATTGCTAATCAAAGGTGTGTGACGGTCCACTTTACTGATGATTCCCCGGCGCTCCAACTCGTCCAGTTTTTGCTTAAGTTCAGCTAGTATGGTTATTGGTATACGTCGAGGCTGTTGCAGTTTCGGCTGTATACTTTTATCGACTTCCAACCTCATAGGCACACTTATTTTACTATCACCTTCAAAAACATCATGATATTCTTTCACAATTTCGGCGGCAGTGCAGTTTACGTTTTCTAAGCCATTTACCTGGATTCTGTTCATTGCGAACGAATCACTAGCTCCAATAATAACATCACATGCTGTATCCAAAAGTTGAAACCGTAATTTTAAAACTTTTTAATTTTTCATCACTAGGAATAAATTTAGTTTCACTTAATTGCGTAAACACCTTCAGGCTAATAATTTTGCAAGATTCCCCAATGTCAATTACGCATTGTATTCTTTCTCGCTTTTGACGCTTCGCAGGCACAAATTCAATAATCCTCTTGACTACTCTCTTCTTTCTATTCCGAATCATCTTTACTAACAAAATTTCATCATCTATTATTTCTGTTGTACTGTCAGTCATAACCGTGTTAATATTTCCTCTTCTGCTCATTCTGCTTACAGAATTATTAAGTTCGCGCGTGTCCGCTCTGCACACAGAACTAAAGTGATTACCTTTTTTCGAATTCAAATTTACACTGTAAAATTTAATTCAATTTTAATTTAAATTCTGTTTAAAATAAATGTACTTATCTTTCTTTTATATAAGAATAATGAAATAGCTTCTGAAAGCCTTTGTTGAGCATGTTTTTTTGAGATGCCGCTCTGGTGACTAAATTAATTCTGATATCCTCCGTATTCGTTAATGGATATAGACGACTATCAACTACTTAGTTTACATTCTCAGAAAGATATTTCGGTGCGATGCTATGCTTCATTTTGAATACAAAAACTAGTACGTCAAACTCAACTCTTTGTTTAATGTATCCGCTTCATGAAACCTATCTTTTTTCCCAACTTCGTACACACAAAATCCACATGCTCGCTAAACTTCAAGCCGCTGTCCACTATAACTCCCAAGTACCTCATATGATCAATAGCTTCAATGACTTCTCGTTCCCTTATAAGCCGCCATGTGAGGAGGAAAGCGTACCGTCATTGCTTTCGATTTGTTAACATTTAGCTTCTATTTATTTTGACTCAGCAGGGCCTCAATACTATCTAGATCTTCATGCATATATTCCTCTCGATTTTTGCGTGATAAGCAATCAAGGTATCGTCTGCAAATAGCATCCGCTGACTTTATTTAAGAACATATTTCATGTCATTGTTATATGATACAACAGGAATGGCAGCAATTTCTTCACACTCTTGCAATTGTTGTCTCAAAATAATAGTGAGTGCACTTGCACATAATTGATTTCGTTTAAAATCAAATGGCATATCGATTGGAACTATGGAAATTTTTCGAATGCGAACTTCCTCATTTTCCCCATTGCCGATGAGTTTTCTAACCACCAATCGCGTTCCGTTACATGGCTTTGTTTGGTTCAAAACATGATAGCTACAAAGGCAACCAATGAGTTTTAAAATAAGTCTTCGTTGGAAACACAGTCGATAGATTTGAACGATTGATTTTGAATTATGAAGTGATCTACATCTTTGTCCTTTGCCGGCAAGGGTGCCGTATGAATTGAAACCACGAGACGTCGAACGCCGATTTTGCATGTCCGAAATGCTGCTCGAACGCCACAAAAAGAAGTCTTTTTTGCATCGAATCGTCACTGGTGATGAAAAATGGGTACATTACGATAATCCAAAACGTCGGCAACGTATGGATACCCCGGGCATGCCTCAACATCGACGACCGTTCAGAATATTTATGGCCTGAAGGTTATGTTGTGCATATGGAGGGACCAGGAGGGTGTTGTGTATTATGACCTGCTAAAACCGAATAAAACAATCGCAGGCGAAGTCTTCCGACGACAATTGATGTGTTTGAGCCGAGCATTGAAGGAAAAACGGCCGGAAACGATCGCAAGACACGATAAAGTTATTTTGCAACATGACAATGCACGGCCACATGTTGCAAATGTCGTCAAAACTTACCTTGAAACGCTCAAATGGGATGTCCTACCCCACCCGCCGTATAGTCCAGGCCATCCGATTACTATCTCTTCCGATCGATGCAACATGGCCTGGCTGACCAGCACTTCCGTCATATCGATGATGTTAAAAAAAAAATGGATCGATTCGCGGATTGCGGCCAAACCGGTCGAATTTTTCAGAACGGGTATCCATGAATTGCTAGAAAAATGGGAAAAATGTGTGGCTAGCGATGGGCAATACTTTGAATATTGAACTTATACATATATATTTTTCCTCAATAAAGCATTGATTTTTGAAAAAAACGACTTTTTCAACCGGTAGTCCTATTATGTCTGTCCTGTCCGTGCGTGTGGGTTTTAAATTAAAGAAAGTATTCGAGTAACTCTGAAACAAATTTTATTGCTTGATATTTTGTGTCAAACCCTCATTTAAGTGCAAACAATTGTGTATTTCCTTCGTCCTTAAAAAGGCTGACGTCATTCGTTTGATTAAAAAGGAAAGCTGAATTCAACAATCTTTGCACTTCCATGGTTCATAAATTATTATTTCAGAAACTTATTGAAGTACACCATTAGCCACGAACAATTCAGTTTTCACGAGAGTATATCTGCTGAAGGTGCCATACTCAATTCGGCGTAGTGATATTTGTGATGGATTCAATGACAAAAACACTATATATATATATATATATAGAAAGGCAGATTAGGTCGTTTTATTGACTAGCAAAAGCATTTGAAATGGTAAATCATGACACACTTCTAGATTAAGCTGAAATATCCCTTTTTATGTTTGTATGTTTGTGGGTTAGTTAAAAATAATATGTTCTAACAATTTTTTGCGTATATAAAAACGCGAACATGCACATTATTCATGATTTAGTTTTTAAAAAACTTTCAAGGAGCACAATTAAATTTAAAGAAATATAAAGAAATATTTTATGGACTTCTTCAAGCTCAAAAGTCAACAAGGTTGAGCTCCTGTATGAGCAGTTGTGAAGAAAACATCTGAATTTGTCGGACTTTTGCAATGTTCATCTCGAAATATTCAAAGAACAAAACAAAAATGGAACACTACGATCACCCAATGAGAAAATTCCTCATCGGCACTGGATCACTGATTTTGACAAATTCGATTAAGAGGCAATGAGAAGGATAATCAACTCCTTCCTCCAATTTGATAAAAAAAAAGTCGCAACATTAAACAAAAAATCTATAATGAACTTGAAATAAGCATAAGCAAGACCTCACTTTGAAGAGTTCTTGAAAGCAAAGGATTCAGCTTTCGCAAGACGGAAGACAATACAAGAATTCTCTGTGCAAGGACTGACAAAAAATCCAAGGCGTAAGATATACGAGTATCCGGCAAATAAGGAATTTCCGTGAAAGTGGATAGGTAATTTTTATATGTATATGAGCCTTTATAGATAGAGTGTGTGACAAAACTAAAGCAACTTTTAGTATTCTATCTGTCTTTTTACTTTGCATGAGAACAAAAATTTATCTGAAAAATATGAAATTCAACGAAAACAAAACCATATTTTTATTAGGCATGCTCAAAACTAAAGCGACTTAGTAATTATCTTTAATAAGAAATAGAAAGTGTCTATATTAATCAATATTTCGTTGTATATCCGTGATTTTGAAGAACTGCTTGACATCGACGGGGCATAGATTCAATTAAATTATTTACTGTATCCATTGGGACGTTCCATCATTCTTCTTCTATACCTTCAAAAAGAGAGTCCTTGGAGGAGTAGTTTTGAGTCCGAATTTTTCGATCTAAAATTTCCCATAGATTGAGTTCGGTTGATTGCGCTGGCCATTCCAGAACACACAATCCGGCCGAATTAAACCACTCAGTGACGAGCCTAGACTTGTGTTTGTGCTCATTGTCATGTTGGAATACCCAGCGCAATCTGTTGTAATCTGCATATGGATAAATAATGTCCTTCAGTATATCTTTGTACCCGTTACTATTTCAAATTGCCGTTATTTGATAGATAGGCCATCCACTGGCCACAGAATCAGCCCCACACCATAACATTGAAACCAACCATGATTAACTGTGCCCTGGCAATACTTTGGGTCTAAGCGTTTGACTTTCGGTTTTCTTACGTTCGCTCTTCCATCTGATCTCTTGATGTTATATATGGATTCAATTGCCCATATTTTTTTCGTTCGGGGTCTGCCGCCAAGATGAAGTGTTTGTACGGTTCCTTTCTGTTGAAATCATTTTATTAAAAAAGACACAACCGATTTCTCCATGGCATATTTAAAGCAAATATCTTTTTGTTTTATTCCATTAAGAAAATCTGCAATAATTTTATTTTAAAGTTCATTTCCAAATTTGTTCCTGGCCATTTTCCTTAAGAAAAATATCCAAACTTTAACTTCAACTCTTTTTGGATTGTGAGTGAAATGTGTTACTACTTTAAATTTGGTTGACCAAATGTTCGAGTTCATTCGGAGTTGCTTAAGTTTTGTCACACACTGTAGCTCCCACTCAAGAGGAATGTCTTGGACTGATGAAAGTACGATACTAATAACTACTAATAATTGCACATGCTCTTGGATCGATGGCGCTCTTCTCATATTCAAATCTGGATCGAAAGCTGGTGACTACCATGATGAGATGAACTTTGAAAATTTTTCCAAATGGTTGAGAGAAAGAGGTTCTGCTACAACAGGATGACCGTCGGTTATTGTAATGGACAACAAATTAAAACAACCGTTCATCAGCAACAAAATTTGAGTTAATTTATTGGCTGTTAGAAAATAATATTGCACAAAGCTTTTCAATGCCTTGTGAACTAAATGATATTGTCAAATGAAACAAGGCGGATCCGCAGCGTGAAATAGACGAATTGATAAGATGAGCAGGTTAGTACTCAGGCTACCTCCATACCATCTGAACTTAAAACGAATTGAGAATATATAGGGAAATGTAAAATCAAGAGTGACGTGTAGAAATACTACGTTTAATCCGAACGCCCTCAAGAAATAAGCAGAAGAATAATTCGCAAAAATTAAGGTCGGCGAAATGAAAAATGCCGACATAGTTTTAAAGACAGAAGACAGTTATTGGACATATGAGCAGAGTTGCGATGCCTTCATAGAAAGAATTGTCATAAGATCTAGCAAAGTCTCATCGAGTGAAATTGAAAGCAACGACGAGGACGATGATAGAGTGCTATTGCATTAAAAGAAGCACATACTAAAACAATATATATACATATTTAATTAAAAAAAACCCTGCTTTTTTTCGAATTTTTCTATACCTATATTTTAAAGCAAAATTCAATACCACAATAACTGAGATCTTGCCATTCCTCCATCAATTGTCATTACCCACTTCGCTAACAAAAAAAAAATGCATGTTTTTTTGTTCAAATATCTGCCGCTGCCCAAGTGGAACTGCCTTCTGAAAAAATAGACCTTTTGTATCTTGGGGAGTTTTTTAGGCTAACAGACATTTCATCCGTCTGATGAGAATGTCAGAATGTCTATAGCATTGGATTGTCTAATGTCTTATGAGGAGCATATCTCTTTGAGGAAGATACGCCTTCTTTAACAAATTAGAGTTAGACATTCACAAATAATGTGTACAGCCGTTTCGTCGTCTTCCAAACAACCAACGACCAATCGTATACAAGAAATTCACTATTCTGCGTTAAGAACTCAGCATTCGATTTTTTCTTCTGTTTTTTTGTGATATTACTGGAAAAGAGAAAATATGCACGAACATACTGGATGTTCATTTGAAACAACTTCTATCTGTTCACGCGTGTGCAAAAATACATTTCCGAAAATTCGTTGTGTAGTTTGAACTGTTTCAAAATAGATATCAAAAAGTATACAAAAGCATTTTTGGGTTTTAGTCGATAAAAATCTTATTTGAAACCCACACGTAGGTAAATGTCTCTTCGCAACCCACACTGTTCAAACAAAATGTTTTGATCTTATTAACATAAAACTTTATTTATTTAGCTTTTTTTTTAGCTATTTACAATTAACAAATTATATAAACATAAATATATAGTGAGATTTATCATATTATTTTGACATATTTAATAAGTTCATTTTTGAATAATCTAAAGTTAGTTATGTTCTTAATTGCTCTCAGTAGTTCGTTAAATCCTTTGAACCCGATGTAAAATATAGTTCGCTGTCCTCTAGTAATTCGTGCTCTTTTGATCTGGAGGTCACCAGGACTCCTTAAAGTATGAACAGCACCCACATTTGTATCAGCATTTTCACATGAATAATCAGGATACATATTATTTTTGATTTTAAATACAAAAACATAGTTAACATAAAAAGTCTTTGCTTAACACTCAACCAATTCAAGGTGTTTAAGCATCAGTCTTATTTGCGCATATCTATTAGATTTGAGAATTATTTTCATTGCTTTTTTTTTTGCAATAATTGTAGCCTTTCTTTGTAACTTGCAGGACAAACATGTAATGAACTTGCACAGTAATCAAAGTTTGGTTTTACAATTGTATTGAATTCATTTATGGCTGTATTTAAAGAGACGTTTTTTCTTATTTTATGCAAAACACTTAGTTTCCTTGAATTTTTTTTGAAATATAGTCTATATGATCTCCAAAACTAAGTTATTCGTCAATCATGACACAAAGAAATTTTATTACTTTCACACGTTCAATTTGTTCATTATTTATTCAAACATCACCAATTGGCACAATTATCGGAACTGGACTTAATAACATAGATTTGGTTTTCGTTACATTTAACACAAGTTTGTTCATTTTAAGCCACACATTTATGTTGTCTAAGTCTACGTTTATTTGGTTTATACATTCAGATATATTTTTACCCGAGACGTATAGAAGTGCATCATCCACGAATAAAATTAATTTTGAATAACCACATACCTAAAATAGTCCCTTGAGGAATTCCTATATTAATACCAATTGCCGTTGAAATTTTTTCATTTACGCGTGTTCGTTGGGTCTTTCCAGTTAAAAAAGAATAAACCATTTCAGTTCATTTGATTTTATGCCAAAAAACTTTAACTTTTTTATTAATAATTTGTGTGTGTTTCGAATGCTCGCTTTAAGTCTAAGAAAACTACTATCACAACATTTTTTCCATCAATTTTTACTCTCTAGTCGTTTAACACAAAATTTAATCACGTTTCACAAGAATGTTAAGCTCTGAAACCGGATTGATATGTTTTAAGAAGACCTTGTTGCTCTATGTGATTCTGAAGTTGTACTACCACTATTTTTTCAATGACTTTTTCCTACAGAGGCATTATTTTTATTATGGACATACACACTCTTTTTTACAATACGGTACTGCGAATAGGGGTGCAGCTTACAATTATACAAATCGTTCTATAAAGCATCTATACATCTATAAAGTTCTTTATTATTTTGTTTTCTTGCGAAGCAGATATTAATAACTACCCTCTATAACAAAGCGCTATAAAAAAGCGGTTTTCGAATTTTTATATTGATTGCCGTACAACGCAATTTATTATTTATTTAAAGGCAAACGATTTTTTTTTTACATGAAAAGTTTAGCGGTTAAAGTATATTTTTGTCTATTTTTTTTCAATTATTCTCCATATTTTTTTTTCAGTACGGCGGGACTCAAAATCATCTACGAATCAGAACAATTTACCACCACTACAGTTTCATTCCGTACATGGAGACAATATAAGACTATCCCGTGATGGAACGTTAGCTAGAAGATTTGAAAGTTTTTGTCGTGCTCTGACGTTCAGCTCTAGGCCCATTTGCATTAACGAACGGATTTATATGCGTTTCTCTGAAGTATCAAATAATTGGAATGGGGGGATTCGTTTCGGATTCACTAGTGTTGATCCAGCTGCATTGGAGGGTTCGCTCCCTAAATACGCTTGTCCAGACCTTACAAACCGCCCGGGCTACTGGGCTAAAGCCTTACACGAACAGTATTGCGAGTTAGATAACGTTCTGCATTATTATGTTAACTCAGCAGGAGACGTAATTTATGGAATAAACGAGGAGGAAAAAGGAGTTATATTGTCAGGCATTGATGTACGAGGATTGCTGTGGGCAATTATTGACATTTATGGCAACTGTACAGCTATTGAATTAATAGACGGGCAATTGTTCAACCGCCTTTCATCAACGAATGATCGCCCAACCCAAAGATTGCATTCTGCTAATTCTGTAAATTGCATTGAAATATCGATGCAATCACTTGGCGTTCGTGATGCAGAAATCAATCTGCCACCAATAAAATACCATGCTGGAAGGCAATTAGAACCTTTATGTTTTCACTCGCTGAAAGGCCGAAATGTGAAACTTTCAATGGATCGCCTAATCGCCACCCGTGCAGAAAGCGACTTTTGTCAAGGATATGTATTCACCGCTCGACCCATTCAAAGTGATGAAAATATTGTGATTCAAATATTAAAAACGGATTATGCCTACGTCGGAGCCTTATCACTAGGTTTAACTTCTTGTAATCCGGCTACTTTGAATCAATGTGAACTTCCCGACGATTCGACCATGCTACTCGATAGGCCTGAGTATTGGGTCGTTAAGAAAGATGTTGGCCTTACGTGCGAAAAGAATGATGAAATTTCGTTTTGTGTATCATCGACGGGAGAAGTAAAGATCACAAAGAACTTAGAGGTTCTAATTGATGTAATTCATGTTGATCACCGACTGAGGCTATGGGCCTTTGTAGATATTTATGGCACAACGGAAAGCATCCGCATGTTTTGGCAACCTCATCAACAAATAAACCCAATTGTTTCTCATCATTGTTTCCCAAATTTGGGTGATCAAAAACAAAAGATTCCAATTCTGAAAAGCCGAGAACCAACACCTAATTTTTCACAAATTTCACGCAACCTTTCAGTTTCAGAAATAGGCAATATAATCGTGCCCTCACCCAGCAATATGGTTTCCATTCAACCGCGTGCAGCAGTTCTTGTCGTCAATTTGCCGCCAGTTACTTCTCATTTCAACCTTTCAGAGCAAAGAGGTGAAGCCTTAAGTAAAACCAGTCAAACTTCGTCTTTAAGCCTAAATAACTCAATATATTCAAGCCAAATCAAAAAAGTAATTTAATAATGTTTGATGTTTGTCATATATTAAATATCTTTTTCTTCTAGCAATTTCCTGAATTAAATATTGAAACAAAGCCTACAGAAATGGAACATCCAGGTTCAGAGTGTACCATTTGTTACGAGAAGAATATTGATTGTGCTCTTTACATGTGCGGTCATATGTGCATGTGTTTTGAATGCGCAATGGAGCAATGGCGGGGAACTGGTGGTGGTCACTGCCCGCTATGCCGGGCTTTAATCCGCGATGTCATAAGAACGTACACATCGTGATAACTAGTGATATAAAATAGAAAACATTTAAACTAAACACGGGTTTAATTTCACTCAATTTATATTTTAGATTTCGTAACAAAATAAATGCTTTCATTTATTTTTACACTTTTTTATGTATTTAAATTATTCAATTTAAATTTCTATTCATCACAAGGCCTTGTTATATGTATGTGCTCAAAACTAAATTTAAAAAGGAACACAAAGAATGCACTGTGTGAATGAAATGTAAACTTAAGCATGACAACAATCAATTAAGTTGGAGATATTAACAATTCATATAAATAAATGCAGTATTCATTGTCCAAGATAAAACTTAATCGGGAATATAAACAAAAGCTCAAAAGTAAATTAACATATATCTGACCAGACTTATCATTTTAAATTTTTTTGCAAAGAAAAAACAAGCGTTTTTTATTAAAGGGATTGGCTTCTAAGCCAAGTTTTATTCTATTTTTATCATTTTTATATAATGACTATTCTGTACTCTCCAACCATTATTTTATTAAATGTAAGGAGTTGTGTTGTTTTAGTGAACCGGGAAGATTTTCAAGTAATGTTTCTTGATTCCTCAAAATGTAACAATAATTAATCCGTTGAGATTATGTTTAGGCGGCGATGAAAAATGAAAAACTATTTATTGCTCAGTCAATTTATGTATGTAGCTAAAAAGTTACCAAAAACATTAATCTGGAAAAATAAATGAAAAAGTAACGTGAAGAACAGTTGTATCTGAAAGAATATGCAAAATATTTATTAAAAAAATGACATTTTCCGCACACAAAATTGCCTTTTTGTTTATAAAAACAGAACACAATGAAATAGGAGTATAAAATTTATAAAATAGTTGAATTATTTTAATTAAGTTTTGACACACAACTTTCAATGTTAATTCTTGCGCGGCTCAATTGAGACAATTACTCTTAACCGAAACATGCTGAAAAATAAAATTAAAATATTATTAATGATTCTTTTATATTTTCTGTATTAAAGTAACTGAGTGCGTTGTTCTAGACTATGTTTAACAGATATTATATATTATCTTCGACCAAAGACTTCCGCAAAACGACTCGACTCGAGTCGATATTGGAAATTCCACATACTTTCTTTTGACTATTATTACAGACAACAGAAACTGATAAAAATGTCCGTACAAAAAAAACGATAAAAAATGTTCTCTTAGGCGACAAACAGCTTTCAGAAAATAAAGCTCAGCAAGAAATGTTGTTTTCTTTCTTACTTGTCGCCCCACACCCCTGCTCATTTCAATATTTTTGTGGGACTTTTCGATCTGTGAATTGGAGTTTTGTAAACAGGGAAGCAGTATTTTTTTGTACAAGGCAGGGCTTGAGAATTGGTCATATCTTTGCAATCTGTGATGAAAATTGAATTAAATACGGCTTAATAAAATATTGAGTGCATGATTTTTTAATTATGTACTTAATCGAATCGATTTATTGTGTTTATTGATCTTTATTGGCGTAATTTCAGTTTCAAAGACATAAGAAGAACTTTTGACAAGATTGAAAGCATATTTCCAATTTTATTCTTACAAATAACTAGGCTTTTTACGCATCATTTGGAATATCAGGAATTCGGATTGTATCATCGGTCGATTTTTGGGAAATATCTGCAGAGTTTTTCTTACACCCAAGATTTATTTAACATAATTCGGGTTTATATAATCACTTCATATCACAGACGCATACTAACAAACCATGCCCTCGCAAAGAAAAAAATGTGTACTTTCCCATTGTGGTGCAATAATGAATATGCCGTAAGAATGTTAAAAATAGTTGCATTTCAAAATGCAATGAATTTGCAATGAAATCTCTATCGCCTACAAATCTTAATTAAGTAAACTTAATCTTGACGAACAAACCTTTGGTTTAATTTGCAAAGAGATATTCCTTATCTTATCAAGAGCATTTGGAACAACCTACTATAATACAATTTGTCCACATCTGACGGAATTGGAAGGTTATTGAACACCTTTATATCAGGTTGGCAACTAAGTAGTTGTGGAGTTTTTTACAAAATAAAATACAATTATTTCATGGAACAAAATAACTTTATTCTGTAATGTATTGCCCATTTTGAGCAATGACCTTTTGCCATCTTTCAGGCAGCATCATAATTCCACGTTCATAAAACTTCTGGTTTTTATCATTATTTATTTTATGGACGATTTGACATCATCATTATTATTGAAATTTTTAACCATTCAAGGAATTTTGCAAAGATCGAACTAAAAAGTAATCAGATGGTGCAAGTTCAGGACTATATGGTGGATGTGGCAAAACATACCAAACCAAGCTCCAATAATTTTTGCCGAGTGACCAAAGATGTGTGTGGCCTTGCATATTCATGATGGAATACAACACCTTTTCGATTTGTCATTTCGGGCCACTTTCCTTCAACTGCATTGTTAATTTTTTTTAGTTAATCAATGTAGACATCTGAATTTATCGTTCGGTTGGGTGGTAAAAGTTCAAAGTAGACAATTCCTTTGTAATCCCACAAATCGCAGATGTTAATGCGTTGTGTTAAAAGATTTTCTTTCATTTCATGAGGAACCCATATATCGAGTTTTTGTACATAGTAAAGTTGTTTTGAGTGATCAATGCATGTTTTGAATTTTCAGGTTTTGTTGAACAATTAGCGAAAGCGACAGCTAAATTCACAAAAAATTTAAAAAAATCATCCAAATGGAAAACTAAAAAAATACGAAATGATATAAATTTGAATATTATACAAGACATGACACTTTTTGTACTAATTGTTTACCCCCTTAACGCATGAAATAGACCAGTCTGATTTAACGGTTTGGCCTTAAGAATTGAAAGCGTTCTTAGAATAAGAGAATTATTATTCATCGATCATAGCGATTTATATTACATTAAGGTATATAAATTTAATCAATATCCGTTAGAAAACTTATTTTTATAAATAAGAACGCGGAATATTAACAAATGCAATCGAAGTGTTTCCGAAATTGGCTCCTTTCTAGCCAAAGTCATCGCGTTGAAATTTTAATATTTAAATCTAAAAATTCTAACTGCGAAGAAGACGATTCGGTATATCTTGATGTGGATTGGAATGCTTTTTTGCGAAGTGATACAGAAGCACAAATTATGCTTACCCGCGAGCAGTCACAAAATGAAGTCATTCTCTATTAGGTCGAATGTTCTGAAAATAACAAATAAAATAATTTATTTGATTATTGGGAAGTTAAGATGTTCGAAGGGTGAGAGGGTGGCGGTCGATATCCTGCCACGTCCTCGTTAGTGTCCCATGGAAACTATTTTGGGTAAGGTGATTTGGTTAATAGTTTCTTTCATCTATTTTTTCAACTTCAATCTTCAGGCACCTGAACTAAAGAATGCAAAGAGAAGTGATAATTAATTATGAGGGGAAAAAATACATTCATCTGAAAATGTATACCTAAATCCCGGGAAACTGACAAACTGAGGGGTGGGTGTTAAATGCGCCCATGAAGGATGCATTGCCTATGCATGCACTGACCAAACTGTCCCCTTTAAACTAAATCGTAGTTTCAAACTATAAAATAAACTAACATTTTTTGATGGTTCAAACTACGAATATCCACACATACACACCATTCAGACGCACAAGCAGATTAAAATAAAGCAAGAAAAGGAAGAAAAAAATATCTTTTCTCACTTTTTTCTGAGTTGTCTCTGACATGATGAGCTGAGAAGAAAATGAAACAAAAATCCATGTTTTTTTTTGTTTTTAGGTTTATGTTGAAGCTTTTTCAAAGCTTTTTCTTTTTGGAAGATTTCGATTTTATACATCACTTCTTTCCATAAGCGTGAGACATTTTTAAAATATTTGTCTGTGCTATTATCGCTCTTAAGGGACTATGACTGCCCTTGTAATGTATCTGCAAAAGGGGAGCAAAAGGTTATGGTTATGGAGAAGAATTGGAAGACTATACTCGTGGTTCGAAAGCCAATCTTAATGCATCCTTTAAACTAAGTCTAAAGATTTTATTTTTCTTTAAAAATATTTGTTTGTTTAAATATTCTGTTTAATGTGTAATGGAAATGAAAAAGTGTTTTTTTTATGGACACTTTTTCAACTGTTTTAAATTGTATCGGCAAACACAGCGTTCTTTTTTCATCGCTATGACTTTTCCCTAATGGATCTGAGCGCATGTGAAATGCGAGCAAATTATAACTTGACCAAATATGAGTTTCCACATCACCTTATCAACGTTATCATGTAACGAATAGAGCGTGAATGACATAAATCCATCTTACATGGAAAAATATCGAATATTCGAAAGAAAATGCATCCGAGCTTGCACTAAGTTACGCAGGAGCGCGCATACAGATTACAAGCACTATGTTTCGCATCAGGTCCTTCTAGACACAGCCGACATACCCAGGATAGAAATTGTCTATCCTTAGGGTAATAAGAAATCACTTCGCGCGATCAGCGAATGTTACAGAGAACGAACTCTTATCAAGCGTGTTTTATTCTAACCCTGAGTATTTTAGAAACACTTTAGTAACTGGACATATACCACCTGAGACATTCTTGTATTTGGATGCGCATGGCTACTTGTCGGACTCGAGACATGTTCCCACTAGATGTTGCTAGAAGGGCAACAGACAAAAGTGTCCTTTATGCGCCAGAAAACTTGGAGCTTGAGTTTGTTGAATGGAGGTATTGTATGAGCGTAATAATCAAATATTGGTGGCTTTACTGGGCTGAAGCTGGCGCTTAGTTTAAGTTAGGTAAAATTAGGTTAAGCTGGGCAAAGTTACTTTTTGTTAAGTTATTTTATTTTTGTAAGTAGCTTTTAAGTTAGCTCGTAAGTTAAAACATGATAAAAAGGAAAAATGTTTACCACATTTTTGTTTTCCAAATTATTCTAATAATAATCATAATTAATAATATAAATTGTTTAAGGTCCTAGATTAGATTAGAAATATGATATATAAGATGTTAAGTACTGCATACTGGATCTGTTACAGTTCTTGTACCCTTTTAATTAAGTTATTTTTAAGATTTTTTTACTCCTTTGTCTTAGTTATTTAAATTGATCGACTGTGAAAATTAATGGATTTAAAAAAAAAGAAATGTGAGCAAGTAGTTTAACATTAACGGGGGAACGCAAATGTGTCAAAATACAAAATCAAAGCATTTGGAGCACGCAATGATTAAGGGGGGAGTAAGGTTGGTTCGTACGAAAAAGGCATAGAGACCTCAACGTTTGTTCTTGTTAAGTCATCGATAAAAGAATCAGGTCGGTCGTGCAAATAGGCGAGGAATAGGCGTACGTTTTCGTAGATATGACGGTCTCGCATGCGTGATCGTCCATCTTCATTTTGATCCTTTGATCGCTTCGTTAATTTTGCCTGAGGAGAAAGCAGGGAGTACGTCTTACTGTACTTATTAATCGAAAATAATTAAAATAAAAAATTAAAATAAATAAATAAATAAAAAAACATGGGGCCGGATAAACTTAGGATACTGGCTACTGGGTGCTAGAAGTTGCAGTGGAAGTGGGAGATGATGTGTTTTTGATTGGTAGGGGGTTAATAGTTGTTTGTTTATTATTATTGTAAGAAGTTAATTTCGGCGTCAAGCTCAAATTTCCAATTTTACGCGTGGTTGGACGGATAATGAAAAGCCATTTGTATGCCCATACCATGAACTTCCCATCTCAAAATAAAAATAAAATATATAGGTGCTATTTTGTATGCCGCCATCATCAAATTTAATTTGGGGTTGTCAAAACATCATTCCCTAGACAAGTAGACAGAAAAATAAAAAAAATATTTTTTCACCTGTCCCGTACGAATATTTTTGTATTCGCATTGTCGAATCATTTAGAAAAAGATTGGCGAATTCAATATTAATATCACACTTTTCTCGCGAAACAACTAAGGTGTGTTTGTATGTATTTGAGAGTGTCCATGCTTCTGCACCATATAGTAGGACGGGGATGATAGCGTTCTTATGGGGCGACAGTTAAGTTCTTCGAGAAAGGTCTTTACTCAATTGCTTTCTTGGCCAGAGGTATTCTTCGTTTGATCTCAGCGCTAGCTACCTCAAAGTAAAAGCTATCTGTAGAAAAGTTCTGCCCCAGACGTCGGATTTGGGTTACCTTTCTTGATGACAGCATATGCTTCTTTTTGCCCAAGTTTGATGTTCATGAAATCACCTGAGAGTACATCACCTTGTTCAAAACGTTATTTGACATCAAGTGGGTCGGTGACGTCTTTGCCCACCTTAATGATGCAGCTTGAGCTCTCCAGCGCCATCCTGCATAAAAGGACGAGCTTGGCAGGGGTGTCAGTCATCGCCGCCGCTTTGAAAAGTTCGGCAGCTAACCCGTCCGCTCAAGTGGGTTCTTTAGACTTTAGCTTAAATATTGCTATCTTAACTTAGTATTGGTAGGGTAGACGGCATTTTTGGTTCTTTCATGTCCTCAGCAATGACTGCATTTCTACTATGATGTTTTCATTTCGAACTTTGCAGGTTTCGGTTTGAGATCTGTAACTCGGAGATAATTCTTTTATCTGTTGGTAGAATTTTCGAATCTTATTCCTGTTTCCAAACATCCTCGATCGCGCTTCTCATGCTCTACCATATATTTTGTACGATTTGTAAGATTGTTTTTTTGAAATATATTAACCATATATATATATTTAACATATTAAAGCGTGATTATTTTTATGTCCTTTTAGAATGGGTTCGAAAGTACAAGGTTTCAGTCGGGAGATTTCCAGACCTCTAGAGCTTTGATTCATGATAAGAAACCACAAAAGTGGTAAACAAACTAAATTTTCGGATGTTCTGAACATCCTTGCAACGCTATTTAATAAACGAGTAATGCAATTTTATCCTTGTGCTGTAAGAGGAGCAGCTCTTGAAATTGAAGAAATAATGGAATCGGAAGAAACAAAAAGTGCACTCAGGAGATCCCGCATAGTTTTCTTCCGTGACATTTTTCTTATGTGGAATTCTCTGAAGCTTTCTTTCTTTATCTTTATTTCTTGATTCTAGAGCTTGTTCTGAGAGCAATCCAATTAGAAGCAGAGCAGATTTTATAATGTCTGCACCAAGAATGAGTATTTTGTGGACGCTAGAAGGCATGTAATACCATGGATACAATTCTACGCACAACTTTGTTGTCTCCATTGTATGCTCCCAAAAGCTTCTAAGTTTACTGCGTGATTACAAGCCACTGTTTTCAAAATAATTTCAGAGCAATTTATAAGATTAAGATCGATTCCAGTTATTAAGGGAGCAAGAAAAGACCATTGAAAAAATTTCCTCGCAGTGTTACCATCGTTCGTGGTACCGGTTTGCGTGGTTTGCGTATATCGACTAATAAATTCATTTCAGCCTTAATTCTGTCAATGATGTTCTTTTTTTTGTTTTCTATAAGCTGCTTCTAAACATTTTCCATTTATTGGTTGTTAGTGCATATACTATTCGTATAGGCTTTCAAAGAGTCTAAGTCGTTCATTATTATTGGTGTATCCTCGTAAATTCCACACTTTTACTTTGAGGATTCACTAAAGGTTTTTCAGTCTAACATTGTTTAATTTAAAAAAATGGGAAATTCAAAATATATTCCATGAATAGAAGCCTATGTCAAAGTTAATATAATAACTTGATTTTTGACCGTTTCGATTTCTCTTTATCAATGCAAAGTTTTCTTTTTGATAATGAGTTTGATCGGCCGGCAAAACCTAGTTGGTGATTGCCGTGCATTTTGACATATAATTTTATCATTCATATTGGCCTCGAGTGGCACAAAATACACAGTATATAAAAAACATCTGTTTTCACTGAGATTGTATCTTGTTCTCTAAAGGCTGGCTTACATTTTGAATGGTTTGCACGTCCATCAAATCCGCACTTATATATGATCGATATATTTTAACTTGACAAAGTTATTTGGAGGACCTCCTTCTAAGACTCTAAAAGTTGCTTCGCACTGCAATCGACAAGCCCTTGCAGAGTGACTTCTGTCGAAAAATTGGCAAAATGTACGGTTTTTTTGTAAAATGCGTTTTATTAAAAGTTTTATATGGAACATATATTGCCTTATTTTTCAAGGCTTGAGACACTTCCAACAAATATATTAGTTGGCAGCATCCCGTTTGCCGGCCTTTTGGAGATTTAGTCGGGCAGCAAACGTAAAATTCGAGCAACTTTCGGTTTCTACAAGCGTGGACACTTTAAAACCTTAGGTAAAATATTGCAAAATTCGTTTTGCCATCCTGCACTGCTCCTCATTTTACTATAACCTAAATTGGTTTTGTTAAAAACATAGCTTATTACAGGTTTCTGATAGTCCGAGGTTTTTGAAATCCCGGGTTGCACATTCGTTTAAAGCACTGTTAATAGTTGTCATCGGGTCGGCTTTTTCCTTTACACGGTTTTGGTGGCTTTTTTCTACTCCTTTCCTAGCCAGTTCGTCAGGTTTTTCATATCTCGTTACACTTTCATGTCATGGCACCCAAATAAGACTGACGTCGTTCAATAATGTTAGTTTGTTAAGTTTGTGTTTGCACTTCCCTACCAGTATCTATACTGATAGAAGTTTTGTAATTGATTTGATAGCTGCAGTACTATCGTGAGCTTTTCTACTCCAATAAGTATTGCGTAAACTTCTGCTTGAAACATCGTGACGAATGATTGAAGTTGTTTTGAAATTTTTATCGGTATGTTCGGACAGAAGATAGTTATGTAGCACTTTCTTGTAAAAAGAAAAATAAAATCAATACAAAAAAAAACGCGACCAACAAGTGGCAAAGAGGAGAACAACCGCTTAGTTTATCTTATTGTTAGCTTAAAATTGTAAAAAAATATTTTGGCTTTGTGATTTGTGAATTTTACTCAATTTGCGCTGTTTAATTTTGCTTCTGCGCCAACTGGGAGAGCAGCTTCACCCATCATAAATGAAATTTGATTCCCGACTTTAGTAGGTGAGTCAAAAGAAGTTAATGTTAACGTTTTATTTTGCATTATAAATCGATCATATATTCTACTGGCTTTCCACCATCGCGATTAAGAATCAGATTTAAAGTGCGATATACATTTAAGCAGATCATTGTTGTCGAAATTTTTCGTTCGAGTTCTTAACTCTTCTCTTAAGAAATTCAAATAATAACGGATTATTTAAATATCCAGATTTTCTTAGAATATTCACAAGCTCTCGCCTCGTTAAAAATAAATTGTCAGAACTGGTTCTAAAGCAAACAAAAGTAAGGATTGGTACGGCACAAAATGCGTGCCACACTATTTTCCTCAAAAATGAAGACTTAAAAAAAATCATAGATATAAAAAATTGGGGCAAGTGCTGGTAAACAAATTTAGCGGTTCTAAAGTGCTCAGATGTCATTCTATTAAGTTGGAGCAAATGTATTAACCGGACTTACCCGAAACATTATTAATACGTTCGATATTTAAATTACTTATAAAAAAAAAAAAACACAATTGTTATTGATGTGGGTAAATGATTATTCGGTTTGTGGTAGAGTGGATAATTATGCAAGCAAAAATAATAACATTAGACCTGCGCGTTACGTTTGGATTTTTGAATTAAGACCAGCCTTTGGTGCATTCTGCTCCATTGTGGGTCAGTAAAGAAAAATCGCCATTCATGGTGTTTATATTCATAAGAAATTTCGTCGAATATACCTCTGAAAATCTCGTCATTGGTTGATAAATTGGATTATTTCGAGAGTTATGTTTCGATGATATTTGCTTTTTGTGCTCTATGATGGGAATGCCATTATTTTTTGCTGATAACGTCTCAATCAAGATAGTTGATGGGAACTTTTGAGATTATTTTATTGAGCATTTGAACACAAAACAAAATTTCAGAGAAAAGTATTCAAACGTAGCCGATTTGTATGCACATTTGTGTTGCAATAGTAGTCTCCAATTGGCGAGAAAGATGAAGCTCGTAATTTTTATCTGAAATAAAAAAAAACCACAGACATTTTTATTTCATATGTTTCTCTTCTAGATGAACTTAGAAAAATCCAAAAAAGTATGAAATTGAAAAATTTCCTCAAATGTGAGTTTTTTTCAAAACAAAAAAAAGAAAACAATTTAACTTGCTTAAAAAGTTGCTTAGAAATATTCTTTGGAAATCTTTTTAGTTAAGATAAAAGAGTATACAAAACCGAAGCTAAAAAACCTTGGTTTGTTTTGATTGGTCGTCTATTTTTTAATTTTTTTTCAATTATTCTCCCCAGTTTAGAAAAATTGTAAAAACAAAATCTTACTATCTGTAAAATGTAAATTTCTTTCTAATTGCAGTAATAGAACGCTAATCAGCTATACCTGCGCCATACATTTAACCTTCAACTTCCTGAAACAACTCATTTTGGTGCAGTTGCTCGAGTCTACGTTCCATGCGAGCTTCCTTGCTGGAAAAACACGTACGATCTCTCTCGATCCGTTTCGTGTCGACGTTATCCGCATACACCTTACATATCTGGCCGATGTTTAAATCGAGCAGCTGCATGTTACTTAAAACTGTAAAATACCCTTCACTGAAAATTTTGGTAGCCATGTATTCAGCAATTTTTTGGCCAGAATGCAGATGTTTCGGGCTCATACACCAAATTGTGGAGTTGAAATTCGTTCGAATTTTGCGTGTGTCCGCAAATTCCTAGCCTGAGCGTAAGCATCGCGTCAAAAGTTCGTTACTAGAGAGATCTTCGTAGATTGGATGAATATGATTCTCCACATTTTCGTCAACCAATCGAGCAGGATGCTTGAAAGATGTGGATTCGGCTTTACCCATTCACACCAGCTGTCGGCGCTTGCCGGACAATTATCGTAGCGAGGAGATTTATCACTCGAACAATAATGATCCAGCGTTGCTATTACAACTTCTTTCATATCTTCGATAGATTCAATATTTCTTCTGATGGTCAAACCATGATAGATTGTTAACATTTTAATGACAATCTCTGCCAAGCGCTTTTTACCTCCGAGCTTCCCTTCCTTCTTTTTTTTTCGGAGTCGAGTACCCATACGCTTTTGATCGTACCCCACGCACTCATTTTAAGTAACAGAGCAATCGTCACTGTATGGATTCATTTGGAGAATACAAAAAAATGGTTTGTCAATTAGTGTGGCCCGCAGATAAAATCGCTGACGTAGCCGGTGGTGGTGATTTTTCTTGTTACAAAAGCTCATAAGCTAGTTTCAAGCACTGAACGGACACACACGTATCCATACTCGGCATACCCAGCTTGTAGGCTTGTGGCGACGATCTAGTACTTGGTATGGTCCGGTGTAAGCAGGCTGCAATGGTCTATGGGTACTATCGATGAGCTCATTCATGTGCAAGGAAGCACTGAGATTCTTGGGCTAAAAATTGTGTTTTTCTGTTTTGTTGCGAAAGCAGGTGATATTCCCTGAAGTTGTTCTTGAAAAAAGAGCAACTCGGTAGTGGACCTGCAATCTTCATGTGAATGTGCTCGAATCTTTCAGCGGCTGGAAGCTTTCCCAACGGTGGTGTGATATGCCTATGAATTTTGGTTTAATGGCATGCGGGACTACATGCAACTGCGCGTGCTGCCAAGAAATCGGAACCTGGCAAAGTGAAGAAAATACAATAATTGTTATCGTAAATAAGCTAGAACTTAGCATATTTTAGACGAATCAATCAAGTTATTTTCACTGGTTGTTTAACATTCAAAGAGTCGTGTTTTATTAAGCTATTCCCCCACCCGAGGTAAGGTGGCGAAATAAGTTTACATTTCGATACATTAGTTGGTACATGCACCTCAAACATCCACAACAATCGGTCACGATACATTAACTCTGATCCCCGTCAGAACAAAAGAGTGAGGATGTAAATACTGGGACCCCAACGTGATTCATTTTGTATTTACGTCTCACAAGTAGTGACCTATTACTCCATAGAAGCGTTGCCAGGGCTTAACAAAAACACTGGCAGAGAAAAACTAGCGATTTTAAAACTTCGTCAATAAAAGCGCGTACTAGGGTTAGCTACTAGTACAATCAAGGAATTCATAGCCATGACGATGAAAGATCAACCTGGATATGGATCAGCTGAGGAAGCAATTGATGAGTTCAATCGAATAATCGAATATTAAAAGAAGGATTCCGCGGAAAACCAAGGAAAGTTACAGCGTGGAGAGTGTGTCGATTGGAGGCAGGCGATACCGATATCAGGGCAGTATTACATTTATCCCTGGACCATCAAAATTTCGCGCAAGACGAACAACTACGAGGAGTTCAGAGTCCATTTCACGGAACACATTGAGTAACAATCCAATCGGAATCCTGAAATGCCGGTAAACTAAAACTTCCACAGATATAAAGGAGAACAACCAAGTTGCAAGTTCCAACAAGAGTTCTGAAGAGTTAGTCAGGATCTTAGGATGCCAACAAGGCACAGTTATCTCAGTTCAGCAACCGAAACAGCACTGGGAGTACAAGTTAAAGGCTATTGAGCAGTCGCCAATGGACATAATGAATAGCAATATCTTAAACTGACAAGCTAAATCAAGCGCCTTTCGATCGATATAACGTCCAGATTACAAGATAAGCATGAAGGTTCCTCTAGTTCAAGTCAGAGACCAAACGTGGCACCAAATAACATGATATCGCTACCTAAGCTGGTTTTGCCAAGGTTCGATGGAGATTACGGTAAATGTGAATCAGCAACCTATGCCGGATTGTCAGATGATGTGGTTCCTCAAAATGAACCTACTGATGCTTCTTATTCAACAGCTTGGAGTATGCTCAAGGCCCGATATGAAAATCCAAGATTACTGGTTGGAGGACTGATTAACAAATTATTGACACAATCAACGCACACTATGGACAAGCCCTCTGGAATTGGCTTAAGCAACTTACATGGCACTATGCAGGAATATTTGATGGGTTAGAGAATTACGGCGTTTACACATCGAATTGGAATCCGCTATTACTTCATTTATTAACAAAGAAGTTGAACAAGGAAACACACACATTCTACAAGCAATCCCTATCTAGCCCAAGAAACTTGCCGAAAGTTAAGGACTTTTTGAAGTTCCTCAAAGTTTGATTCGAGACGTTAGAATTCTTATGGAATAAGGGACGACATATCGAGGATCTAAGACGATCAAATACATCGAGGTTTGCAGCACCTATCGGTCTAGTTTCAGACTGCCCAGTGTGCAAGGCATCTCATGCGTTAAACGCGTGCAAAGGGTTTCTCCAGATGAAGCCTAACTAATGTTAAAGCAACGTAAGGGGTAATGATCGATGCAGCAACTGCCTCAAATTTGGCCATCGAGCTGTGTCTAACCCAAGGCTTTTCCGGTAAGGGATTCCGACCAAACATGAAGCGGATCACATAAAAATAGGTAAAGAAGTTAGGGATTCCGACAAAATATGAATCAGTTATACTGTCCAAAAAAACATAGAAGAGAATAAACGAACAACTGAAATTCACAATAAACGAGTTCACAACAAGAAAAGAGGCATTGGTTTTTAGCAAAATATTGTTGCCACATCCCTCCAAGTCAATTCACGTTTATATTTGGACTATACCGAAAAATATCAAATTGGCCGATCAAACATTTAATACGTCGGACAAATCTGCTGCTAGGAGCCACGTTACGAAGGTTTTACTCTCTGGAAAGAAAGTTGTCAAGGAATCAAATTGTTGTTTGAAATTCCCTACGAAGCGCGAGTTACTGCAGATATTTATGCGATTTTTTTATCTACTTCAGTGATGCAGCCACAAAGTGGCAGACGATTCCGAATTTGTACTCTTCGAGCTTATGGCTCAATGGCCCGGGCTTCCTTGTATATCCCGTCAACTCATGGCTAAGTGAAGATACGAAAGGGGAACTGAAAGCAGAGTACATTGGACACCACAACGCAAAGCCCAAAGCCCTGCTCAATTTGGACGTTGCACAAATGGAATCGATTGTTACGCTGTACTGCATTCATTTCATTTCAAATCTGCGCGCAAGTAAAAGGAATACGTCACGGGTCACTAGACTACTCTCCTCGATTCGGGTATTACCTGCGATAGGGAACTCAACACGCGCACGCATATGGTTTCCATCATTGGTTACGTTAAGCGATGGTCCAAAGAGTTCCTAAGTCCCTAAGTCACTAAAGCACTTTACATTACTTTTCTTAGAGCCCTCCTCGGATTTGCTTCCCAAGCTTTGTCCTATTACTACAAAACAATCCATTGGGCAGACGTCCTTAATCCTCCACAACCTTCAGTCCGTTGCGCAAGCCGTGACAGTGCCAAAGTTCTTTTCATTCACCAGCTCTCAACCGGTATCATCGATTGCCCTACGTCGCTTCGATCAACCAACCCCACATCTTTCCTCCACTTCCACTTAGATACTTAACGCACCACGGTTCTAACGAACTATGTCCAGAATATTGCGTGAGGCCAATGCCACGCAAGACATATTGTATTTACACCTCAATAGATATACCCTTAAAAAATGTTCTTTCCTGTCACCTCCTTCATAACCTACCATATTCTTACTAATATACGCTGGGCATACCCAGAATGATATGAATAGTCTGGACTCGACATCCTGTTTGCCATGTGACGGTCGCCTAAGGGGCATCTTTCCTTTAAAACGCAAATGCTATTATGCTAGCTCCTTGTCGATTATGCAATTGTTATTCGTTGCACTCGCACTCATATTAACTTATAGCAGAAGCGTACTCTTCCAATTTTTGTCCTTGACGCTTTACTCAATTTATTTCTCAGTTCGGAGCATGTTGTTAGCATGTGACCAAACCGACGCTTCCCGGAGTCTGCTGTTGAGTCTACATCTAGGCCATGTACAGTAAATAGGCATTTGCAGAGCTTCTTAGACTTGAGGGTGGATATAAGCACGTGGCGAGCAATTCTGGACAGCAATTCAATAGCAATCATTGTAAGCTTTATCTTCATAGTGGGGGAACCTGTGTAGTAGGCTACGAACCTATTCGTGACGTCAACATGCAGGGATGGATGAGCTGATTAGGCGTGAGAGGATTTTCTCGCACATACATGTCTACTATCCATTGTCTGACCAGAATGTCAAAGCCATTTAGAGTTGCGTTTATTGAAATTGCTCACAATGATAATTTCTGTATAGGGATGTACGGATAAGATTCTTAAAAGTGAATGACACACTCACTGTTGCTACGCAATAAAGCAAAAGCACCATTACAAACTCCTTCGGCAAAAACATTTACATAAAGGCGGCCCGCAAAAACACAAAAAGACGTCGGCAAAACACCAAAAGCTGTCGACAAGAAAAAACGCAAAGTCCATACATCAAATTGTCCGTGGTCAAGCTGAACATCAACTGCTCGCAATGCCGTAGAATAGGCGTGGGAGACAACATGCAAATTAACAATAGAAAAAGAAATTCTATGTTTTCTTCTTACTCATCCCACTGATCGATGATCTTCGTGCGGAACTAGCGGCGTGGGAAATCAGCAGTTCCGGCGGTTCAACGATCTGCCAAACTAGGTCAAGGACAGGTCAAGAGTCAGAAGACAAGAAGTTCATCATTCCAAACTCAAGTCGCAGCGAATAGTCTTCGCCATACCATACGAACGTGTTTCATTTTTTAATTCCTTAATTAGAATATTTTCACGATGGCACAGTATAAGTCCACTTAGTAACTTGTGTTCTGGCGACACACTCACGACACACTCACGCTCGTCCAATGTGAGAAGAATAACAGCACCAAACTTGAACCTGTGTTTCATAAAGTGTCAAAACAGCTGGTCTTATTATTATTAGAAATTATCTTAAAACGCGGATGTTTCAAATATCGATAATGAAAACCCACTAAATTCAAAACTCACTAAGCAGGATTGCAACCCAAACATCCAAATTCGAATTTCCAAAATAAGCACCACAGGTGTTATGTCCATGTTATTGCTATAACAGTCACGCTCCATCTGTTGCCTATAGACCTCCACATACATAGCAAAACTAAACACAGTGCAGCTAGACTCAGAAAATCTAAGCTATGGATCTCAAAACCATATGGACACTAGAATCAATACCGAGGTAAAAAAGCATCAAATCAGACCGACTATACACCAACTTATTATGATTTTGAAAAACACGTTGACGTCGTTCTTCCGACAAAAGAGGACTAAGATAGTTGACACATTAATTTCATTTTGCATGTGAGACGACGCAGGTATATTTTCAGAAGATAGCCCTGCCGAATGACACCAGTATCTTTCAGGCAGAAATCTTCGCTATTAAGGAAGCGTGTCATAAAATCAGATCAATCGAACACACAGGGTCGATACAAAGAATAGTTATTCTCGTTAATAGCCACGCAGCCATTAAAGCTAAAGTATCGAACACCATATCCTCGAAAAGAGATTCTGGAAAATTACTGACCTTAGGTGATCTCAAATTAACACCGTTATAGAATTTAAAACGGACTGATGATCTTCTTAGTCGGATCCGCAATGACACCGCGAGAATAATAGCGATCATCAAATGGCGCTGGCCCATAGAAGACCACGTAAATAAACTTAACATTCCATGCATCGGTCGCAGCTATAACGACACTTCAGAAAAGGAGACAATAACTTATTTACCTGTGCAAGTGCCCAGCATAAGCTAAAGTCAGATAGAAAACAACAGGCAACCCCTTTTTTGAGTCCCTCGATGATATAACACACACAAACACACACACTTCTTGTGAAGAACCAACATTATATTAATTAATCAAACTTTTTTCTGGAAATGTGTTTTATTTTGTCGGACAAATGTTTACTAAGTTCAGAAATTCCTAGCAAGTTCAATAAACTTCTTCCTCCTATCTGTCTTGATTTATGGGAATGGATATTAACATTAAGAAAAACAATGGGTTAACAAAAACAAGTAAATATAAACAAAAGCAGATATGAATATTAGATATGTGTTTTGGTCTTTTATGTAACTGTTTTGTGTTCAATTATTCTTACACTCAATGTCCCCCTTCGCATATTCTAATGTACGCTAAGTCACATGTGATATAAGAACTGCCCCTTCACGTTGTCTTCTGTAATTGATTCTTAGGAATATTCTAAGAAAACAATTATTCTTCAGTAATGGTCTATCTTCATAGATGATATCACTTAGCGATGTTATAAGAAAACGATAACTTTGGTATATTTTGACCCATGTCAACGATAATTTTTCTGTAAATACTGCTGATAGAAGTGTCGCTTTATTTTTAGAAAAAAACTTTCAGCAATGAGGGAGCCTTCCGGTGTCGTTGCGCGAAAGAGCGTAGGGAAAGGAGTATCCTTATCGCAATTCTCACGAAAATTCTGCCATCCACAAAAAAAAAAGTTTGCGAGTCTGTTCTACCCAATCATAGCATAACCAGCACTATCACTAGTTCTTGTTGTGATCATATATCTCCACTTAATTGCTTTCTAGATCTTTCAATGGACCTCTTTGGAGTAGACTTAAACTCACTTCCTGAGAGGATTGAGTCCTTCATGATCAACATAAACAATTTTGAGTCCACACTCCAAAAGAAACTAGTGTACCAAGGCCAAGACCAAGTGACCCAGCTCCTTATCCCTGACAAGAAAATGAAATACCTGAAATTCCTTTCTTTAAATGTCTCGTCCCTCGTTCACCATAGTAGACTGGAAAATATACTTGCGTCGAACATAATCCCGATAGCTTTTTTTCAAGAGACTAACCTGAACAGCAAACACAAATAACTCAATTCTTATAATTTCATTGGCAACGAATCAGTGCAAGGCGTTGCCATCGCAATTAAGAAAACTTTAAAATACAAATTGTCTAACTGGAAATCTCCTCTATTCCCATGCCCTCTGGCAACAATTAAAATCAAACTCCACAGCAGTACAGACTTCAGCAATTTCTTAGTTGGTTCAATATATATTCCATCTGACTGCCGGCCTAGCCTTCTCAAGGAGGAACTGCAAAGATTAGATCAGTTCGCTAACTCCTTTGATGCTACCATCCTAGGAGGGGGCCTCAATGTGAGGTGTCCCAGCTAGGGCGACTCCAGGCACAACAACAATGGTAAAACTTTCGGGAACTGGTTTAGACATTGCAACCCTTCTATAGTGAACTTAGCACCGTCCTCCCAGACCTTAACAATAAGCTCCTCGTTCTTCGAACAATCTTTAGTCTCGAAATACTTAATCAGTTCACTGGCAGATAACAACTTCATCCGACTTCTTTCAACCTTTTCAGACCATTTCCCTTTTTTCACTGGAGCTAAAAATCGGAGGCATTGAGTTCCTTCTACAAGAATCGTCCCAGAATTTGACCTACAAAGATACTGATTGGAACCTCATCAGAGGTGCCAGAGATGCCTTCCTTTCGCTGCATACCTCACCACGTGATACTTGCTTGTCCAACTCTGACATTATTAGCCTCATTGAAAAATTTAACCAAGCGGTACACAATGCAATCGAGCGGAACACAAGAAATTCGATAACTGCTTCAAAAAATACAAAAATATCCCGAGGGACATTGAATAACTCTTCAAAATTAAACACCAATGGCAGAAAAGACTCAAAGAAATTTTACACAGATCCTTAAGTAGAACTAATGACGAATATGAAGACCTCTCCAATAGAATATCGCTCCTCAAGAAAATAATTCATGATAGAATAAGAATTTGGTTGAATAAAAAATTCAAAGACAAGGTTTCTAAAATCAAGCCTGGACCTTGGCCATTTAAAGAAATCTTCCGCATAACAGGGAAAAAGAAGATTCTCTCCTACAATAAGCAAACCGTACACTCTGCGGAATTCACGAGCGAATCCGACATTGTCTCTCAGTTTGAAAAATATTTCAGGTTTGTCTACCAAAAGAAAGTCCCAAGTTTTAATACTAACTTAGTGTATGAAGTACAAAGAACCGTCAGCCAGCAAAGATCCCTAAAACTCCCCTACATTTTGAAACTCGACACAAACAACAACTTACAGTTAAGAAGACGGGGAAGAACTGAGATGGTGAAGCCAGAATCAAATAAAAAATTTTGGTTGGTATTCTTGTCGAATACGTCAAGGCGGTACTCTTGTTGGCTGCTACTTTCCGCCTTAAATTCTGTGAGTAACCGTATGGCTTCTGGCATTTTCTTGCTTCATCACCAAAGCGTTCGTGAAATCTGCATAGCTTTGCGTGTCGCTGAGTTGTGTTTTTGGCAGGAGAGATGTTCTTAGGGTTGATGCGATGTCGAGACTGAAATCGTTGTCGGTGGAATGTGTTGCGATTGCTTGAGAGAGCTTGCACCATAGTTGTCTACATCGATAGTGTTTCCTCAATTGCATTAAGATGCTGATTTACATCGTTTGAGGAAGTGCATTTGGTGGAACAAACTGCTGGACCTGATATACTTTCGATGATCCTGTCCGCTATTTCAGCAAGAGCTGTGAGGGGAATCCCATGGTTGGTTGATAATATGCCTCGAACGTGACTGGGCATTGGGTTCATCCAAAGGGTAGAAAGCATATCATCGGGAACATTCTCACATGCTTAATTGCACATTTCCGGTAACAGACTTGATGGACGCCTATCACCTAGTTTAAGATCGGCTATTAGCCTTTTCAATTGACGTTCTTTCGACTCTGAAAACCTGGAAATAAGTTGGCTTTTGAAATTCTTATACTTATCTTTTAACGGTAGCCTTTGAACTAAATCAGCAACTTCGTTTAGGAATTGAACTTGCTGTTGTCTGAAATAATCCTTTTGTTGTGGAACTGAGCCTCCACCTGCGCAAACCAGAGAGCAGGATTAATTCGCCAACATGATGGTAGACGCAGATTCCTGTGCGCGGATAATTCTTGAACATCTAACTCGATGATGGAAGATTGCTGCGTTGTGTGTTCCATATTCTGCACAACTTCATTCTCGTTTGTATTACGACCAATTGTAGTTTCGGTGGACATCCTTCAAGAAGTGTACGTCGTAGTTTGGTTTGCAGTATATATAAACGAGTTTATTTAAAACAAAAAAGAGCGTCGGGGTCACCAATTGTGGTTGTCAGTAAAAACACACGTAGTTAATCTTTATTGCTTTTCTTTAACATATACACTAACCAAGTTTAAAGTCCGTTGTCTACTTATATATCTTATTGTTCTTTCTTCTAATCGTCTGGAAGGTGTGTAAGGACTCCCTCACTTGAAGTTGTTTCCAATGTTTAAATTCTCAATGGAGACGATAAGGTAGTGCCGGAATACTACAGTGCTACCACAGGATCTTTTCTTCAAGATTCTTAAGATCAACCATAGACAGCCTTTTATCAAATAGGATTTCTTTTTATTCAAACACCAAATCCGTATTATCCAAATACGACAGTGTTGGAGCTAAACTAGGCCCGCCTCTGTAAAATATTTTTCTTTTTGATTTCCCCCCCACCCATCAGGTGGACGGAAACATTACCTCACTGGCTTACCTGTGCAAGCGGAAAAGGGGCTGAAGGTGTCGTCCTTGAAGCAAAAATCTATCACTTAGTTTGGATGACAAGCTAGTGCACGCCAAAAACAACCTTAATTATCTAGGAGTAAACTTCAACAATCTTTACAAATCCAATAAACACGCTGTTTACGCCCTAGATAAAGCAAGGAAAGTGTCAAAAATCCTGTCCCCCCTTATCAAATAAGAACTAAACTGCTTTTGTACAAGATCACATGTATCAGAACTTAACTGCTTTTGTACAAGACACTCATACGGCCAATCATGGATTACGCATTCCCGGTTTGGTTCTCCATCTCGCCCACCTTTTCTGCCAAACTCGAGTCACTTGAGAGGAAATTACTTCGTCTTTGCATCGGGAAAAACGTCTTTGTGCTTTATAGTTTCTTTTACAATGAAGCAAACATAACTCCATTCATGTGATACACTCCCGCACTGATGAAGAAGAGCATCTCCAGGTTGGATCTCATTGACAATCAACTAATTCAGGAAATAATAATCACATCATAACACGGACTGGAATGATGAAGGATACGCTTCACCAGTGGGTGTCCTGCAACTGGATTTAGACTCAACTACCAACCGGTCCCAGCCGGAGTTCTACCTTTCGACCTCTCCCGGTCGTAATAGAGGCTGACCTACTGCGCTCCTTCCTTGGTTCGCGACCTCTATCGGGTTCTCACTTTGACTTCTATCAAATTACATACACTAATATTAATATTGGAGCACAGAACTTTCTTCTTAAGCAAGTTAAATTCTTTTACAACATTCTTTATATTTTTTTCTAAATTATGAGTTTAATTAAGCCGAATTCCAAGTATACACATCACAACATACATTAATTCTCAATTTCCCTTCAACTTCAGTCAACTTTATTTTTAACACAAATGTAATACTAATTGCCGTATGCGAATAATTAAAATAAATTAGGTAATGGCTTAAATATGTGTCTAACTGATAGTTTAAGTTTTAAGTTAAAGACGAATTCCGATAAATAAATCACTTTATTTATGAATCCGTATCCATAGTGACTTCGAGTTCCAATTACTGGCTGCGGTTTAGTCTGAGAATGAGTAGACCGTCTCGTATACCATATGAGTTTACTGTCGACTCATCTCTTTTGTTCAAGTTAAGTTAGAGTGAGATTAAAAATATTTTTTGTCATAATTCAAATGTAAAAGCAGAACATTGCTCGGGGAGCAAGAGCACCTTTACTACTATAACAATGTAAGCCGAGGGGCGATTCACCTTTCTACAACTTGAGTAAGTAGGCCATACAAATACAGCCACATTAAACATAAGAAACAGATAATTGTATATCCATTGTAACTTAAAGAAGATAAGACTCCATAAAATTAAAATTCAATTCAAACATTGAAAACAGGATTCTAATGAAAAACAAATCAATTAGTTTTTGAACACTTTATTGACTTGATTTTCTCCCGAGAGTACCAAATGAAGAATTTCCACCACAGCAGAATGATATTCTAAGTCAAACTGGCCAACCATGGAGAAGTCGTTGTGGCAGCCGTTTAGAATTTTGCATACACCTAGCCGCTGAACAACAAATGGAATACCAAGATAGGTCGAAAAGATTTTCTTATCTATTACAAAATAAATACTTATCGGAAAAAAAGATTTGAGTTTGTTCGAAGTTGGTCGAAATGACGTCGATTTTTAGTTGAGAGTAGCGTTTTTGTGGTTTATATTTCTGAAATCAGAGGTTTATTTAAAAAAATGTTATATTCTACCTTAGGTTAAAGAATTTTTATTTTTTTTTTCATCAATTATTATTATTATAAAAGAAAGAATTTCTCAATTTTTCCGGCGCTTATTTCCGGATATGTTATCATCTGCTTCAATTCTCTTAGTAGCTTTCTTTGCCATGTTCAAAAACTGGTCTAACCCAAATGGATCATCTTCCTTTTCAAATTGAACTGGTCCGGTTCTTAGTGATTGCGCAGCAAGCACAATTCCGGAAAATCCTTTATCAGGAACACTTTTTGTGGAAACAATAGGATCAAATTCTCTGCCATATATCTCATTATCCAAGTGTTTTTTAGGGCGATGTAGATTACTTGATAAGGCAGTTTCACGCCATGGCTTGTCGTAAACATTATAAGTATCATCGTTAGCGTAACCAGAATCCATGCCTTGGGTTGTATTAAAAAGCCTCTGATCGAACTGAGCTTCGGAATTAGTTTCCAATTTCGCGGATTTACCAAGTGCTATTTGTTCAGTAATGTCGCGATCCCTTTCACGTTGTAGCTTGAAGCGCTTGTCTGGTCCCGCTCGGGAAAGGTTTCTATCTCGCATTCGCTCTCTATGCCTATCTCCACGGATTTCATCACGCTCCCTAGTTTCGCTACTTTCACATTCTTCAGTCAACCTTAACCCAGCTCTTTCATCCCGGGCTCTTTGCGCCATTACTCTCAGCATGTCTTCTTTCTTTTCTTTTTCTTTCTGAGCCAATTTTTTTTCTAACTGACCACGAGCTTCAACCGCTTCGCGTGCCTTTCTGTCAGCTATATATAGTGCTTCTGCCATTTTAGCGAACTTTTCATTGATGTGTAGTTGCTGTAATCCACGACCGTCTGCTGCCAATCGTTTATCCAATGGTATGGTGTAGCCTTTAGCATTTTTCCAGTTTGATATGCAAGGTGGAACTTTCCATTCCTTTTGTTCCTTCATGCTAACTTTGCGAGATGGGGAATGCAAAACAGGAGCTGGAGGTGATGGTGGTCCACGAGGAATCTTTTTGTTTATTTTAAATTTCGGTGGTTCCATAGGGTCCATTTGGGCTTCCACCATTTTAATAACACGTTGCTTTGCCCCAGAATTGAAGTCTTCACTTTGCTGTAATGGCGTATATCTTAGATACTGCGACTGACCTTTTTGAACATGATCAGATGGCATAGCACTGTTAATCTTTCGACTTGTCAACTTTTCTAAAGCTTTTCGTGTTGCCTCAGTCGTCTCTTCCCGTGTTTCATCATTCGGTTTACTTATGTCAGTTTTCGCAAATGCTTCTCCAGGTATTAATTGTGAAATATTGGAATAAACAATTTTGTTATTCTCATGGCCGCGTTTTGCTATCAAATTGTATCGAATTTTCCCAGCGTCATTAAATTGTAGGCCCACAGTTTTCTCAGTTTTACCAGCACCGACCGTGGAACCCATACCTACAAATTATATTAAAAGAATTGTATATGTTTTGCGGTTCATAACTTATTCGTAAACACTTACCAAGAGGAAACTGTGCGACATGAACTTCAGGGAAGGAGCCCCCATTGCCAAAGTCTTGTTCAATTCGTGGAATCCAATTTCTCCGACTTCCATACGGAGGTGAAAATTTATTCGTTCTAACTGAATTTTCGATCGATAAGCCTTTGTTAAGCACAATTGTTTTATGTTCAGGTTCAAAAATTTGTACTGATCTGGGAACTAGCTTCTGAAAATCCATTTTAATAATGGTGATGTTCGAATACAGACTACGAAGTTCACTTGTACCTAGAAAAGATAATGTGAACTAACAAAATATAAACTTATCGCAATAATCACCGAAGTAAGGAATACTGAACGAATCTTAAATTGGCATTCCGTTGAACTACGTAATGCGAGCATGCAAGGCAAATGAAATGGAATACCATTTATAATGGCCGCGTTCAGAATTCTAGGCACTAGCTAGTCAACCGGCTCTGATTGGTCGAGAACCCGTGAATTTGATGGCAAAGCTAGTCGACATATGGTAAGGAAGTGGACTGGATTTGCAGTTAAAAATATGTGACTGCTTTTTGCAGTTGATTGATGAAACGTCAAAAGTAAGCTATAAATTTTGAAATCGTTTCCTAATCGGTTGAAGTTTATGAAATATGAAAGTGGTAATGTATTATTGTAAAATGAATTAAAAACGTAAAATAAGAGTTCAAAAATCTAAGTCGAAATAGGATCACAAGAGAGTACTTTTTTACTAACTTAAAATCAAGCCCGGCTCATCCTGAAATGGACACGAAATTCTACCAGTGAGTACGTACGAATTTCTTCCTCAAAGTAGCTGGGATTTCTAGTTGGCCGTTCAATTAATCCAAACATTGCAGAATTTCGCAAAATAAACGATGGGCTCTGCAACTTATTTACAACGAATAACGAAACTTGACCTACTGATATTAAAATAGTTTACTGTGTTGGCACATGTGCACACAATTCAACTCACATAAAAGTTCTTCTTCGGTGACGCTCATTTTATTCGTTTTATTCAAAATACACAATTAAAACTTATAAATTACTAGTACAAATAAAATATAATACACAATTCACGAAACAAACTTATTCCAAGTACAAATTGAAAGTAATTCTCCAAATATAAGTTGTTTGACATATGAAACTGTTAACTGCATTTGCAGTCAGTTTTCTCGTTCAATATTCTAGGTTTTGACTGAAATTTTAGTCCCTAGAATTCTGAACGCGGCCAATATCATTTCATTTTGTTGCGTAAATGGGAATCTCGAAATGCTTCTAAAAAGAAACGAAGAGTTCGTTTGCTTGTATGTATTTATAAGCTTAAATGTTTTTCGTTTACTTACGTTTCGAACGTTGGATTACTGTAATATGTGTACCATTTTGTAGATTTATAATCTTAAATTATCTATCGATGTTTATGTAATGGATGTTATCTATCTTAGAACACTCGTACCGAAGTGTTTTTTTTTTTAAGTTATTTTAATTTTAAAAATCTTTCTTCATTTCAATACGTTTCCCTATAAGTTATTTTATATAAAGTGAAACCCTTTACATTTTTTTAATGAACACTATCATTTATAAAGAATAAAAAATATATGTTTGTGGAAAAAATAAATTTAATAATTAAATAAAACAAAATGGTTCTTCCTCCTCTTACTACCTTAGGTAAGGAATTCCACAGTGAATGGCTTGAACGAATCTTTGGCGCTCAGCTAAAATCTGTTATAATATACTGCGTGTTGCGTGTTTAGACTATAACGTGTATACAGCGTTACGATCTGTTTTGTGGACGCAGAAATATGGCCGTGCCTTCGGAGCCTACATATGTAACATGCAATGCTCGATTACCAAATTTTCTGAGATCGACTTGAGTCGTTATATACAAGCCGGACATGCACGGGTTCAATAAAAGTTTGAGGTAAAATTAAATATTAATTAAGGAACTATACTTGATAATAATACTATAATGATCCCTGGACATGACGATGTTTCCTCTATGACTTTATCGTAGAACTTTTTTGTTCTTTTCATTCCTGTCTCAAAAGGATATAAACATATTAAATATCATGAGCAAGTTCTGCAACAACAAACAGCGATTAATATATAAAAGACAACTGCCAAAATAACACATCAAAAAATCTTCGTCTAATTACGTGCGCAACACGGAATGCAAATTCAAAATAAATTCGCCGGGAACTGCGCAGCGCAACTATACTGTGTTATATATCGATTATACAAACGCCGTGTAGTAGCAGTCTAAATGTGGGCTCAAAAAGTGGAATGGAGAGTGTTGAATACATCAACAAAATATAAACAAGAAATTAAAAACACTCGAAACCTACCAACAAGACGGCTATTACACACTGCATATTTTGCAAGATTCAGATGAGTGCAAAAGAGAGGGAAGGTGAAACAACAATAACAACACGGGTAAAATATTCCTTGCATGTTTTTTATGTTTCCTTATCTCCTTCTTCTTTATTTTCGAATTTGCTTTATTTCTATTTCTCACTATAAGGATACACAGCAGATTTACTTTGCTTACGTGCCAAAAAATAGATGTTTATTTTGAATTTGGCGTAAAACTAAATGAATAAATTAAGTTGATGGTTAAAATAAACACTGAGAATTTCTGAAAGATAATTTATCATTCAATTTCAGTGCATATAAGAAACCCCACGAACACAATTTTGGGAAAGAAAGAAAGGCGCCCAGTTAACGCATTCAAAAGCGCTGGTTACATGGGCGACATTTTCGCGCGCCGTAACGGCGGCGAGCATGTACGAACAAGCAAAAGCCATGCCTACAAAAATCAAGGAGTCTATTACGAAGAAATCTCCAGAACTAATAGAAGAGGATAGGAATAAGAGAGAAGATCCGGTCTACCCAGGACCTGCCAGGTTCCCGAAAACCCGTGGACAACACATCACAGTAGCCGCAACCACCCTAGTATGATCAAAACCAGACAACCGAAGCAGTTTTTCAACGCTATAGCGAAACTCACACTAGATCGAGAGCACGCATTGCAGGGCGTCGGGCCGGCAAATCATGGTATCAAAATTCCGGAAGTTAGCCTTCATGAGCTTCCTGGCGACATCACTAAGTGTTAAGTGAATTTAAGGAGCAGTTAGACTCGCTGGTGGTGAGAGGTCGAAACTCAAACATCGATCGTTTCACATAGCTCAAATCCAAAGTGATTGGGAAAGCCTTGGACGCAATAAGTGATTTTGATCTGACTGGAGATTGCTACCATACAGCCTGGTTAAAGTTATCAAAGTTATGTACTGCCATACGTAAACAGAAAGCACTTGTAGTCAAACGTGTTACTGGATCACTTCCCAGCATTCCCAGTCACATCAATTGGAAGTCCTCATATGACAAACCACTTGCTGATCCACATTTTAACAGAAGGGGGGATGTATTCCTGTTATAAGGTGGACCTGTATACTCAACAGTGTTGCGACCTGGGCTGGAGAAAAAGGGACGACTGTTGTTGCAAAATACTTGACTTGGTGGGGATTGAATCTAGAGACCCAGGAAGCGGGGTTGGAAATCAGACCTCAGACAACACAATCTTTCAGACTTTAAGTCAAACCCATCGATTTTTGGATATGCCAACCAATCATCTTCTCTTGGTGTTGACGAAAATTCGTTCTGTGAAAATTTTTTTTCAAAAACACTCCCGAACCAAAGATGGGCATTCAATCATCCGCATCCCTTAGAAGATCGACGTCTCTGCTCTGGGAAGCTCATTAAGATTGGCTGTGAAAGTCTTTATTGGTCAAGAAAGACGTTGGGAGGAAAATGTCAAACGACTTTATGGAAGACTATCTCGTTTCTCTACATATGTCCCCAGTTCCAGTTATGCGCTAACGAGACGAAACTGGATATGCATTCTACATTTCATACATGAGTGTTATCCGCAAAGTTGTTATTACAACCGAGTTGAGGAATGTGTTCAACACCAGCGCACCCTTAAGTAATGTAGTCTCTCTGAATCAGCTCATCCACCAAGGGCCGAAATTTTAGTCCCACATATTTGATTATATCCACTAGAATCGACAATACGAATTCATTTTCACCAGTGATGTCAAATAGTTGTTCCACCAGTTCCTGATATCTGAGTCAGACCGTAAGAAATTCAGATTCATCTGGCGTCCAAACAAAATTGAGCCTTAAGGTAAATACTACTTGAACATGTAGACCTAAGCTATAAGAACTGTCCATCAGATCGCTGAAGACAACCCTCCAGATCAGGAGACAATAGACAAAATTAAAAACTCAATTTACATGGAGTACTTCGTTCATGGAGCCGATAGCATTGAACAATGTCATAAGCAAATTGCTAAAAAAGACGCGACATAGGAGGCTTGGAAGCTGTGTCTGACCAAAAACTGATCGCTTAACAAGAGGGTTCGGGTTTTCTGTTACCAACCTCCCGAAAAGTCGAAACCACCAGATATTGGTATTCAAATGCCATCTGGTTGATTCATTCGTACGCCAAACACACCTGGATCACCACCATAGTAAAATTTCCTTAACGGAGCACTTAATAAGGAAAAAAAAACATAAATAAATAAAAAATAAAATTGTCCCTTATGCATTTGACGGAAGGACTAACTCGTTCAGCCGATTATGATCCATGACACATGTATCAAAGAACTCCATTAAATTCTTTCGCAAATAATCGCCTTCCTGTATCTTGTAAGTTGCCACATGTTTCAGCAGTGTGGCCTTTTTGACTGATCCCGTGGATGCGAATTCTGACTTTTGACCCAAATACCCTTGGCTGTGTCTTATCCTTTTACTAGTCGCAACAGGTTCGGATCAATGTCAATGATCGGTTACGCCGATGCCTTCTCGTCTTCCTCTGACCACTTCTGCAGTTCCTTTTTCGACACTTTGCTTTCGTCCGTCGTTTCTGGTTTTTGTGCTGCTCCATTGATCTGCTTTCAGGTCTGGCATTTGGTCATCACCGCTTCTATTTGCATGACCCACGTGGTTTGATTTTAGACATTCTTTGCGCATTTGAAAGCTCATTTTAATGGTACATTCAATCCGTTGAGCACGTGCACAATTTAAAAAAAAACATATACTATATAGTATATTACTCGGTTATTTGTACTTCTAACATGCTAATTTTGTAAAGTCAACTGTCATAAATAAATGTAAAAGTAAAATGTAACGCCGGTATGACTCCTGGAGGGCGTTAGACTTGCTAAACGAAGCCGGAAATATTAGCTGTCAAAACGTAGTAGGCCATGGTGGATTGCCACACGTTATTTTCGGGATGGCATTTCATTTTATTGTTAGCAGCCGTAGAAGTAGAACGCGCCAGACGTCACCGACGAGTAAGTACACATATATATTTAAATGAAGACATATGTAACCTTCTGTTTCATAGAAAATAAACTCTCTATATATCAAAGCATTTGGTTTGGATTTGCGAGTGTTTTATTGGGGACCGGCCGACTCGGCGACTGTCGTCAACAAGCTTTATTTTTCGTCGCTTTGCTCTGCAGCTTTATTTTCGTTGCCTTGTTTCGTAACCAGCTTAGTCACGTCACGTAGTCCACTGCCAGTGGAAGATTTAGTGTCGTGGCTTGTCCACAGCCAGTGGAAAATAATTTATGCGTCCGCAGCCAGCGGAATATTTCCATTTGTTCGCCCGCAGCCACCGGAAGATTTGGAATCGAATTCAACCAGCCATCGTCAAATTAATCGTCGCCATTTGTGTCATCGACGTAAATTTGCAATTCATATTCACGTCAAGGGAATATGGGAAGTGGTCGAAATTTACATGATCCTCTTGAATTTACCGGCAGGCCAGACGAGTGGCCTATGTTTTGAACCGCGTACCTTGAGTCCAGTGAAATGTTCGGTTATAGCAATGTTGAGAACATGTTTCGCTTGCAAGGTAGCATCAAAGGAACAGAGCTCGAAGCGTTGCTTATACATCCAGAAAATGTGAACCGAGTGATGGCAGCCTTGAGTTCCAGTATGGGTGCCTGGACTACCTGCTTAATAGCCAGCTATCAAAACTTAAGCAAATGATGCCCCTTTCAGAAGGTTAACTCGAGTTTTTTATTCCCCTTTGCTACCAAAGTGCGTAACCTTTCAGCGTTTCTTGAATCAGCTGGCTTGCATCAACATTTAGCCAACCCGGTGCTCCCCGAAGAACTTGTGCAAATGATTTGAATGGGAAATTTATGAAGCGGCAGACACTTTGTTTTGTTTGCCTCAAGCATGGGCACAGTGTGCGCCATTGACGAACAAAGAAGTTCTGTGGAATTGATGGTTGCGAAAGGGTACATCATTCATCGCTCCATGAGATTCGTGCTCCAACGGATCCAAAACCAGTAACCGAGAAGGTTCCAGATAAAAAAGTTACAGATGGGATCGCGCAGCCGGTGCTCAGCTGCAACGTTGGTGCGAGCACAAGAATTTTATTTCGAGTTTTGCCTATAAAGCTTTATGGAAATGGGACGGTGGTGAGCACGTTTGCTCTACTCGATGAAGAACCTTTAGTTAGCACAATACGTGCAGAACTGGCTAGAAAACTCCGTTTGTGTGGCTATCCTAAAGATTTGAGTCTCCAACGGTTCAATACGGAGACAGTCGTGAAAGAATCCTTTGTCGTAGATCTCGAAATAAGCGCAGACATAGGAAATGGTGAAAGGTTCAAGATGAAGGGGGTGCAGACTGTCGAGGGATTGAATCTGCCGACCCAAACGATCACAGCCGCCGATTTGCAGTCAACGAACGAAGCCGCCATATTGCGTTCACTGCCAATTTGCGAGCATGAGAATGCCAGACCGGAGATTCTCATTGGGCTCGGCAACTGTCATCTGGAAGCTCCAACTAGCACATTCAGTTCCTCAGAAAGTGGCCCAGTTAAGACAAAGTTGGTGTGGTTGGTGTGCGAAAGAACGGTAACGGAAGCAAGGAACTCGGGAGATGACTTCGTTCTCCATTTTGATCAAATTGGGGAAAGTGACGATGCATGCCTGACTCTCGAGTGGTAGACGAGTACTTCGCTATCGAAAACTTCGGTGTCAAAAGGCCGAAGGAAGAGCTGATATCCAACGATAACAAGAGGCCTTTCAAATTCTTGCCGGAGCTACATAGAACGTCAACGGCAGCTTTCAAACGGGCCTGTTGTGGAAGATGGATGACGTCAGATTGCCAGGAAGTAAAGATATGGTCGTGAAGAGGTTGTTGAGTCTGGAGAAGAAGTTTTTAAGGGAACCTGAGTTCGCAGCCTTGTATGACGCCATCCTGAAAAGATACGTCGACAGGGTCTACACCAGAAAGCTCACAAAAGTCGAAGCTGAAACCTGCACTTCAAGGGCCTGGTATCTACCGCACTTCGTCGTGCGTAACCCAAATAAGCCAGATAAGCTAAGACTGGTATTCGACGGTGCAGTGAAGGTAAATGACGTGTCGTTGAACTTATTCTTGTTGAAGGGACCAAACAACAATAGGACTCAGATTACCAACCTTCTGAAGTTGCGGATGAGGCCCATTGCGGTGACGAACGACGCGAAAGACATGTTTCATGAAGTGCTGATTCGTCATGAGGTTCAGGACTCACAGCGCTTTTTATGGATATATTTACGATAAGGAGAAGCCCATCGACGCATATGTCATGCAGTCGGTGACATTTGGTGCCAGCTGGTAGCCATGTTCCGCAAACTTTGTCAAAAATCTTAACGCCAATAAATTTTTGAACAATCATCCAAGGGCTGTTAAATCGATTATCGATTGTCATTATGACGATTACTACGTTGATGGTTTCGATAGCGTTGCTGAAGCAGTCGAAGCTATAATCTCGAAATATCGGAGGCTTTGTATTGCAGAACATTATCTTGAACTCGTCAGAAGTGATGCGTAGATTTCATGACTTCAACGGGAAAGGGACGCAGAGCAAAGTGGTAGACTTGAATGTGGAAGCGGCAACAGAAAATGTCCTTGGGATGTGCTGGGAACCAGCTGAAGACGTCTTCGTTTTCCAACTACGCTTTTCTCGTATTCAGCGAGATCTCATGGAGTGTGATTGACGTCCTTCAAAAAGAGAGTTCCTTAGTATAGCAATGTCGATATTCGATCCGTACGGGATGATAGCCAATTTCGTCATCAACATTAAGATTTTACTGCAGTTCGTCTGGAGTCATGGATTCGAGCGGGATGAACTAATTCCCTGCCACATCGATTAAAAATAGCGTTCGTGGAGATCAGAACTACCAACTCTGATAAATCTCAAAGTACCCAGATGTCATAGTCCTTGTCTGTCGAATGCACGTCGTATTGTTCTTGTTATTGTTCGTATTGAGGCGTTTAGTGCTGTAACGTATTTCCGGATAGAACTCGCCGACAGGACTTGTGCATCATCCGTCGTTGGCAAGTCGAAGTGCGCTCCGGAGAAACTAATCTCGATTCCGCGTCTGGAATTGTCTACCGCCGTACTAGGAGCTGGACTCAGCATAAGCAATTCGTAGTATTTCGAGTTGCTAAGATACTGGAAAGTAGCCAAGCAAACCAGTGGCGGTGTATACCAACCAGAATAAATACAGCGGATGAAGCAACACGAATCGAAACTCTGCAGACAACGTTGATCGAAGCTGAAAACATAGTGAATAGCCGGCCTCTCACACATTTGCCATTTCTCCGATGAAGAAGAACCCCTAACTCCAAATCACTTTCTTCTTGGGACGGCGAATTCAACGCAGACATCCGGCCAAGTTAACGAAAGAGCGCTATGCCTACGAAAGTAATGGAAAATCAGTCAGCAGTTGAAGAACAGATTTTGGAGGAGATGGTTACGGGAGTACCTTTCCATCCCAAAGAGAAGATGCAAGTGGTTCAAAGTACCGCCATTGAAGTTTGGGGACTTAGTCTTGATTTGCGATGCCGTCGTGCCGAGAAGTCAGTGGATCCGAGGTAGAATAAGTCGAGTATTTCCAGGTCTGATTGGACAAGTTCACTCTGCTGAGGTGAAAACAACTGCAGGGATCTTCCGAAGGCCTGTGGTAAAGATAGATGTGTTGGATATTGGTGAGGCTTGTGAACGAGTTTCGAGCGCCTCCCGGGGGTGGAATGTCTCATTCGATTAGCTAAAGAAGCCGGACATATTAGCTTTTAAAACGTTGTAGGCCATGGCGGATTGCCACACGTTATTTTCGGGATGGCATTTCATTTTATTGTTAGCAGCCGTAGAAGTAGAACGCGCCAGACGTCACCGACGAGTAAGTACACATATATATTTAAATGAAGACATTTGTAACCTTCTGTTTCTTAGGAAATAAACTCTCTCTCTCTCTCTTTATATAAAAGCATTTGGTTTGGATTAGCGAGTGTTTTATTGGGGGACCGGCCGACACGGCGACTGTTGTCAACGCCAACCATACATAGCATGACATTATGAAAGGAGGCTCATTTTTTGCTCATAAACAATGTGAAAGAATCTATGTGATTCGTGTCTCCATTTTTAAGCCTTAAAGGGGATATCACAATGTGGTGCTCGCGCGGTCGCGTGTTTGACAAGCTTTCTCCCAAAATACGAAAAATTCTTCCACAACGCACGACCTCAAAAGTTTTAACACACAATGTGAATTCATGACGGTCGCACGTTGAGAGGTTAGGAATATGACCGAAAAAGGTTCTGTTCCCTAAAATTCGTAGGGCACGACTTAGCAGTCACAATAAGAGTAGAAATGCTGTCTTTCTAGTTGATTGGTAAGGCTAGGAAACAGAAATACAATGTGGAAATGTGGATTCTTGTCCTGATTTTTCAAAGGTAAATGCCAATTTACGAGCTGAGAACACCTTTTTAAAATTAATTTTAAGCAAAAAACATTTTTCTACAGCCAAGTCAAAATAAATGAATTCATCACTAACACACTAGCCGACTCTGATATTAAAATCGGACAAGTACAAGAAAATTCCAATCCAAAAAATTATCAGCTGGTTGTGCGTTGTCAAACGCGCCATCAAAACAGAGAGATGCTTCACTTTGACACACTGCATGTTTTTCAAGATTCAAATGAGTGCAAAAGAGAGGGAAGGTGAAACAGCGATAACCTAGCCCGGACATGCACGGGTAGGATTTTCCTTGCATGTCTTTTCCTTATCTGCTTATTCTTTATTTTTCGAGTTTGCTTTATTTTTACTTCTCACTCTTAGGATACACATCAGATTTCAGTGAATTGAAATGACCCTTGGTCATGTCGATGTTTCCTCTATGATTTTATCCTAGATCTATTTTTTTTCTTTTCATTCCCTGTCTCAAAAGCATCATTATATATATATAAAATTTCATCAACAAGTTCTTCATGTGCGAACAGCGATTACAAAATAAAAGATAACTGTCAAAATAACGCGCAGCTCTAGCGCATCAAAAAACCTTCGTGTAATAACGTGCGCATCTCGGAATGAGATTTCAAAGGAAAATCACCGAGAATTGCACAGCGCAACTATGGTGTGTGTAATAGCCGTCTAATTGTGTTCTGGGAAACGATTTTATGACGACAGCGATTTCTTGCCTTTTTCTCGTGCTGAATTGTTAATCGGGCTTCAGTGTAACCACATAAAATCGCATTGTTTCTACTTAATCTGTCAAATCGCGAGTCCCAGAACACTGTATTGTGTTTCTACTTCAAATATTATGTGATGAAATTGGCGTCTTTATTTTACACTTATACTTCAGTTATCATAATGACAGCTGTAGATTAGTTGCCTACTGCCAATCGTCGCTATCGCTGTTGCTCAGGAGACCTCGAAATTTCATCGAACGCTTGAGTGTATATGATTTATCGCATGTCGTTTAACACACCTAATAGAACGAATCGGCATATGTGTGAACACAGCTATCAGTTGTATCACGTTCATGTTGCTTTCGTGTGTCGTGAAGTTAGCAAAGGAATAATATTTGGATTAACCAGTTCTTTAACTGTTTTCCTACTATATCAAAAAACAAATTACATGAAGTGGAGGATTCCACAGTGTTTTGAAACATTTTTTGCAATAGTGATTGGAAATTCGTAGAAACCTCTTGGGAACAGCCGGAGAAAACTTGAAAAAATATTGTCAGCAAGTGTGTACATTACATATTTTTCTTGGAACTCTTGGAAAGCAAGCCACCATAGCAATGAACGGAAGTAAAAGGAAAAATCGTCCTACTGGCTTATCAAGGTAATAAAACTATTTTGCTTTGATCTATAACTTTTGACAACATCAAAATATTAGCACAACAATATATTTTAAGCTTTTTATTTGTTTTAAATTCATTTTATATACATATGTATGTATAAAAAGTATAATAACTAGTGTATAAACGATGCAAAAGAAAACTAATTTCCATGTAAAATATTTCTTTTGATTCCGTAAAAAAGTTGTGTTATTTGCAAAGCTTGTGAAGTTTCGTGAATTTTTCGTTTATTTGCAATACAATATTGCGAATATCTAATATGAGACGTATGTTGTGCAAAATTGGAAGTGACGAAAAAACGCCCATATATTCTTTAATTTTGGGGTTTTTATTGCTCTGAAATCTTAATTTATCATTTGTTCATCAGACCTAAATAAGTGGTAATGTCGCGAGTTCTTAAACTAAAAAGACAATGAACGTGTCCGGGATTGATTGATTTTTGGATTGATATTTTACAAATACAGCGAGTGTTTCTTTTGCCAGCTGTAGGTAGGGACACATAAGTTCTAAAATTTAACATGAATATAAACACTTTAGGATTAGTAAACTTATGAAGAAGAATTACCAATGCTAAGTTATTTTGTTGGCGCTGAAGACTGGATGGAACTTGGGCTTAGTAAGAAAGTGTCCTCTAAGTTGCAAAAACCTGCATTTAGTGAGTTGAGGACCCTTTTAACTAGATTGCACTACCGAAAATGTGGCCTTCATTTCACGCATATAATGTTTTTTGTTAACAATAACTTTCTTAAAGGCAACCCGTTGAAAGTTGATAAAAAAAAGTTTGCAAACGATGATCTTGTCTTATCCATTATATAATATATAATCAATACAATGGCGAGTTTATTTTTTAATATTCAACAGTATACAGAACCAAATTGATTGTTTCCATAAACTCGCATTTTGATTTCACTTGCTAGTTTGTGCAAATGACTGCTTATTTTACTTAAATTACAGAAACGATGTTATGAAGAAGCTTTTAAGAATTGACTTAAAACTAAACTTGATCCACATTGATAACATATCTATTTTGTTCTGTCTAATGCCGACTTATTTGATATTTCTGATCTATCGTTTGATTTTGTGTTAAGAGGATAATGATCATTGCAACCACAGTGAAATATTATTTATTTTACGTAAAGAATACCACACATTGTTTGCACGCAATAAGACCACGCGTAGAAATAAAGATAACTCCTGCGTTACTCAAACCAGCATGTCTTAGATCCTGACTATTCTATAATGAATCATAAGCACTACATTAAATTTAGTTTTATTTCATTTTTACGTACATTATAATATTTCTTTTGAATCTTGTTAACTGATTCTTTAATTTTAATTTATCTGGTACTTCATCGAACACTTGGAGTCTTTTATGAAGAACTATATATTGAGCTTTTTGGGTTCTTAAAAGTGGGAGGAGCTTTTGCGCACATTGTAATTGCATACATTACTTACATATAATATTTTCTTAAATAGATAACTGGGTAACCAAATCGTTTTTTATTTTAAACACAAAAATAAATACATTCATAATTGTTCTTTGCTTTACACTCAGCCATTTCGATACAATTAACATGTTTGCTATTGGAGTTCGCCAATGACATTTTAGTATGACGCTCATTGCTCTGTTTTGGAATTTTTGGAGTCTCTCTACCATTGTGGTATTTGCTTGGTATATGATTGCTGAGCTGTATTCAAAGCATGACTTAATAAGCTAAATAATAATGCGCCTTATATCGACCCTCAACAAAGAAAACAGTGAATATCCTTGACATAGCTTTACACTCATCCACTAGGTCATAATAGAATGCAACATGATTTTATGGTTCTCCACATTTCTTTTTGGTCTTTGGAGGCTTGTATTTTGTTGATAATAAAATCGTATTTTGTCCTATCAATCGCTTTTTTAAATATTTTCCTCGCTGTTCTGTAGTTTTCCCAGTCATTTTGCCTTCGGATTATTTTGAGCTCGTTACTAAACCAAAGATTTTTTTTGGAAAAATCTACAAATCTTTTATATTTTAAGGATTCTGTCGCTTGTTTAAAACAGTAATGTTTCTCGCCCATACCATATGTTGACATCAGTGCCGATGTCCTCGGCCATCTCTATGCTATGTTTTCCACTTTCACGAAGTTTCCATTTGTCGTCATTTGTATTAAAATCTCTTTCGTGATCGCTTGTTTTCATATTGATTACAACATTTGCCTTTACGTTATCTTTATTTGTGAGTACGAAGTCTATAATTCTTCACACATTCTGGGCAATTCTAGATGGATCATTTATAGTATCTCTTGTAATGTCAATTTTGATGATAACCAACAACTTTCCTTGCCTAAGGAAATATTCTCCAAAGGTTCGACTTTGCCAATTCGCGAACATAGAAAATAACTCCTCCAGTACATGGTGAAATTGAGTAGCATCCCACTGTTTGGTACTCTTCTATCGTTTTTTCAATGTCTTAAATTTAAGATGTCAGATGTGTTTCCGTAAAGCAGACAACTTCGCATTTTCAACCAAGACCATATTCTCCAAAGGTTGGACTTGCCAATTCGCGAACATAGAAAATAACTTCTCCAGTATATGGTGAAATTGAGTCGCATCAAACTGCTTGGTACCATTCTATCATTTTTTCATTGTGTTCAATTTTAGACGTCAGATGTGTTTCCATATTTTCAACCGTCCAGCCATTTTTTTTCAATTTCTTAATGTTCATAATCTTCCATGTCGAATAAAATCCTGCGAATTAAGTGAAAATTAAAACTCGATATCAAATCCTTCGTCCCATTTCGGGCTCCACCCACAGAAGTGAATTATAAGTTATAAGCAAAAGAAATATACGTCACAATATATTGACAATAAATAGCCCCCTTACGAGGGGGTATGTAAATAAGAATGATGAATTAACTTTATTTTAAAACACAATATTTACCAGATCAAGTGGCATACCAAGAAATCCATTATGGCTCTGGATGAAAACCAATAACGCCCAAGACACAATCATCCACAAATTCCAACATCTAAATAAGGCAGGAGTTAATGTTAAAAGGATATATCCCTTATATTAAGTTAAGTGTAACTTCGAACTTTTTCGCTTTGGCTATATAACCTGTATTTCTCGATTATCTGTCATTACATCGCTCGTAATTTATCTAACACCATATCTGATCTGAAAAACCTAATCAGACAAGCTCCAACATCTGTTTTAATCGTTGGCGATATATTCGCCTGGAATGCGCTGTAGGTCTGCGCTTCCAATAACCGTATAGCCAAGACATGGGCGGACTTCTTACTAAAACAATCTCATGATTTGATTTTGATTTATTTAAATCGTATAACTTACAAATAAAGATTATGTTAATCTTATGAATATTGTAAGACTTGAATAAACTTAAAAACAAAATACTTGCAGAGTTAAAGTTAAATATCAAACAAAATAAAAAATGATAAAATAATAATATAAAGTGTTCAATATATAAATGTAATTACAGAGAAAAGAATCTAATCAGGAGCCAAGTGTTGATGAAGACATTTTTTGAAATTTTTCATATTCGCCATTCTTCCGAGTATTGCTGGCAGAGAGTTTCAGAGTCGCGCTACTTGTACAATGAATTTTCGGTCTGAACATAAACACGAGAACTTGAATTAAACAATTCCCATTCAACTCACAACGCTTTCACACATGTTGATTTGTCAAGCTGTTTCTATGCCTTTATAGAGAGAGAATTTGTCTCCGACACCTTTTCATTCTATTATTTTAATTAGCAATATTTAGCCACTTAACAATTTCATACATATAGGATTAATAATATTTTTTTTTTGATATAATAAATAATATATTTTTTAAATTAACTTATGTTGTTTACAATTTTAAGTTCATTGGATAATTCATATTATGGTATAAAAACCTTACATTTTTTTATGCGAACTTAGTTATAACTAGAAAAAGTCTAAAACTTAGTCTGTTCCTAACATAATAACTATGTAAATCACTAACATATCTTTATTTATTACATAAGTACAATAGTCCTTTTTTCATTAACACATTCATTATAGTTCTTTTAATTTATTTAACATATAACAGATCGGTGTTAGCCAATTGCATCTCAAAATTAATCGCTCTGTTCTGCAACTTCTGTAATCTATCTATCATAGAAATGTTACCGATATACAACACTGTCGAACAATACTCAGAGTGGGGTTTTATTATAACATTGTACACATTCCATAGGTATTCTTTTTCTAATTCTCCCGAAAATTTTTTTTTTTTAGTCAAAGTGTGCTTTGAAATTCAGTTGCGAGTCTATAAGAATTCCTAAATATTTGATTTCAATTACTATATCTAATATTGCACTATCGATAACAACTCTTCTGTCAGATTCACCGTTTATAAACATGCACTTTGTTTTTGATATGTTCAAACTTTGTTTATTGCTTTTAAACCACTCACTGGTATACTTTAAGTGGAGGTTTCCAATATATTCATATTTTTCCCAGAAATGTATAAGAGACCTTCATCCGCTAATAGTCTTACAATTGCATACCTTACAACTTCGGCATCTCGTTCACACAAATTTAAAAGAACAACGCACCTAAAATTGATCCTTGTGGGACGCCAAGACTGACGTTTATTTATTCGATTTTATGCATCTCTGTCTTTGAATCATCAATAATAGAAGCTTCATTTGTAGAATTTTCTCCAATATTTTGGTGTAATTGGGTAGCATCTTGACTGGGCGGAAGTCCTCAGGCTTTTCAGCGTCTTTTATTTTTTGCGAGTGTAACAATAATGGATTCTTTCCAGCAATATGGGAAGACACCTTTATATAGTGACTCGTTAATTATTTTGCACAATACAGGACCAATGACGAGGAAGGTATCACTATACTAACACAACATATTTGCATCTTTCTTATTTTTCATCACATCTTTCCTCTGACCTCTCCAAGATCTTAATGAAAAATAAAAAAAAACTCTGGAAAGCTCTATCTTTCCGATTCCTTTTGTTGAAAGCTTGGATGTAATATGTGTAAAAATTAAACTCAAATCTAAAATGCTTTTTCTTATTAATGTCTATGTTCCACCCACAAGCTCTAACAATGTTTATGAAGGAGTCTCAGCTGCTATCAATTATGTATCTGATAATTGCGATCCTCTTGACGAAATTTTATTATTAGGTGATTTTAACTTACCTCATTTAAAATGGATACCTTTTGATGACGAACTTTATTTTGTTACAGCTGGAAGTGTATCTCGTCATTCGTCAATTTTTCTTGACTCTCTAATCTCGTGTGGATTACAGCAAATGAGCTGTATAAAAAACTGCATGGACAGATTACTTGACCTTGTCTTTTTCACTAATGCAAGTAACTGCATTGTCGAACGCAGTACCCTGCCTATGACAAAAATTGATACATTTCATCCTCCTCTTCAAATCATTTTATCTTTTGACAATGGGCTTGAGAATGACGTGGAATACAAAGATCTAGAGTTTGATTTTAAAAATACTGATTTTAATCTTCTTAACGAATTAGTTTCTAAGATAAACTTTAACAGTATCTTCAACGGAACTGTTGACCAAATGGTTGGCAAATTTTATGTGAACAAGTTCGACTGCTTCGTTTCATCTGTTCCCGTCAAACAAACACGAATGGGCTCGGTTACAACTGCCCCATGGTACAATCATGAATTACGAAGTCTACGTTATAGACGGAATAAGGCATGGAAAAAGTACCTTTCAAGAAATAATTCTAAAGACCATGATCGCTACTTTTCCATTCATATGGAATTTCAGTCACTTTCAAGTCGTCTTTATGACAACTATATTGGAAGAATGCGATTATCTCTTCTAAACGACCCAAAATCGTTTTGGAAATTTATCAACTGCAAGAGAAAATCTGATGGTTATCCTTCCACTCTTTCATACTTAAATAACTCAAGTAAAAAACCAGATGATATATGTAATTTCTTTTCCTCTTTTTTCAGTTCCGCCTATGATTCTGATAGTTTTATACCCGACCCAAAAGAATTCGCTCACTTAGAGACCTTTTGTCCTAGTTCAATGGGTCAACTATTAATAACTCCTAGTGACGTGGAATACCATCTTGCTCGCCTTGGAACGGACACCACCTGCGGACCTGATGGGATACCTCCAATAATCTTTAAGAATTGCTGTAGCTCTCTTGCAGCTCTTTTGGCTTTTTTATTTCAAGCCTCTATTAACCAAAAAGTTTTTCCAAAATTTTGGAAAAATGGTTTCGTAATCCCGGTGCACAAAAAGGGCTTCCGGGGAGATGTTACAAATTACAGGCCCATAGCTAAGCTATCTTGCTTTCCGAAAATTTTTGAGGCTATCATTTTCGACAGCGTTTATTTTAGTTACAAACCTTTCCTAACTGATAAACAGCATGGTTTGTTAAAAACAAATCCACAGTAACAAATTTGTTAGAGTTCTCTTCATTTACAAATAAAGCCCTAGAAGTCGACTGCGTGTACACTGACTTCAGTAAGGCCTTTGATAAGCTTTCCCATAAGCTAATTACTTTTAAAATGAAATCCCTTGGTTTCCCATTATCTTTCGTGGAGTGGATATGCTCGTATCTTGACGGGAGAACGTATCAAGTTTTGTTTAGGGGATCGACCTCTAAAACAATAAACGCTACCTCAGGTGTGCCTCAAGGTAGCCACCTTGGTCCTCTTTTATTCATTCTAGCCATTAACGATGTTGTTAGTGTGATCAAGAACTCAAATGTTGTAATTTATGCCGACGATATAAAAAATATTTAAGTGTATCCACAATCTATCCGACTGCAGCGCTTTACAGGATGACCTTAAGTCTTTTGTAAAATGGTGCTTCAATAATTGCTTATCATTAAACATATCTAAATGTTTTAGCATATCCTTTTCGAGAAGACTTAATCCTCTCTCCTCTGTGTACACCATAAATAGTTCTCCGCTGGCTAAAGTAAAACTGACAAAGGACTTAGGTGTACAATTCGCTCCAAATCTTGACTTCTCAATTCATATTGAGCAAATAGTCAACAAAAGCAACACCCTTCTCGGCTTCATCAAACGGTGGAGTAAAGAATTTTCATGTCCATTAATCACGAGTACCCTGTAGACTACATTTGTAAGGCCACAGCTTCAGTATGCATCCAATGTGTGGTCACCGTTTTACTTAACACAAATTGACCGTATCGAGTCTGTTCAACGCAAATTTGTTCGTTTCGCACTTCGGCATTTATCATGGACTGATCCTCTGCGTCTTCCACCTTATAAGGACCGTCTTCTACTTATCGGCCTTGATTCATTACAAAAACGTCGGGAAGTTTGTGATATTGTGTTTTTACATCAGCTTATTGCTGGTAATATTGACGCACCACCACTTCTTAACCAAGTCAATTTTAGTGTAAAGTCTTTCAATTTTAGAAACTTAAACATTTTTGACATAAAATACCACCGTACGTATTACGGATGCAACGAACCTGCTACTCGGATGTCAATAGAAGCGAATGCAAACTGTCATATGTTCGATTTTGTATCCAGTAAACTGGCACTCAAACAAAAACTTTTTGGACGTGTCAATTCTTAATGTGCATGCTACGTATTTTTTCAGTACTCTTGTTCTTGTTTGTATTTATTTTATAATTATCATTTGTAATTAAAATATATATTCTTTTTTTAATATTTATTAAACTTTGTATTTGTGTATGGTGTTAGGCTTTATTTGTTTATGTCTACTAACAACTAACACCACGCTAAATGATGACTGTGACAAGATGGGTATTACTCTCTGAGTAATACTGTCACTTACAATGCTTGTTTTATAAGCAGTACTGATAGCGTTAAAAATGAATTAAGCAAACTGGAAGAAATTCCAATTTTGTGCTTCTAACAAATTATCAAAAAGAGTCTTCTCCCCAAATATAAACAAAGAAGTCGCTATATTCCAAAATTATTTAAAGAATTTCATGATGGTGCCAACTTCATGCGACAACTTTCATTGAATATATATATAAAGCAGAACTCTGCTATATAAATTCAGTTTCTACAATATTAAACTTAAAATAAGTATAACATTATTTTCTTTGTTTTTCTGCTTATTAATTTGTGTAAGAATATTTACATTCTATAAACTCAGGAATTTTTTCTGTCAGTATTATGGGGGAGCTTGAGTAAATAACTACAGTAAGCGATAAGTTAGTTATTCTTTCTTGTACTTGTCCAGTAATTAGAAAAAAAGGAACTATCTCCTTTGAACTTTTACCACCCAACCAATTCAGATGTCTACAATCAATTCAGATGTCTTCAATCAATTCAGATGTCTACATTGAACAACTAACAAAATTGAACAATGCAGTTGAAGAAAAGCGGTCCGAATTGACAAATCGAAAAGGTGTTGTATTCCATCATGACAATGCGAGGCTACACACATCTTTGGTCACTCGGAAAGAATTATTGGAGCTTGGTTGGGATGTTTTGCCACATCCACCATATAGTGCTGACCTTGCACCATCTGATTACTTTTTTTTCAATCTTTGCAAAACTCCTTGAATGGAAAAAATTTCCATAATAATGATGATGTCAAATCGTATCTGGTTCAGTTTTTTGCTGATAAAAACCAGAAGTTTTATGGAATTATGATGCTGCCTGCAGAATAAAGTTATTTCGTTCCATGAAAAATTGTCTTTTATTTTCTAAAAAAAAATTCGCAATTAGTTAGTTGCTAACCTGATAGTAAATGATTGGCTGGATCAGAGCTGTAGTATTTTTCTCTAAGTATTGAATCTCCTCATCTTCAGATAATTCGGATAAATTAGATTGATGACATGGAACATTATCCAAAATAAGCAAAGTTTTATTGTTATGGTTGTGCTCTTGCAAATAATTTTTTACTCCTGGTCCGAAGTAATGTTTGAAGCAGTAGTCCAACTGAATCTTAGTCACTCAAGCTTTTTCGTTGGATCTCCAAAGGCTTTGGATTTTCAGAGAGATATACCAAAAATGGTTTTTGCTTAATATCCCTCGTATTATTCCCTTAATCATACTTTTGATAACTTCTAACCAGATGACGATTTTTTATTTTTTAATTGAAAAGCCTTTCAGGCATTCGCTTGTAATACAGTCCTGTCTCGTCCAAATTGGAAATTGTTCACTTTTCATTTTTAAATTGTGGATAGTGTGTCTATTTTTAACTTTTACAAACTAAACTTGGGTTCCTTGAAATGTGACATCTTTCGTAAATTCATCGGCAACGCCATTCTATTTGAAAACATTTTTAGCCCTTTCTTCTACAGCCATTTAGCTTATTGGTATCTTCAATCCGTATAGCCAACATTTTTTAAAAAATGTTTAAAGGTTCAAAAGATTGCGAATGCTCTTTATGTTTTATTTGTTATCCCAAATAGTTTGCACAGTAGACTTCGACAGTTCTAATTTTGTTTCAAGCGGAACTTATTTTCAGGTTTTTCTTCGAATTTGATGAACGTTTCGGTGGCATTTTGTCTATTAAAAAATAATAATAAGAAAATATCTATTAAAAAACTTTTGTTACGTACCAAAAATGTTTGTCAATGTTTTTAATGTTTTTTTACTCAAACAGAAACTAAACACAAACATAAACAAGATTAAAGCTTCTTATATTCTTTGGTTATTTTATTCCGTCGTTCTTTTTTTGGACGCCTAGCGCGAGGTATATTCGTGCAAAACGTGACAAAATGAGCCTAAGCTCCCTAAAGAATTTTCCAAAAATTATTGTAAAAACCTCACATACCGCGCGCCCCAATATCATTGAGCATTTACGCATTAAAAAAAAACTATTGAAGCCATGACGGAGTGTCAGCCATGTACTCAACTAAGGGATATTGAAAAACTTTGACATAAACCGGAAAATAGCATTATTAGTATAAATCTAGACATCAAATTAGGAAGAACAAAAAGAAAGTTGAGTTGTTTCTATTCGATAGAAACAGTCAAAAGCTTCAAAAAATTTTACCAAGTCTTTTGGTAGAAAGCAAAGAGCCAACGTTATTGCCGTTATGAGCAGTGATAATAGAAAACAAGTGTGGACAGGATGATCCAGACTGCGTCATAAGCCTATCCATTCAAAATATTTGCACTTTTCTAACATTTTAAGCTAGGCATAATAAGTGCTTCATTCTTACACCAAGAGCGTTTGAACTTTTGATGTGGGTCTCGGACTGTCGTTCTTATAAACGACCTTGCTTCAGTTCTGGCGTTCAAGTTAAAATTTAAATTTAAAATTTAAGAAATGTGTTGATTTGAAAAGTAAACAATTTGATTCTTTGTAATAGGAATGCCTGTGATAATCGTCAGTCAAAAGGAAAAACAGTACAAGCGCAGGGCGTTTATAATAACACGTACTTTATGCATGCTGCAACTGCACTGGTTGGTAACTTAGTTCAAGTGCATTTGAGATCTGGAAATGTTTACGAGGGAGTTTTTCGAACGTTTTCTACGAATTTTGATGTAAGTAGAGATTAAAAAAGTTTTGAAACAGTAATATTTGTTGCATTTCTTGTATTCTTCTAGATTGCCTTGGAACTTCCCTTTTGTATAAAAACTAACTTGAACTCTTTTGATGAAGGAAAATCTGTTCCAAACTGCATGATTTTTACTTCTGATAATGTAATTAGTATTGTGGCCAAGGAATTCGATTCAAATTATGCTACTGAAGGTGCTTTTCAAACTGACAATGCTATTTCAGAAAAATTTGGTAAGTTTCTTTCTTTTTTTGTTTATTTTTTTTTAATGAAAAAACTTTATGTTCTTATTTTACCACAGTATCTCATTTAGACGAGAAAGAATTGGAACCTTGGGATCCTACTGGTATTAACGGAGATGTTGAGTTTGAGCTCGATGGAGGCGCAAATGGATGGGATGCAAACGAAATGTTTATAAAAAATGAGAAAGCTTTTGGAGTTCAATCAACCTTTGATGACACACTGTCTGATTATACGGTACAGATTGAAAAACAGGAAACCGAAGAGTTCAAAGAAGCTGAAGCCAAAGCTGAAAAGTTGGCTGAGGAAATTGAAAAGAATCCGGCTTGCAGGGTGCGACTGGATTTAGAAAACGGCGATGAAGAGGCGTTATTTGCGGCTGTAAAGCGTACACAAGACTATAAAAGCGAGGAAAATAGCGTCAACACAGCTATTAATTCAAACAGTACTGCACAATCTCGTTTTCAAAACGAACACATTAATCAAGGAACTTATACGAGTCAACATTCTTTAGGAACATTGCAGCGTAGTAGTAACAATACCCAAGAAAAAATTGTTCAGTTGCCGAAGCGTAAAACCATTCAAACAAACAATAAGTTAGTTCGGCCAGCTTCAACTTCCACTGCTCTTGGAAATATAACGCAAACAAACTCTCATCATACCAAACTTACGAATTACCAACCAATTCATATGCAGGGATCATCATCATTTACTATTTCATCGGTCTTCCCTCCCGTCATCTCAGGGTAAGTAAAGTATTCTCATTTTATGAAAAGTTTAGTCGTAACCAACCGTTTTGTTGTCTCAAACTTGTTTGTAGAGATTATTTGACTTCCATTAACAATTTTTAGTTCCCGTCTGCAGTCCGAGCTCCTACTGCACGAAAGTTTTAATGACTTTACTTTTCTACAGTTTTTTTTATGTGGATGTAGAAAAAACTCAGTATTGGAATCTAACTCAGTAAAAATATAACACCCTTTTAACGTATAATGCTGAAATCAGAGATTGATATCGCAATGTTCAAATAACAAAAATGCATTTATTTATATTACGAATTTGTAACGAATAGAAAAAAGTTAATATCCCCGCTCATAATGTCCACCACCTATGACATAAAAAATTAAAACCAAATCCACGTGAGTTTCAAACCGCTAGACCAATCTTAAAAATGTTCACATTATCATTTGGTCGCTTTTGAATGACATATTGTAGAAAACCCCTCCCAAAGTCAAGCTACAACCTTTAATTTTCCTTATCAGCAATCCTCATATCAGAATAAAATAATGATATGCATTAAGTAATATCGCTAATTTCACATAATTGGGACTTAAAGTTCGTAAAGAAAAATTCTTATTGCTTAGGTTTTGTCGTCGCATTAAACTCAATCCTCAGATTTACTATGGATCATTAACGGTTGGTCTTTGATTTGTTTAAGACGCTGAAGTAATAGGGTAGGCACTGATTGGCGTCGACTCGTACTGTGTACGTCGTTGTTACTGTGTACTACACATAATGTTGCACATTTTTCCCAGGGTGTCATGGCTATCACATATGATAGCCACCTTTAATTTCATTCGAGGCTCAGACTTACATAATTGGTAGCCACTACGTTCAAATCCAGAATGGGGCGATTTTGACCGCCATCCCACTATTGTATAAATGTTTTTTGCTTGATTAATAAGGAAAACTAACCGTATAATGGCCCAAATTGTAAAACAATCCAATTTTGTTTCAACACTTTATATAACGTTAAATTATTATTCAATTCATAAATTTTATTGAAGAAACCTTCAAAACTATAATTTTTGAAAAACTAAAATATTGCTCATATCAAATCATGTAACTTCTTATAAAGTAAAAAAAAAGAATAGTAATAGTAATACACGTAACCCTCTTGCAATGCGGCGATAAGGTTCCTAAGAAATGCCGCGTTGTAGGAAACATACCCTCCTACAACGCGGAGGTTAGGTACACAGCTGATCAAAATAATAGGGAGAGACAAAAATCGAACATACTATATATCAAGGATTGTAGAAAATATTTTTATATTTCATAATAAAATTCAAAAGTTCGAACAAATCATTTTGACCACATTTGGCTTATTTTTTTTTATTTCCAATTCTCATTATGTTTTTTCACCATGATAACCTCGAATCACACTGCTCAAAATTATAGGGAAATTAAAAGTCAACATTTGTTTTTTCGAAAAATATGTGGAGTGACATCAACATTGTCCTTTAGTTGTTCGTCCTTATCACATTGAAAATATTTTTTTTATATATTTATATTAATGTCCACATGACTTGTTCTTAAGGACAACCCTTGTTCTTAAGGACAACCCTTGTTCTTAAGAACAACCCTTGTTCTTAAGGACAACCCTTGTTCTTAAGGACAACCCTGGTTCTTAAGGACAACCCTTGTTCTTAAGGACAACCCTTGTTCTTAAGGACAACTCTTGTTCGACCTGGCTTCGAATGAATTAACAACATTTGTTTTTTTTTTTCGAAAAATATGCGGAGTGACATCAACATTTTCCTTCCCAAAACGTTTGAAATAAACTAAAGATTCTTTTCCTCGTTTCTCAGATTTTTGATAACTCGACCTTCTTCCTCAGAACAGTGTCTATTACGCCCCATTACGTATAGTCATTTATTTATAAACCGTCATTTATTATAAATAACTACATTTATTTATAATTCGAAAAAACGATCACCTTTTTATTGTTTTTAGTTAACTGAGTACTGTTTTTGTTCTAAAAACATTTTTCTTTTTTGTTCTTAACAACGCAGCACCATTTACATGAATGATTAACTGATAACTTTGTAAATAACTACACTAATTGGTTCTCTCAAAGGGATAAAGAAATGCACAAAAGACAAAATTACTGATTATGAGTGGTGTTCTTTATTATTTTGAATATATGTTCAGCTATGGCCAAAATAATAAGAACACTTACTACATTGTAATGCTAGTAAACGTAGCTCTGATTTAAATCGAGTATATAAAGCAAGGATAGTACCAAACTGATGGTAAATCTATTCAGAACATAGTCCAGGTTTACCAATTACTTAAGTCAAAGGAAATTGTGTTCAGTCAGCTGTATTGATTCATAGTGCTTAATTACCTGGCCAAAAAAATAGGATCATCGAGACATAATAAAGAAAAACACAGGCACAGTACATTTTTTCCAATTTAATTTGAATATAAACTAATATTTGGTTGTAAAACCCTTATTCGTAATAACTGAGTCCAATCGGCGACTCATGGAGTTTACCAATAGTTGGCATTTGTCGGAGGGAATGGAATACCAAACGTCTTGGATGACAATCCAAAGATCCGCTTTATTGGAAGGGTTCCGTTTGCCTACTTCTATCTTCATTTCTATTAGATCCGGAGATTGAGAAGGCCACTGCAAAACATCAACATTGTTATGCTCAATCCACAGTTTTGTCAATTTTGCGGGTGTTTTAGCATGAAGAGCATGGAGCACCATCCGATCGCGTAAGAGCTTCAGTGCAGCCCATATTTTTCTTTATTGAAAGTAGTAATGTCTAAATAAACAATACTAGAATATCAGGACACTGTTTAGTAAATATAGCTTACCAAAATATCAGTTATCACTAGCTACAAAAAATATTTTCCTTGAAAACTAATTAGTGTTCGATTTTTTTGTCCAAACAGATCAGTAGTTTTTAGCAGAATGATTACAACTGATCGTTTTCTTCTTTGTTTTGCACTGATATGCGTGCAAAAAACATTTGCGCATGTAAAGAACTGTTAGTTTGACTTCATTGTTTTTATTTCATCCAAACGAAGCAGTCGCCACGTACGATACCATGGGAAAGTAATGGATGTTCTTATTATTTTGGCCATAGCTGTACATATTGCAAAGAATCTTGTTGGGGGAATAATAAAACCTTTTTTTTTTAAAAAAAATAGTAAATATTTGAAAAAAATGCGTTACGTAAAATTTTTCGTAAAAATCGCGTTGTAGATGGCGAGTTGTAAGAAAATGTCCGCATTTTGGGAACCGCGTTGGAACGAAAACGCGTTAAAGAAACCCGCGTTGTAGGAGGGTTACCTGTATTATAAGAAATAAAAAAAATTTGGATTTAATGTTTGGAGTTGAATAATACCCAACACATTTGAAGCTTATCCGAACATTTATCACAATATATGTATATCTGTATAGCTTCTTTGCGGGCTGCTGCACGTCCACAATCTGCGTGGGCGGTGAGCGACTGGTATATCGCTTGTCAACACAATCTTCATTTTCACGTTAGTCGACTTCGTCGGCTCACACACACATCGTCACAGCGCGATAAAGCATGGACTTGTTGAGCGGAGAGTCGACGATTCCCTCGATGATCTACTGAATTATAGAGCGATCGTCCACATTGTCTCTTGCCCGTAGTTCGCGCATAATGTAGAAAAATTCCACCGCCGATTCACCCTCTGACTGCTTCTTAGTTTAAAGTTGTCCATGCACGTCCGTCGCGGAAATAGCTTGGCCAAACTCCTCCAGCAATCGAACCTTGACTTGATTTCATGTCGTTCTTGATGGTACCGCTCTTAAAGCCAATTTCGAAACCCCTCTTAGCAACTTTTGGCGAACAAGATTTTCCGCAGATCATCCCACTTCATCAATTGTCTCGAAGTCTTCGATCCACACCCTTACGTCTTCTTCTCCACTGAAAAACGAAATAACATTAACGGCGCCTTCAAAGCTACAAAAACTTCCCCCTTCACTCCGTCGTTTCAGCACTTCCATCTCGCTCCGTTTAGATGATGTTATCGACCCGTCGCCTTCGTTTCCAGTCTCACCTTCTGCACCCGTCATTGCCACTGCCGGTGCGTCATTGCCCATGTCGTCATATCGTCGTTTGGTTACTTGCAACGGAATGCATTGTTACCAGTAATTCCGATAGTTTAATGCCCGACTCCACCGATGTGCTGTTTTTGATGTTTGCTTTTTATTTTGGATTGCTGTACATAATAATCCTAATGCAGTCAAGATCCCGGTTGAGCCTCCAGGTTTAAAGTCTTAATTTTTAAAATTAACTTTATTGATGTTCCTAAATTTCACGATAGGTTGGTGAAGCAAAAGGTTCCTTTTTCCTATGATCTTCAAAAGTATCTGTCGAGCTCTTATATTCAGAAACGACCTTTTTAGCAGTTATATTTGCATCGTCTTCCTGAAACTGGAAAAGAAAATTTTAGTTATTTGAGTCTTGTAGCTGATGCCTAGGTCGCAGCTGGTTTAGGTGTCGTCGCCAAATTGTATATCCTACTTGAATCGCACACATCACAGATCCAATTTTCTTTAGAATAGAGGTACCCATGGCGATTGGGAGTTACTGAAATTTTGTGCATATACTGGATCATAGCGCTGAAAATCTTTAGGAACCGTTCCATGTTTTTGATTAAATTGGTTCTCCATTTTCGAATTCCTATGAAGAATTGCATCTGATGACGGTCTTAGAAAATCGAGGGATATTTTGATTTTACGCCCAAGCAAAGCCTTAGCTGGTGTTATGTTGTATAGCAGTTGAGCATTGGCTTTGCGTTTGAAGCGCACTGCTTGTGATTTGCTCCTTTGCTAACTTCTACATTCCGCGCTTGAATAAATCGACAAATTTCTCTGCCTGTCCATTTGATTAAGGGTAAAACTGTGCTGTTTTTATGTGTTGGATTCCCCCTGCATTGAGTGCCATTGTCTGACACTATAACGTCCGGAAGTCCAAACCTTGCGAAAACTTCTCGCAAGACACTGTATGTTGCAGCTGTTATTGTTGATTGTATGGAAAAAATCTCCCTCAGATTCGATGTGAATGGCTGTTATGACAAAGTCCACTTCTTTGTCAACTTCTGTCGGTTTATCAATCGAAATAACGCATCGGCAAATTCAGATTTCTGAGTATTGGCGTATTCTATCTTAAAGTCATAAGTCAACAGCAATAGCCCCCATGTCTCTAACCGATGTGCCGTTAATATTGGTATGCCATTCTTAGAACCGAATATTGGTTGATGGTCTGTTTGTAGCGTGAACCATCTACCGTAGATCCACCTGTGAAATTTCTTCATACAGAACACCGAATATTGGTTGATGGTCTGTTTGTAGCGTGAACCATCTACCGTAGATCCACCTGTGAAATTTCTTCACACAGAACACCAAAGCTTTTTTTTTTTGTTTATTTTCAAAACGTGACAAGTCCAAAGCAGTTTTCTATTTTAATCTATTTTTATATGTGTCCTAGAACTACGTTATAAATGGAACCTATTGCGCTTACTCAAACGGTACGCAATCATATTTTTGTTAAAATTTATACAATAGGAAAACAAAAATTAATCATTTATTTTTTCATTTCCTGAAAAAATCATGAACTGAAAGAAAAACTCTTAACCCAACGCATTAACATCTTCGATTTCTTATAGAAAGGTAATGAAATGATCCATTTTTTAAACGATTGATAACTGGTGATGAAAAATGGGTTGTTCACAACAATGTCAATCGGAAAAGATCATGGAGCAAGCCAGGTGAACCAGCTCAACATCAAAAGCTGATATTCATCAAAAGAAAGTTATGTTATCAGTTTGGGGGGATTTTAAGGGAATTTTCTATTTTGAACTTTTAACACCCAACCGAACGATCAATTCAGATGTCTTCATTGAACAACGAACAAAATTGAATAATGTAGTTGAAGAATAGCGGCCCGAATTGATAAATCGAAAAGGTGTTGTATTCCATCATGATAATGCAAGGCCACACACATCTTTGGTCACTCGGCAAAACTTATTGGAGCTTGGTTGGGATGTTTTGCCACATCCACCATATTGTCCATATTTCGATCTTTGCAAAACTCCTTGAATGATAAAAATTTCAATAATAATGATGATTCGAATCGTACCTCCTTCAGTTTTTTGCTGATAAAAACCAGAATTCTTATGAACGTGGAATTATGATGCTGCCTGAAAGATGGTAAAAGGTCATTGCTCAAAATGGGCAATAGAATACAGAATAAAGTTATTTCGTTCCATGAAATAATTTTCTAAAAAAATCCGCAATTAGTTGCCAACCAGATATTTAATGTGAAAATGTTCACTTCAATGTTTAGCTGCCTAGGTTTGAAAATAATAGCAATTCATCGGCGTATAAGGAATATTGGCTATTTTTTATGAGTTTTACAGGAAACTGTTGTCACCATTGTGTGGTTTGTTATAGCGGGTACAGGTACCACTTGGTAAAAATCAAATTGGTCATGGTCAATCAATGGTAGTTTAATAATAAAAATTGCATGATTGCTTCCAACACCGCCAGTAATTTTCATTAACTTGTAGAACTATATGAGGTCACCGAGTAAGGTAAATTTATACGCCTCGACCACGTGTTGTGTTTTCATTTCAGAAACATTCTCGGTTTCTGTGTCATTTGTTAACACGTTCGCGGACATATGATTTTCAGTGGGGAATGCTAGAATGACACACGCATATCTCCGACATTTTTAGAGATATTTTATCCGGGATTGGACCAAAATGATGAAAATCGATATTTTTTTTTTTTTTTTTAATTAACTGCTCGCTCTTCAAGAGGATATTAGGACTCTTATAATGCGTGTAGCACAGAGCGAGCGGAAGAATTAGGAGAAGAATGTGTAGTGGTTTGAGAAACTCAGGTGTAATTGGTTTCAACTCACTTCCGTGGGTGGAGCCCGAAACGGGACGGAGGATTTTGATATCGACCTATTAACTTTAACCTAATTCACAGGAATTTGTTCGACATTCAACAACTTTGAAAGTTTGGAAGATTTAGCTTAGACACCCCCGCTGTCAGTGTTATGCCTTCACAGCAGAGCCATCTATACACAATCTACACAAACAGAGCTATTTTGAAAACTCGAATTAGGAACTAAGCCGATACAACAACCACAACAACAAAGCCACCCATTAGTCAGACTTCTATCACTGGTCGACCAATCCAGTGATAGTGCCATTAACTTGATCCCAATGGCAAATGGTGACTGGACCAGATTCGAAAAACTAGACCACTACTCTAGGAATCGAACCTGGGACCTATCAATTGAATCAATTGAAAGGCAGGCGCTCTACCAACTCCGCCACCCAGCTGTGGCGAATGCGATTGTGATAGTTTTTACTCACTCTTCAATTTGACGGCTATTGCCGCAGCAGCCCAGCTATAGCGTTAAAGTTTGTCAATGGGACAGCGCGGCATAACCCGACATGTCGGCTATAGCCGTCATGACCCATCGAAGAAAAAACTTATGCAAATTGACAAGACGGCATATCCAGCTATAAGGAAGTTGTGAAATACATAAAAAAAAAACTTGATTTAGACATAAATTAATATATTATTTTAAGAAAAACAGAACGCAAACAAAACGTTGGAAACAATTCAATTTACCGAATTCAATAAACAAAAAAAAAAAAATACATTCAGGTATGAAAATGAATACAAAAAAAGGAAAAAATATTTGCATCACTTTGTTTTGTAACTTGAGAAACCTTATGTATTCAAGAAGTGTGGTAGTCTTCGAAGCATTTACCAGGACAAAGAGCAACATTGTCAGGACAGTTTTTGCACCTATATGAGGTTTCCTTCCTTATCTTTGACTTGTTACATTGCTTGCATCTCTTATAAACAACTTTCCTCTTTCGATTCGTTTCAAATGGAATTCTTTCAATGAAGTGTGCACGAGAACTATCAATTGAACCGCCTTTTGAAGTTGATGGTCGATTTGGTGAAGAAACGGATGATCTATTTCCTCCATGATCATGACCCGGCACCAACAGTGATCTTCCAATCATTATGCTATCTGGCAGGTGTATTAGAGATTTGATGAGACTATTTCTAAATTTAATAAATTCCAATTTCGTATCATCAGTTTTTATTTTGTATATGTAAAATGAATTCCAGACCGCAACATCTAGCATATGGAACATCACTTTCTTATACCAGCGAATAGTTTTTCTTGGTGAGGAATAGTACGATATCATTTGATCCGCTCTATCTATCCCAGACATGTAGCGATTATAAACATCAATTTCCTTGGGCTTTTCCTTAGAATGTCCATATCGGTTGGAAGTTGTGATAATTACAGGATGGTTCGCAGTTGTAATACAAAGCACGTCACGTTTGTCGCGCCATTTCGATACATATACCTGACCTTGACGTAGCCACACATGTTCTCCTCGTGTAAGTTTCTTAGTCGTTACTTTACTAGGGTTTCCTTTCCGATTGGTGCGTAACGTTCCGGTAGTATGTGTCTTTTGAGTCAACAGAGTTTTGGAGAGACCAACACTATTGTAGAAATTATCCATAATAAGATGATGGCCTCTGTAGAGGTATGGAGACATAAGGCGAGTAACTATATCACCAACTTTTGAAGATTTGTTATTGATTGCTTTCCCTTGGTAGATTTCTACATTTAAAACGTACCCGTCACTCGTTGTAAGTTCGTAAAGCTTTATCCCATATCTTGCTCTCTTTCCTTTAATATACTGCCTGAAACTAAGTCGTCCTCTGAACAAAAGAAGAGATTCATCCAGCGCAATATGTTCCTTAGGATAGTAGGCTTTTTGAAAACTTTCCAAGAAAAGCTTGGTCAACGGTTGGATTTTCTTCAATTTAGTTTCATCACCTTCCTCAGTAGAGCAGCTGAAGCATCTTAATAGTTGTTCAAATCGCCGGCCGGTCATTGTATACCGAAATATTGGATGATAATATAATGGGTCATTAGAAAAGAGATCACGAATCTTTGGCGGTTTGACTTGGGCTTGAAGCAAGCAAAGCCCAAGGAACTTAAACATCTCTTCGGAATGCGTTGGCTTGAAAACAGCAAAACGTGCATGTCTGGTTTTACGACCATAGCTTGAGCAGAGTTTTTCTCCATAAGCATTTGTCGAACTCACAATTTTGTCAACTATGTTCGATCCAAATATTTGGTGGAAAACGTCAAGGGGAGTACATTTTTCGTCCAAGTTTATCTGCACTCCACTAATCCCTGCATCGAAATTGAACTGAGGTATTTCCTTGGTATTTTCAAACCATTCCCCATCTAATTCGGTTTCTGAAGCACTTCCCGATTCTTCGTCTTCCGAGTCTAAGTCAGAAAAGCTATCGCTATCTGATCCTTCAGGACAGTCTTGAATGATTTCATCGCCAGGTTCTGCCTCGGTGTTGTGCTGGTCATCTCCAATAACTTGGTCATCGCGTGTTACTTGCAGGCTTGCCTCTGGTGAAGTCTCTGGAGAGTCTTCTAATTGATCATCCTGTTCCGGTTGATAATCAGGATCGTCGCCGAATGTCCCATCATCGCTAAACGGATCATGTTCAGATTCCTCATTGGAATCATCCGAAATTTCATTAAATAGCTTCAAAATTTTCTCCTTTTCTTTACTGTAACGGTCCATATTCAAGCTATGTACATATATGTGTTAAAGTTAATTTGTGTATTTATTTTATTATACATATTAATTCGATGAGATGAGCATCATTTACCTTATTTTGCACTATTTCTATAAGAGCGCTCAAATGCGACCGTTGTCTGGGGACACTCTAAACTAAATGCACTGAAAACTGACGGCATATCCCGGCTTGATCGTGCGAAATGCAACAAGTTTGTGCAAGTTTTGTAAAAAGATAAAAATGATTCCGCAGGTCACAGTGAAGTGAAAATTGGACTCCGGTAGGACAAATAATGCTGGAGTATGGACATATAATGTATTTCTAGTCGGGGTATCCCGTCTTGTCATAACGGATCTAAAATTCTTTGACGGCATATGCCGTCGTGACCCGTTACTTTCCTTCACCATTGACGGCATATGCCGTCTTGTCCGCGAACGTGTTAAACAAGGAGCTTTCCTTTGGAGGAGTTGAGTTTTTTGTGTAAAGTAGAGATTGGGCATAAATTCGAAATTTTTTTGGCGGCAATAAATCGATCTTTTAGTTCATTTTTATTAAAGATTAGTAACTACCTTCTCGTTATGATGGAATTTGCTCATATTCGGTTCTGATAGCGTTAATGGCTTTTCTCAAAGCAAAAATAAAAAAAATTGTGAGCATTTTTTTTTTTTAACTTTCCGGGGCACTAAGTACAAGTCATGGGATTTTATTAGATGATATTTTAGGTAACTGAAGAAAAGTGTTTTTATTTTTCTTTTGCACGTAAAAAGCGAACAAAAGTCCGCTAAAACGATTTCTTGGTTTCATTTTAAGCCTTTGGGCCATGTGGCCAAATATTGTGTCTTTGAGTGTTCTGCCAAAATTTAAGTTACATTTTTTTATGTTTATACATATGTATATTTTTGTATTTAACATGAAATATATAAAGTAGTAGCGAGCAAATGCCTAGCAGTTCATATATTTTTGTGGTCATCATGAAAGCGATACAATACAGCATCGCTTGTCCGGAACTCGTAAGCCCGGACCCGTCAGTAGTCTGGACACCTCTATATTTTGAATGTCATTATTGTAAAGGATTAAACTGTTGTTGTGGGCCGATTAACCGGGACATTAAAAAAAATCTTTCCCATTGAAATTCGATTAACCGGAAAAGACTCTAATATCCGGGATGCAAGCTTAAATCAAGTCAAAAATAAAACAAAACACAATCGTATTGCATGTTCACTGGTAACTGATATTTTAAGAAAAAAAATATTAAGAAAAGTGTTTCTATTTGAGAAAAAGTTCATATGAAAAAAAAAAATATTTCTGTGAAAAATTTGTTTCAAAAATATGAACTTAAAAATAAGATAGGAGTCTCAAATTTTAACCCGAAAGTGATTCCATCGAAGGTTTGCAGAAGACATTTTCTTAAGGCATTTAAGGAAACTGAGAAACCATAAGTGGAAAGTGCAACATACGATTGGGTACTTCAGCAAAGATTCAGAGGAATTTCACTTTCTGGTTAAATGAATGTGGAAAAGGCATTTTCATGTGGAGGTGGGTCAAAACTCTGTATTCATCTGGTTGGTTGACAAATTTTCTTATTTCAAAAGCATTGTCTTAAAAGTTGAGGTGAAGAAGAATCACCTAATTATGAATCTGCTACTCATCAAAAAGAAAATTTGACTAGTGAGCCTATATTCAATGCGAACGAGGGAAGCTTTTTTAAAGGTACTCACCAAAAAATATTTTGGCTTGTCTAGAAGAACTTGTTGTAGAGGACTATGAAGATTCCAAGAATCGACTTATTGTGCTAATTTGCTCCAATGCAACGACATGTTGGTCACGAGAGCCAAACGCGTATAAACGGATGTGGCGTTTCGTTTGGTTGTGAAGAGAACTATTAAACATTAAATTGATTAGATAAAAAAAAAAAACTAAAAATATGGTCGTTTTTCATTTTAAAATAAAACAATTAAACTCAAAGTAACAACTCTTGCTCACAAAATTATACGCACAACAATTTCTGTGATTTAATGAGAAATCAAATTTGACTTCATTGTCATAAATGAAGCTTTAAGAAGCAAAAGAAATATTAACATCAATAAAATATAACACAAAACTATCCGCACAAAACTAATAAGTGATAACACATTCAAATTTATCGGACGGATAGCTTATTCATTATTTGTTGAACCACCTTTAGCTTTGACTACAGCTTGCCAGCGTTTTGGTAGCTGTCCACAAGCTTTTTAGTTGCTTCTGGGCTCATAAGTTCCCATTTATGCGTGAGAGCTTCTTTAAGAGTAGTGTTGCAGCTAATAGGCCGATTCCGTATATTTCACTCAAGCTGTGCCCAAAGGCATTTGATTGGATCGATGTCAGGCGATTGCAGGGGTCTTTTCAGTTACGAAGAGTATTAAACAGTAGCCACATCTTAACATTATGGGCAGTATGTTTAGGTCTTGTTGAAAGACGTAAGTTAACCCTAGACCTAATTTTGTTGCGCTTTGTCGCAAATTTCGTTTAAGGATATTTAAGTTTCCATATTGATCCATTTTGAAGTCAATGAACTCCATTTCTTCTAACCCACTTGCAGCCATACACCTCCACATCATTATGTTACCTCTTCCGTGTTTAACGGTTGCTTGGAGTTTAACATTTTAAAGCTCAGTATTAACTTTTCGCCAAACTATTTGCCTTCCATCATTGCCAAATATGTTGAACCTGATTTCGGCGCTGAAAATTAAAGACCTCCTAAGCTCTGGCCCCTTGATCATATACTCTTTTGCGAAAGCAAGTCTTTTTTTTCTATTTACTTTCGATATGAAAGAGACTGAATTATTAATCATGCCTGACATCCCGGCGGCCACTTGTTTTAGATGTGTCTTTGGGTTTTGCTTAATTTTTTTGACTAAATGCCTCTTATTGATCTTAAACAAAGACATTACATAACATTGTATCACCTCTGATACTTGAGTGTCACATGGCATTCGATCGTGTTCGATTTGTATTGGAAGCAATGTACTTCATTGTATCGCTCCATATTTCAGGAGGCGTCGTATGACATTCGATCAGTATGGGCACTGGAGTTCAAGTGGTCATCATTGTTTTCATTTGCAATCTAAATATTGTACACAGAGTAGAGTAAAGGGGTTAGGTTGCTTATACATACTGACCTACTTTTAGATTAGAACAAAGGGATCGTAGGGTTAAGAATTTGTATAAATATAAATGTTTTTGAGGAATAAAATCAGTCTTGAAACTCATCTCGACTCATTTATTTATTGCGGCAGTAACTTCCCTTCTTTTCAGCGAGCTGCGCGAGCGTACTACGCTTTTTATAGCTTAAGGGTAGGCTATGGAGGTGACAAGGGTTCTTCTGTAGAAAATTCAAAAAACATTAGAGGTCAATCTTTAAACATTACACGACCCGTCTTACTGTCAAATTTCTTGCATTTCTAAATAGATTTATAATATCTCTAACTACAGAAAAGGATCTGGCAACAAGTCTGCCTGTCTCTCGGTATGTTTTGTCCTCGCAAACTGGCTTAAGAATCAGCTTCCGTTCTTCAAATTACCCTTTTTTCCTCCCATGTCGGGTTTAAATTTTTATTTCTAAATATTTTTACTGTGAATCGCCTACGGTCAATGCCTGTTCCTCAAAATCGATCAGGAGAATTGCTTTGATTTCCAAAGCACTCCTTTTGCCTGTGCGGATAATCTTGTGTCTGCCTTTTCATGTGTATTAAGAGAAAGAAGGATGAAAAAGCACCGTTTGGTTCCGTGCTAGAAATTTTCGGACGAATTCTGCTTCAAAAACAATAACTTTTTTCATAGTTACCTTAAAACAAATGAGGTTTGCTTGTGCGGATAGTTTTGTGTCTGCCTTTTCGTGTGTATTAAGAGAAAGAACGATGAAAAAGCACCGTTTGGTTCCGTGCCGTAAATTTTCGGACGAATACTGCTTGAAAAACAATAAATTTTTTCATAGTTAATTTTAAACAAATGAGGTTTTTGCAATTGAGGTAATTGCAATTCTTTGTTCGGATAATTTTGTGAGCAAGTGTGTATTTAAGCTATAATAATATTTTAACTTTTGCTGGGTTCCTCGCTCTATATACATCTGATTTAAAACAACTGCTGACACAATCAAACGAATTCAATGCCAGAATCGATTTGAAGACATACATACATAATAATTATTTTATATAATAATTTTAACATAAATTGGAACTGATAAAAATGTTTAGAAAATAAATAAACTGAATGCGAGATCTTTATTTCAATTAACTGAAAATTTCTTTTCAGGGCAACATCATACAGGCATAGCGTGCCACAAACTAAATCGAATGGTGATGTAGGCAATATTGCTATTAAAAATGCCCAACAGAGGATCGTCAGGTCGTATGCCACTTCTTGCTTTGTCAATCCCCAACAGGTACGAATAACTAGATTTTAATTTATTTTATGTTTTATGAAATAATATGCACCTTAAATTTTTTTTTGTGGAAATACTGCGACTCGAATGGATTAAGAAAAACTAAGGTGTTGCTTCTTTTAGGGTCTTCCAGTAAGGTTTTGACAACATTTTTTTTAAATAAAACGCAAACCATTTGATATATCTCAAAAACTTTATCATCGGCTTCAAGTACAATCAAAACATTTATGAATGGAACTCGACTTTGTTCATGTGGCCAACGCGAGAACGTTTGCAGCGGTCGTTGGACTCAATCTTCGAAGACTCGGCTACACATTTTGGGCCGAAACGGCCGCTATTTCGCGTTCAATGTTGGCTCTGAGCTCTGCCAACGTCGTCAGCTTTTTGGCATAGAAAATAATCTAGAGGCGTTAAATCGCACGAACGAGGCGGCCAATCGACTGGCCCATTTCTTGAGAAAACACGCTCATCAAACCTAATCTTCAATAAATCTATTTTAAGGTGTGCTGTGTGACTTTCGGCACCATTCTGTTGAAACCACACGTCGATCACGTCCATATACTTCGAGAGAAAAATAATCGGTAATCATAGCTTGATAACGCTGGCCATTCACAATCACTCGACGATTTAAAATATGGTCCAATAACGCCGCTGGCATGCAAATCGCACCAAACAATTATTTTTTGTGGATGAATTGGTTATTCATGAAACAAATGTGGATTTTCGACCAATAACGCATATTTTGCTTATTGACGAACCCATTGAGCCAATGAGCTTCGTATCTGAAGATGATTTTTCGATGAAATTTATCATCTTGGAGCATCTTCTCTAAAGCCCGATCGGAGAACGTGCGTCGCTTCAAATGGTTCATCGGCTTCAATTATTGAGTGAGCTTGATCTTGTTGGTGTAAACCAAGATCCTTATGCAAAATACGCCATAATGTGGTCTGAGCGATGCCCGATTCTGGAGAACTCCATGGAGTTGACTGATTTGAATCGTTTGCTATGGACTCCTGAACTCTAACGATGTTTCCAACACGTTTACCAACCCGTTGTCCCACTGACACGGCAACATCACTCAGCGAATATGTTAACTCAAATTTTTCACTTTACTTGTTATTGCCGAATTTCGGTAGAAAATTTGTATAACTTGCAGACGTTGCTCGTTCGTGTACGTTACCATGATGTTGCGAATTGACAATGACCGTTCGATGATTAGTGAAAGTTGTCAAGTCCCTATCGGATACCTCTTTATTTAACAAGTGTTTTTCTTTCACTTATGGTTGAAGGAAAACGATAACCAATTTTAATAGAAATAATGACGTTGAATATGGTGCATTTTGTTTTAAAAGTAGGGGAAGTGTTTATACTTTTCCCAATTGAGAGGAGGGAATAAAACAGAAATTTATGTTTTGTTGCGTTAGAATGGATTAGCATATATGTAAAATTATTTGGATGTTAATTTTTTTGAAAATTTTAACAAAGAGGTAGTCTTCCTCATGGTGAAACCATTTAGTTTACTTGATGAATTAGGTCCTTGAGTGGTATTTTCCTCTTTATCCTGGAATCTCCTTTAAAAATCGTTGGAGATAACGGCAATTCTGATGGCCATTGGGCCTATTGGGCAATGCCCCGTCAGGTCACCCGTCAGGATGCGTATTTTTTTTTTCTGGCATTAAGACATTCTCTATTAAACCACTTTTGGAAGAAAGATATCGCTGTATTTGGATTTGAGTTAGTCAAACAAAATCTTAGTTTAGATGATTCAGGGGATTGGGGAATGTTAAGATCCAAGCAGAGGTGGTGAGTTTCTAAATTTGAAATTTTGCATTTCAATCGAGATATCAAACTAAGATAAAGTAATTGAAGATTCCATTCAATTACTATCGGCATATGATCAAATAATTGTTTACTCAAAACTTGCTTATAGCATTGTTCCAATCGCTTTTTACCGTCCAGCAATCGATCACCGACTTGCCTTGGCCATTAGCACAAGTAAAATGACCTTCGCCGTCGCCATTCGTTAAAACTGTGCTTTCATAACATTTCTAATAATTTTTTTCCATTTTGATTGCAAATATAATCGTTGGATGTTCTTTTATAAAAAAAATCGAAAATGCTAAGTTAGATTGTAATTGTTATTAGTTATTTGTGACCGCTTATTCTGGCATTGAGATCACCAATTACCATTACGCTTTTTTTGTTTGTGCAGACACATATTAATCAGTTTTTTAAAGTCTTCGTCCTATTTTTTACAATTGATATAAAAAGGTACAATAAACATTTTAGGTTTCTATTAAAGTTTAATGAGGATGTTGTCCTGGATTTCCAAAATGTCATATGATTTCAGCTTCGATGTTTCTTTTCAATACAGACATCCCCAGCTCGCACGAAATCTAAATGATCTTCAGGTTGCAGGAATCAAAAAAGTTTATATTCATTAAAGTATTTAGTACATTTTCTTGAGTTTTTGGATGTATCATGTGTGTTAAAGAATATTTTATACGTTTGAATAAACAAAACTATGAAAATAATCTTATTATGACAATATTTTAGGATTAAGTCACAGACTAGCTTTCGAGCAGCAAACATCGTGTCTACTTCCTTTGATTGACTTTTCCTGCGGCTCTGCACTGGTCGTATTTAATTGTACTACGTACATATATCTATCTTCTTCTTTCTCATAGAAACGCGAAACAAATGTCACATATCTTCGCGAATGAACAATTTTTTGTGTTAAGAAACCACATGACCCCGGTACCGATAATATAACAAGGGAATCGGTTTAGTAATCTTGCTGAAGATCCACCACCCAAACTCCGTGCAAAAAAAGGGCCCTCGTCGTTTTTTGATGAATATACTGTGCTCTCAAACAACATGCCCCCGAAAACCGTTAGTTTTTTTTAATTACGTAAATCGACGTAAACGAACCTCTTCCATTTCTGAGTATATTACGAATACGATCAGGTTTTCCAACTTAGAGAAGGAAACATCCTTAATCTCGTGAAAAATAAAAAATCGCTGATAGATACATAGCCACAAAAACCTTAGCAATATGTGCCCAGTCTCGATAACTCTCTACAACCGGTTAAATTCCTTAATTGCCTACGCCCCCTGCCTTATAGGCGTAGATGAAGCTGAGATTGTTTCCGAAATGATGATGATGAAGACTTGATGGAAAACAACGAGTGACTGGACTGATGCTTTTCACATTTGACCTCTTACAACCACCCAACAGAGTCGAAATTGGATGTGTGAGGTAGAATGCCCCTAACCCATCCGCTGCCGTAATTGTCAGCTATTAGGACACATTGCAAAGAGAAGCACAGCAAATCCATCGTGTGAAAAGTGCAAACTACCTCCACCTGCTTCTTCAAACTGCACAAGAGTAATATTAAATCAAATTTAATCAAATGAAGGAAGTGCTTTCAATAAAAACATAAAACAAATGCGATAAATGTCCGAGGCGAAACAACATATTTGTTCTGAATCACTATATTTTATTTTACCCTCCATTTAATCTTTAGTCTTACCGTACGTTTTGTAATCTTTCTTTGTTGTTTTTAATTTTCCCTTTTAAGAAACAGTAATTGATTTGCCGGTGTCCAATGTAAGAACTTCTTACAAGTGCAAAGTCGATGAGTGCAATTATTACAGACTCTACAGAACGCACTTTCTTTAGTGTTTGGGGCTTTTAACGCGTGGAACCTTTTACCTGTCTTAGGATCTTTTTGACCAATAGCTTCCAAAGATTGAAAATGCAGTACCGAGAAGCTCAGAAATGCCTTCATAGATTGGTTTTCCCATGGTTTAGTAAGTTATTGCTCATTAAGTAATTTAGTATTCTTATCTAGCTTTTTTATAAGCAGATGTAGAAGCAATGGATCCCAGCTTGATGTGTCTACTCCTATATCTAAAGCTTACATACTTCCTTGCCTCGTGGCATGCAAGTGTTTTATAGCGGAAGCTGATGTGTTCTCGGCGTTATGTCCCAAGTATTTTCTGAATCAATGTTGATGTCAAAACTCTGGTATTGTTGTATCTGTCTTGTAATGTCTGCCAGGCTGAAAAATAGTTATCCTCAGTTGAAGACAAATGTCGATTTTCCACTTCGCATTATGGACTGAATACCATTGACATGAACTTCAGTGACGGACCAATTCTTTTAATCAGTCTTTCGGTTATGTGATTGACCCGGGATCCTGAGTTCAATATGGCTCTGAACTTCAGGGCTTGTCTATTATTGGCCATGAGCATTATTCTTTTGTGCTAAGTTGAAGAAAACCTTAAAGTTTTTACAGTTTGTTGGCTTGAATTGTTGCCAATATCTAATAACGTATTTTGTGATAGTCTCAGGTCTAAATTCAATGGCTTGGGCCTACACACTATAATAGAAGTCAAGGTTTATGTGCTTTTCAAAAGGCAGTCCAAACGAGAACTGTCAAACATTGTGTGCCATTGAACTTGGACTTCTGTCGGAGATGGGATTACTGTTAGTTCAAAGGACTCTTGGAGCTGGCTTAGTCGTAGTACTTTGATATAAATTAAATTTGTGGTTATCACTTTTACCATCTATTACACGTTATGATTTTAGATCGCTCCAGTTTCATAGCACTGCATTTCACCTGACTCCTCTTGTTTCTTTTTTATCTGGCTTCTGCCTTAAAGACACTACAATCATTTGGAATTATAGATTGTTCTGAGATGTGCCATGTGTACTCAATAGGTGTGCGTTGCCAGAAGGATGGAATATTTCCCAATAAAATCAATTTCACTTCATTTCTGATTAAATAATTCAACAAAGAACTCAATGGCAATGCACATCACATTGGATCCGTTTAGAATTATAGCCACGGTTTGACTAGCTAACCGGATCTGATTGAACGAAAGTCCATGAATTTGACTGCAGAACTAGTTGTCATTTTTGGTGGAGCAGCGGATAGGATTTGCAGTTGAAAATATTTGACACCTGGTTCATCGTAAAATTATTTAAGAAACTGTTGGACTTTACGATTTCTAGTTCAACTGAGATAATTGAGAACGGAGATGGGCATTATATTCTAAGTGCATTACATTACATTACATTACTGAATTTTGCTAAATTCACGATTGGCTCTGTAAATCGTTGAAAAAAGGCAAATATGGTCCTACACTTGTAGTTTAAGTGTTCATTTTCTTAGCACATAGGCACGAAATTAATAAAATGTTGTCTTATGTGTCGCTCTTTAAAGTCGTTTTACCTTTTAGAGATGAATAAAACAAACAATCAATTCGGTTGTGAAATTATTTGCTCCCGCCGATTTTTTTTTAAAAATAATAAGGAAGTGAAATTTGAAAGTAAAATTCCATGAATGACATGGATTTGTCAACTGCATTTGCAGCTAATTTCCCGTTCAATAGTTTAGGTTTTGACTAAAATGTTTGTCTTTATAATTCTGAACGTGCCCATGGAATTCGCTGTCACACATTGCGTTTTTTAATATACAGAAATTTTTGCCGAATTTTGAAAATGACATTTTTTTTTTTTTTTCAAAAATCAATGCTTTATTGAGGAAAAGTAGATATAAATTCAATATTCAAAGTATTGCCCATCGCTAGCCACACATTTTTCCCATTTTTCTGTCAATTCATGGATACCCGTTCTGAAAAATTCGGCCGCAATCCACGAATCGATCCATTTTTTGACATCGGAAGAGATAGTAATCGGATGGCGCAAGGTCTGGAATATACGGCGGGTGGGGTAGGACATCCCATTTGAGCGTTTCAAGTTAAGTTTTGACGACATTTGCAACATGTGGCCGAGCATTGTCATGTTGCAAAATAACTTTAACGTGTCTTGCGGCCGTTTCCTGCCGTTTTTCCTTCAGTGCTCGGCTCAAACGCATCAATTGTCGTCGGTAGACCTCGCCTGTGATTGTTTCATTCTGTTTTAGCAGCTCATAATACACAACACCCTTCTGGTCCCAGCAAATGCGCAGCATAATCTTCAGGCCATGAATATTCTGAACGGCCGTCGATGTTGAGGCATGTCCGGGGTATCCATACGTTGCCCGACGTTTTGGATTATCGTAATGTACCCATTTTCCATCACCAGTGACGATTCGATGCAAAAAAAACTTCTTTTTGTGGTGTTCAAGTAGCATTTCGGACATGCAAAATCGGCGTTCGACGTCTCGTGGCTTCAATTCCTACCTTTCGGATCATTCTCATTGCTTTCAAACGATCGGAAATGGTTTGCTGAGCGACGCCAAGTGATTTTGCAAGTTCTTCTTGCGTTTGTAACGGATCTTGATCGAGCAATGCTTCTAATTCATGGTCTTCAAACTTTTTCACCTGGCCGGGCGTTCTTTGTCTTCGGTGTCGAAATCACCATCTTTGAATCGCTTAAACCACCGCTGACACATTCTAACGTCTATAGTATAGCCCGGGTAAGCTTCGGTAAGCAATAAATGCACTTCGGTTGCTTTTTTCTTTAAATGAAAGAAGCATATTAAAACTTCCCGCAAATGTTGTTTTGATGGCACGAATGTAGACATTTTACGGCTTTACAAAAACTTGTGTGTTTTCTCTAATGACCAATGACCTAGACTGAAATAATTAGACAATGACATGAAGTTTCTGATGTGACAGCTGTCATGGTCAAAATTCACCTCAGAGTAATAGATATGAAATTGTCTGCAATAACGACATTTTCAACCAGTAGTCCTATTATATTGCTCGTCGATCAGCCGCAAGAATCCACAAAACCATAAGCAAGGATCATGTAAATATTATAGGATAATTTAGGAAATCTAATGGTGCCTACACGACGGACCATGCAGATACTGTTGATACGCTGTTGGGCGTTCACTTTCCTGGTTCGTCTACCACTGCGGGTTCTTACAGAGTTGAAAGTCTTCTAGTTAAATTTTTAGTAGTGACAAGGTAAAATGGACAATTGGCTCAATCAAACCCTTCAAAGTAATTGTTGGAGATGGTATCTTTCCTGCCCTTTTCTTAAGGGTCATGGACCTTATCCTTTCGGTTTTCATCGCTTTGTTTTAAGCTTGCTACAATTGGGGATATGTTCCCCTCAACTGGTGACAGGTTAACGTTGTATTAAAACCAAAAGCTGGAAACAGACCTCCGGAGCTACCTAAATCATAAAGGAAAGACTTTTAGACCTGCATATCAGGGGACACTTGGAAACTCACTCTCCCTTGCGCCGCAACAAATATGCATAGACGAAGTTTAAGTCAACTGGGGGGCACTTCACCATCTGGTTACCCTTATTGAAAAGGCATTTCAATCTAAGGAAATTGCGCTCTGCGCCTTCCTGGATGTTAAGGTTGCTTTTGACAATGCCAGTTTCAAATCCATTACGAACGTAAGTCGGAGTAAAGGTATTGACGACTCGACTAACAGATGGAAAAGATCCAGGCTAGAAAATCGAGTTTTAACTCCCTTGCTGGGAAGCGCGTCAAAGTCAGTCACTGCAACGAGAGGTTGTTCCCAGGGAGGTGGCCTGCCGCCTGATTCCTAGCAAAACCGTTCGGGTCCCCTTCACAGTCAGATGACAACTGACTCTGACTCCAATTGTTATTGAGGGAACCTCTCTGGTATACTCCAGTGAAGTCAAGTTCCTTGGAGTTATCTTGGATTAGAAACTTAACTGGATCTCACATATCCGGAAATCCAGAACACAGAACACGCAACCAAGGTCATGTGGGCATGAAGCGGTTCCACGTTAGGACTTGAGGTTTCAAACTTATGATGCTTTACTGGTTGTACATCATGATTGTAAGACCTATTATTTCTTACGCAGCCGTAGTTTGGTGTAAAAACTTCTAAAAACCTGGAAAAAGCCCAACAACAACCAGTGATGCCACTGGTGCCATGATTATCGGCAGCACTGGGAGCTGTTATTGGGCTGTCTCCTCTCAATATTTTCATTAGGAAAAAAGCCGCCAGAAGCTGCAGCTGGCAATGATGAATCAGGTGACCAATCGGCACAGTTGAAAATAATTAATTTTATCACGGATAAAGTTCTGCTCGATCCAAGATTGTATGAATGTCCAGCTCCAATTTGGCTAAGAAGGCGTATCTTCCGCAAAGAGATATGTAAGCCTTAACTTACTCCCCAAGATACAAAAGGTCTATTCATTCAGACAGCAGTGTCCACCACTTGGGCAGGTGCAGATATATATAAAAAGAAATATTGCTCGTCATTATATCATTCCATTCCATACTTTTTTAATCAGTTAAGGTGCAACATGGATAATTTTTGAATTTCGAATTAATTCATAAAATTAAAAGGCTAATGAACAGTCAAATATGGATGTCAAACTCTTTACACTCTTCACTAGCTACCGTTAGACTCACATTAACTTAAGCTCAGTAAATTTAAACAGGGGAAATAATCTGTTTTATATTCTTTGAATTTCTATTTGCTATAATATGCATACATGTTTTGTCAATGTTTTTGTTTTGTTTTTTTCATTTTAGCCGACAGCCTCAAAATCTCTACTCCCGAATCACAATCAAAATTGTGCAGCAACAGCTTCAAATGTGCAAGAGATCAATAATTCACCACCACTTCCTAATCATATGGGACAAGTTGGATCTGCGCCACCCTTACCTCAGCGACAAATGCAAAGCCGAGAAGATCAAACTCAAGATCTAAGAAAATTCCAACTTGATTTTCATCTTTCAGGAATGAATTCACAAACTCCTCCGCAGCATCAAATGCCTTTAAACATGAATAAGCCTACGAATGCTTCGACGCTTCAGATGCCCCAATCTATGTCACCAACTCAGTCTCAAAAAACAATTCAACATTCACCTCATAATTCAAAACCTGTACGCAACCAGGTAATGCAGACAACATCGATTCATCACTTGAGCAGTAAACCGGCTGACAACTCAACTAATTCTCATACTGCAAAGTCAACGCAATTTCCTCATCCATCTCCACAACAAGAAAAACCAATTTATCAAAATAGTTCACAGCCTATTCTTAAGCGGAGCTCACCTGTTATGTCGCCTGGAATCAATGTAAGTGATTCTGGGACGCTGGCTACGCAATCTAATAGCAACACGAATATAAACAGTAGCATGAGCAGCTCATTTAATAACAATATAAGCAAAAATAATACAGAATTGCTTAAGGTGGAAAAATCTACACCCATAACTGCAATAACTAAAAAAGCTCATGTGCTTAATCCATCAGCTAAGCCGTTTACACCAAGGAGCCCCAGTACGCCAAATCCTTCGCGACCACATACACCGCAAACGCCAGTTCAGGCGATAAGTGGGATGTATCAAACTGCACCACACGTTGGAAGTAACCAGACTTCATATTACTTGATGCAACCTCAGCAACATTCTCACTCAAATGCTGTACAACAAACAAGGCTGAGAAGAGGTAATTTTACTTTATTTATAAATTAGCTCTGACGATATTTCTTAGATGAAAAATTTTTAACTTATAATGTAACCCTTCTTATTAAATGAATGAACTGCATGCGCATTAAGATACGGCTATCGTTTACATTTGTACGTCGCGTTCAATTTACCCCATGAGCAGCCTTCAATGTTGACGCGCGCTTAATGCACTATCTGTTCTAGTTCCAAGTAAAAGAAGTCGCTTGATTGCAACACATCCTTGTCAAAGTGCAGTATAAGGCTCGAATAAGCCCGTTGTTGCTTTTCCAAATAAGACGGAACATCGCTTTTTAATCCAAGAGCTGGCAGTACATTTTGGGTATATCCAATCCGTGTATGTGTAGATTTGTGCGATGATATATCAAATCAGAAAGTCTGGCTTTATTTTCAGTAGGGTTTTAGGCGGACGTTCGAAAACGGTATTATTGGGGGAATTTTTCATATTTTTGGTTATAGTATTCATTTGGTCTTATTGTTTTTTTTTGTACTTCAAGAGCGTCTGACGGGGGGAAAGCTGAAAACAAAACGTCTGGGACGTACATATTTAAAATCAGTGCCCAATTCACTATCGTTTATATAAAATTTGAAATGGTTATGCTACCTCCACAACAATCGGAAAATAAAACCATTTTCGAATGCCAGCCTACAGTCCCGGCTGAACAAATTGATGTAGCATAGCACAAATCAACACATAAACATATTCCAATTTTAATTAAATATCCCCTCCTAGAATTTGCTGCCGGCTCTTAGACTAATTGAAGCAATAACCAGATAACTTCACTTTTTCGGGAAATATGATTTTCGATGTAGAACTAAAAAAAATACATCATCGTCTGATGTGTACATTATGTACATAAATAGAGTTCAAAATTTCTAAAGGATCGGTGCAGCAGCTTTGAAGTTATTAGGGACACCGACTTTGAAAACGTGAGTTGTGGGGAAAACGCTTTGAAGTTTCGATCACTAAAAATTTTGGCATAAAACGTTCATTCGATAGGTATGAAAATACACGTAACTTCGTCAATTTTGGACTTGATATTTAAAAAAAAAAAATTATAATATATACAGCCATGGACCCATAAATAGCATAACTATGACCCATACTTTCAACAAGTCTCTGACACCTTTCTCTTGGGATAGAATACCAAGCTTCTGTTATGCCATCCCAAAGTTCGTCCTTATTTTTTAAAATTTTGCTGGCCCATTTTTACTTTAACATCATTCCACAAATTTTCAAGTCGGGGCTCTACAAAAAATGTTGTTTTCTTGCGTAAACCAATCTTTCACTATTTTGGCGGTGTGCTTAGGGTAATTGTCCTGCATATCCAATTAACTGGCATTAACTCGAAAGTATAGGGCTCCATCGTATTTTTCAATGTATCCAAATATTGAAATTTGTCCATTTTTCCTTCTATTTTAACAATAGACCCTACACCATGCCAGGAAAAAGCACCCCAGACCATAACACTGCCGCCATCATGTTAAACCGTCTTCTGAGTGTATCTGGGATTCAGAGCTGGGCCTTTTGGACAGTGTTCAATTGTTCTGCCATCTGGTCCAATTCTTTTCACTTTGGTATCATCACTCCGCATTACCCATTTCCAGAACTATAGGTCCTTATACTGGTGGTCTCTTGCGAAACTCAAGCTTTTTTGGGGAAAAAAAAAATTGTTTTGACAGGAGTGGCTTTATCCTACTTACACGTCCAAATAGCTGGGCCACGTTTATTCTCGTTCGGACTAATCGGCCCGAAACCTCAACACTAAATTCTTCTTTTATTTCCTTTCCAATTTGCCAAGATGGCTTAAAATGAACCTTCTTGCATTTTCGGACAATGGCTCTATCAACTGAAGCGGTCGTTTTCCTTGGTTTCATTTTCCTTTTTTTGTTTTCATTTAAATGGACCACATCTTTCTCCACCAATTTAATGGCATTATAGACCATTTTCTTCGAACTGCCTATTATTTCAGCGATTTCAGCTGGCTTTTTATCGTCTTTGTACAACTCGTATTTAATTTTTCTTTTTTCTAGAGTACAATGTACACCTCTTCCCATTTCAGTTAATAGTGAACTGACGAAATAATTATCAGAAGTAAGTTTTATAGAAACAAGTGAAACACTTAAATAATTCGCGGAGAAATTTTAAATACGACTTGTGCTATTTATATGTCCGGCCCAAATGATCACTTCGCACACTAAACTCAGCACGATCCAAAAGATCGAATTGATAACGGCACCTTTGTGTACCAGATAAGTGCAGCAGGATAAGGGTTAGCTGCATCATCAATAAAAAAAGGATGCATATCCATGATAAGATAAGAAATATGCTCATTCACATTTTATCTTTGTTTGTACTATTTATGTGTCCATGGCTGTAAGTCCCCCCTTAATGCCACCGATTGATTTTTTCTTATACTTAAGACAGCTACTAAAAGACAGCTGTGGGTTATAACCTTTGTCATTTTCAACGTATTACCAAAAAAAAAAATGCATGTGGTGAGACAATCGGAAAAAATGTACAAATGAACTCATCAGCTTCTTTTCTTCTTTCAAACGCTTTTTGAGTGAAACTGTTAAAAGGTTACACCTACTTCCTGATAACTGCGGTGCTTAAAATAAAAATATTACACTCGCCCAATACTTGCATGCTTTTGTAAAATACACAAATATTAGCCTTATCGAACATCACTTGCCTGAATATTAAAATGAAAGCCCTTGGATTCCCTGCATCCTTTGTGGAATGGATTTGCTCGTATCTTGACGGACGAACCTATCAAGTCTTGTTTAGGGGATCGACCTCTAAATCAATTTACGCTGCCTCAGGTGTGCCTCAGGGTAGCCACCTAGGTCCCTTGTTATTCATTATATCTATTAACGATGTTGTAAGTGTGCTCAAGAACTCTAGAGCTCTAATTTCTGCCGACGACATTAAATTTTTAATTATAATTATTAAATTATTTAACGGAATTAACAATATTTCAGACTGTTGGGCTCTGCAGGATGACCTTAATTCTTTCGCAAAATGGTGCTCCAACAATAGCTTATCATTAAACATCTCTAAATGTTTTAACATGTCCTTTTCTAGAAAAGGTAATCCCCTGCCCTATACGTACACCTTAAATAGTTCTGCGCTGGTCAAAGTTAACCTGACAAGGCACTTAGGTGTACAATTCGCTCGAAATCTTGACTTCTCAACTTATATTGAGCAAATTGTCAACAAAAGTAACTCCCTCCTCGGCTTCATAAAACGCTGAAGTAAATAATTTAAATGTCCATTAATAACAAGTACCCTGCAAACAACATTTGTCAGGCCACAGTTTGAATACGCTTCAAATGTGTGGTCACCGTATTACGTAACACATATTGATCGTATCGAGTCTGTACAACGCAAATTTTTTCGTTTCGTACTTCGGCATTTATCATGGAATGATCCTCTTCGCCTTCCTCCTTATAAGGATCGTCTTCTTCTTATCGGCCTTGATTCTTTGCAAAAACGTCGCGAAGTCTGTGATATTGTATTTTTGCATCAGCTTATTGCTGGTAATATTGGCGCACCACCACTTCTTAACCAAGTCAATTTTAGTGTAGTCTTTCAATTTTAGAAACTTAAACATTTTTGACATAAAATACTACCGTACGAATTACGGATGCAACGAACGTGTTACTCGGATGTCAATAGAAGCGAATGCAAATTGTCATATGTTCTATTTTGTATCCAGTAAACTGGCACTCAAACAAAAACTTTTTGGACGTATCTGTTCTTAACATGCATGCTTCATATTTTAAATTTTGCTGTATTTTTGTCATTTGAAGTTACTAGTCAATTATATTTTTGCATTTCCTTTTTAGCGTATTTGTGTATGGTGTAAGGCTATCCCTGTGTAATTATGTTTACTAACAACTAACACCACGCTAAATGATGACTGTGACAAGATGGGTATTTCTCTATGAGTAACACTGTCTCTTACAAAGCTTGTTTTATAAGCAGTACTGATAGCGTTAAATTATTGCCAAAATGTTCCCAAAATATTCATGTGATATTGGTGAACAGGCCGATATATTCGATTATAAATGTAGTGTGGCTCCATATTACAAAAAAAGGGACAAAGACAAAATAAAATACTGAAGATTCAATTACAAAAGAAGCAAATATTGCAAACATTTCAGCTTCTATAAGTTACCACGGGCCATTAACGACTAACGATACTGAAGAAAACACAAACCTGCAAGGTGAGCCTTTAAAGCTCATGTTATCTCTTGGCCGAAAAGTATGTACCTGCTTCAATAGGTTAGCGTCGCAGCAGTGTCTTCCAGATGCTAAAAATTTGAATAACACATGAAGCTCTCACTTAATTTTTTAAAACTGTTCAAAAATAGGACAAGTCCAAAACAAAACTATTTTTTTGTTTATAAAAAAATTATGCTTTTTGAAATGATTGAGAACTTGAAAGGACTTATTTATTTTATTTACAGAACTAACAAAACAATTAAAATTGCTTATTAGCATTAAGCTATGGCTACTAAGGCCTTCAGCTAATATTAATAATTATTGTGTATTGGGTCGTATAATTTGGTATCCTGAGGAAATAAATGATGGTTTTGATATTTTCTGTTGTTGGTTTGGAGAGGAATTCCGTTGGTTTATTTTCTGAAAACATATTACTTCTAAGGTTTTGGAAATTGATGCAGGTATTTAGTGTGTGGTTTATTGATATCGGCGAATGGTTGCAGTAAAGGCACTGTGAGGAATAGTTTTTGTTCATATAATGCTGACGGATAAGTTTAGTGTGTCCCAATCTGAGGCGAATGATTTTGGATAAGTCCGCTTTACTTTTCAGATTTGTTGTCCTTTGTAGTTTAGATAGTGTTTTACTATATATAATTTTTCCCCTCGTTTACTTTTTTGTACCATTGAGAAGAGTTTAGCCAAGTTTCTTCTTGCTTAATTTGACGTTGAACATAAGTGAATTTTTTAATGTCATGGTGGTTCAGACAAGGCGTGGAAAGCAGATGTAGTTTAGATGCTTCTCCAGCAGCTTGGTGTGCTCTTTCATTGCCTGGTATTTGCACGTGGCTCGGTATCCAAATAAGTTTGATGTCTGGGGATCGTTCAGTTAGCTTCTTCTTATTTCGCTAGCATAATAGTCATTGTTGGTTGTTTTGAGAACTTTACTTGATGTTACATCACTGAAACTAGTGCTGTATATAGTTTTAGATACAGAACTACATGTTTGACAGGTATGTACGAAATATTATGAATTTGAATCCGTGAAACGGCTCGATCAGGGGTTGAAGTATCTCTTTTGGTAGTTTTTTTGGTTTTCGTACTGAATAAAAGCGTCGTTGATAGCTTTATAGTTGAAATGGCCCGTTATATTTTCAATTGAGTACATATTTGATTCGAATAGTAGGTTGTTGATGTTGGTTGTACGAAAGGCACCGAGAGCTGATCTTACTGCAGAATTTTATTAACTCTGATATTATTAAGTTGATCCTTATGGGCATATCCACACATATACGATTTTACTTGTGAGAATTATGACTGATATGATTGATAAAGGGTTGCTATTGAAAGACATTTAATAACATTAAGGTTATTTTAAAGCGGAGAAAGAAAATGCTCGATGATTTTTTAATCCCCTGTTTGGTTCTGTATGTTTCATATGCATTTTTGTTTACGGCATCTGTGTTAGTGTTTCCTTTTATCAATTGAAAGTTCCACTCAAGAATATTGGCACCAATCTGTTCACTCGTCGTATTAAGGGATAATGTTGAAATTAATTTTTTTCTGTTTTAAAATTTTTTTTTTATTTTAAAAAATAATAAAAAAATCATCGACATATGAGAAGTCTATTTCTTTATGGATGGTGAAAACTTCTGTTATATTAAAAATATTGGTAACTCGATTTCACTCACTATAATTAAGAGTCTGCATTCCGGCTTATAGCTAACTGCTTTTCGCTTGCTTCTTATATAGTGCCCGAACGTTGTTTCTGGCCTCAAAGTCTTGTATCATTTAATTTTCCCTCATAATTGTGCGTGATGTTTTGTTTTACTTTGCGTTCGATTTTATCTATATTTCAAGTAAAAATAATGATAGGCATAGGAATTGTTAAAGAAGAAATTTAAATAGTGTATAAAGTGGCAAAATTATATGTTGGAAAACAGGTTCAATGAATGCATCATTTTTAACAGAATTATTTGATCGTGTCGCCTTCACACAGTTAACTTACTTTCGATAAGGGTATCTGCCTCAAATTGCTTTTATTATTGTCTAACTTAACAGCCCCGTCCATATGGTGTACATTTGAAGAAACTTTTGTTTTTGTTTGAAAGATGAAATTTTTGATTTTTGAATTCCTGGGTGCCCACTCGCTTCTAGCTCTTTTAATAGTTGTCAGTGGGACGCTTTTCTATTCAATTCATCATTGTTTTCCTTACCCATTACACCTTAGTATCACGGTACCCATGTTAAGCTGACGTCGCTTAGTATTGCAAGTCGGTTTAGTTTGTGTTAACACTTTCTTACTAGTGTCGGTACTGATGAAGGGTTTGTAATAGCCTTAATTGCTGCAGTACTGTCGGAGCAGATCAGAACTTGCTTCTCCCGTATGTTGAGGTCGGTGAGCCCTAGAAGTTCTGGTTGGAAAAATTGTCTTGAAGTTATTTTTAAAGGTAAACTGTTTCTCTACTAGTTAGCTTTGGCCATCAAGTAGTGATATCATCGCCCTTACAAGGATGTTAATTTTCCTATGCCTGTGGTTTTCCTTCTCATCTATTGCCTTGAGTCTTATGGCCGTACTGATGTAAAGTTTAGAATTGCTTCGATAGCTGCGGTTGGCGTGGAGATTTGTACACCTGTAATGCCGAAGCATACGAAACATTAAACTTAAGTGATCTTGTTGGCAACATATTTTTTATCTTTCGTTGGCAACCATATATTTGCTGTGAAGAAGGTTTCATTATGTTTTGGTTTCAGCCCACAGAACTTCTCAAAAAGCACTCCGGTATGCGCTCTTCGCTTTAGTTCAATGATTTAACTTCCAATTGATTTTCTGGCGATTATCAATCTGAAGTACTTTACTCTGTTTTGATATCTGGTTTAGTACCTCCTATTTCAGGGATGTGGAACTCATTTATATTGGTGTTGATAACCTCCTGCTTGACTTCCCCTATTATGTTGAGATGTTTACCTTGAACCAGGATAGCTAGGTCGTTCACATACGCAATGCATTTGGGGAATGCCACTTCTGATTTTTAAAAAGCTTCTCTGTCACAGATACCCACATTAGAGGTGCTATAATTCCTTCTTGTGTTTCCCTCTTAGGACTTTATCTCTCGTTGTATCATCCCCGATGGAGGCTATGATGATGCGAATCGGTAGCATATGTTTCAATCACTTGTTGATTTGTGTGTTGTGCTGTAGATCGATAGGGCATTCACTATATTCGGTATTTTGAAGTTGTTGAATGCACTTTCCTGCGACTGATGCTTTTTCAAGTGTTGATACTACTTTGTGCGGTGCGTTTACTATGAATTTGCCCTTCAGATACGTGTGTTAGTACGAACTCAGTTGTAGGTTTTTATCTGTGTTCTTATATGATTGTTGAAGTGATACGCAGGATAGTGATATAAAAGATGTTAGACTAATGCATGTGTTAAATCTTTACCTGGTTTGGGAAGGAAGACTACCTCTGAAAATGTTCGTCAGGGGTTATCTCAGAGTGGTAGTACGCCATCTGTTCCTTGTGACTTAGAGCGTGAGAAGTTGTAAATGGCCCATGCGAACGTTTATCGTGTCGACTATCTATTCTATGTGTTCCTAATTAGCATCTCCCTGCATAATTCCTGAGGGCGAATGGTTTCTTGGTTCGGTTAATAATTTTGCAAATGGTTGTCCAAAAGTGTTTCCGATGGTTCCGCCGTAGATGTCCAGTTGCTGTTTTAGCTGACAAGTGCCGTGACTCCTTCCAAAGGATCTTTTCCACTCGGGCTACCCCTACGAACGCTCTCTTTAAACCTAGGAAAAGTGTCAGTATTGAGTATTTTCTGAGTCTGATTTATTACATATTTTGGTATCTTTTACTTTTATTTCACATAATACTTTTTTCACTTGGCCAACGCGTACATCTTTATTTCTTTCAACATGGCCGTCTGGTTATCAGCTTTCTCTTCAATTTTTATTTCAAGATATCTATTTCTGTTATGAACACACTTATTTTTGTATTTGTTAAGTACATATCTGTATTCATCCCAACTTTCAGGAGGCCTTCTTGCTTAAGTTGCTTTTATTCATTATTAAACTATTCCACATAATGGGCTCTCGCCCTAAAATTATTTTTTTTTATATATATTTCTGTATACATTTTGAATTGAAGTGATTTATCTATGGTTTCATTTGAATTCGGTATGACGTCGAAGTTTTGACGTCTTAGTTCCATTGAGAATTTGTTTTTGTCGTATCTAAAATATTTTAAATTCTATGTTTTCTCTTTAATTTTATTAATGTGTAGATTAAGTTTTATTGTTTCATGATCGGATAATATCCAAGGATTGGATATTGCATTACATTATTGCCACTTTAATACCAGATACATTGCCGTAAGCCAACCTTGTTAATATATAGAAATAATATATAGAAATTTTCATTGAAACTTAAGTTAGACTAACTCAGACTCTTATTAAACTCTGTAACAGTCATTTAATACGATCGATAGACATTAATTAAATTCCAACATACATTTTCGTTGTTGATTTTGATTCTTACTCCACCGCTTTAACTTTGTTATTTATATATATGATCACTCCTCCTGTATGTCTTGAGTCCGATAGACAGCTAAACGTCTTATTATTGTTTATATTCACCTTCATTAATATCGGCCGTAATATGTGATTCACTAAATAAAATAAAGTCGAATTTATTTTTATACGCCATTCCTCTAGGACTGCAAAATATCCTGTAAGACTTTGTATGTTTAAGTAAATACCACTTATAGTGTTTGGTTATTTCCAATTTATTTAAAAACACTGGACAAAGTCTACTTAATGTCGTATGATTTTAATCAAGATCCAATTTAGGTTTGACTTTGCTCTACTACAGTTTATGCATTTAATTATTGTTGTTTCCTTAATGCATTTACTATGGTTTCCATACATCTTGGAAATGTTTCCTCCGTCTTTCTGCATTCACTTGCCTTGTGGTTAAATCCATTTGCATTTAAAGCACCTTCTTATCTCCACAACATCGAATACCTTACAACGCTCCCATCCAATGTTGAATTTACCCATTTCAATAATTTTCGGAAATGAGTCCGCATCAATTTCAATAACTGCGCCGAATGTCGTGATATTGTTTGATTTCTTCTCAAAATAATATACTTTACTAATTTTAGCTCGCTGTTTTCAAGTACCTCATTACTTTTTTTTGATTTTATCAACCATTTCACTCACTTCATTTTAAAATCTCATGTTTGGCGCTAGAATTCTAGGTTTTATTGGCTTTGGTACTCTTATTTCATCGTTTTCTCAAATATTTTTTTCAATCGCGCTTTTTATTTTGGTCCTATCACCCGCTCCTTCACTCTCAAAAATTATTATTCCACTTTGGTCTACCTTACTACCTTAAGATACCATTTTCAGAATTTTTTTCTCTTCTCTGTTTCACCCGATATTCGCATATATCTGGTTTTTATTTCCTCCAAATGTGTTTCTATTTTTTACTTGTAGACATTTCGTGTTCTGTTCACCATTTCATTTACTCCAATGATTCCACACGAATATTTTTCCAAACCTAAGCATCTATTTTATGCCCCATTCGCCTCTAATTGCCGGCTTGCACTTATCAAACTACGGCATACTTTAGCCTCTTTCATTTATTGTATTATTTTTTTTTTGATCAATAAACAACTGATAAATAAAAGAATCAAAATCGCACTGGTATTTAAACACAACTTTTTTCGTCTTCTTCGTAACATTCACAAATAAAATATTTCCTGTTCTTCTTTATAGTTTTGTTCATTGACGAAGATCTAGAGCAGAAATTCTCATATTCGAGCAAAATGTCAGATTAACGTCAGAGCAGAAACGAGCAACCCATATGTACATACATACCGCACTTATCAATCACCAACGAATTAGTGAAATTTAAAATTCAAATAAATATATCCACAGCTGACTTGACAGTCTGCTCTACTTCTGCTCTACCCCAAAAGTAGGAGCAAGAAATCTTGCTCTTTTCTGCTCTGACAGGTCTCAATGAACACAAAAAGAGCAGTTTCGAGCAGAAATTTTTGTCACTGAACACTAAATCTTGCTCTTTTCTGCTTTTTTCTGCTCGGAGCAGAGTCAGTGAACAAAACTTATGTTACTGCTCCCTTTGACTGATCGACGATTTGAAATTATGGGAGTGTTTTCTCCTCCCTCATTTTCCAAAAGTTTCAATATCGTTGCTATATTCCACCATCTCCAAGCTATCTAGCGACTTTTGGTTTTCTCCATGTATCATTGAGTTGAGAACCCCGCTCGTGTGTGTCATTTGAGACGTTTGTGCGCATTATTTGTGCCCGATAACACTAAACAGTAAGTTATTACTTAAAAGTAATACATCAGCTCGTTATGAAATATTTTGAGAGTAACAACATTTTGTCGCATTACCAGCTGGGTTTTCGAAGAAAACATGAATGAGAAGTCGCGGTGAATTATATTGTGAACGAATGGATAGGTAGACGTCAGAAAAAAATAATCGCCATGCACCTGGACCTTAAGAAGGTTTTCGAAACCATTGACAGGACAATCATAATCCTCATCAACAAACTTTACAAGAATGGCATACAAGACAAAGGATTGAATTGGTTAACAATATTCCTACATACAGGTGCGTCGACCTTTTAACGAATGGGGACAATACAATTACCATCTTCGGCTTGAGACGTAAAGCATGTATCGTATACCTTTGTGCAAGGAGTTGGGTTCTTTTTAAATACAGATTACACCAACGACTCACGGCAGCAGCCACAACCGCTTCAATATGCTCAGAACCAGGCGGCCGAAGAGCACAGGGGTTACATCACAAAATATGCTGAATGTAATACTCAAGGACAAGTTTCCAACTTTCGAAAGAATTATCAAAGTTTGGGTAGCTGTCTTAATTTTTATTTTTTTTTTATAACTAAGGCTGTCCAGAAATTTGTGCAGCTTGAGCACAGATATGTTCGTAGCAGCATGTTTGCAATCGACGGAGATCCGAAAGTTGATTTCCGGAGCCTTCGCGAGAGTTTTCCCTTGCTCCGTCAATGAAATTCCTGTGGCGCAGGGTTTGGATCCAATGCAGATTCGATCCGCCAAAGTATGATCAGCGTTTTTAGGGACGATTTTTGTCTGGTGCGATTGTGCTCGAGTGGTCTTTTGGGAACGCGGTCTGTCTTATCCCGTGCTGATTTAAAGTTTCCTTCGATTTCACTAGAGATATCAGCTGCTTGATCATAGATCAATGTGTTAATTATGGATCGGCTGGCTGACTCTCACTTTTTGCATTTAACGGAAGATGATGTTGCACTGCTGACCGCGACGTGGCAGCGATTACGGAAATTATGGCGTTCATGCGACGTTCGTAGCTTTCGATCATAAGAATATTCTTATGCATCAAGTCTTTGTTCCTGTCATTATAAGTGGCTTTGTCCTTCATCTTCTTACATATCATTTTCACACAGCAGCTCCGCCTCTTTGTCTGTGCCTTTGCCACATCATCTGTGCTAGCTATCCGAAGGCACCGTGTGCAGGGAGAGCAAGAAAAAGTCGTGACGTCAACAGAGTGTTGTCTTGTTAGTGTAACGTCATTGCCCATGTTGTCCTCCGTTTGAAAGGAGGTAGTTAATACCGTACGTAGAGTACTGATAATTGAATTCATCAATATCCTAGTTTATCGTGGGTTGTCTCAGTTTTCGATTCCGCCAATGAATTCACTTTTGCCCACCACCGCGAAAAGGTGCCAACCCTATATTGAGGTACTGGGCGTCGATACCACGTTTTTTTATTTCTAACATAAAACAATCTGCTTTGGCTATTTTCTTAGATTTTTTTTCCAATTTTTGACCACGTGTTTGTTGTATAAATAAAAACATTTCAAATAACAAATAAAATTATTTATAGGCGCCGATTATAAGGCATGCACGAAAGCACCTGCTTATTTGTTTAAGGGAACAAAGTTTTAAGCAGTTATTTTTTGTTAAATCCCAATGAGAGGTTAAAGCGGCTTATTGGGTAATGTAGAGTTTTGCAGAGTAGACCTGAATTCTTCAGGATCTGTTAAAACACTATCTGTTTTGGTCACACAGACATAACACCTAGTACTCCACAAAAATCAATATTTTCTATAGTCATTCGCCTGAAAATAGTGCCCTTTATAGTAACAACTTCTCGGGTTGCTACAAAACGAGGAGAAATCTACGTCATAACTGCTGCGCCATATTAACAAGAATTGTAAGAGAAGATTAAAAAAAAACTGGCAGAGGAAAATAGGCAAAGAAAAAAATAAAGGAACTTACTGAAAGTAAAAAAATGTGACCAAAAACAAAAATTAACACATGCGAGAAGTGATCGATTCGGCAACCTAGTTCGTTATTCATTATAACGAAGCCAGTGCAAAAATCAATCAAACGAAATCCATTGGGCTCAGAAGACCATCGACTAAGAAATCACAACCAAGGAAGATCAAGCTAATATTATAAATGACTCGATTTTTTTAAGTCGTCCCATGTGGCAGCTTTTACGGATTAAAATGTTTTTCTTAGTTTAACGATCTAGCTCGGCATAAAAAAAAATCGTTGCTTTTAATAAAACACCGACCTTGCTTTTATGTAATGACCTTATTTTCTTTGAGTTAAGTAAACCCTCCTAACGCTCTAAAGAAAAAAGTTTGAAAGTTTAACCTGTATTGATGAAGAAAATGAAAATGCGAAGTTTACTTGTGGAGGGAGGAAGGAAGGATGATCCGAATTTTCTACTTTCTATCAATTTTCTATTTAATTATGTAATACATGTTTCTATTAAGACTTAATCATGGAAATTCGATTTATTGAGCTCCAGACGTTAAGCAACCCGTTTTTCCACCCTCTCCCCTAAGTGATATGAAACCTAAATCACATATCTTAACTTCAATATTTTCTACCATAGGTCCAGTTACAACTTCTCAGATGCACGTGTCTGCTGCTACTGCTACAGGTCAACCATTGTTAACAGCTGCACCTATACAACAATTTATTCACTATCAACAAGCAACACATCCACCGCATTTCCCTTCTCAGTCATATCAACCCGTGGTAAGTTAAAGAAAAGAAATAAATTTATATTTATCTTAATATATTGCACATTTAATTTTGCAGATGAGAATGTTCCACGAGCCTCCTCCTCAGTCAATACAGTTTTTAGCGCAAACGCCTCCATCTACTACGCCTTCACCAGGTCAACCACACCAACAATTTCATCCGCCACCTCAACCTTCTTCTGCAGGCGGGGGACCACAACCAGCTTATGGAACTACGGCGCAACCCTATCATGTAGTGTGTCCCGTTCTTCATCCACATTTAGTTCCCAACTACTACCACCAAGGAACACAACAAAATCCACATCAGCAATATCAGATAATAGTGCCCCAACATCCGGCGCAGTAAAGTTTTGAGTAAACTCCAGGAGTTGTCGGCATGAAAAAATATGTAACTCCAGAAAAAAATAAAACATATGTGAATAATTAAATAGTTTTAATTTACATGGTGTTCAAACATACACGCAAGCAAATGGACACTTTTATTTACCTTGCGGTGTGTGGTTTATTCATAAACTTGTTTAGATATTGCAGAATTTTGCAAGAGGCTTAAAAAGATCGAATATTACACGCCAAGTCCAGAGAAAGTTGAAGACCTCGTCGACCTTTTAATTAATAACGACGATATTGTAAACATCAGACGAAAGATGAACCGCTATTTCGTTGGACTAAGAAGACAACTTGTATAAGATGAAGACTCGAGTTGTTTTAGTCGTCTTCTCACCTTATACGGATGTAAATGTTCTTGTTCTTGTTCTTGCTTTAAGAAAAAAATCCTTTGGGTGTTAGACGATTTGTTATATCAGGCTCGCCGTGACCAAATTCTTTTCTTTTAATGAAACACCGACCTTGCCTTTATGTTTGTGTTATGACCTTTGAGTTCACAGCTTTTTTAATAGGACTACCGGTTGAAAATGTATTATGGAAATGAAATCAATGTTTTTTTTGTATATTCAAAGTATTGCCCATCGCTAACCACGCATTTTTCCCATTTTTCTGGCAATTCATGGATACCCGTTCTGAAAAATTCATCGAAATGACGGAAGTGCTGGTCAGCCAGGCCATGTTGCATCGATAGAAAGATATAGTAATCGGATGGCGCAAGGTCTGGACTATACGGTGGGTGGGCGGACATCCCATTTGAGCGTTTCAAGGTAAGTTTTGACGACATTTGCAACATGTGCCCGAGCATTGTCATGTTGCAAAATAACTTTATCGTGTCTTACGATCGTTTCCGGCCGTTTTTCCTTCAGTGCTCGGCTCAAATGCATTAATTGTCGTCAATAGACCTCGCCTGTGATTGTTTAATTCGGTTTTTGCAGCTCATAATACACAACACCCTTCTGGTCCCACCAAATGCACAGCATAACCTTCAGGCCATGAATATTCTGAACGGCCGTCGATGTTGAGGCATGTCCGGGGTATCCATACGTTGCCCGAAATTTTGGATTATCGTAATGTACCCATTTTTCATCACCAGTGACGATTCGATGCAAAAACTTTTTGTGGCGCTCAAGCAGCATTTCGGACATGCCAAATCGGCGTTCGATGTCTTGTTGCTTCAATTCATACGGCACCCAATGTCCTACCTTTCGGATCATTCCCATTGCTTTCAAACGATCGGAAATGGTTTACTGGTCGACGCCAAGTGATTTTGCAAGTTCTTCTTCCGTTTGTGACGGATCTTGATCGAGCAATGCCTCCAATTCATGGTCTTCAAACTTTTTCACCTGGCCGGGGCGTTCTTTGTCTTCGGTGTCGAAATCACCATCTTTTAACCGCTTAAACCACCGCTTAACACATTCTAACGCCTATAGTATAGCTATATAGGGTAAGCTTCGGTAAGCAATTGATGTGCTTCGGTTGCTTTTTTCATAAAATGAAAGAAGCATATTAAAACTTCCCGCAAATGTTGTTTTGATGGCACTAATGTGGACATTTTACGGCTTTACAAAAACTTGTGTGTTTTCACTAATGACCAAGTACCTAGGCTAAAATAATTAGACAAGGCATCTTGTTCTGGGATCTTGGCATATCGATCGTTAAACTTACTTCATTTTCTCAAGAAAGTAAATTATGCCAAACATATCTCAGCACTCTCGATGTTATGAGATTTTATGAAATTTTTACGGTTTTCAGTGCTTACCAGCTTTTGAATCATGCACTTTAGACTTCAAATTACGCTTTGATCCATTGGCTGTATTTGAGATGTGCAATTTGGCGGCAAGTATCTTGCAAGAACTTTGGGGTTTTATAATCGCTTACGTCTGGGTTGGCTGGACAATGGTCCAAGAGCAATAAAACCTTGGAATTCTTGTCCAGATTGTTTTTTCCCAAGTGCTCTTTTACTTCAGGGACAAAATTTATAGCAAACCATTCAAGAAATAGTTGTTGTGTCACCCAAGCTCGCTTGTTGGCATTGCAAACAACTGGAAGTTCTCCCGAATTTGGATGACGTCTTGGACGAGTAGTCTAGCCTTTCACCATTAACTTGCATTTATGTGTTCCTGAAGCATGTCATTGCATGTCAGAGTGTAATTCGGCAAACTACTCCAAAAAAGACTTGTTTCATTGGCATTGTTAATATGTTCTTTTGTCAACTTTTTGTTTCAATGAAGTCACGCAGTTGTTCTACAAAACGCGTTGCAGCTTCGTAGTCGGAAGATTGTTTTTACCCTGCCGATTTCAATCCATGAAAGCCATGCCGGTCTTTGAAATTTTCAACCAGCCATGGGAATATACTATACATATACAGTCGGAGACTATGTTTAGTTTGGAATGAAAAAAAACATCCTTTTCTATTATCATTTGCCCGGAAACAGCAATTGCTCCAAATCTTTGTTGGCGAAGCCATTCATATCATATCAACCTTAGGATTTTCAGCTTGTTTTAGGGTTTTTGGCTTCTCCCTTTAATGCAATAACTCTCTGCAAAAAACTTTAAAATTTTGTCCTTATTAACTTCACATCAGGAAGTTCATGTAATCGGTCCGATTCTCGGAACTAAATTTTGTTTACAAATCTCCAGGTTTCGAGCTATCTAATCCAACTTTGTTTCGTTCGAAGCGTATGTGTAAATTTGACAAGGTGGATTAAATTTTATGACGAAAAAACTGTCAAAAAGGGCTAATTTCACTTCTTCAATTAAAATCAATTTAGTTTTCCAATAAAAGAAGTTCAAAATTTATATTATTATTATAAAATTTATTAAATTCATAGTTTTCGACTACCTTATCAAAAAAAAAATTGTACAAATATATACACTGCCGTTCATAAGTTTCCGGACAAAATCATACAATTTTTTTTTGTTCAATTTTAATTCAAATAATATCATCAACATTATGTAATGTATCAGCAATTGACTAAATTAAGTTAGTTCTGAGCTAAAAAGACTAATTTAAGGACTGAAACAGTGTTAAGTTGAGCCCATTTCATATTTTGATGATCCGCTGTCTCTATTTCTTGATCCACTTTCCCATGGCAGCGCATGGAAAATTATTTCAGAAACGTGAGTCCTATAAATCTTTTTCCTATTCATGATTCCGAATGACATCTACAATACTGACACATGAAAACATGGTTAAAATTGCATTACTCGTGTATTAAAAAGCGTTGCAAGGAAGATCGTAACAACCGAAGATTTACCATGAAGGAAAATCTAGAGGCCTTTCAAGAAAAGGACAGAGAAAAACAATCTCTCGAAATCACCAAAGAAAGCAGGACTGAATGTGATCGTCTTGGAGCCATCTTTTTACCAGAAACAAAGAGATCCGATGCTGAACATTTCCACAGTTCGGAAAGCAGAGATGATGAAAAATTTCTCGACTGAAATCAAGTTAACGATTTAAATTCTTCAATCATAAGCCAAACTCTGGTCACAAATTTAACTTTTTCTTATTTCTAAACAACTTTCTAAACTTTTGTTTTACTAGAATAGTAGTAATTTGTAAGTGACGTTTCAGTGTTTGCTCAGCACAAGTTTAACTTATGTCTGTCCCTAACGAGTTAAAAAACTTTATTGGTGAAGTTGAAAAACATCTTCAACAACAAACAACAAATTCAACTTCCAATGTAAAACTTGTCGTAATACTACTGTGTCCAAAAAATAAGGTGACATTGTATTTATGTTGAAAATTCTTTATTTATTCTTCCAAATCAATTTCATCCCCTTCAAAGTAATCCCCTCCCGATGCAATGCACTTATGCCAACGGATTTTCCAATCTTTGAAACACTGGTTGTAGTCACTTTCCGGGATGGCCTTCAGTTCCGTCTTCGCTGCGGCTTGAATCTCCTCTATCGTATCAAAGCGGTGTCCCCGGAGCGGTCAGGTGAATACGGTGGTAGCGGAACGATATGGGTTGAGTTTTTGGCGAAATGATCACGAATTACGAGTGCGGTATGGGATGGTGCATTATCGTGGTGTAAAAACCAAGAATTGTCTTTCCACAATTCCGGCCTTTTAAGGCGGATAGTGTTCCGCAAACGACGCATAACGTTCAAATAATATTCCTTGTTGACTGTTTGGCCGGTTGGAAGGAATGCATAATGCACAACACCACGATAATCGAAGAAAACAGTCAACATGACCTTGATTTTTGAGCGACTTTGGTGCGGTTTTTTTGGTCTCGGCTCTCCTTTGGCACGATATTCGCTCGATTGATCGGTTGTTTCGGGGTCGTAAGCATAGATCCAAGTCTCATCGCCAGTTATAATGCATTTCATGATATCCTGGTAGTCGGAAAGCATTGTTTCACACACTTCAACGCGACGCCTTTTTTCCAAAAAATTCAATGTTTTCGGTACCAGTCGAGATTTTACGCGCTTGAGGCCCAAAGCATCCTTCAAAATGGTATTGACTGAGCCTTTCGATAAGCCAACTTCATCAGCAAGGTCTCTAATCGTTAATCGATGGTTTTTCAACACCAAATCTTTGATTTGTTGGACGTGAGCTTCATCGGTTGAGGTTGATGGTCGCCCAGAATGCTCTTCGTCTTCAACACGTTCACGGCCGGCTTGGAAATCACTATACCACTTGTAAACATTTTTTTTAGACATAGCCTCATCATCAAAGGCTTTCTGCACCATCCTCAACGTATCCGCAGCAGAAAATTGATTCCGCAAACAAAATTGAATGCAAATTCTTTGCTCAATAAATTTCGACATCGCAAAAAACCAAAAACTCACTTTTAGCAGCTCACAAAACGACGCGTATCTCACTATGAATATATTTTGACATGAAATTTCACATAGAGGTCACTGACAGTACTACCAACCTAAAAAGAAAGAAAAATTTCCAAATCCTTCGACGCGCGCATTTTAAATTCATATGTCACCTTATTATTTGGACACAGTAGTATAACTCGAACTTTGTCACATCTTATCTTAGCGTGGAGTTCAATGCTTTAAGATCGATGCCTGTGTGCCACTATGTGCACCCTTAACACACTTTGATAATTGTTACTTTTTCTATTGGCGTCACCATTGATTCCTATAGATGTCATTTGTAGCGTCGGACCCAATAAATCGAAATGGTTTCAATACACCTTAGGAGACATACACTTAGAAAAGGTTTTTTTTTTATATTTTCAAGGGCTTGGATGTCATTTAGAGATATTTGAAACTCACATTTGACTTCACAACCATATAAATGAATTGGACATATATTCGGGGCAATTCTCTATGTCGTAAACGACAACAAAAAAAAAACGACAGCAAACAACCAGTATTTTGTCGTGCACAAATGTCAACTATCGTTTTTCAGTCGTTGAACGATGTCATTTCCTAATTAAATTCGACGCGACATATTTCGTAAAAACGACTATTTCTGTCGTTGAGATAAAAGTGGACAACAGTCAGAACTATGATAATTGGACAATTTTCAGAGCCGATAATAAATTTACAAAAACATTGTTAAAACAAAAAGTTAATATGACAGTCACAAATCAGAGCCAGTTTGGGTTTTTGGTTTCATTTATACAAAACCATCAACTTGAACCCTCGGGCCAGGCAATAGGGGTAGTAGTAAAATAAATATGAGGAAGGAATGGGACATCCTTGCAGTGAAGATGAATAGTTTGGGTTCACCAACAAGAGATGTTGGTTACTGGCGAAAGGTAAATATAAATAAAGAAATAGATTCAATTTGAAATTTTAAATGCAATTTGTTTTTAATTGAAAATTTCTTTGTACATCTATCATATGTTGCATTACAGCTGGCCTGCTAGTGGTTATTCCCTGGATAATCGCTTTTTTCTCGCCTGGAGGTAGGCACGTGTTTTCTTTTCTCTTACTCTCGCGAAACTTAGAAAAATTGGGTTTCTTAAGGATGGACAATATCGTAAGGCTGACAAATGATGATTCGTCCCTGACCGACCCCTTCCAAAGAAACCCCAAGCTGGTGAGAATTCCACCGAGTTCGGACTGCCTAAAACAAATGACGCTCGGGTAGGAGTATGTGCATGACTGCGACCCCCATCTCTTCCACAAATGAAACGCGACCGACGTAGGTTGGTCAGCTTCATCCCGGAAGAAAATGCGAAAAAAAGTTTCACTTGTTTCGTTGTTTCATAAAAGCACAGAATGTTTTTGTTTGACGTATGGATGAATTTAAAAATGAAAGTGAAAAAAATGAAAAAATGAAAAAAGACTGGTTCACAACAAACAGGAAGAGGTTAATTCAAACAGAAGACTCTCACTCCATTAGAGGTGGAAGAGACTACTTTGCTATCATACAAAAATGTGATAGATCCAAGGGGCATTGTTTAAGGTGTACCAACGGATTCTAGAGCAAGTGTTTCGGTTGCCAAATCACCTTGCCGTTTGATTTCACTTCACTTTATTTAGTGCTTCCATCTAGGTCTATATCGTGCCGCCAACACACTCGACTTGCTTCTTACCTCCCACTCTGATAAATACACCTTAGACTAATTGTCGCCTCCAGGCTCGCCGCACCACTGTGTCATATCGGCTTATTTCTCGTACCACAACCCAACAGTTAAACCAGTTCCTAAAAGAGTAGTTTGGGATTACGAGAAAGTCAATTGGAACGGCCATAACGATTTCTTTAGGAACTTTAAGTGGTCGCTATGCTTCCTCAAAAGCGACGTTCATGCCTTCGTCGATATGGTTACCAACACTGTTCTTCTTGCTGAAAACATCATCCCTCACAGGGTAAAAGAAATCAAGACAAAGGTTAACGCGCGGTACGACTCGAGCTGTAAAGAAGCTATCGGGTTGAGGGAGTTAAGTTTTCGGATTTACAGAACCGATCCATCTGAGGAAGCACGAAAAGGTACAAAAAAGCTCGAAATGATTGCAATGCCAAAATCCGTTGTGCAAAAAAAATCTGAGACAAAAAGTGTTACAATGTCCCAAGGGTAGCAAGATCTTTTGATCGTTCGTCAAGAATATAAAAAATTGTGTCTCATATTCCATCCCAACACTTGTTTACAATGACATTCCAGCTGTCAGCTCTGAGGACAAAGCAAGTCTTCTCGCGGCCCATTTTGCCGCCAGCTCAACACTTAAAGAACTTGCTTTGCCGCCTCCTGTACTCGAGCGCGTCAACTTTTCCTTGGGACGAATCTACTGTCGCACTCGTACAATAGCAAGAGTACTCAAAGATCTTGACATCCAGCTGGTCCAGATGGTTTGCCCTCCATTCTTCTTAAGAGGTGTTCTTCCGATTTGGCAAAACCATTGCGTAAGCTTTTTCATCTGTCCTTCTCTGCTAGTCTCTTCCTGAGTAGATGGAAAACAGCATTTGTCCAACTCGAATCGAGTCTTTTTCGTATGGTTGCACTTACGTCCCTGTTTTCCAAGGTCGTGGAAACGCTGATAAACCGTCAGCTAAAGAAATATCTCGAAACACGAAAACTCCTCAATTACCGGCAATACGGTTTTAGTTGCAAAAGATCCACTGGTGATTTAATAGCATATCTCACCGAAAAGTTGAACCACTCTCTACATCTTTCTGGTGAAAATAAGATTGTTGCGCTTGATATATCTAAATCATTTGACAGAATTTGGCACCAGGCTCTTCTGTCGAAAATGCTTCCATTAGGTATAGACGAATCTCTTATTCAATGGATTTAAAACTTTCTTTCAGGCCTCTCAAATCAAGAAGTATTCGACGGTGCCAAGTCTGATATCCACCAAATAAATGCTGGTATTCCCCAGGGCTCCGTTTTGTCACCGACTCTCTTTTTAATTTTCATTAACGATCTTCTGTCTGCTACATCTAATCCAAAACACCCATTCCCTGATGATAGTACTCTCACTTTTTCATATTCGTTTCCAAATTCACGTCCCTCATCTTCGGTCGTGGAAATGGAACGGCAGCGTCTTTAAATTCCAATATTGACAGCATACTATCATGGGGCTCTACGAATAGAGTGGAATTAAATGCCTCCAAAACTTAATGCTGTATTATTATCCATGAATGGCACTTGCATTGCTGATGCCGAAAAACATTCAGTACTTGGTATGTGGTAGTAGTAGTAGTAGTAGTAGTACAATTTTTATTAGTATTTTTTAATACTCTATAACAATAATAATAATAATATATACATTTAAATAATTATTTGAATTCAGTCTTATTTCAGTTAATTTTTAATTATTTGCTTAAATGTGTTCTCTACACTTTCTCTTAAATATTCAAAAAATTGGTTCATCCTTAATATCGTTTGGAAGCATATTTAAATGATTGAATCCCTTGTATAAAAGAGTATTCTGAGCAGCTGACGAATTTTGTTGACTTAGCCTAAAATCATTTGCGTTCCTAAGTTGGTATGGTTGAACATCTCCTACTCGTCTTATTCCATTTTTTAAGTAAATTGGTGCATCCCCATTTTTTATTTTGAATACTGCTATAAGTGTATTCAGTTCTAATCGCTGCTTAATATTTAACCATCTCAGGGTCTCCAGCATATATAGAATTTAATAGATGTATATCGGATGCATCTTAAGATGCTCCTCATGGCTTTATTTTGTAACTTTTGTAATCTTTCAATTTGTTTTTGATTACAACACGAAAATAATATTGTGGAGCAAAACTCAAAATGCGGCTTAACTATGGTGTTATATACTATTATAGTTGTCATCATGTCCATTTTTTTGCGTATTCTTTTGAAGAAACCAATTTTTTTGCGAAGTTTTTTGCAAATGTAATCTACATGCTCATGCATTTTTAACTCTTTGTCTAAAGCATTCCCAAATACTTTATACTTTTGACGTTTTCAATTCTTTTGTCGTTTATTTTGAGGACCGTTTCGTTGTTCAATTGTATCTCCATTAGTTTAGTTTTTTGTTCGTTTAATTTTAATTTATTCATTTTCAGCCATGTTGTTAGTCGACTAATATCTCCTGTTAGTTTATTTCTGCATTCATCTTCATCTTTTCCTACAGCATAAATAAATGTATCGTCCGCATATAGCACAATCTTACAGCTTTCTATTATTTTTGGCATATCGTTTATGTATATGATAAATAACACAGCCCCTAATATTGACCCTTGGGGTACACCTTGATTTACTTCCAAGAAGTCTGATATATTTACGTTGACTTTTGTCCGCTGTGTTCTATTTGTTAGGAAAGACCTGAACCATCTACTTTCTTTATCCCTTATACCATATAGATACATTTTTTTTATTGATATTTCCCTGTCAATGGTTTCGAAAGCTCGCTTGAAATCCAGAAAAAGGGCCATTGTTTTTTTCTTTCTTCCGACACCTTTCCATTCATTTTCAATGTAATTTACAGCTGTCTCACATGAATAGTTTTTTCTGAAACCTGATTGATATGCGGAGAGTATGTTTTGGCTTTCCAAGTAATCCATTAGTTTTAGGCACTTTCTCTGTGTATCAACAGCAACCTCGGTTCACATAACCGTTATCGCCAAAAATGCTGCGAAATGTCTAGGTTTCCTGAAGCGATGCTAGGAATACTTTACCCCATCTGATCTGGCTGCCATATATTAAGCGTACATTCACCCCAAACTGTAATACAAGTCCAATTTATGAGCAGGTGCTCCAAAGACCATCTTGAGCCTGCTTGATAGAATTCAAAATCGAGCGTTTAGACTCATAGGTGACAAAAATATTACAAAGTCAATTGACTCTCTGCACCACTGTCGTAACGTCTCCTGTCTAACCATATTTTATCGCTTCTACGACAAGCAGTACTCTAGCGATTTAGCCAGCTGCATTCCACCCCCTTGTCACTTTACCGTAACACCCAACTTGGCAGGAATGCTCATCAGTTCACTCTCAATCCCAACTTCGGTCGTACAGTCAAGTATAGAGACTTATTACAATCTGCAGAAATTCAAAAACAAAGTGCATCAGTACTTAACCCCATTTCCTCCCTGATCCCTTCCACTCGCGTTATGTTTTAAGAGTAGTCATAACCCCTTGTACGCGCGTGATCATAAAAAAAGTATCATCTACTTTAGCATCATCAATACATCGACCAGTAAAATCGAAGGCAGACTCATCGGCTTCAGCTGCTCGCGGCAACTCCACGCCTATTCACGAAGGTCCTGATTCATAGGCAGGACTTTGCATTTGCGGATGAAAATAAAGACAACCTTACGCCTTGCAAAAAATTTGGAAAAGGTTCGCGGTCTCACAAGAAGAGAGAAGAACTTTTAGTGAAGCAGACAAAAATTTAAAAGTCGAAAGATCGAGCGATGTGAAAGAACACGTCATTATCACGAAGAGAAGAAATTTAAAATTTATAAAAAGAAAATTTATTAAATTCATTCAAAACTACAAACAACGAATTGAAGACAACAAACTAAAAACATTAGACCCGCAATTAAGAAAGAAGTATTTGGAAATTGAAGAGAAGAGACTTAACATTCTTATGTCAACAGAAAATATTCATAAGCGATTATAATTTAAATAAGTTAACCAAAGTGGTTTAATAATTATTTTAAATACTTTGAGACAAAACACAAAATTAAAACCTTTAAATTTTTTATTATTTTTTTTATTTATTTTATTATATTATAGGGGATTTTTTTAAATGTTGGTACATCCGCAATCTGACTAAGTACGAAATGCGTGCCTTATAACCAACTGCTTCTGTCACTGCTTTCTTAGCTCACTGCAATTCCACACATGAAAATTGTGACTAGACCCAGGATGTCGTGCTTTAATGTATCTAATGATCAACACGTGATCACAAACCTTAAATAAATGGATTGAAATCGTTTTGTTTAAGTGATTGTTTTAGTAACTGCCATGGTTTTCAGACTATAAAATCCTTTCCTGTACAAAAACAAGTGTTGCTCATTTTTATTACCCTCCAAACTCCAATCACACCAGGTAAGTTTTAATTTGAGTAAAAGAATTTGGCTTCCAATTTGTCGTCTTCTGTCATCATTTTTATCCATTGGGGGCCAGCGTCTATTAAATCAGAAAATATTTTGTTTAACGTTGGCTTAGCCAATCCGAGGGTTAAATCATTACCCGCGCCGTTTTGGTAACCACTTTCCGCCAAAATCCTCAAAGTGGAGGCTTATTTTAAAACAGGTGGGAATGCTATTGCGCCTATTGATTTTTCAATTGCCCATCACTCGATTCGAGTACATGTTTGAAGGCATCCTCCGATAGTCGAAAATATTATGTTATTTTAAGAACTATAAAAAGAATTCAGATGATATCAGACTTAAGAAAAACAAGGAGACTCCGTTGTTTAGTGTGTCAAGCGACAAGTCCGGTTATGAATGGAGAATTTCATCGGTAGGCTTTAATATGTTAACGCGAGTGATGATTTTTCAAATTTTTGAAACACTTGCGGATTACATCGTGGAGTTAAAAGGGTTAGCGGACACATGTGCATACGTCGATTTCTTGGATGAGGCACTAAAATACCGGTTTAATTTGGGTTCACAATAAGAACATCTAGTCGAAGCTGATTGATGTTAGGAGTTAAGTGTGATGGGAGCGTTACCTGAGGGCCAAATGGTTAACAAAATTAAAGCATCAACGAGGGATTGTAAGAAGGATGATCAGCATCAAAGCAGTAGCAGATAGAGATGTAGTCCAGGTCGGAGCACATACCGTGAGCGGAATAGCGGAGGGCAAAGACACTCGGACAGAAATAACGGTTTTTTCAACAGGGACGCTACAGAAGTAGAGCGACAGGGACAGCAAATGACGCCATATTTCTTGCCGCTCTTTTGACATTTTGACAGTAAGGTTTGCCATTTCATGATGGAAAGAAATACGAGCCAACAACGAGTCGAAATCATCAAAATTTCCTACCGAAATTTGGAGTCAGTGGCCTCAACGTAAAGAGCGCTACGTCCAATTTATGGTCGTCATAATCGTCCTAGCAGATCAACAATTGAGCGTCTAGTGGAGAAATTTGAATCCACAGGCACAGTACAAAATGTTCCTGTGCCAGTGAGACAAAGAAGTGCCCGTAGTGTCGAGAATATTGCTGCCGCTGGGGCTTCAGTTGCAGAAAGCCCAAATGTCACACGTCGTTCTCAAGCGTTGGGCATCTCTGTGACGTCGTCGTGGCGAATTTTGCGAAAAGATCTTGGCCTACATCCTAACAAGATTAAATTGACGCAAGAACTGAAGCCGCTTGACTACCAGAAGCGTCGTATGTTCGTGAATTGGGCTGAGCGACAACTTGAAAATGATTCGGATTTTTATCGAAAAATCATCTTCAGCGATGAGGCTCATTTCTGGCTGAATGGCTCCGTCAATAAACAAAATATGCGGTATTGGTCAGGCAGCAATCCACACGTACTCCATGAGTCATCATTGCATCCCGAAAAAATTACGGTTTGGTGTGGTTTATGGGCCAGCGGCGTCATTGGGCCGTACTTCTTCCGTGATGATCAAGACCAGCACGTTACTGTGAATGGGGATCGCTACCGTTCAATGATAACTTGGAGGAGATATGGACTTGGAGGACATGTGGTTCCAACAGGACGGCGCCACAAACAACACAGCGAATGTCACAATCAATTTATTAGCAACCAAGTTTGGAAAACGTGTTATTTCACGAAATGGTCCAGTCGCTTGGCCGCCTTGGTCGTGCGATTTGACGCCGTTAGACTATTCCCTGTGGAGCTACGTTAAGTCTATTGTCTTTGCCAACAATCCAGCGACGATTGATGGACTTCGTGCGAATATCGAACGTTAAATTGCAACAGTATCGGCCAATTTATGCTTAAAAACCGTCGAAAATTGGGTTAAGCGTCTGCACTTCTGCAAGCAAGCCCGTGGTGGCCATGCATAAAAAATCAAGTTCCATACATAATGGCATCGAACGTACTTTCACAGAAATAAAGAATCATTGATGTCCAAAACCCTTTTCGGTTTTATTTAAAAAAAAAACTTTTGTAGCGCTCTTATTGAAGAACCCGATAGTATCCAATGTTTCAATTGTCGAAAGTGGGCCACATGAGTAAGAACTGATTTTATGAGCGAAACTTATTTTTTGATAAGAAAGCTTTTATAAATCAGAGCTCTGATGTACGCCTTTTACAAACGTGTTCGGACTCAGACAGTGATGAGTTACATTGTATTATCAGTTTTAAAACAGACAAAAATAGAGACAGCTGGGTGGCGAAGTTGGTAGAGCGCCTGCCTTTCAATTAATTCAATTGAAATGTCCCAAGTTCGATTCCTAGAGTGGTCTAGTTTTTCGAATCTGGTCCAGTCACCATTTGCCATTGGGATCAAGTTAAAGGCACAATCACTGGGTTGGTCGACCAGCGATGGTAGTCTGACTAATGGGTGGCGTTGTTGCTGTGGTTGCTGTATCGGCTTAGTTCCTAATTCATGTTTTCAAAATAGTGGTTTGTGTAAATTGTGTGTAGATGGCCCTGCTGTGAAGGCATAACACTGACAGCGGCGTGTTTAGCTAAATCTTCCAAACATTCAAAGTTCATATATCAAACTTATGTCGAATAAAAAACGTCTGCGAATTAGGTGAAAGCTTATAGGTCGATATCAAAATTCTCCGTCCCGTTTCAGGCTTCAAAATAAACCAAATACACCAGAGGTTTTTAAGCCACTGTAATCTTTCATTCTTCTCCTAACTCTTCCGCTCGCTCTGCGCTACACGCATTATAAGAGTAGAAGAGCGACCAAATAATAAAAATTTATTTTCCATTGTACGTAAAATTGGTTTGCAATGATACAGTTTTGAAGTTTGAAACTGATACGGGTGCTTGCACATCTGTTATATATAAAGACACATTCTCACAGCATTTTCCGAAGTATCGGATTAGTATGTCTGTTGTGCCAGAACGTAACTTGATGCAATCGAGTTTTGTCGGTCGTCGGTCAACTCGAAACAAATTATTTTTGCCAGCACGCAATTTGAGACGAGTGATCCATTAAGTGAAATGTCAAATTGGTTTTCTTCAAAATAAAGTTCGTTTATTTATCTACTATATGCCAAACTCAAAGGAAGAATAATTATTCTGGTATTATACATCGACTGCATTTCCTGGTCATTCTCTTTTAAAATGTCATGTGAGCCTTCTGCTATTACATGTTCACTCTTTCGCTGACTCTTTTCCGTGTCATGCGAGTTTACTTGCACTCACGAATAGAAATGAAGAAAAGTAGAAAAACAACGAAAAATGAGAATGAGAATCGTCAAAATGAGTCAATGAAAATTCTACCCATGACTCACCGGGATGCTTGTCTTCTATTCCATCTTATTTTATATGTCTTCTCTCTTTCATTTATGTGAGTCGAATTGTAATACCGGACTTAGGGATAATAGCAATCAATAAGAATTGTGTGAAAATAAAAAGGTGTTCATATATTTATACAAAGAAAACGAATAGCATCGAAAACAAAACTATTTGTTCTTTAGTTTTGTACAGCAGTTAAGAGTAAATAAGGAATGTTCGCTAATTATACTAATATGCTTAAATCTCCAAGAAGTTTCAGGACCACATCGGTTCTACAAGTTCTTCAGCTTTGTGCGACCTTTTTACAACCTACCTTTTTCCAATCTTTAACATGTTTTTGTCGAGAACCCTCTGTGTTAAGAGAGTCAGTCAGTTTTTCCCACCGCAAATAGCTATTTTCCACTGGCTAATTCAGTGTGAGAACACATAAATTGGATCAAAAAATCCCTCTGTTTTTTATGTATGGACATTTTACGGTTTTTTTTAGGATTAAGTTTTATTTTTATTTAGTCTATTATTTACAATTTTGACTTAAAAGTAGACTTATAACTACAATTTGTATGTTATAATTTATATGTTATAAGCACCATATTGGTGCTTATGCAATCCACTCCTATTTTTTAGAAGTGGGTGCAAAAGATGAAGGGCGAAATTGGCTCCTTGCTTCAGATACATTATCCGTTACATGGGTTTCAGACATTACTTTAACACCCACAAGAATTTCTGGTTTCTGGCTTTCCAGTTCAGTACAGTACTTTATTGTAAGCGTTGCCGTGGGCTTCCATTATTTTTTTTTTCATTTTAAAAAAATTTTTTCATAAATTGTTCCCACCTCCAAAACGGGGCGAGACAGCCCCCACCCCATAGTCAAAAATGCTTGATTAAGACTCCTCTATAAGAAACCGTTATCATTTTTCGGCGGCCAAGTTGTCGTTTTCTCCCCACTACCCGTATTGAATTAAAGTTACTTTTTCTAAATGTGGAATGGAAATGTGCCTTCTATTTGTATTTTCGAAATAATAAGTGGTCAACAACAAGGTGCTGTTAATTATCCTATACTTTTCAGAGTTTTTACGATTGATCTTCTATGTTCTCTTCAGCACGCCATAGGGTGCTTGATAGCGTACAGATCTCCTTTTTAAGCCTATCCGGAAACACATTGCAATGACTTCAATCCACAACCTGATCTCCAGGGATTTCTTCTCCAACGATTTGTACCTCGAGAGTATTCGACTTAGTGGCTTTGTCCCTCCGGCGGCCTTCCTCCTACATCTCTGTTGTCGATAACCTTCAAAACAATTCGTCATCTTATTGGGCAAAGTCGGCCTCTTCTTCTTTTTAAAAGCCTTGGCCAGCTTGCATAGAGTAAGCTTAGGAATAGGTCGAGAAAATATATACAACTTATAATGTATATACTATGTATTAGAGTATATATAGTATCGGACAAAACATTTGCAACTAAAAGTGAAACCAAACAATTGTTTTAAATTTGTAAGAGTTTTATTCAAATTCATAAGAATTTTCATATGTTATGAAATAATGAAATAATAAACATTAAATAAACTACGTCCAAGTGTATCGGGGAACTTCAATTTCACACGCGACAAAACAATTGCAACTTTTCAACTTTTCAAGTACATACAAATTAAAAAATAATCAATATTTAGTGGCAAACCCATTGTTTTCTATTATTGCTCTGCAGCGACGAGGCATTGATTCTATTAAATTTTGTTAAATAGCCTTTTCTATTCTTTTAAAAAAATCGTCTGCACTTCTAACATTTTCCCGATAATTTTTGCGTTTGACGATCTCCCAAAGATTTTCTATTGGGTTCAAATCAGGTGACTGCGGTGGGCAATCCATAACTGTGATATTGTGATCACTGAACCACGTTTTTACTAGCCTAGCCGTGTGTTTTGGGTCATTGTCCTGCTGCAGGACCCAACGCAACGGCATTTCGCATTCCGCATAGGGCAACATAACATCTTCCAAAATACTTTTGTAGGCGTATTGGTCCATTATTCCATTAATTCGATACAATGGCCCCAAACCAGCAGCAGAAAAGGTTGAAACCTCTTGCCAACGGGTCTTCTAACGTAAGATATTCCATCACTGTCCATCATATTAAATTTCGATTCATCGCTAAAAAGGACTCGACTCCATTTCTGCATATCCCAAGAAAGATGTTCCTCTGTAAACGTATTCTTTTTTTCTGATTTCGGATTTAAATTAAGGGTTTTTTTGCAGGCCGATAAGTGCACAAATCAGCAACGGCTAGTGAACAAGATACCGTTCTAGCACTTATTGGTAGTTGGAACTCTTGAACCAATTTGGGGGCAGACACGAAGGGATTTTTTTTTACTTTTCTTATTAATATTGCGTCCGTTCTAGAGCTTGTTTTACGTGGTCGACCGCCGCGATGGACAACAACTATTTCTTTTGCTTTGCGATTTCGACCTATAATTCGCGAAAAAGACGATTTATTTACATTTTGTAAAATGCCATCATTAAAATCATCAATTATACGCTGTCTCAGCGCATCACCAAATTTGTTAGGTGCCATTATTAACTTTTTTATCTTGAAACCGATATCACCAGAGATCTGTTCTCTGTAAAAATATTTAAACAAGTGAGCCTTCTGGTGACGACCTCCAGGCACACGCTTAATATAATACAGTTAAATTTTGGTGAAAAACAATTGCAATGTAACGGTTAACGTGCTGATAACAGTGATGCCATTTTAGTTGCCATTGTTTTGTCGCGTGTTAATTTGAAGTTACCCCATACAATGGAGATGTTTCCTATTTTTTTTTGTATTAATTTTTTGAGGTTCATGTAGTACACAGTTTTTCCCAAGAAATAAATCATTCCGGGTGTGCTTGAAGTAAAGTATGAAAGTGCGACGATCTCGGACGGGTTAAATGACGTCACAAGCGAATCGGAAAATGCAAAAATGTGTAAACTTCAATGGTTTATTTCTCAGTCATTTGTTGATGGATGAAATGTTCAGTGATTTATTAGTTTTGGTCTATATTTTGATACTATAACGTTAAATATAATATTTGAAACATCATGAAACTTCTCCATTGCGCATAGTTTATTCAATGTTTATTATTATTTAGAAAATTATTTACTTTAATTTTCGTAAAATACAGAGCTTTCGTAACATAGGAAAATTCTTTTGATTTTGAGTAAACCTTAAACGATTTGGAAGAAATTGTTTGGTTTCACTTTTAGTAGCAAATGTTTTGTCCGATACTGTATGTTTTATATATTTTCATAGATTTGAAGGTATACATATCTATACACATAGTTTTGAGTACGTATATTAATCTGCATTTACGGTTATTTTAATACACTAATTTTTTCCTCAAAAAAATTTCTAAGCTTGAAATTTGCTAACCTAATATAAATAATAAGTAAAACTAGCTATACTAAGTCGAAAGATATATAGTTTACAACTCACGTGAGCTTAGAGCACCCGCGTAGGCCTAGTAAGTATTTTAAGCAAAAACATATTATGAAAGCTAGTTTAAGTCTTTTTTCTAGTAAATAAGGAATTCTAATATGAAAAATAAAAAAACATTCAAACTGAACTGAACTAATCATGTATATTATCCCCATATATCCCTATTACCTTGGCTTAAATAATCATAATAATTAAATTTAATATACAACCGTTGCCAACCGAGCTGATGGCAATTGAATGTTATTGAAATTGTTGAAATTTTGTATTTGATCGAATTGAATTATTATGATCGGCGAACCTTTCTCTGATTTATGTCTCCTTGCCTTTTTGATTTTACAAACGTTGGTTCTGTGCCTACATTTGTTATAAAAAATTACATGCTCAAGATGAAGAGTATATACTCACCCCTTTCGTTTGCCTCCGAGCTTCTCCATGGCTAGTGCCATTAATTTGATCCCAATGGCAAATGTAGCCTGGACCTGTTTTGTATTGAAAATAAGGCGCTCTTCCAACTGAGCCAACCAGCTATACCATATATGTATATTTTAATAAAGATCTATTCATAATGTTAAATGTACATTAATTTAAAAGCTTAAGGCACTGATATTGTAATATAGTTTATATAGCTTTTAAATTTAATATATAGTATGTACTCATATTTTCCATTTTTCAAAATTTTACTTATATACGCCCCTATAACTTACCTATCTACGTACGCCTTTATTAAAAATTACTTAGAGAGAAGTTGTTCTGAACCTATAATATACTTGCTGAACCTATTATATATATGCGAAAAATAAGAGAATTGAGGATCTGGATGTGAATTGATAACGATCTTCTCCACCAAAAAATTATATTTGAATTTATTACAAATATCTCAGAATTGCAAATAAAATTTTTATAATCTTTTTCCTAAACAGGAACTTTCGATGATATTGTATTCACCAGTGCATCAACACGTTCACTCATCCCAGTAAAGATATTCGGATGGGGTCCAATCATTTGAATAAATGATCCAACGTCTGACGAAACCTTAAAATATGTAAAAAATAAAATATTAAATCGTAATTATATGGGTATGTAAATATGAATACAATAAAATGGTTTGCGTTGCATACATCTCAGATTATATTGCTTTAAAAGTGATCCTATGTTTCGTTTTCTATTCTAAATCTGAAGTCATAATATTATTTGCTACTCTTTCTAGTTCGCTGCTTTTGCAACACCTTGCCATTTAAATTAAATACTTTATAGGACTAATTTTTTGTCACTAAAAATTTAACAATTTTTTCTTGCCTAAAGTTCAGTCACGTCAGTCGCTTCGGGTTGAAAAGTTCTGCCTCGACCTATTACGTAAAGTTCGCTGAAGGAGCCTGTCCATAAGGAAAGAAAAGGTGAATGATAGAGAAGAGTTTGAGTTTATTGAAAATGGATTCTCGACGGTGAGTAATTATCCCTTAAAAGATAAACCTATTAACTTCCAATCGATCAGATTTTTGGATTAAAAATTTTTACTACCTTATCAGATATAAACATATGTATAAATGTGGAATACAAGATAGGTTTAAGATCGATTAAAATTATTTTAAGATGTTAACCTTTTTCAGACTGCCGACACATCAGTTCGTTGTTCACCCAGTTCGGTCGGCGCCACGCTTCGCCGCATTTAATAGCATCCCGTAGCAGTTATGGCTCAACATTCGGTTGCCGTCTTCATTGGTCACATTCCATAGCGATCGTATGACCACGTCGAGCGAGTGACTAAACAATCAAACAAGCCAGCATAATAAGTAAATTGCCTATGCACATGACCCGCAAAAGATACAACAGTAAAAAGCAGCAAAGAAATGCCAAATTGGAGAAGTTGCTGATGTTTTTCCCGGGCGTCCTTAGAGTTCGACGTATTGTTTATTGCCTGGTACAAATTGTTGGGTGATTGGAATATAAGATGGTTGGGCGAACAAGCTGGGTTAGGTCTTTTTTCAACTTCGAAGGATTTATTGCTTTGATGTTCAGATTATTTAAATTTGTTGTAGAAATCTAGTTTATTTCAAGTTGTTTACAGTTTGTTTAAATTCTTTGTCTCAATTTGTTGTGTTAATCTAGTTTGTTTAGTTCAAGTTTAATTTTTCTTCGATTCATAGTTAATTTGTTCAATTGAATTCTTTGTAAATAAAACTATACTTACTACTTTCCTGTATGGGGGCTTAAGGGGGATCGAACCGATTTGAGTGCATTGAGAAAATTGGTATTTGGGAATATGTTAAGAGGAGGAAGGAGTTAAGAATATTGTGAGTAACAAGGAAGAAAAATGAGTGAAAAGCTAAGTTGATAAAATAGAAGAATAAGTTTTTAGTTGGAAAGCAAAGGAAAATTGGGAGGAATAAGTGGAGTGAATCGACAGTCTAGCAGCATTAACCGTCCGACAATTGCAAGCATTCCTGCAAAAGGAGATTTACAGTATTGATACAATGTCAAGGCGCATTTTGTGACATCAAAGTTGAAAATATATTGAATTCAAACAGCAAAAGCGAAGCAGATGATTTGGAAATTGACAAGGGAGAAGAGTTAGCTAGCAGAATAGAGTTGACAGCGAAGAAGATGATGCAGCAGGTGTTATGGGTAAGGGCAATCATATTCTGTTCAGAGACGTAGAAGAGTGTCTGGAATACTTTTCAGGGAAACTGACAAGCATGTAAAGAGGTGGATAAAAGATTTTGAAGAAATTTGCACGGGTTGGAATGAGGTTCAAAAATATTTTTTTTGCCAGGCGACTTTTACGAGGTGCATCTTAGCTTGCTATCGAAATCAAAATGGGAGTATGCAATTCAATTTTAAAATGACCCTTTCAAATAATAAAATTGATCCGTCTTCAGTCTTAAAGCTATAGCGAGAAGCGCAGCGTGGGAAGAACACAGTATACTAACCAAAAAAAATTGAATGCGAGAATCGTATTCATCAAAAGAATGCTGAAGGCTCGGACAAAATTGAGCCTAGATTTATTTGGATGCTGTTATCTGTCTTCCTTTCGCAAATTACGCACAACTTTAACCCTATTGTAACTACTTCAACCTTCAACCAAAGCCTTCGTCGTCTCATGGAAAAGCTGAGTATCGTTCGTTCGCCATACATTCGTTTTTGATTTATGCTTAAGTAATCAAATAAATAAATAATTAAGAGATAAAAACCTTATCACTTAATTTCAGTCGGGATTCCGTGAAAAACATAATTGCACTACAGCTCTATTCAAAGTCTGCGAAGATTTACGATTTATGCTGGCTCTTTTAGTTTTTATGGATTTTTCAATCAACATATATTTACCGAGAAACTAGGAACGAAATTCCTGTCTTAAAGTTCATTGGGCTAACTTGTATCATCATATTTATGTCATCGTTCATAGTACTTGTCTCATGAATATAAATGTTCCTTTTACGTGTTGTATAAATTTCTGAACTGAGCAGCTTATCAACTGCGATCATCAATTTAATGCACGATGTTCATATTTATTCATTTAAATAAAGCAGGCAGTGCAGTACTAAAGCGTGCAACTAATTAACATTTTTAAATGGGTACTCAATAATAAACTCAGCTCTTAACACTGAGATAGACAAATCCCTCCACCACTCTACATTAACCAAACCAAAATCGAGTATTAAGATAATTTTAACAATCTTGTGGCTGGAATACTCATGTGAAAAGACCGGCACCAAAAATCTAAGGATCTTTGAGAGGGCTCAGTCAAACTAGCAAATATAAACAATTTTTCTAATATTTTTCTCATATGGACTTTGAGTCAGAAACAAAGTTGAATGTAGCTTTCCATAGCTGTGATATTGATAACCACCAAAGAGTTGGAGTATCTTCATGAAAAATCCATTATCCAACTAGTTATTCAAAGATACAAATAACACTTCGCGTCAGTTTTTTGTAAATAAGATAATTCCAGAACAGATCAGATATTTTTCTTTTTTCATCTCTTCTTTCATCTCATCTTTTTTATAATATGTGTATTCTGCATGTATCTTACATGAACAATGAACAATGAATTCAAACAAAGAAATTCAATAAAAAAAAAATAACGCTCAATAGCCATCCTAAAACAATCCGCCCTTTCACGACAACCCCTCTACCCACGCAATCAAACCAAATCTTCGCCGTACAAGAAGAAGGGCAATACAACGGTCCCAATACCAGCCCTAGGTAACGAGCAATCAAAGCTCACAAACCAAGCAAACACTTGCACCGCTTCTTGTTCATACTCCTACGGGTTCTGGTTTGTTCGCTTTATACATATTTAAAACAATTAATGCGAATGAAAATGAAACGTACTATGACTGCATCGTGTGGTATGAAGACAATAAGAATAAAGATGTATGCACGCAGAATAAGATAGTTCATTATGATCGATCAAATTTTTCGTCTGCAACTGATCAGCGTTGCTACATTATTTAAGAGAGCTATAAAATGCACAAGAATTTGTAGTTATACTATACTTTTCTTAATTATACATAAGCTTTGTCTGAATCGCTTTTTCTTGAGCTTAGCACGCGATAGCAAAGCATTTTTAGATTCTTCGGGTTCCGTTCCCAAAGGGTTCAAAGGAACCCTATTATTAAGACTCCGCTGTCCTTCCGTTATTCCACTCGCAAAGAAACGGACACTTCCAACTTCTGGAGCGCTTGTCGAACGAATGGCAAAATGTAGTGGTGTTAATGAGAATTGAATGTTGTTTGGTTTTCAACCCATCCGAAGGAAGAGTCACATAACATGTATACGTGTTTTTCGTAGCGGCAATTTTTCTTAATCCAATACCTTTTGACGTAAATGAAGTCTATTTTGATGATGCATTGATCGCATATATTGGCCATCCAAAAGTTAATTCTTCTGTTTACACAACTGGACTACCAAATGCATTTTCGCTGTCCCTCCTATCGCAGTCTTTAGGCAAAAGTCGTTCGTGTTTAGCAACCAAGGCTGTCAATTCCGGAAACGAACTACCGCCCCAGGAGGTTGAAAAGTTTGACCAACTGGTTGAACGCCGTCCTTTCCAGGTTATGCTGTTCATCTTCCACAATAAGGGCTACTTATTTTGATGGAACTCTGCAGTGCACAGTTTTTAGCAATTGTAGTTAAATATTTCCCTCACTGTTAAGTTCCCGATCAGAGTCCTTTGGTTGGCATGCATTTTCGATGGTATATTCGCAGCTGGCTGAATCCGATGGGCTGTTCTGTCGATCTCTTAATCGCTTATCTGAATTGCTGTTTTTCTCAAAGCAAACGTGAGTACAATTGACTTTTTCTGGCCATCCCAGCTTTAAGACAATGCAGCATATTAATTTTTTTTTGAGATTGCCTTCCATTTTAATATATTTATATTTAATATTTTTAAATCTTTCATTCGCCGTGATCTGATCTTTGCTCATTGAGTGTCTGATCCAGACTGCACTTTTGTTCGTGAAGTTTAAGATATCTAAGAATTAAGTTAATACTAAATCAGATAAAAAATAAACATGTAAATTATATTTCAACATGTTTTTTTCAGTTCTTAAATAAAACTTGGTGGCGTGGTGACTACATTCATCTTCGACCACACGGTGTGATGGATAAGAATAGAATAATAATTGCACAACGTCGACTCGAGTTTTCCTATCATAAGTGCCGGTGTAAGTGTTGCCAATTTTGCATTGTATAGGCAGCTAAATATTCTTATAGATTATTTTTTCTTGTTTCATGAATTTCTACAACTGAAACATAAAGCCATTTTTTTCTTCAGTTTTTGTCAGATTTCACTGACCTCGGTCTGCCCCGACCTCTATTATAGTACAGTTTATTCGGATATTAATTGCGCATATCTACATATTTTTAACATGTCATATATCATTGGTTAATGCAAATTATAATTAACGCTCTTACTGGAAATCTGCATACATAATTTCACAAAAAAAACATATTTTACTCGGACAATGTTTTATACGAATAAATCAATGGGTTGACCAAACGATATTATCCCTTGAGTCAAACAATGCAATCCCTTTGGCTGTATATAGACAAATTAAAGGCTAATGCAGAAAGAAGGTATTTACCATTTGAAACTATTTTATAATTTAATCTGTTTGTTATCACTTCATAACTAGGTATTGAAATAATTTTCATTTTGTAGCTTTACCACGCTTTCTGTTGTAATTATAAAATGCTCTTCCAGATTCTGGATTTTACCGTCCTCTTCTTAGAATATGAGTCAAACTCCTTACGTTTTTCTTCTCAAGATTTTTACTGATACCAAATTGTATTTTCCTTCATTACTTGTGATCTTTTCTTCATCTAATTCCTTGTTAACATTGTTTCACTTTTCGTCGAATCTGTCATTAAAAAAATATTTTGAAGTCATGGGTTTTCCATTAGGGACTTGAAAACTTTGAATTTAATTTCTGAACGCACCAATCAAATGCACTAATCACCGAACCGTTATTGTCAATTTATTTTGTAAACTCAACATTTTCATCATGGTAAAATACACGAACGAGCAATATCTGCAAACTATAAAAGTTTTCTACCGAAATTCAAAGTGAGGGACCGCAAATTTAAGAGCGTTAGTAGGCAGGCAATAACAAGTTAAGTGAAAATTGAGTCTAAGTATTCGTTCTGTGCTGTTGCCGTATCAGTGAGACAACGGGTTGGTCGAAGTGTCCAAAATATCACTGCGTTGAGGCGTCCGTAGCAATTGATCCAAATCAGTCAATCCCACGGCGTTTTCAAGAATTGGGCACCGCTCAGACCAGATTGTGGCGTAGCTGACTCAAAAATTGAAGCCGATGGACCATTTTAAGCGATGTATGTTCTCTTTGGCTCTTGAAAATATGCGCCAAAATGATAAATTTCATCATCTTCAGTGACGAAGCTCATTGGAATGGGTTCGTCAATAAGCAAAATATGCGTTATTGATCGGGTGAAATTCCACATTGATTCATAATTCACCGCTTCATCAACAAAAAATAACTGTTTGGTGCGGTTTGCATGCCGGGGCGTTATTGGGCCATATATTTTCGTCGGCTGTAACGATCTTCACGTTACTGCTAATGGCCAGCGTATCGTGCCATGATTACCGACTATTTTTGGCCCAAATTGAAAGATATGGACTTGGATGACATGTGATTTCAACAGTATGCTACCACACGCCACACAGCACACCTTACAATCAATTTATTGAAGAGTAAGTTTGATGAGCGTGTTATCCCAAAAATGGGCTAGTCGATTGGCCGCCTCGTTCGTGCGATTTAGCGCCTCTAGATTATTTTCTTTGGGGCTACGTTAAGTCATTGACTTATGCCAACAACGTTGGAAGAGCTCAGAGCCTACATTCAACTCGAAATAGCGGCCGTTTCAGTCGAAGTTTGTGGCCAAGTCATCGAAAATTGGCTCTAATGAATCGACCGCTGCAAAAGTGCCTGCCGTGGCAATATGAACGAATTCGAGATCCATTCATAAATATTTTGATTTTACTTTAACCCGATAATAAAGCTTTTGGAATATCTCAAATGGTTTGCTTTTTGTTGGAAAACCCTGTACAAGCTTGCATATTTTCTTTCTAAAGCAGACCACTGCAAGTGATTTTTGTCGATGCAAGTGATACTTCCGCCCATCAGACTGAAACGGAAAAAATTTCGTTTCGTGTGAACAAATTATAAGCTTCCAATCATCAGCAGTCAAATTTTTATGTTCTTTGCAGAACTTTAAGCGTGCCTAAATAACGGGGCTGGTTTTGTTTTTGTGATACCAAGCCTTTCCTGCTTTTCTGACGGTTCACTCACTGGCAACTTTGTTCTGCAGTCAATGTTTTTTATTTTTGGTCGGCCCGGCATTGTTAGCGGAATGCACATCTCTTCGCTTTTCACTAGAGGAACAGGCTCTTGTTGCGATTAATCTCGAAGGAATTCCTTTTTGAAGTAAGGAATCTATGCTGTTTTCCACTTCAATTGAGATTTCTTTTCATTTTGGTTCTATAAGATCTCGTAACATATTTCTTTTCCAGTAAAAATATCTTACATAAGGCCTTTAATTACAAACCGTCTATATATAGTACAATAGATCTAGTGTAACTTGTGAAATAAAGTCAAACTAAAGTTTTTCATAAACCAAAACAAAGAACTGTGGTACTTTTGAGGAAAAAAAAAAACAGAACTCGAAATTTGAAAAGCAATTTACCATTTTCTCTTTATTATCTCAGTTTATTGTGTTTTTGCATCAGCTTATAGCCGGTAATATCGACTCAACAGCACTTCTTAACCTAGTAAATTTTAGTGTTAATTCATTTGATACCCGAACAACTAACATTTTTGACATTAAATAGCACCGTACGAACTACAGCTGCAATGAACCCCTAACGCGGATGTCGATACAAGCTAATGTTAACTGTCACATGTTCGATATTGTTTCTAGTAAACTGACACTCAAGCGTAAACTTTTTGGACGTATCTGTTCTTAACATGCATGCTTCATATTTTCAATTTTGCTGCATTTTTGTCATTTGAAGTTACTAATCAATTATATTTTTGCATTTCTCCTTTATGTGTATTTGTGTATGATGACTGTGACGAGAAGGGTATTACTCTATGAGTAACACTGCCACTTGTTTTATATGCAGTACTGATAGCGTTTATTAAGGAAAATTTGGATTTCGTTTTACTCAAAGTATATTTATATGTGCTGGAAAGTAGATATTTAGTTGTTAGTTTCAAAGAAATCGGAACCATTGATTAACATACTAATGATATCCAACCCACTACAGAATTCAGTTTTTCCAGACTGCACTGATGTGGTTTAAGCCTTCATCTGGTGATCCTGAAAGCACTTCTCCCGAAACTTTTGCCATTTATAACGCATTTTTTTTAGCTCGGACCTTACTACGTCAGTTTATTCTTCGCATTAGAATGCCGTTAAGATGAATACAGACCAATATCCATTCTACATTTCGTAAAAAACACAGCTGCACCACGGCTCTCCTTAAGGTAGTAAACCATATAAGGAAAGGAATTGATAAGGACTATGCTTCGTTCCTAGTTCTACTCGATTTCTCCAAGGCTTTTGAAACCATCAGCCATTCAATTCTTTGTGAAAAGCTTGCTAGATTTTCCGGTTTCTCACCCAATACAGTAAAACGTATTTCATCTTATCTATCTGGCAGAAAACAAGCTGTTGTTTGTGGAGACGAAGGGGGATGCATATGATGCAAGCCTCTAGCACCTGGAATCTTGGCACTTCACCGCTGTACCTAACCTTTTTCTAACAGAGATAGCGACAAGCCACCAGCTTCGTTGGAGTTTGCTCTGACTCTTCTTATCATATTTTACTGACTGTGCTTCAATTTGTGCCTCCGAGAAAGCTTGGTTTCGCTAACAAAAGAACATCGGGACTTCGGTCTTCTAACAACTTGAAGAGTACAGCTCTTCGTTCGATATTTATTTGTGAATTTATATTCATTGAAAGGATTTTAAAGGATTTCTTCACTAGCTAACACATTACGACTGGAGGCGCGTTAGACTCGGCGGCAGAGCGTAGATACGATCTACGCACGTCGCCTGTTCCTGTATTTACTGTTGCAACTGACGAATTTGCCACTGGATAGAAAACAAAATAGCCAGCAGATCAGCATCACCACTAAGTGCTTCAGGTCGTGAGGCCTGAGGATCAACCTTTGGTGCTTATTTCTAGTCTAGTTTCTCACAAAATATATACAGTACGTCTTTTGAGAGCTTTTTGAAATACAAAAAGCTTAATTTATTATTTAATATTCTCAAATCATGCCAATCTTCGTTTCTCTTAAGTAGATTTCAATTCTAAGCATCACCGATACCAAGGCAATCTCCTTGTGCCTAGATTCTCATGTCTGGTATCTGTATGACAGTTTTTCGTAAAAGCCGATCGATCGGTTGTGAAATAGTCTCCCGAATCACATCAGAGAAAGAAATAGTGAAATGAAATTCCGTAAAAAACTGTAGTCCGTTCTTTCCTTCCCTTAGAAGAACAACAACATAAATTTGGCAAACATGAATATTGACCTTGAACTTAACTTTCTTTTTTAGCTTTTCACTCTTAAATTTTTAATTTAATTGTTATTTAAATTTTAACTTCAAACTTCAATCTTAATTTATAATTTTTTTCCTTTTTCTTCTGTATTAGTCTTCTAATGTGTATTCTAATGTTCTATTCTATATTAAGCTGTACTTATAGTATATAAATAAGATATTGTATCTTCATGTACATGCATACTTAAGAACAAATAAATAAAAAACTCATTTTTGCTTTACAACTTCTTGTAAAATAACTTCGACTTCAAGAAACAAGCTCTTTGCTATTGCCTCTATAAAATTTATCTTAAAACTCTTCTTTTCTATGGACATCACAATCCAATTCAACTGAAAAAAGGATGACATTTGAACCGGGATGCTTTGTATAAATTTTGTTTTAACCGATGCCTAATTCAGGACATTAATTTATCTAATATGTTCTGATTCTATCTGAAACCTAAATGAAAGTATCGCCAACTTACCTCTATAAATCGATCAAGTGCGCGGAGAGCCCTGTAGGTTTGTTCTTCGGTCGGGCTGTTCTTAAAAAATTGCAAGATTGCAATGGAAAGTTCCACTGCAACGTCATCGAACACCTAAAAATAGAGGAAAACACAATGAAAAGCACATAATATTATACTTTATGTTTGGAGTTTAAAAAAACAGATTTTGCAAATGTAAAAATGTAGTAATACTTGAGTGCTCAAAAATATCAAATGTAATTCGTATAAATCCAAGGTCTTCGTTGATATATTGTTACTCATAACAAAGCTACATGTGTCTGGTTAGTGGTTGAAATAAGTCAATATGTAATCGAATTCGATTACAATTACAAAAGGAATCGTAAATGTAATTATCTGTCACAAATAGTTCTGCATCGTTTGACGTGCAAGTACCAATTCTTCGAATTCTTCATCTTTTTTAGACACGCCTAAAGCCGTCAAGACAATATCGAAGCTCTGCTTGAATCTCCGCCAATTTTCGGAAACATTTGCATTAAAATTCATATTACTTACTGGTTCAATTACCCCAAATTCCATATTTGTGGAGTTCATAACTATCTTTTGTATAAGATCACTGCACGTGCCTTCCTTGTTTTCAAATGCTTTCGCAGTTAAATTTTTTTATGTCACTCTGACTAACTTTTTGTTAAATTTGGTATATAATAAGAAACAATTGTATTCCTTAACACCAACATCAGTTGGTTCAGTTTGATCGTTTTCTTGGAATTGTTATCACCATTTCTTAACAATGTCAAATTATATATCGTTTGACGATATATTTATGATCGTTTGACGTGCAAGTACCAACTGCTTTAAAGGTAAATTAAGGCTTTCTTCCAGCTTACGAGAAACTCTGTCACAACGAACGACCTCAAAAAGTGTAGCACATAATGTGACTTCATGACGGTAGCGCGTTGAGAGGTGAGTGACCGAAAAATGTTCTGTTCCCTCAAATTCGTAGGGCGCGATTTCGCAGTAATAATTAGAGCAGATATGTTCTCTTTAAAGTTGATTGGTGAGAGTAGGAAATACAAATATAATGTGGATACTTGCTCTGATTTTTGCAAACAGAAGATAAATGCTAATTTACGAGTTTAAACACATTTTTAAAATTAATTTTTAGCAAAAAAACAGCCAAAATAAATGTATTTATTACCAACACAATGGCTGACCCTGTTCTTGAAATCGGACAAGTCAAAGAAAATTCCAATGTAAGTAAATTATCAGCAGTGAGCAACCAAACGCACCACCAAAGTAGAGAGTTGCTCTACTCCGGTGTTGAGGTCGGGCTTACGATGTTAACGATCAAACGCCGACCAAAAGCGCGAGGTCATATTATGTTATACCCGCGCGAGCGCCGCATTGTGTTTCTATTTTATTCGTCGAGCTTTCTAAGTACATAACATTACATACATACATCTTCGATTACAATTACGAAAGTAATCCACCAGCCGATGAGTTATTTCTAATCATGGGTGATTACAATGTTATCGTAATCTTATGTGATTAGAATGGTGAATCCTTTTTTATTGAGGGTTGGATTTTTATTCGTTCTAGATACATATACATACGTATACGCCTTCATACATATAGGTGTATAAATCTCACAGCGGCTTGATGGGTCAGTTCGCAGATGAAGAGCATAAGTCGCCCATCGAATTGACATATTGATTATAAATTGTTTCATACATGTATATTAACATTTCTATAAAAGTTTAAACAAGATATTTAACCAAAAAATACTAATATAGTTCAACCATTTAGTCCGAAAACCAGAAAATAATTAACTGGGACGAAAACCAGAAAATAATTTACCTGAAATATTTGAACGAGCTTCACATTTAATAAAACAACAAATGTTTACTAGACAACAGTCCCGAATTAACTACAAAACTCTTTATTTTTCTTTAACTACCATACACTTATGATTACAATGTACAAAGTGATAATTTGTTTGTCATCAAAAATGTGGGAAAACATTAATGTGGGAACATATGAAAGAATTCGTGATCGATAACAAATGTTCAGTTGCCTCGCAGATTTCAAACGAAACCATTTGCGCTTTCTTGCAACTTTAGTACGTATTAAAAATATATAATTGCTAAACGCGAAAGGTCTCGAAGAAAGGTTGCCGAGGACAAAAGTTTCTCCTCTTAGAAGAAATTTCGGTCCGATATGTATAAGCGAAGTCCTCCGGTTAAAAACTCCAGGACAAATTACTGGAGCCCCCTTCAATGCTTGCCCGATACCGACATAGACATCGTTATTTTGGACGAAATCGTTTCCCCTGACCGTCCTGTTAAAATCAATGTGCCACGAATTAAGTTTCTACACAAAACAAATGAATATGTTCATCAAATTATAAAAATACTATCAATCTCAGATTATGGAGTGAAAGAAAAAATCCATTGGTATTAAGATTGTCTGTGAATCATTCGATGCTTTCAACAAAACTTTATTGAAATAAAAAAATCACAATTGCTAGAATTTTCCACACGAAAGCAAATTTACAAAAGCTTTCTTTTCGGCATTAGGATGAGGCATAAGGAACATTTTCTAAATAATAAACTCATTAGCAGCAGTCTCAAGTGCATTGACGTTAAAAAATAACAACTTTGACCATTAACTGACTTCATTTATTTAATATCCCTTGAGTGTGGATCAAGCAAACAAGGTGAACTCAAAACATTGCTTCGCTTCATGCTGCATGCACAAGTCAGTTGGAATTATCAAAGACATTTAAAAAACGTGCCCACTCAATGCTTCAACTGCCAAATATTCGGCCACGGTGAGAAAAATTGTCATATAAAAACATGCTGTGCTAACTGTGCTGGTTCCCATAAAATTTTGGAGTGTGGAAATGCAGCCTCTCTGAAATGTGCAAACTGCAGTGGTAGCCATAAAGCCACTGACGTTGCTGGCATTAGCCGAAACAAGTACTTGGAGATGAGAATGACGCCTGCAAAGGGAACTTCCCGTCCGCAAACAATGCTCCTGAATGCCAGTGTCACACAAACCGATTTCTTTGAATTCCATCAATAACTTTCCCACTTTGCCGACTCGTGGAAAAAACACTCAGTATATGAAAAGCCGGACAGCTGATTAATCAAAAAGCTTAAAACCGATTTTAGAAGATTATTCTGCATAAATGGTGATTTCTTGATAGGTGGTGATCTGAACTCTCGGCGTCGAGATTGGGGTTCTTCTATCTATCTTTAATGCCTATAACTGTGCTGTTTCCTCCCAGTCCAACTTTTATACCTTCTAGTTTTCGATATTCTCCGTCTGTTCTTTTGTGACAAATGTACTTGAACATGTTTTCGACCTTAATTCTACGAATAATCATATGACTGACCACAACCAGGTTTTCTGTAAATTGCTCCAAACACATAGGTAAAGGTATCGACAACTTTTTTACAAACAAAATCTGCAATTCCTGAACCGATTTCACACAACATTCAGGGTTTAGATAATGATAAATGAAACCATGAGCTTAGCATATTAGACAAGGGTGCAAAGCCGTTCTGGAACAAAATTTTGAAAAACAGAAACCGTCATTCACCATGTCTTCGTAACTCAGACCACAATTCAATGTAGTTCGGTGATTTAGATTTCAAAACCACACTGTGTCCCACAATTTGGGCGACCCAGCAACAGATACGACTGTTTCCATTGTAATGCAAGACTCTAATTCCACCAAATCTTACACACCCTCCAATGAGTTTGCTTCTATGGATTATATTGAGTTTTTTATAAATAGTTAGAAGACCAGAAAATCATGTGGGCTTGACAAAATAGGAAATATTTACTTAACAGAACTACCAAAAGCAGACAAAATATTTCTGAATTACATGACTTATATGACATTACACTTGTCTTAAATTGCAATACTTCCCAAAAGTCTGGAAAACTATTGAAGTAACACCAATATTAAAAGCCAGGAAGCCATCTAAGGCGCTTGCCAGCTATAGACCTATAAGTACTACTTATCAAGTACCTATAACGAATCTGTGATCAAATCAGACGCAACCGAACCTCTGGAAAATCGACTGGAATGATTCTGTGAGACATCAAGAAGGCATTTGATTCTGTCTGGCACAATGGTCTCATCTTCAAAATGATAAATCTATGTTTTCCGTAATATCTCTCAAAATAGTCCAAAGTTTTCGGTGCAATCGTTCTTTCCGAGTTTTCGTTAAAAGCAGCACTTCCAACTTCAAATGCATATCAGCAGGTGCCCCTCAGTTATCAGTACTGTCTTATAAAATATTTTTCCTGCAGATTTCCCTGTGCTTCCGGAATGTACGATCGCCATTTGTGCTGGTGATACTACAGTATTCTTGTTACATGAATTTTTCCTGAATATGAGAGAAATCTGAGCAATACGAAAGTGATATTGACGGAATATTTCAAGAAATGGAAAATCAAAGTTAATATGAATAAAACACAAGCCAACTTTTTCACACGAGAAAGTAGTCCTTGCAGCCTTCCTAACGCATACAGATATACGGTGAGGGAATAGTCCTTGCAGCCTTCCTAACGCATACAGATATACGGTGAGAATGACACGAGACTTACATTCAATGAGCATACTATATATCACAAAATCTTAATTAGATCAATTTTGCCATACAAATGCTTTATCCGTTCATAAGCATTCAAAACTCAAATAAAGAGCGAAAACAAAATAATCATATTAAAGGTGATATTACAGGCGATATGGATTTCAAGAATGGGGGAGCTGTGCTGAATCTCATATCCAAAACTGCAAGTATCGCAAAATAAAATACTCAAAATGATTCTTTATCTTCCCAGTCATCACTCTACCTTTGATAACTATAAAAACGGGAATTTTGAATTGATAACCCATAGAATCCAAAAGTTAACAAATACGTCTTTGAGTTTCTGTGCGTTCTCCAACAATGTTTTGGTAAGCAAAATACCTTAAGCCAACTAAACTGTGATTTTCTTATTAAGTAAATAAAGTATTTATTTATTTATTAAATTTTTATATCCCCATTTTTATTTATTAATTTTTTATTATATTTTATTAATTGATATAAATTCATATATTTAATTATTTATTTATTTATTTATAAGTATTTTTTTTATTTATTTATAAAGTTTTGTATTTACTTCTATACCCTTGCTTTTGAATATTTCATTTTTATTCTTTTGTGTCTACAATTAGTGGACAATTAATTTTATATATATATTTATATATATATATAATATAAATATATATATATATTTATATATATATATATATATATAATATAAATATATATATATATTTATATATATATATATATATATAAAATTCTCATGTCACAATGTTAGTTACCATACTCCTCTGAAACGGCTTGACCGATTTTTATCAAATTTTGTTTGCATATTCAATAGGTCTGAGAATCGGCTACTATCACTTTTTCAAACCCCTAAGTGATAAGGATTGTCCACCCCTAACATTTTATTTTTATTTTTTGAACAAAATTTTAATTTTTAATTTTTTTATAATGTGCCATTAAAGAATACATACAACCCTTAATTTTCACCCTTCTATCACCAACTCCTATTTTTTAATAGTCATTTAAGCAATTTAATCATTTTTCTTCCCGCTCGATAACTGATCAATTATCAATTGGTAAGTTATCCCCACCAGTTGAGCCTAACATTTTGGATAACGTCATTCTACGATGTCGTGAGTTTTGTCAACAATTCATGGTCAACATGTACGCAAAGATAGAGGGCGAACGACTACGATACTTACGATATAATCAACTCAAGCTGCGTGTCAACAACGCCGACCTCACCGAAATTGGAAACCATAATCGTACGTAGACAGTACACGTCATATGCAAGAATATATACAGGATGCTCTGACTTTCGTGCACGAATATGGACGAACGTGTTTATTTATCACGTTCACATGTAATCCAAAATGGCCAGAGATTACATCTTTGATATTGCCTGGCCAAAATGCAATTCATCGTCATGACATTACAGCACGTGTGTTCAGACAAAAGTTGAAGTTCTTAATGAGTTTCATTACTAAATTACATGTATTCGGTCCCACACGTTGTTGGCTGTATTCGGTCGAGTGGCAAAAGCGAGGATTACCATGCATGTACACATTTTGGTTTGGTCCATCGACAAAATCCGTCCTGAAGAAATCGATAATATAATTTTTGCGGAAATTCCAGATCCGTCTACTGACCAATTGCTGTTTGATATTGTTACAGCAAACATGATTCATGGTTCATGCGGTACTCTTAATCGTTCATTGCCTTGCATGGCAGATGGAAAATGTACTAAGAATTTTCCTAAGGATTTCACTAACGATACGATCACAAATGTCAACGGATATTCAATATATCGTCGAAGAAATACCGAAAATGATTGTCCATTTATTAAAAACATCAGCAACACAGACATTGACATTGATAATCGTTGGGTGGTGCTATAATCGCCTCTGCTGAGCAAGACATACAATGCTCATGTTAATGTTGAGTTCTGCAGTTCTGTGAAGAGCATCAAATACAAAATACATTTGCAAGTTGACTACTGTTTCCCAGCCCGAGCAAAGATATTGTGGGATAATCACAATGATTCAATGACTGATGATATATTGCAACAACATCGTACACGGTGCAGTACATACAATGAAGCATTGATTGTTATTGAGGATCTTTGCATTATCATTGCTAGCTTACCACTCAGTCATTTCGGTATGAATTCGCCAAATCGAACTGCATCTGATTTAAGGAACACTGAAATGAATCGTGAACTGCAGTACAACACTGTGGAAATGTCGGCGATTGTTACTCGCAATGTCCCACTAATGAATGTGGAACAAAGAACCATTTACGAAGGCATTATGCTCGCAGTTTCAGCAGGACAAGGTGGGTTCTTATTTTTGGATGCACTAGGTGGAACTGGCAAAACACCTTATTTCGCTAATTCTCGCCGAAATACGATCCAATAATGACATCGCATTGGCCGTTGCATCATCGGGTATTACGGCAACTTTATTGGATGGAGGCAGAACAGCTCATTCATTGGTTGATCCGATGTAGAAATGATGAGAAATTTTTGGCGATATTTTTCCTCCTGGACTCATTGATGATATTACGTTGAATATTTGTACAAAAATACTATATTTGTTTTAGAACTGTAAATGATTCTTATCAAGTCAATAGGAAGTTCTATCTTGATAAGTTTGAAGATAAGTCCCTTAATCCAAACGCTATCAAAGGCCTTTTCAATATCCAATAGACGGTTGTCTCCTTTTTGTTCAGCCCCAGAGTAATATCGCTGTGAAGTTTTATAAGTGAATGAATGGTTGAATGCTTATGATCTGCTTACTTGGACAAATAGAAAGTATTTGTTTCAGAAGAACTGATTCCAATATTTTTCCACACAGCAAAGAAGCGATTAATGCCGGGACCCGCCAATGTTTGCCCGGTTCATCTTCTTTGGCACTGGAAAAATTTAAGCTATTTTCATTATGATTGTGAGAAGAAGAAGGTTTGCGATATTCGGCAATTTTTTTAACAAAAAGTTGGAAATGCGATCAGGTCCCGAGAATTTTTGTCCCACTCTATTTCTTCTGCATTCGTAAGAACATCACTGTTGTTCGGGTATGTTGCCGGATTTTCACTGGTAAATATTTCAGTTGGACTAACATTACTTGCAATTGCATTAATGCTCGTATCGATTTCCTCCATGAACTCCGGAAGATGAATTGGGGGCCTCCTCTTAAAATTCTGCTCGAAATGTAAGGCAAATGCTTCTTTTCTATAGATGTTCTGACAACCACGCTTCCATTTTGAATCGAATCAGGTAAGTTTCTTGTTCTTCCGACAATTTTGTTTATTTTTTTGAAGTTATCTGGTCCTGGCTTCATTGCTCTTTGGAACATTACGTTAATACACAGCAACTGCGCGTGGATGCTTCTGTACTCGTCATTGACAGTGTTCCACGTTCGATGAAAAATCCTCTGTTGTTGCTTTCCAAGACGTAGCTCGTAGCTTGTGTCTTTTGGCAGTTAACAGCGTTGTTGACAACCGTCCCAAAATCGTTTATTGCTTTGATGTAAGGGACAGGGGTAGGGCGTGTAATCCTTGTGATGAGTAGAGTCTTAAGCTCAACAGCCAAGTAGTCAGAGTCACACGTGTAATTTTGGAACTCCGGGAGTATGGTGACCAAATTCGAGCTGACCAAAAAGAAGTCAAGTAATTATGCGGTTCTAGTCGACTGTGGTTGGGTTCTTTGAATCTAAATAGGTGTATTTTTATTTCTTCAACATTTCTTTCGGTCGATAGTATCTCCTTCTTTTGTTCCATCAGGTGGTTTTCTATTCCTTTTGATTTTTTCATGGTATTTGTCTTTTTCTTGCCAAAGAGGGTTTTGATTGACCGGTACAGTTCTGCTTGAAATGCATTTAATTTTTGTAAGTTTTGTAGTTTTGTAATTTTTGTAAATATGTTAACGTTTCATTAAAGTCATTTGTCCGTCAATAAAAGAGTTTGTATGGTTTTTTGAGTTACAATGCGTTATAATGGTTTCATTGTCGTCATGTGGTTTATCTTTATATTTATCGTGAATGATACGGTATATCTCGGTTAGAGTAGAATGCATCCTTGATCGCATACTATTTTTTGGAGGATGCCGAGTAGGCTTATGAAATGTTTAATTTGTTTATTTATGTTCAGGCTATTTCGAAAAGGCAAGGAATATACGACATCGATTTTGGAAAAATTTTTCGATAATTATTAGCACACTCGTGTTATTAATTAACATATGTATATTTCTGTGTCTGGCATGTGGAACAGTTGTTAGTAGTCTGAGTGATTTTAGTCTTCGTGTGGGGAAAATAGTAATTCCGCAGTAAGTGTTACAATATTTCGGTAAAACCTCAGTAATTAGATTTTGTTTTTACCAAACGGAAAGTCTACTCCCAGCGACATGTCTAGAATAGATTGCTTTTATGAGTTTGAATGTATTATAATCTGCCATTATTGAGAAAGTCGATTGGAAGGAAGATATTTTTTAAATCTGACGATCTGAAAGTTGGAAATTTACTTGCAAACTGAAATCATCTATGGGTTTCTCGGAGATAAAGATACCATCGCCTACATTTTCATCAGCGGAGAGGACGATTTCGTAATCGTATTTTTCGAGATTATGGCTCAAGCGCACGAGTCTAATACTATGTATAGACTAACTATGGCTGTTTCGAGCTCATAAGCCCATTTAGAGGCTTATAGTCAGTGACTATTTTAAATGTAATACCGTTAAGGTAGGGCCGGAAATAGTTGGTAGCCCAAACAATAGCTAGGGGTTACTTTTCTTTTGTCGAATAGTTCAGCTCTGAAATTGTTAAAGTCCTACTGGCAAAGTAGATCGGCTTGTCATTGCCGGTAGGTCTATTTTTTTTTTTTTTTTAAAAGAGCACACGCGTACAAGGGGTTATGACTACCCTTAAAATGTAAATACATAACGCGAGTGGAAGGGATCAGGGAGGAAATAGGGATACGTACTGATGCACATTGTTTTTGAATTTCTGCAGATTGTAATGAGTGGGAAATACCGAGCGTGGTAGAGCGTTCCACATTCGTGTTGTACGGCTTAAAAAGGACTGCATCTAGTTCAACGTTGCTTGCATCAGTGGTAAGCCAAAATGGCTTAGAAAAGTCTGGGTACTGAAGAAGTGGGTCTTTTGATAGGATATCTTAGCAAAGTTCAAACGTCTTCTTACACTCGTCACTAAGGATTATTTCCGCTCCTTTTTTGAGACACCGAGTGTGAGGTTTAGTTAATTTCGCGAAGTCGCGAATGACTTGTCGAAACTCCCAGGAATGACTTAATTCCTGCGATGGCTCTAAATTTTTCCGGATTCGGTTAACGCAATCTTTAGTTATTAACTGTCCTAAGAATGCAGTTTCTTTTCATAGGAATTGGGATTGACTTTATTGTACTTTAAGGAGACAACTTTTTCCAAATTCCCGCAGGACGTTGTCCATAACTCTTTTGAAGGTTAAAGGGACATGTTTCAGCCCAAAAGGCATTCTTATAAGCTCGTAATGTCCACTTTCGACCGTAAGGGCTGTCTTCGAGATATCTCGAGGTTCCATTTCGATTTGGTGAAACCCGCTTGCCAAATCGAGAGGTGTAAAGTAGTGACATTTGCCTAGTTTGTCTAGTATTAATTATTAATATTAGGTAGAGTATATTTGGCATCTATCGTTTTTTTCGTTAAGTCGGCGATAGTCTCTGACTATCCTCCATTTCCGTCTACCCGTGGAGTCCGGTTTTTTTCTGAACATCTCAATCGGGAGATCGGTAGTTTTAATTTGGTGTTAAATAACATTTGCAAATGCTTGTTTCTCTCCTTCTGAAAAGAAGATGTCTGAGTAATTTCGACAGACCTTTGAAATAGCTTTTGTTTCCCCATTACGATATCTATGAAGATAGGTATGGAAGTGAATGTACGCGTTTATTTATATCTGGGTATATGACACAGGTTCTGAGGCGTCATATTTTTGGTAAGGAAGTGTTTCGTCATTTGTGCGGTCATGTCCATAGTCAGCATTGTCTTCTATTTAATAAGTTTGTCTTTCTATAGTTTGAGGGTTTGACGTTTTTTGTCTCCAAACAAGTGTTATTTGATCGTTAACATTATGAACTTCTTTAATATGGAAATGGTTCTGTGTGATTTGTGGGAAGTTATTGTTCTATTGTGGATGTGGTTTCTGTGTAGAGGGAGGTTTTCAAATGAGGGTATGGGCTGAAGTTGAGTCCATGGGTTCTGGTTTCATCGACTGTAAAGATCTTGGTTGGAAGGGTTGAGCGGAACTTGGGAATGATCTGAAAGGAAGTGAAGAATTATTTTGATATGGGGGTCTAGCGATTGGGGAAGTATGTGTTGGTCTCCAATTTAAGTGTCCGGATCTATTTGTTTGTTTTGGGAATGGTTGTGATGGGTTATAATTTCTGAATGGTGGATCTTGTCTTGGAGGAAAAATTTGAGGATGATTGCAAACTGTAGGCTTTGCAATGTCTTAGAATCATATTTAATGTAGGACATATTTTGTTCCTTCACGCAATAAGCGAATGCTTCCGCGAATGAAAGAGGTTTCATGGCTCGAATGATAGAGTCTTAAGGTTCTTTTAAACCAGTTTGAACACATTCAGATGCATTTCATTATATAAATCTCCCTTTGCTTCAATTACATTAAGACCTTTGCTATGAATTTGGAAGTGGTTCTTCATTTTAGACAAGATTTTCATTTCCTTGCTGTAAAATTGTTCTGTCGTTTTATTATTTTGACGAAGGTTATGCAGATGCCTCGTTTCGCTTTTTAGCATAGCGAAGAATAAAGTTTTCTTAAATTTGAGACCACTCTAAAGGGGTTCCGTTCAAAGCTCCGTAAAATTCTAACTTAGTGGTCGAAAGACGCGAAGGTGTAATCGGCTAGGGTTGTGGAAAAGCTGACTGAACACATTGTATATTCATTTCTCACAATAAGTTGATTTTGTTATTCTGAAAACAAGTTTCGCAGAAAACACAAAAAAACTTTTAGAAATCAAACCTGACAAACGCTTAGATACTACATTATAAAGGGGTTTTCAACAGGGACGCTACAAAAGTAGAGCAACAGGGACAGCAAACGACGCCATATTTCTTTCCGCTCTTTTGACATTTCTCTTAAGAAAGGTTTGATTTTTTATGCTGGAAAGATATACGAGCCAACAACGAGTCGAAATTATTAAAATTTACTACCGAAATTCGGAGTCAGTGGCCTCAACGTGAAGAGCGCTACGTCCAATTGAGCGTCTAGTGGAAAAATTTGAATCCACAGGCACAGTACAAAATGTTCCCATGTCAGTGAGACAAAAAAGTGCCCGTAGTGTCGAGACCATTGCTGCCGCTGAGGCTTTAGTTGCAGAAAGCTAAATGTGTCTCTCACACGTCGTTCTAAAGCGTTGGGCATGTCTGTGACATCGTTGTGGCGAATTTTGCGAAAAGATCTTGGCCTTCATCCTTACAAGATTAAATTGACGCAAGAACTGAAGCCGCTTGACCACCAGAAGCGTCGTACGGTCTTGAATTAGGCTGAGCAACAACTTGAAAATGATTCGGATTTTCATCTAAAAATCATCTTCAGCGATGAGGCTCATTTCTGATTGAATGGCTCCGTCAATAAACAAAATATGCGGTATTCGTCAGGCAGCAATCCACACGTACTCCATGAGTCATCATTGCATCCCGAAAAAATTACGGTTTGGTGTGGTTTGTGGGCCGGCGGTGTCATTGGTCCGTACTTCTTCCGTGATGATCAAGACCAGCACGTTATTGTGAATGGAGATCGCTACCGTACAATGATAACCGAATATTTTTGGCCCCAATTGGATGATATGGACTTGGAGGATATGTGGTTCCAACAGGACGGCGCCACAAGCCACACAGCGAATGTCACAATCAATTTATTGGAAACCATGTTTGGAGATCGTGTTATCTCACGAAATGGTCCAGTCGCTTGGCCACCTCGGTCGTGCGATTTGACGCCGTTAGACTATTTCCTGTGGGCTATCGAACGTGAAATTGCAGCAGTATCGGCCGATTTATGCTTGAAAACCGTAAAAAATTGGGTTCAGCGTCTGGACTTCTGCAAAAGAAATCGAGTTCCATACATAATGGCATCAAACGTACTTTCACAGGAATAAAGAATTTCATTGATATCGAAAACCCGTTTTTGTTTTATTTAAAAAAACGTTTTTAGCGCTCTTATTGAAAAACCCGATGTATTTAAAACGACGTTTGGCTTATTTTAAGTTTACAGCCGGCTTTAACTTTAAAGTCGACTATAAGATGACAATGAATACCAAAAAGTCTGTTTTAAGTTATGTAGGTGAATGAGATCTCTTAGTGTCAGCTTTATCTGACTATGAACTTGCGCCATAGATTATAAAGATATTTTTTCAAAAGGAATGATTTAAAAAGTTAAAGTTTTAGTTGTCAACGTATTCAAAGGCTTTAAACAAGGTATTGGGCAAAACTGAAAAAAATTGAATATTGAATAGGCCAGTGTATCAAACAAACCCAAATTCTCCGAATGGGTACCTTTTTTTTTATTTTTCAACCGTTTTTTGTAAGGAATTGAATTGAATATGATATGGCCATTATAAATCAAGTACAAATCAAAATGAAATTGCCAGAAAAGTAGAAATCTAATAATCACACATATCTACGATAAGTTTGCATTAAAAACCTAGGAATTGCATGTAAACCGATTTCGAGTTCTTACTTTGTGTTGGAAAATCATACTTGGTGTCGAGTCGCATGACAACATTACCAATCAAAACTGGATTATTGCCTACTTTTAGTTAATAAATTGAGACGCGATATGAAGAAACAAGTTTCTTGTACGCGGACCCGCTTTATTTATTTTTAACTTTATATCAGTTTTATTTATTATTTGTTATTTTAATAGCAGCCATAGTAGTTCATGTTCCGTCAAAATTGCTAAGGATTGAGGTACTTACCACTGTTTTGATTTCCTTGATTGCTAGATTAAAAAGTATCGACGTACCAATATTCTTTAATATTGGACAATTTGAAAGTACACAATGTGCCGTCAATTTCGTTGTTACTCTTATATTTGAAATGGTTTGGTTCTTATACTCCCATTCTGATATATACAAGAGCCATTCAGATGGACCATCATTTTGAAAAAGATTGCATATCTAAAAAGTTAAATAAAAAAGTTTACTTCCAGTTTGTGCTCATTTAACCACGCATATGCTTACAAAGATAGCCCATGCTTGTTGCTCATCTGGAGAAAGTTTGTCAATGTCATATGCAAAGTTCATTAACGTGTGTTCCTTTCTATTTTGATGCAATAAAATTATAACGTCGTCTTTAAGTGCTGCATTCGCTAAGACTCTTATCAAATGTACTTTAGTATCAGACGAAAACATAGGTTCAGATAGTATACGAGCTGTGAAAAATAAATTGTTTATGTAAATAGCTTTTTAAAAGATATTTTCTATCTTACCAACAAATGACGAAAATGCATCACTAATTGTCCAGCAGCCATCATCTTCAATTAGGTATTGATGTAATTCTTCCATAACAATCTCTTCCTCTTTATATAATTTTCCATCTAAGAGCTTGACCAAGCATTCTAATTCTGATTGAACCTGCAATGAAAACGTTTTGCGCTGGTTATATATTTTTTTATTTATATTGATATATTTTTAAAAGTTCCTTGACAATGTTTTGCCTTTAGAAACTCATTATTTATAAAAGTTAAATTTTAGTGCTTATTAAATTTTAACTTACAAGGACCCGAAAATGCTCGACTTTGATAAGATGTTTGACGCGCAGACGCTGCGAATCAAGTCTATAGCTAAATTGATTAGACCTGAAATCCTTTACCCAAACTTAATTCCTAAAGGATTTACACTTTTCCCCTTAAAACGAAACATGTTCTTACAATCTTCGCAAGAACTGTACTAAACCTGCGAGTCAAGCTGAGCAGTTGGTCTTTGATCAAAATGCATAGAGCTGAGATTTTGTAGAGATCGTAGACACATCATTGAAATCGTTTAATTATTGAAACTTGTTATGTACGAGTATTTGCACATATTCCGGCTTGTATACGTAAATAAACGTTTAGTTAAGGGCTTCCAAATAGGTACTTGACAACTTAGAATTTAATTTGTGAACGCACCCTTTCACTAATCATCGAACTGTCATTGTTCATTTATTCAGTAAATTCAACATTTTCATCATGGTAAAGTAGACGAGAAGCTCCGAGTGGGCTCTGGAGAACATGCACCAAGATGATTAATTTCATCGCAAAATCATCTTCAGTGACGATGCTCATTTTTTGGCTCAATGGGTTTGTCAATGAGCAAAATATGCATTACTGGTCGGTTGAAAATCCACCTTTGCTTCATGAATCACCACTTCGTTCATTAAAAATGTTTGGTGCGATTTGCATGCCGCCGGCGTTATTGGGCTATATTTTTTCGTCGACGATAAGGATCGTCACGTTACTGTGCATGGCCAGCGTTATGGCGCCATTATTACTGATTATTTTTGGGCACCATTGGTAGATATGAACTTGGACTACATGTGGTTTCAACAGGATGGTGCCACAAGCCACACAGCACACACACAGCACACCTTACAATCGATTTATTTTATTTAAAAACAAGTTATTAAGTCCTTATTGGAAAACCCTATATACTATATATAGTATATGAAAATCTGATTTATCTGTAACTAAAGCCAGAATAAAATCACATAGAAGATCAAGAGCATAAAAAATTGATTTACAAGGGACAGAGGTCGATTAACTGTCTTAAAACTAAGCAGTCAATATATTTTTTCTGAAACGAAAGTGTTCATGAAAGATTGGACGATGTATTTATCTGGTGATGAAATAATTTAGTAAACTATCGTCATTAATATGATAAAACCACGCTTCTCCGGTTTCTAGTGCTCAATGTCATATTAGGACGCAATTTTTGAAGACATTCCCGGAGAATTTCCCACGATAGAAAAAGCATCTTTTAGCCCAAATTTTATTTTGATGATCTGTAACAGTGCTTAATAAGCAAACTTAATATTTTTAATCAGTAACTCCTTCCATTCATTATTCATTCATGAATAGAATGCTGTTAAGACATGGGCCGATCGATTTCGTATAATGTGCCTTTTTTAGGATTCAGTAGAAAAGCGATAATCGCATCTTTTTACAACTGATGATGTGTGAAGACAATTCGTCGTTTGTAGGCCAATGGCCATAAGGTTCATAAAGTCCATATAGGAGCCAGTGAGACAAACACAACTCAACATAACGTTGCTCTGACCAAACCAAGTGAAGAAGATAAATGAGTTCTTTTCTTCTTCTCTTAATTTTTAAATCTCCGACCATCTTCGCACTTCGAAACTATACGCAACATTTTAACTCAGATATAAATGTAGTATAATAATATACATAAGTAAACATGCTCGAAATAAGTTTGGTAGGTCTCTACTAATACCCAACATGGATAAATCGTGCCTTTGAGAAAGATTTCTAACAAAAAGAATATAGGAACTTCGGTCATATAGCAAATTAAAGAGTAAAAGTATCTTTCGGTTGCTTCTGCTCTTGCAGTTTTATTTTTTAAAAGCTGCTCTTTTGACAGCTGTTTCATTTTATCTTCTGCGAGGCATTTCGGCTTCTTTTTGCTCTACCGCCTGTTTCGGCTTGATGACGAGCAACATCGATTACAGTCGTTTGATGTCGCCATCAATGGCACCTATTTCTTTATCTTTGTCTCACTGGCAGCCAAACAGGCGAAAGTATTGCTATCAAGAGCAAAGCGGTGATATTGTAGGAGTATTCGGCACGTTTGGCTACATTATAACTCCTTTTATGCGCGGATTCGCAACTGTTCTTGTTGCCTGTTTCCTTGTTTTGCTGGCTTCTTTGTTTACGCTCGGCCCCTTCAACCAGCACTTTTTCAGCTTCCATCTCCTCTTCCTCGTGGAGTATGACATTTCCGATAAGTTATATTTATATCTCGATTTCACGTCTGTCGTCTGAAGACTAACCTAAACTAAAATACATCATCATTCTAGAAGCTGATCTATGTACATTAAATTGAAAAACTATATGAGTATCTTATATTATAAGATAAAGAGATAAAATCAAGGTCTTGTCACACACATGAAACAGTCATAGTTTTGTAAAACAAATTATATTGCAATCAGGAGGTTTAGATGGTTCGATGCGTTTAGACACCATGTGACATTCTCTTAAATAGAATTTTACTTTATCCGTAACACTCCACATAAACTTCCTCAAAAATTTCGACGTTCATATATATTCCCAAATATTCCGTATTTAGATTGATAGATATATTGATTGTATTCGAAATAAATGTTACAGAATTAGGTGTTGCCGCACATTTTACAATTCAGATATACAATACTGCTGTATTTTTTTACTGAAATATTGTTTTAATGTTATAGAAATTTTTAATTGAAACTATAAAAACTATTTTAGGAAAAAGAATTCGTGAAAAATTTTCGCAAATACCAAAGAAAGAGCAAACAAAAAAGTGACTAGATTAGGGATAACCGTTTGTGGACACGAAAAAGAATACATATATATGTATGTTCATATAGGGAAAAAACAACAAGCTAATAAATAAACAGTTGAATATATTAATAACAAGTCAAAGAATTTACAAAAAAAAAAATAAATAAATTAAATAATAAATAACTCTGTAAATAAATAAATAAAGAAATAAAAATAAATAATTATAATTAATAATAATAAATAAATAAATAAATAACTAATAAGATATATGAATGTATAAAGGGGACAAATAAGTATGATAGAGTACGATTTATTATGTTTTTGTTTTGCAATTAACTATTCAATTTGTGAATTTGTGAGCTCAAAAAAAATGTCCTATTGAGTTTTTCAATTTTTTCAGAGACAAATTCAATATTCGATTTTTTGTGAAGATGCTTCGTAGAGTTAAGCATCAATTTAAGTGTTTTGTTTTATGACACTTGTAAACGTTTTATGTGGGATTTTGCGATATTACCCCAGACTGGACAACCATATAACATAAGTGTCTATATTGACGCTGTTGACTGTTCTTGAAATGTGTTCTTTAAATGTCAATTTGGTGTCAAGATATACTGGAGAATTGAAGTGAATCATTTAAAAACCAAACCGTCGTGCCATACAGAGTCAAAAACCTTCTCTATATCAAACAATAGCATACCCGTGGATTTACCTTGTGAACGAGAAGTTGTTATATGACTACATGTTCTCAGTATCTTGTGGAAAGAGCCGTGCCATTTGCTCGACGGGAATAATGTCGTATTCATCTATGAATGATAGTATTTTCTTTTTTAGTACTTTTTCATAAATTTTGCTTAAACTACTGAGCAAACTAACAGGCAAATAGCTGTTCGCATTATAAGGTGGTTTTCCATCTTTTAAAATGGTCGCTATTTTGCAATTTTGCAGGTGTCTGGAAAATAAATCAACTCAAAACAACGTTTCAAAATAAACGTTAAGTATTTTAAACTTGTACTCGGCAATTGTTTGATGTGTAAATTTCAAGTCAATCAATCAAGTCCTCCCGCATTTCGTGCCTTCAGGTTCCTGACGATAAATAAGCATTTGTAGGTGTTTCAGCAATTTGTATTCAGACTTCGAACTCTACTATTGGCCCATGCTGAGAGTGCACAGTGTTTTACAGTGCATTCGTAATTTCTTCGTTAGTAAATAAGGTGTTACTAGCGTTTTTAAATAAAAATAATTGTATTTACTTTGAACTAATTTGACTGTGTTCCAGAAAGGTTTCGCGTTCTTGTCAAGTTCTTTGAGCTTATTGTTCCTCCTTTCATTGCGTTGGCGCACAAAATATTTCGAAATAAGTTTATTGAGATACTTTATTTGAATGCGGTATTCAATTATTCGACATCTTTGCCAGCTTCTTTTAGCTAAATTTCTTATTCTAATAAGCTCTGTTACGATTGGTGGAAGTCTTATCACAGAGTTTTGTACAGGAATTTAGGGAATACATCGAAAGAATCAAGGATAGTTTTAGTAATATTATGTATGTGACTATCAACGTCTCCCCTAGTTACTATGGTATCTAGGTTGACGTTTATAACACAAAATTTTCACTAATTTCTGACCTAAATAATGATCAGTTCGCTTTCTTAAATTAATAAGTAAAGCATAATTTTTGTAGACCAGAACAGAGAAGTAGGCAAAAACTGGGTAGTGATCAGAGGGTAGACCATTAACAGATTCCGGTTGCGACACTAGTCTGGGACAATAAGATCGAGAGTAGACACGCGAAAACGAGAGCAAGATGGGTCACATGTGGGACTTGTAGGATACAAGACTGAAACATTCAACATTGACGTGAAATTTGCCAGGAGGTTTCCCCAAGCGTTTGCTCCTAAGCAACCCCAATCTCTATGCCGACAGTTAAGATCACTCACAGTGAGAAGGTCAATAGTGAAGAGTTGCCGTAGATCATTATTCAAGCCTATACTTCTATCGTTCGATGCCAGACTTCACCAATGTCTTCAAGGTCACTTTCCGGAAGGGTTTGTAAGGGGCTCCAGTAATTTTTCCTGGAGTCCCTCTTACTTGCACTTAGCATTGATTTTTTCATAATAGGACGAACTCTTTTATCCGAAAAAAAAATAAAATAAAAATAAAAAAAAACTTCGATTTTCATAAAAATATAATTATATTGTTATATTATTATAATTATTATAATTATTGTTATAACAATATTTGGTTTTAATTCAAAAACAATTCATCTATCTAGTATACCAATGCAACTATTTTAGTACCAGCAACTACTATCGGCTATCGTAGAAAAAACCCTTGATGGTTGGATGTATTTTCTCAAACGGAGTTATTTAGATATATAGTATAGTATGAACTAATGCTTCTTCTTTTTAATAATTCTTTCTTTTCTCGTTTAATTTTTAATTTATATTTAATTTATTAATTACTCGGTTTTTTCAATACTCCATGCTATAGTGTAAATATTGTGAGCTCATAATATTTTTAGCTGCTTTATTCCATTGTTGAGTGATACCTGTTGTATTTTTAGCTCTGTATTTTTGTCTGTGTATTTTTAGTTCTGTTGTTAGATTTGTGTCATCAATAATAAGGTTGATTACAACCTTTGAGCATGCGAATTACCAGTGTGACTCTTGCGAGTTGTCAAATGACTTGCAGTATTTTCTGTGTGTTCTGATCTGAATCAATTGTCTAAAATAATTTTATTTCCTTAAATGATCTCACATTATATATTTTTTAGAAGTCCAATTTCTGACGATTATTAAATAAGCCACTGGAAATTTAGTCAACTCATCAATAACTTGTTTTTTAAATTGAAAAAAGATCTTAATTTTGGTGTTTTGATACAAAAAAAATTGCTTATATACTCATGTTCGTCTTTTATTTCAATGGATCTTAGGGTGCACCTAAGAAAAATTATTCTAATTTCGTAACTAAAAAGTAAAATTAATATTAGTTGAATTTTGTGGAAGTCTGCTTCGTTTACTTCTGAGAAAATATCGACTATGCCCTTTTTGATATGCCTGTTAAATATTTCTTTAATAACATCTACTTCCTCCATCGGTTTAGTCTTTACAATTTTTCTATTGTTAATTACCTGCATTTCGAACTAAGGGTTATATACGATTATGATTTGTGTCTTTTATATGTTTAAAATTTCTTCCCTAAGGAGAATCTTCTAATCGGCTCAAAAATATCTACTACGACGTTTTCTTTCCTGATTCTGTATTCAATTACATAATTAAATTCCTGCAATTTGAAAAGCCGTCTTTGATACCTATGGAGAAATTCCTTGGCTGTGTATTAAGCACTTATGTTATTGATAAACTTTGATAATGATCAGTTAAAAATTTAAGTTTTGTTCCATAAATGTAAGGCCAAAATTATTTAACAGAGTATATAATGAAAATGAACCCTTTGTCTGTAGTAGAGCATTTAAGCTTATGTTGATTCAGAAATCTTGATTTAAAGCAAATTGGGTGTCCTCGTTACGACAGGAAGGCCCCGATGAAATTACTTATTGGGGTCGTTAGTATACATTTTATTGCTTTGATTTAAATATTTGATCATTGGATGTGCAATTTTGGCATTGTCTCTTATGAATTTCCGGTAAAAACCGGTCATTCCCAAAAATCGTTCTAGCTTCTTCTCAGTATTTGGTAAAATAAAGTCTTAAATAACTTTGATTTTTTCTAAATATGGCCGTAGCCCTTCTTGTGTTAAAAAGAATTAAGTTTGTTTCTGCAAAAAGCTACATTATTTGGTTGAGTTTTAAATTTTTTTTTTGTAGTACCTTTTTTAAAAGATTCTTTGTGTTCCTCAATAGATGACGAAACAACAAGAATGTCATATTGTTAGACAATGCATATGTATCTTAATATTAAACCCCCGCAAAATCTTGTTCTTCAAACTCTGAAACGTGGCAGGGGCGTTTTTCAGTCCAAGTGGCATACGAACATATTCATAAAGCGCAGCAGGAGGCACAAACGCTGTCTTTTCTTTCTGTTCCCTGTCATTTGAATTTGATGATAACCTTTCGCTAGTTCCAATATCCTAAAATGTTGAGCCCTTCCAAGCTTATCAAGGATACCATAAATATTTGGCAGAGGACATTTGTCATCGAACGTCGGCTCAGAGCCAACATGGCCGAAATGTGTGGTTGAGTCATCGAAAATTGGGTCAACGAATCGACCACTGCAAATGTGCCTACGATGGCCATAAGAACGATGGCGGGTTCCATTCATAAGCGTTTTATTTGTAGTTCAAGCCGATAATATAGTTTTTGAGATAAATCAAATGGTTTGCGTTTTATTTAAAAAAAAAAAAATTGTCATGTCCCTAACCTTGCTTTTCAAAATCTTTTGTTTGTTTTCGAACCACCTCATCGTGCTTTGGGGGAAGACGATAAATACGAGAGATTATAGAATTATAGAATTAGAATTTTTGAGTTCGTCAAAATGTCCCCTTCTATGTAAAATACTTTGTAATTTTTAGCATACAGTTTTTCTACTTCATTTTTTCCAAACAATTTAAATGTCTAACTTGAGTATCTTGAAATTTACTTGTTTCTAATGCACTCATATCTGCCGAAGAAATTTTTAAGAAAACGGAGTTCTGACACCATTTTTCAAGTCTAAAAATCTACCTTTTATATTAATACTTGTGACAACAAGTCGTTGCCTAATAATGAATTATTTGGTTTATTGAAATCAAGAAGAAGCCATTTCATTTTCACATTGTCTGGAGAGCCAAATTCTGTCGGAAACTTTGTAGCCACTTTTTTATTCGGTGCATGTAGCTATCCGTTCAAAGTCCTTACTCTTATCACAGACAAATATTATCATCATATATATATATATATATATAAACAGTATCACACAAACATATGTTTGTGTAAAATATCAACGCTTACTCTCGAAAATATGTCCTGTCTCAAGCATCTGAGATGATAGGCCTGCATTTCCAATCAAAACCACAATCAAGAACTGCTGAGGAAGGTTATCCATCAGCAACACATACTTCTTTTGTCAACTGTTGTATCGGTAAATGAGCATCATTTAAAAACAAAGGACAGAGTCGATATAATTCAACACAAACTTGATTATGTCGTGTCTGAAGTCAACGAAATGCTTACAAGGTTCGATAAAGGGAATGCTAACAAAGTGGGAATCCTTGCGGCTTACCAATTATCAGCAGATATTCTAAATGAGATCGAGGACAGATGTGTAAATATAACATCAGCAAATATGAGAAACTTTATGGAAATTAAAGCACCAGCCAGAATTTTTCGTCAACATAATAGCAAAACTTCCAACCGATTAACGTGTTATGGAGCGTCCGTAAGGTTGGATGGAAGTAATTGCAAATGGATCTCATATATCAATTAGCGGATTCTCTTTGATTACTGAGCTGCCAGCATGAGATCTTATAACATCTAATAACGTCGTTCAGTATTTCGAACAACCAGACAACGAACTTAGTGCATGCAGTATTATCAAGATATACACTTGCCTCTGCAACCAAGGAGAAGTGGGTTAGATTGGTACTTTTAAATACTGACGGGTTTTCCAATCAGGACTTGACAAATTTTTTTTTAAATAAAATAAATCGATTGTAAGGTAAACTGTGTTGCTTGTGGCACCATCCTGTTGTCATGTCGCCCAAGTCCATATCTTCCAGTTCGGGCCATAAATAATCGGTAATCATGGCGCGATAACGCTGGCTATACACAGTAACGTTACGTTCGTTGTCGTCGACGAAAAAATATGACCCTATAACTCCGCCAGCATGCAAACCGCACCAAACAATTATTTTGTGTGGATGAAGTGGTGAATGATGAAGCAAATGTGGATTTTCACCTGACCAATAACCCATATTTTGCATATTGATGAACCCATTGAGCCAAAAATGAGGTTCATCACTGAAGATGATCATGCAATGAAACTCATCATCTTAGCGCATCTTCTCCAGAGCCCAATCGGAGCTTCATGTACTTTACCATGATGAAAATGTTGAGTTTACTGAATTAATTGACAATGGTAGTTCGATAATTAGTGAATGGGTGCAAACTCTTTATGTGATCGACCTCTTGTGCAGCAAAAGACTACAAACTTGTGCCCGCTTAAGAAATACAGCTTGCCGGAGCTTACTTTGAAGCACCTTAACCTGAAATTTACTTGGTAGTTCGTAGCAAGTACTCCGTCTGGAGCTGCACTTAAACGAGAAGAAGTCCAATTGGAAAGCTAAATCAATCTTGTCTGCTGAAGATCCAAGAAAACAACTTACTAGCAGAAAAAATACTGAATTCGATATCTTAATGACTTTCTTTAAGGTTTTAAATCTGAGTGTTATTTTTTGATTTCAATTAATTTTAATTGTTGATTGATACCGACGAAATAAATTCTTTCAACAGTTGAAGCTTGAGATTGACTCATCCAAGGTACTGACAATGGCGAAGAGACGACCAGGTACTGGCGTACCATTACGCGCCCTTCAACAGTTACTGATGTACCATTACGACCATTCATCAGTACATCAGGTCGTATCAATAACTAATGAAGGCAGGGCATGCTTGATTTGGACGAAAACGAATCCACACTATTAGTGAGAATATCAATCGGGCGGCAAAATATCTTCGACGCAGACATAACTTTCTTGGTGAATGCAACTCTCGCTTATCACATTTGCATGTGATAACATATTGCACTGTTTCCACAAAATTTGCTGATTGCGTTTCTCGTATCTCAAATTTCTTTGACCCAAAAAACATACTAGTGGAGTGCGCGTTTCGTTCTTCGATATTCAAAAATAAAATAAAGTCACTATTCTTTAAAAAATCAAATCGGAAGGTTGTTATTTTTTTAAGTTTTGAGTTTATGTCGCTGACGTTCACTTATGTTCAAAACAAAAATGTATAAATTATCTTAGCTATTAATATAAAAATTGCATTATTTGGTATTTACTTAATAAAATTAAATAGAATAATTAATTCTTAAAAAATATATTCATAAAAGTTACACAAATAAAGGCAACAAAACGAAAAAAATTAAAGTTATTGCTTGTGCAATGTTGTTTTAAGTAAGTTATGTATAAAAGAGTTGTCCACTTGGACTAGGTGCGCCTCGTTGTTTTAGATCATATTCGGATATATAGATGCTCGTACTCGTGCAAAATCCATCAATTATTCAGCCACTTTGATAGTGTTAAATGAATTTGAACAATCAGATTTTGCAAGGCTAAAAATGCAATTAGAAGATTTATTACCATCTAAAAATTCATAACTAATTTCGATTGTGATATCTCATCCTATTACAGAAGAAATATATAGCTATACAAAATCTCTGAATAGTAAAAATGTGCGGAGACACCATAATATGTAAATTTAATCTCAAAATAAATAAATCTATCTATCTATCTAAAAAAAAAATCTAAAAATTCATACAAAAATACAACAAACTTCAGACTACTACGGAATAGGATTTTCCGCAATATTAACACGACTTCCTTGTGCATTCCTCTTCTTAAATTGAGCTATTGATATCTCGAAAACGATACATAAGAATTTAAAAGCATGCACAATAAATTTGTAAACATCGAATATATATTTTGTTAAGGAAATATTTAAATATTTTCGGAAGCAGAATTTATTGTGTCCAAATACAACAAGATCTAGATTGATGTAGATTGTGATCTGTATGGAAAGTCAATTGACAGAAGCAAATATTTTAACTTATCCACGAAATATCTCGTTCAAAGTGTGTGTTTTTTTTTAGCATTCTAACAATCGTTGCTGATCTAATAAATACATAAACAAGCAAATACCAAGCAAAAACCAAGCAATGAAATTTGTGTAACATAAATACTAGTTTCCGAAAACCGAAACTTAATAAGATATCAATAAAATTGACCAAACTTACGTTAATATCATTATACACAATTGGAAGCTCTCCATGTCTTTCTTTCACAATTCTTCCATTATCATGGTCTTCATTTGTTGAAGGATTATCCGGCAATTCAGCACTTTCACCATTTGTGTTTCGGTTCTCTGACATTTTGCCAATCAAAGTGGAAATTTCAAGAGTTTTCTGAAATATTAAATACCACGATGTACATAAAATTATAATGTGAATTACACAGGTTAGCGTCTATGTTCTATTTATATGTCGATTATGGTTTTTGCACAAGTATTAAAATATTTTTTTTTTTTCAAATCCTCAAACAAGTGAAGTAGATTTAAATTTCTAACAATATAAGGCGCTTTAAACTGTTTATTTTTTTTTCACAAAATCACCTTTTAAATGTATAGAATAACTGATACCTTTATCGATTAAGCAGGCTACGTCTCGAAATTTGAACAAAACTCAGAAGATGACAAGTAAAAGAAGTTTTATTTTTAGACTGCACACATATACATAGGTTTTTTTTGCACCAGGTTTTTCTTTTTGGACAAATCTTAATATCTATTTTTAAGTAGTACATTAAGATATGTTTGTATACTACAATATTGAATGCTTCCAATTACAAAACTGATAAAAATTCAAAATAAAATATATTTTCTTTAAAAATAATTTTTTATTTGATATATATTTTGGGCATACGATTCACTGACTCAATATAGGAACGAGTGAGTACAATTCTACAGTCACTTCCTATTTACCAATGCTATAATGGTAAATTAAAAGACTATTCTTCTAAAAAGACGATGTGAAAGTATTTTCCACACTATGTTCATTATAACAGATCTATTTATTTGTGTGTTAGCTAGCTGATATCCATAATTTTCACAAGCATCCATTAATGCGCCCTATTAAAGATTTAACATGGCTGTAGCATGACTTCTACTTGTTTCATTCGAGTACCACGCAGCAAAAAATTAGAAGCAGAAGTTAGGTCAATTGTCTTGTTATAGGAGGGTATAGCTTGGCATTTTTTAGATCCTCGTTTAACCGCAAAACAAGCTCATCTAACTCATTGTGCGGTTGAAATAAGTAGAGTTGTACATCATCTTACGAGCTAATGGCAAATTGCTTATGTACAGGCAGAATAAGATGGGGCCCAATATAGATCCCTGAGGAACGCCACGCTTAAGGAATCTTAGCGCAGAACGTTTGTCTCCAACAACGACTCGTTGTGATCCGTTATCTTTTCATAAGTTTAATGACCCTGTCACCAAAACCAAAAAAGTTTCGCTGCTTCCGGCAGAGAATGGTATAATTGACGCTGTCAAAGGTCTTTGAGAAATCAAGATGGCAAAGCAGATTTATATTGCCGTTATCAAATTTCTCTCTCATGTCGTCCATGATTTTAATCATTGCAGATGAGCATCTGTGGCCACTTCTAAAACCTGATTGAAAAGGATGCAACAAGGAAATTAGAAGTAAGTGATCATGGATTTGCCTTGATAAGACTCTCTCAAAGACCTTTGATAGACAGGGTAAAATGCTTATTGGTCAGTTGTCATTGGCGCTAGACGGATTAGGTTTTTTTGCAAATAATATCAATTTTGCGGATTTCCAGGCAGATGGAAATGTTGAGGTCATTATGAGTTGATGATGTGCGTCAAGTGACTCTTGTGGGAGAACTTTTTTTATAAATTGAAGTGACAAGCCACCTTCTCTGGCAATGTTCGATTTTATCTTATTGTTCTTGATCTTATTGACCAATGATCTCATTTTCGGTGACCACCACGAATTTGACTTGACCTTCAATGGATCTGCTAGACATCGCAATACTATCAGCACAGACTATCGTAGAATCATTGGATAAGAAACTTTCACATCCATTTCGTCCAAATCAAGCACGCAACCCTTATTATTTTTAGCCCTAATGCCAGTTTTATGTAGATTTCTCCACAATGCCTTCGGGGGAGGGTAGTGCTCAACTTAGATGAAAAGTAATGACATTTAGAGGCACAAACCGTGCATGTAGCGGCATAACGTGCTGCTTTATCAAAAGCGATTCCGTTTCCATTTGCTATAAAGCCGGTTCCTTTTTTTAAGTGCGGTAATGACCTCTTCAGAATATTAGAATAGGGGCAGATATTATTTCATTTATACATTTTAAAGATATCCAAAGATCACCTGGAAATGGTTAAGTTAATCGTTGGGGTCTGCCGTTAAATTACGGCTCTCCCAAGGAAACACATTTATTGTGGCTTGGATGGCATTTTGATCAATAGCCGATAAATCCTTATACTCAAAGAAGTAATACCGTTTTATGCGAAAAAGAGATATCAAGAGTACAAAATCAAAATTCATGCTCAGAGATACCTTCTAAAGAGAGCTGATCGAGCAGTAAAAATATTTCCACTATTATATATTATACGTCTGTATTTCCCTACTGGTTCCTGCATGTCTCATCAATACATATAACGTCAATGCAAGAACCACGAAACAAATACCTTAGGTAATCACGTTTATATCGGTTAAAACTGCGTGAATTAATGTGACCTACCCTAAATCCTTTTTGATGCTTCGACAAAATATTCAACATGGTGCGAGTTCAACTCATTCTCAAGTGAGCATGCAGATCAGTCGTTCAAGTAAATAGTTAAGCATTACATTTTTCTTGCTTGACTCATATATGTCCACAGTATTTATTATTAAACGTAAATTATCTCATTGATGTTCTTAATTTTGAACCTCAATATTTGTAACTTTAGAATAAAAATGAAAATATTAAACGGCAATGGAACTTATTGTGATATTTTGGACAGAATGTCAATTTATTGTTTCCTGGTATTACCCAAAGTTACCACTATAATGCAAAGAAAAAATTCCAAAAGATTAAAATCGAGTTTAATAATGTAACTTAACGAATGACTTAACTATCTTTAAGATTGCAATAGAAGCAAAATGTACAAGCTGAACTATTGTGCATTTGTGTATTCCCTATTGCTCCTTCCGCTGTAGCTTTTATCATCAATCAATATACCAATCGTCAAGCTTATATTATTTTTGTTACCTTTGTGTAATAAAGACCAAGACCAAAGACCGACGTTTCAAAACAAATAATTACATGGAGTCGGAAGTGAAAGAACATAGAAATAAAACAAATAAAACAAAAAAAAACACGGCAAAACCATTATATTGCGCAAATTAAAATAGATTTAATAAAAAATAAACACAGAAATGTCAACCATGTGTGCTTAACCCCAGCAACTTCGCTTCATGATGGAAAAATTCAAAAAGGAACAATAATAAAACCGCGGAGACCGAAACAAGGAAAATAACAACATTCTTGTGACTTGTTGGCACAAAAGCATCGAATATTTTTAACACATTGTCTTCGAATCATGTGTGACAGAGTTGAAATATAATTCCATTGTTCATTCATATTTTGCTAAGTATGTATTGAAATAATTTTTATTCAGGTCTGGTTCATCAACAATAAACCCAAAATACGATCAGGAATTCCAAAAAGAATGGCTGGAAGAACCACTATTCAAGAACAAATATATGCGGACTGCTACAAACGAGCAAATCGGCATTGGGAAGACCTTGTGAAACCACACACCAACAAGCTATTTTTTTCGGCCACTGATCCTGATGGCAGTCGAAAACAGAAACGAAAGTAGTTAAGGCTGCCGAGTAAAAGCTGTCAATTTGTATGGCCGAGCAAAATATTGCGAAATAGTCCATTAATCACTTGGTAGATCTATTAAAATCCTTAAATTTAGGGGCGCATCCGAACATACGTCTACATCATACAAAATGCGCCAAAAAAAAAAATAACTGAAGTTTTATAAGAGATTCGTAAACACTCAGGAATCTGGATGAAAAATAGTTTTGGTGGATGACAGTACTGATGTCAGTAATAGAAAAAATTTAGCATTGCTCGCAGATCGAACTGGATGCCAGAGACTGCAGTGCTCAGGCTATCTACCAATGTTTTATGGACTGTATTATAAAACACTTCGATAAGGCCAATTTCATGTATTCCTAACCGCCATGAATTGCATATGCCATAGTGGATCGCTTGCTGCTTGTGCTGCTATTAAGGAGAATTTTTGCGATCTATATGCTCATATAGTACTAAAAGCGCCAAAAGATGTGCTCAATAAGATAGATTCAGAAAAGTTTCAAAATATCATGTAAGCGAATGTTAAAATTAAGTATTAAGCCCGATTCGCAACGCTGCGCTTTGGCTGCGCCGCGTTGACAACTTTAACGCGAAGCGTTTTAGGTGCTTTGACATTTGTTTTGACAGTCAGCTGTTTGCAAAAACACTTAAATAAATATTCAATTTTCGTGGTTCAGGTAACGAGGCGTGAAAATATTGCTTCAAAAAGTATAAGTTAAAATTATTCCTAACACGAAACTGCATTTCTTAACTAAGAGTGATTTAACAGATAAATTCTTGGTTGGAACTATGCAAAATTCCGTCTTGGGCTTCTGTATATTTCCCAGTTTGGTTGAAAAAAAAAATAGAAATTTTTTGTTCACGGTATGATAAAAAATTATCTCATATATATTATATCCTTGGAACGAGAACGATAACTTGGGCGCCAAAAATTGATAACGGTTTTTTGTAGAGGGGTCAAAAACAAGCATTTTTTACTATGGGAGGGGGGGGGGGGTCTATCTCGCACCGTTTAGGAGGTAGGGGCAATTTAAAAAATGACTTAAAATGAAGAAAAAAACACAACAACGGCAACACTTACAATAAAGTACTATACCGGTTTTGAAAGCCAGAAACATGGTCTTTAATCATGGGTTTAAATTAAATAGTAAACTTAAATAGTTTTTGAAAAATTCGCATGCAAACTCAAATTTTTGATAAAAAAAAATTAAAAAAACAAGTTTAGCACAATTTTTTTTCAAAATTGTGAAATGAAATGCTAAATTTGCTTATTTTAGTCAATGCTTGTATCAATTCTGAATAGAACACAAAAAACCGAATGGCTTTATGTCATCTAGTTTTTGAGAAAATTGAAAATTACTATTTTTGTTTTGTGACATTTAAGTAGTCTTCCTTTAAGGTAACCGAATGAATAATCGATTAAATGTCCGGTATGCGTCTATATCAATAGTTTTTTTCAAATCAACAGTACATGGGTGGCCCGCTTCGCGGTTTAAAGGAATTCAACTTTCTTTCCGTAGTCAGTCCACGCTCACGCGACTTCGTCGATCCGCTCAGTGTACCTGTTTTTGCCTGGCAGGCGCCTATGTCGTGAATACTCTCCATAAAATTTGTATGTACTTACGTAATATGGAATACACTTAATAATGATGCAAAAATATAACCGATCAAACTTTGAATTTTGTACCGTTGGTTTTTTCTTACACATGTGGTAAAGCTCATTCTGTGTTCCTTAGTTCGAACCGAGTGTTATTTTTTGTGAATAAGCAATGACAACTAAGCATCCTCTAATCCATCCTAAACTAAATAACTTTTCGGTATTTTGTTCATTCGGGGATTTGGTATCGACCAACGAAAAGAGCATCGATTTTTAGGAAGAAATTGATCTGATTCTCCTCTGACCTCCTCGTGGTGCATTATGGATAAAGCTAAATGATTTGCTAAACTTTACTTACAGAGATGAACCTATCATTAACATACTATAAATACTAAAAGTATTGACGTAAATACCAAAAAAACAAAAAATAGTTTTAGTAGATCTCAAATTTCTCAAAAACTAGAAGACATAAAACCATTCGGTTTTTTGTGTTCTATTCAGAATTGATACTTGCATTGACTACAAAAAGCAAATATAGCACTTGATTTCACAATTTTGAAAAAAATGGTTAAAACTTGATTTTTTAAATATTTTTATCAAAATTTTGAGTTTGCATGCGAATTTTTCAAAAACTATTTAAGTTTACTATTTAATTTAAACCCAGGATTAAAGAACATGTTTCTGGCTTTCAAAGCCGGTTTAGTACTTTATTGTTAGTGTTGCCGTTGTTGTTGTTTTTATTTTTTTTTCCATTTTAAGTAATAAATAATTGGTAACTTATATTTGGAGGAAATTTATTTCAATTTTGTGGCTGCCTTCTCGTCACATTCAGTTACCATTCAGTTATATTTACGTAAAAGAACTTTCTTCTTTTCTTTATTCCAATTACCAGGTTATTCTACATCAATTAATATTTTGTAACTTACGCCTTGTGTTTCCTTTTCTTTGTCAGGATTTTTTTTTCACTTGAAAAAAAGTGTGTTTAATGGCGACTGTCGAGGCAAGTTTTGAAAAGCTCCCCGAGCAAATGGAGAAATCAAACCATCGAGAAAGGATTGGAATTCAGAATGGATTCTTTGGCATAAAACATCACAAAATTTTTCTACGATTCATTGAATGAAGTTAGTTTCAAAATGTAGTTCTCCAGATATGAAGATTTGTTCAAGGTGGACGGGGAAAAGCTGGACGACTAAGCTAAAGTCAGGCTACTTATGTGCAAGCTTAACTCAGTAGCACATGAAAAATATACTAATTATATTTTGCCAACAAACGCCACGGGAGTGAGTTTCAATGACATCGTAAGAACACTTAAGGACATTTTCTGCTTAAAAGATGCCGTTGCCTGCAAGTAGTGAAATCAAGTATCGAAGATTTTATCTCATACGCCGCATTCATCCTAGAAGCGCTTCTTATCACAAAACTAAAATCATCGCAAAATTTCAATGCGATATTGAGAACAAAAATTAGCAGTATAAACATCCTAGGTATTGATTTTCGATTCGAGTCCTTGAATGATTTCGGCAATATTACTTCCTGTCACCACCTTAAATTCAAATATATCATCAGTATACCTTCGTGCTTAATTTGTGGGTTCATAATTTGATTGGTTAGAATTATTGCCTATGAAATGATCAATAAGTGTATTAGGATCAAGTGCACAGTCCAGTTTATCATTTGTTCCTCCTACTCCTCCTACTCCTACTAGGTGTTTCGAGGTGAGTCGTCCATCTTAGCTTCGAAGCGTAGAAATTTTTCCTTGCCAGATAAATTGCTATGGCCTGATTTCGAGCACGCCAATTATAAACATTGAATAAGCAGAGAAATAAAAAAAAACATTTTGAAAAATACAATTGGATGAAAAAAAAGTCAGCACCAAAAGATGAAAACAGAAATAAATAGAATAGAATGTGAAAAGAAATATGAAGAAACAGAAGAACAAAAAGTAGAAAGAGGGAGGAGAGAAACAAACAATTAGACGAGGATAAAAAACGAATTTAATACCAATCAATAACATAATTATAATACTAAAAAGAAACTTATGTAGCAAGAAAAAAAAACAAAAACAGTTTGAGAAAGCCTGAATAAAGCCTTAACTTTGCTGCGACCGGATCAGTCGGAATTCAAGAGACACTTCTCGTGTGAAATAACTACAAATCATGTAATAAATGAATGGATGAAAAATAAAAATACGAAGAAATTAATGACAATCTTTCTAGATTTCAAAAGAGCATTTGGCACGATTGATCACAAAATTATAATAAAGAAGCTTAAGATGTATGTTATTAGGGACATAGAAATAAAATGGTTCCAATTATATCTGGAAATTAGAACACACCGGACTAAGGTAAACAATTGTAAATCTATGATAACATCATAAACATTGACATGGGTGTCCCACAGGGCTCAATACTGGGCCCAATACTATTTATTTTGTACAAAAATGACTTACCAAATGTGCTTAAACATAGCAGGATAGTATTATATGCCGATGATACTTAAATACACGTTGAAGAAAACAAACATGATGAGTGTAAGAATAAATTGGCAGATGATATCAACGAGGAAAATAAATGGCTCAAAATGAATAGACTTAAATTGAATGAACAAAAGACGAAGTGAATGGAAATAAACGGAATTCTAGACAATAACCTTCACTTAAACGGACAAATGTTTGAAAAAGTGGATCACATAAAATATTTAGGAGTTATCATTGATAAGGAACTTAGTTTCAACAAACACTTCAAGGGAATTAGAAACAAAATGGACTATATGACTGCGGTAACTATATAGAATACTATTGAGATGACATCATTAAGTAAAAACGAATTCTACTCCTTTCCGACAGAAGCGCGTAATCTACAAAAGAACTCATGGCGTATTTGGTAGACAATGGTCTCAACTGGTTTGCACATGGCAACCCTCACATGGAAAACAGTACGTGAATCACTCATTTCACGATTCGGGCCAGCCGTTGCTAACCCACTAGTTGAGGCTCAACACCGCTTCCTCAAAACGTCAGATTCCATCACCACCTGCTGCGAAGATAAAATGCGTCTTCTGTGCTCTGTCCAGCTTGCAGATATCGATGTCGTCGCCCAATTAACGGAAGGTATGCCTCAACGGTACCGTGGGTTTCTGCTATGTGCAAAGCCTAGTACATCGGTCGATTTGCTTGCAATTGCACTACAATTGGAAGCCACAGTCGGATGGCAATCAACATCTTTACCGAAATCACCACCTGTCTTACAAAAGCGTCGAGAAATCGTACTGGCTACTCAACTAAACGTAAGGCAGCGATTCAAACAAAAACCGCCGAGTCCTTGTCGTTACTGTGCACAGATGGGAGAAACGCAATGGCATTGGAAACGTGAGTGTCCGCGAAGAAGACAACAGACGACCGATAGCGAACAACCAGGAGCGACGTTAACAGCAGAGACCCCGAACTCCGACAACAACCCTGTTCAGGAAAACTTCCTGGGCGGTTAGCTGTGCGGATCAACGACACACCAACACGTGCAATCATCGATTCTAGCAGCACGATAGATGTCGTCAATTCATCACTTGTCAACCAGTTCAATATTCGTACTGATCCGCACTCAGCTATCGCCATAACGCACGTAAACGGCAAAACAAAAAGCGACGGCCGCCTCACTCTTCGTCTTACAATCGGCTCGATTACCCGCAAAATGACATCTCATGTGTTACAGCACTTACCTCACGACTTCATCATCGGCCTCAGCACGGGTAAGCTATTTGGTCTACCTTTTGGGCTTAAGAATGCGCCACGCACTTTTCAGCGAATCGTGCGACAAGTTCTCGGTGACTTGATCAACAACGGCGTCATACCCTACCTAGATGACATCATTGTCTACAGCAGCGATATCAGAGGACATGCCAACCTTCTACGTGAAATCTTCAACCGTCTAACAAGTGCAAACGTGAGACTGAGACGTGAGAAATGCTGCTTTGCGCAACCTGAAGTGCAATTCATAGGATACATCATTTCCAACGGAACAGTTCGCCCATCACCGGCAAAACGTGTTGCAGTCCAGGAATACAAAGCTCCTACAGATGTAAAATCATTACAACGGTTTCTTGGCTTAGCAAATTACTATCGACGACGGATCAAAGACTTTAGCACGATAGCGGAACTTCTAACTCGGCTAACAAAAAAGGAGGCAAAATTCGTGTGAGATCCCCAACAACAGCAAGCATTCAAGGAAATTAAAGAAGCACTAACAACAACGACCGTTATAGCTATCTTCAGAAGTGATCGAGAAGTTTTCCTTTACACGGATGCAAGCACCGTAGGCCTCGGAAGAATTCTCATGCAACCAGGAGATGATGGACAGAAGCGGGTAGTGGCATATCATTCACGTCGCCTGAATACGCACGAACAACGATACCACGCAACAGAGTTGGAATGCCTTGCAGTTGTTGACGCTATGGAACGATTTTATGTGTACAGTCATGGTCGACATGTTGACATCTACACGGATCACTCTGCACTTCAGTGGCTTTTCCAAGTGAAGAATCCCTCCAACCGACTTTTCAGAAGGTGAACGACTTTCCGTCTACACGTACACCATACACCATAGACCTGGGAGACTCAACACGGCAGCAGACGCCTTGTCCCGACAACCTGTATCGCTACTCATTGGAATGACTGAACTTAAGCGTGCTCAAGAAGAAAACCCTTCGGATGACCCTTTGGTCATGAGGGATACACAAGGATTAGAAGTTCATCTTCATCGACAACGAGGTGCATCACAGTATGTGGTTCTAAAGAAACTTCGACTCAAGGTTTTACGACACTACCATGACGAGTATGGCCATCCGGGAATATTAACAAGTCAAAAACTGATTTGTGGACATTACTGGTGAAAAACGGTGAGCAACGATGTGCACTCCTACGTGCAAAGCTGTAAAACCTGTCAATTGGTTAAACCAAGTAATCGACCAATTCTGGGTAATCTGCAACCAATCCCAACACCGAAGGCACTCAACAAGGTCTGGGCTATCGACAACATAGTCATGGGTTCGTCCTCTTCTAATACAGAAGAAAAATATATTCAACTCGTTATTGACCATCACTCAAGATACGTTTGGGCTACAGCGACAGCGTAACAGTAGCAACACCTTAATCCAAATCATTAGGGACATCTGCGCTGAGGTTAGAGCACCAGAAGTTCTCATCAGTGACAGAGGGCCAAACTTAACATCAAAGCGTTTCCGTCGATTTCTGCGTGTATCATCAATCAAGCATCAACTAACCTCGCCCTACCATCCACAGGCAAACGGTTTGTGTGAAAAGGCCAATGACACAATTGTCCGTGGACTGCGCTTAGAAGTCATCAACGCACCAGCAAGGAGTTGGACTGATCTACTACCAATAGTTGTTGCAAATTACAACCGAACACCTCATAGTGCAACTGGGCTCTCACCGCGATTTCTCCAATTCGGTGTACGCTCAGATGCTGCCAAGGACAACATCACACCAGAAGAAGCACTTACCGAAGCTGTAAGGCGATCGGACTCAGGTAAAGCGTTACGTAAGAAACAACATGATGAAAACCACTCGTAATCTGGATTAGAGGTCGGTGACCTCGTCGTACGGAAGATTGCGGACAACCACCCGTCACGTAACAAGTTATCACCAACCTTCGCCGGACCGTTCGTTGTACTTCGAACACTAGGCCCTGAAAAATTCCGTATTGGATTCATCGTGGGTAATCAAATTACAAACATAACCTCAGCACATTCATCACAATTGCAGCGTTTTCGGCCACGTACCGAAAACCTTTTAACGTCGGGGGAGTGAGATGACATCATCAAGTAAAAAACTCTACTACTACAAAAGAACTTTTTCGAAATATCATTGTGATGACATTCGTTCAACGCTTCCTTCTTCAACGTGCAACCTTCGTGAGCGGACGTAGTCCTAAGTAATAAAATAAATAACACAATAACTTAACCTTTTGTATTTTATTTTATTATATCGGCGTCTCACTATAATAATACCACACTTTGACTACTGTGCCTCTTTACTATTTTTATTCTGCAACCACGGGCATATATAGTAAGTAGACTTAAAAAACTACAAAACAAAGGAATGGACAATACTAAAGTGCAACAGAATGACACTGATAACATATGACATCGAAGCGCTCAAATGGTTAAACATAAAGCAAAGACTACAGCTGAACACCCTACTTGCGGTTTTTCAACATAAAAATGGGTAATGCACCAGTATATTTAACTTACAGGTCCACTTAAGCTGGTGAAGCTCAACCTTACCAACTTCGTTATGTTAAAAACTACAGACTGGAGAAAACAAGGAAAACAAGATTTCAAAATACTTTGATGATAAAAGGACTAAAACTTTTTAATAAATAATGAAGTGAAAATTGAAACAAATCGCGGTTTATTCAAAATGATTTGTGAATTATATATTTTGTAGAAAAATTATGAATTCATAAAAAAATGTTCTTATAAAGGTATATAATATAAATTTAAAAAAAAATCGTTGATAATTCTTTTCTGTCATCGGCTGGTGTATGCTATTCAGAAGATCTTCGCTGTCAATCCTGCTGGCAATTGACTCCGCTTCCATTTTCGCGTTTGCATTGAATCGTTGCGTGAACATAAAGAAAATCATTTTTCGACGTTTTATTGAAGTCCTTTTCTTAGAATATAGCGATTTCGTATTGTCAGACAATCATGTTCGAATACTGGTTGGTTACCTCTGGGTGCTTCAGTTGCTTAAGCTCTTGTAGTTGTTACATTTGATTTTCAATATGCAATTGCAAGTAGCTGATCTGCCCTGTGCAATCTTTTTATGCGGCGATGCGTTTCTTAAAGCAATTATCTCTCTGATAATCGCGTCCATTTTTTCACGAACAGTGTATTCGTGTGAAAAAATGTTCTTCCATGGTTATAAGACGGCGCAGGGTATGTACCCCTTGCTCCTTTTGGGGGATTCCTTGTCTGTTCTCAATTGTGCTGGAGAGCCCAAGAGCTTTTGCTGAATGCGATGGTAGGGGTTGTGTTATGAATCAATTGTTTGATCAGGTTCGTCTGTAGACCTGTGCCCTTATCGTGAGCTTTGGCACTTGACATTGTATTTGTATGTTATTTTAATGAATTTTTGTGTTTATATTTTTATATAATTTTAATATTTTTGTTTGTTAATACCAAATATTTGGTGCACTATTTACACAAAAACACTATCAGCATTTATGCAAAGTTGGAGAATAACGACGATTGCGATTTAATATTTAAGGGTAGAGATATAGCCTTTAAATAAAATATGCTTACCGCAAAGAATAAAATACATCTACTCCATGTGTGTGTAAGTTACTTGATGTGAATCTAAGGAGATTATTCTTAATGGAGCAATAGAACCGCTTCAATACCCGCTACCAAATCCAAGCGATATATTTTCAAAACTGGGAAAAAGCACGGCACTTACACGCCTCGATCTGTCAGACGCTTATTTACAAGTCCTTGTAGACGACATGTCGAAGAAACTTTTAACAATTAAAAGTCATAAAGGGTTATTCTCATTCAATCGCTTGGCACCAGGGGTACATTCAGCTCCATATGCATATCAACAAATCATGGACACAATGCTAGCTGGAATATATGGAGTTACTGCGTATTGAGATGATATCATCATTAATGGAAAAGATAGTAACAAGCATATCAAAACAGTGCTGTCCTGCAGCGTTTGGAGTTGGAGTACGGTTTTCGCATTTTAATTGAAATATGCACCACTTTTGTCAACATAAATCAAATACCTAGGACACATCATCGATAAAAATGGATTACGTCAATTCCAGCACCAGAAAATATTAGTCAACTCAGATCGTTTCTCGGCGATATCAACTATTATGGGAAATTTGTGAAAGAAATCGACAAATTACTGTTTCAAGGAAGTAAATGGGCGTATTTGAGATGAAATATAATGCCTTCTTGAAAATGTTGATTCTGTGGCTTTGCTTTTGGAAGTTGGTTCCGTGGTTTTACTTCTGAAAGTTGGATCCATGGTTGTCATGGGAGTGTCGTCGTCCTCGTCGTTGCCAACATTCCAGCTCTCGTGAAATCCTACAGGGTTTCATTAAATTTAAAAGCGGCTAGCTTTATGGCAGGTCGGCGAACGGACTTCAGTCGTACGAACTTGTCCATCCGGTACGGTGACAACTTTGGTGATGATCCCTTTTTGCCATTGACTTGTTGTCTGCGTGTAGTCGCATATGATAAGTAGCTGATCCTCCTGCCGTGGAGGCACTTCTAGATTTCATTTTGCACGTGTCAGATTTTGTGCGATTCTCCACTGCTTTCGGAGGTAAACTCGATTTTCATCTATCAATTATTAATCGTTGCCTTGAATTGAGGAGAAAATTATTCGGTGTGAACGGCTCATCTTCCTTTACGGTTAACGGTAGTTCCGTCAATGGCCGGCTGTTGGTTATATTTTCGATTTCTATCAAAACACTTCGGAATGTCTCCAGTTCCTTCCTTCAGAACTCTTTCTAGTAAGCGTTTGACACATTGAATAAGGCGTTCCCAGCAACCTTCGCCACTTCGATTCGCCGGGCATTTGAAAGTCCAGTCGATATTCTCTTTCATAACATTCCGCTGAATACGCTCCAGATCAAACAATCGGTTCTCCTTCAATAAAATTAGTGCTGTTGTCACTACGGGTTTTTACAGGAGTCCCACGGCGGTTAAAAAAGGTTCTCAAACACAGCAGAAAGGCATCTGTCGACCAATCCTCCGAAACTTTTAACATACACAGCACAGCTCTCTTCTTCTACCGACAACAATCTGGAATGGTAATATGATCTGGCGGCAACTGACCCATCAATGGCTTGTCTCCTTACCTTTAAAGATGATGCAAAGAGTTCACTTCTTCTTAACTATGATAATTTTAGTACAGCACTAATGTGTTGTTGTCATTGTCATTGATTGTTATATGATCATTCCGGTGGTGAAACTCCTGATGAAAATAATACATTATAAGCCGTGATACTATATGACTTGTCGGAATTTTGATTGGACGACGTGCATCAGGGGAAGATAATAGGCGGCATCTAGTCTTCCTTTCACTTTTAATAATCCTTCTTCATCCAGGTATGGCGTGAGTTTATAGATATCACTTGAATTTTTCTACAAGTATGAGCTTGGAAGCTATGAGTTCACCATTCTGGCGATCTGGCTATTGCTTTGTACAAGCGTTTTTGGTGAATCGAAATTTCCATGCGGCAACTCGAAGCAGTCCTAAATAAGACAAAAAATAAGAACAATTCAATAGAAACTCAACCGTGTTGGTTAATAGTAAGACTTGAGCTGGCAATTCTTCAATAACACAAAATTTTGGACCTAAGATCCATCTGGACACTGGTTCAAATCTTGTTGAAATGTGAGCACGTGTGGCTTCATCAGAAACATTTAATTCCGTTGGTAACCACCGCCAATGCAATGGTACTGTGGTGGCGAGGATCTCAGATATTCTTCAAGCAATAAATTTCTTGTATCTTCTTGTTGTTGAGCGATTTTAGAGTACAGTTGTTTTTTAATCGCTCCAAAATGTTATGCGGCCTTATTGCAAGACAGCTTCCAAGAACCGCAGCTTGCAGCTCAAGGCGAGGAATTCTCATTCCCTTTTGTGGTGTACATCTTGTTTTAGCAGAGACGAAGGATAAATGAATTCGTTTTCCTCAAAGGATTCGAAAATAGCCAACTGCTACATATGCACAGGAACTGGAATCGACAAATATATGCAACTGAATCTCCTCAGCGGTTGGCAGTAAAGGTGAGTAGCATCGTTTGATAGCAAATTTTTGACTCCGTGGAACTCCTTACACCAGGTCTTCCACCGGATGCACAACTAATAAGGTAGATGATCATCCCAGCCCACATTTTGCATCCAAGTTGACTGCAGCAACAGTTTGACAAAAACCATGAAATTTACCTAGCATTTCTCTTTTCGTTGGTGGTCGTTTAGCTTCAAGAACCTCTTATACAATTTTGATATTGGAACTAAAAACTCGAATGTGATGTTGTTAATATTCCAGAACGGCCTTTGCTCCTCTCTGTATTACCAAGGAATGTTAGATCGCGTTGAGATTCTTCGCATATTCCGCGCAAAAAGGAGAGCAAATCGTACGAGAGTTTGGGATACTCTTTAGCAATGTATAGTATTTATTGATTTCAGATTTGCACATATTGGCATATTATTCATTCTTATACATTTTGCTCTCTATAATTAGCAAACTTTTTTTACCATATCGAAACTCAAAGACGTTGGTAGAGTGGTATTGTCCTTACGCCATAAAAAAAACAGTTCCATAGCCTTGCTCAACTCTCTTCATAGTATCAGAAAGAATTTTTGTTGAACGAATATCATCATCGGATTCCAGAACTACATTGGAACTTCTTACGCCAAAGTTTTCAATTGAAAAGTATTCTTTGACAAGCTTCTCGATACCTTCTTATGTTTTGGAATGGCAATTTCGCGAAACTCTTGGCTCGCAGCCATCTCCAGTGGAACAAAAGGGTCCAAATGCAACCCATCCCAATTTTGTTCCTGCTGCAATGGGCCTTTCTGGACCATCTTCGACAGTTCCAGTTTACTAGCTTCGTTTTCTTCTTATATAGTAATGTTATGGACAATCGCTCATGGAACATGGCATGGACACTAACACTACCAAGAGGTCCTAATAATACTACAGATAGAAGCTTGAACAACTGGCTGCAATTGAGACTCTGGAGGCACTTCAAAACATGTTTAAGCTCACTTAAACTTTCTGCGAAGACAATTTGTCACATAATGCCCTGGCTGTAGGCAGGAGAAGCCCGTACGATGTTGTTTGACTTGATTCCATTAGAGTGTTGACCACACTGAATACAAGCGTTACTCCTCTGATCAGGCTCAGGACTAAGGAACACGACGGGTCAGTTCAGATGGCATTGATAAACGGCTTTTACTGGCGTTGCCTTGTTGACGAAAATGGGCTATAGGTGAGTGGAAACATTTGGCAGTATTTACGGGCATAAAACTAACCACCCTGGCTAGGGTTTGTATCCAATTAGTAAAATTTTCTACTGTTGGGAACGATGAAATGTTGGAAGCGTGTTTTGCCCATTCGTACTGTTTTGAAGGCGGTAATTTCCCGACGAGTTCACGCAGTAGTGTTGGATTTGCTAATTGGTGGGCACAGATAGCCGATTTGAAAAATGCCACCATGTTACGGATTCAGTTAAGGGAAGGATGTTTTCAAGTACGAGTGTTTGTTGAGCGGACGTGCTAGAGGGCAGCTGCATAGGCATTCGATAAGTCCATTTGGTATCAGTCTTCTTCCAGGCATCTACTTGAGCTTGCAGTTGTCTTAATTCAGTTTTGCTTTGCGATGATTCCTTGCGCGGTTCTTCGACTAAATCTTACTTATGTCTGCGATAAGAGAGGTAAGCTGTTCACTAGAAATAAATACCTGTTTTTCTGGTAGCTTTTCTACTTCGACCATGGTTTTATCTAGTTCGTCGGCTGCGTTTGCATTTGGTTTGTTTTCTATATTGTTGCCGCTTCATAATATTCTACATGTTTTGATGCATCAAATGAATGATTCAAAAAGCAACGATAGCAAATGAAACGCTAAGTTAAAGGATTATATAACAAGTGGTTGGCCATCAACAAAACCAGAAAGGGAGAGTAATCAAGAGTATATAGAATATTTCAACCGAAAAGATTCATGATCATGTTGTAATACCCACAAAGTTCCGCAACCGGGTATTAAACCAGCTTCATCGAGGACACCCTGGAATTGAACGCATGATTTCACTAGCAAGGAAGCATGTGTATTGGCCGAATAATTATATTGAAGAACTAAGTGCATTACAATTGTAGCGGTTAGCCCAACCGGAATCAAGAATGTGTGATTTAGCCTTTTACTTTTTTCCAAATTAAAAAACTTTTATTCAACTTGTGTTTTCTTCTCAAATATACTTATATATAAAGTCCGGTTAGGTAGACCGCTCCGCTGTGTAACCTTTTTTAATCTCCTCATTTTCCGGTTTCGTCGTTGACAGTTGGCGTTGGCGTTAGGTTCTGCCAAGTTTGGAAACAATCCTCTTTTGCTAGGTGCTGCCAGGTTTGGCAACACTCCCCCCTGGCAAGCTTGTCCAGGGTTGGTTTTAAGAACAATACCCTTCGGCCAGATGTTTCGAGGACAAGCTGGGTCAACCACGATTACTATGTAACCTTCTTTTATGGATTTTGTTTTCGAAAAGCACTTCGTTCGTATAGTCAGATCCGTTAGATATTCATTTAGCCATCGGCGCCAGAATCGATTAGCAAACTGTTGGTTGCTGGTAAGCCAGTTTTTTCACCCGAAAGTTTGTCCCCGTTTGAGGTTCCCAGCAGGAAGTGGTTGGGAGTCAATGCATCTTCCCCATCACTACCCAACGGAACATAAGTAAGGGGTCGTGTATTTACTATTTTCTCTACCTCAAACATCATTGTACCTAAAAGCTCATCAGATGGATTTCTTGTCGGAGAAATATTGCTAAGTGCAACTTTCACGGATCGAACCAACCTCTCCCAACTTCCCCTCATATGTGGTGATGCAGGGGGATTAAAATTCCATTTTAGATTTGGGCCAACGAATTCCGAAACTAATTTTGTCACCTCGATTTTATTGACTGCCTCTCTCAACTCTACGCTTGCCCCTCGAAAATTAGTGCCATTGTCGGCATAGATTTCCAGTGGCCAGCCCCTTCGTGCGATGAAACGTTTAATTGCCATTATGCATGAGTCTGCAGATAAACTAAAGGCAACTTCTATATGCACTGCTCGGACAGTTAGGCAGGTTACCAAAACTCCCCAGCGTTTTTACAAATGTCTTCCAACTTTGACGGAAAGTGGTCCAAAGTAATCTATTCCTATGTAGCAAAATGGTCTCGTGAAGTGTTGTAATCTGGCCGAGGGTAAGTCACCCATCAGGGGTGGCTCGGGAACACATCGATTGTTTTTGCAGCGTTGGCATTCTTTGGCCACGCTTCTTACTAAAACCCGAAGCTTCGGTATGTAGAACCTTTGACGAAGTTCGTTAACTACTGTTTCGGAGTTCTGGTGGCAAAATCGCTGGTGGCAATCGAAGACGATCAGTTTCGTAATTTGACTTTGCCTTGGCAGAATAAGTGGGCGTTTTGTACACAGCGGCACTCCTGGCGTTCCATCTATTCGGCCCTTAATCCGCAAGAGGCCATGCTCATCCAAGTAAGGGGACAGCGTATAAAGCGGACTCGATTTGTGTAGTGTTGACTTTTCTGTGTTGGTGCTATTGTTGTTCCTCTATAGGATCGCTATTTCTTCAGAGAAAGCTTCATTTTGGCACATCCTTATCAAATATTTTTCTGCGTCCTCAAAGTTGGTTGGTAGTAAACATTTTGACTTCTTATCCGCGTTCTTTTTCCTTGAAGCCCTTTGTATAAAACTATAAACTTGTGCCATGGTTCGCATTAGTCTTGTCCAGGTGTTGAATCTTGATACGTCTATGACACTGGAATTTTCTTCGATGAGATGTAAATGAGTATGTCTCACTTCTTCAGCTACCACTTCGAACTTAACCACTTCTCCTGGCCAATTTTCTTTAGATCCGTACAAGAACTGTGGACCACGATACCAACGGCTTATCGAATGGAAATCATTTTTACAGTTCCACTTTGTGGCCTCGTCAGCCACATTCTCCTTGCTAGGAAGCTATTTCCAATTCTTTACCTCTGTTTCTTCAAGAATTCCTCCTACTCTAAAGGCGACAAACTGCTTATACTTGCGATGATCCGAGTTGATCCAACTAAGCACCGTTCGAGAGTCTGACCAGAAATACTTCTCGCTTATCTCAACTGAGTGACCTTCAGATATCATCGGTGCTAGTCTCGTGTCCAAGACTTCTGCTTCCAATTCAAGTCTGGGTATAGAAATCATCTTTAAAGGGGCGACCTTTGTTTTGGCGGCAACCAGACTGCACTCAATGGCCTCTTCGTAAGATACTCGAAAATATCTTACAGCAGCGTATGCAACCTCACTGGCATCAACAAAGACATGCAACTGTAAGGAATGATTTCCGTTGAACGACAGTCGCGTAAGATACGGTCACTCAATCACGATTCTTTCGACTGATGGGATGAGGCTCTACCATGTGCACCACTTTTCAAAATGTTGAGAATGAATTTTTGATCCCATTCAACTGCAGAGCTCCAGACTTCTTGTAGCAGTATTTTTAGTGATATTAAAAAATTTGCTATTAATCCCAGAACCCGAAGCATTTCCCTTTTAGTCGGCCAGACTCCTTCGATTATAAGTTTGAATTTTGGGTTATGAGTCTTCAGTGCGAAAGAGAATGAGTCAGAAAATTGCAACCACCATATTCCAAGAATTTTTTCAGGGCCGGAGATGATTCGCCGTCTTTTTATAGCTTCGTCGTAGCTTGATGTCTTTTCCTTGACGCTACCGAGTACCTTTGAAGAATTCGACATAAAATTGCGAATATTGAAACCAGCTTCATTGTGTATAAATATGACGTCTTTCACCAGCTGAATGGCCTCCTCTTCGGAGTCTACACTGTCGAGATAATCATCAACATAGTGTCTCTCTATAACAGCATGTGCTGCCCGAGGATGTTTTGCTAGGTAATTGCTTGCGTTCCTGTTCTTCACAAATTGTGCACAGAAGGGCGAACATGTCGAGCCAAACTCCGGGACTTTTTACCCCAATGATATGCACCATGAGACAGTGCGCCTTAACGGCCTTATTCCCCCTGAAGCTTTTCTCTATTTAGATAGAAAATGTCTGGTCCAGAATAGATTAGCGGTGCCGTTAATCTTCCACGTTGGTCGAAAAGCTGTGGACGGGCTAGTCACTTACGACCAAGACGTCGCAAGTAGCTCACCGAGATCCTCAGGTTCAGGCGGTATCAGACCGCGATAGAGCGGATGTCGAAAGGCAATACAAGAACTTTTTGTGACTGGATGGAGAATGATCTCTGTCGTTGTATACTTCTGACTCTGAGTGCCCTTAAGGCAATTAAGATAGCATGTACTGTCAGCTGTGGCGGCTTATATATGTATATTTAAGGTAGTGTTAGTTTTTTAGGATAATTGTATGATAATAGTTAGTTTTAATGTTATTAAGTTAGGTTAAGATTTTATATTTTAGATTAGTTTTAAGTTTAGTTTTAGGTTTAGTTACAAAAATAAAAGTCCATATACTAAGTTTTTTCCAAATGTAAAATTTTTTTCTTAGTTTTTTTTTTATAAGTTAGAATAATTTTAATTATAATAAATAGTATTAAGTCGAAAGACATATTTTAAGTTGTAAAGTTTATCTTAGAGCGCCAGCAGAGGGCCAGTAAGTTATTTAAGAAATAGTTAAGTTAATTAAGCTAGATTTAAGCATTTTTTGTCTAGCACGTAAGGTCATGAATTAATCAAATAAAAATGCATTTAAATTGAAAAATTGAATGTCGAGCCAAATGTCATAACTTGCATTATATATTCTTCAATTTCCTTGGTAAATTTGTTCCGCCACAGAAAGCGTTGCGCGTGTTGATCGCATTTGCAAATTCATACTTGATGGAACATCTCCTTTATGTCTCCGCAGATTGCAATTCTTCGCTCTTTGAATCGAAAAATCACAGAGAAAAGAGAGGGAACGATATCTGGGCCAGAAAGGAGCATTGAATTTAACGAAACATTATCTACGCAGGCACCTGGAAAATGACTGGAAAAACTGGAAGGTACCAAACTGGGGAAACATTTTTTTACAGCTCGCTCTTCGTTAATTTTCTGGCGTATTGTTTTTTCACATACTCTTCGATTTGAGTATGTAGTGTGTCATGAAGTTTCAAATCCTTCAACATTCTCTCCTCGAGACATCAATCGGCGCTCAGCCATCGAACATTTCAATCTTTATTTTCTGTGATGAGTCTTCTGTACGATGTTTATTGGAAGTCCATTTTAGACACAACGGTTGAATTTCTCCTTTAGATTCTAGGTCAGCTTCATCAATGAGCGATATCGAAGAGCCCTCGTCCAAAAATGCAAACGTATTAATTTTTTTATTGTTGTTATGTAACGCTTTCGGTACTTTTTTAAATAGAATGCATTTTTCATTTGTTTTGTGAAAATAATTCGTTTGTTCCGTTAGTTTTTTCCTGTAAATCATTTGCGAAATTATGAAGCATTCTGTGATGTTTGTAAGTGCAACCATTGATACCACACGCCTTGTTCACATTACATCGACTGCGTCCATGGGCTCGAAAGCAAGTTCTGCATATCGAACTTCGTTTAACGGACTCCCATATTTCCTTGAGGTTCAATTTAAAAAAATCCTCACATTGATCAAACCGTTCTGCAATTTTGTTGACACACTGGGCACGGGCGTGATGTTAAATTCGATGATGTTTGATGCACGTTTATGTTTAATTCTCCTCTAGCGGAGCTCCTTCCTGTTGTGTTCATTGGTTTAGAATTGTTAATGGTGCAACCATAGAGGCAGAATATGCCTTGTCCGCCAACCAAGAATTATAGACTGAAAGATCAACTTCAGTCACACTCCGAGAGAAGGAACCCCAATCCAAGCGAAGAGCCGGTGGTAGTTTGTTTACGAGTTCCCTGAGCAGACTCGGGTCAGCTTAATGTTTATGTAGACCTGTGGCCTCCATGACCCCACATATGTTTTCAACAGCAAGGGAAAATTTGATGATAGACTGCAACTGATCTTCGCGTGGTGGTGGCTCCTTACGCATCTTTTCTGTTAGCGCGTCGATAATAACGTCCGAATGGCCATATAGTCGCATAAGCGTACTTATGACACCCGGTACTTGTTCCGGCATACACAACCTATACTTAACTGTCTCGATTGCTTCACCTTTAAGGCAACTCTGAAGACGGCGTAGATCACATGAAAGCGTTGTACTATTATACCAACTGATGAAGAGTGGCCAATCCTCTGGGCGACCACTAAAGGAAACTTGTTCTTTTGCCATCACTTGGCGTGCAGCCATTAGCTGTTCGCTAGGTATAAATTGTTCATTAATAAATTCATTGCTAAAAGATGCCGCTGGATTATGCGAATGCATTAGGGGTGTTGAGAAGCAGACGGGTTCAAAGAGTGCATTGGAACGCTATAGGTGTTAGCAGATGCGTTCGTAGTGTCCTTTGGAATGCTATGGGTATCAGCAGACGCGTTCATATGATATTTTATTAAGTCATCTGTGGCAGACGATTTTTTATCGAACGTGACTGTGCTAAACAGGCTTATGGATTCGGAAAATGCATGACGCTTTTAACGCTGACAGGTGGTGGAGGTGGTTGACTAATGGGCTGTGCTACTGTGGGGAATGCATTTGAATAGCGCAATACTGGGGTCGAAACACGCTTGCGAACACTTGCACTTATCTCTGCATATTGTTCCTCCGATGGATTTTCATCTGTTTCGCTGTCGGATGTTTCGGATTCTAGTTGGCGTAACTTTGCATATTTTTTTAAATACTATATATTCATTATCCCTTTTTTCTTTCATTCGTCACTCTTCTTCTACTTATTCAAGAACAAGTGCACGTTCCTTTGCCATTGAAGACTTCCGTGATTTATTGGCACTAGCCGAATTTACCTGACCATTGGCGATACCTTTTCCTAACGGGACGGTCGGTGCAGAATTACATTGATCTTGGGGAGGTAAATGTGGGTTGCAATTCGACACTTTTTTTCGCTAAAGGATGCCTTGCACTTGGGACAATTCCAATCTTAATACTCGACGTCGGCATCTACGCCTACACACTTGAAATGATGCCAGTCACTGCATGTATCGTTCTATACGATTTCTTCATTGTCGACGTTCGTGCACGATTTACAATTAAATGACTGATCGGCGTCTTCCGTTGCAGAATGCGGAATTTTTTTTTTTTTTAATTTTTGATTTCTACTTGGACTTACCTTATGTTCCTCGGACTTGACGGTCGCTGTGCGCTTTTAATATTACTGTTGTAACGCCGATGGACTCAATGCTGGCGGTGAATTACTTGTTGCTGGCGGTGATGGAATCGGCGCTGCGAATATATACGGAAACGCAATGATGAACTTGTAGTGCTTGCAGTAAATTTTCAATGCCGTCGGTGATGAACTCGTTGCTGGCGTTGATGGTATCGGCGCTGCGACTATCTTTGTCGTTGGCAATGATGAACTTGTGTCGTGGCGGTAAATTACTCTTATTTTTCTCTGAACCACGCGGTAAAATTAGTTGAATAAAAGGTTTGTAGCGGTTAACCCAACCGGAGTCAAGAAAGTGTGATTTAGCCTTTTACTTTTTTCCAAATTAAAAAACTTTTGTTCAACTAGTGTTTTCTTCTCAAATATACCAGTATATAAAGTCCGGTTAAGTTGACCGCTCCGCTGTGTAACCTTTTTTAATCTCCTCATTTTCCGGTTTCGTCGTTGACAGTTGGCGTTGGCGTTAGGTGCTGCCAAGTTTGGAAACAATCCTCTTTTGCTAGGTGCTGCCAGGTTTGGCAACAACAATCATAGCCAGTTTCAAAGGAAAGAGTTCATGTATATATCGTTGGTCCTTGCAAGGGAAGATACTACTTAGTTGTCATCGATGCATACTCCAAATGGCCAGAAATAGTTACCACATCTCATGCAAGCAAATTGTTTCGGATAATAACGCAATTTGTAACACGTTCTCTAGAAAAGCTGCAGCAATAAGGAACGAGTGAGGAGAATTTATAAACGTTTGTTCAAACACATGTCAGCGCCCATTAGAAATTCGCCAAACGTATTGTCAACGGCTGAAATATTCATCGGTTGGAAAATATCTACTGCCCTCGATTTTTTAAACCCAACTACTACGCCTTCATCAATATCTGCGGCAAAATTAACAATTTTACTGACATCATTGAGCAAAACACCGTGAGTGTCGTTATGGTGACTTAATGTTTGCGAAGAAACCATTAAAATTCCAACCTATCTCAAACACTATTTTTTTTTTTTTAATTATTTACTCGCTCTTCAAGAGGATATTAAGACTCTTATAATGTGTGTAGCACAGAGCGAGCGGAAGAATTAGGAGAAGAATGAAAGATTGTGTAGTGGTTTGAGAAACTCAGGTGTAATTGGTTTCAACTCACTTCCGTGGGTGGAGCCCGAAACGGGACGGAGGATTTTGATATCGACCTATTGACTTTAACCTAATTCACATGATTTTGTTCGACACTTTGAAAGTTTGGAAGATTTAGCTTAGACACGCCGCTGTCAGTGTTATGCCTTCACAGCAGAGCCATCTACACAAACAGCTATTTTGAAAACACGAATTAGGAACTAAGCCGATGCAACAACCACTACAGCAACGCCATCCATTTGTCAGACTACTATCACTGGTCGACCAACCCAGTGATAGTGCCATTAACTTGATCCCAATGGCAAATGGTGACTGGACCAGATTCGAAAAACTAGACCACTACTCTAGGAATCGAACCTGGGACCTATCAATTGAATCAATTGAAAGGCAGGCGCTCTACCAACTTCGCCGACCAGCTTGTTGAATAAAAATAAGGGAGATGTTCATTAAAGAATTAAGTTATTTAATATTTATTCGTCCTTCCTTTGTATTACTTACAAAAAAAGAACTTCCTAATTTTCTTGGCCGCCGACCGCAACACGTCGTAACCAAACTTTATTCCAATTACTCAATTATACTACATCATTAAACATTTTGTAACTTACACCTTGCCTTTCCTTTTCTTTGTCAAGACCGACACAGGCCAGAAGGGTAACAGTAACAATGAGACTCGAAAAGTGAAAACTGCAATAATCAACACGTGCTTAAAAATAAACAGCCACAGCAATTTAAGTCGACAAGTAAACAAACAAAATAATTTAAATAAATCAAACAAAATAACGTTTTAAATAAATATAAAATATGAGCCTTTTTTATTTCAAATGTTTGTAACACTCACAAGGGAATTAAAACATATATTATAAAACCAAGAGTATAAGAAGAGTATATATAAGTTAATTATTCAATTACATGATATTTTAAGTATTTAAACATGGGCTAAGAATTCATACTATTGCAAGCAAAACATATTGACATCTTGAATTTATTTTAATTTGATTGAATATTTTATGTTTTCTTTTTATTTATTTAAACAGATTCTCATTCGTCTTTGTAAAAGAAGAAATAACTTCAAATTTTATAATCTTTTTATTGAAAATAATAACGAATCGGCATTAAATATTTCTATAAACAGTTTACAATCCGAAAAGACCCTTTAAATCGTCAATTGTGAGTTTACTACCCCCGGAAGCCTTGGAACCCGTAAGCAAATTATTTGCAATTTCCAACTTCTGATCCTGCAGTGCCTTTATTCTTTCTTCAACAGTGTCTTTGCACATGAATTTGTATATATGCACACGTTTTTTTTGTCCGACTCTATAAATTCGATCTTGGGCTTGAGACTCCAGCTGCGGATTCCAATGCAGATCTATGAGCAGTAAGTGATTGGCTCCAACGAGGTTTAAACCAACGCCACCCGCAGTCAAGGAGAGAAGAAGGATTTTAGGCTTGGTTTCGGGGTCATTAAATTCATTGATAATATGTTGCCGATTTTTCACTGGAACTTCTCCATTAAGTGACAATGTGCTGACGCCTCTCATATTTAGGTGGTTTTTCAATATTTTTAAAATGCTTGTCCATTGCGATATAATAATGCCTTTATCTGGTGTCTTAATTATTTCTTGCTCGACAATATCCAATACTTTTCTAAATTTTGAGCTGGGACGAGATAAGTCAAAAACCGGGTTTGACCTTTGCAGTAATTTTGCCGATGTCCTTCCCATAGCACCTTGTCGATCTTCAAGGTCTGCGTTATCGGAAAGAAGAGTGTTTGCGTCAGAGTTATCTGTGATAACTAAATTATTTAATTGATCCAACAAATCAAACTCAACATCAACGTCTTGCGAATCTGATAAAATACTTTCGCTTTCATCTTCCAGCATCTAAGAACAAACAAAAAATAATTTATTAAAATGTTTATGAATTCGAATGCATCTGATAAAATATTAAATCACGATGATAAAATTAAAGAAATGAGAGCAAAAATTGGAAAAATTAAGACTCCTTTTCTGAAAGTATTCAATTTCTGTTCGTTTGCCAACATTGCAGAACTTCTTGAACCCTTTATTGGCGAAGGTAGAGAGACCTTCATAACATAATTTAAGTATATAAATCAGTGCATTATATATTGATGGTCCTAGTAAAATTTATAAGCAGACGATGGTCAAGTTTGTGCAGAAACAGTCAGGGTGTTCTTTGAATCAAATAATATATGGTGATGTCTCCGCAACATTTATGCATATCGATCACTGGTACTGGGAAATGCAATCTAAATTCTTTGTGCACGAACTAAGCTAATCTGTGATATTTTCAGAATATGTAAATACAATCGGCAACATGGAAAACGAGTGAAGATCTACACGGATACACGTCAGCAAGGCATAACACACGGTTTGATTGTCGACGGTTCATCAATCAAAGTTTTGCGGCCCATGAGTCGAGAAATAAAATCTTTCGTCTATGTAGAGAAGTCTATTAGTTTTCTATGGCCCCTCACACGATATCGACGCTATGGAAAGATATGTTGTTGTTGTTACTTTATTCCTTATTCTCATTTACAAAAAATCATTAACTACTGTGTCCAAAAAATAAGGTGACATTGTATTTATTTTGAAAATTCCTTATTTATTCTTCCAAATCAATTTCATTCCCTTCAAAGTAATCCCCTCCCGATGCAATGCACTTATGCCAACGGATTTTCCAATCTTTGAAACACTTGTTGTAGTCACTTTCCGGGATGGCCTTCAGTTCCGTCTTCGCTGCGGCTTGAATCTCCTCTATCGTATCAAAACGTTGTCCCCGGAGCGGTCTTTTGAGATTGTTGAACAGCTAGAAGTCGGACGGCGCCAGAATACTGTGGTTGCGGAACGATATGGGTTGAGTTTTTGGCGAAATGATCACGAACTACGAGTGCGGTATGGGATGGTGCATTATCGTGGTGTAAAAACCAAGAATTTTCTTTCCACAATTCCGGCCTTTTTAGGCGGATAGCGTTACGCAAACAACACATAACGTTCAAATAATATTCATTGTTGACTGTTTGGCCGGTTGGAAGGAATTCATAAAGCACAACACCACGATAATCGAAGAAAACAGTCAACATGACCTTGTTTTTTGAGCGACTTTGGGGCGGTTTTTTTGGTCTCGGCTCTCCTTTGGCACGATATTCGCTCGATTGATCGGTTGTTTCGGGGTCGTAAGCATAGATCCAAGTCTCATCGCCAGTTATAATGCGTTTCCTGGTAGTCGGAAAGCATTGTTTCACACACTTCAACGCGACGCCTTTTTTCCAAAAAATTAAATGTTTTCGGTACCAGTCGAGATTTGACGCGCTTGAGGCCCTAAGCATCCTTCAAAATGGTATTGACTGAGCCTTTCGATAAGCCAACTTCATCAGCAAGGTCTCTAATCGTTAATCGATGGTTTTTCAACACCAAATCTTTGATTTGTTGGACGTGAGCTTCACCGGTTGAGGTTGATGGTCGCCCAGAACGCTCTTCGTCTTCGACACGTTCACGGCCGGCTTGGAAATCACTATACCACTTGTAAATATTTTTTCTAACAATAGCCTCATCATCAAAGGCTTTCTGCACCATCCTCAACGTATCCGCAGCATGAATATATTTTGACATGAAATTTCACATAGATGTCACTGACAGTACTACCAACCTAAAAAGAAAGAAAAATTTCCAAATCCTTCGACGCGCGCAGTTTAAATTCATATGTCACCTTATTTTTTGGACACAGTAGTATATATATTTAACTAAATAAAATTTGGGAGAATAATTTGTAGCATTTTTATTTGATAAAAAAAGTTAATGCCACATTTCACACAATTTAAATTTTAAAGTGTGGTGAAAAAAATTAAAAAAGCATTTAAGCATAATCCCACAAAATTAAAAGCTTTTTTAAATTATTGAAAAAAAGTGGAAAGATGACAGTAAAAAAAAATAAAAAGGAAAACCTTAATTATTAAATAATGTAGTACAGCTTAATTTCATTTTCATTTATGTTAAAATGGAGAAGCCACGATTTTATTCTTTTTAAAAATGCCGATAGATATTCAATATTTCGCATTTCAGCACCAAGTTTGTTTAACAACTTTCGAAATACGATGGAGTTCGAGTTTCTTCAGTGACGAAGCTCATTTTTGGCTCAATGGGTTAGTCAATAAGCAACATGTGCGTTATTGGTCGGGTGAAAATCCACATCTGCTTCATGAACCAATACTTCATCCACAAAAAAATACCTGTTTGGCTGGGTTTGCACGACGGCAGCGTTATTGGGCCATATTTTTTCATCGACGATAACGATCGTCACGTTACTGTGAATGGCCAGCCTTATCGCGCCATGATTACCAAATATTTGCACCTTGCAATCGATTGATTGAAGAGTAAGTTTGATGAGCGTTTTATCTCAAGAAATGGGCCTGTCTATTGACCGCCTCGTTCGTGCGATTTTACTCTTCTATATTATTTTCCTTGGGACTACGATAAGTCATTGATTTATGCCAACAAGCCGGCGGCTTTGGAAGAGCTCAGAGCCAACATTGAAATGTGTGGACTCGGCCACACGAAAATTGGGTACAGCGAATCGAACGCTCCAAACGTGGCCGCTGTGGCCATATGAACGAAGTCGATTTCTATTCATAAATGTTTTGATTGTACTTCAGGCCAAGAATAAATTTTTTAAAATATCTCAAATGGTCTCAGTTTAATTTAAAAAAAAAGTTGTCAAGTCCTTATTGGAAAACCCTTTACTATGTCAAGAGGGACAATTTAATCTTCAATAGTTAATGAACCCAAAAATTATATCGAATGAAAGAAAATGATGTCAAGGCCAGAGTCAAATGAAAAAGCAGTGAGTGAATTTGTTTGGACTCAAGTTATCTCTACGAAGCATTACAACGAGAGCACTTTCATCTTCCAAATATTTAATTTATCCTAGTTGCGTTATCTGACATTAGATCGCGAAAGATTAGAGTTATTTGGGAATATACAAAGTAACCAAATATTTTTTTTCAGGGTAATACCAGAAGTGTTTTTGGATTTGGATGTTTTGCCAACCTACGTGACATATCATATTTACGAGCACAAAAAGAAATGATTTCAGATGTTAGATCGCATGAATAAAGTGGGGTTTAAATGAAACAAATAATTAATTCCATACTTAAAATATAATTCTACTTATTGTACTAAGATGAAAGCTCAAAGTAAGGATTGGCATTGTATTCTCTTGATACTGTTAGGTGGGATAAGACATTGCAATCAAAGTTAAAGTTATCACCAAAAGAACGATATAGAAGACTCATTTGTCGCGTATAGTGCAGCGAATGAAGAAATGATTTTGTTTATTTATTTTTATAAGGTAAGCACTAAAACAGAATTGATTTGATTGACCGGCTGCTGTGGTTGCTTCTGTATCGTGGCCATTCCCGGCAATTGAAACAAAAATATTGAAGCTTTCAAAAATAGCAGAGTAAGGAAACGCACACTCATGTGCCCACATTAAACAGCTCATTGCTCATAAACTGTTCACGTACATGAGCAGTCTTTGAAAACTCATGTGCGTGAGCGCGTGCAGTTGGTATTTCTTTTACCGCACACGCTCATGAGTGAATTTGACGAACACTATTTAAAAAAACTCATGTCTGTGAGCGTGTGTCTAATTGATATTTGCATTACCGCACATGAGAAAGTGTGTCTGACTGAATTGAAAAATGTGTGTGAGCAATTAGCAAACCCCTTATTTGCGATAACATGTGGTGTGACGGGTATTTCCTTTATTTTATTGCAGGCAGATTATCTTTTCTAGATAAGAATCTAGAATTCGTACGCGGGTAATAAGAGTTTAAGATATTTCATTCAGTCGGTAGCTACGAAGTTTATAACGTGTGTAAGCCTTAAACAAAGTTGAATATTATTCAATTTAAAAAAAAGTGGTAAAAAGCAATAAATATGGCGCCGCGGAAACGAAGTGTTGATTTTAAGTAATTTTTGAAATATGATGCAGAAGCAAGAAAATCAACGTGCTTAGTTGAAAATTGCAACAAGGAACTAAGTGGGAAAAGACCATCACCACTATAAGTTGGTACATAAGAGAAATATATCCGATGAAAGTGACAGCAGTGGTAACGAACCTGTGGCATCGGGATCAAAAACAATTACAAGAAAACCCAAATTAAGTGTTAACATCGCAATGGACAGAAAAGTTTTTAAAATATTGTGTGGGTTTAGTAACGGTTAAAAATATCCCATTTCAGATATTTGACGATCATGACTTTTTTAAAAATATTATCGCGCCTTATGAACATACATTTGGTGTTAATCTTAATTTCATATCGGCCTTGTTGTTGAAAAAGCCAGTCAGGCAATTAAAAACATTATAACAAGGAGAGTGAAAAAAAAGATTTCATTGAAAGAGGACATCGCAACTCTTATGGAGAAGAGCATTATGGGCATAAATATTTAATACATAAAGGATTATAAAATATGCATTAATACAATAGGTTAGTGATCCCTTAAAACAAGCAAATAATTTGCAGTTCTTATTAAGCATATTATTATTTGTCTTCAAGGTATGATTGAAATATCACAAAGACATACAAAGAAGAAGAGACAAAGAAGAAATTATCAAATGCCTCAAAGAGTTTAAAATTGATATAACACAGTTATATTCAAATACAACTGATAATGGTGCGAACGTGATTAAAGCCTCAAAAATATTGCAAGAAGTTCAGGAGGAGAATATTAGCAGCACTGAAGATACCGACCGAGATGAAGATATCTATAACTTAGACGACCCTTTAGACATTTATATTGATTGGAATTTTATGGAAAATTTCATCGGCGCTTTTAAACCGCTGGCTGCCTCTCTCGACTTGCAGGACGAGCAATATCTCTTGGGAGATTTCTATCGAGATTGGCTTACCTGCGAACTAGACCTGAAAGGCATCGCCGAAGTGAATAGTTGGGCATCTCGTCTACATCAAGGAATGACGAGCAGAAAATTTGAGAATGATGCTTTCGTCACCGCCTTATATCTGGACCCACGTTTTAACTTTGAGGCCTCTACAATGCTAAGTGATGCTCGTTTTAACTTTGAGGCCTCTCCAATGCTAAGTGATGATCAAAAAGAAGTTGCACTGGTATTTTACACTTCTGCTTTATGTAAATATTTCCTTAGAATCATTTGATAAAAACATACGAAATGCTTCAACAATTGGAGGCTTAACCGGCATCGTTGAATGTGACTGAATCAGTTAATTTATCTTCAACTTCAGTGGCAATAACTGATTTTCCTACGACATCTGGCAATAAATATGTGAGATTAGAAGAACACATCAAACAAATGATATCAACTGCACAGTCACCACCATCGACAGGAAGAAATTTGAAGCAAAAGTTGTCATCATTATGTGAAAGAGCTATGGAAGTATCTGTGGAGCGTGCTTTTAGTGCACTTTCCACAATAATAACAAAGCTGAGGACATAACTTTCAAAAAAAAGCCTTGTCAATATCCTACTAAACAAATTGAATGTCGATTTGCTCAAATCTTCTAATTTATACTTTTTTGAAAATGTGTCATATCTAAGAATAAAATATTATAACAATAAAAAAATTATTCCACGTGCAATCTTTTAATGTGTTAACATTTTATACCCAACTCACGAGCAGTCAACCAACTAATTTTGGCTCTCGAACACGAGCGGGTGCGCTTGTAGAAACATACCCCATGTGCGCACGTCATATGTGCGTTAAGGAGTACGCACTTTCTGTGCACTGTGTGGTGTGTTTTCTTTAACGCACATGTGAAGTGCGCTCATGGAATGAGTTTCTAAAACGCACCATCTTGTGTTCGTGAGTCAAAATGAAAATGCTCTCAGCTAATTACTCATGAGCGCGTGCGTCTTATAATTGGTCGTTGGGTGGCTCACGCTCTCGAACAACTCATGAGTGTGCGTTTCCATACCCTAAAAAATAGTGATCTGGATTAAATGAAGAACCATTTTACACATGTGAAAGTAATTGCTTTATCTTACTTTGCTACGAGATCGAGAAATTGGGAGTTTTTTATTGAAGCCACCCATTTTATGCATCAATGATTTTCTAAAGACCATGAATTAGAATTGATGTTTGTTTTTGATTCCTAACTTCATTAAAGTTTAATTTTCTATTTTTTTAATCGGAAATATTTACATCACAATCTATTTTTTGTCTACCCACTTAATTACTCATCATTTTTGTCCATTGCATGTTGCCTAGTTTTCATTTCATTAGATTGTTCTTTTTTCATTTTAATGTATATCATTTGAAATACAACAAAACAAAATTGTTTTAATATTGATTTAAATGGGCTAAAATAAGTTAAGATTCCATTTTTTTTACTTTTAACAGAATTTATTATTTTCAATTGATGTTCAAGTCTAGTTTTTCTAGTCCTCCAAACATCGAACCGAACAAAAAATCTTCGGTTCTCCCAAAATCAGTTGGGTGTGTGAACATTAGTGGAGCTAACCGATTGCAATTCAAGATTTTGGTTAAGATCATTTTACAAGTGGTCAAAACGATATTTTCTGATTTGGTTTAAAAGAAATATATTTATTGTATAGTAGAACGCTAATCTAAAAGTTCTTACCGCATCTATTAATCCAGGATGACAGCATATCTGCCTCAGGCGAAGCAGTAAAACTAAGATTTCGTGAGATTGAATTTGTTTTCCTTCATGGTGTATTTTTGAAAACTTTTCGTGCATCTTATATAATGATATCTTAGAATCCTTTGCTTTCATGGAAGTTGGACGATTTCCTTGCTCGATATAGCCAAATTCGCTTTTTTTCTCGGCTCGTTGAAATAAGAACTGTGCGAAAAGAGTTTTTGAATATGTCATAACTTTTTGGTATACATTCATTTCGTCCTTGTCCAAATTCACTTCTATAAGCTTGACTTCGCGCTCTGGCAAACACATAAGTCCACCCTGCTGCTGTAATTGCACTTTAGTTCTACGAAGCATCAAAGATTTCATCAATGCATTTAACCGCTGCAGACCACCAGCACTCTTATTATCAATCCATTTTTTCCAATGGTGGAGATCGTCGAAAGGAGCACATTTTAAAAATTTAAGAAGAGCATACATATCGAGTTCTTTATTTTGAATTGGAGTACCAGTAAGTACCCAACGGCATTTTGCCATTAGTTCACATGCAGCGATTGAAGACTGACTTTTATGGTTGCGAATAATATGCGCTTCATCAAGAATAACTCGCTTCCAATGTATTGAAAATAAAGCCCCGTGTGATTTTGCTTCACGAGATATTATATTGTAAGTTGTGATAACAATGTCATATGTGGCTAAATGACGAGGCTTCGTGTCTCTATTGTTCCCATGATGAACACATACGCTGAGTCGATGTCTGGAAACCTTATTTTCCACTTCACCCTCCCACTGTCGCATTAAACTTGCTGGAGAGACGACAAGCGTTCCTCCTTTGTAAGCTATAAAACAAAAGAGAAAAGTCAATTAGAAATAAGCCTTCATTAGAAACTGAAAAGATATTATAGCATGAGATGTATCTACTCAGTCAACAGATATGTATAAGGTAGATATAGAATTTAAATTCTAAATTGAATGCGGTTCAACGAATATCAGTAACAACCTACATTAAACAAAAAACATATTTAGCTCCAATAGAAGCTCACAAACGAGGGCATACCCTTTCGATTTTTCAATTCTGCCAGTGACTTCATACGGTGCTAAATCTGGTGCTTAAATTCAAAGCTGTATTAAAAACAACAGGTATACTAAGACCTTTGGAAAGACCTCTCCTGAAAATTGATAGAAGCTGCAGAACCAAGCGGAAGAATCGGACAAAACACCAAATTTCTAAACGTTGTAGAATAGCAGATTCGCCAAAATATCAGTTGTAAATGTTTACTACATATCAATTGTGCTTATTTTACCTTCTCATGGAAGCCATCGGGTACTGGTGTGTCCATCCAGACCCGACTTGCTCAACCTATAAGGGTGAATGTTGTACAAGAGAAAATGCAGCACTATAAAGACGACAGCGGACGAACTCTGCCGATGGTGTCAACGATGGCGCCACAGCTTCAGGCGAAACAGAATACCCCCTATCTGGGCTACTTAGACATATTCGGAGCTCAGGCCGCTAAAGATTTTCCAAGAATAGGTCAGGTGTTTGGAAAAGAGATGGTGGCGGATGAGCCCTTATTTGGACCATCGGCAGTGCTCACAGCCCCCTCGTTCTAAGGATAAAACAAAAAATGGAAATGGTCCTACCGGTTGGGGGTTGTGCCATCGGGGTAACTTCCTTACCACGTAAAAAAAAAACAGTTTTTAGAGATACAGCAGCCTCTGATAATACTATATCACCTCATTTAACACAAATTTGCTACACGAACTTCGGGTATTTCACTTTATTTATGCAAAACGAGAATAATTGTAATATGAGTGTAACAGGCGACCCGATATCATCGTTTTCGCTGATTTTATCCGTTGGTGTGAATCCGCTTTTTGACAAAGTAAAACCCCACTAGCAAGTGCTTTCCTTTTCTATCTGATCAGTGTGTGAGTGATTTTTATCCACACAAATTTGAACTACACCAAATTAATCATGGCTTCTGGGCCGAATATGTTATCGGGCAACCGTTCTAGCGGTCTGGAAACAGACCCCTCACCTGATATTAAAAATAAAAACAGGAACAAAATTTACTCAACACTGACGGTAGCCCCTTGATCCTGACCAAATCGAAAAAATTGCTGATATTTTCTTGTCGAAAAATGTTCTTTCAAATGTATGCACCATTACAATTTCCATCCATGATCGATTGAACTTGTCAAAAGGTATAGTCTACGCTCCATTGCTCATTAACGTGCCAGAATCCGAAATAATCGAGGAGATGAAAGGCCGAGGTGTAACGGACGTCTTTAAATTTACCAAAATCGTGGATGGCAAACAGCGTCCTCTCCTGTTTACGTTTGACATTGCCACCATTGCCCACATACCAAAGAGGGTTGTCCTATTCTACTTTCTGAAAGATTTGACAGAAAATTATATAAAGAAAAAGTTGACCGATTTGCTACACACTCTTCCAACAACATAAATCAAGACGTGGTATTTATTCAAAAAACCATTCAGCCAACAGCAAACTGTTCCATCCCTCAGATCCCTGAAAGACCAAAACTCGAAAGGAACGTTGGTGGAACAATCAAATTAAACTTATCCGAGAAAGCAAACAAAGTGCCTGGAAGATGTTCAAAAAACATCCGAATGACGTAAGTCTTATCATATACAGAAAAGCAAACGCGCTTTTTCGCAAGTGGTGAAGATTGCAAAAAAGCAATCCTTCGCTTAATTCACGTCCAGTATCAACCCTGATTCACCACCTAAAAAAGTATGGGCAGACATCGCTCAATGGAGACTATAAGCCGCATCTAATAAGGACAATCAAATCTTGACTCACAAGAAACACCGATTCTCTAGCTATAGCCGAGCATTTTGCCCAAACATGGTCTTTCTACTCTGATGATAGCAACTTCTCCACTGAGTTTAAAAAAGCTAAACTTATAGCAATAACCACCAACCCCTCAGAATACTACATCTTACAATCAGCGAGTCGCAATCTCCCTTTCGGAAATCGAGAGCAGTTTTTCAACAGCGAAAAGCAAAACTCCTGGTTTCGATCGGATCCCTTATCCGCTGCTTCAAATTAGTCCGCCAACCTTAAAACACCATCTCTTATCCCTTTTCAAAAACATCTTTGACTAAGGAGTTATGCTCCAGACTTGGAAGACTTAACTTTCAAACGAAAATGCTCTGGCATAGGGAAAAAAATAATTTCACTCATTCTTACCAAGTGGCTTTCAAATGTTACTTCAGTTTCGTCAACTAACAATAACGCCTCAATTCTTTCAATTGACTTTGAAAAGGTCTTTGGTAGATTTGGGATTCATCTTATAATAAGCCAGCTTATAAAATGGATCGTGGGACCAAAGATTTTTACCTACATAAAATCATTCCTGCTATGCAGAAAGTTTCGAATTCGGATTAATAACAATCACTCCTCTGTTAAAGATCTCAAGAACGGTATTCCCCAGGGAACTCCTCTTTCTGTTGTACTGTTTATCATTGCGTTTAACACATTATCTAGTTATTGTCAAATTTTAAATTATGCAGACGATCTTGTATTATTGTTGTCAAAAACCAAATTCAAAAGTCACCAAAACCTTTTCGAGAATCCTTATCGAAATAAATAAGTGGTGTGAAACCTCGGGTCCAAGAACATCTGTGGACAATACCATAGTACTGCATATCTGTAGAAAAACGAGCTGTATAAAACAGCTCTTTATTGATTAACATTAATATATGTTATGTAAAAAGTCACAATATTCTTGGTGTTCATTTTGATTGTTACTTTTCGTTTAAAAATTATTGTTTGTTATTAGAAAAAGGCTCGCTACCAGACTCAAAGTGTTAAAATATTTGTCTGCTATGTTCAGTTGCTCTGAAGTCAATATGGTTATTAAAGTTACAAGGACTCTTGTTTTATCTAAGATAGATAATGGCTAAGTTATATATGGGAAGTGCTCGAAGTCTACACTCCAAATGAAAAAGCCTGAATATCACGCAGCAATAAGCACAGCCATCAAAGCATCCAGGACAACGCCTATCCAAACCTGCTCACGGAGTCCGAACTGCCATCTTTTGAAGACTCACATCTTACAGCTGCTCTCATCGCAAAACTATGTTCCTCGCCAAAATCTCCCATCACATCTGCATCCAAACAAGATTTGCGTCGCATAACCGAAGTGTCCGTCAACTCTCTTCAACGTCATCTCTACGAGGCAATAAAATGGAAATAATTCCTATTGCCAAACAATAAACGAACCAACTATCCCACCATGGATGCTCTCAACCTCATCCGTCATTAACGACCCAAGTTCGCTGCCTAAGGGGTCTACCAACAGCGTCATGTATAAAGCGATGTTCACCAAATTGTCCGTTCATCATAAAAATAACTATTGGGAGTTTATTTTTACCGATGGGTCCAAGAATTCACATGGTACAGCACTTGCGGTTATAGACGAATCTGGTCAAGCTCTCATAAAAAGTATCCTTCCGCCTTTTTCATCAATTTTGACACCGGAATCTCTTGCGATATTGCGTGCCATAAAAGTGTGAACTCAAATGAAACTGCTCATTTTTACAGACAGTCTGTCAACAAATAATAATAGTAAAAACATCAACAACAGAACACCCATACATCAAAATGTAAGGGATCAACTTTTAGTAAACAAACATCCGCATTAAGTTCATATGGATACCAGGCCATGTCGGCATTGAAGGAAAGGAAGCTGCTTTTAACGCCGCTAAATCAGCAACTTATGAATCCCTGGTCTTATTTTATGTCTTCAACAAAAGCGACACCGTTATACTTGTTAAACAGGACTGCAAAAGGGAGAGACTCGCCTTCTGGAAACAATTCATATATCATTATATCAGCATTGGCCCGGAGAGCAAAATGACAATATATCCGAACGCGTGTACGTCTCAGAATGGGTCATTCGTACGCCACACACCACCTGGTATCCAATAAAAACCCACCACAATGTCACCTGTGTCATGTCGATGCACTAATCACTCCTCATATTCTTCAAACCTACAATCCATGTAAAAATTTCAGCACCAGAATTATTGGCAACAATACTCTAACAGAAATTCTAAAGTCCCCAACTGAAACTAATATTAAACTAGTTTATGAATTATCAAAATTAAATTAAACTTGATAAAACTATTTGATTATGACTGACATCGTTTTTTTACACACTTAAGCTGATAGTTCTGGTAGCTAGGCTATAATATTGTATTGTAATGTAAGGAAAAATAATATAAGTTAGAAAGGAGTTATATTTTCCTCGCGGAGAAAACGGCAAAACGGGTTGATCTTAGAACTAAATATATGCTGTTAACCAGAAACCGATCTGTCGAATATCATCTCGCCAAAAACATTACGGTTGTTTGCTACAATTTTGAGGTAGTAAGGGAGTTCATCCTCCTTCAGCTTGTCAGAAGAACTATGATCTTAATACCTTACAAATAGGACAATAATACTGCTAAACAAGACAAGAATGCTGGACGATAAGCAATGCAGCTGAGCAAATATTGGGATCCTTCTAAAAAAATCGTTCGTCGGACATTTGATCCAAACTGCGAAGAGGGCGAATGGAGGAGACGGTATAAATCCGTTGACTTTACGTGCTCGGACCCCTCGGAAGAATGAAAAATACACAAGTAAGCTACCAGGATGAATAAGAACGGGCAGACGCTAGAAAGCTTAGTCCAACAAACTGAAAGCAGCGTCATCAGCACCGTAACGACTGCAAGGCATCTCTTACTCAGGCTCTGATCCTACCAGGTTCGTTGACCGCATCTGTCCTCTAAGAAAATATTAAATTTTAGGCAATTTAAGTTAACCCAAGTTAAAACTTATTCTCCATATTACTTCCCGAACGACTCATGCTCTGCAAATACAGTTATTACATAGCAAGCAGGTCCCGCTCAAAACAAATGTCTGTCGACACCACCATGTCTTAGTTTTGTCATTTATTTATAAAGCGCGATACTGCCTTCAATAATTTGAAGAAATATCGTTTCCACCTATCGATTCCTGCCCAATAATGTTTTTTCGTAAATAGCAGTAGCCAAGTACAAGCAACAAGTTGAATTCCTAATTTCGGGTAGAGAATTATGGAAAAGGCTCCCTCAGATTAAACGAGGAAGGCAATATCCAAGTTACCAAACGACCAGAAACAGCGAGTTTGATATCTATTCTATTTTTCACGTAAAATATAATCGGAAATTCAAACTCTCAATAGAGCAACTTCATTTTGTTTCACCAGTTATTGTAGCAGTTAAGTCAAAAGCGACATCGTCCACAGTCCATATTCCAACCAACACTGTACATATAATGATATTATTACTCACGATCCCTTCGATTTTTCGACATCCACTCTTCGTTGTCTTTCTTATATGTTGTATCAGAGTCATCGCTATCTGTTGAGCTTTTGTCCTCTTCACGGTTTTTTGAAGCAAGTACTAAAGATATCATACCAAGAGTTTTACCTTAAATAAACTTTTCGTTAGTGTAAGTGATAAAACTTAAAATATGCTCACCTAAGCCCATATCGTCAGCAAGAATACCACCCCGGGGTTTTTGATTTTCTCTCCAATTCATCCATGCTAACGCGTGTTTTTGGTGAGGCATGAGGCTTACTAATAATCCTTTAGGATCTTCCGCCAAAACGTCTTCAGCCGGACAGGTTTCCAAAGACCCATGCAAGTCCTATAACATAAATATGATAAATTTTTAGTTAAGTCTAAAGAAGAAATTCTTTGATAATACAACTAAATACTTGCATATGGATTAGAAGAATTAAGCAAAATATTCTCAATTTTCTCTTCAATTTTGTTTGTAATTATTATTTCATTCAACTTATTGTGCAAATAACAGAATGAAACGATTTGCACTTCCAGAATATTATGTTACTTTTCGTCAGCCAGTAAAAGTTAATTCCAAGATAAAATAAGCTAAAAAAGAGTTTTACATAATCCATTTTGACGACAAGCTTCCCCCTAAAACATTGTGGAGGAACTTGCGTGACTTAGGCGTGGGTCGCACGACAAGTGATGAACTGGAAGACACTGACTTAAACAAACTTAACCGGAATTTCATTGCCGTTCATACCACATCGACAAATTTAACGCCTTCAAACTGTACTGCACATAATAGCTCTTTTAGCTTTAAGTTTCGTAGAGTTGAGGAAGATGTAGTACGAGCTGTCATGAAAATCAGATCAAAGGCGGTTGGCTGGGACGAAGTACATCCGATTTTTGTAAAAATGATACTCCCGTATATTCTCACCGCGGTTACTCATATTTTCAATTCCTTAATTCCAACTTCGACATTTCCGTGCTTTTGGAAACAGGCGAAAATTATCCCAGTTTTAATAAAGAAAGCAACGGCCAATCATTCAGCGGAATACAGGCCGATTGCTATATTACCTTTCCTGTCCAAGGTGTTTGAGAAGTTGATACACCAACAAATATCTGCTTACCTGCAACGGAGCAAGTTATTATGTGCTAATCAATCGGGATTCCGTCAACGTCACAGCTGCACAACTGCGCTTCTCAAAATTGCGGATGACATACGAGTTGCCATGGACAGAAATCAAATCACTTTTTTAGCACTTTTAGAATTCTCGAAGGCCTTTGATATGGTGAACCATAGAAAACTTGTAAGCAAACTTATATCTATGTATTTGTCTGCTTCGAATTTTATTCACTCGTACCTCTATGGTAGAAAACAAGCAGTTTTTACTAAAAATGGTATGTCTGAGTTTGTAGACACAACAACAGGTGTACTTCAAGGATCAATTTTGGGCCCATTACTCTTCACCTTATATATTAACGATCTTTCCAGTTCTATAAAAAAAACTCAATGTATATGTACGCAGACCATGTACAGCTTTACATCAATTGTGAATAAGGTGACATTGGTACTGCTGTTACTATACTTAACTCAATATTCTTGTGTGGTCTAGCGAACATTTTTTGAGAATCAACCATAGCAAATCCAAGTGCTAAGTAGTTGGCAGAAATGAACTTGATTTTGGAAGCCTCCCAAAAGTTTTCCTGGATAGTGAGCCAATTGAATTTGTGAGTAAGGCCAAAAATCTTGGCGTTTGGTTCGACAAAAAATTGTATTGGAACTATCATATGAATACAGTAATAGGAAAAATGTACGGATCTCTGAGAAAACTATGCGCATCAAGATATTACACCCCTTTCCATACGAGATTAAAACTAGCTAAAGCGTAACTGGTCCCCATTATTACATTTGGATGTGAAATATGTTGTTGCGTCAATTCAAACACCAAAAGAAGGCTTAGCGTTGCGTTTAACAATTTTATCCGTTATTTGTATGCACTGAAGCGTAATGACCATGTTTCACGGCTTTCGAGATCTATTCTTGGGTGTTAAATTAATCAGTATCTCGACTTTTGTATGATCAAATGCCTTCATAGAGTCATCACCAGCAAACAACCATCGTATCTTTATGAAAAGCTTAATTTCTCGCAATCGAATCGATCTTTCAGTGTAGTCCCTCCGCGTAACTATTATTCCCCTTCTGTGCGTCATTTTTTCATTTGTGCCATTTGACTTTGGAATGCAATCCCTCTTGGTATAAGAAGGCTATGTTACATTGGTCGATTTGGTGAAGCACTCTTTCGGCATTTTGTAGGGAATACGTCAAATGAGCATTAGAGTTACAGGATAAACATGTGTAAAAGATACACTTATTTATTTAACTTTATAACCTGAAAGTTTCAATATAAATTTAATTGAATAACGAATTATACTATATCATATATGAACTGTTTTGAAAATTATATTTTATCTGTTTGTCTTCACTTTTCTTCATATTCTGTATATGCATATTTTTATATTCTTCATGTGTTTAAGTGTTTAACTTTTTTTTAATTTATTTTGTTCCTTATCTTTCATTTATACTTAAAGATTGTGAAGTCTATTATAAATGATTTGAATAAATAAATAAATATGAATCTGAAATATGAATGAATGAAATGAAGTTTAGTAATAAGACAGGTCTTTCGCTCAAGTGTGCTCTCATTTTGTGTGGCGTATATTGACACAAATATAGTCCACAAAAATATAAAAAACGAGCTTCCATATACTTACTAAGGGAAATGAACAGCGTATGGATTCAATCGAAAATGCGTGCAAATGAAAAAGGTGAATTTTTTCCAATCGATTACACACTACATTTTCCGGCGTGCAATTCAAGACTGAACGTTTTTTTCAAAAGGTTTAGTGTGTACCCGTCTATTTTCTGTTCTAATAATTCATTGCTTTATTTAATCTTGCGTATAAGTCTCTTCGCAGATGTTTTTCTTTGCATTTAATAAGGGCTCAAGGAATCATGTCATTGCTTTATGGTCGTAAGCATTGAGCAGAAACATAATGCTAATTGGGGAAAAACAAGGAAGTTATGACATTAACGCTTGTCCATTACTTTTGAATTTTTTAGAATCGCAAAGAAAAAAAAAGTTTTCTAGGAGAAAGCGTATTACTTCTAAAATCTTAAAATCCAGTTGTGATGTTTTAAAACTGGACCAAGCTGCGGCTTTGCCATGACCATGACAACGAAAGAGAAAATTCGTTGCGAAGTTAAGACTTTAAATATGTTATCATTTTTGGTAACATTCTATAGTCAAAGCTCGAACGGGAGAAAAAAATTAAGGAACAGATGAATAAAGCTTTACGGAAAGTACGGAAGATTAGAACCATGACCGTGTTATCCCCATATATACTACTGTGTCCAAAAAATAAGGTGACATTGTATTTATTTTGAAAATTCTTTATTTATTCTTCCAAATCAATTTCATACCCTTCAAAGTAATCCCCTCCCGATGCAATGCACTTATGCCAACAGATTTTCCAATCTTTGAAACACTGGTTGTAGTCACTTTCCGGGATGGCCTTCAGTTCCGTCTTCGCTGCGGCTTGAATCTCCTCTATCGTGTCAAAACGGTGTCCCCGGAGCGGTCTTTTGAGCTTGTTGAACAGCCAGAAGTCGCACGGCGCCAGATCAGGTGAATACGGTGGTTGCGGAACGATATGGGTTGAGTTTTTGGCGAAATGATCACGAATTCCGAGTGCGGTATGGGATGGTGCATTATCGTGGTGTAAAAACCAAGAATTGTCTTTCCACAATTCCGGCCTTTTTAGGCGGATAGCGTTACGCAAACGACGCATAACGTTCAAATAATATTCCTTGTTGACTGTTTGGCCGGTTGGCACGAATTCATAAAGCACAACACCACGATAATCGAAGAAAACAGTCAGCATGACCTTGATTTTTGAGCGACTTTGGCGCGGTTTTTTTGGTCTCGGCTCTCCTTTGGCACGATATTCGCTCGATTGATCGGTTGTTTCGGGGTCGTAAGCATAGATCCAAGTCTCATCGCCAGTTATAATGCGTTTTATGACATCCTGGTAGTCGGAAAGCATTGTTTCACACACTTCAACGCGACGCCTTTTTTCCAAAAAATTCAATGTTTTCGGTACCAGTCGAGATCTGACGCGCTTGAGGCCCAAAGCATCCTTCAAAATGGTATTGACTGAGCCTTTCGATAAGCCAACTTCATCAGCAAGGTCTCTAATCGTTAATCGATGGTTTTTCAACACCAAATCTTTGATTTGTTGGACGTGAGCTTCATCGGTTGAGGTTGATGGTCGCCCAGAACGCTCTTCGTCTTCGACACGTTCACATAGATGTCACTGACAGTACTACCAACCTAAAGGGAAAGAAAAATTTCCAAATCCTTCGACGCGCGCAGTTTAAATTCATATGTCACCTTATTTTTTGGACACAGTAGTATATGGTCGAAGTAATATATATGGGGATAACACGACCTACTTACTACTTATATACTCAAATTTGACAACAAAAAACAAAGCTACAAAAACATCCTCATAATGTCCAGAGGATGGTGTGTTGATTAAAACCGGAAACAATATTAAAAATCATGCGCATCGCAGCAAAGTGAGTGACCTTTCGCAATTTGAAAGAAAAATTGCTACAGTCATTCATCTTAACTCAGCAGATATAGGAGGCGAGGAATTGAAGAAACGTGCTTTATCGTTATATGAAAAAGCAGGCAAGAAAATGAATACGTGGCAGCCAAGCAGGTATTGGAAACCTTAAACGTGAGGTTTTCAAAACAAACCCTTTTTGTTTTTTCATATCCTAATAGGCTATAAACCATAACTATACTAAACCATAACTACTCGATGTCTGGTCTTGAACAAAACTATGTACTATATATACCAATATGCCAAATTAAATTAATTTTATAACAGGTCTTTAACACTTTGATCATATATGTGTAGGGTTCTGGGTATTACGTTTAATGTGTCTAGAGTTTTCTGGCAGTACATTAGGTTATGGATGGTTAATTGTTTGTTGGCTGAGCATAGGTGGCACGTAGGTGGTTGCGACTTCGTTACCAGCTATACGCGAGTAATAAAGGCGAGATCCATTTGTAGGCGGATAACACACTTTAAGATTTTGTTTCTGCAGTTTGCGAGATAAGTTGGAGCTTTCATTGGGTACTTTTCTATTCCATAATGATGTCATGTCCTTGCGAATGTCTTTCCTGCTTTTGGGGTCAAACATGATGCTGCAGATTTTGCGGCTTTGTCTGCCATCTCATTGGCCTTGATTCCCGTGTGCACAGGTATCCAAATAATTTTTTGTCTCGTGTGGTTTTATATGAGACTATCCCAAATGGCTTCAATTATTGGCGTCCTGTTATTAATATTTTGTATTGCATCGATAGTGGACACTGCCAGCAAAAATCAACGTTCTTTTATGCTTTGCTAGTTTGTAAGATTTCAGCAGCTTCCACTGAGAAGACCGATGAGCACTGAGGTAGTATGCCTTTCACAAGAGTCAAATTGTTTTCATCCACCACTGCAAAGTTTTCCGATTTCGATCCGTCGATTAGGTTCCAATTAGTTTGTGTTTGCTTTTCTGATATGTCTTTAAACATTGTTTCACAATACACCTGGCTGTCGGTGAAAGCCTTGGAAAATAACCGGAAGTCGGTTATGAAGGAGGTCTCTATTAGAAGGCATTGTGAGTATGTTGTTGTCTTATGTCTGCAGGGAGATGCAACGATTGAAGAGCCTTGTGGATAAAAGATGGTTGTTTGGTTGAGGTTTTGCGGGAAAGAGTGTTTTTTGCGTCTAAAGCTACTGGCGCGCTCGCTTAGGTTAAGAGTTTCGGAACAAGAAGTGATTAAGTAACTTTTGGTCAATCGATGCAAGGCCGGCCTTTGTTAGTATGTAGTTTGTAGATGTCGTTCATAGAGCTCTGAGTACGTACCTTACCGCTGCGTGATAAGCAGGCTTTATTTTTCGAAGTGCTGATTTGCTGCATTTGTCGTAGACAAAGCCATAGTCAATCTTTGATAGTGCAATTGATTTGATGACCCTTTTGATGGTTTTGATATGTGAACGCTGTTTCTTGATGAAAGATACTTAAGATACTGGTCCTGGAAGCTACGCTTTTTTGGATGTTCGTACAATGTTCATTTAAGTTTAATTTGCTTTCAAATCGAAAGATTTTTTATTTGTTCATTATTTCATTTACGTGCATATTCATTAAATGCAATAAGGAAAGGAATAACTGAGAGTGGTGATCCCATACTCAAAATTATATGCAACTGAAAATAAGTTTACGACTTTCACACGTTATTTCGATTGTGGCAAATGTAAGATGATTTTATTTTCAAATTTTTGGATAGAGTTCTATCAAAGGGTTTTTCTGAGTCGATTGCCAGAATAGAATGGTTTTTGTAGGATACAGCGTAGGCAATGAGATTGTCTATATGTAACAATGCGTCAGTTTTGCTACGTGTTAAAAGGCTACCTGTTCAATGTCTATTAAGTAGTTTTTTTTCATGTACCAGAGTAATGTCCTAGCGACATTACTCTGGTACATGACATTACGTTAACTTCCGTGCGCTGTTTGATTGGTTTTTGTATAGGTACTACCACTGCAATTTTCCATTCATAGATAACTCCTTAGCCTAGTTTGAGTTGAACAGAGAGTGCGTACAACGCACGAAAGTAAATCATAGAGTGTTCGAATTCATCGAAGTTGAGCAAGGAGTGCCACAAGGTTCAATTTTAGGAGAAATTCTCTTTATTCTTTACATAATTGATATTTTGTAAAGATATTTTTTACGCCGATGACACATTGATCTACGTTGAGGGAAAGGACGCTGAAGCATGTAGAAAGAAAATCAACTACGATATAATACAACTAATACTATGGTTAAAAATAAACAAAGTGAAACTTAATGAGCAAAAAACTAAATTGATAGAGATAAATCTACCAATAGCTACCAACATCTATATTAAAGGGAAAAAGATTGAAAGTGTCAAAAATATCAAATACTTAAGAATGATTATCGACAAGGAGTTTGATATGCAAGAACACGTCGACTACATATGCAAAAACTACATAAAAACTGTGTTTCTTTAAGATGATCAGGAAACAAATGGATGACTTGACTGCCATAATGGTTAATAACACCATCGTTAAATATTTAATACTCATGCTGCAACCAAAAAGATATTCAAAGGCTTCAAAAGCTGCAAAATAATGGTATGAGAAGTATCCTAAGCGTTTAAAAAAATGGAAGAACAAGACTGAATTGAATAAATTGGAAAAGCTTCTATTATAGCTATAAAAGAAATATGGATTTTGTTGAGTATTAAATAAATACTAATAAGCTAACTATTTTTTATTGGGGCTGCATTGGTTTCGAAGTTCGCCAATCGCAATACCAAAGAAGACGTAGTTCGCTTGTGAGTTCGACACGCTAACCGCAATAGGGGCATACATTTCAATAAGTCTAATTAAGCCTGAATTTCAAAATATCTTAAACTTGTGTTTAAATAGCCAAGGCTTATATGAGCTTATATTAATAAATTTATTATTTACCTTCAAAGTTTCCAGCGTGAGAACCTTCTGCATGTTGAACGTTGTTAAGCCCTTTTTTCCAGTAAAATTAGGTTTGATTTGATTAACCGCTTCCGACAAGTCATCCCAGTTTGGTACGTTGTCAAACTTTTGTGTAGTTTGTGTGTTTTCTGTTTTCAGCTTACGAATATCTTCTTCCTTTTTTTCTACACACATCTTTAAGGAATCAACCCGCAATGACAGTTGCCTGCCACCGTCGTAGAGACTATCCTTGAGCTTCTCGAACAAATGTTCAGCATTTTGAAGTTGCGCTTTAAGCTCATTAAGTTTCCCAACTTCATTTTCAAGGTATGTCTTTGGTACAAAATCATCGGGAACATTACTAGCTGATTGCGCAAAAGCTGTAGTAATTTTTGGTTGAAACTGTTTTCTCTTTAACTCGGTGTTCGTTAGTGCTGCTGCGACCGAAGCATCGTTAGTGGCAGTATCATTGTCGTCATCTGAGCTCAGGGAAATAATGTTTTCCTTATTATTTGAGTCATCATTCGATTTATTAATGTTATCAGCCGAGCAAGAAGGATCATCCTAAAACGATTTGAAGACATGTGATTTAATTGAATGGGGCCAATTTTCGAACAGCACTTGCTAATGATTCGGGAAGTTCGAAAATTACAGTATCTAGAATATAATCAGACTCTAAGCCCTGTTGCGCATTCTACTCTTAATTCAGGAAAAAACATGCAAAATGTTGTATACTTATTAAATGATTTTCTGCAAGATTTAAATGCCTAAAAAAATGTAATCGGCGAGTGGAAGAACAGGACAAGTACAATGACTTATTGTCTAAATATTTCCTCTTAATTCAGTGTAACTGGTCATTCGGGAACATATTTGGGAACATTTACAATTCAAATCCCTCATACATCATTGTACAGAAAAATAAATAGAATTTTGGTTTTAATGTTGTATGCCGTTTTTCTCAAGTTACATTTTGTACTTGTACTATTCTTCCACTCACCGGTTCAATTAGAGCTTTAAGGCTCCTCTGTACTTACATCAGTTTCAGACAAAATGTTTTGAGTTACAGGTTCTTCAGAGGAATATTCGATTTCGGTTGACGAATCAGAAAGGTCAGCTGGTCTAACACCGGTTAAACTCAACCGTGTCCTGGGGGAAAATGCACGCTCTTCCAAGTCATCTTCCTCGCTGTCAGAAATGATTGCCGCCGGTCGGCGTAACTTTGGTTTATGCCGCCTTATTTGAGAAAAACTATCATCTCTTACTAAAATAATTTAATAAATACCTTTATATTTGAATGCCATACACAAACCCACCTTCTGAACCGGATGAAGAAACTTCCAAACTGCCTGCAAATTAATAAAGAATGAACACAGGAATCACAAAATCATATTAATATGAAGCGCTCTCATACCTTTGGAGTCATCGCTGAATAAATCCTCATCGCTGCCTCTTGCTGAAGACATTATTAAAATACTTTCTGTTCAACGGAACATTTTTGATTATGAGGGCATGTTCAGAAACTTATTATTTGTCTCGATAACAGTAATCGGTATGTATCGATACTTTTTTTCGATGTTCTGTATTTGTAGTAGGCACCGTTCGAGCACAGCGCATGTCTGCTAACGACAATACAGGTCTACGAGTAGCGAAATGAAGCGATGGGTATTGAGTCACTACGGAGAAATTGTATCTATTTATGACGGGAATTTAGCAAAGATTTATTCGCGACGCAAGGAAATATTTCGAAGTTTATTTATTGATGGTTTTATGTAGGTACTGAGTGCATAAACATGTATATGTATATTTGAAACTTGGTTGAAAAATTTTTGAAAATGGACGGGTGGGAAAATAAATATTAATGCCCGATTCACAACGTCGCTTTGAAAGCGGCCCTTTGACCTATTTTTGAATTTTTTTTTGAATATATTTTATAAAGTAATACAAAGATTTTCCTTTAAAACGAACTTTTACTTTAATAAACAAAACAAAAATATGAAAAAACAAAAACGTATTCCTTTTCTCGAAGGCCACGGCCGACAATCTCAAAAACATAACGCCTCTTCCAACCAATCAGCGCTTCTTTACTTTTCGCACGCGGTGCCCGCTAGGTCTCACTAACGAATGTATCTCCCTCCGACCACATGTCGTCTTCATCGTTTAACAAAAGCTTTACTTAGCTATTTTTTATATACACACATAAATATAATATTTACATTAATTTTGTTTTTTTGTTGGGACAAGTGAAACCGTATTGGTGTTGGAAAAATAGTGTCAACGGACTCATCCCATGGCTTAACGAAGCCAGGATGAGCTCGAATTTACGGAACAAAACCGCGACGAGTGCGTGGTTTTTGATTGGAGTTTTTATTTGAGGCGAATGGCGATGGACGTCACCAATATTTAAGTTGTATTGTATTTTCAAGCTGTATTTTACTTATTATACTAAATATAATTTTACTTAAAATTTTGATGTTTGATGATAGATGGTATTTGAGGCGAATGGCGATGGACGTCACCAATATTTAAGTTGTATTGTATTTTCAAGCTGTATTTTATTTATTATACTAAATATAATTTTACTTAAAATTTTGATGTTTGATGATAGATGGTACTTCAACTGTCAATTATTAAAAAAAAATTTTTGATCGGTTGTGTAGTTTTTGTTTGGCGTCTGTTGAAAATTGGAAAACGAACATTTACGTCATATATTTCTTTTTTATTTCCGGAAAGGAAAAAAACGCATCGTAAGCCCACAAAAAGTTATGTGCTGTTTATGGTGACGAAGCTTTAAAAGAACGGCAGTGTCAAAATTGGTTTCAATTCGTTCTGGTGATTTTTCACTCTAAGTTCAAAAACGCTCTTGTCGTCCAATTGAAGTTGATGACGACCAAATCAAAGCAATTAACGATTCGAATCGTCACAGTGCAACACGTGAGATTGCAGAGAAGCTTCATCTATCACATACACGCATTGAAAATCGCTTAAAACAACTTTGCTAAGAACGAAAACTCGGTATGTGGGCTCCTCATGGACATAAGGAAAAATTTTTTTACACACATTTTTATTACTTCAATTCATTATTTCCATACATGCTAGAGAAAAACGATTAAAGCTAGCTTAATTAACTTAACTATGTATACACTAACTTACTGGCCCTCTTCGGGCGCTCTTAGCTAATCCTAACAAATTAAAAATAATGTCTTTCGACTTAATATTAAAGAAAATCATTAAACACAACGCATTTACATCTGCGATTCGTTAAGAAAAATGGGTTGTTTACAACAATGTCAATCGGAAAATATCGTTGATCGCCAGGTGAACCAGCTCAAACAACATCAGAAGCTGATTTTCATCAAAAGAACGATTTGTTATCAGTTTGGTGGGATTACACAGGAATTGTCTTCTTTGAACTTTTACCACCCAACCGAATGATCAATTCAGATGTCTACATTGATTAACTAACAAAATTGAACAATGCAGTTGAAGAAAACCGGCCCGAATCGACCAAGCGGAAAGGTGTGGTATTTCATCATGAGAATGCAATGCAGAAGTTTTATGAACGTAGAATTATGATGCTGCCTGAAAGATTGCAAAAGGTCATTGCTCAAAATGGGCAATACATTACAGAAAAAGTTATTTCGTTGATATTGTGAACACTGAGTTTAGGAAAAGACTCAGTAAAATCAAACCAGGTCCTGATACTTTCAAAAAAATCAGTAAACTAGTTGGCTTAAGATCCCCAATTGTGGACCAACTTCAACATGGTACTCACTTTCTATCATCTAACGATGAAAAAACTTACGCCTTTGCAAAGCAATTTGCCAATAGCTTCCGTCCAAATCTTCCATCCCACCTTTCACAATTTCTGCACGAAGTTAACGCGGTAGTATCGTCTCTAGCCGTTGATAATATGCCACATATAACACAATTTACAGAAACAAATTCATCAGTCTCACCGATATCCCCAGATGAGTTCACTAATCCATCCGATCTCTGTTTCGAGATTCGCAGCGGACACGCCAAGAAATCCTCCGGAACCGATAAAATTTCCAACTTTATTATTAAAAAACTACTTGCCACTGCTATCATATTTCTTACAATTATATTGAATAATTGCGTGAATAACAGCTATTTCCCTAACAAATGGAAAATAGCTGAAATCATTGCAATCCCCAAAAAGCCTAGCGCAAACTGTATATCACAATTCAGGCCGATCTCACTCCTTCCAAACTTCTGGAAATGCTGATACTAAGGAATTTCGAATCGGTCTGTGAAACGATTGGTTTAATCTAACAAAATCAGTTGGGTTCAAACTAACCCACTCCACTTTTCACCCGTTGTTGAAACTTCATCTAGACACAACGATAGGCCTTAACAAAAAGGAGATCAAAGTTGCCTGCCTTCTTGACAAGGAAAAGTCGTTCGATTCAGTGTTGATCAATGATTTGGTATACAAACTAATGAGACTTAATTTTCCCCATACTACTATTAAAATCATAAACAGTTTCCTTACGGGTCGTAGATTTTACGTTCGTGTAGGAACATCTACTTCACCGGTCTTTGAAACTCATGCAGGTTGTAGCGCAAGGTACAAAGCTTAGACAGCCCATTTTCAATTTCCACAACCATGACTAACCACGAAATTGTGAGAAAACAACAACACTGCTATTCGCGGATGACTCAGTCACGTATTCTTCTTCCAGAATGCCCTCTGTAGCTCTCCGCATTGTTGAGGAACATATCCTTAAACTCTGGGACTACTATCGAAAATAGGGAATTAAAATAAACACGACCAAAAACGAACTAATATGCTTCAGGACCGCCTCATACAATGGTTCAGCCACCAAGTGCAAGAACCTTGCCTTGACCATGCCCGATAACTCGATCATTAGGAATTCACTTCGAAAAAAGATTAAGGTTCAATTCCCATGCGACAGCCACTATAAAAAAGGCCTACAATGCGCTATGGGGAACGGTTTGGATAAAACAACCAAACTCTTGCTATACAAGCAACTAAACCGTCCTATCGTGACATATTGTTTCTCAATATGGTTCACGATACGCATGCGCAATATCCTCAAAGATGCTACGCAAAATCCCTTTCTACTCCAACAATATTATCAATTGATTACAGGTAGCCCATATATTGCAAACAGCTATTTCAATGTCCCTTCCATGTTGGACCCGGGATATAGAATAGCAAATGAAGAAGGATTCATCGACGATTTCGGCAAGAGTAAGCAGAATCACCCCAACAACATCGGGGCTGACGCTAAGAAACTAGAAGCATTCTCGCCATCATCAACAGCATAATAATCATCATGATCATCATCATAGACCGTCGGCGCTGCTCACGCACGGCGTTAAATTAAGACTGTACATATATATATAACTTATATATAAAACTACCGTGTCACAATGTTAGTTACCATACTCCTCCGAAACGGCTTGACCGATTTTTATCAAATTTTGTATGCATATTCAATAGGTCTGAGAATCGGCTACTATCTCTTTTTCAAACCCCTAAGTGATAAGGATTGTCCACCCCTAACATTTTATTTTTATTTTTTGAACAAAATTTAAATTTTTAATTTTTTTAATAATGTGCCATTAAAAAATACATACAACCCTAAATTTTCACCCTTCTATCACCAACTCATATTTTTTAATAGTCATATTAGCAATTTAATCATTTTTCATCCCGCTCGATAACTGATCAATTATCACTTGGTAAGTTATCCCCGCCAGTTGAGCCTAACATTTAGGATAACGTCATTCTACGATGTCGTGAGTTTTGTCAACAATTCATGGTCAACATGTACGCAAAGATAGAGGGTGAACGACTACGACACTTACGATATAATCAACTCAAGCTGCGTGCGGAAGAGTATATTCATTTGCGAGACGCTATTGTCAACAACGCCGACGCCACCGAAATTGGAAACTCTGTCATTCTACCATAATCTTACGTAGGCAGTACACGTCATATACAGGATGCTCGGACTTTCGTGCGCGAATATGGACGAACGTGTTTATTTATCACGTTCACATGTAATCCAAAATGGCCAGAGATTACATCTTTGCTATTGCCTGGCCAAAATGCAATTCATCGTCATGACATTATAGCACGTGTGTTCAGACAAAAGTTGAAGTTCTTAATGAGTTTTATTACTAAATTACATATATTCGGTCCCACACGTTGCTGGCTGTATTCGGTCGAGTGGCAAAAGCGAGGATTACCATGCATGTACACATTTTGGTTTGGTTAAACGACAAAATCCGTCCTGAAGAAATCGATAATATAATTTCTGCGGAAATTCCAGATCCGTCTACTGACCAATTGCTGTTTGATATTGTTACAGCAAACATGATTCATGGTTCATGAGGTACTCTTGATCGTTCATCGCCTTGCATGGCAGATGGAAAATGTACCAAAAATTTTCCTAAAGATTTCACTTACGATACGATCACAAATGTCGACGGATATCCAATATATCGTCGAAAAAATACCGAAAATGATTGTCCATTTATTAAAAACATCAGCAACACAGATATTGACATTGATAATCGTTGGGTGGTGCCATATTCGCCTCTGCTGAGCAAGACATACAATGCTCATATAAATGTTGAGTTCTGCAGTTCTGTGAAGAGCATCAAATAAAAAATACATTTGCAAGTTGACTACCTGTTTCCCAGCCCGAGCAAAGATATTGTGGGATAATCACAAAGATTCAATGACTGATGATATATTGCATCAACATCGTACACGGTGCACTATGTACAATGAAGCATTGATTGTTATTGAAGATCTTTGCATTATCATTGCCAACTTACCACATTTCGGTATGAATTCGCCAAATCGAAGTGCATCTGATTTAATGAACACTGAAATGAATCGTGAACTGCAGTACAACACTGTAGAAATGGCGGCGATTGTTACTCGCAATGTCCCACTAATGAATGAGGAACAAAGAACCATTTAGCATTATGCTCGCAGTTTCAGCAGGACAAGGTGGGTTCTTATAATTGGATGCACTAAGTGGAACTGGCAAAACACCTTATTTCGCTAATTCTCGCCGAAATACGATCAAATAATGACATCGCATTGGCATTGGATGGAGGCAGAACAGCTCATTCAGTATTTAAGCTACCACTAAATATTCAAAATAACCCTGACGCAGTGTGCAACATAAAAAAACAATCATCCATGGCCACAGTGTAAAATTATCATCTGGGATGAATGTACTATGGCACACAAACATTCGTTTGAGGCGTTGAACAGGACATTGAAAGACAAACGACAAACTATTTGGCGGCACTCTGTTAGTCTTTTCAGGTGATTTCAGAAAAACACTTCCCATCATTCCACGTTCAACATACGCTGATGAGATCAATGCTTGCTTAAAATCATCGCCATTGTGGCGTCATGTTGAAAAAGTACAGCTGAAAGTAAATATGCGCGTTCAAATGCTTCAAGATCCATCCGCTGAAACATTCTCAAAACGACTCTTAGATATCGGTGATGGAAAAGTTACCATAGATGAAACTGGATGCGTACAATTACCGACCGATTTCTGCACAATCATTGATTTGCAAGATGCTCTCATTGAACAAATATTTCCCGATGTACACACACAGTACATAAACCATGAATGGCTTGCAGAAAGAGCAATTTTAGCGGCAAAAAATGTGGACGTTGATGATTTAAATCTTAAGATACAACAGTTGTTGCCAGGGAACTTTGTATCATACAAATCTTTTGATACAGTTTTCCAACAGAGTTTTTAAACTCACTAGATTTGCCAGGCATGCCACCGCATAATTTACATTTGAAGGTGGGATCTCCGATTATTTTGCTTCGTAATTTAAACCGCCACGGCTGGCAACGGTACGCGATTAGTCATTCAAAAATTAATGAAAAACGTTATCGAAGCCAGCATTTTAAATGGCAAGTTCCGAGGTGAAAATACATTAATACCACGAATCCCCATTATACCTATAAATGTGCCAATTCAATTTAAACTTATTCAGTTTCCGATTAGATTGGCTTCTGCAAAACGATGTCTATTTGTGGCTTAGATTTGAGCACACCATGTTTTTCACACGGACAATTATACGTGGCACGCTTTCGAGTGGGTAAACCAGTTTGTTTGTGTTAGCTAAAGATGGGTTTACAAAAAATATTGTTCACGGTATAGCATTAAGAGATTGATATTGTTTGTTAGCGTTACTGTCGTAATTAATTAATGATATCTATAATTTTAAGGAATTAATTATAATAAATAAAATAAAAAATATTTGGTGTTTTGTTATTTTTATATTCGCTCATCCCTTACAGCGCTCCATGCATCTTTCACCCATATACCACATCCTTACACACTTACAATAAGTAAGTTATTTTTTTCCAACACTAGAAATTCCCTAGAAATATTTTATATGGCAAAACAACGTTTGCCGGGTCAGCTAGTATATATATATTTAATTTAATTTCTAGAAAAAATTTTTATTATTTTAAGCCTTTAAAACAACGCAGAGCCCTATGCGCTCGCAGAAATGTATTTATACCAGTTATAAGTAAAAAATTATTGAAAATTTGTCTGAGTAATAAAGATTACCACTAAGCTTACCACTCCAAAGCCAAAGTGGCCGTATTTGCAGCGAATCGATTTCGAGATAACGAAAGTGTACAACCGACGATTTTAATTGGCCAGAACAACGGCTTGTTGACTGCTACGCGACAATTAATATACAGCAAAAATAACAACCTCATTGCAAACAAGACTTGGTTAGGATGGACTTAGTGTGAAAATGATAACAGCAACAAGCACAGCGAACTCGGAAGCACGATGTCATCAAACTTTGAAGAGCAGCACTCTTCAAAGATTTTATTTATTGGAGAACAAGCTCGACAAGAATCCCAATTTGAAAGCTGCGTATGGTGACAGCGTTAACGGTTATATAAAACAAAATTATCTAATGAAAGCCGAAGAGCAAGATCTGAGAAGTGACAGGACTTGGTACTTACCTCATTTCCCAGTCATTAACCTGATGAAATCAAATAAAGTAAGATTTGTCTTTGACGCAGCCGAAAAAACCAGCAGAGTGGCATTAAATAACGTGTTAATCCAAGGACCTGACCTACTTCAAGCTTTACCAGGGGTGCTGTTTAAATTCTGACAAGGTGCAGTTGGATTTACTGGTGACATCAAAGAAATGTTCCATCGAATCGTGCTACAAGAAGATGACAGCAGAAGCCAATTGATTTTATGGAGAGGAGAGGACAGAAACCACAAGTGTAAAAAATAATGGGGATGATGTTTGGCGAAACATGTTCTCCGAGTTCAGCAATTTACGTTAAAGACAGAAACGCCTGTGAGTACCCTGAAAGTTATCCTGGTGCAGTCAAAGTTATCCAAAAGAACCACTACATGGGTGGTTATTTGGGAAGTGCAGACGATGGTGCAACAGCAGCAACCTTGATTAGTGACGTTATCAAAATTCACAGCTTAGGAGAGTTTGAAATACGGAATTGGAGCAGCTCTTCGCAACTGGCGCTAAAAGGTATTCCAGATGATTTATCAAATGACGCCAACCATCAATTTAACAACGACAAGGGCAGTAATGTAAGTCGTGTATTGGGTATCTCTTGGAACGCAGAGAGGCATACGTTTACATTTGCGTCGAATTTCGCAAAAATTGACGACTGCCTTTTGGACGGCCGGAAAACTTCAACCAAATGACAGGTGCTGAAGATTGTCATGTCCATTTTTGACCCGCTCAAATGATACTACAAGCAATTCGGAAAACGTCTATCGACTGGGACGATAAACTACCAGATGATTTGGATCCTATGTGGACTAATTGGTCAAACGACCTGAAGAAGATCTCGTTAGTAAAGATTCCTCATTGTTACTCTCTACTTTTTAATACAGCAACTGATTTGTATGTATTCGGCGATGCATGTGCAGCTGTGGCCTGCGTAAGAATTTTAGTCGATAAAAATATTAAAGTTTCTTTCGTTGCAGCAAAGACCAAAGTCCTACCACCAAAACCGCTTAACACGATACCGCGAGCAGAACTGCAGACTTCTGATCCAGTTCATTGGTCATGATGGAGTGTTACCGACCAGAGGTACTTCGGTAGAAAAAATTCAAATGTAACACCAGCAAGATAAGACTAGCAAATCCAGAGCAAACCATCATGGGACAATTGCCTCCGGTAAGACATTTATCTGGTAATCCTGCTTTAACATTTACATGTGTTGACTATTTTGGGCCGATGACGGTAAAAGTTGGCAGGTGTCTCGATAAGCGTTATGGTGTATTATTAACATGTCTATCAGCAAGAGCGATACATATTGAGATTGCAACTAGCTTGACTACGGACTCTTTTATCATGGCGTTGAGACGATTCATTTCCAGGCGTCGATGTCCCCTTGAGCTGTTTTCAGACAATGGTACGAATCTGAGGGGAGCATATACTGAGCTCAAAGAATGTCTGAAGCAATAAGACCAAAACCAAATTAGAGGCGCCTTGACTAATTATCGAATCGACTGGCACTACATTCCACCTGCATCTCCCCATGGATGCTGGGAGAATCTCGTAAGGTAGTTAAAAACTGCCTTGCATATAATGTTAAGAGAAGTCAACCCAACCGACTAGAGTTGCTGACTGAGGTCGAAAAGGTGATCTATGCAAGGCCTTTGATGGAAGCCCCTTACCAGCCAGATGAACTCGAAGCGTTAACACCGAATCATTCTTTGATTGGCAGATCATCAGCTTCGGCATCTATTAGAAACTTCGATGATAAGGATCTCATTCCACGAAAGCGATGGCAAATGTCACAAAGACTAGCTGATCGTTTTTGGAATCGCTGGTGGAACGAATTCCTGCCAGGTCTTAACCAACGAAAGAAATGGAAAACGCCGAGCAACCGAAAAGTACAAGTGTGAGATGTTGTTCTTCTGTTTTACGAGGGTGAACCAAGAAGAAATTGTCCGAAAGGTGTGATCAGCAAAGTTATATAGTTAACAGTCTCAAATACTCTTTTCGAATCTAAGAGTAAGTAATTGAAACATGACAGTTTTTTCTAAAATTTTGTAATAGATAGGCATCATATTAATGGGTCGACTGTCACTAAATATTATTGCACTTGTTTATTTTCTTTGCAGGGATTATTATGGACTCTTTTCATGTTTCTGGGAATATTCCTGCACTAAGAGATATATTCATTATTCTTTGGAGAATTGCTCCGATAACATAGGGAGTCCTTTATCATTTTTTGATTTGACACACACACACACACATTTATCTTTTGATGAAAGTTGACCAAGTTATGTTAATATATTTTTTTTTTGTATTGGTTCCTATGCTCGCCGTAGTTTGACAAGAGATGTGAGGTATTGCATAGGAAAGCTTTGTTGTTGATTTTGTTCAATTTGGCTTGTCTAGGTTCACCATTCAGCATTATTCAGCATTATTCATTGCTTTACTTTTACCAATCTGTTGATTGCTTTCTTAATGCCAGACACTAATTGATCGCATTTATAATTCCAATACGGTCTATCCGCATCAGAATTAAGAAATAATGAATCTTTCTTTATTTTGCCACTGTCCCGATAACCAGCAGCCGGTGCAGTGGTTGTGGTGTGGACCTCTTGTGCGAGAGTCCCCTACGAGGAAATCAAAACAATATTTTTTCTGTCTAATTTGAACTCAGTTAATTAAACAAATAACAAAGTCGAAAGAATTGAGTGGGCGACAAAAGTCCCCACTCTAACCTGGCAAAGAAGAGGGGAAGGCATCGCTTGACCAAAAGCCACCGTTGGCTTCGTCAACGAAGACAAGTGGAAAGAGGAGGAGGAAGGTGTTAAAGCCGACTCCAAAACTGGTGATGCGCCCGTCCCTTTCGGCCAGCAGTAACATCAGCAACAAGCGCGGCAGCAGCAATTACAGCAGCAGCAGTAAAGCAAGCAACGACGGCAGATCGGGATGATTTTCCGTGTGTCTCCGACGGCGGGGAGGGCCGCTCTACCGGAGACGCCAATTCGTTCTTGTCTTTTGCGGCCTCCAAAACGGACGAAGAAGATGACGAAATCTGCTAGCTTGAATCGTAACTCAGGGCCGTTAAGACCAAACAACTGATCCGGCGCAAAAAGAGCGACAGACAGTCACTAAAGCGCCCAAAAAAAATATGGAGCGAATAATACGCAAAGTTCGGCAGCAACCTCAAACAAACAATAACACGCAGAGCTGCCCAAGCAGCAGCAACAACCAAAACTGCCAATGAAGCAGAAAAAAACAGAGTAAGCAACAACTAAACAAACAGCAGCAATCGCAACAGCAGCAAAAACAGCAGCAGCAGAAAACTCAGCAACAGACGAGAGCGAGGAAAAAGGTGGCCCCAATAAATACCAACAAAATGGAGCATCAAGACACAATAAAAATATGTAAGTCGGCCATATGCGAACATTTTATTATTAAACTGCTTCACAGTGGAGCACCATAAGAAAGTTAAAGAATTATTAGAAAAAACGACCACGGAGTTCTTCTCGTACACCTCTAAAAGTGAGCGACTGCAGACATTCATTTATTCATTTATTCCAAAACATTTTGTAGTGTACATCAAGACTAAGTCTCTTATAGTACTAATAATATTATGATAAAATTATTCTTAGATGTAAGAGTTAATGGATAAAGAAAAGAAAAATAATAAAATTCAGTGTGAAAAATAAACAAAAAATTGAAGTAAGGATAATTAAATAACAATAAAAACAAAGTAAAAAATAACAATGGTGGGAAAGGGGGAATTATTACCGCATTGAGAAGTATTCCAATATAATTTGTTTGAATTTAGTTGAATTTTTAAATCTCTTGATGTGAAGAGGGAGAGAATTCCACAGTCTGAACAAGCGGGAGGAGCTTAAGTATTTATACGGAGGTACATTATAACCGAAGTTTCTTTGGGATCTTATGATACAGATTATGCGGGGTCTTATATTCCACTATATTGCACAAATATATACAATTACGTGCTTTTAGATATTGCTGGAGAGAGCATCCAAGAGTAATATTCGATAGTTGAGATATTCGGTCATACCTTCTTAAGCCATACACATATCTCACAGCATCACTAAAAGCAATTTGGAGTTTGTGTAGAGATAAAGAATCTAAACTGCTGTAGGCTACTTCAGCATAGGTAATGATAGGAACGATCAAGCTCACGAGCTTACAACGAATTAGAACCGGAATGAAACTAGCTGAAAGCCACAGTTTTCGAAGACAGGCATAAATACGGCCGATAACGGAGTTTATGTGATCGTAACACGATAAATTCTGATTGATTATGTACCCAAGGTTATTAAATTTATTAGCAAAAGTAAGACTTGAGCCTGCAATGCAAATGTCCTGCAATAGGTTATGGACTAATGAGCGGTGGGAAATTGGTATAATTTGCGATTTTATGGGATTAATAAACAGACCATTAGCTAAAGACCATTCATGAAATGCCGATAAGTCATAATTCAGGTATTCTGTGAGCTCGTTGATGTTTTCCAGCGGACTTGACAAACACAATTGAACATCGTCAGCATATAAGTACGTGGTAACATGTTTGCATACAGACGATAAATCATTAATAAACATGCAGAATAAAATTGGGCCGAGAATGGAACCCTGTGGTACACCCTGTGTAACGTGTTTTAGCGACGAGCAACTATCTCCAATTACAACTTTCTGCTGCCTGTCATTGAGGAAACTCCGAAGTAGCTTCAGTGCCTGAGAACTGAAGTGGAAGTATTTTTCATTTTCCAAATAATAATATCATGGTTTACTGTATAGTAGGCCTTTGAGAAGCCAAGCAAGCAAAGATAGGTAACATATTCCTCATCAAAATATTGTCTAATATCGTCCATAATATTAACCATAGCTGAAGGGCAGCTATGACCAGCTCTAAATCCTGATTGGAGAGGATAAATAAGGGAGTAACGATGAAGATGGTATTGAATCTGCTTTGCTATTAACTTTTCAAAGACCTTAGATAGACATGGAAGTATACTGATTGGTCTGTAGTCATTCGCAGAGGTTGCCTTACGCTTTTTAGGATCAGGTATCACTTTGGCCACTTTCCAACTTTTGGGAAAGGTTGACGACATAAAACAGTTATTTATAAAATCTGTTAGATGACCTATGACATGAGGTAGTATCATTTTAATGAAACGAAGTGGTACACCATCTTCGCCAATAGCATTAGACTTAATAGACGCTATTACTTGCGAGACTTCTAAATGCGTAACCAAACTGAACTCTCACTCATGCACTGTGTTGGCCTGGTTGTGCTCAGATTCAAATGTACTGCGTCTGTAGTATGCGAGAGAAAGCTTTCGTTATATTTGGGTCTGATTTACAAGCATCGCTTCCGTTTCCTGCAATTCCAAATTGACGCAGATTACGCCAGAGTTTTTTGGGTGGCAGCCTAGTACTCAGTTTAGAATTATAATATTGTCGCTTAGCAACACGGACAACACGAATAGCCGAATTACGAGCATTCCCATGTTAACTCAATTAGGTGTTTGTTTCTACCTACAATTTATAACACTTGTTTCTAAGTTTAAGTGAATTGACTACGTTATGAGTGAATCTCGGGCAACTTTTATTTCGAACGGACACAGTTTTCGTTGGGACACATTCATCAAATAAATACAAGATGAAGGACTGGAACAGTTCTAGTTTTGCGTCGGGATCAGATATAAGTCTGCACTGTTCCCATGGGATGCTGCTTATTTTAGTTTGAAGAAGGTCCAAGTTCAGCTTTGTAAACAACCCTGACTCGAAATGACATTCAGCAATGGAAGTGTGCTGAAATCCGTCACTGATGCTTTTTCCTGTTTTTTGATGAACTGTCAAAGCACAAGACATGTGCTCTCTTTTTTAACTTGTGGCGACAGGTTAAGACGCAAAATTGGATTTAAGGAAAAAAGAAAAGAATTTTAAGTCACTAAAAGTAAATATTAGCAATACATGTATCAATAGTTTTTTTTTAAAGAATTTAATCATTTAACAGGAATTTTATAACGTGCGCAAACCTCAAAAAAGTTGAACAAAGGTAGAAATCTGTTTCTTTTATTCGAATTGGCGCAGTTATAAAAAACTGAAACTACAAATTTATAAAATTCTTTTATATTTTGCGAATTCAACACGTAAAAATGTCGAACAAAGCGCCGTTCGTACCAGCAAACACGCTTCGCAGATCTCCAACTAGAGAAGTCAATGTGCCCGCAGGCCCTAAGGAATCAAACGCAGAAGTTCACAACGCAGAAGAATTTAATTGCAGAGCTCGTTTCGCACCTGATTCGGCGGCAAACATGGTACAGTGTGACAATTGCAACGCCTGGTTTCACTACACTTGTGTTGGAGTCGAAAGTTTCATAGCACAGCAGGATTGGACGTGTGAAACATGTACAGCCGTCGCCGATTTGCCCCCGAACCCTACAGCTTCCATAGTGGTGCCAAGACGCAGAACATCGAAATCGTCGCGATGCTCTGCTTCTTCAAAAGCTTCCGCAGCCAAACGTCTACAACTTGAACTCCAGAAGTTAGAAGAAGAAAGACAATTGATGGAAAAAAGGGAACAATTTCAACGTGCGCAACGACAAAAAAGGGACCAGGATTACATCAATAAAAAATATCAAATTCTTAGCATGCTAGACGACGGATCATCGCCATCGGAACCAGAAGAAGAAATTCCAGGTCCATCAAAGGCAAGAACACAAGATTGGGTTCAAAATGCGCTGGCCCAGAAGTCCAAAGAGGATGCAAAATTAGCTATGTCTGTTTTGCCAAACCCAGGTGCAAACACAACTTGGCTTGGGGCTAACGTTGCAGTGCAACAACAACAGCAGAATAGACAACAACAATCGGAATTCCCTCAAAAAGTTCATTCATCGTCGCCCATCCAACTCCCATTCAGTGCCACATATTTAGATACAGGCTGCCCAACGTTAACTAGGAGTCATCTTGCTGCGCGCAGTTCAATATCTAAAGAACTGTATAACTTTACCGGAGATCCAGAAGAATGGCCACTTTTTATCACTAGCTTTGAACGGACAACACAGTTGTTTGGGTTTTCTGGTGAAGAAAACCTCGTACGCCTTCAGCGGTCTCTTAAGGGAAAGGCGTTAGAAGCGGTCAGAAGCTTGCTCATCCAACCAAACTGCGTTCCCCGAGTTATTTCTACGTTGAAGATGCTTTACGGCAGACCAGAACTCATAATCCATACTCTGCTGCAAAAGATACACGCTATGCCACCGCCAAAAGCAGAGAAGTTGGAAACCTTAATCAGTTTCCCCATCGAAGTCCAAAACCTGTGTGCAACTATGGAAGGCTCTGGTCTGGCCATCTATTTAAGTAATCCCAATTTGTTGCAGGACCTTGTGGATAAGTTGCCACCCTCCATCCGACTTAATTGGGGTATTTATACTCAAACTCTCAATGATGCGTTAACGCTTTCCCATTTTAGTTCATGGCTCTACCAGATAGCTGAGGCTGCAAATTCCATCACCATCGCTACTCGGACCTCACAACTATCAAGCAAACAAACAAATAGACCCACAAAGGAAAGAGGTTTCCTGAACGCACATTCTGAAGGAACGTCGGATCCTAGTAATCGACGACCGTTCGAGCAGAAGTGTATTTGCGGTGGAACTTGTGAAGCAGTATCGATATGCAAGGACTTTGCCAATATGAGTCATACTTCGAAATGGACTGCAGTAAAGGATTATCGCCTGTGTCGACGTTGCCTTAAGCGTCATGGGAATTATAGATGCAAAGTTGACTCAGTGTGTGGGAAGAATAACTGTCCATGTAAGCATCACAGGCTTCTCCACAATGACAAGAAAGATGTGGCTGTATGTCAAAAGAAGGCTAGTGCAATTTCGGATCAGTGCGAACTGCATTTTCATCGTCAGTTAGCGGAGTCTATATTATTTCGAGTTGTGCCGGTAATCCTGTATGGAAATAATGCACAGTTGCAGACATATGCCTTTTTAGATGAGGGCTCATCCTTAACACTAATCGACGAGGAGGTGGCTAAGCAACTACAGGTCAAAGGAGTAGCATCCCCCCTGTGCTTGAAATGGACTGCGAACACGCATAGGATTGAGAAGGAATCGGAAATAATGGATCTCACAGTATCAGGTGCCGGTATTCCGCACAAAAGGTATTCACTTGGGAAGGTACACACCGTTAAGAATCTTCAGCTGCCGTCACAATCTTTAGATTACAAAAAGCTACAAGAACAATACAAACATTTGAAAGGCTTGCCAGTGGAGTTGTTTACTGACGAAAGTCCTCGTGTACTAATTGGTATTAACCATTGGAACCTGGGGCTGCCATTAAAATACAAGGAAGGAAATCCCGGAGAGCCAATTGCGACAAAAACTCGACTTGGATGGTGCATTCACGGTTGTTGGTCCAGCCCACAGCAAATATCAGACGGGTTAACTGAAATCTCAAGCTTCCACGCTTGCGAATGCGAACATTGTGACAACTCGGAACTAGAGGGTCTAGTTAAACAGTTCCTATACGACGAGAATTTCGGCGTATCAAAACCAGGCAAATTGTTGATACCTACAGAAGAAAAGCGTGCTCTGGACCTGCTGGCAAAGTATACTCGTCGGAAAGACGCCTGCTTCGAAACCGGACTTCTTTGGAAGTATGACAATGTTGAACTGCCCGATAGTTTTCCATTGAGCTTGAAGCGCTTTAGGAACTTACAGAAACGGATGGAACAAGATCCAGAACTCGCCGCAGCATTACATGAAAAAATCAAGGATTATGTTTTCAAGGGGTATGCTCGAAAGTTTACAGCAGAAGAAGCCGCATGTAGACAAAATTCGTGGTACCTGCCGATATTTCCAGTGCGTAACCCGAATAAACCTGCTAAGCTGAGGATTGTGTGGGATGCTGCAGCGAAGGTTTGTGGAGTCTCACTAAATTCTGTTCTGGTCAAAGGTCCTGACCAACTTACGCATCTAACTGCAGTGCTGTATATGTTCAGAGAAAGAGCGGTTGCGCTCTGTGGGGATATAATGGAGATGTTCCACCAAGTTCGGATAAGGGAAGAGGATCAGAACTTCCAACGTTTCTTGTGGTCTTATAGCAGAGACGGTGTTCCCGATACATATGCAATGACAGTGATGACCTTTGGGGCAACCTGTTCTCCTTCGTGTGCCCAGTACGTCAAAAACAAAAATGCGGAGGATTTCGTCGAGATATATCCAGCGGCAGTAAAGGCTATTCTTAAGAATCACTATGTGGACGATTTGTTAATAAGCGTTAACTCCCCCGAAGAAGCTGTGCAACTCGCCCACGATATCCGATTCATTCATCAACAAGGCGGGTTCAAAATCCGAAACTGGATCTCGAATTCAGCAACAGTTCTCGACGCTCTGCAAGCTGTTTCCACAGATAAGAACCTTAACATGCAGTTTGAACTTGGTACTGAGAAGATATTGGGAATGTGGTGGTGCACTTCATCGGATCTTTTCGTTTTCAAACTGAGAAGGGGGCCCAAAATGCCGGAAGCTTTAACAGGAGGTTGTCGTCCCACTAAACGAGAAGTATTGAGGGTAATGATGACCATATTCGACCCCTTAGGGTTAATAGCACATTTCCTAATGTATGTTAAAATATTTTTGCAAGATATCTGGCGATCAGGCACTGGATGGGATGAAGAAATACTAGATGAACAACATGCCAAGTGGTTAAATTGGATTCGTTTACTTCCTGAAATAGAAAATCTGCAAATTCCTAGATGCTATGTGACTAACAAGTTTGAAAGGCAACCAGAGATGCAGCCTCACTTATTCGTTGACGCCAGCGAAAATGGTTACGCCGCCGTTGCTTATCTAAGATGCTCTTACGGAATTACAGCTGAGGTGACTTTAATAGGAGCAAAAACCCGTGTGGCTCCTTTGAAGAATCTATCCATTCCCAGGTTGGAGCTGCAAGCAGCAACTCTCGGAGCACGCCTATCAAAATCACTTAAGGAATCACACTCAATATCATTTGCAAGGACGGTGTTTTGGTCAGACTCCAAAAACGTTTTATGCTGGCTTCGATCGGATCATCGTAGGTACAAGCAATTTGTTGCCTTCCGGGTTAGTGAGATTCTCGAGTTGTCAGACGGATCAGAGTGGCGATGTATTCCAACGAAGCTGAACGTGGCTGATGATGCCACCAAATGGAAAAAAAAATGCGGCTTGACTCATCCAGTCGATGGTTCAAAGGTCCATCTTTCTTATATCTGCCTCCAGAATCTTGGCCAACTGAGGAACAAACCACGTGTAGAACCAACGAAGAACTAAAGTCTCAATATGTTGGTTTTCATTCCAAGAGCAAGGATTACATCTTTAACGAAGAACGGTTTTCCAGTTGGAAGCGATTACTGCGCAGTAGTGCTTTCGTTTTTCGATACATCTGTACATCTTGCGAGCAAGAGTTAAGCTGAAGAACACCAAAGCCGAGACATTTGAACCCGAAGTACTCCAAGAGAAACAACAAGCAGCTGAGGCCACCGGTCCCCTTCGCCAGACGGAATTTAAGGAGGCAGAACAAGCTCTACTGAGGGAGGTTCAGTTAAGTGCATATCGAGATGAAATTAATCAGCTGTCGAAAAATCATATGGTGAGTAAATCAAGTTCAATTTACAAACTCTGTCCACACTTAGATGAGAATGGTGTAGTACGGGCTAGCGGAAGAATAGAATTCTCGGAGCATGCCAGTTGTGGCCTTAAACGCCCAATAATTTTGCCAAGGCAGCATTACGTCACCAGACTGATAGTGTTAGACTTTCATTGTCTTTATAAGCACCAAAACCATGAAACCGCCTTGAACGAAATTCGCCAGAAATTCCATATCCCACGCGCAAGAGTCGTCTACAATTCAGTTCGGCGGTCCTGTCAAATATGCAAAAACATGTTGGCTCGTCCTCAACCTCCAATAATGGCTCAACTTCCGCCGGCCAGGTTGGCTGCGTTTAGTCGACCTTTCTCATTCGTAGGCGTTGACTTTTTTGGTCCCTTGAATGTTACAGTGGTGCGACGAACCGAAAAGCGATGGGGAGTTTTGTTGACTTGTCTCACAGCTCGAGCTGTTCATCTCGAGGTCGCACATCCTTATCCACCGACTCGTGCATACTTTCGCTTAGAAATTTCATGGCGAGGCGAGGCATGCCTATTGAATTTTATAGTGACAACGGAACCAATTTTCACGGGGCAGAGCGAGAGTTGAGGGAAGCATTGCAGAATATCGACAAGGAGAAGTTAATGGAAACCTTCACGACAACCACAACCAAGTGGATATTTATTCCACCAGGATCCCCACATATGGGAGGAAGTTGGGAGAGGCTAGTAAGATCTATCAAGGCCACCCTGAAGCACGTTATGCCGATGAGGAATCCCTCAGACGAACTTTTTCATAGCATGTTGATCGAGGTGGAGAACATAATTAACTCGCGTCCTTTGACGTATATTTCTCTTGGGGACGAGAACGAAGAAGTACTTACCCCAAACCACTTCTTGATCGGCTCTTCAAATGGAATTAAACCAATGGCTGTGTTTGATGATAGCCCGCGGGTGCTCCGAAAAAACTGGTTAATATGTCAGCAATATGCCAACGAATTTTGGAGGCGTTGGGTAAAGGAGTACCTCCCAACCCTTACTCGGAGGTCGAAATGGTTTGTTCCTTCTAAGCCAATCAATGTTGGCAATGTTGTAGTGATTGTTGACCCCAACAATCTACGGAATTGTTGGCCAAAAGGAAGAGTTATTGGAGTGCAACGATCAAGGGATGGTAAAGTACGTAGCGCATCTGTAATGACTAGCACCGGTATTTATCAACGACCCGCAGTAAAATTGGCAGTGCTCGATGTCAGTGTTGATGAGGAGGTAAAGCTCACAAGTCCTAGTGACCATACCGGGGAGGAGTGTAAACAACCCTGACTCGAAATGACATTCAGCAATGGAAGTGTGCTGAAATCCGTCACTGATGCTTTTTCCTGTTTTTTGATGAACTGTCAAAGCACAAGACATGTGCACTCTTTTTTAACTTGTGGCGACAGGTTAAGCCGCAAAATTGGATTTAAGGAAAAAAGAAAAGAATTTTAAGTCACTAAAAGTAAATATTAGCAATATATGAATCAATAGTTTTTTTCAAAGAATTTAATCATTTAACAGGAATTTTATAACGTGCGCAAACCTCAATAAAGTTGAACAAAGGTAGAAATCTGTTTCTTTTATTCGAATTGGCGCAGTTATAAAAAACTGAAACTACAACCTTGTTAATATCTTTGAAAGTAAATGTAGTAGGTAAGTTGACACAAACAAAAAGTATTTCATAGGTAAGAAAAAGTAAATCATGGTCTGATATAATGTCGAATGATAATTGGTCAAAAACGAGGACAGAAGAGGTATCAGCGACTATTAATAAATCTAGCAAACTAGGAACAGTACCAGGTGAAAAATGAGTGGGACAAGAATTATAATAAATAGATAATTCTAACGAAGAAGAAAGATCACATATTTGACGAGCTCGAGAGTCATTCAGGAACAAGTTAGCATTCAAGTCACCGAATACGATAACATGTTCAAATAGTGCGGAAACTTCCGAAAGAGTCGAGAAAAATGGTTCCGGAGAGAAGCTGCAGTTTGGGTTGTAAACGCATGAAACTATGCCTTTTGAATTATTATCGGATACTTCTAAAACTAAGTATTCAACACCAACGCCATCTGAATTGGCAATAATTTTTGTATTTAGGCTTGATTTGCAATAAATTGCAACACCTCCTCCAGTAGTCAAAGTAACTCTGTCATTAGGGAATATGTTATAGAAATCATCTTCAATATCCCTCTTGAATCACGTCTCACTGACACAGATAATGTCAACGCTTGAATTTTCAAATAAAAAGCGTGAATAATAAACTTCTCGCATTCAAGTGACAAACTTTTAAGCCCTCCTCGCGTTTTGATAAAATATTAATCATTGCAGATGTTGAATATGCGTTTACATTCATACACAGACTATGAGAACCATGAGAACTGCTAGCCATGTTCAAAAAAAGAACACAGCAGTATACACATCAAGAGAAAGCCAAAAACAACAAACAACATGACCAAAAGCAGCAATAAATGGGAGGTGGGATGAACATTGAGAGCTAGATAAAAGAGATGTTAATTCAATTTTTCAAAAATATTTTACAAATAAATAAATTCATAGCAAAACGTAATTATAAAATATATAAGATACGTTAGTAGGATGTTTTCAGCATTCATAAGTTGAAATGTCGTTGAGTGAGCTTTTGTTTGCTGCTTCGGTGATCGTTTGGACTTTATGTTTTGATGTCATCAGAAGCAGCGCGCAGTTGCATTTTTTATGATCGTTCACGATCTCAGCAAAGCTTTTGATCGAAGTGACAAGCAATGCTTCAGAATTCAATTGGTGTCTTACATATACAAGACATATACAAGACCGCGAGACAATGCTCTTTTGTGGATCCCAAAGAGCTCCTTCAGGAACTTCAGGTGAAGAAACGTAAAGGTCTTGAGTTCGTTAGTAGCCATCCATTCACTACCGCAATGGCCAGAAGGAAGAATCGGAAACTACCGTACTTCCTGATTCAGCTTTCTCCCAACAGCAAATTAGATAGTCTGAGGAAAATTAAAGTCCTAGATTATCAATGCATAAGTTGGGAAAAATTTAATCGCAGTGATAACATCTTACAATGTTTTCGTTGTCAGAGATTCGGGAACGTTGCTTCGAACTGTCAATTGCAGTTACGGTACGTAAAGTGTGCAATGAACCACAAATCGGAGGATTGTCCGCTAGGTAAAATGCATTCTATGTGGTAACTCAGGACACACCGCAAGTTATCGGGGCTGGAACAGGAATCAGTATGTTAGGAAAGTAAACCAGGCTCTTCAGCAGAAGGTGATGGTGAAACGCCCACCTGTTCCTCAAACACCAGCCGTTACTCCCAATGCGACCTATGCCTAAATGTGCCGGCCGTATCTACACTCTGCTGCCGAGTCTAACGCGCCTCCAGTCGTAATGTGTTCGTCGGTGGAGAAACCCTTAGAAATCCTTCAGTGAATATAAATTCGGTAATAAATATCGAACGAGGAGCTATACTCTTCACGTTGTAAGAAGACCGAAGTCCCGATGTTCTTCTGGTTAGCGAAACCAAGCTTTCCCAGAGGCACAAGTTGAGGCACAGTCAGTATTATATTATAAGACAGACCGAGACAGATCCAACTCCAACGGAGCTGTTGGTATCGCTATCTTCATTAGAAAAAATCTGCGTTATAAGGTTTTGTAAAGCGCTGAAGTGCGTAGATTCCAGCTGATAGAGGCTTGCATCATATGCAGTGGGAAGAGGCTATTTATGATCGCGACCTATGCAACTGAAGCTACAAAACAAACCTGTTTTATCTCAGAGCTCGAGACACTTTTTCAATACTTACGTCTGGGTTCGGAGGAGAATTATTACCTCATGGCCGGACATCTAAACGCTGTATGTGATCGCAGCCTGTGCAACTGAAGCTAATCAACAAACCTGTTTTATCTCAGAGGTCGAGACACTTTTCCAATGCTTAGAATTATTACCTAATGATCGGAGATCTAAACGCCAAACATAGCAACTGGAGAAATCATTTACCAAACACTAGAGGGTACATACTTCCAATTGGTGAGGTCAGAATAGTGTCGAGTATCGACTCGATTTAAAAGCGACGAAAAGTCTGTCTTATCCCAGATCAGGAACCTATACAGATTTTATGCTGTTTGAAGAACGGATACAGCTAACTGACATGGACCGGCGAACAATAAACTGTCTTCACATATTCGTGTACGACAGTGATCATTGCGGGTTAAGTGCCGTAGCAAAAATTCCCAACGAAATTTTGGAACTGGGGGAGTATGTTCCAACGCACACTTATAGCTGTAGTAGGACGCGGTGGACACGCTTCCACCACAAGACAAGAGCATTCTCCTTGAATTCGCTCAACCCACAATCCAATAGGAATTTGTCGAACGAGGAACACTAACCTCAAACGGATGAACGACACCATAAAACAAACAATGGACAGCACGATTCCAAAGTACGAACTGACTGACAATGTTAACAATTACTTTATAGAGTAGGCTAGTGGCAAGGCTCATATTGCTATAAAGACGTTTTACTGATCCACAAAACTCGGAGGTTAGGACACTGAAATCACAGCTTAAAAACCTACAGCAATTAATTCAGCAAAATAACCGTGCTACAATTAATTTGCATTGGAATAACAAAATTCGGGCTGTTAAACCTAGCAATCCTAGTATGTTCACGGAAATTAATAAATTCGTCCGAAAAAATAAGCAGAATGAGCCTCCGTGTCTTAACCTCAACCGAACTACAGACAATGAACAAGTACGACAGAAGGCATAGATCCATTAGAAGCGATCGAAGATTACAAATTTTTTTGTGATCGAAGATCCTCAGGAGAAAGTTGAAATAATAGGTGCGACGTTTCATGATGTTAGCACTCGATCGACCCATATCTTGGAAAATCGTGTCCTATTCCAAAACTTCTACTTACGATATGATATTGAGCACTGGCGATCGGAGAACACTGGTTTTTCCATGTTCAATGACCATAATTTGGCACATGATATCATTGCCAATGTTGGGGCTCAACCTCCGTACATTTCAAAGGAAGAAATCTTAAATACCTTCCTCTAGAAGTGGTCAACATTTACACCACTCCGTTTAAGAATAATGAATAATGCACTTTATCCAGATTATTGGCAGACAGCGATGGTACAACCCATTCCTAAACGGAACAAACACACATACAAACCGGCATATCTCCGGTCGATAAGTCTCCAAGATGTCACAATTAGCTCAGCGGGGACTCTAAAGTATCAGACCGCGACCAATGTCTTATGGCAACATCGACACTTTTGCTCGTTAGACGAAGAGAAGAATTCTGTCTTAAGGCAAGGCCGGCTTATATGTAGGTATGAGGTATTTAGGTATTTTAGGTAATATATTTTAAGCAATAACTTATTAGTCAGTAAGAAGTTCTTTATGTTATTTCCAGTTAGGTTAGGGTTTCAGGGATAAGATTAATTTTTAGTTTATCTTTTAGGGTTAGATTTAGTTAAAATCAAAGTCCTTTCACTATTTTTTTTTTCTTAAACAATTAGTTAAATAATAGTCTTCAAATTCAATAAATAAGTCGAAAGACATATTTTAAGTTATTAAGTTTAGCTTAGAGTGCCCATATAGGGCCAGTAAGTTAGTTTATAAATAATTAAGTTAGTTCAGCTATATTTAAGCAAAATTGTCAAGCATTTGAGGAAAACGAATTTTAACAATAAAAATGCAATTAAAATGAAAAAAAAATTAAGCGTTGACCGCTTGGAAGTTCGAGCCCGGTCTGTGGTGTGGTCGATGTTCTTTTCTTACCAGTTTTGTCTCAAGGAGTATGCGATGGCATCAATGCGGTGAGAAAAACAAGTCGATCAGTAAGAATGGATATTAAGAGGAGAGAAGCGCCTGCCGTATATATGTAGGATCCGTATCAGGCCATGATCACGCTATGCAGCGGTATACACAAGGAGAGTACAGCGATTCAGGCTAGCTATGAATCTGGTGACAAACATCATTCGAGGATAGTCCAGTAAGGAATTCAGATCGAAGTGATGTTTAATGTGCAGTGCAGTACAAAAATCATTTTAATAGAAACATTTATTTAATTTAATTTAAAGACAAGAATGTAAGAAGTTTAAGAATATGGTGATTTATCTTAATAGTGCCTAACGTTATTCTTTTAACAGAATCGATTTGTCGCAAGTTGGAGGTTTTGCGTACCATTAAGGACGGATCAAGCGAATTATTATCAGCATCGGAGATAGTGTGGCAAAGCGCGGATTCCCTAGTTTTGCGCCCTCCTAGGGCGGATTGAGGGACCATCTATTCGTGTTGTAGGAGAGAATAGGCAATCGCGTGACGCCCATATTTATCATCTTTACCCACGTCTTCTCTTCGCAGCGTGGTGTCGCAGGACCGGTACAAGGGCAGTATTAAAAACAACAATGGAATGTGTCAATTGTTAGAAACATACTACTATTATTTATGTACATAAGTTTGTGCATCCCTCACAAAGTTAAAATTAACAAAATGTGGCATGATCAATATTTTCCTTAAATAAAGATGTCACTAACTCTTTTGTGCTTAATAAATACTGTAAAATATCCATGAATAAAGAAATAAATTTAAAAAAAAAACTTGTTTTAAATAATATCATTTGGTTCTTGACGCAGCTTTTTGCCATTTGTACTACACACCACGAACTGCCAACTATTTACAGCGATATCTGTTCAGTTGCGCTTATGACAATGAAGATGAGACTTTTCATTATTTCGTTACCTAGCAGAGTTAAAACAAATGAAGCCTTAAGTTCTTCAAATGTGTACTCATCATCCACCAAAATCAATTGGGAAGTTCATGGGGTGGGCAGGGGAAATTACCGATAAACCAATTTTATAAATTTTTGTTTTATATAAAGTTCTAAGCCAATGAAAGAGTTCTACCACGCCAAACTAAATCTTTCATTCATATTACATCTCTTGTCCAAATTTTTTTTTTATAACAGTAATTTATGAGGATAACATTTTTTTTATTAGACAGCAAACTTTCTCTACTTCGAATTCTGGTTCGCGCCGTTCAGTAAAATAGATCATAAGTCCATGCAGCATGGTAAATAAAAGAACACGTGATTTGACAAAGTAACTTAATCCTGCTTTAAAATTACAGCTGTACATTTTGGAAATGACTTCTTTCACCAGCCAGCCAATATTGTTTGGGAACAATTTAGTATACGTTCTGTTGTATCGTAATCTTATTGCTTGTTTTAAAATAAACTCAATCGATTAAACTAGATTGTACTACTTTATCAGCATCTGTTGGCAAAATTTTAGTCAACAGAACAATAAAAACAAAAATAGTATGTATGGTATATACCTTTCAAATAATGTGAATATTTCTTATTTCATAAAGCGAGTGTGTTGATTATGAATAACATCTGAAAATCGATTACACCTTTTAAATAGTGGAAGTGAGATTATAATGTGTTTTATTGGCAAGCAATACATTGGCTTACCGCGAAGAGATAAGCCACACGAAATAATAAATACGTGCGATAACAATAATCATATAAGCAGTCGAATGTATTGATATAGCTCACAGTTTAAAATCTTGAGTGAGCGCATACGCATCAAACGGAAGTAAGTTGCCGCGATAAGCTAAATTAAATTTATCTCCTTTGCATGATCATTATCAGCATATAAACATATTCGAAAAATATATATTTATACCTACAACACATAAACATAGATGGATATATGTATTCCAATTAATCTTAATCTGTCTGCATATTCTCAGCCTCCTCCCTCTCCTTTCAATTGCAGCTTTGTGCAAAACTTGTTGTTTAATATAAAAATTACGATGATGTCAAAGGCTTCAATAATAAATGGAACCGAAATCGCTAAGTATGAGTTTCATTTTAAATAAAATTAAAGTTTCTATAAGATGACTACTTGCAATACTTTTTAAAGCCAATTAAAGATGCATTTAAGGACTAAAATCATGAAGTTACGTGAGGATTTAAAAACCTTTCGACCAGGTCTTCGAATAATTCAAGTCGGAGACAGGGAAGATTCAAATGTGTACATCCGAATGAAACTTAAAGCTGCAAACGAAATTGGAATTGATGCTATTCAAATTAAATTACCACGAACGACAACGGAAAATGAACTTTTATCAAAGGTTAATATTCAGAATGTATTTCCCAATTGGCTGGAATTTAATTTGATTTTCTTAAAAACCGTTACTTTATAGATTACTGAACTTAATTACGATCAGAATGTACATGGAATTGTTGTGCAAATGCCTCTAGATACAATTTATGAAATTGATTCATTCAAAGTTACAAATACCGTATGTGCAGAAAAAGACGTCGATGGGTTATATATTTTGAAACAAAATACAATCAGAATTAATTTTAAAACTCTAATTTAAAAAATATATATACAGGTTGAATGCTGTCAATCTTGGACGACTGGCCTCTGGTGACCTCAATGGATTTCTACCTTGTACAGCTTTCGGTTGCATAGAACTGATAAAACACACTGGTATCAAAATAGCTAAATCAAAAGCTGTTGTCTTGGGTCGAAGCAAAATAGTAGGAACCCCTACAGCCGAACTTTTGAAGTGGGAGCACGCAACTGTTACCATATGCCATTCCCAAACCCAAGAAGTAAAAGAAATAGTGAGTGCCTGAATTATATTTATATTACCTTAATTCTAATGTATATATATAAAATTTTTGGTCTATATTCTCTACAATATTTTGAACATTCCATTTGGAAAGTACAAAGATGTTATAGGTTCGAATTTTCGCATTAAAAATGTTAACAAAACGTCACGTAAGCGTGCGCTTGCGCTCTTACGTTTGTGAAAATTTTTATCGCGCTTTATAACTCTGAGATAAATAATAGTATTGACTGCATACTTAATATCTGAGAAGGGTATTTCAGTGCCGTAGCTAATACAAATATTAAAAAATATGCTAAGCTACTTTTTCATCAGCTCTTTTTCGTGCACTGCAGAGCAGGTTATAAAATTACACTTAATACTTCGGAGAGATATTGGGCAATAAAACGAAAAAGATTGGTTTACTAAAAAAAGGTCGGACCTACCAACCAACTAAATAACAATCTTTCCCTAGCTTTAGTTTTCGCAAAAGTATCAATGACTTCAATTAAATTCAGGCTTGACGTGGTTTTGTTTTGAATTGCTATTAGCGATAAATGTCGGAGTCGCGTTTGGCCCATACTATTTCAAAATAATTTTTTGTTAATTTTAATTTGCTTAATGACCTTTCAGCTGCGGCAGAAGTGACAGGAATTGTAAATATACTTCCGTTAGGTTGCATACTAGCACTCCATATTTGCTCATTATTTCTTTACTAAATCGGTGAACAGTCCATGCTTGAGTTATATTGGAGTGTTAGAAGTAAAACGTGTATTTAATGAAGCTATTAATGTGCCTAAAACATTATTGAAAATCTCAATTTTAAGTATTTCTTCTCTGTTTGGAAATCGGTGATCAGCAGCTTATTCATCAAAATGTTTTTTAACTTTCTTTGACTTTTTTTCTTGACAATGGGTATCAATACCGTATTTTCTTGCAGTTTCACTGGCTTTGCACTTGAATAATTCGAAATCATTTCTATTTTTGGTTTCTGTTAAAGTTTAACTTGCCTCGTCAAAATTGATGTCGCATTTTTGTAAAGTTTCCGATGCATAATTGATGATATCCAATACACGGCGCATGAATTCGCAAAGCAACACGTACTCAAAATTAAGCATTTTTGTTTTAGTACTTTATTTGGATTCTTAAAATTTATTTCTGATAATGCTTTGATAACATCAAAAAAATTTAAGTTTAATTAAAGATATCGTTTTGACCCTACTGGACTATCCAGTCAGATTTAGTTTTTTTTTTAACTGTATTTCAACACAACTGCTTACGGCATCATTTTTAACCAAATTTAAATTATGAGTGGTACAATGTACGTACTCCGTGTTAGATTGGATATCCTTAATATGTTTTTTTCACCATGAAACGTACCACGCATCACCCTGCCTCCATCAAAACCTTGCCCCACACATATATTTCAAGCAATATTTTTGTGGATAAATAATGTTTTTAGTTATTTGGTTGACAAAATCTGCTGCGCCATGTTTGAAGGCTGTATAAAAGCCTAGAAACACTTCTTTTACTTTTATATCAATTGGCCGTTCATTTTCCGATCTGGTTATTACTGCTTACCTCACAACAATGCTTAGCTGATCTACCTTTGATATGTCCGTTGTGTCGTTTCCATTATGATGGCGAAAAACGGTGACACCCTAATTTGTTCTAGTAGATGGCGTTCGAGCTATCAATCATTTCATTCTGATTTGTTGCACTCAATCAAAACTCAAACACAATTTCAAAAAAGTTCTTATATTAAATAGTCAATAATTATAAACAAAATAAAGTGATAAAAACTTAGAAATAATAATTATTTCCTTTGGGCATATCCAAAACTTGCAGGGTCTAGTATTTCGGAATAATACAACCAAAAACGATAAACTGGTCCAAGTTCAGAACTTGAAACGTAGTACGATTTTGAAAAACACCTATTGCTCTGGCTGATGTCTGTTGGAAAAGGTCTCATATCAAGAATTTGACGTTTTTCGTTATCACTTAATATTTTGTCTGTGGTTCCTCCAAATTCTCCGCACTTATAGTATGTGTGCCATGCAAGCATCATCTACGTTCACATGATCAGCGGCGGAGGTATCTCCGACTGCAATAATTTTCGAAGCTTCTTCAGTAGACATCTCAACCAACACTGCAGTTACCACATTTTTTGAGTCACTATCAAGAGAAATATTTTGTCCAGAAGTACTTGCCGAAGGCTGACTAAAATACTTGTCAATCTGAATAGACTTTTTATTTTAAATAATAGGGTATCTTATCCTAGTTTTCTATCAATTTTTGCTTACTATCTTCTATTTCTTGCCGTTGTTTGCCTTTAAATGCACTTCTGGGTTTCTCCTTATTGTACATAATTTACTTATTTATTTTTCTGTTTTTTTTTATGCAATATTTATATTAGATTGTGCTCGAGTAGGTACCCACTGTTTACTGACGACGTTCAAAATAAAAGGAAGGAGAACCCCCGGAAAAGAACGATCTCCCCGCGCGAAACAAGTAATCCAAGTTAGATAAAAAATTAAGTTAGTAAAGTTAGTAAGTTAGTTCTTTATACGATGAAGAATCTTAAAGACTAAACGTATTAACCCAACGTTTTATTCATATTGCCCAAATCGAAGCAGTCTGCTGAATTCCATTCTGATGGCGATTTAGGTCAATAAGAATAATTACGAAAGGGAAATCCAAAGGTTGACATAAAGCAACTGGAACATTGAATTGTTGTCAGGTCAGTTGGTTTTGATAAGCGCGCGGGCTTGAATTAATGCACCAATTGCAGGTGACCGGCATTTATTTACGATATTTCGCGATATTTATAGATCTGAAATGTTTTATTGACGTAATGGACGTCAATATGAGTGGAACTTAAATCAAATAAAATTGAACCACTATGCTGACCAGTACTAAAAAGTTTATTGACATTAGCTTACTTACTGCTGATACAGTATTAATTTTTTAATGTTCTCAAAAAAAAAATCTTGACTCAATTTCACGATAAAACGCACATCGGTGAATAATATAACGTACATATCGCCATCTGTCAAATTGACAGCACTGCCAACCCACAGAAATTATTTAACGGAATTCCCCTAGGTATAACTTTCGAATTTCTCTGAACTGCATTGCCATGATTAAAGTCGGGTTGTAACCTGTCATATTTATTTTGAAATTGGGAGAAATTTTCAAAAGTTCAGTTAGATCGAGATTTTCTGGTAAGGATTTTAGGGCTTCCTAAGCTTGAGGGTCCCGGACACTTCCCCGCCTAGCCCCTGGGTAGCTACGCCACTGGTTGCATATGTAACGATGGCCGGATAAGATTTGCAAAACATTTTAGTTGACAATTCGTGTTCAACAAATTCACTCGTTTTTAAAAAACAAATTTGTTTCCGATTTAAGGAAGTTGGTCATCCATAGTGCTTGCTGGTTTCTAGTATTTTGCTTTGAAAATAGCTAACTACGAGCCAATAAGAACCCTCGACATAGAGGAAAATGGCAGGATATTATTTCGGTTTCTTTAAAAAGGCACACAGATGGAATTAGTCTAGGAAACTTATAAACGACTGCCTGAAGAACATGACATATGTTAAAGCAACAGCATAATGGAATTGCTGATAAGCAAAAACTACTATGATTAAAGAGTATGATAAAATATGAAGTTAATACTAATATCAGGGAACAAACGTGATACAGATGAACGTTCACTCGCTGATGTTGCACCATGACCATGAAAAGTCGTTACGCGTTATAAACTTGACGAAAACATATAGAATTCCGGGCTGAATAATTAGAAAATTCTTTCTTTTTTTATTAAATTTGATAATGTGCAGAGTTCGCACAAAGCGTACACGTGAGCAGGCTTAAATCTGAAACCCTATACTGCATTCCTCTGATTTGTGGTTGTTTCCACACTTCGCGCATCGATGCTGTATTTCGCAGTTCAGTGCGGCATGGCCGAACCTTTCGCAGCGTTCACATTGTAAAATGTCTCCACTCCCCTTTACTTTTCCCAAATGTTCAACTGGGCAACCTGAGACATTAATATTCCTTAGACTAAGAAATTTGTTTTTGGGTGATAGCTTTAAAGATTTTTTTTCACTCGGTTGATTACGTTTGGACCTTAGGATTTTAATTCCGTATTTTTGCCACATGTTAAAATCGTATTATTGGACGCCGATCGCCAATTCTGCTGTATTTCGGTTGTTGTCTGTCGTAGGTGTGTCTTTGTTTAGTGCTGGCATAATTGAGGTACAGCTGATTGCATACCTTACCAGGTGAATGCACACGGTATGAAGGTTAATGTCTTATAACCAACTTCTCGGTGGCTTTGATAAAATGTCCGTCGCGGCAGTAGTTGCATACGTAACTCGTAACTTGTGCGACCTCCGCTTTCGCATGGATGTTGCAGGTGGGCCCAGAATCACACAATTTCGATAAAGAGATTTGTGTAGAAATATAACAATAAAGCACAGGACTTTCACAATCTCTGTGGATTTTAAGTTTCATATGCCTCAAACTGAGGATTTTTTCGTAACGCTTGGAAAGTTAAGTTTTATTTCCTACAATAAAAGAGGTTCCACAAAATAGATTTGCACTCTGAAGATAGATATAAATGTAACATCCAAATATGTGTACTTATGCGTGGTGTTGCATGACATAAAGTGCCTGTAGATAATTCAATAAAGATAAATATTGCCTATATTTTGACATACTAGATCCTTATTTTCGGCGAATGAAACATATGCGGTATTCTTGAAATAAAAATATTTTCTTTATTTTTCCAGGCAAAAACTGCTGATATATTGGTTGTTGCTATTGGATCTGCTGGAATAGTACGAGGCGATTGGATCAAGCCTGGTGCCGTGGTTATCGACTGTGGAATAAATATTGAAATAGGTAAAAATATTCTTATGTTTTGTTTATGTTTATTGGGAATTGCGATGGTGATCATAGTTGTTGATTTGAAAGGAGTTCTGCCAGCAGGCTCCTTACATAATACAACTGCCACTTAGTTGAAAAATCATTAATTTATTTTATAGAGCAAAATATCTTTGGAGTTTATTGCTCCTTTTTCTTCAATTCCACTAAACAACCATTTCACAATTGTCCTCCTTTTTTCATCATTTATGTGCGCCCTCTATTTCCTGGTGAACGCACTATTCCTTGAGGCGACGTTAGATTCGAAAAGAACATCGTTTTTTACAATATTACGATAAACGATATTGCTTGCGTTTCAACATTATTTCAATAAGCAAATTAAACATTTGCAGGAGGATTTCTGTAAGCCCAACGGTATTTTTTCAAAATTAATTAACAAATTTATCCATGAGTTTTGTTTTAATCAATAAGGTTTTCCATTGACATCTATGTTGACGCCAACAGAAACGATTCTCGCCGAAAGAAGATCCGAATTACTTAAACAATAAACGCAAAACGCTTAAGCTAGCAAATATATCTTAGCTTTACCTAACTTACTAACAGGCCCTGTGCAGGCACTCTTATTAAATATCTTTCGACTTAAGCTAACTACTTATATTTATATTTAGAGTTATTCAAAAAAGAATTTTTGGACGTACTATTGTGTCCAAAAAATAAGGTGACATTGTATTTATTTTGAACATTCTTTATTTATTCTTCCAAATCAATTTCATCCCCTTCAAAGTAATCCCCTCCCGATGCAATGCACTTATGCCAACGAATTTTCCAATCTTTGAAACACTGGTTGTAGTCTTTCCACAATTCCGGCCTTTTTAGGCGGATAGCGTTACGCAAACGACGCATAACGTTCAAATAAAATTCCTTGTTGACTGTTTGGCCGGTTGGAAGGAATTCATAAAGCACAACACCACGATAATCGAAGAAAACAGTCAACATGACCTTGATTTTTGAGCGACTTTGGCGCGGTTTTTTTGGTCTCGGCTCTCCTTTGGCACGATATTCGCTCGATTGATCGGTTGTTTCGGGGTCGTAAGCATAGATCCAAGTCTCATCGCCAGTTATAATGCATTTCATGATATCCTGGTAGTCGGAAAGCATTGTTTCACACACTTCAACGCGACGCCTTTTTTCCAAAAAATTCAATGTTTTCGGTACCAGTCGAGATTTGACGCGCTTGAGGCCCAAAGCATCCTTCAAAATGGTATTGACTGAGCCTTTCGATAAGCCAACTTCATCAGCAAGGTCTCTTATCGTTAATCGATGGTTTTTCAACACCAAATCTTTGATTTGTTGGACGTGAGCTTCATCGGTTGAGGTTGATGGTCGCCCAGAACGCTCTTCGTCTTCAACACGTTCAAGGCCGGCGTGGAAATCACTATACCACTTGTAAACATTTTTTTTAGACATAGCCTCATCATCAAAGGCTTTCTGCACCATCCTCAACGTATCCGCATCAGAAAATTGATTCCACAAACAAAATTTAATGCAAATTCTTTGCTCAATAAATTTCGACATCGCAAAAAACGTAAAACTCACTATTAGCAGCTCACAAAACGACGCGTATCTCAAACACTACGAATATATTTTGACATGAAATTTCACATAGATGTCACTGACAGTACTACCAACCTAAAAAGAAAGAAAAATTTCCAAATCCTTCGACGCGCGAGTTATGGTCCCGATCACCCCGTTTATTAAAAAAAACAAAATTTTAAATTTTAAGAGCGATGTTTCACTCACTTTATTCAAAAATCAACTCAAATGCTTTCAATCTTGTTTATGGTTCTTATACCTTGATTTTTACAACTCAACAGAAATCTTGTGGTAAATAAACTTAGGAAAAACAATTTACTCTAATTACATTAAATAAGATTGGAAACTGAAACTACGTCAAAGAATAACAAATTTAGAAAAACAAATTACTCGAGTTACAATAAAATAAGTGTGCAACGGAAATTAAATAAATTATTGAAATATGAGGATGGGAAGGTTATTGGCAGGTGAAGTTGGCACGTGTTGAAGGTGTATGTGGGTACGTAACTCCTCCCCCCTGAGAATGGAGCGACGGCCAGAGGAACTGTATTCTTGGTGTTTCGATGGCAGGAGCGATGGCCTTGATGGGTTCGGGTTCATGTTGTACTATCGGGATGTTGAAGGTTGTTTTTCTTTGAGGAGGGCGTTTGAAGATGTATAGCATGATTATGATGAGGCTGATACTGAGCATTGTTAGCCCACTAGTTGTTACAATGCTTATAATAGTAGTTTTGTTTTCTAGTGTATCCATGATTTGCATGTTCTTGAATTGGTAACTCTGTAGTTTTTGTAAGCTGGGGGTTTGTATTATTGATGATATGTTGATTTCGTTGAGTGATGATGGAAAGATGTGTATGTCGCCCCAATATGTGTTTTCGGAGCTTTCGTATGTCATCTGGTTGATCTCGATTTGACAATCTTCAAAATGTAATAGATACGTTCCTTTAAGTCTTGGTAGGTCGGGTCCGCACGTCGTCTGGATGGTCGTTTCTGGGATATTAACAAGCAAAACATAATTGTGTTCTGGTTGTATTATTTCACCTTGAGCTAGTTCTTCGCTGAAGTCACAAGCTGCTGGTAGATTTTTCAAAAGGTTAGCAATGCAAGTATCTTTGGGGTTTACTCTGGACTGCTTGTTTTCTCTGCAGTAAAACGTTCCTTCGATTTGTTGGCATTTTTCGTCAAAGTAAAGAATATATTCGGGATTGGAAATCGCATAGGGTTTGGAAATAATTCGTTTAGTATTGTTAATGGGAAGAGGTATTATGTGGAAAAATGAGGAGGTTTCTCGTGATATTTGTGGGATTTTGATATTGAATATTATGTTTGTGTCATTGTAATAGGCTTGAAGGTCGAGGAGTTCGTAGATGTGCTCATCTGATTTAATTTCAATGGTTTTATTTTCGAAAAATTCGTAAATTGCTGCAAGTTCTTCGGAATTAAGAATTTGTTTAGATATGATTTTAAGTCTAGCGAGAACTACTGCTTCCGCTATGCTCGAAAGGTGGTCATTTAATAAGTCTATATTGTAATTGATTTGGTTAAAGTATTGTGCTAACCTTAATGCAACTTCATCTGTTTTAATTCTATTAACTGTTAAATTTCACGTATACTTTAAATAACCTTCGATAACTTCTTGTTGCCTATTTATGTGGTCGGTAATGTTGCTGAACCTCTGAATCATCTGGTTGTTTATTTGAGTCAATTGGTTTGTTCGTTTTATTAGTTCTGAGTCGTCGTGTGTTAGCTGCTGTATCTGTTTGTTAAGGAGCATGGCGTCGTTAGCGTCCATGTTACCTGTTATGGTCTTGATAACTGATCCAAGTCCGTCGATAAGTCCTCGTTTCTTCCTAAGTCTGGGAGTTAAAGTTTGAAGTTTGTTCCTAAGTTCGTTGATTTTGACATTCAGGATTTTGAATGAGTCTTTAAAGTCGTCTATTTTCTTAAATGCTGATAGTGAGTTCGAAATCTTTTCTATGTTTGCTTTATAAGTGTCCAATTTAACTATGTGTATTAGGTTGTTGTAGTCCCGTATTGTTCTGCCCATTCCTAGTTTCATAGGAAGTATTCCCATATTATTATTAAGGTCCTGTATTTCCATTTTCTGTCCGTTGGTTAAGGTCGTCATTGTCATTAGCGTCACTAATCTGAAATTTCGTTTTATTTTTAATTTTAGATTTGTGAAGTTTCTTGTCGTCTTTTGTAATAATTGTAACTTTCCTATTTGTTTTAATCTTATGCTTGCTAAATCGGGGTGTAAGCTTATTTCTTCTAAATTCCTTTCTTAATATTACAGAGTTTTCTTTGAAATCTTTCGGTTCTTTCCTATTTTCATTCAACTTTTCAATATTCTTAGATACTAATCTTTCTACTTGTTCTTTTATTGCTGGATAAAGTTTTTCTTGAAATTCATTTAATTTTTTTATATATTCATGTTCATTATCATATTTTATTTCCTTATTAAACTTATAAGTCCTGCCATAAAATAATTCAAACGGAGTAAGTTTTGTTGCCGAATGAATGGCATTATTGTAAGTGATTACGGTTTCGCTTAAAATGTCGTCATGATCTCTTTCTTTCATTTTATTATAAATGATCCTATAGATTTCGGTAAGGGTTGAGTGCATTCGTTCCACAGGTGCGTTGCTGCTGGATTGTTGGAAAGATGTGGTGTGGTAATCGATGTCATATTGTTTACAGAAATCTTTGAAAATGAGTGCCGTGAATTCCGATCCTTGGTCGCAGACCAATTTTTTAGGTATGCCGTGCAGGCTCAAGAAATGTTTTATCGATTTAATAACGTTGAGACTGTTCTGAATTGGAAGTGTATAAGCTGCCGCAAATTTGGAAAATTTATCTATTATGGTCAATATTTTTTTATTGTTGATACTGTAGATGTCCACGTGAATTATGTCTAATGGTCTGTTAGGGGTTTCTGGTATTTCGTACTTTATTTTTGGTGGGTTTCTGTCATATTTCATTAGCTGGCAGATCTCACAGTTATTAATCAATTTCGCAACTTTCGTTTTCATGTATGGAAAGAAATACGTTCTTTTTAAGTGCAACAGTGTCTCATTTATACCTCTGTGGTTATTGTTGATGTGGTAGTCTGTAATAAGTTTGTCCTGGCTATCGTTATCTAAGACGTCTAATAAGATATCAGTACAACGGATTAATTTGAAAAGTTTGTTATTTGAAAAAAATTTTGAGTAAACTGATTGTACGGTCTTAAATATGTCGTCGTCCGTAAATATGCCGCAGCATTTGTTCGGGGGTAAATATTTCTTAAAAATGTCCGTGATGCTGTCTTCTGTGAAATTTTGTCGATAAACTGTTCGTCTCTGTTTGTTTTTGAAGAGCATTTCGAGTTTGGTTGGTATGTCGTTGTCAGTTAGCTTCAGAACTAGTTGGATGTTGAACTCATTCAATAGGCGTTCTGATATGTATATATGGTCGTTTAAATTTTCCTCTGCTGAGTGGACTGTGGAGCAATTTGAATTTATGTTTAAGGGATTATTAGGAGTTTCACTAGTGTTTACTTCGACCTTGTTTTCGGGTGGTTGTATTCTTACGCGGCTAAGTGCATCCGCATTTAAATTAGATGTTCCCTTTTTGTATACGATCTGATAGTCAAATTCTTCAAGTTTTAACCGCCATCTTATCAACTTGGAATTTGGATCTTTCAAACTCATAAGCCACTGTAAAGGTTTGTGATCAGTGACGATTTTGAACTTATGGCCGAATAGATAGGGGCGAAAGTATTTGGTTGCCCAAACAATTGCCAACAATTCTTTCTCTATTGTAGAGTAATTGGTCTCAGTGTCCGTTAAGTTCCTGCTGGCGTAACAAATAGGTTTGTCACTTCCTATTGTGCCTTGAGACAAAACTGCGCCTAGTGCGAAGTTACTCGCGTCGGTCGTAAGAATAAAAGGCTTAGAAAAATCGGGATACGACAAGATCGGGTCGTTGATCAAAAGGTCTTTACACATTTTAAAAGCCGTAGTGTATCTGTTGTTGAGTTCTATTGTTTTGCCTTTTTTAAGGCATTCTGTAAGAGGTTTCGTGAGCTTGGCAAAATCCTTTATAAATTTTCGATAGTAGCCAAGTAGTCCCAAGAAAGATTTTATTTCTTTCTGGTTTTTAGGGATAGGAAAATTCTGGATTGCTATGATCTTATCAGGATTTGGTTTCACTCCTTCACTAGTCACTATGTGTCCTAAGAATGAAACTTCTTTACGGAGGAACTCTGCTTTGTCAAGTTGAATTTTGAAGTTGGCTTCACGTAATTTGTCAAAGACTTTCTTAAGATTTTCGGCATGTTCTTGGAGGGATGTGGAAAAAATTATTATGTCATCTAGATAAACCAAGCATATTTTGCCTTGCAGATCCTTAAGGAGATTGTCCATGACTCTTTGAAACGTCGATGGAGCATTTTTCAGACCGAAGGGCATTCTGACATACTCATAATGTCCTCCTTCGACTGTGAAAGCTGTTTTTCCAATGTCTGATGGGTTCATTTCGATCTGATGGAACCCGCTTGCAAGATCGAGTGTAGTAAAATACATGCTTTTGCCAAATTTATCTAAGACTTCATTAATGTTGGGAATGGGGTATTTATCGCTAACTGTTTTTTCATTCAGCTTACGATAATCGATAACGAGTCGCCACTTCGTTTTGCCACTCGCATCTTTTTTCTTGGGTACAATCCAGATTGGGGAACTCCAAGGCGAATAGCTTGGTCTAATGACGCCTTGTTCTAACATTTTCTTGATCTGGGATTGTACTTCTTCTTTGTGCACATGCGGGTAACGGTACGACTTCGTGTAAATTGGGATATTGTCGGTGGTTTTAATGTTGTGTTTTATTCTATTTGTGAACGTTAAGTTCTGCCCTTCCTTGAAAAAAATGTCATCATAAGTTTTACAAAGCTTATAAACAACTTTCTTTTCCTCGAGGTTAAGATGAGAAGTTCGTATGTGATTAATTATGTCGTCTGAGTTAATGGTGTCCAAATTTGGGTTACTATTGTTAATTTCGAAGTTATTTATTTCGCAATATTGTCTATTGAATTCACCAACCTTTAATGGCTGTTCCAGGAGAAGTGTTTCATTTGAATTCGATTTGTTAATTATATATGCCTTCGGGGATGTATAAATTGGGGTTAATATATGTTGTGGCAACCAAAATGTCTCCATTTTCTTTATCGACTGGGAGGTTGACTATGGTTTTTGTGTTTCCGGGGATTGTATACTTTTCTGACATAATATTGGGTTTTAATTGTAAAGGAATTTTCGAATTTTTTGTTATTAAAAACTGATTAGCTAAGTCTACTTTTGCTTCTAATTTGCTGAGAGAATCGATGCCAAGCAGGCCGTCAAAATACCCATGGAAGCGGAAAACTAAGAATCTAGTATCTCCGGGTTGGTTGAATTCTGAAAAGTTTGGTAAATGAACTTCCTGATTTATTTTGTGTGAATTTAAAATAGTATGTATGGTTAAAGGTTTAATAGAAACAATATCATCGGGATGGGTGAATTCGGGGTTAATAAACGAGGTAGTTGCACCTGTATCAATGAGGAACTTAAGGGGTCGACCGAAAGGCGACGAAATATTTATGTATGGAAGAACTGTACCGTGTTTGTTAATGTCTATGTATCCGACTGATCTGGCGGGGCTGGCCTGCGAAAATTTTCTTCGTCCAACTCGTTCATAGCGCCTAGAAGATTTAGGTCCTGTTGGTCGAGATTGTCGTATTCATAGTAGGGATCAAGTTCTTGGAAACTTTCAGATTCTATTGGTATATCCGTTGGGTGGTTATAGGTATATAGGGTATTCACGTTGTGCAACTCTTGGTTTGGGAATCTCCTGAAATTGTTAGTCGACTTTTGTTGGCTTTGTTTGGTTTGTCTCGTGTTTCCAGAGCCAAGTTCCATCGGTTCGACGGTCGGTAGATTATGTTGTTGAAATTGTTGTCGGATCAGCTGGGTTTGTGGGTAGGAATTTACTTGTTGTTGTTGAACACGTTGTTGAAACGTTGGTTGCTGTGACTGGAAGGTTGGCTGCTGCTGTTGAGCATGCCTCAGGAAATTCTGTTGGGACTGTCTTTGGAAGGGGATTGGATGTTGGTAATGAAATTGTCTCTGAAGATTTTGTTGGGGATATCTCTGTAAGGGTAACTGTGGTTGTTGGAAAATATTTTGTCTAGGATTGTGCGTATGTGAGTTAAAGCGGTGAGGCTGTAACCCTTGTGAAGTGGAAGGTCGACCAAAGGAGTAGTTTGGTCTATTTGTCATTGCTTCTGCTTTGGCGTAAAAAATGTTCTGCTCTTTAATGCAAAAAGAGAATGCTTCAGGTAATGAAGACGGTTTCATTGCCCTAACTGTTGACCCTAAAGGTTCGCGTAAACCGACTAGAAATGTGTTTAAACACATTTCTTGGTAGAGTTCACCTTTTGCTTCGATCACTTTAACATCTTTTTCGTACACTTGGACATAGTTGCTGATTGTGGCAAAGATTTCGATAACCTTACTATAGAATCGTTCAACTGTATCGTGATTCTGTTTTAGGTTATGAAGATCACGGATAAGAGAGGTCTCGTTTCTCTTATCTGAGTAGTGTAAAACAAGATTAGCTCGTATTGCTGTCCATTGTAATGGTGTTCCATACATATTTAATATTTCATTTGCCGGACCGATAATTTTGTTGCGAATGGCTCGCAATAAAATCCTGCCTTGGGGAGTACCATGTAGTGATGGAATAAGGCTAAGAATTTCTTCCACATTGTGTATAAATTCAAATAGGAGCCTTGGATTACCCTCGAACTTGGGGAGGTCCTTAATGGCATCCGGTACCCTGAGTGTTTGGAAAACGTCCACTTGTTCATTTAATTGTTCTCGTTCGTGCTCTTGCGCCATTTTGATTATTTCGTAATCACTAATTGTCTCTACTTTACTTATGTTATCACTGATTTTTTGAAAATCTATATCTAAATTTAAGTTTTCTAATGAATCGATGATTTCGCTTAAAGAATTATTATCTTGGTTACTTAATGTACCTTGAATTGGATCGATACAAATGTCTAAATCTTCGTTAGAACTTGAGCTTAAACTATTGGAGTTATTAAAAAATTTATACGGGGTTCTCTTTGACCTTTGCCTAACTTTGTTAGTATTTTTGGACATAGGAATTAAAAAGGTAAAAAGGATATCTTTGCTTGACTCACATGCAAGTCCACATCGTAGGTTGTTGTTGTCAGCCAATGAGTTAAAACTCTCCAAAGTGTATGTAAGTACAGTAAGCCGCTGGTTTACTTCACTTTGTGCTTCTTTCCTGATTTTTGCACTACACTGTTCTTTTATTTAAGCCGCACTGCATTTGCTTTTATCACTGCACTGTTTAATTTCCGATAATCCTTCGAAAGTTTTATCAGCTACAATGTTAAATTTTTATCCGTCGAAAGTTTATATCAAATGCACTGTTTAATTTCCGATAATCCGTCGAAAGTTTTATCTGCTACACTGTTAAATTTTTATCCGTCGAAAGTTTTTATCAAATGCACTGTTTAATTTCCGATAATCCGTCGAAAAGTGATTGCGGTTTAATATTCAGAACTTCGTACAAAAATATCCGACTGCGCCAGTTATGGTCCCGATCACCCCGTTTATTAAAAAAAACAAAATTTTAAATTTTAAGAGCGATGTTTCACTCACTTTATTCAAAAATCAACTCAAATGCTTTCAATCTTGTTTATGGTTCTTATACCTTGATTTTTACAACTCAACAGAAATCTTGTGGTAAATAAACTTAGGAAAAACAATTTACTCTAATTACATTAAATAAGATTGGAAACTGAAACTACGTCAAAGAATAACAAATTTAGAAAAACAAATTACTCGAGTTACAATAAAATAAGTGTGCAACGGAAATTAAATAAATTATTGAAATATGAGGATGGGAAGGTTATTGGCAGGTGAAGTTGGCACGTGTTGAAGGTGTATGTGGGTACGTAACTCGCGCAGTTTAAATTCATATGTCACCTTATTTTTTGGACACAGTAGTATTTTATCTCATATCAAAGTCTTAAAACAATATTAAAGTGATTCAAAATACCTTAACCTAATTATATATACATGTTTATGAAATATATGTAAGTATGCATTAACGTGTACGAAAATGTATACAAAATAAATACATATTTATGCTTGCATATATATAATATAATATAATATAATATAATATAATATAATATTAAAATAATTGATCAAGATAAAATAGGAAACAAACAACACGCTTGGTGGTTGCTGGAAAAGTGAATGAGAAAAAGAAATTGTTTCCGAAGAAAGGCCTTTCATGCTATGTGCACTGAATTCATCACGATAAGATTAAACCAGTAAATGTCCTCTCTGTCAATTTTTTATTCACGGCAGTAAAATTCTTGGTCCCGCAAATGGTAATATTCACAATTTATTTATATAAGTAAAGATATTATCACAGTTCGTGGCTGTTTGCATAACATTTAGGAACAAAATAGCATGCCGATATTATTTCTTTTTTGCTTTGCCTCGTCAATTGGGCTTTGCATAATCATGGTTTTGATGTTGGATTTCATCATTATGTGCACTGGCAGATGTGTCTTCCACAAGACCTTCATTTTCAACTATTATGTTGTGCAAAACCATGCATGCCTCTAGAGCTATGGTGATAATCAAACTTTTTTTCCATAGCACTTAAGAATTCGGTGCTCTGATAAAGGACGAGAAAGTAAGTTGTAAGCGAGTTATCTGAGACGCACAGAATGTGGCTTGTCCCGTAGTATTTCTTGGATTTGTTCTTTTTGGCCGATGCCAAACGTTGGCATCACGGCAACTTTCTAGAAATAAAAAAAAAATGGTTTGAGTGTGAGTAGACCTGTCCATACCATGATCAAGTCAAGTTGAAAAAAAAAATTTACATATGTGCTATTTTATATGCCCCACCATTCATTCACTTTGGGTTATGAAAACATCATTCATTCCAAGAATAAGAGGATTGCATTTTTGAGTCTTTTAAATACGATTTAGGTATTTAGCATTGATAGATAGTTCAACATTTTGGTAATTATTCATTAACGAATGTATAACTTCAAGTGATCAGGACAACAATTTGAAAAAACTTGTTGATTCCAGCTTGATTGAGTAATACTTCTACATAGAAAAAAAGTCGGATTTGTGTGTTCTTTTTAGATTACGGTTCTGGACACATCAAACTGACATAAAACTGCGTTCTCTGATTACATCAATATGCGTATGCAAGTTATTGAATAGATCCTCAAAAGATACTGCGTCTAGTGTTGACGCAGGATTTTCAAGTATGATGTTGAATAAATCGCATGACAGTGCATCAACTTGTCTAAAACCTTTTTTGACATCAAGTGTACCTTTAAATTGATGAAAAGGTGGTGGGCACAGCTGTGGGTCTCCTTGGTTATTCCGAGATCCCCCCAAGATGTTTTGGGTATGGTGGGCTTTTCTGGTCGAAAGCCACATTGATTTGGACCTATGAGGTTGTTGACGAACGGCTTCAGACGTTCAAATAATACGGCAGAAAAGATGTTATAGGCAATGTTAACGATATTGATGGTTCTATAATGTGCGCAGCTAAGATGGTCTGATATGTTGCAGAGAAGTTGGTGAAAAGTTCTTTGATAAGTTCGGTAGTTAAACCGTTTATGTCGGTTAGACGATATTGTTGGCCTGCTTCGTCTCGTATTCGAATTCAGTCCACAAAATTGGTTCTTCCATTTCCTCAGCGGTGATGGTTAGCTACATTTTGAACTTTGCGGCCTTCGGTTTAGGGTCTATAACCCTAATATAATTGTTGCATCTGTTGGTTAAATTTTCGAATTTCATTTTTGTTGCGTTATCTCTCAACATCCTCGACCGCGCACTTCTTATGCTCTTCTATAGACCCATCTTGGTTATTAGAAATCACCATGGCTCGCAAAAGCATTTTGAAGCAAGTACGAGCTCTTTCTTGATGAGCTCCACGTTGAAATTGATGCGCTCTTACAAGAAGCGCAGCCAGTAAGAACACTTGAAAATTTGACACGCATTGCAATTACAGCATATTCCTCGCATTAATATAACTATTTTACAACCAGATTGTAATCAAATTGTATGGTCTTTGATGAGAACATCCAACTTGTTACCATCCGAGTTGTTCCAACGATCGCAGAGTCTATGACTTGCATAACACGACTCAAAGTTTTTCCAGCAGGAAGCATCATGACTTTCTCCTATTTTTAAAACTAAAATGAAAATAATAGGACCTACATGAAAATAAGACGTGTCAAATTTAGAGTTGAGAAAATCGATTCCATTAAAACATTACAACTTTAACATTAGAAGTTAAATTTGCATCCGCTTTTGGGACTTGTTTTTCACCTTCATCAATTAAGTGTTATAACTCGTTACGGACAGACAGCCAGAATTAAAAACTGAAGTTTTTTTGTTTCCAGAGTATTACGTTCTGAAAGAACTTACTCTTTTTATAGGGATTTATATTTTAAAAATTCGAAGACCAGTTGTATGGTGACACAAACTAAATTACGAGCACGATAAAAAGTTCGGTCGCCAGTCATTACTGGAACTAATTGTTTTTGGATTTATATTTGTCTGATTCGGTTCAGCACTGCACTTTCACTGAAACATCACTTACAAATTATTACTATTACTAGTGCTATCCAGTGAAAATAATGTTAAAAAATTCTTTTGTAAAGAGGAAAAGGGAAATTTGTGATCAGGTTTATGCCTTTGTTTGCAGAATTTAAATTGATCTTTCGATATTGAATTGTGAAAGACCGCTTATGTTAACTCCTTCTCCAATGATTTTTCGAAATTATTTCAACGACCTTGTATTACGCACTTTCATCAAATTCGTTTGATGGCTTTTCTTTGAAAGAAATGTACCATGATTATCTTTATGTCCATTTAGAAAGGGTTCACAAGTACATAGTTTCAGTAGAGAGATTCTTCTTCCCTCCGAGCTGCTGGGGAAACGTTCAACATAGAATAGATGATTGCAAGAGCTTTACATTCAGTCCTCTCTTTGGAGATTTTGATAGTTCTTTCCAGGCCGATTTCGAGAGATTGTTTAACCCTTTGTCATTTTTTGGAAAGCCCTCTACTTGCTTCATGATATTAAACTTCAAGAATGGTAAGCAATGCTTCTTAGTATACGACTACTGTGATTTTATCCATGTGTTTTTACTTTGCCTTAAGGCTAGCTCGTGATGCGTTTTCTATGAAATCAATTGCTAATATAGTTTAACGATAAAAAAAACGTCCGGTTACAGCAAGTTTTAAACAAAAAAATTGGTGGCTTCATACGTAATTTTCAAAGGCTTTTTTATGTGTCAGTGTTGAAGACGTTATAAAGAGTCATACAAAATGTAAGATTCATAAGATTCACGTTATTCTAACAATTTTCCAAGCACCGCTGTAGGAATGTGGATCCAAAAACAGAGGAAGGATAAAAATATGAAATGGCCTCAACTTAATGCACTTTAAGTCTTTTAGTAAGTCAATATATTTAATAATTAACTTAATTTAGTCAATTAGTTTAGTAAATATATTTATACATATTTTTGTATTTGATAAGGTAGTTAAGGGCTATAAATTCTATTGATTATGCCAATGGCCCCGTTCCAGCATACTTTTGCTAAGCTGGTATACTGCTCTGCTACGGGGAAATTCCTCTGCATTTGGAGCAACATAAAATATGACGTCACGTTAACCAGCAAATCAAATGGGGTTTGACAGCTTTCCTTGCGTAGCGAAGAAATCTTTGCTAAATTCCCTTCAAATATCCCTTAAATTTCCCCGTAGCGACTCGCTACCCTCCGCTACCTTCCGCTACGTGACGAACTGTCAGCTCAGTACATTTTTCGCGTAGCGGATCTGCGCTACGGTGTGCTGGAACGGGGCCAATGACTCATTTTGGATGTATTCAATTTGACCGGCCTTATGCTCTTAACGTCTGAGATTTTGGTCTGTACAAGACACTGTTATAATGTTCTACTCGCTGAAGATAACGCACTATGTACTCGTTTTTATTTTGCTTGATATATATTGACTCACGGTGCAACTCGAGAGAACTATGAGGCTCTCGAAAAACTGCTGTTAACTTTTTTTTTTAAAGATTCCAAATTATTTACTATGCTTTTCATTAAAATAGTCGAAGCATTGCCAAGAATTTTTGTTTTAATGAATTTAAAAAGGTGCTTCAAGTTCATGAATCAATGAAGTCGAAAACTTCATCACTGGTACCATTCAAGCTAGGATTGAATGAGGGAAGAACGCAAATCGGACCCTCGGCCATTTTAGTTTTCTTTTCTCTGAGACTACTTTATAATCAGATTTCTTAGCTTTCCTCGGCACTGGTAATTTGGACTACTATCTATTGGCCCCGTTCCAGCACGCCTTTGCTAAACTGGTATACTGCTACGCTACGGGGTAATTCCTCTGGAACGCATTTGGAGCAACAGAAAATATGACGTCACGTTAACCAGCAAATCAAACGGGGTTTGACAGCTTTCCTTGCGTAGCCAAGAAATCTTTGCTAAATTCCCTTCAAATATCCCTTAAATTTCCCCGTAGCGACTCGCTACCCTCCGCTACCTTCCGCTACGCGACGAACTGTCATCTCAGTACATTTTTCGCGTAGCGGATCTGCGCTACGGTGTGCTGGAACGGAGCCATTGATTCAGGAAGTTCTTGCAATCGGTCCGATTTTCGGATTTCAAAATGTTTTCACATCTCTACGTTTCAGTGTCCCAGGACTCGGAATCCATTGTTTTTAGAAAGATGTCTATGTGTGAGTGTGTGTGTACTTACATTGGTTTCATTCGAAGATATTTTATGACGAAAAAACTGTCAAAAAGGGACAATTTCACTTCTTGAATTAATATGAATTAAGTTTAATTATAATTATATTATAATAATAATTTAATAAAATAAGTTTAAAATCAATTGGATTTATAGTTTACAACAACGTTATCATTACGGACAAATTCATATAATTTTTTTTTGTTCAATTTTATTTCAAAAAGTTTCATCAAGTAGTCAATTGACAAATTAAGTTAGTTATAAGTTTTTTATAAGTTATAAAGACTAACTTAAAGACTTAAACAGTTTTAAGTTGAATTCTTTTCAAATTTTGATGTGCCTATTTCTCTATTTCTTGATCCACGTTCCCATGGAAGTGCTTGGAAAATTTAGATGAGGCAATTGATTTTGTAAAAAAAAATTATGAGGCATTGCTCGTATAAATCTAGAGGACTTTCAAGAAAATGATATGCAGATAAACAATCTCTCGAAATCGGCCTAAAAACAGCTATCAAAAACTCGAAAGAAAACTGGACTGGATGTGATCCTCTCAAAGCCATATAAAAAAGACAGTACAGGATCCTATGCTGAGCAGTTCCCAGCTCGGAAGGAAGAGGTGGTGGAAATCTCTCGACTGAAACTATGAATTTTTGAAACCTTTGTAAAAGAACATAAAGATAACCAAAATTTAATATTCCGAACAATGGTAAATATATGTCTTAGAAAAACAATCTAAGAAGTTTGATGAAATTAATGGGGAAACATTTTCGAAAATACATTTGACAAGGAGTTGGCATTAGCGGTCTTTCATACTGTATGCCATGTAACGAAAAAACTATTTTTATTTCTGCAAAAAAAAAGGAGAGCCTAGTCATAAGTTTCCCTTTTGCTCATTTCAAATCTTTTTTACTAGAAAAGCACAAATAATTATAATTATTTGTGTGTGATTTGTTATAAAAGAATTTGATTTTAAAAGTAACCTTTAAAAGAAGAATTATTGTAGTATAAGTAGTTTCAACAAGTTTTTTTTAACCTGTTGAGAACATCCATGTGCAGTCAAGCATTTTTGTTAACTTCCGACTCAAGCAGCAGAATTTTTGTGCATTGTTGCAGTCATGGGATGCCCACGATAGAGCTTTACTTCGCAAGCAAATGTTTAAAATTTTGCTAAATCTATTTCAAATCCACTAGCAAGGATGCAGCGAAATGTTTAGGTTTCCTAAGCCGATGCAAGAAATACTTTACCCCTTCTGATTTAGCTACAATTTATAAGGCTTTTATTCGGCCAAAAATGGAGTACAACGCTCACATCTGGGCAGGTGCACCCAAAACCACTTTGCACCTGCTAGATAGAATCCAAAAACGTGCGGTTTAATTTATAAACGACAGCAACATAACAAAATCAATACACTCGCTAGAACATCGAAGAAATGTTTCCTGCCTGTCGCTCTTTTATCTTTCGGTTTTTTATAGGCCGAACATCGCGCATGTGGAATGTGTTACCTCGCTTTACTTTTCTTCTGCACTGCAACCTACAGCAATTTAAGACCAATGTGCACCGATACCTTCTTTCTCTCCCTTCTAACTTTCCTTCTGCTCTTACTGTATAAACTCACTATAAGGGTCCCTTGAGCACATGCATTATTTAAAAAAAAATAAAACTTTGCGTAAAATTCAGAGATTCCTTCACAAAATTAATTTCGATTGAACAACAATTTCGTGGGAGAACAGTGTTGGATTTTGTCAATCTTTTTTTTTTTTTTGTTGAGTTGCAAAATAAATGCAATGGCACAAACGAGCATTGGAAGATATTTGCATCCAAATCAGAGAATTTTTCACAATGCAAAGTTCCAACGCATTGTTTTTAAGGAAAAGTACCAAGATTCGGAGTCTGTGACCGCAACTTTAAGAGCGTTAACTCCAATTTTCGGTCGTAATTCTCGCCCTGGAAGACAGACAATAACGAGTTTAGTGCGGTCGAATTGTCGAGAACATCGCTTCCGTTCAGGCGTCCGTAGCCAACGACCCAAATCAGTCAATTCAACGGCGTTCTCAAGAATTAGTCATCGCTCAGATTACATTATGACGTATTTTGCGTAAGGATCTTGGTTTACACCCAAACAAGATCAAGCTGAGTCAAGAATTGAAGCCGATGGACCATTTGAAGCGACGAGCAAAATATGCGTTATTGGTCGTGTGAAAATCCACATTTGCTTCATGAATCACCACTTCATCCACAAAAAATAACTGTTTGGAGCGGTTTGCATGCCGACGGAGTTTTTGTGGCATAGTTTTTCGTCGACGATAACGACGACGACTGATAATGGCCAGCGTTATCGCGCGATGATTACCTATTACTTTTGGCCCGAATTAGAAGATATGGACATTGACGATATGTAGTAGAACAGGATTGTGCCACAAGCCACACAGCATACCTTACAATCGATTTATTTTATTTAAAAAAAAAAGATGTTAATTCCTAATTGGAAAACCTTGTGTAAAGGAGGAACAAAAAACCTGATTAGTAATTACAGACCAATCTCCATTTTACCCACAGTCGACAAATCTCTGGACCAAACTGTAATTGAAAGGCTGTTTAATTTTTCGAGAAAAATAAAATAATCCAGCATAACCAATATGGGTTTCAAAAGATTAAACGTACGAATAAGCTTGTTGGAGAATTTCGATCATAATTAATCAAAGCCTTAACAAAAACCACCATGTTTTTTTTACCTAGATCTTAGCAAAGGATTTGAAACGCTGAACCACAATAAACTAATGGATGTACTGCACCGTGCCGGAAAAGCTACTTTAGGCTTCTGGGCTACTTTAGGGACAGAAGAAAATAAATTTGGAGACAATTTTAGCTAGGAGCAGTTCGTAAACTCTGGAGTACCGCAAGGCTCAGAATTGGGTCCAATACCAATCATTGTTCGTCACATATGTCTAGAGACGGCGGCAGTCATTATGCAAATAGAATTTAATGAGGCGCTTAAATGGTGATATGATATGGGTTTGGTTCTAAACGTGGCTTAAGCAAAACTGATGTAGAGCCGAGGACCAAAACACAAACAAATTTGAATATGGAATTCGAAATTGAGAAGTGTCCCAAAGCAAAGGTTCAAAATATCGAGGTCGTCGAAGAATATGTATGTACATCTTCGTATAATCATCGACATCAAGTTCAGATGGCACAGTATTGTATCTTGGCGTGGGGTAACGCTGCCACAAGTTACTTTGAAAATATGCAAAAACTACAGAATTCTGCAATACGAATAAAACTACAAAAAAGACGGCAAAGCGACTGCGAATTCAAGGTGCTAAACGTGAAGAATAGCCCCTATTTCGAACGACAATCGTGGATCGATAAACAACTTTTTTGTTGCATTTTGATTGTGCACGTCGGCTGTAGTCGATCAAAAAAAAAAAGTGTTACACAATCAATCGACGCATTCAATCGACATTGATCGTGTCTTTAAATTGACTACGGCGTTGGAGTATTACTCACATAACCCTTTTTAAATTCCGAGTGAACACGAAATCAAAACAATGAAGTCTAGAACAAAAAACATTAAAGTTACATATCATATCTTAAGGTGCATTGCTGCTTGAGAGTAAAATATCTGAGAGTAGCTCTCAGGCTACTCTGGAGAGTAGTTTCGTGAGGGGACATAGTTTCAGACAAAGTTTCTCGCTAATGGACAAATGTATGAACCACTCCCGGACAGTAACTCTCACGATGCCAATATTGTTCGTATTTCCAGAAGAGCTCCGACATGTAGGAGGGCGACATTGTGAATATGCGATGAGACGGAAAATAGATTGATTAAATGCTTTATATAGAGAATTTGTAGAAGAATTTTTATGCACTGAAAATTAAAGTAAAAGAAAGATTCTTAATTTTCGAAACCAATAATAATTTTATTAATGATCCTGGTTAGGGAGTCATTGTGGTTTTGCATTTCCATATTCCAGACAAAAATATGAATTATCCAAATTGTTCTTCAAAACGGTGGTAGAAAACACGATTTGGTGCTAGTTGATTACGAAACGGATAAGGCTTCAATATTCTAACGGCATTCATATTCTTCGGAAATCCCCTTTCTAAAAATATGAGAAGAATTTTTTTTAAAGTTGCTCAACCAATTTTAGCCAAAGAAACGGATGAGCAAGTAACAATTTTGAGAGTATGCTGGCCAGGAACTACAGGGCTTGCGATATAATTTCTGCAACAAAAGCTCAAGCGTAAGATTCGTAATGCTGTTTTCCGTATTGTGGACGAAGATGCAATCAATGCCTCAATATCATCTTCAGAGCAGCTTCGATTCCTGGTGATCAATGTCGGCACCAACGGATGCGAACTCACTACTTTTCTGCCGGCAAAACTTCAATTGTGTAGATTTCAGACCACAAAAGCTGTTGCAGCTTTTTGCTTGTAGGATGTCATTATGTAACTCTTAAAACTGCAAACGGATCGTGGTCACAATATAAATTAAGTGGACACATGTCTGAGAGCTTTCATCGTGAGTTTTTTCACAATATGCTCGCATAAGACACCCGAGAGAAAAATCGCACGCCATTCTCGCGAATGGGCAGCATCCTGAGAGCTCAGTCAGATCAGTGTTATCTCTTGACGCACGCGCACGCGTAAGCACCCAGTCGCGTTTAATTGTATAAATGTAGTCTCAGTGACTTTCTGTCGCCCTCTTCTCGTTTTCTTCACTTTTGTTTATTGTGTTTAAAAATAAGAAAGAAAGAAAAAATAATTAAAAAATAACAATAATAAATTAATAGAAAATGAAAAGTGCAGTGTCAGTGCAGTGATCGTGAAGTGCTACAAAAACAAATTCTATTACACGCGAGCCTGCCACATCCCGTTCTTTCCAGTTCCTCTTTTTTACCCCTTCGCCTGTGTGTGCTCTTGGTCGTTGCCGTTGTCTTCTGTCAACATTTGGCTAGTTAACGACTGAGAATAGAAAACATCTCGCGCATAGCGGTTTTGTAAGTAAACACCAAGCCGGGTAACTGACTCACTCCATCATATGCGCATAACACCTTTGGTGGATGTTTTGTAAACACGGAATTGGATGTCTACGTAACAACTCTGCTTAGAGAGAATTGAGTTTTGAGCTGCTGATGGTTGCAATGTGTGTGTACAAATGTGCAAGAACATGTACATACAAATAATCATGGTTCCCACAGTTGGTCCTTCGAAAAGTAAAATAACAATAAAAAAGAAAAAAACTATCGAAGAATTGAAGAAAAATGACCAGCATTGACGAATTGGCACAGCTGCAGAAAGATAGGGCAGAATGAATAAAGAAAGTATCCGAAAAGTTTACGAAAGAGCCCAAAGTAAGACGTATGAGGGAGTTTGTAGATGAACGTTTAGACGATCTGAACTGGCACTGGAAAGAATTTGAGAGAGGAGATAGAGAAATACGGCAGCACAAAAGTTTCAGCGAAAAACACCCATACGCTTAATCGAAATTTTATGAACAAGTGGAAACAACTGTGAAATCCATACGCACTCAGTTTGCAGAGAGACTGAACGAGATTAATAACGAAGAGAAGGAAGTCCAAAAAATTGTTCCATTACCACGCAATGGGAAAGGAAAAACGAATTTACCAACACAAGTAGACGATGAGCAACAGAGACGGATGAGGCGCAAAGAAGCCCAAAAACAAGCTCTATTTCGGTCAATAGATAGAATGGAGCAAACTGAACAGACGTCAAAATCGTACTTTGTTCACAAGCAACAAACAATTCAAGGCCAATGGGCGATTCTTATGAGAACACACGACGACATTATGGAACATGGAGATACGAGCGTTGATGAGGACTTCATGAACGAACAAGAAGAATTGGAGCAAACTACGAAAACATTATGGTGAGTTTGCAAGAGAGGATCGACCAATTTGCTGTTCAGCAGAAAAGGGAAGAACACACGAAAGAGGGAGCGCAACACGAGCTGAAACTACCCGTGTTAAAATTACCAACATTTGATGGCGATTACAAGCAATGGAAATCGTTCATTGATTTATTTGAGCAAGTAATCCATAAAAACGATAAACTTAGAAAGGCTCAAAAGATGCATTATTTGAAGACGAATGTGACGGGCGAAGCGGCAACTACTATACAGCACTTGCAGATAATGGATTCCAACTATGACATGGCACGGCAAATTTTAATAAATCGTTATGAAAATACACGATTGCTCGTTAATGCACAAATTCAGGCATTATTAAATCAAAAATAATGCCAGGTTGAATCGGCATCAAATCTAAGAAGAATTCATGATACTACAGTGGAGTGTGTGAATTCCTTAAAATGTCTTAATATTGAAATAAGAAGTTGGGACCCGATCATCTTGTATATCATCTCGCAAAAACTGGATAACGAAACAAGAAAGACGAACGAGCAGTCACTGAAGAACCCTAAAGATCTACAACCTCTTGATTAATTCCTTAAGTTTCTAGAGAATAAATTCCATGCTCTAGATAATTTAGAAGGAAAAAGAAACGGCACAACCACAAGAGATCAAAAACCGGCAAATAACAAGATAGGCTTCTTCAAAAACTACCACACAACTATAACTCCATCGTGCAAAGTATGCAATGGTGCGCATTGGATTCACACATGTGGTAAATTTATACAAATGGCAGTGACTCAGCGGATTGAATTTGTGCAAAGACATAAACTTTGCAAAAATTGCTTCAAACCAACCCATGAAGCATCAAGATGTCCATCAATGAAGACCTGTTTAACATGCCATCAACGGCACCACACGCTTCTTCACACCGCCTACGCAAATAGACAGTATGAACAACCACAAAAGAATTTCGCAGCCAACAAACAGTGTAATACAGTGTTATTAGCTACAGCGGTTATCAAAACAAATTGGAAAGGATGTGACCATTATATCAGAGCATTGGTTGACCAAGGCTCACAATCTTCCTTTATCACGGAAGATGTTGTGCAACGACTGCAGCTGAGACGTGAACGAGTAAATGCTTCTATTACTGGCTTGGGAACATCGAATGCAAGAACGGCTAACAGTAAGGTCCAACTAAAGATTCAGTCCATATACCCATCTGAATTTTTCACATGGGGAACATTCTTGGTCTAGACAAACTCAGAAAAGTGCTACCGAAGAATCATTCACAACAAACAAATGCGACCATATTAGGCATTTACCACTGGCCGATCCATCATACAACAAACAAGGAGTTGTAGACATGCTGATAGGAGCGGACATTTTCCAAGACATAATTTTGGAAGGTGTAATCAAAGGGAATCAAGGAACTCCGATTGCTCAGAAAACACAACTGGGTTGGGTATTGTCAGGAAGTTGCCAATTCAACTCCAAAACGGACGAGTCAACAGTTTACTTGATATCAAATATTGAGCTACATAATCAGCTTAAATCATTCTGGGAAATAGAAGAACTACCCGAAGAAGAAGGGCGCACAAAAGAAGAGATACATTGCGAAGAATACTATAGAGCAACTCAAAAGAGGAACGAAGAAGGTAGATATATTGTCAAACTACCATTCAAAGAAGATGCTGGCAAGTTGGGTGAATCAAGAAATAGAGAATTAGCACGATTTCTTCAAACTGAGAGAAAATTAATGCGTAACAAGCAGCTACAAGACGGCTATGTTCAATTCATGAGGGAGTACTTTAACTTCGGGCACATGGAATTAGTAAAGCCAGATTCTGTGTCAAAACCTGCAACCGGAGCTTATTATTTACCGCGCCAGGCAGTAATTAAACCGGACAACTCAACGACTAAAAAACGAGTTGTATTTGACGGATCATCGCGCACAAGTTCAGGACTAAGTCTGAATGATACGATGCTTACAGGCCCAGTACTCCAACAGGACTTGTACTCTATACTAGTGCGCTGGAGGAAACAAAAATACGTATTCAGAACAGACATCGAAAAGATGTATCGTCAAATACTGATAGACTCTGACGACAGAGATTTTCAAAGGAAATTTTGGAGAGAAAGTCCAACACAAGAAATGAAGGAATACCGGTTAAAAACGGTTACGTACGGGACATCTTCAGCTCCATATCTGGCGATAAGAACTTTGCAACAACTTGCATACGATGAAGAAGAAAAATTTCAATTGGCAGCAAAAATAGCACTCAAGGATTTTTACGTTAGTGATTTACTTTCTGGAGAGGACAAATTGGAAGCAGGAATAGAAGCGCAGAAACAAATGATTCAGCTTATGGCGAGTGGAGGATTCAGACTTCGTAAATGGTCCTCAAATACAGAAGCTCTATTAGCTAATATAAGACCAGAGAACCGATACCTTTGTCAACAGCAGCATCCTATATTCAACAGAAAATCCAATGTAAGCAGATGTGAGATGGACCTACTCACACATTCAAGGGACCTATCGCCGTTTTGTAAACTAAGAAGTATGAAGCCCTCTCCTGTATGGATCCAGCTCAGCAACAAAAATAGTTGGATTTACGTTTTGGAAAAACGGTATACATTTAGTCTCATCTGTGGAAGACGGGTTGAAGAAACTAGTCTTCAAGATGATGGGATAGTAACACTCGGGCCAAATTGCATGCTCAAACAGGACACGATGAGCATAACTTCGCACAAAAGCATCTCCAGTAACATGAATGAAGCATTCATTCCTGCGGCAAATATCACAGAAGTATTATCAGATACACCAGAGAACAGTTCAAAACCACTCATCCTTCCTCATGTCGTTTTCAAATCCAGTAACAATGACTAGGAACGATAAACAAATGGATTACTGATCTCAAAAACCGCGAGAAGCTGCCCGAGGACACAATAACGCACCACGTACATCACAGCATCACATAAAGTCTGATTGGTGGACTATTTATCATCATAATAGTCTATACAGTTTGGCGGATTAAAAGGCGGCAAACTGTTCTGGAGCACTCCCGTCCACTACCTGCTCCCAGGCAGTTAACAACTGATTTCACCTTATAAGCCTGGCCCGCCAGAATGTACAAATGTGCAAGAACATGTACATACAAATAATCATGGTTCCCACAGTAATCTACGGAAACCTACACCTACATTGAACATTGACCAGACATTGCGTCAGCATATTTTGCCTGCTCAGGTATAATGCTATGCCTGACAAATTATGCTGACAAATGTATAACTTTGTATAAAAATTGGCTGAAAAATAAATATAGGGCGAGTTGATACGAAGACTCAAGCGAAACAGTTTGTTTTATTTTACGTTTATTTGTTAAACTAGCTATCCCCCCACCAGTGGTAAGGTTGCTAGAGTGATAAGTAAACAGTGTGGGAATTTCAGCGTCGACATTTGTAATATCTGCGGTATCAAAAAGAATTTCTTTGCTGTGTACGCCCACACCAGACCAGCTGTTTTGGCACTTTGCAGGTTTGCGAAAACTCTGTTTTGACCTACCTAGATATAGCTTAGTGCCATTATTCTTCTCTCATCATGGTATCACCGTATATATACGTAATGATATTTCTTATCAACTTCAACCACAATATGGTCAATCTTCCAATCCGAAATTCAATTTCATGTGGTTCAAATTCTACGTCCATAAACAAACAATTCATTACTGTTTAATTTAAAGACATTACTGTATAAGTTGCGGGCGATTTCAATATATTCAATTCTAACTGGCTTCGACATTCTGGTCAGACAATACCCGAAGGAAGGTATGTTGAAATCTTCGCTGAGTTAAAAAATTTAACCCAGCTAGTAATTGAGTAAATACAAATCCCAGACATTGCATGTCACAAAGCCAGCCTTTTGGACTTGTTCCTCGCCTCTCACCCTGACAAATACTCTATTGATGTATTAACGCCCCTAGGTTCGTCGGACCATTGTGTCATATCAGTCAACTTCTCTTCTTCAGACTACCCAGTTCAGGAAAAAACTCCTGAAAGACTTCTTTGGCACTATGAAAAATCCGATTGGGGCGGCCTCAATAATTTATTTAGGAGTTTTAACTGGTCACTATGTTTCCTCCATAGTGACGTGGACGCCGCCGCTGATACGGTCACAAATATTATCCCAAACAAGCTAAAGACAAATAGGCCAGAAGAGAATTTATGGTTCGACTTGAGCTGACAAGTCCGTAATGACTGTAATGCTCTTCTACGACATACGAAGTTCTCCCATGAACTTAAATTAAGGGAAAAAATACTACGTTGTCCTAGTGGTAGTAAACAATTTTGGTCCTTCGTCAAAAATATTAAGAACTCTACTTCGGCAGCGATTCCGACGCTCATTTCGAATGATACTCCTGTCATAAATAATCTTCAGACTTCCAGATTGCACTTTACCACCACCTGTACTCGAGAGCGGTGAACATTCTATGGTACAAATATATAACAAAAACTTTTGTGTTTTCACTAATGACCTAGACTGAAAGAATTAGACAATGGCATGAAGTTTCTGATGTGACAGCTGTCATGGGCAAAATTCACCTCAGAACTGACTGCAATAACGACATTTTCAACCGGTAGTCCTATATATTTAAGTTATAATATATAAAGAACTTCCACCTCAACTTGTTGTCTATTATGCTGTACTTATTATTTAAACTTATTGCAACCAGATGTCAGGTCTTTCTTTATACGCAAGGACAAGGTCATCCGCGTTGCTGGAATTCATATAAAATAGGACTGCAGTATTCAAGGATATCGCTTCATAGTGTTTATATGAAAGTCATCTCTCTATTTGATTAGCTCTTTATTTATTTTGTAGAGAAAACGAATAGCAGTGACAATACGATAACTTATCTCCTCTTTTTGGACAATAGTAGTTCTGAGAATCTTTTGAAAATCAACTCCTTACAATATTGATACTAACAATATTTAAATTTGAACAAAAATAAAGATGTTCCACTAGCCGGAGCCAAAGCGACTTTAGGCATAAAAAATTTACTCTTTTATATGACGTTCGTCATGCAAATGATAACGAATGGTTGTTCCCCGTAGATCTTATTTTATCTATATTTCAAAATATAAATAAGTTGTTATACAGTGCAATGTACTCGTACAATACAAGATTTGTTGTAATAGAAGAAACACTTAAAAAATGCCTCAAAGGAAGAAGACTGATGGCTGCATAAAAAATTGTTGGTTTAAATAAATAAATAAGGTTCGATCGAAATAATAAGTCAGCATATAATATATAAATCACATCATTGCGAGCAAAAATTTTAACATTACAATATTTTTGCACAAAAAGATTATAGTACGATTTAATATAATTCTATCACAATAATGAATGAATTTATTTATTTTATTAAACAGACCCAACTCGAAAGGGGGGCAAATGTGTTGTGGGTGACGTCTGCTATGAGGAAGCAAAATATATTGCTAGTAGCATAACACCAGTTCCTGGTGGAGTTGGACCAATGACGGTTGCTATGTTGATGAAAAATACCGTTGAGTCAGCTGAAAAAACTTTGAGAAAATATCTACAAAAGCAGTGGAATTTAACTCCACTTAGACTCAACATAGCCGACCCTGTTCCATCGTAAGTGTTTTTCGTTAGTTTATTGCATTTATCTTAACTAAGTTTCTTGTTTTAAGGGATATTGTTATTGCTCGATCACAAAAGCCTAAAAATATTTTGTTATTAGCAGAAGAAATTGGCCTTATTCCGACCGAAATCAGTTTATATGGTTGTACAAAGGCGAAAATTTCATTAAGCTCTATGGATCGTTTAGTAGACAGAAATGACGGAAAATATGTTGTTGTTACTGGGTTCGTTACTTATGTTAAATATCACCATTTTAGCTAAAGCGTGTCTTTCACCGTAGGATAACACCAACGTCGCTGGGTGAAGGGAAAAGCACAACCCTACTAGGACTTGTGCAAGCCTTGTGTGCCCACAAAAATCACAATGCAATAGCTTGTTTACGACAACCTTCACAAGGACCAACTTTTGGCATCAAAGGCGGTGCAGCTGGTGGTGGCTATTCGCAAGTAATACCAATGGAAGATCTTAATTTGCACCTGACCGGAGACATTCATGCTGTTAGTGCGGCAAACAATCTTCTGGCAGCTCAAATAGATACAAGGATATTCCATGAGTTAACGCAAAAGGACAATTCTCTGTACGATCGTCTTGTTCCTTGCATCAAGGGTAAACGTGTTTTTTCTAACATTCAACTCAGGCGTTTGAGCAGGCTCGGAATTACCAAAACTGATCCTAATGATCTATCGTCTGATGAGATTAATAAGTTCGTTCGACTTAACATCGATCCAGATACCATAATGTGGTCTAGAGTTGTTGATGTAAATGATCGTTACCTTCGAGAAATAACAATTGGACAATCTAAAACGGAAAAAGGTTATTCCCGCAAGACTTGCTTCACTATTGCTGTTGCAAGTGAAATAATGGCTGTATTAGCATTATCGAAAAGCATGTTAGAAATGAAAGAACGTCTAGCTAGAATGGTTATTGCTTTTGACAATGCTGGAAACGTAGTTACTTGTGATGACTTAGGCGTCACTGGAGCACTAGCAGTCTTGCTTAAAGACGCGATAGAACCAACTTTAATGCAAACATTGGAAGGAACCCCAGTTATAATTCATGCAGGTCCTTTTGCTAATATTGCTCATGGATGTTCTTCAATAATTGCAGATGATATTGCTTTAAAATTGGTTGGTGAAAATGGTTATGTAGTAACCGAAGCCGGATTTGGTTCGGACATAGGCATGGAAAAATTCTTTAACATAAAGTGCCGAACATCTTCAAAAGTACCAAACGCGGCCGTTTTAGTGGCTACTGTTCGCGCTCTGAAAATGCATGGTGGACAGTCTGGTGTGCCGGATGGAAAGGAATGCTCTGAAGTTAATTCCACCTATCTGAAGAAAGGATTACCAAACTTATTGAAACACATTGAAAATGGACGGAGACATGGTGTACCTGTCATTGTTGCTGTCAATACGCATAGGTACTGTATATTTTTTTCTTTGTTTGATTTACAATTTTTTTTAAAGTTTTTGTCATATCGTTCTTGATTTAGCAAAACAATATTCTATTTTTATGAAGATTTAGCTTTTCGTATATAAGAAAATTAACAGTAAGCTTCTGTGACAATTAAATTTCGGATAACGTTATCCTTGAATTTTGTGATATTTGTTTCGGAGAAATTAAGCGTAGGGTTCTATTGTATATTACTCTTAGGGCCAGTCTTTCAAGCCAGAGTTAACTCTGAGTTAAATTAAAAACTTAAACTCTGGCTTAAGTGAGTCAGTTTTTTGTTTCAAAATTAATTCTGTCTCCATGCGTGGTGATTTAATTTGGCATCACTTCGGTTGCATAATGATTTATCGATTAAAGTGTTAAAAAAAACTATCTAAGTCTATCAATTCTGACAGCTCAGTAGCCCATTTTTTGTCTCACTTTTTTTTTATAAAAAAGAGCAAAACGACGAAGAAGATCTCTTCTTAATCCCAAGATTTCTAGTTCGTTTAATTTTTTTGTTGGAGCGGATGCGATATGGTGCGCACAGTTAAAGCTGCTCTATGCTGTTCTGATGCTTGTCGCGATGTACTCATCGTTAGACGAAGAGTTTTTTTAAGGTTCACTTTTAAAATTGTTGCGAAGTATGAAAAGAATAAGAGTTCACAAAGTTTGCTTAAAGCAAATGAAAATGGGAGTTAAATTTTTATATCAACAGTTCAGGAATGATGAAAGAAATTGAATTGAATTCACAAGAATGTCGTTCAAAACATTTGATCAAAACTTATAGGAAATGCAGCGCTTTTGTATTTCATGAATGACAATCACCACCAAAGTCCAATACAAAGCACAGTCGCAATTAACTTAAGGAAACAAATGAATTTTCATCAAAAAAAAAACAAAAACAACAATTAAAACTTCTCGCATGTGCCGCACCGAATATCGTTTTTACCGAAGTGGTCAGAAGAATTTATATGCGAGAGGTTTGCGAGAAGCTCGCATGTGTCGCACCGAATATCGCTTCACTGCGCGCACGAATATAAGAATACATGTGAACACTTTTGTCTCAAACAAACACTTCTCGCAGAGCATCGCTTTCCCGCACCACTGTTCGCGTTACCTTAGTAATTAAACTTATGCCTAACTAAGTATTTAAACTGCCATTATAGCTCTCTTCGTTTACAGCTTTGCCGTGTTTTTATTAAAATTAAAACGCTTTGACATGCCTAAAGTTGTGTTACAATTTCATATCAATATCATTTATGCTCTTCGCGTAAGAAGAGAATACGCTTCTTTTCATTTTATATTGTAAATGGCCTTCAAGTGCCATGAGCGATAAATTACTCACCCATAATCTCAGCGGTGCAGAGAGCAACTGACCACGAGGAGATCATTGTCTACTATGATCATTGTTTACTATGATCACTCGGTTTTTTTACTCGAGTTGCGTTTCAAAAATTTTCAGCCGAATTTAATAAAAATATATAAAGCGCATTTCAATAAGGACTTGACAACTTTTTTTTTAAATAAAACGCAAGCCATTTGAGAAATTTCAATAACTTTACAATCGGCTTAAGGTACAATCAAAACATTCACTCGACTTCGTTCATATGGCCACCGCGGGTAAGTTTGTAGCGGTCGATTCGTTGGACACAATTTTTGGTGACTCGGCCACATATTTGGTCTGTCCGCTTTTTCACGTTCAATGTTGGCTCTGAGCTCATCCAACGTCATCGGCTTGTTGGACTACTTGAAGTCGTCGGGGAAGGGTGAGGTACAAAAAATTACACAACATCTCATACCGTCCGAAATTAATTGATTACGACGCAGCATAGGACATGCTGAATAGTAGATTCAACAACGGCCGAATACTATTTTTAGCGCATTTAGATGCAATTCTGAATCAACCGAAGATGTTGAACGAATTAGCTTATAGATATGTTGAAAAAATTACATGATACTACCGAGGATCATGCGATCATAAATTTGAAAGTGCATGGGGCTTATTACTGGCGCAAATTGTCATTAAAAAGGTTGATGCGAAAATGCACATGTTGTATGAGCAGTCACTTAGAAAACATAGAAGAATTCGCACTGACGACTGTAACTTATGGTACACCTTTTCTGAAGCAAAGAGTACTCAGAAGTAATTAATCAAAGTATTGAAAAGGAAGGTTTTAACAAGAAAGTGGAAGAGTTAAATAAAAAAGAAGAAGCACTGGAAATAAATGAGGAAGACACTGTCAAGACGCTAGGTGTATATTGGTCGCTAGTGGGTGACGATATTCACTTCAAAGTACAGTTAAATTCACTTCAAGGAAAACCAGTAACAAACCAGTTAATTCTTTCCGATATTGTCAAAATTTACCATCCATTAGGTTGATTGCTACCGATCATAATTATAGATAGATAGAAGCAGGAGCAAATTGAACTCACATGTCAATTCGCGGGTTCTTTTTTATACCTTCAAAAGAACGAGTATGCTGTTGATTATAATAACCAGCAGTACTTCGAACTTTCAGACAATCAACTAAGTGCCTGTAGTTTCATCAAGAAATGCACTTACCTCTGTAACCAAGGGGTAGTTAGTCAGATCAGTACTACTGACAACTGCTTGATTGGGCACTTGAACAGCCAAAAGACTACAAATGTGTGACCGCTCAAGAAAATCACCCTGCCGAACCTCATCCTGCCGAACCTCAAAAATACTTGGTTGATCGTAGCAAATATGCTGTCTGAAGCAGCACTTATTTGCAGGGCCAAAGAGAAGTCTAATTTGGGGGCATCGGCATTCTACAGCTCAATCAATCGTGTCTACTAAAGACCTGAGAAAACATCATACTAGCAGAGCGAAAAGCTAAATTTGATATCCAAAAACTAATAACGCTTCCGAAACAAACAACCAAAAAGTGCATACAAATCTTACACCATTTTTCATTGATGCCACTTCAGCTAAAACTGCCGATTGACCTGCAGCGCGAATGTTGACCCATTTCGGGAATCAATGCAGCACAATTATATTTTGCTTAAGCAATTTTTTGTATTGCATGTATAACTAGAAGGGTATTTTACTCAATAGATTCGTGCTTTGCCTACGTGCCAAAAAATAGATGTTAATTTTGAATTTGGCGTAAAACCAAATAAAAAAAATAAATCTGATGGTTAAAGTCAACACTTCTATTGGCCTTCTATCAAGGCTAATTACGCCGCCATGATGGACTTAAGCGAACAAACCGCGAATGCCTTTCTGCCGAAGTACGAACAGCAAAAGCCATCTCTCCAAAAATCAAGAAATTTATTGCCAAGAACTCTCCAGAATTAATAGAGGAGGACGAGAATGAAAGAAAAGATCCGGTCTACCCAGGACCTAGCCGGTCTCCCGAAAACCCGTCGGACTTAGATCCTAATCCGCAGACACTTGAACCAATCAATTTCTTTCACAAGAAACCGAGCAACTAACTATCCAGACGTTAAGGCTGCCAGCTCATCCCACGTATACATTTGTGCAAGGAGTTGGGTTTGTTCTAAATAACCCCGAGGGGTCTTGATCTGACTGGGGTACATGAGAGTAACACAAACAACCCACCACAGCAGCCGCAGCCACCACAGAATGCTCAAAACCAGACAACCTAAGCAGTTTTGCACTCTATAGCCAACCTCACGCTAGAGCGAGAGCACGCATCGCAGGGCGTTGGGGCGGCATATTATGGTATCAAAATCCTGGAAGTTAGCATTGGTGTGTTTAGTGGAGACATCGCTAAGTATCACGAATTTAAGGAGCAGTGGTGAGAAGTCGAACCTCAAACACCGATCGTTTCACATTGCTCAAATCCATGCTGGTTGGGAAAGCTTTGAACGCAGTATGTTATCTTGATCTGACTGGAGATTACTACCATACAGCCTGGTCACTTTTGGATCGAACGCTCAATAACTCAATGCACCTAGCAAAAGTAGAATTAGAGGCTTTGTTAGCTCTACCTCAACGCCCAACTGTCCCTGGAGATGCAGAGTACATCATTGCATACTTACACCATACTAAAGGACGGCTTTCCAACCTGAGAAAAAATAAGGTAACTGAAGAACAGATCATGGCCAACCTCATTCTTCGTGGTTTAGACCCAATTACCCGAGAAAGATTAGAAGATTCTGTTAATTCTAAAACTAGACTTCCCACCTTCGTAGAAATCGAAGAGGTTTTGTACAAGGAATATCAGCATCATCTAAACTAAGAAGATAACCGAAAATGTATGCAACCAAATTGCAAACTTGCAAGTGTTTCATCTGCACTGAGCAACATCAAGTTACGGATTGTCCAAAGTTCTTAAGTTCCCAAAATCGGGAAGCATTGTTGCGTGATAATAAAATTGACATACATTGTGCAAGGCATCGCTTTAACTACAACTCTCCATGCAAATCAAGGCAGTTTTTAAGATGTGAAATCAATTTCTAACCGGGCTGAACAGCCAACAGCAAGCGGCAATTACTTACTATATCTCAAAATGAGTCTGAAGCATCTTCTAACGTGATCTTGCCAACGGCTATTGCAATCCCCCGTCAGACGCACTTCAAGTATGCAAGAAAAATACCTGTTTTTTTTTTTTTTTGTGGTGTAAATAAATGAATGATGCAATAAAAAATAAATAAATTCCCCGGATTGCAGATGTATAGGTGTGTCACAGACGTTTTGTTTTCACCTTTCACCCCACCAGACGTGCTTAAATTTCATGAAATACATTTTCTATGAAAGTTTTGAATAAAACTTTTCTCTTTTAACAACTACAACCATACGGTGGTGACATCAAAATACTCTACCACTTTCCAATTACGATTATGTAAGCTTCAGCTGAACTTTTTACAGCCTTCACTCCGCCAGACGTCCTTTAATTATCCTGAAATGCATTTTTCGACTAAAAATTTGATAAAAACTCCAAATACTCTGTACTTCTGTCCGATAATGAATGACGGCTTACATGTCTCAGGCAAATTTCTTACAGCCCTTGCCCCGCCAGACATCCTTAAATAATTTCGTAGTGCATTTTTCGACTTAAAACCTTCAACGCTTTTTTTATTTAATTTCATATGAAATATTACAAAATTAGCCTATACAAATTTAATATATATTATATAAATTATAACACAACTTACGTTTATACATCCATATTTATTACTCAGTTTCTGGTCGAAAATTAAAAAAAAAAAAAAAACAATAATTAGCAGTTTTTTTATCGCAATACAGATTCGTGAATGCAAGTCGCATGGCAATCAGTAAATTTGATTTCAGCATAAAAGTCGAGTTTAAGAACAAAAAAGTGCCCGTTCTCCCTGTAATCAGCTTCTTTGCCATTTCTCGTCTCTAAGGAGTTTTATGCGGACGCAACTGAGTTATTAAGTCACTTTCTCTCGTGTTTTTTATGGATCATTGATTATCAATGAACTTTTGGTAATTAACCGCTTAATTAATTAATGCTACAGAGCCGCAATTTCTTCTTGGGAATGCTGGCGTTGCACAATACGAATCCAATGTTTCTTTGCACGATTTATCTCTTCAGCAAGCAGGTTCGTTAAAAATTAATGTTTGCGCATGTGCAAAAAGCGCTTCCGATCACTGAATTTCCTTCCGTTACGTGAAATGTCGTCTTCGAGATTATCTACTATCTCCTCCTCAGTATTTGATTGCAAAGCACACAGCAAATACGCAAGTTAGAGGTCTTAACGCACTTCTACAACGACAGCAATTTAAAACTCCAACACATCAAGCGGGAAGCACTAGAACACGACAACTAGAATACCTCGAAATACCAAGGCACTCGAACAAATACGGCCTTAGAAAATATGATGCGATTTTACTACCAGTACTTAACGAATTGCCCAGAGCCGTCTGTAACTTAACTCAAATTTTTGAAGAACTAAAAAAACTAAAACAATTGTATCGCTTTTCTTAATTCCTTGTACTGCACCCGTAATATGTATCGTAAATACCTATTGCTATTTCAGGTACATAATACATAGTACATACTACATAATATAATAATAGTAATAATAATTAAAATGTCTTATAAATACTTCATCTTTATGTTATGAAATAACTATCGAATTGTTACTTTAAATCTTAACATGAATTCATAAGAGATATTGTAAGTCTTCTGCGGATAAGCCCATCATGCTTTGCAGATAATTCCCTTTAACCAATTGAAATGGAAATATTAAAATAAAAAACTAAAAAAAACAGTGCAAGCCAGAAACTAAATTGGAATTTTTCATTCTTTTGAGAGTAAAAACTGTTTAGTGAGGCTTGTTTAACTTGGTATTTTGATGCGCTGCAAGGCTGTTTGGCGTTGATGCTGCTGCGTGATTTTTTTGCTGCGCGTTTTAGTTGCTTTGAACTTCGTTCCATGTGTGTTCGGCTCCATTCCGTCAGGTTGAGGCGATTGAGGTAACAAGATTTTGAGGTTAATATTTTAAATCCGCTCAGATCACGTTGGGGTCATCATTAATGTAACGAAATAGAAGAACACTTGAAGTTTTACAATTTTTATTTCATTAATTTTTGATCAATAAACTCTTTGCGTATTAAAGTCGCCCCTGTGCGTCTTACCAGGGTGCAATGTCTCGCCAAAAAGTAGAAGAAGAAGAAAATAGCTTGAAAAATGTGATGAGTTCTTGAGCATCAAACGATACAAAATGAAGTCGGCGACGATGTCCGAGAAAGTTAAAGATAAAAGTTTACTTGGCTGCGAAGTGCGAGAAAGTAAAATATGGTATGTCATTCGTTACTAAGGTGGCTTTGTGATACCCCACAATGTTGTGGTCTATTACTTTGACACAGAATAGAAATAAAACAACAGATTTGTTTAGTATCAAAATTTTGTTCAATAATATCTTTTTTAAAATACGTTTCAAAATGTTAAACGAGGTAAGCATGAAATACGTCTATAGCGACACATCGAGTAAGAGCAAGCGGTGATAGTTACACCTAGATAACTGAACATCAGAAATTCTAGTTGTAGTTCGATTTGTGCATAGGGCGCATTATCCCTCATTAACACCGGCATATTGATGGTGTTAATGAGGGATAATGCGCCGATTGGTCGCCATTTTTCATTTTCCAGCTGTTCTAAGAAAGGATTTTTGGCCGTGGTGGAATCTTTAGTGGCGAGCACTATTGATATTTGCTTCTTTTGTCCAGATTTTTTTTTTCTTATCATTCTTTTAAAAACGTATTAAGTATCTGTTTAGAGGCAATAGTAATTTAGCTGTTTCTGGAATGCATCTCCTGATTGGTTGGTTAGGGTAGCTTAATTAGCTCTTCGTTAAGGCCTCTGGTTGGGCCTGTTGTATTCCCCTATTTCCTATGTGGAGAAGAATTTTGTCAAAGTGGGTGATGTCGGGGGGTTTTTGTGGATTGTCTTGATTTGTATGGTCTCGTTTCGTTCGTTTTGCGAATTCCATCATCTCTCCGATCCCTTTTGATTTGAGGTGCGCAAGATCCGGTATCAGAGTTGAACGCAGTATTTTGTTTCGTAATCTCGCTAATGCTGGGCAGTGGCAGAGGAAGTGCTCCAGATCTTCCTCTTGCTCCTCACAGCTTTGGCATGTTGAGGTTTCTCCTAGTCCGAGTCTATATAAGTGGAGATTTAGGTCAATGTGCCCTGTTACCAGTCCCGTCATTAACCGTAGATTCTTTTTGCTGGATCTTAGAGCCCGTTTCGCTACCTTGTTAACAATTTTGCTGTTATACAAGTTACTAGGTTGACCCAGTAATTTTGTAATTCCTGGATTGCTCATTCGTTCATAGTTCTTTTATAGTTGTCAGCGGTACGCCTTTATCCCTCACATGATTTTTGTGGCCGTTTTCTGCTCGGTTTCTAACCAGTTCGTCAGCTTTTTCATTCCTTTCATGTTGGCAACATATTTTTTATGTATCATATTCCACCATACTATAATGCCGTAAAGAAGGATTGGTTTCATAATACGGTTGTATGTCCAGTGAACTTGTTAGTTTACAGACCCCAGGACTTCCCAAAGGCCCTTCTGCATATCCAGTATGCCCTCTTGGCTTCAGTAGTACGTTCCTCCAAGTTTTTCCTCCAATTGAGTTTCTTGTGGACTATCAATCCTAAGTACTTAATACTGTTTTTGATTTCAAGCTTAGTACCTCCAATCTCATGGATGTGGAATTTTATGGTTTACATATAGTTCAGTTTCAATCGCCCATATTGTAAAGGTGTTGAGTATGTACTGCATGATATCCCCTATTATATTAAAGTGTTTTCCTTGAACTCTGATTGCTAGGTTGCCTGCAAATGCTATGTATAGGTCGGTTACTGTTTGTGTCAAGTCTTTTCCTGATTTGGGTAGGAAGACTATCCATACTTGCTGCCACTGCAGTGGAATGTACCTTAGGTACAGACATCCTCTAAAAATGTTCGTCAGGGGTTGTTTCAGAGTGCCAATTCCTCTTTGCATGCGACTTTTGTCGTATCGATTATCTTTTCTTTGTCTTCCCAATAAGCTTTTCTCTATGTGAGCCCTGAGGACGAGGGTTAGACATTTGGGAAAGTGGGTGTCCAGAAGCGTTTCCGCCGTAGTTGCCCAGTCCTATAGTTTTTGGTTCGCCTAAAAGTTTTTTCTTAAATGCTGGTGTATACCTTCAAATTTGTTGAGTCGTTCACCCGATGGATTGAATTGACTTCAGTTGCGGTTATGTCAAAATCTCTCTTCTATTTTTTGTTAAGAAACTAGACGTACGGCCTCTATTTAGTGTAAATAAATCTTCAATATTTAGGTAATTTAAAAGTGACTCACCTTTACCGTTTATTTTTGTGCTGCCCTAGTTGCGGTGGTGTGCGTTGCCATCTGGCTTGGGGTCTGGTCTATGCGACAAATGTTTTGAGGTCATAACTTGGTGGTGGTTGCGGTGAGTGTAAGGGGATGTCGCATGAGGCAATGATTATTCCTGTTTTTTTGCCCTTCACCCTATACTCCATACTGTCCTCTGTCAAGTCACCTGTACTGAAAGTCTTTATAAGACATATATCTATGTTTTTTTGGCATTCTACACTTACCTTGTGTTTCAGTGTATAGTTCTTTTAGTCTCGTCCCCAACCCTTTGGCTTGTTGTTGTAGCACCATGATTCCTGGAGAAGAGCTATATCTACTTTGCACTCTGATAGGTGGGTGCAGAGGTTTGCAGTACCCGCCTACTGTGCTGAAGGTTGTTTTTTTTACCTTCATTTGTCCTACCTTTATAGGAGGGAGTCACAAAATTCTGGTGAAAGCCGCAATGTGCTTTACCCCCGAGTGAGACCAGTGTTGCTAGTGAACCTTCGTCCACTCCCAGATCAACCAGTCGACCTTTGCCTTCCTGGGTTTTGGTGTGGTAGAGTTTCCTTTTTTCTGTGACTAGCCCTTTTTCTGCTGTGCACTAGGACCGTTGCAGGATCTTCAACCAGTCCTGGGATCCATGCGCACACCCGTGTTCGTCTTGGAAAATCTGCCGCTGGCATAACTGTGAGGTTTGTCCCACCTCCAGTTTTGTATATTGCAAATAATCTTCTTCAGTGAGTCAACCGATTGAAGATCTTTGCAGCTTAGTTGATATCTACCGTTCTTAAAACCTGTGCATAGTACCTGATGCAGGGCATCATTTTTTTGAAACTGAGAGTGTTGCTTTTCCCGTATTTTTCAATCTTCATTATTGTTGTTGTATACCACCATCCCTGAGCTATCTTTTCCATATGTTCTCTTGAGCCGCGATTTTATGTGAGTGGTATTCTTTTCAGTTGTTTGTGGTTGTTAGTGTTATGACCTTAGCCATTTATTTTTTCGATGCAGCTAAGATCTAACTTCTGCAACTCATAAATTTTTCTGGTTAATATCGGCTGCTGAATCACTGTTTCATCTCGTTGACGTAAAAATGGACAGATATAAGAACTGTTTGTTCAATGACACGGTCTGCCACTTCAGCCAAAGCGATGAGATCTAAGTTTTTGGAAAGCACAAGCAAAAGGTCGGATTTGGGCTTGCAGACGGTCAACCATAGTTAATGGAGCAGATCATAATTGACGGCACCAGCGGCCAAATCACGCATTTCATACAGCAGTTGTTACGGTCTTCTGTCACTAAGCACCATTTTTCTGAACAGCTTGTTTAGTTGAGAAGAATCGATTGAGAAGAATCGATTTCAAAGACAAGAACTTATTTTTTAAAGGTGGGTCACGGAGAATATTTGTGACCTGTTGTACAGTATCAATGTCTAGAACTCTGAGTATGGCATTGAATTTAGTTTCATAATTTCTCACCCTGGAACAGTTGAGCTCTGGCACAACGAGAAAGAACCAAAGATCTGGTCTGTCCTTCAGCATCGCTGGCAGCATCGAATTCTGCACACTAAATGAAATCATCCTGCAGTTAATTTGAGAAGACTCCCTGTTGTGCATTTATATTATATCTTTTTAAAAAAAACCTTCAAAATGTGATGCGAGGTAAGCATGAAATACGTCAGCGAGTAAGAGCAAGTTGTGCTAGTAACATCTTAACATCTGTAATTCCAAAACGAAAATTTCAAAAAAATATTTTTCACGCAGGACTTTGTTATAAATTAGAGTATCATAATTAAAAGGTTATGTGATGCAAACTTATTTTGAAAATGTGTAAAGCTATAATTCCATTCTTCAATTACAAACTCATGCGAGAAATTAATCTCAAAGCGAGTGCCGATTAAATCGGAGTTCAGCCGAATGTCAAAATTTGGTGGTATAAGTGCGAATTCCAATTCACTACCCTAACGCGTAGCTCATCCGTATGCGTGTTTTGCTATCGCATAGCTGAGTTTATCTCAACTAAAGTTATTGATTACAATGATACTTGTATATTGTTGAAAATTTATAATTAAAAACGAGTGTATTATTTGAATTGCTGACAGGGCGTTGTATCATTGGACACGGGCTTTTAATATGGAAGCAACGAAATGACTTCCACTTTTGGGTGTGTCTGTGTCAATTTTTTCATTTACAGCCCGATCGATCGATCTAATAGAGAAATTGAATTGGCACCAATACCGCTATATTTTGACTCTCATAACACGGTCCTTTGAAAAAATTCCTGTTTTTTATTATTTCTTTTATTTAATTGCACGTAAAACGATTTCGAGCTCTTACTCAGATAAGATAGGTTTTAATGTCGCGTCACACGACATCATTTCCAATCGTCAGCTGCTCCATGAAACGAGAACAGTGCCTACTTTAAAGTGTTAAGTTGAGATGTTAAGGAAAACGACCCACTTTATTTTTAACTTTAGACCATTTGATTAGTTGTAGTTAAAGCCGCGATACATTTTGTGAAAATTGCAAGTACCAACCTTTGCGACAGACGGACGAAGAGCGGAGGCTTAGTAATAGGGTCCCGTTGGCCCCTTTGGGTACGGTACCCTAAAAAAAAGTTATGATGTTTTATTAAATACCACTTTCTGGATTGATTCTTCTCCGAAGTCAGTATGTGTGCAGTGATTTACATTTTCTTGTATGTTCTAATTTTAATAAAATAAAAATTATGGAGCCCGGACAATACTTTGTATTTCATGTTTAGACCAATTGAGTCTAACTTTGAATTCCTATTTACTCAATCAAGTTGTTTGTCTTATGTATAAAAACTAAATTAAATAATTTATAAAAATAAAAACTCTAAATATATTTCTTTTCGTCAAATAAACGTAGTTCTGATTCTAAGGAAGAGCACGAACTAATAAAGTCAGCTGCAATTAAGGCTGGAGCTTTCGATGCTGTGACGTGCTCAAACTGGCAGCATGGTGGAGCCGGCGCTACTGAGCTAGCTGATGCTGTAATGAAAGCCTGCAATCTGAATTCAACTTTCCAATACTTGTATGAAATTAACATGCCGGTAGAAGATAAAATAAATATCATTGCCAAGAGTATGTATGGAGCTGGAAATGTGGTGTTTTTACCAAAAGCTAGAGAAGCCCTAAACAATCTAAAAAAAAATGTGAGTATATTATTTATTCACTTTTACTTAGTAATACAATGTCTCTACCAATTTTTAGGGCCTTGGAAATTTGGCAATATGCATGTCCAAGACTGCAAGTTCCTTGACCGGAGATCCATCTATTAAGGGTGCGCCTACTGGATTTACGTTGACTATTCAGGACATCTACGTCTCCTTAGGCGCCGGATTTCTAGTTGTCATGTGTGGTGAACTGTCAAAAATGCCTGGTTTACCAACAAGACCTTGCTTTTTCGACATAGACTATAATACCACAACGGGTGAAATTGAAGGCTTATTTTAGTGAAACGCAACAGCCGTATTTAACCATTGCATTTAACTATTGCTTTTAACTATTGCATGAATTCAAACATTTGTTAATTTTCTTATTCTTCGCTGAATGGTTACAAGTTAAAATAAACAAGATTTTGTATTCAGTTGTTCTTTGCCAAAAAAAAAAGGAGAAATAATGATACGTGTCAATTTTTTTTTTTCTTTTTTTGATAAATGCAGTGGGACTGCTCAAAAACAATTTTGATAATTTGATAGTTTTCAAAATAGGAAGCTGTTACAATACTGACGTAAGAGAAATGTGCTACTTTCGGATCAAAAAAATGTAGCTGAATGAGCCGATCTAACTCTTTTCTTTTCTTCTTAAATACCATTTTTAATGTCGATTCTATGAACCCCGATGGGCATTATTGAGCAAGGCAGTATAACCATTTTTGTAATATTGTATAAACGATGAGGTAGAAAAATATCTCGCATTCATTATTATCAATAAAATGCTAAAGGATTAGTCAGGCAACCATTGTAGCATAGCATTTTATGTGTTCATTGTACAGGGTTTTCCAATAAGGACTTGACATTTTTTTTTTAAATAAAACGTAAACCATATGAGGTTTCATTTCAAAGATTTTACTATCGGCTTGAAGTCAAGACATTTATGAATGGAACTCGACTTCGTTCAAATGGCCACCGCGGGCACGTTTGTAGCGGTCGATTCGTTGAACCATATTTTCGATGACTCGGCCACGCATTTCGGCCAAAACGGCCGCTATCTCGCGTCCAATGTTGGCTCTGAGCTCTTCCAACGTCATTGACTTGTTGGCATAAACCAATGACTTAACGTAGCCCCAAAGAAAATAATCTAGAGGCATTAAATCGCATGAACGAGGCGGCCAATCGACTGGCCCATTTCTTGAGATAACACGCTCATCAAACTTACTCTTCAAAAAATCGATTGTAAGGTGTGCTCTGTGGCTCGTGGCACCATTCTTCAAATCCGGGCCAAAAATAATCAGCAATCATGGCGCGATAACGCTGACCATTCACAGTCGCTTCAAATGGTCCACTGGCTTCAATTCTTGAGTCAGCTTGATAATACGCCATAATGTGGTCTGAGCGATGCCACATTATTGCGTATGACCGGCAGCGATATTTTCGACACTTCGACACTATTGTTATTCCCTGTCTACTAGGGCGAGAATTACGACCGAAAATTGGAGTTAACGCTCTTAAAGTTGCGGTCACTGTCTCCGAATTTCGGTAGAATTTTTTTTATAAATAGTAGATGTTTCTCGTTCGTGTACTTTACCATGATGAAAATGTTGAGTTTACTGAATAAATCGACAATGACATCTCGTGAGTTCACAAATTGAATTCAAAGTTATCAAGTCCCTATTGGGGAATCCTGGTATAAGCAGGTGAATAATAAAGAGCCTTTGCATAAATCTGCATGAAGAAGATAAGTTTGCGACATAGTTTTGCTAAGAGGGTCATTGTTCAGGTTGTGTCAGCGTTGACGAGCTGGTGAGCGAGACAAGTGGCGACGAGAGCAAAAGTAATAAATAACAATAAAACAGAATAATAAGATAAAAGCAAAGAAAAGAAAAAAAAAATAAAATCCATTTTAACTATCCAGTGCATTTACATTGATTTCATGTGTTGTGGGTATCTTGATAACTAAGAACAAAAAGTAGTATAGTGCAATTGGTAAAAGAATGTTCCTACCAGATAGGCACTTTAATTTTTGGCAAATGTGAGCACGACGATTAAATATAGTGGCTTTGTGTGTTTCATGTTATTGACGATCACTCTATCGATCAAGTAACCAAGAAGTGTGCCTCAAATGAACTCAGAAAAAAAATCTTGACAACCGGAGATAGTGTAACGCTCGAGCAGATATTATCGGAAGGAAAAATGCAAGAGGCAGTAAGTCATTAGCTAGAAGGTTTTGCGCACAATAAAACGCAGCAACTGCTAAGTGCAACTGCTAAGTGCAAAGGTACGTTCGCGAAAAGAGAAAAATATGACGAGGGATCATGTTGCAGGTGTGGGAATAAATGACATTCCTCACAGTATGCTAAATGCCCGGCCAGTGACAAAAAATATCATAATTTTGGTCGTATGGGACATTTCAGGCAATACTACAAATCACAGATGACACACGACACAATAAAGGTGTTGTTAGGAATAAATTGTGCTCCCGAAATTTTTCAAAAATTTCTTGAAAGATTGGTACTGGGTTGCGAGGTTGTTATAAATTTTATAGACCACATTTTGATTTTCGAAGCAAAGATCAAGAACTAAATAACAAACTTTGAAAAATCCATAATATCTTAAAGGAAAAATACGTTCTTTTGAATCATGAAAAATGCCTTAACAAAATATGTAGAGAGCATTTTCAGACTTAGAGTTCCTTAATCGCTTGAAGAACTACTAAGCTTCTGAGGGATGGTAAATTTTATTGTGAAATGGATTCCTTACTAAGCGACGCTCACAGAGCCATTTAAACAAATTTTAAGGACAAAACTTGCGAAACATACGAACCTTAGGATATATTGGTTAAAAGAATAAGACGATGTTTTTGCGAGTTTAAAAACAACCCTTACAAAAATACGGTCACTAGGATATTATGATGTGCAGGACAGATCCCAAGTAGTTGCAGATGCTAATCCTGTTCGATTGAGGGCATTATTAGTTCATTTCAACCAAACGCTGCTTAAGCCAGACCAAAAAAGAGGCACTTGCGCTATATTTTGACATACTACATACCTACACGGAATTTATTTACAGTCCGAAATCGAAACCTTGTACTTGTATAGAGGAGTGGGTTCTAAGATTACCGTCTTATAGATTCAAGACCATCTATGTACCTGGTAAGATGAACATAGCTTCTCCAATATCACGCAAAAGTTTGGTGGCTACGTATATATAAAGACATCGAGAATTTCGTGTAGACTCGTAAAGGGTGCATCCTAATAGGTATGCCAAACCCTTTTGTTCCTTTAAAAAGGCGAGAGTTAGATCTTGGGTTGATATGCTATGGACTTGGCCTTGTGGTGACTATTTATTTGTTGTCGTCGATTACTAGAGTCAGAACAAAAAAATAAGAATCTGCAAAACTATATCCAGCACACAAGATAAGATAATACAGTTTCTATTACGGCCGATAATTAAAAAGTAGCCGAGAATTTAAATCTAACTGTAAGTAACTGCAACATAAGATTATTTAATACGACTCCATATTGGCCACAACAAAATTGGGAAGTAGAACGGCAGAACCAAGATATTCATAAATGCCTGAAGATCGTTAATGGGAATATTTAATGATGTACAGGTTTTTCCAATAGGGACTTGACAACTTTGAATTTAATTTGTGAACTCACCCTTTCATCGAACTGCCACTGTCAATTTATTCAGTAAACTCAACATTTTCACCATAGTACACGAACGAGCGATGTCTGCAAATTATAAAAATATTCTACAGAAATTCAGAATCGGTGACCGCAACTTTAAGAGCGTTAACTCCAATTTTCAGTTGTAATTCTCGCCCTAATAGACAGGCAATAACAAGTTTGGTGCAAAATTTTGTGTCTACATATTTCTTGTGTGATGTTGCATGGTCAGTGAGATAACGGGTTGGTCGAAGTGTCGAAAATATCGTTGCCGCTCAGGCGTCCGAAGCAAACGATCCAAATCAATCAATTCCACGGCGTTCTCAAGAATTGGACATCGATCAGACCACATTATGGCCTATTTTGCGTAAGGTTTTTTGGTAAACACCCATACGAGATCAAGCTGACTCAAGAATTGAAGCCGATGGACCATTTGAAGCGACGTGCGTTCTTCGATTGGGCTCTGGAGAAGATGTGCCAAGATGATGAATTTCATCGCAAAATCATCTTCAGTGACGAACCTCATTTTTGGCTCATTGTATTCAAGCAAAAAATGCGCTATTGGTCGGGTGAAAATCCACATTTGCTTCATGAATGAACACTTCATCCACAAAAAATTACTGTTTGGTGCGGCTTGCATGCTGGCGTCGTTATTGGTCCATACTTTTTCGTCGACGATAACGGTCGTCACGTTAATGCGAATGGCCAGCTTCATCGCGCCATGATTTCGATTATTTTTTTGCCAAATTGGAAGAAATGGATTTGGATGGCATGTAGTCTCAACAGGGTGGTGCCACAAGCAACACAGCACACCTTACAAGTTGAATCGATATTGATAAGAATTGATGATTGAAAGAAAAAACTCAACCAAGGCCAATAAATAGAAAAAGAATTGTTTCTTATTTTTTACCAATAATCAATATCATAAACAAATAGTTGTTCACAGTTAGAGACTTAAAGGTTATCTGCAAAAAGTATCTGAAAAGTTGAAAATACGTGCAGTGATCTCAAAAAAAGGAAAGCTATCAACTTTTCAAATATGGACTATGGTAATAACTGAGCCCAATCGGCGACTCATGAAGTTTTCCAATTGTTAACATTTGTCGGAGTGTGTGGAATGGCACACGTCTTGGATGACTCTCCAAAGATCCGCTTTATTGATAGGATTCCATTTACCTCCTTCAATCTTCAGCTCGTTCCAGATTTTCTCAATCAGATTTAGATCCGAAGATTGAGCAGGCCACAGCAAAACATTATCATTGTTATGCTCAAATCACACTTTTGTCAATTTTGCCGAGTGTATCGGATGGTTATCTTGTTGAAACCGCCACTTTAGGGGCGTATTTTCTTCAGCCCACGGTAGCATAACATTCCATAAGATATCTATGTATGTTTCTTTGATCATTATGCCTTCGATAAGATATACTAGACCAACGCTCCCCAAGAAGAACGACCCCATATCATGATACTATTACCTTACAGTTAGTTTTCCGTACTGCGGATTGTATGCTTCATCTTTTGGACGACGAACAAACTGTTTACCGCCCATCCCAAACAGATTTATTTTGGTTTCCATAATACGTTTCTCCGCTGCTTTGCTGGCTGTTGGGGACCATATAGCATATGGTTTAGCTTTGCAAAAGCAATGCGTTTCTTTACATGTTCTTTTTTCAACAATGGCATCTTCCTTGGAGCTCTAGCAAACGGCCTAGCATTAATTAAAACTCGGCGAATCGTCTTGGCATTAACTTCAATTGATGCTTCCTGTTTTAAGTCTTTGGAAGACATGAAAGGGTTCGCTTCGACCTTCCTGACCAAACTCTTTTTGTCTTAAATGAACATTTTTGGCGGAAGTCTTCTAGATTCCGGAGGTTTTTTGTAGCATGCAGAGCATTGAACACCATTGTCGAGGAGCAGTTAAAATACTTGCCGAAAAAAAAACGGCGAAACGATTCACATCGGTACGTGCGACGATGTAAACAAGTTGACCAACTATTAATAATATTGTTGCATATGATCGAACTAGAAGAACGAAGTAAATAAATCCAAATGGAAAGCCTTTATAACGAAGCTGATGTCGACTTTAGGGTAAGTAAGTAACATAGTGTTACTGGCATCCAAAAAGATTTAAAAAAGCAAAAGTAATTTCTGTTGTGTAAGTTTTAATATAGTATCAATTACAAAAACATGGCACAGTTTAATGGCGCAAAAAAAGCAAAAAAAAAGCAAAAGTAATTTCTGTTGTGTAAGTTTTAATATAGTATCAATTACAAAAACATGGCACAGTTTAATGGCGCAAATTGAAAATATATTGTGTTATGTAGATAGACTAGTGTTAAATGAAATTAATCATACCTAAGAATAAAAATGATCTCTATAATATAGATTGATTTAAATCTGAATTCATAAATCGAGATGCAATGAAACGAGGTGGTGTCGCAATTTATATTACAAAGAATATTACTATAGCATGTGCATGCAATTTACAGATCACCAAGCTTGAGTATTAAAAGGTTCATCGACGAGTTGAATGAAATCATCAACGAAATCAAGGAAGACATTTTATTAGCTAGTTTTAACGATGAGTTGATGATTGAAAGGGCTAACAAAGGTCATTAAACAAGCATCGCGTGTCGATATAGCACATAACACTGCAACGGGAATTATAAAACGAAGCATACATACATTAGTGTCATGTTCCAAATGAAATCAAGAAGCCGATTATTCGCCCAGTATAAGAGGGAGGAATAAAAAATAAAATTGAAACTTACAGACCAATAGCGATTTTGTCAGCGGTTGAAAAATGCATGAAGGAAGTTAAAATTAGTCAACTTAACAGTTTCATGTCTAAGTACAAATTGTTGCACTCAAACCAGTATGCTTTTCAAAAAAATAAGAGTATGGGGTTTTTATTGGAGGAGTTCACCAATACAGTTAATGCTGGGCTGAGCAAAAATCACCACGTCCTTGTGCTATTTATCGACTTTGGGAAAGCATTCTATACCCTGGCGCACGAAAAACTTTTGGAATGTGTCAACATAAATGACTGAATGAACCAAGCGAATATGGTGTACCACAAGGTTCCAAAATGGGCCTCGTCTTGTTCATACTATTTACCAACGAACTTCTGCGACTACTTAAAAAATCTACTGCTTATGTCTATGCCGACAAAATTGCAATAGTCGTAAAACACATAGACTCAAATTCCGCTATGGATTAGTTTTTAGTGCATCCAAAACGTAGGTGGTGCACTTACACGCACCATCCAAGGGAGCAAAAACTGTCCTGCTTTATCACCGAAATGACTGCCCGACACTATCGAACAACAGCTAACCAATTCAGGTAAAAGTTATAAATGTCTCGGAGTAACCACCGACGAACACTTCCTTTGGTGTGAGCATATAACTGCCTTGCGTTCTCAACTTAAGGGGGGAAATCACAGTAGCACAAAAAAATAGGCTTATTTTCGGGCTATTAATTTTTGCTAAATAAAAGTATCAATCGAAAATCTGTTACTAAAAAATCTGTTCAATAAAAAAGATTCAAAAATGCGCCTATTTTTGAAAGCATGTCGATGGCCGAATACGTAAACTCCTTAATTTTTTACTCTGAAGAAAACACCAACGCTTTTTGGTTTTCATATAACAACAGCTAGCGAGCTACGTAGGATTTTTTTCGATATATTGACATTTACAAAATGGTGCATGTTTGAAAATAAAGTCAAATTTTTAACAAAAAATACGTCATCAAATCGTCGATAAAAAAAAATAAGCCATGTAAAATAAAAAAAATCCTACGTAGCTCCTTGGAGAAAGATATTTCGAAGCTACTGTCAAAATTTCAAGTCGATCGGTAAAGATTTGCTCGAGTTATGTCTTCGGCAAGCTCAAAAAAAGTGGTTTCGAGAAAAACGCGTTTAAAGTTTAAAGTACTGAGAAACCGGTATGAGCATACCAGAGAGACGTTACCGCGGAGTGAAAAATTTGGTCACTCGGACACTTTTGCCGTATTCCATCATTTGGTATATTATTTTTAAGAACCTTAGAGCACCTTTTAAGCGAAAAATTAAAAATTTTACTGTGATTTCCCCTCTTAAGAGCACTCTTTTTGCAATGGTGTATCTCAAGCCACACTCAAATCTCGAAGTGCAAAAGCAGCTGTACTACTCACTAGCGGAGTCAGGCATAAGACATGGGATCCTGACATGGGGAAACGTGGCGAAATCTCATTTTGACAAAATATCTTACCTACAACATCGTCTCATTAAACTTATAAGACATGATAATTCAAATCTTAAAGTTTTCAAGAGATCATCGATTGAACTTCGTTCTACACTAAAGAAAACAGGATCTTCCACAGAGGTTGATACCATGTAACATTTTTAATTATTATTCCTTCCTAAATAAATACCCTCAGAGTAAATTTTTAAAATGTTTGGAAGTTTTAATATAAATTCAGTTATAAAATGGAAATGTCATTTATATAATTTTTGTACAAAATACAAAATCAGAACTGAAATACGGGGCCTTATTGTCGACCCAACAATATTTTATACGTTGTAAGTCTAGTTTTAAGTCAAAATTGTTAATATTAGACAAAATAAAAATCATTCTTAATCGTATTTAAAAAGCACAAACCTGCATCATCAATAACTGCACTGCTTGAACCTTGAGGTGCATTAAAATTGTTAGTATAAATAGAGGTGCGTAAAAAGAATTCTGGGTATTATCTAGTTTATATGAACTAGTTTTATCGTAAATGAATATCATGTAAGTGAAGTGTGTAAGTCGGGCGTCAAGAGTTAAAACTGCACTCTTGCTAAGATCATTTAAGAGTAGATATTGGTTATATTGAAACTGAAATCATCTGTCTATTTGCTTACAAAATTTATTTATTAACTGTTTCACTCCTCCTGTACTCAATGGTGGCAATCCGGATCAAATATTTGCAACTGATTCGCGAAATTATTGTGGTATAAAAAAAAAGCAAAAATTACATTGTTGCAGGTGTTTTTAATTCAATGCTTTAAAAGCTAAACAGCGAGATCTGTCTCAGTCTAAAGGAAAATCAATGACTAGTAGCACTCCATTAAGCATGTGTGCATTAGTTCATCGGGATGCAAAATATCTTCTAAAACTGATGTTATATTTTCAGAGCAATATGAAAATTGTTTACGGTTCTCAACAAAATTATCTAAATCAATGTTTTTAAGTCGACCTACAAACTCCTTCGGTTCAACTACAAATACTTTCGGCCTTTTTGGTTCACAGTCAAAATTAATGTGCAAATAATTTATAGAAACATTATCAGTTTCACCGATTTTGGATTCTGACTCAAGATGTTCATTTTCTTCTGATATCCTGCTTTCTTTTTCGGCATCGTCAAGCATATCTTCGTACTGATATTGCTTAATTGGCTTTAATATTTTCTGAACAATATTTAACGTCACTTTTACAGGCTCCAAGTCACAATTTTCATCGAGGCACTTTAAAATTACATCCAAGCAACCAATTTGGGACAGTTCCAATAAAACTTCTTTAATCTTTAGAACGATGTCCGGTTTTCGAACCACATCTATATTTTTAACTTCGTTTGAGATCATTTTTGAATTGATTTCCTCATCCATCAATCCGCAGTTTGTCAACCGCATAATAATTTCTTTTTCCCAGAAATTTAAAGCCGCTATCTGTACCTCCCAGTATAAATCATTGACAGCACAATGTCCAAGAATACAATATACACACATTACGCTTTTCATGTTGATTCGGCGATATTCCCGCATTTTCGTTAAAAGGATTGTAGCCTCTTTTCTTACTATTGCTTCGCTTTCGCATAAAATTACTCGCATCAAGTAATCCTAAAAAAAAAAAAAAATATATATAGTATTTCAATTTAACGTTTATGCATTTGAATAATAGAAGTAAGCTTTGTTTTAGACGGAATTTGATTGTCATGGATCATCATATATATTGATATATACTTATACTAAATGAAATAGGCAAATTAATTACGTTACAATATTAAATCAGACAAATATTAAACAGATGTCTCACTCTTATGGGAAGAAGTGATGTATGGAAACGAGATCTAGACAAAAACAAAAACGTTTATAAAGCTTAAACGTAAACAAAAAATAAAGAAACAAACATCGGTTTTTGTTTCAAATTTTCTTTTCAGTTCATCGTTTTACTTTACTTTAATTTACTTGTGCGTCTGCGGTGTTCGGCAAGTGGCACAGGCACCAGCAATTACGTAGAAATTTTGTATGGTGTATATATATGTATGTATGGTTGGTAAAATATTTGGGTGTATTTCTTGCTCGCTTGTTATTATTTTGCAGTGACAATGAGATCTTTGTTTTTTACTCAGATCGCCAACATCTTAAGGGCGCATTTACCACCCACCCTCAATTTGTCATTTTTTTTAATGAACTAGTATTTTAAGTGAAAGAGACTATATGTGGTGAAAAAGTTGCTCGGACCCCACCCTCCCAACTTCTTATCTTCCAACAATCATAATAAATAAATAAATAATAAATTTATGAAGCTTTTGTAATTTTTTTATTTTATTGTATTGCTCGGATTTCTATTTTTGTTTAAGTTTTTATCAGGAGCCCTTTTACAATTTTTCCAGAGCAATACCACTATTAAAAAATTTATTAAATTATGTTTGTGCTCATGACATACATATGTACATCCGAGACATTGAACCAATTTGGAAAATATATATTTGTTGCCTTTATGCATTCTTTGATCATATTTTCTTTCAAGCTAGACGCAAAAGGAAGTTTTTGGAAGTATGTGGAAAATATTTGTACATGAAGACGGCACACTTGAAAATACATTTCGGATGGCCATAAGAGAATGATGTTTTCTTTTGAACTCTCACACTCTTTTAATTTTATTAATATTTCCGTAAGATCAAAATTGTGTTTGTATATGTGTTTGCGAGGACATTTTTTGTTACTATATCTTTGTATTCGCCTTAATTAAAGAGATTATGTGAAGTAAATATATTTTTGTTGGAAAAACTTCGAGGACCTACCGTTGATACTATCTAATTCGTAATAATCCAACTCAAGCGTCAAAGCCTTGCTTAGAACATAGATACATGCAGGTTGGATATCGCATAAGTTGAGTTTAATAAACAAAAAACAAAATTAATCCACGATTATTGAATCGCGTACTTTTTATCTTATCAAGTCGTGTTCATTCTCACTTTCATCACAGAATGCACAGATATGATCAATTCTCTTCCTTTCTTGCGAAAAAAAACTCCTTTCCTCGTCGCACGTCACACACACGCATATGTACCTGTTCACAGAACTTCCATTTAAAGATCGATTGCTCGTATTGCACTTGTTCGCACGAAAAGTCCCACAAAATTATGAGCAGAAATTGTAAGCCACATGCCTCCCTTTACTTGCTGAGCTTTATTTTCTGAAAGCTATTTGCCACCTAAGGCCTTGTCGCCTAAGAGAAAAATTGATATCGTTTTTTGTATGGGCATGCTTTGTCTGTATCTAGTTGTCAGTGATTAAATTAAAGACTAACTACCAGGGCTATCAGCTAAAGTGAATAAGAAGGATGTCAGTCATAATTAAATAGTTTTATCAAGCTTAATTTTTTTAATAATTCATAAACAAGTTTGATGTTAGTTTCAGTTGGGGACTTAAGAATTTCTGTTAGAGTATTGTTGCCAATAATTCTGGTGGTGAGATTTTTACTTGGATTGCAGGTTTGAGGTATCGAGTCTTTGTCTTTCACAGTCCTGTTTAACAAGTTAAAGATGACGCTTTTGTTGAAGACATTAAAAAGGACCAGGGGTTCATAAGTAGCTGATTAAGCGACGTTATCAGCAGCATCGTTTCGTTCAATACTGACATGGCCAGGTATCCATAACAACTTTATTAGATTCTTGTATACTAAAAGTTGAACCCTTATATTTTAAATTATCTGTTGTTGATATTATTAACAGCATACATTTTGAGAGGCAATCTGTACAAATGAGCAGTTACTTTTGAGTTCGCACTTTGATGGCACATAATATTTACATGGGCATGGCTTCATACTCATTCTTGGCTGATAATTTGGCTATCATTTTTTTATTTATATTTTATCATATAAGTGTCTTCAATTATGAACAAGCAAGTTCTTTTTTACATGTGATTGTCAGTTATTGGCGGTTAAAAATGTTTTAAGCTGTTTAAGCGTTCGCCGAAACTTCTTTTTGGTCCAATATACACTACGAGAAGTCTGTCAAAATGTACAAGGCATTTCTCGAAAATGAGATCTAATTATTCCCCCCTCAAGTCGTTGAGCCGTCAATGTAAAGAGTTTCTGTAGAGCATAGTCACCGGCAAAAACATTTCCAACATGAAGAAAAGCTCAAATTTCATTGACCATGAATGAGAGTGGACATACGCGGCGGAAATGAAATTTAGAAAGTCGGGAAAATGATGAAAACCATGTTTGGTTAAACAAATCGCTTCAACGACACCAAAGACGACACGATCAATGCAAAAAGTTTGGAGGACTGCAAGTACGTTTAGGCCCATGAAAGTCTAGGAAAACCAAGCCTTGTCCATGATAACTAAAGCCGACTTGTCAAAGCAACAATATATCGCAATTCGAAACAGGTTAAAAATACAAAACAAAAAAGCCCTAGAACAGATAATTTGGATTGATTGTTGACAGAGTTAAGCCCAGCGAAGCTGAAACAACCACCAATGGAAACGCAGATCGACTCATCTTTCATAAATCAAAGCTTTCTGTCTCATAAGGATATCTTAATAGAATGTGTTACAATGTCTTTGCAATTATTTTGTCTTCTTACGAAATTAAACTATTGTAGAGGCTTTTGACTCATTAGCGTTGGACTCAAAAAGACAATTAGCTTATAGTTTTCCTTTGTTTAAACTTCCAATATCTGTACGCAAAATACTGATCGACGGATTCAAGGTTGTTGAAGCAGCTTCATTGCCTATCGGCTAGATGTCTGAGGAAACTGCAGAGTCCATTATATATTTATTTAAAACAAAATTTCAGAGTCCCGAAATATTTTATAAAATAAAAAATTGTGCAAAATTATAAAAATAATTTCCGGTGAAAAGCAGCGACCAAGAGATAGTTACGTTGTGAAGGAAAATAACATTAAAATAGTTTACGCGGAACTCAACGAGCATTCCGAAACATAAAGTTTTAAACGGAATTTCTTGCAATATGTACTTGTATTAAATTTTTTTGTCATAGATTGTTTCTTGAATGGTTTTTCTTAGTTACGACTGTTTTTTTATGTTTTGTTTATGTAAAGTTTTTTCTTTTATTTTGTTTTTTTAACTCATTTTTTATTTCTTCAATAAAACTTTTTGGGATAATGGATTTTCGGGATTCTGTCTGACTCACAATTAAATGACTAAACATTTTCAACTGTAAAGTGAAAAAACATATTCAAATTTTTTTCAAAATAACTATAACCAGCGACGATACCACTGTGCAATCCATAAAAGGTGATTTTCCTCTCGAGTTTAGCACATTAAGTTAACTTCGTACAGACTTCGTCCGAAAGTTGATAGAATTTCTCTATCGTTATCAGTTTCTTTGGTGGGGGCACGTTCACATATGAAACTCATTTATTCTTTAGCCCTTAGCCCTCTCATACTGTGTGAGGATAGTCCGAAGTGGCCCCCATTGGTATAAGCTGTTATGTTCAGTAATACACTCGTATATAGTTGTCCATTTCGCTATTACACTGCATATACTCTCAGCAAAAGCTTTCATTGGTCCAGAACTCTCTGTATTCTGCTTCTCTTGAATTCATAAACGTGCGGCTACCGACCTCCTACATTTTGACAGCACCTTGCACATAGGTTTAAACCTGATACATTGTCGGCATTCAAGAAGACTTTTAGACGGACATTAACCAATAAAAAAAAACTCAGTATTTGTTTGGAGAATAACAATCCGGACTGGAGAGCTAAAACAGGCCACTTTTAGGGCTTATGTTTTAAGAATAAGCTTCTATATTGATTGATATAGAAGGAACATATCATCACAAAAGTTTGAATTAATCTTTAGAATAAATCATTATCATTTTACACAAGAAAATATACTGGTGTGTCTGCAATTTGTTCTATGAAGTTAAACTTACAATTATATTTAAATGTGCCAGACATTTATCCCAAAGCAGATCAACAGAGACCATTTCAGTTAGACATTTCAATCCAGAGGCTCGAACGTAATGTTCGCTTTCACTTGTCACAACGCAATAAACTAAGGAACAAATATCATTTTCGACTAACATATGTTGAAGTTGCAAGAGCTCTGCGAATAAATAAATTTGTTAGGTGATCATGTGTATGACAGATGCTACAAGTTTAAAAATGGAATCATCTTACTTAATCGAAATACTGAAACAATAGATGTAACAAGCTCAAGTATACTGTCGCATACTTCCCACGCCGCATTGTTGATATACTGAGTTATTAAAAGATTAATTTTGTCAAGCTCAGGCTTTTGTAATTGCTCAGCGGCCACGAAATGTTTCATGGAAATTTGGGTTAGTTTAACTGTTCGAACTTTAATCTATGAAAAAGAAAAATAAATACATACATAAATGTACAAATATAATAACAATACCAAGTCCGGCAAGTTTTCATTTCTCAGAATAATTAGGGCAATATCGATCAAGTTCTTCGGTTCGATATATTCTGCCCAGATAATAGCATCACTTTCAACTAATGCTTCCAGACCCACGAAGATAGCATGCAAAATTTGTGATATATTACGGATCAAATCACAAGGTATGTTTTTTTCATGCGTAACAAAAAATGCTATTTCTTCAAGTGCGTAGACCAGCGTTTTGCAAATAACCGAAGTTTGCTCACCTAAAATGTGTATGAGCGAGAAAATACCATGAATTGCCTTGTGTGCCAAATGTGTAGCAAGATCTGCACAATCTAACAAAATATCTCGGAACTTATATAAAACATTTCTAACATACTCGCTTGAATCTTCAAATAGTTTAAATATGTATTGCTCGAAGGTCTTCTTCTTTCCATTTAAATTGTTGCAAAAACAAAATATGGGCAAGACGTGATATAAAATTAATTGACACTGAAATTCGTTTCTTTCGTTTTCTAAAAACATTTCTGTTGATGCCGTTTTCCATAGGTATAAATTAAGTTGAACTTGGGTCAAAAAAAGAACGCATTCCTTGCGATCCATACAAAAATTCATTATCTTGAAAAAAGTTATCCTAAACCGAGTAAAATGAAGTGGTAGAGTTCCATTATATTTCCATTTCTCATGCAACAAGATTGCAAAGTTGTAGCTCGTCTGCAATTCTAAAAGTTTTTCCATTAAAAGTTCGTTTTGCGTGTCTTCTAACAATTTCGAAATATTTGTATCTATGTGATAATAAATTTCACTCAAGTGGGTTATGAGATTAATTCCATTTATTTTTATTGCTTTCTTCAACATTGTTGAAATCAGATCTATAGAAGAAATAAAGCTTTTATATTGTTTTTCTTCATCAACTGCAATAAGAGTTGACTCATTTTTATAAATATATCCGTTCACTGGTTCTAGAATTTCACTTAGAATCTCAAGGCATAACTCTTTGCTTTGGGAGATGTTAGAAAATCCATTCACAATGTCAAATAACACATCTGATGTTTCCCGTGCGATATATAGTGTGTGATTTTGTCGATAATATTTTATTAAATAACGCCATGACTTGCTTGCTCTTATCCATAGAAGCCCGGAGTGACTTTTGGTTAAAGATGCTATCAAACGGACATGACCTACAATAGTTGCTGATGTAAAATTTTGAAGATTGGCCTCAGCGATCGATATTATCCTAGAATTAAAAAAAAATAGAATAATTCTATCTACTTTTTTGAATGGATATAAAACGGGAATGGAAACAAGTTTAGTTTAAAAACCTACACAATTGACTATGGCATATATATAATGAAAAATAATTAAATTTTATTATGGATGCTCTCTATATTTTGGTTTTTCAAATAAGTATCTCTTCAAGTCAGCTTTAGTCTTGTGACCCATGCATTAATACAAGATTATCCGTAACATCTTATACAAAGGTGATGACTTGAGGTTAAAATGCATTCGTAAATAGAATTAATGAAGTTCTATTATGAAGAAATTTGACAATATTAGGGGGGGGTAAGATTAATTCGTACGAAAAAAGGCATGTTCTTGTGAATTTTTTGTGACGACACAGTTAAAATCTCTTCTTTATAACCACATGTACATTAAAGTATGACATTTGAAGAAAATTGTATAAAATTTTCACGAAGAAATAGTAAAAAACCTCATAACTTGGTACTGATTATCTGAAACAAAGAATCACAATTTGAAGGGAAAAACGCGATATTTTGTGTAAAAAAAAAATCGGCTTATTTGTTATTGTAAAATAAAAATTATTAATAAATTTAAAAAAATGCTTAGAAATAGTGTTTAAAATTTATGAGGGACACCGACTTTGAAAACGTGAGTTGTGGGGAAAACGCTTTTAAGTTTTGAACAATAAAAAATCTGGTATAAACTGTTCATTCGACAGGTATAAACATACTCGTAACTTCATCAATTTTTCTCCAATCGACTTGAAATTTTCACACAATATTGTTGAATATTGAAATAAATAAATAAAAATAAGTAAAAAATTAAAAAAAAATTAATACCTAAGCTCCCCCTTTGACGGCGTAAAATTAGACAGTAAACTAAAATTGCATCAAGAAATCCTTACAAAGTTTTTTTTTTAAATATATCAACACCACGCGAGTTACATACAATCCGATATTGAAAATAAAAAAAAACAGCAAGATGGCACATTTGCAATGCTCCATGAATAAATGCTTTAATTACAAAAAGTTCAATAACATCCGGTTCTTGATTTTTTTTTAATGCTAGCACAACAAATAAAAATAAATGTAAACGCTGAAGTATTTAGGTATAAAGTCGGCTGAAAATAAATTCAATTTATTCAATTTCGTTCAATTTTTGATATTATTAATTATTCAACTTCTTCGATAGAGTGTGCAGCCCGGCTAAAGACAGCGGCACTCTTGAGAGAATAAATATATAGAATCAAAAACTGAATATATTTTGTTTAATTAAATAAAACGGAAATATATAAGTCGCGCTATAAATATTTACAACACAATAGGGGTATTAATGTCACTTCGTAGTTGTCGTAGTTTTTTAGTTTCGTAGTTTTTGAAATGTCATGTAATGAAGATAAAAAGCTTCGTGAATTCGATGTGCGTACTGTCGTAGTTTTTTACATGAATTATGACAGCTGTAGTAACAAATTCGCTGTGGAATTTGAACACATTTTGGTTGATGAAATGTCTAGTGCAAGTAATATGCTCTTTCGTGGCCTAAGGATGGTAATTGTTCTTACAAGAAAACGGTTGAAGTGAATAAGCATGTATTAAAATTTCTAGCCGAGACAGCACAAAAACCCACAACATCGGTGGACAAATTGCTTTGTTAGAGGCTCTAGTGGACAAAATTGATGATGATCCTGCAAAACTTGAAGTTAGTTGTTTTAATTTACGAAGAGTGTACAAAAAACTTGGAAATCTTTGTGGTGGAATGATCAAGCAAACCTTGGAGTTGTTACAGCAAAAAAGAAGGACTGAAATTTAAGACACTCATTTGTGTGAGCAGTTGGCTGGGTCAAACTGTTGCAAGTCTAATGGAAAGAGGAAATACAGTCAGCGTTAAAGGTAAGCAATGATAAAAATAAATTTTTTTGAAGCTGAATCTATGTTTTTGTAGGGTTCGACTTAATTTATGGTGCAGTATATAATGCAAAGATTTGATTATGGCTTGTTAGAGCAGATTTTTGGGCAAAGGAAAAGTATAAATCTGCATATAATATACGATACCCACTCTCTGGCAGATAATTCAGCAGACGTCAGTAATGCGACAGCAATTGCAACAGAAGGTAAGGATCCAAAAGCAGCGAACACGATTTTGCAGACAGGGAGAATATTGATGAGGACCCAATTCCTAGGAAAAGTTAAGTGGATTAATTTAAATTGTCCATTGAGAAGCCACAACGTCCTAAAAAAGTAAATAATTCCTATTTGCAGTACCTTGCAATGATTCAAGAATATTATCCAGCAAATTGACATAAATGAGAAACGCATATTCATTTAAAAGGAAAAGCTTATCGAGAGAAAAAAGATAGAGCCGCAAAATGAAATTGAACAACAAACATTTGAAATAGAGAGGGAAAAAATCAGGCCGGATTACGAACTGAAAAATTTAAATAGAGAAGCAATATGAACTGAAAAAAAATGAATTAGAATAAAAATATATAAATAAAGAAAACTAAACATCCTGAAACCGTCCATGGAATCTTGACCACGAATAGTCGAATATTGTTCGTCAATTTTGTACCTTTGTTTTGATGCTGCTTTGTTAAAATAAATCTATGAGTATTAAACTTAAAAGGAATCGCCTTACACCAATAATAACAATGCTTCATAATTTAAGAAATAGACAAGATTTCAAGCTGCCTAATTACATCGTTAATGTTAGGCAAATTATATAGACTGTAGCTTATTTAACACACTATCGGGCAAAGCAAAAAATGAAACAGAATATTCAAAAGATATTTTAAAGAATTTATTAAATTAAAATATTCTTATACAACTTAATAAGTTGAAGAACAAATAAAGTTTAAGATTGTAAAAACTAAATTTAAATAGCAGAGTTCTGCTATATAAATATATAAAACGAAATAAAAATAAACTCAAGAATAATACGCATTGCTTTATTTTGTAAAACCCACAGTCTGTCTCTTTAGAATTGCGGACACTTAAAAAACACACTTGCAGAGTATTCAAAATGGGGCTTGATGATGACATTATATTCTTTGACCGCGCTACATTCTACTTAAAACTCCAATTTATTTTTTCAAATCTTATTGTAAATGTGCTTACTAAAATATTATTTATTGTCGAGCACAATTCCAAAATATTTAATTTTAGTAACAACGTCCATTTCGTTGTTTTCTATGAAAATAGCGAGTGTTCGTGATGTGTTATTATTTATTATCATGCTTTTTGATTAAAATAAAGTGAGTAATTTTCAACCACCCGCTTTTAAATTACTGTTAAATTTCTCAATACAAGATTTTATAACAGTATCAAAAATATACAATAAACCATATTTTACTCTAGATTATAACTTCTGTGTTGGAAGCATCCGTCGAAAGAAATTAAAACCATGGAAAAGTAAACAACCCAGCTGAATACCCGCATAACATTAATTATGTCAATTTTACAATCGAAATGTTTGATAACGGACTTGACTTTTGGCGAAAAATCATCATGTCAGAAGAAGCACATTTCTCGTTGAAAGCACCCGGTTTTATTACACCGAAAATCCTGAATAATAAAGAATCGCCAGTTTACGAAAAAAAAGCTAAAGTTTGGAGCTGGTTGCGAGAATATGCTCATAGGGCCTTTGTTTTTGAAGACGATGATGGAACTAGCATAACCGTCAATAGCGAGCGTTGATAACGGATTTTGTGATACCACTTGTTCGTGAAAAGGACGGCGCTACATGTCACACAGCTAAAGAAACAAACAATTTATTGCGACCTTTGTTCCAGCAACGATTCATACGGGAAAATGACGATTTTGACTGGCTGGTTGGCCACCCGATATAACGCCATCAGAAACAACACATACATTACTGGACTACGTAATAACATCAGTTGAACGAGATATTTGGGCAGACACTATACCTGATATCATAAAAAGCAACTGATATCATCACGAGTCTATTGTACTTGAAATCCCTGTCCATAAAACAGAGAGAAGAAGTTATAAAACAACCATGAATCGGAAAAATTAAAAAAAAAATATCGATGATTCTAGTGAATTAGCAAACAAATAACTCCTCGTTAGAGTGAATTGGTGAGTTGAAAAAAAAAACAATTACCCAGGTAAACAATAAATGTTTGACTGATGTGATACATCAACTTAAAACCAAAAAAGTCAAATGCTATCAGAAAGCATGCATACCAAATATAACTAAGGACTTGGATAAATATCGAAGAATAAGGCATCATAATGATGTAATGCAAGCTTCATATTGCAAAGAAAAGTTAAACGTGCAATAAAATTCTAAAATTCTCAAGCCAAAAAGACATGTGGAGATAAATTTAAGTTCTTGTTTTAAAGAAAGAACGGGAATATTTCTTCCCGTTCCCGTGAAGTGCAGTTTCCTACTAAAGCAGAAAGTGACAACTTAGTAAAAGGAAATATATTAAACTCTTATTTTATAGAAAGTATAAAAATGATAAGTAATTCTATAACGGCCAGTTCAAACAAAATCAACATTGAAGAAAAGGAGATCGTATCCAGATTTGAGCCAATTTGTCTAAATGAATTATGAATAATCTGAATGTTTGTCGTGATGTTTTTAATATAAGTGTGAAAATAATACTTAATTGCTTTGATACTTGATAGTTGGACCATAAATAGCTAAAATTTTAAATGACTCTTTCTATCGAGGTGTTTTTCTGCGAAATCTTAAAGAAACAAATAATATAAACTGTGATAAGTTCAGGCCCATAAATATGCGTCCTATACTGCAAAAAAATATGGAGAAAGCAGAGCACGATCAGTTGTACTAGACATTAACTCATTGAGATTCAGTAGAGGTTTCGACCAAACCACTCATGCGGCACTAATCTAAACTGGGTTATCATTCCATTGAAACAAAAGAGACATGAAAAAAATAAAATAATTGCAATATTTTTAGATTTCCAGAGGGCTTTTGAGACAATGGATATAGAACTTAAAAAAAAAAAAAAAAACTGTTTAAATACCTTTTTAAAAATCAGGAACTGCGTTGGTTTCGCTTAATCTTACTGATGATAATATAAACGATCGATGATAATATAAACTTTGGTGTACCTCATGGTACTATATTAGGGCCGTTACTTTTCCTAATATTAATTAACGATTTTTTACGATACTGTTATTCAATATGGTTTAATATACCCTTTTTGCTGATGATGCTCTATTATTTGCGTGCGGAAATGATGCGCCCGTGGTAAAAAACTACTGTGTGATGGTAAGCAATAAATAAGCATAAAATGCATGGTGATAAATGCAGAACTTTATGTGAACATGTTAGTTTACAACGATCAAAAAGAACAGGTTAACCCAATGAAGTATCTCGGAGTTATGTTGGACAGCAAATTGGAGTTTGGCGTTCACATGGATTATGTTACTTAAAAGATATCAAAAAAAATTGTATTTGTGAAAAGAATCCGCGAAGAAATTTCATTTTTTTGTGCAATAAACATTTATTACACAATTATCAAACCCCAATTTCATGGGAAATAATGAAAAAATTTACCATCTTTAAATTCTTCAAAATAAAGCAATGAGACTAGTTTTGAAATGTAACCTTTATACTACAATTCGGTGGATGCTGGCGTGTTTAAAGTGGCTTAATATCAAGCAGAGAATCGCGTTTAATACTCTATTTGTGATGCATAAGATGGTACGGACCTATCTTTCATCAAACCTTGTTTATGTCACAAATGTGCAACCGTATAGTTTAACAAGGAATTTGAATTTCAGATTTAAACTCTGTAGAAACTCAAGAACGCAAATATTTTGATGTGTAAAGGTTTATAGAATATTTTAATGAAATGCCCAACCGCGGATTTAAGTTCAATTAAAAGCCCACACACGACGTTAAATCCCCGCCATTTGCGCGATATCATTTTTATAAAGTTGCTGTAACAAATCTTCTTGAATTAAAATAAATGATTATCTAAATGAACTTTTTTTTTCAAAGCAAATGCTCCCACATTAAATGGCCTACCTTGAGAACTGTAAATTTCTACGTATTAGGATTGAGAAGATGCAGCCTGTGACAGACAGACGGACGAATCAATAGCGGGGTCTAAGTAAATGGATTCCCTTGGCAGCCTTTGAGTTTGGAATATTTAAAAAGACACACGACATCGACACATCGGACAAAACGTCATAAAAGACATATAAAATCTCAGGATAGTTAAGAAGTTCGTGATAAATGGATCCGGAGTGAATTCGAGAAATGACACCATCGCAGAAATCAAACGAAGTAGCATGACTTTATCAACTGCGATTAAAAATACTAAACGTTGTTATGTTTGTTTTAATGCTGGCAAACTTTTTCTCGCTCCAAAATCCTTCGCAAATCTGGGTGATATCGTTCGCACCGACAATCAAAATAAATCTAGTGTAATATTTGTCTGCGAGGGTGAACGAATGACGTTATATTTTGCTGAGTTCCATTCATATATGCTGAAGAAAATTTGGGTAAAATATTGCTTCAGCAAAATAACGTTGTTGTACGTCGTTGTTGTCTTTTACATGTTAATTTTTTATGACCAAGAATTCAAGAACTGTCTTTTTTACAATTATTTTCAAATCCACGTTGGCATTGTTTTTTACTTTCTTTGAGACAATACAAAAAACTTAACAGATGCTCTTAAGAACGAAGGGCGTTCCGATGCCGGCTTCTTTATACACATATATTTGGACAGTGTCGGCTTAAGATTTGAAATATAATTTTAGAACCTTAAGAACCGTGAAGCATGGAACTTAAATCCACCAGGTGTCGATGGAAGGATATGTAAATGAGGTAGATTTTTAAAAGTTAAAAAGCATCAAAGCACAGACAGATAAAGGACTTTTTTCACATATATAATACATATCCACGTATTTGTTGCATATACAATTTAGATATGTATGACATGTTTTTGAGATATTTATAAAAAGAAGCCTTAAATCTTGCGATAGCTTTACATGAACCTTGACAAAAACAAAAACTTTTTATAAAAAAAAGTGAATAATATAGGTTTGATTAAATATTGATATTATATGAGCATTTTTCTATGCCCTTAATTACACGTATGCTCACTGAAATAATCTCGGTGCACTTTGCCTTTAAAACTACAAACTGCAAACTATTCTCAACGAAATCTTCAGAAGCTGCTTATAAATACGAAGCCAGGAATATTCAGTATTTGCTTTGTCATGCCCATGTCATTAAGATGTAATTGGTATAGAAGTGATTAGAACTATCCGAATGTTAATATTCATTTTTTGGTAATACTTTTTTTCAATATAAAAGTTTATGGTGTGGGCTGGTAGAATCTCAGTCAAACAAATTGTTAATGTTCAAAATTTGTACAATTATTAAATAAAGGTCTTTTTAGAGAAATTTATAATTTAAAATGAATATTACAAAGAATTACACATAACTTACAATGACTTTATTACACTTAAAGTGGTCATTGTTATTGTATTGTATTTTAACATTATTTTATGTGCTTTCGACATGGCAAAATAATGTTTTTGCTTGGAAACAAGAAAAGATAAGCAGGTCTTTATGTTGCCCTATTTGAATTCGGAATTAATCAAGAAAACAAACAAAACACCGGTTAGCTAAGTAACAACATTCCGTTTGACTTGCTGTCAACAAAAATAAGTTTCTAAATTTTATCTTACTTTTGCAATATTTTTCCATCAGACTGGCTTGTTATGGTACAGCTACTATTGGCGATGAGTCCACATAGCTTGAATATAAACGAAATAAGTTTATGATGAATCCTGCTGTAATCCTTAACAAGAATACTTAAACATTCGTCGATCCAATCAAGAACAATTGGCGCTGTCAGTAGCTGAACGTTCTCTGCAAGGTAAATAATTATTTAATAGAAAAAGACACTATTTCGTCTTACCTTGTTTTGATAAATGTTTCAGTAGTATTTCAAACTTGGAGTTATCAACATTGCAAACTAGGAATGTATCTAGAACATCTCTTAACTTCTGATGCATATATAAGTCACACATTTTCCTTCCTACGATTTTTTAGGACTAAACAGAATCGAACTACGAATGAAAAGCTATCGATTTTTATTGATAAACAGCATCAGAGACTATCGTTATTTATCAGACAAAAGTTGAAGATAATATTAGACAATGGCCACGTTCAGAATTCTAAGGACTAAAATTTCAGTCAAAGCCTAGAATAATGAACGGGAAACTGACTGCAAATACAGTTGACATTTCCATTCAAATTTACTTTCAATTTTCACATTAAATTTATTCGTTCGTAAAATTGGTGGGAGAAAATATTTTCACAAACGAATTGATTGTTTATAACATTCAATTCTAAAAGATAAAACGACTTAAAAAGTCGACACAGAAGACGAAATTTTATGTGAGTTTAGTTTTGTGCATATATGCTAATAAAGTGAACTCTTAATTCACATGTGTAGGTCAGCTTTTATTTCGTTTTTAAACGATTTATAAACAGAATTATGAATTAAACCAAATTCAGCCACTTAGAAATCGTTATGCACTTAGAATTTAATTTTCTTGTTCGTTGTCAATAATCGCAGTTGACCAAGAAATCGTGAAGTCCAGCCGTTTCTTAAATAATTTTATGGCAAACCAGTTGACTTTTGATGTTTTGTCAGTCAACTGCAAAAGCAGTCAAATATTTTTAACTGCAAATCCAGTCCACTGCCTCACCAAATGTCAACTAGATTTGCAGTCAAATTCACGGGCTCTCGACCAATCAGAGCCGGTTGACTAGCTAGTGACTAGAATTCTGAACGGGGCCAATTTTGAAAACTGTCATTGCCTCCACAGCATGACGTCTCGAGCATATATCCATATATGACCGCTATTACACACAACATATTTTGCAAGATTCAAGTGCAAATGAGAAGCAATATGAAGCAGCAAAAACATGAAGGATTTTCCTTGCATGTTTTTGCCGCTTTCTTACCTCTTTCTTCCCTATTTTTCGAATTTGATTTAAATATACTAATGATATAATGCAGATTTGCACTGCCTCTGTGTCGAAAAATAAACGTTAATTTTGAATGTTAAACAAAATAAATAAATAAAGTTGTTGGTTAATCAAGTTCTTCGTCTGCAAACAGCGATTAAAATATAAAAGATTACTATCAAAATAACGCGCAGCCCTACCGCATCAGAAAATCTTCCTGTTTACGGAATGCCATATCAAAAGAAAATCACCGAGAACTGCGCAGCGCAACTATGCTGTGTGTAATAGCAGTCTATGCTGTTCTTTTCAGAATTTCAGGGACTAAGATTTGAGACAAAACTATCATTTATGAAAGGGGAAACTGACTGCGTATGCAATTAATATTCACTTATGTTATTATGGGAGATAATTTTATCATCATTTAAAGATTTATAGTAAATTTAATTTAATTATGTAATTAAGAAGACTAAAATGGGTGACACCAAAGATGAACTCATGCGTTAAGCAAAGTTAAGTCACGTTTGCATAGCATAGGGGGCCAAACAGACATCTCAGCAACTGTGAAGATATAATTTCTGCGTACCTACTCCGCAGGATGAGTCAGACTTACTTTCCAGTTAGTCTTATGTGCATTCCTTACTTTTAACAATTCGCGTATAAAGTTTCTTACAGAGTTTAATGCAAAATTTTAAAACACTGCGATTATTTAAAATTTTGAAACAGTCTCTGTCTGGCCTTCGTTGTGAAAACATCGTTTTGCACTGAACTTTTTTCACTTTTGAGTGCATTATCATCTCTCACTTTTCATTTAACAATTGTTTTGCACGCTAGAATCCTAACGGGCGTACATGTACGGAAACATATATAAGAAGTTATATTCGGATACATTTCATTACCCAGCTCCAAGATAGAAATATTCTTTTTCTCGCGAAGAACAACAACAACAACCTCTAAAAATACACTCCAAACCCAATGCGGTGTTGTAAATGTCAAATAATGGGTCACACTATCAAAAGACGAAGATTGTGGAACTTCAACAGCAGCAGCAGACGACAGCGAGGTGTAATGAGCATCCAATCAACTCCTACAAACTGGAGTTTAAGGGCAATATCAAGATATGTAAGTCGGCCATATGCCATAATTTTTTTTTCCTAAACAATTGAGCAAAGATAGGCATGCAATCCACTGCTTCGCATTGGAGCATTATAAAAATATATAAGACTTATTAGAAAAAACAAAGACCGAGTTCTACTCGTTTTTCCCCAAAAGCGAGAGGGTGAAGACAATGTTCGAAGAGCTGAAGGGGAAAGTAACGATCTAAAGTTCGTAAGGGTCAAGCCATTCACTACAGCAATGGTCAGAGGGGAGAATCCGAAATTACCATACTTCCTGGTTCAGCTTACTCCAAACAGCAAATAAGATAGTATAAGCAAGATTAAAATCCTAACCTTAAACGGATGGACGGCACCATAAAACGAACAACTTAGAGAATTATTCCGACGTACAAATTGACTGACAATGTCAATATATACCGCAATAAAACGATCGATGCACTCCACCGTAACCGCCACCTACTGACAAGGTTCAAACTACTGCACAGACATTTCTCTTACCCACAAGACTCGGAGTTTGGGACACTGAAGTCACAGCTCAAAAACATGCACTAATTAATTCAGCAAAACAAACATATCAGTTGCACCCCTGGTTCGCATTGGAATAACAAAAATTCGGACTGTTTAAGCTAGCAATCCTAGTATGTTCTGAACATTTTACCGCATGATACCGGATATCCAACGGAACAAAGGTAAGGAACAATGCACGGGTGCCTCGTTGATTGACTTGGAGAAGGCCTTTGACACCGTATGGTTACAGGGGCTCTTGGTCAAGTTAAACCAGCTCGGCATAAGCAAACCGCTGCTGTACATACTCTTAGAAGTGCTCACCAGTAGGCAGTTTATTGTGAAAAATTACAATGTAACATCTGCTAGAACTCTTGAAATTAACAACGGTCTACAAAAGGGTTTAGATATTTCGCCGATTTCATTAACGATCTTCACGAGAGATCTTGGAGGCTCTCTCCGCCACTCCATAGCGTACGCAGATGATTAAATGGCGTACAGGTCAAGTCCGAAGATCGAGGTCATCCTTAGCCTTTTGCAGTGTGACTTCGAAAAGATCCTGGGATATTGCGGCGGTTGGAATTCTGAGATGAATTTCCAAAAGTGCGGGACCATTCTGCTCAGAACTCCGTTTGGGGCATCTAGAAATACAAGAAAAAAGTGGCGTGTGTTCTCTGTCGTTGGACGAATTAAACAGCCACTGACGAACGGAAGTTTTCTTAGTTTCTCTTACGATTTTAGATAATTTTATTCTTCCTGGTTTGGTGCCAAAAATTGAGCAGCAGAAAAAAATATGAACCACGCCTTATAAGCTATATGAACGAACAAGAAAAAATACTAAAGAAAATTCTAATACAAAATGAATGACAAGCATATGTTCTAGTCTTACTACAAAATATGTCAATAAGTTATTCAAAATGTAAACATTCCGCCCGCCTCGACGAATTATTTGTGTTAAAAATGGAAGTCTATATATTTTTTTTTGTGTCTCTGTTGTGTTTTCCATTTCCTCAGGCAGCAGGCAGAGCATTACGATCGGGCGTCTTAGTATTCAGTTATGTGTCCGAACAGTGACAACTCTGACCCGTCTGGACCGGGATGCCACTTCATGATGTCCTGCAGTCGTTGAAGATATTCAGCTGTCCACCTCTGCCAGAATTTCTCTAACATTTGACGCATCAGCTGATAGCGTGAGAGTTTCGATTTCAGTAAATGTATTAGATATGGTTCTGGAACTGCGTTGATTGCTTCTCCAGTGATGAAATGTCCAGGCGTGAGCGCTTCCAAATCACTGTGATCGTCAGACAAGGGACAAATGGCAGTTCAGAACTGCCTCAACTTGAACCAAAAATGCTGTCATTTCTTCGTATGTAAGAATAGTATCGCCAATGACCCGCTTGATATGAAATTTGGTTGATTTTACAGCCTCTTCCCATTTTCAACCGAAATGGGGCGAATGGAGCGAAGCAGGAAAAGTCCATTTTGTGCCGTCATTAGCTAGAAAATCTAACAAGTGTTTGATGTTATTAGAAGCAAATTAAACAACTTACGTAGCTCGGCACCACCACTAATGAAATTGGTTCCACAATCGCTAGTTAATCTACATATACCCCGACGTACAGTAAATCTTTCGTACGCTGCCAGAAATCCTTCAGTGGAGTAGCCTGTGGAGAGTTCAAGATGTACAGCAGTTAAAGAGAAGCAAACAAACAAAATTAAATAGCCTTTGTAGACTTTTGCTCCTCTTCCTCTCCATGTTTTTAAAGAAAAGGGTCCCGCGTAGTCCACTCCTGAGTGCAAAAAAGGTCGAGATGGTAATGCTCGATTGATAGGAAGCTAGCCCATTAATTGCTGGGAAGTGGAAGCACGATGTCGTGTACATGTGACGCAGCGATGGACAAAGGCACATATGGTCAAGGATCAAATAGGTAAAGTATGAATCACGTGGCAATATTATGGATGTTTCATGTCTGGTTCAATCTGGGCATTGCGAAGCCGCCCGCTAATTCGAAGAATTCCCTTAGAGTCGACAAACGGAGTAAGACGAAAAAGTGCGCTGCTTCGGCAAATCGGTTTGAGAAGACACAGTTGGTTAATTTCAGACGAAAATGTTTGCTGCTGTATGCTTTTGATCCAGTAAAATTTAGCTTGTTCAAGTTTATCAGGTTCAAGTAAAATTTCATGATTAGATTGTATAGAACTTTTCAAATTCGTATAGAATGTGACTGTACGTCTGCACCAAGCTGTTATTCGTTCGTAAAAGTTTAGCTAGTGATGAATATCTTCGGAAAATATCCCAAGTTTGATCAGTTCGCTTTAATGTTGCAGCTTCAGTTGGTTGACGTACTTCAGTGTTGACATCTTCGGCAAGTTGGGGGATAAGTTGCGGCCAGTGAGCAGTGAATTTTCAGACAGTTGTTTTCGTGACAATCCCCTTGACGCGAAATCTGCTGAATTGCTTTCTCTTGGAAGATGATACTATTGAGCTGCTGGCATAGTTGTGTGAACTTGGCTAACACGATTTCGTACAAAATCTTTCCATGTTTTTGAATGTTTTTGAATTTAATAAAGTGTAGTACTGGAATCCGTCCATAGATGAGTGGCACATGTATCAGTAGATAATACTTTCTGAATATGTGCGACGTGTCGTGTTAGAAGTAATGCTGCTGATAACTCTAATCTTGGAATTGTCTTGGAATTGGAATTGTGACTCGAATGGATCTTGGTTTCTAAGTTGTTTTTGTTGATCTTCCGATAGAGGCGACTTTTGATTTTTAGGAAATAATAGTGACTCTGACTCGGGTGTTGAGGTAAGTCTCACAAACTTTCAAAAAGGACATATCAAGCTGATGCGAATAAAGCTCATTAGTCGACATCAAAATCATCCGTCAAATCTCCGGCTCCACCCACGGAATTGAATTGAAACCAAATACATTCGATTTTCTCATACCACTATAAAAATCTTTCGTTCTCTCCTTATTCTTTCACTCAGTCTGCGCTACTTGCATTATAAGAGTATACATATCCTCTTGAGAGCGAACAGATTATTAACAAAAAAAAACATTAAAAGAAAAAATATGGAAAAAAGAGGACAAAGAAGAATTGAACATTTAAATTAAAATAAAATATAACAATTACAATTAAACTTAAAATTTAATAATTAAAAGGCAAAAAAGTAGATTGAGTAAAAGAGCGGTTCTTACGAAGAACTGTTGTTCAGATATCTGACATGAGATCTTGGTACAAGAAGATTAGTTAGTCTAGCTAATGCTACGAATTGAAACGTATTAAAGAGATACGAATAAAAGCGTTCTGTATTTCACTACGTTTTCAAAATATATATATATATTTTTGAACAACTAGACACGTGAACGAATCTTCTCTGACAGCAAATGTAACGTGCGATATTATTAATTGCGACTTTGAGTTTCTCTCGACTGTCTGAATCGCAATCTGCGATAAGCTTGCTGACGTACATGAGAGATGGTACCGTTAGCTTTTTCCAAGCATGTTTCAGATCTAAAAAGGGGTTTAGTCCTTATTGACCCAAAGTGTGCGGAGAGCGCCATATACTTTGCCTTAAATCTTATTGTGGTCATTTCCATGTCAAATTTCGATTAAAAACAATACGAATACGTTAATATTGTAAATAATCTAAAATATTAACATGTTCTTCCGAATTGGAGGAAAGTGGGACAGAATAAGCGATTTTCTTTTTGAGTCAACAATATAAATATTTTGATTTTTCAGGATTAAGTACAAGATTATTGGATTTTTTCAATTCATAGATTTTCCGTTAACCGTCAGGTTTCGCTTTACGTTAACTTTGGGATCATGTTTTCGCTGCGGAAGCACCAGCCCTATACTAAGAGAATGCAAATAACCATCGAACGTCGTTAAATGTGACGAGGCTGCAGAACAGAGTCAGATGTTAAAGGGTCAACCGCTTTAGCCATTCCAAACCGTGAGTATTGAGTTCCAAAATTGTGTCTCGAGTCAGGCTTGTTTTAATTGTAATGCATTGATTGATGGTGGTCGTCCAGCTGGTTTCATGTCTCAACAAATAATACCGTCATACATTGAAGTCCAAGCACATCATTAAAATGTTCATGGAATTGCAAGCGCACAACTGCAAACCTATGGTAAAATGAACTGCCACATTTCACTTTTAAATAAATTTAATGTAATTTTCTTGTTTATAGTCGAACGAGGTATTCTTCCTAAACCTATACTACTCGGCTGTGACTTCTTAACGGCATTCAACATTAATTTCGTTATGGACACCAAACAAGTATGCAAACTTTAAAAAAAATCATTTCATCAACTTCATCTTCTGCTCTGACTCAAGACAGTACATTTCTTTGTACATGTAATAATTCTGACGTGACCTCAAACTATATGAATAAATTGAAGTCATATATAAAATTTCCGTTGGTTCATAGAATTTCAACGTTTCATTGATATAATTCTTAGAAAGTTCACTGTCCACCGATTATTGGTTATTCATATGGATTGCATAGAAAGATTTCTGAACTCACTTGCAAACTGTGCGCGATGTTTTATTTACGCCAAAATGATTTCGCCTCAAAACCGTGATTATAACATTTTGAACTTACGCGATAGATTTGAAGTCACTGAATTAAAAGATTTCCAATTGAAAGACGGTCCATACCATTTTTCTTCGGACATGTGTTGTAGCCTAATCAAAAACCTATTCAGCAATTCCGCGACCCATATATTATTCACAAAAGTTTGCCGAATGATCGTTACGTCAATCGAGACGTCGATGGATGCCATATAACTCAACTATCATACACAATTTATGGTTATAACCAATCAATCAATATCGTTTATTCTTCAGTTCATTAGATACAAAATATTATAACAATGATAAATAAATCCTATACATAAAACATGAATTTTGGATAGCTCAAATATAGAGATAGTTTAAATTCAGGTAACACGAAAACAAAATATAAATAAGCAATAACTCATGAGTTTGAGCAAGTATAGAGTTAATTTTAATTCAGGTTACAAGAAAACAAAGTTATAAAATAATCAATAATTCATGAGTTTGAGTAATAGTATCTTTCTGTTATTGAAGAATTTTTAAGTACATTCTGTAGTTAGAAAGAACTAGAGTCGAATGTGCTGTTTAAAAAATTATTTTTCTATTTTTAAAAACAGTGGTGGTGGTGTGTTTCTGCATTTTTGAGTTTCGAGCTTCTTATTCAGTTTAAAGAATTAAATTAATTCACAATAGATATTAGGTTCCTTATCTCATTAAATTTAAAGTTAAAAAGCCATTTTTTGATCTCTCGATATAAGGATAGAGATTGAGTTCTACGCCTTAGTTCAATTGGTAGTAAATTATAAGGTCGAGGAGCAACTGAAGAGTAGAAGTTTAGGAAGTGGCTAGTCTTGTGTGGTGGAACAAATGCTAGGTACTGATTTATACTTCGTAAACCATAATCAGGTGGATTGCGATTGAGAGAATAGCCACTTCTTAAGAAAAATATTTTTAAAACTTTATAAAAGTATAGGTGGTTTAAAGGAAGTATTCCCGAATTGCGGAAAAGTAAAAAACTACTTTCCAGGCGTCGTTTCCTCCACATTATTCTAAGGATGTGTTTTTGAATAATCAGGAGTGGTTGAATCTTGCTGTTATGAGTGCCTCCCCAACATGCTAAGCCATATTGTAATTTAGAATGTACTAGTCCATAGTAGACTGTTTCCATGAGCTTACGAGAGCAAAACTGCTTCAAGTGGTACAAAGTTCTCGTTGCTTTCAGCAAATATTTCCTTAGTAATGAAGTTTGTGTGTTCCAATTCATATTACTATCAAACTCAAGGCACAAGTACTTAAAGTTGGCAACGCGTTCAACAGTAAAACATTTTGAAGAGCAACAAAGGTCTTCAGTAAAAGTTTTTAAAAAATTACTTTCATTACACGTGTCTTTACTTAGTAAAATTTTTTTACAACAATGGCTGTGAAAAACTAACTCAGGATACTGTAAGTCCACTCCAGATAAATTAAAATACAAGACATTGGTTTTATCACTGAGGACTAATTTATGCGTTATGAACCAATGTCTAAGGAGTTCTAAGTCATGATTTATATTGATAATTAGTTCAAATGCCGAAGAACAAGAATAAGAGCAAGCTATGTCATCCGCAAAACCAGTTTGAGTTCCTTTAAGCTTTATATTAAAAATGCAATTGATAAAGATCAGAAAAAGAACTGGACCAAGTACCGAACCTTGAGGCACACCAATAGGAATATCACGACAGTCGCTAAATTTGTTTGAAATTTTCACCACTTGCTTTCTACCAGTTATAAATGAGATAAACCACTTCAGCATAAATTTTCTGAATCCCACTCTTTCTAATTTTTCTAATAGAAGCACATGATCCACAGTGTCAAAAGCTTTGGTAATATCAATATATAAAGCAGCTGTAGCTCTTTTGCTATTTAAGCTTTCATAAACAAATGTGGAAAAATTTAGAAGAGCATCTTCTGTAGATTTATGCGATCTGAACCCGTATTGATTAGGGCTAAAGAAATCATTTTTTTCCAGAAATTTTATAACTCTCACTTTAATGGCTTTTTCGAAGATTTTCGAGAATACTGAGAGCAAAGAGATTGGCCTGTAATTGTTTAAGATCTTATTGTCATTTCGCTTAAACACAGGAATGACCTCAGCAATTTTTAAATTTTCAGGAAAAATTCCACAGTAAATGCTTTTATTAAAGATGTGGGCTAGGACATCAACAATATTGTAAGAAATTTTCTTAATAAGAGTATTAGGAAAACCTTTCCGAGTTGTCGAGTTTGAATTATCAAGTGACTTAATTATATTCAATAATTCAAATGAAGTAATTTCCTCAAAATAGAAACTGCGAGCTTCTCGTATTTCATTCTTAGAACAGTTGTTATGTTGATTGGAAGCATAAGTAGTGTTGGAGGTAATGTTAGTGAAGAGCTCGTTAAACACATTTGCCATTATTATGGGATCAGTTATATCCTCGCCGTTGTGAGAAATACAAGATGGCGAGTTGGGTCTTATTCTTCTATTAAGTAGTTAATTTACCACTCCCCATTCCCTTTTCAGATTACCTTTAGCTACTTGAAATTTATTCACATAGTAATTTTGTTTACATGCCTTTACTTCATTGTTAATTTCCTTACAGATTTTGCCGTAAAGATTGCAAAGGTGTAAATTATAAGGATTTTTTTTGCATCTCACTCGTAGTTTATTTTTATATAAAATTTTATCCAACAATGTCTTTGTCATCCATGGCTTAAGGCGTTTTAATTTACTACTTTTTTTATGTGAACCCTGTAAACTTTGTTGAACATGACTGTTTAGAGAACGCAAGAAAAGATCAAATGCTGTAGATGGGTCATTTTCACTATATGTTTCTGCCCAATTTTCTCTCAACAGGCGGTCATTAAGTATATTAAAGTTTATTGATTGAGGACTTCTGAATGGAACACTCTTCAACGGACTTATTTGAGGAGTCTTATCGCTAGTAAAAATAAGTCCAGTCATACAGTGGTCAGAAATTCTGTAGTCTGATATTGAACTCGTAAGTGAAAAACTTGAATTTCGTTCAATTCTTCCAAAGATGTGGTCAATACACGTCTGAGTGGTATTAGAGACCCTCGTTGGTTCAATGAAACCGGGTTCTAAACCATTAGCTGACAGCATAGACAAATAGCTTAGTGCAATTGGAGACTCACTCAAAACATCCAAATTCAAGTCACCTAAGATAAATAAATTTTTCGCCTTTTCGCAACTCAGTATACTACTTAGTTCCTCAACAAAAAGATCCTTGCTTTTTTCGTGTAATCCATAAAAGCACAAAAAGGAAAATTTATGTAGATTGATTGTACATTTTACTATGACAGCATCGGCACTATCCATATTAATTTCATTGTAAGAAAAATCCAGGCCTTCTCGAATAAAAACTGCAATTCCACCCGCAGCATACCCATTATTGCATTTAGCATGAAAATAGTATCCGGGTATACTGTAAAACTCTTTTTCACAATCATATATCCATATTTCCGAGAGAAAGATGAGATCAGGCTTGTTAACAAAAGAATCCAAATGAGCTATAAGTACATCAAAATTTTTTCTTAAGCTACGAATGTTTTGGTGAATAACGGAAAAGTGATTTTTTACTGTTTCCGAATGAAAAATACTATTAAACATCTCTACATTAAATTTACAGAAGAGAGAGTCAGCCAGAACATCATTGTCTATATCAACATTTATCCTATTATTTACACAGAACATTATTTTATATTACAATTAAAAAGAAAGAGGTAAGTGAAATTAAAATGACTTTAAACTAGTTTTTCTAAATCTTCAAATGAGCAAATATTTATTATTTTTTCCCCTTCTGATTTCCTTAGTAGAATACGCCCGTTCTGTATCCACAAATAAGCTAATTGCTTTTCTGCTTTTATTGTTTTAGCTTTATTGAATACAGCCCTATAATAATTTGAGAGACTTTCGTTAATAAAAATCGGCTTCTCTTCTGAATTGTTGTTAAGCAGTCTGGTTGATAATTTTGTTTTTCTCTTTTTACTGAGAATTTTTTTCTTCAATTCCAGAGTTTTGAATTTAATGCGAACAATGCCCAACGATTGTGCCCGTGTAGATGCTGCTTTAGATGGTTGTTGGTGTTTAATTGTTTTGACATAACACGATTTAATGTCATCCGTAGTAATATTTTCTCCCAATCCTTCTGACATTATTTTGACAACTGCTTCTAAGGTGTTTTGGTTGTCAACAACAGGTATACCGACAATATCAACACACTTTTCAAGCCGTTTTTGTTGGAGAATGTTAACTATATTTTGGAGATAGTTTACCTTTTTAGAAAGTGTATTGTTTTCCTCCTGGATAGAAGTAGTCAGCAGCAAAGCGTTTGCAACTACTTTTCTTAGTGCGACGATTTCGTTGTATAGGATGTCAAGTGTGACAGCAGCCGGTGGATTTGTGCTTTCGTCAACATTAAGTGATGGCGAGTTGACGGGTGGGGTGGAATGCCAATTATCCGCTGGTGCATACGAGTTGCTTTGGTTATCGTTCGCTTTTTGTTGGGTAGGAGGGGGGAGCGAAGAGACTTACGTCTGTGTTGGTTACAGGATGCACAATGGAATGGAACGTTATTTTTTTTCATAAATGCACTATCACTTTGATGCAAGTTCACACAATGCAAGTGGAAGTAGACTTTGCACACCGCACATTGAATCTTGGCATTAATTCTTTCTACTTTTAAACCACAAATGCAAGGCATATTTATGTCAAATTGGTCACCAATTTAGATGTTAAAGTAAAAAATATGAATAGTAATTGAAATTGTGTTCTTTTTTGATTTGACAGAACAAGATAAGAAGAATAAGGAAAATTTAAAGATATTTAAAAACTAGCTACTTTTTATAGCCGTCCACACACCACGACGAATAAATAATATATTATTATGTTAAGAACTCAGAATATTTAACCGTCTCTTGACTGTATCACTGAGGCCCCCAAAGCAACATTTGTAAAATGAAATGTGAGACCTACATATGGATCCCAACAATGATAACGATAAAGTAAACTAGGATCTTAGCCATCCTTGTTAGGACGGCTGAATTGTAAGCAATGTAAATATGCCATTAATGTAATATTACTTTATGATGGCAGTCCTGACGTTAAAATGCCAGCTAACATTTTTCTTCCATTCACTTTCCGACAACGAATTGAAGAGCAAGCAAAAAAAGTTTTAATTCTGACCAAAAATCGTGTTTTGAAATGTACCATCACACGTAGCGAAGAAATCTTTTCTAAATTCCCTTCATATATCCCTTAAATTTCCATGTACCGAACGCTACCTTTCGCTACTTTTTGCTGCAAGCTGTCTTCTCAGTCCTATTGGCGCTTAGACGGCTATTACACACAGCATAGTTGCGCTGTGCAATTTTCGGTGATTTTCTTTTGAAATCTCATTCCGAGCTACGCACGTTATTACACGAAGATTTTTTGATGCACTAGAGCTGCGCGTTATTTTGACAGTTTTCTTTTATTTTTTAATCGCTGTTCGCAGATGAAGAACTAGTTGATGAAATTTTATATATATATAATGATGCTTTTGAGACAGGGAATGACAAGAAAAAACAAAGATTTAGGATAAAATCATCAACTATTTTTATGTATCTATTTTTATGCCAAATTCAAAATTAACATCTATTTTTTGGCACATAGGCAAAGCAAATCTGCTGTGTATCCTAAGAGTGAGAAGTAAAAATAAAGCAAACTCGAAAAATAACAAAGAAGTAGATAAGGAAACGTCAAAAACATGCAAGGAAATTCCTACCCGTGCATTTCCGCGCTAGGTTATCGCTGTTTCACCTTCCCTCTCTTTTGCATTCATTTGAATCTTGCAAAACATGCAATATGTAATAGCGGTCTAAGTTCCCTTCATATGTCCCTTAAATTTCCATGTATCGAACGCTACCTTTCGCTACTTATTGCTACAAGCTGTCATCTCAGTCCTATTTTCGCTAAGCAAAGTTGCACTTTGGCTTGCTGGAACGGGGCCATTGTCTTTATATGACGAAATGAATATTTTATTTGACATATTGACTATTAAATTTACCTCCTCAAATGAAGTGCGGGCGATTTAGGATAAGTCAATGGGACTTCCTACTTATTTTAGGACAAATTGTTTCACTACAGCTTCTTTCGTACTTCACGCTGGGAATCCTTTTGATTTTATGTTGCTTTGCTTCTGAAAACAATTTGTCCATATCCTGCTTATATGCGTATAAGGTAATAAATTTGGAGTTCATGTTGTAGGTTTTTAATTTCAAAATAATTGTTTCAGGCTATACGTGTTTCCGAGCATAATGGTAGAGTGATTTTTTCTGTTTTCATTTGCAACTCTGTACTGTCGGCAGGTCTCCTATGGATGATTGTCAAAAGGGCCAAACAGTGTCTGGATTTCAGGTAAGAAATTATGTCGGTAATATCAATTGTGCTTTCGGTTGTTTCGGTACTTGTACACAGTGGTGGTGACAAAGGCCACATTCAGATATCTAAAGACTAAAATTTTAGACGAAACCAAACATTCCAATTTGTCAATTACATTTGTTCGTAAAATTTGGAGGAGATTATATTTTCGCATACGAATTGACTCTGCTTCACTCCATTCATTTCTTAAAGATAAAAAGACTAAAAATGGGCAACGCAAAGATTAACATTTAAGTAAATTTAATTGTGCCAAGGAATGGGTTTTTTTGTTAACATCTCGATATTTGCTTAAAACGAACCAAACATGAATTTTGCAAAATTCAGCAATGTTTGGATTGCATGAACGCCAGCTATAAATTGTAAAGCATTTATTATTTCGTCTTCGTTGTCAAATGCCAATCGCAGTTGAACTAGAAAATCAGATACAACTTCGAGGTTGTAATTGGCTTTGTCCACCTAGGCTCCGCCGTAAACTGTGGAAATGACACGACCTCGGAAATAAAACGATGGATAATTCTTGCCAATCGGTGTGTCCTTCGGCTCAGACATAAATTGAAATTTAAAGCCCTCTCTCAAAGAACCAAGCTTGTTGTATGGCGCAGAAGTATGGACAATATCAAATGGGGACGAAGGAATTCTTAGAAGCTTCGATAAGAAAAACATTCGAATTATATTCGGTTCCGTCTGCGCAGAAGGAATTCGGAGGAGAAGATTGAACGACGAGCTCTTCGAGCTGCACAACGACATTGACCTAGTCAAACGAATCTGAATGTCTCGACTCAGAAGGCTAGGTCTTGGAAGGTCTTCAGGAAGACTTGCCCTCCGATGGTGTGCCCAGCTGTAACGGGACCTCAATCAGCTTGGTGAAAGAAACTGGAGGTGTTATATTTCGATTATACACCGTTCTTTCTCGTTTTCAAGGGAAGAGTGCAAACCCGAATGGAAAAAACAACATATATTTATATATGTACTCTGTCACCCTTTCTTTCGATCGTTCCCTTTAATATCCGATCCTTCTGGAATACCTTCCACCATGCACTCGCCTTACGCAATACACACAGTCAAATCAGCTATTTTAATACAGGTCTATAAATTTGGCAGCGCAACAGGCACAAGAGCATTTGTCAGCATAGTACCCATTTTCGTTTATCGTACCCAATATATATTAGCCGATGTGTCTTAGTGAATCGCCAGCAAATCAAGCGATTAAGTTTATTTAAGTTTTGACTACCTTCGCTCACTTCGGTATTTAATGGGTTTGAGCTAAACCGAAATGTGAGCAATTCATGAATCACACTGGTTGAGCTTGGTTTTGTGGGAACTAATTGATAATTGCATTACATTGGATACATGAACAGCAGCATTAGATGGGCAGTTGGCAGGCTTTGGCATTAGTAGAAGGTATGGTTTTGGTGTATGAAATCAAATTACTACAGAGACGCCTTACTGACTGAGTGACGCTGACAGTTCATCCGATGCGAATCCACTTCCCACCTTTTGCTTCTTTATTTGTTTTTTCATCCGTTTCGATAGTCACTTACTGTGAAACTATGTTACAAAAAACCCGTCTCAGCAATCGCACATAAGGCCGTATGGCGATAATCCTCATTATCCGTGTCTATCGGGTTGTCCTTTGTACCGACATGTCGCCTTATGTTTGGGTATGTAAAAATTTGGATGTCTGTAACACGGTAAGCCACAAACGTAGTGCGTATCGATGGCCTTCCCTCTATCAATGCGATGCAAATCATGGAGTCATGAATCTGCAGGATGAGCTTTGCCTTGAGAATGCATGGCGCTATCCATCCCAGCGGATCAAACAAGCAAGCGATATCTGCGTTAACGGATCGTTTTGTGAAGGTGTTTGTTCCTTGTAAATTAATCTTAAATTTGAAAATATCCTTTGCTGGATACCATTGAAATTCAAGGGTGTTAATAGCATCTGGTGAATCAAATTAAAATGGGAGATTAACTTCTCTTTCACATTTCGATACTTTTTTTTAACCTTTGTGCAGTAACAAGCCCATTTGCGTAATATCTGGAACTTCTCTTTGCAGAGTGATTGCATTTTCTTTGTTGTCGGAGCCGTAGATTAAGTCATCGGCGTAGAAACTTGCCATGAGTGCCTACGTCTAATAGGGATGGTTGTTTTCAACATCAGTGGCAAGTTGTTGCCAGGTGCGTACGGCTAAATATGGAGCTGAAGATGTCCCAAACGTAACTGTGTTAAGAGCGTATGTGTTTATTGGTGCTTTTGTTGTTGCTCTCCATAAAATCATTTGACACAGAGTTTCTTTCTTTGCCATCCATATCTGCCTGTATATCATACTGATGTTCGGAGAAAACGCGACCTTGAACTTTCGCCATTTGGCAATTAATTCGATGATGTCTGACTGAAGATGAGGTCCAACCATTAAGTGGTCATTTAAAGATTTTCCATTCGACGTTTTGCAAGGCGCAAGAAACACCACGCGAAGTTTTTTTGTAGTGCTTCTTTCTTTAAACACCGCATGGTGAGGAAGAAAATAATGTTTCCCAGTTGACGGTTGTACCCCTGAAGTAACTAAACTCGTGTCCTAAGGTGGCGCATTTATTTTTGCCAGCAGTATATGCTTCCTGTATGTATTTGTTGGTTAAAATTCATATCTCAATTTGAAAGAACGTTGGTATTGCTGCCCACCGCTTAAAGATTTGTTTGAAGTGTTGTTTGTATTTCTCGTCCTCTATTACTCAGGACTTTATGAACGTCCAATGAATTAAAGTATATGTGTATTTATACTTGTAACATGAAAGATTTCGAACTTGTGTCACTTTCATGTGTGAGTTTATTTTGCTCAATCAGAATCCGCAACTGTGTGTTAACGAGTTTGAGTTCATTTTGATTAAGATTAAGGTTTAGATTTCGCAAGCCATTGTATAATTGAGTAGCACTTTTAGTTTGAGCGAATTTATTGAGTTCGTCGCGCAGCTGACCGATCAAGTTTAAATATATTCAATGCATTTCCTGAAAAATTTATCCAGAAATGTTTTTTTCGTTGAAAGGATCGGTGGTACTGATTACTATAAATTCTTGAGCCTTTTTTAAACGGTAGAACACTTCTTCCATCTCATTTATTTACACGGTCACAATCCCCTCTGATTTTCACAAAGTAATGTCTTTTTTCATTTTTAGTTTGTTTTAGAGTTTGTCCTTGAGCTTCGATTGCCCTAGCCAGTTTTGTTGTTTGTTATTTTTATTTTTTGACAAACACTGATATCTTATCTGATATTTAATTTAAGCTTTATTTAAATTGTAATTATTGAGGTATTATCTTTTAATATTGTACGTTTTAATTTAATTCAATTAAATTTATTAAATTTAGTTCTAATAAATAATTAAATGAAATAATAAAAAGAGTTTAAACTCCTACCTTGACACTTTGCAAAGGCTTGGTGTCCGTTGCTTCTGGTTTGGACAACTGTATGTTCCGCTTGATGGCCGGTTGCTTCCTCCGTTGCTACTGAATCTTCTCCGTTGGAATAATCTATTATCGCAGTTTAGCTTCCCAGACTTTACTTGCCTGAAGATGAACGCTGATGGTGGAAAAAGAATCTGGGTTGCTTCAGCATACATGCCGCACAATGATGAAGGACAAATACCATCCAGTTCCATCCGGAAAGCAATTAAAACCGCAGAAGAGATCAAAATCCCCCTAGTGATAGGTGCTGACACCAACGCACACCACAACATATGGGGAAGCTGCAACATAAATGACAGAGGTGAGAAACTTTTGAATATATCACATAAGCTAACCTCATCCTCCGTAATGTAGGCTCAGTGTCAACTTTTATAAACAAAATCAGCCAGGAAGTATTAGACATTATTCTTGAGTCAAACGACTCTACCCTCTCTGTCTCAAAATGAAAAGTTTCGGATGAGGTATCATATTCTGACCATCGATATAACCAATTCTCTCTAAATTTATACACACCTCCAATCAGTACCTTCCGAAACCCTAAGACGACTTATTGGAATAGGTACAAAGACATACTCCATAAAAAATTAGAAAAAGAAGTTAACTACGGACCTAACTCGGAAAATGACATCTTGACCGACTGCTTTCTCAACAGCATGCCCTGCAAGCAGACAGAGTAAAAGCTAAAATGGTAGAGCTTTGACCTTTCTGCTTTACACCAAGAATCCAGTAGGTGTTTTAACCGTCTAAAACTCTCTGGACAGCGGACTGGGAAATGTATAAGCAAAGTCTCAAGACCTATAAAAAGGAGGTCAAGGCGGCACAAAAAGAATCCTGGATAGCACCAAAGACTGTTGTCGGCAAAGACTTTTACTCTCAAAGACGCCAACCATGCCAACGTATGTTCAATCGTCGGACGGAGTCCGGACAGCATCCGCAGAGGAGACCCTTAAACTTCTGACCGACACTCATTTCCCTGTGAATAAGGATCCCATAAACACTGAATGCATCGACCAACCAATCGATCAACGGTATCATAGTACCATTCCAACTGCTCTTCTTACCAAATCTAAGCGGTTAATAGCTTCGAGCCCTCCAAATCTTCTGGTCTGGACGGCGTCAGACCAGCTGAGCTACAGCAGGGTCTAGAGATATCATCACCATGGCTCAGAACTATCTCCAGCAGCTGTTTAAAATCCAGCTACACTTTAAAACTCTGGAGGAAAGCTAAAGTGGTTTATACAGCTCGCCAAATAATTTCACACCCATCGCCCTATTTTCATTTCTTCTGAAAACAATGGAAAGGCTGGGGATCCCATACTAACCCTAACGTTTTAACCGCTTCTGATTGTTGAAAAATAACAATTTTTGACAAGTTCGACCCTCCTGAAGTTGCACATGGCTCCTCTTTAAATGGAAGCCTTACTGCAAGCTTATTGTGGGCGTTTCATTCTGTGTATTTGATAAAATGAGCCTCGCAATCGTGTTACTTATTTACTATCTTTTCAGGAGCATCATGATTTTCTGTGTCCCAAAAGTATCACAAAAGCCTATTTAAAGATGAAATCGACGGTGTAGTGACCACATGACAGTTGGCTGCTGTGTCTCTAACACTAACACTTCCAGCCACAATCTATCCCAATTTGGTATTGCGTAGCATTGGCAGGTCATTGGGTTGGATATCTGCTCCGATGTCTATATGTGGGGCCCTAGAGATTGTGGAATCCGAGAGTTGTACATGCTGTGGTACCTTCCAAAGCGATGAATTTAATTCGTGTGTTGATATTCACTGATTCTAAGCATGATGCTGGCCCAATTGTTGACCTTAAGGTCCTTGACTCAATTCTTGATGGTTTCGGCCTTACCCTAATTACCTCCAAAACCGCTAATTGGAATAGCTATTCGTCGTATTGTGACAAAATTAAATTGCGACCCCGATCACACATTGCGCTATAAGAGCAAAACAGAAAACTCGTGAGCCACAAGAAGAAATGAAAATAGCAGTATCAAGATAGACATGTCGTTTTCTATGTTGACTACTTATGGCTGCATTGGCAGACGTACGAGATGCCTGATAGACAATAATATTCGTATGCTTGTAACGCTTACCGGATAGATCATGTGGTAAATTAACACAACTGCTTATCGACTCTAGTTACTTGTGCTCTCGCTACTGATATGAACTTGTTTTCTTTCGTTACTGCAAGAAGAGTTCCGCGGCTGTTGTTGCTGCCAATGATGTAATAGTATGTTGTGTTTGCCAACACATTTCTGCCGAGTTCTTGCCTGGGATGAGTGGGAGTAAAGGTCTGGTTTCAGACAGTTTCTTCAAATTTAGTTCTCGTCGAACTTTGGCAATTCTATTTAATGCAACTTCATCTTTGCAGCTGTCGACAGTCATGTTGATTTCGGAGTTTCGAGCTCCTCGCACAACTCCATCAGTGCTTAGTGTACTCGGTCGTGAATGTCAAAATAACTCTGTATTTCTTCTTTTGTTGCTTGTTCTTCCATCGTTTCGTACAATTCTGCTTGGAGTAGCTCTAGCAGTGAGCGAGCTATTTTCACGCACCGCCTCAAAGTTATCCCTTTAAATATATGGATGATCCAACTGGATCAAGAAGCTATCACCAGATTCGACTGTGCATACTGTAAAACGTCAGGTATATCACCTCACCGCGTTCATAAACGTCATATTCGTATTCGCATATTCTGTCGAGTCAAACTAAATTCGAAGTCTCAATTAAATTTTATACCCATGTCTTTAGCTCAACAACAAGAATGTAAAAAGCGATAAGTGGTATTGGGGGTCAAGAAAGTCATGTCAATTTTGTCATCGACGTTTCAATAGATTAGAACCTCGTTATATAGAACCACTATTGAGGCCAACATCATGCTTAAAATAAGTGACAATGAATCAACTCTTGAAGTCGACATACGAAGCTGGAAATTATCTGCAAACATTCTTCTCGCCGGCACAAGCTCGATAAATTCTAGTCGCATTGATTTGTTAATAGGAGCAGACGATTTCGTTGAGCTTCTTTTGCCAGAAAAATACAAAGTTTCAGACAATATTGAAAAACACTAAATTAGGATGGCTTGTACCTGGAATCATTATGGATACAATTCCAAAGTCATAGAACCATTGCGTCACAATGCCGTAAAGTTGGCAAAGATTTTATTGGTTGAATATAAAGGAGAGGCATCTCACTTATGAGGAGCTATTAACAGTTGTCATACAAATTGTATCAATCCTTAACCCACCCCCTTTCACTCCGATCTCATCAGATCTAAGTGACATGGGGGCACTAGTCCTTAATATCGGTACAAGAACCCGACGTTACTAGGCAACAAATTATCAGATTAGACAAATTTCATCAGATTCAACATTTTCGGCAAAGCTGGTCAAATGGATATTTCCATCTTCTTCAGCAGAAAATGAAGTTATAAAGGATACCAACCTGTCTCCAATGCAATGGAAGCTTGGGCGTGTAAACGAAGTCCTAAAGGGTACTGATGGGCTGATTCGAGACGCAAACGTAAAAACAAATACTGGAACTTACCAACGAGTATTTCAGAATTTATGTCCTTCACTAGTTGAGACCCAACCACCTTTAAACTTAGCTGAGATAGAAAAAAGTGTTGAAAACCCAACCGCTATGTGAAATGGAAAATCCATAAGCAGATCCTTATTAACAACTATGCTCGTTATGTAAATTTTCGTATACCCCTTGAGAAGTGTACCAGTGGTTGTGACATAGTTCCACGATACTGGAATAAACTTTGAAGACATTCTTAGTCTTAGCACAATAAACAGTTTTTGGAATATTTGTGCTTTTGTAATTTCTGATTGTATTAAATAATAATTGTTATTTGTCATCATATTGCCCAGAGCTGAGGCAAGTAAAATCTCATCCAGATTTAATGAATGTAAGCTGTGCAAATCAATTGATAGGGTTTCAATATTGTATGCCCAACGTTATGGCTCTTTAACATAGAGTATTTGAAATTGAAATCTCAATATCGAACTCACTCATAGTTATCATGATTCTCACAACAAACGGACTAGGATTTCCAGATCTCCCTTTGATTTTGTCGGAAACCTTGCATACAGTTTATTTGTCGTACTTGACCAAAATTATACCAAAGATAATAGAGCACCAATTTTCAATTGGACGACAAGACGGTTAACATATTTCTAATATTTTGAGAAAACAAAGTTCTATTGCAGACTTCACGGCTAATATACTTACAAACAACAGTCAAAAATTAAACACCAATATGAAAATTTGAGCAACATTTCGAGAAATCTTTTAATAACATTGTGTTACCGCCGCCTTTGTACCGGCCCTGCGACACCACACGGAAGGGTGCTCGACCAGCTGCGAAGACTGGCCGTGGGTTAAGGTGATAAGTATGGGCGCCACGCGATTGCCCTTCCGCATGCTAACTCACAATAAGAACCGCGAATTAATTGTGAGGTTCGCAAAATGTCTTGATTGTCACCGCGAAATAATAACCAAACGACGGAATTTAATCAAGCTACAATTTAATTCATTGGCTTACTTACTAACAATCCAAAATTTGTTCTTAATATCTAAACTAACTTAAATCTATACAATTCGTTTTTCTTAAACACTACAAAAAAAATGAAGAAAGAGAAGAAAAAAAAGGGAAATCCCCGGCCGGAATTGATCCCGCGTTCTGCACACACGCTCGTCACAAATTAACCCGCTCGGCTACCGACGGCTTTTATAAGCGATAGTTTAAAAGCTCACATAAAATGAAATGATCGGCTTCGTAAATTTTATTCTAGTTGACGCATACCTCGTGGATGGGAAATATAATTTCCTTTATAGCAGGTAAATATAAGTGGTTCCTCAACCCTTGTTTTTCTAGGAGGGCGCCGAACTAGCAATCCGCGCTTTGCTACACCGTCTCCGATGTTGGTAATAACTCGCTTGAGCCGTTTTTAGTGGGAAGGGAAACCTCCAACTGGCGAAAAATCGTTCTGTTAAAGGAATAAGAATATTAGGCACTGTTCAACTAAATCACCATATTCCAAAATTTATTACTTTCTTGCCTTAGAAACAATTTAAAAAATATCGGAAAGATTAAAATATTTTAATTCAATTGATTCCGGTACTGCACTGCACTTAATCCAACACTTCGGTCTTAGCTCTCTACTGGACTATCCTCGAATGATGTTTTCACCATATTAGTAACTACCCTGAACCTCCTCTGTACTGTCCTTGTATATAACGCTGAATCGCGTGATCCTCATGGCCTGATTCGGATCCTACATATATACAGCAGGTGTTTCTCTCCTCTCAATATCCTCTCTTACTATGCTAGGCTAAACTGGTAAAAAAATAAACTACCCCACCACCGACCGGGCTTGAACCTTAGTACCGCACCTCTGAGCGATGGACGCTCCACCTTGGCCAAGCCCCACATTTGGGGGCTATGTTCCAACAGTACATACATAAAACAGGCAATTATGATAAATGAAATGCAAGCATGAGCATGGGAACGAAAAGAAAAACAAAAGTAAGAACGAAATCACAAACGATAACCTTCCATAAAACAAAACCATAACGATTGTTAAGCCTCAATCACAAGTTCTCTGCCTTAACATCATATTTAATTTAAGCAATAACTTATCGTTAAAGAATACAAGACACCCAACTTGACGTTCTGCTTAGCCTTAACAATTCAAAATTTAACCCACATTTAATTTCGCTTACACGGTTAACGGACCAGATACAACTTATAAAGAATGACCTTTCTTTTCTTCCAAAGGCATCCGTTTAAGACATGTTCAAAGTAATAGGCCTACCGGTTGAAAATGTCGTTATTGCAGACAACTTCATATCTATTAATGTGAGGTGAATTTTGACCATGACAGTTGTCACATCAGAAACTTCATGTCATTGTCTAATTATTTCAGTCTAGGTTTTCGGTCATTAGTGACAACATATAATTTTTTGTAAAGCCGTATAATGTCTACATTCGTGCCATCAAAACAACATTTGCGGGAAGTTTTAATATGCTTCTTTCAGTTAAAGAAAAGAACAACCGAAGCTCATCAATTGCTTACCGAAGCTTACCCGGGCTATACTATAGACGTTAGAATGCGTCAGCGGTGGTTTGCGGTTCAAAGATGGTGATTTCGACACCGAAGACAAAGAACGCCCCGGCCAGGTGAAAAAGTTTGAAGACCTTGAATTGGAGGCATTGCTCGATGGGCTCAGCGACAGCCGCTTTTGACATAGGAGGAAAATTGCCGAGCGAGCTTTTGACGGTGTTTTCTTGAGCTGCAGAAAGGCTGTTTCCCGTTGTTCGGAAAAAGGGTATTTCTTCGGTGTTGTCGTGTAGAGATAGCTCTGTTGGCTATACTATGGAGGATTATGGAGTTATGCGGACGCGGAGTGGATGGCTGAGAAATATTCATATTGAACAACGAGGGATGTGGCTGATGGCAGTTATATCACCCACGGATACTTGGACACTTCAAATTTGTGTGAATTTGTATTTACTTGTTGAGTAAAATTACATATATTTGTTCTTTAATTTACTTTTTCAAATTTCAAAAATTAGTATGATTAGTATGATAGCAGGCGTTGTTGCAGATGATTATGGAGGTGTCCAACATCAAAAACTATATTGGCTGCTTTAAGGGGGCAGACCTGCAAAAAAGCTCTTTAGCTAGAATTTTTTGTAGCCGCATCTTGAATCTAATCAATTACAATTTTTTTTTTTAAATATTAAAATTAAGATTTCGACAAAACTTTCATTCACATCGTAGTCTATAAAAACATATAATCGTTCAAACTTAAAATCCTTCTTCCATCCGGAGGACAACTCAAGTTATAGTGATCACCAGCTTCGAAACCATGGTTTCGAGAAATGCGCGTGCATGCAGATAAACTTACACTGAATCGTCCATATACCATACAATTTCCCTTACTCCGCTTAAAAAGCTGTTGTACAATAATAATGGTAATATATATTCGTAATATGATAGTTAATATACTATAAGGTGCAACAAAACGGCTTACAGCCTCAGCGCACAGCTGCCTACTAATATGCATTATGCTCCATTCTAAGTTATGTAATATATAACAGTCAAATTTGTCTCAAAAATTTCGGAAAATACTTTTTAAATATTCTTCTGTTACAAAATGCTAAAACAAAAAAAGAAGAAATCGATTTTTCCAAAACTTAAACTAGGTCTGCCCCATTAAGCAAAATATTAATATGTGTTAATATAAATAAAATCCAAAGAATTTTATATAACAAGTCGAGTCGGACTCGCGTAACGAAGGTTCCGTACAAACTTGGTATGTGTACGTAAATAGTTCGTCCATGCCGAAAATCGAGTCTCAAAGAGTTTTCCCACTTTTATTTGTATATAAAACCCTTTAGGTTTTGATTCCCTTCATACGCATACTTCATATTTTTCTAATCTCAAATTTCAAATTCATAGTTGTCTGCCAAGCGTTATATGCAGTTGTGATGTAAACAAAAAAATGGACTTAAAATTAACTATTCTCGGATTTTTTATACTTCTATTTCATTTGATGATATTATTTCGTTTCAGCTGTACATTCCACGGATTTCATCTCCTAATATGCTGGTGGTACAACTCTTCGTTCCCATCTAATATATCATGGTGGTTTCTCAACGTTATAACTTCAGTTCTGATGTGTTTAGGTGGGGAGTTTCTGTGCTTGAAATCAGAATTAAATAAAATTCCTGTTAAATATTTTTCCGTCAATAAAAAAACAGAAAAATCGGATGTTTAAATAAAATATTGAATACGAAAATATACATGTAAAGTAAAAGTTTTTTGTTTGTGTATAACTTACAATCGTCAAACAAAACACTAGTCCGTCAACTACGTAGGTTGACGCAAGATGTTAGGTTTTGTTCAGATTGACAACGAAAATGGTTGCTGTATAGTGTTTAGTTTTATAATTTCGCACTTCCGTCTTGCCAGACCCTGGAGAAAAATAATTGCGTTTCAGACATCCTTAAACAATTGTTTTTATATTTTCCTTCATTTTCAGAAACCAATAGATTCCAGATATGTGCTCGAAACATTTGTCAACACCTAGGTGGCAAAGTGCCTCTTGTTGAGTACGGATAACCTGTTCTTCAATGTGAGATGGGACATGAAAAATAATCTTGTCTTTTGCCTTTCGATATATCCTTCCGTCAACCATCTCATAGTGCGGACTTTCAGACTTAGTTAGCTCGGAAACAATCTTGATTATCTTAGGGTCTTGTTTTTGGAGGCTTCAAACGATTCGTCATCAAAGTGCAGAATGTTGAAAGAGAAACCATTGAAACGGTTCAAATAATCGAGCAACATGTACTGAACCTGATAAAAAATCAAACAAACGTCATAGATTCAACGGTTAACATTTTCAAGGCACAATATTTATCGACGAATCGACAGTTGATGGTGCTTACCAACATGATGTCAGCACTAGACAATCAGAAGGACAGCGAACAAGTGTTCTAAACATTCAAATCGACTGCCTTCATGATTCATTATCATTATCATTAGCAACTCATCGCGGTCAAATACATCCTTTAATATGTACTGTTCGACAACTCAAAACGGAATTGGCTCGCACCCATGATAACATTCCAAGGAGCATGATGATGCCAGGGGATCGACACCATGAGTCAATCCTCCAACTGTATAAGGCCTTGCCGCCAAGGGCAAGAGTGACAGACCAAAACATCATCATTGAGCTAACCTTGCCGCTAATGAACAATGAATAAGGCTCTTCTACATGGTAGTTAATCTTCAAGGCGATCATTATTATCCGATGAACGAAGGTTCATTCTCTTCATGCAACCGAAGAACCCTGGACCTCTTCTGGTGTGAGATGAAACACCCCCTATACACAGCCGGGTCCACTGTTAGTTCCTGTGAAATAGACCTCTTTAAGGCATACAAAAGAATTCCCCACTTCATGCGTCACTCGATCAGTCGCACCACAAAGTTTTTGGGTTCAAATGCACCACACAAACACATGGATATTCAGTATTCCGAATGAAATCAGCATAGATGTCGCATGCAATTTAACTTTCGTTCCAACCAAACTATCAGGAAATGGTATTCTCAAACTAAAACCAAACTGTAGAGTCCATCAAACCACAATGATATTGTTTCGCAAGCAGACCATCACAACACGGCACTTTGCAGTTTAAACATCAGGCGGGGGCTCCAGCATGTCATGATAATGACATTGCAATAATTTTTTACCTGCACGCATTTTTTTTCGCCCTCAGCACACCTTTCAATAATATTTTCCCAGCCAGTGGCAAGGTGTCGTATTACTGTCTGTCCTTTTTTATTTTGTTGCAATTTAATGCATGTTAATTTGTAGTTAGCATTTTTTTAGTATCTAAGACCTTGGAAATAAATAAATCGCCTCAGTTCTTATTTTGACTTCCCCCCACCAGTGGTTAGGGGTCAAAAATAAATATCATCATCATAACACGTTGTACGGAGACCTTCCACCGTGCACCGGTAGCGAAAAAGACGATTCCCCATCTTCTGGTACTCGAGCAAGATTTGATTCTCATATTAAAAAAAATATTCAGAGATCTTAATCTATTTGTACTGAAAATGTTTAATCTCGCTTCCGGATACAGTAAACCTAAATAAAATACCAGCGGATCAAACATAATAAAAACATTTTTTTTTTAAGATAAAGATCCATTTTTTTTATTTTGTTCGTATTACAGTTTTTATATAGTTAAAAATTCTTAAACTAGGTGACTTGTTCTTGTCCGTTTGCAGTTTCCTGGGTTTTCATTACTTCTGGCAAGTCCGGGGGTGAAGAATAAGATGTAATTTCAAGATGTTCAAACTCCCCAGCTTCATTCCTGAAAAAAGTGATACATGAATTAGTTGAAGTTATACGCAATCATACGTATTGTGTTATTGAGGATAAATAAAAACAAAAAGACTTGTTAGCAGACCACGATAATCCCGCTACTTAGGTATTCAGTAAAATAGATTTTTTGCCGTATGTGATGAAGGGCAAGGTGGGTGACGAGCAACGTAAGGGAGTAAGACCCCTGAATGTTTTGATTGAGAATGTTTTATTTTTAAATTCTTATCTCTTGCTGATGTGTTATACAGTATCATTTTATTTGTGAAGTGTTTAAAACATGGTAATATCAGAACTTTCTTTATAAACCGAACAACCAATTTGTTCACATAAATTTGGAGATCATGTACAAGTTTTTTTAAAAATATTATCGTCTACCTGCACAAGCGAATTAACAAAAACAAAACAACCAAGCCAACGGAAACCGCGAAACCGAACCCAAATGCATACGAACGAAAAAAGGAAGGATAACACGAATGCTTTCTTCGATGACATCAATTTAAATATCAAGAAGGGAGCAGCCAACCTCGGAAGAGTTCAGGGTTTCGATCCATGAGAAATCCACTGACATCGACGCCCTCTTCGAGAGTATTCCAGCATACTCTTCAGACGAAGAAGTTTTTGTTTTGTTTTGTCGTCGCCCGGGGGTTAACAACGGACTTCTTTATTTAGTTAATACAAGCAGAACAAACTTATGTAAGTTGACACAATGCACTTGAGCCACGAGTTAAATGCCCGACAGCGAACCCTATGAGATTCGCTGACTCAGCTCGTTCAAGTGCAAATATGGCGCACGGTGCCAGGTACATTGAAATCAGATTGCGTCGCCCGGATACATGCGCTAGCCTAGAAGTGATGAGACGGCAAGTTGAACGATGGTAACTGTGACTTCAAAGGTGGTTGGATTAAAAATCTATGTGCATACTCCAAGAGAAAATAAAATTTGAGTGTTTAAATTAATGTGCAAATAAAAAGAGATTTTCAAATAAATTAATAAATATATTTAAAAAGCAAATAACAAGAGAAAATTGATTCTATTCTTGAATGTTCAAATTTACAAGCTTGTGCAGAGTAGAAAAACAATAAAGTAGTTTTGTAAAATTTGCTTTTGATATAAGGTAAAAATTTATTAAGCAAAATAAAATTGTGAAAGTTAATGTGCTAGGTGTGAACGAAAAGAAAATTTAACTAACGCAAAATATATATAAGTTAAAAATGCCACGGGTAAAAAATATTTTATTAAATACGTAAATTCATAATTAATACCATCATGGAAACAGTAACGTATAAAGAAGGTGACAGTGAATACTGCTTGCAAAGGTATTCGTGCGAAAAATAAACCTTTATTCCGGAGGAAGACCGTGGCCAAAAGCAATAAAGTAACCATTATGACAACATCCGGACACAGAGTGCATAAAACACATGTAAAGAACACACCAAGCGCGTAAAACTTATTTCCAATGTAAATACTGTATTAATGAGTACTAAACTAAAAAAACCGAAGAATATCATTGTTAATCAAACCCTGCACAAACATAGTTACATATAATTTCCATAATATAGAACGCACAAATTATGCACGTAGATAAATACATACATTAAAAAGCACACAAATTATACATGTGCATAGATGCACATAAAAATGCAACAAATTTTGTACACATACGCACACGTACAACTGTTGTCAACTAATTAGAAACGCTGTGGTATTTGCTATTCACGCCCATCTTTCAATAACTGTTTCCATTATAACAGTAATTTTTTCTTTCTGATTTTCTTCTCCTTTTGTCATTGTTTAATGTAAGATAATATAGAACTTATATGATTGGAATTTTTCATTTAAAATTATCACACAGTTGCTATTAGTCATTACGGGTTGCGGCAGCTAATTAGAAACGGTGATACACACTTCTTGTTGGTAAGTTTGCACTTAAGGGAATTTCAGCAATCTTGTTTATTTGAATTTTTTTTAAAAGTTTTCAATTAAAAGATGGGAAAAGCTAAAAGCTGTACCCAGCCATGCGAATGCAATTGGAGTGCTCTAAGAAGATGGTTTTTAATGCACTAGTGCATTTTCGGAGATACCAAACCATTGAGAACATCCCACGCAAAAAAAGACCGCGGAAAACATCTCAACATATGAACCGTAAGATCGTTCGACTGGCAAAAGCAGATCCAAAAAAGAATGCTGCTGATATTATGCGCGAAGTTCGTGCTGGAGCCAATGAGGCGATATCCAAACGCACCATTGCACGTCAACAAAAAGCCATAGAAAACGAAGGGTGGAATTTGCCAAAGCGCATTCCTCATGTACAGTGAACAACTGGAAGTACATACTTTGGACCGACGAAACGAAGATCAATCGTATAGGTCCGGATGGCAGAAAGTATGCACGGCGTCCAAAAAAGTACGTTTCGCCAGTTGTCAACCACGGCGGAGGTTCAATTAACGTGTGGGGAAGCTTTTCTTGGAGAAGAGTCGGGCCAATACATCGAATTTACGGCACACTAACTTAGGAGAAGTATGTGGAAATTCTTCAAGATGTGATGCTACCGTTGGCAGAAGAACATTTACCTCTTGTTTGGAGGTTTCAACAAGACAATGACCCCAAACATTCCATGATAGTTCTTGGTTGGCCATCGTGTAGTGCCGATTTGAATCCAATCGATATTTGTGGGGCGATGTTAAGAAGGCTGACAGCGCGCAAAATATTGCTTGCTTTGAAGAGCTCTTTGAAAAAGTTAATACAGCGTGGGAATCCATTCCAGTCCAAAGATGCCAAAGTTTAATTAGCTCCATGCCAAAGCGGTGTCAAGCAGAATTGAAGCAAAAAGGTTTTGCTACGAAATACTAATGATAACACAGCTAAAAACTTTAGTAAACCTATATTTTATAACATTTTTTCCATCGTTTCTAATTAGGTGTCCCACTTTGTGTCAGTGTTTTTTCAATAAATCACCAGCTACACTTAGAGGAAAAAAAACTTTAGAATAAATCTTCTATTTTTATGATATATGAATTTAATATATTGTATAAGATACAAATACAGTAAAATATTCATCGTCCTGTTATTGTCATATCATATCGTCCTGTCGTGACGATAAAAGAAGGTAAAGGCTGGATCAATGATGGGCACTTTAAGTAAGTGCAGTCCGCAATGCCAGATCCATCGATTGGATAGAATCGGTTTGGGAGTGAATCGAAAGAAACCCCGACGCAGCAGAGTGGAACAAAGTCCTCTCGAATGAACAGGACATTATCGACAATTATAACCATCAATACAAAATCAACAGTTAGATTTTCGGAGCAATAAAGGAAACAACGACAAGGGTCAATTGGATGATAGACCACTTGAAGAACGAGATCCAGACATCCAATGTTGGAAGGTACGAGCAAGATATCTTGAATGATATCCTCTTTATAAAAGACAAATTCGACGAAATGACGCGTGCTTGCCAAATGGCGAAAAGCGATTTGATAAATACAAACTTCCTGGACAAAGAAGAAATTGGCAGAATCGTTGGTGAACTCGAAACTCCATTATATGCTTACGCAATTGAAGCGGTAGAGGATAGATCGCCATCTATTTACACAAATGGGTCGCTTCTTCTTTACATCCTTTCGATGCTTAAAGTGAAAAACGAGGAACTCAATTTACTCCTTACAAGGACATCGATCACTAATGGGCTGCAACTCGACCTGGGATTCGAAAGGATACTAATTATTCATCTGGAAACGTTTGAAATGATTGGGTAATGCCTTTCGATGAACAACCTGGTTATCTGTAAGGAGAAGTCCTTAGAAAAACTAGAGGAGGACGGCTTCCTAGTCATACTGTTAAAGGGAGGACACACAACATCTACCTTCCGTTCTAATACCAGAGAAGTTGTCGAATTGCTTAAAGAAGACAGTATTTGTAACGAAAAAGGGGCAACAAAACAAAAAACCAGCTCACGATCGCTAAACGGTACTTACGTAATCCAATTGAGCAACGAAGCCATTGAATAAAGAAACTAAAGTTTTTTAAGCTCCACGTATTCCCATGCTCAGGTGCATCCACCTGTCTTACAAATCGGGTTCACAAAATTGACCTAGAGCACTTGCAGATCTCACAAGCCAAACCACGATCTCCTTCCTCATGGATGCATCAATCATGATATTGGTGATAGCAGTAGCATATGGCGAAAAAATAATCCAAATGTTAAGTTACCATCTATTAACAATCTTGGTACAAGAACGGGTAAGATTTCATCATCATGGCCATCGAACTCTGATGTAACGTTAAGGAAGAGTTAACACGATGCACTTGAACCACGATTTTTCCAGAGCTGGATCACCACCAGCAACGGTCAGCACACCACACGCAACAGAAAAAATCAATGAAGCTGACTTAACAACACAAAAAGAGAAGACTATAGACAACCGCTGGTACAACTTGAGCAGTTTGTGTACGAGATTGAAACCAGAGTATGTGTACTTACAGTGAGTAGGGACACTATCTACATTTGCAACTTTAAGTACTACAAGAACAAAATTCAAGTAAAATGTGCCAATAATAGTATGGCAACAGTATTGATATCGATCATTTTGTGTCGCTAAAGAGAAAAATAGTAAGCAACACATTTTGCAAGCACCATCACAAGCGCTTACATGCATACGATACATAAACGTGGATTTCCCATAATGTATTTTTAATCGCGTGCTTGAGATTACCTCAGTGTATTAGTCTTCTGCCTGAGCCATCAAATGTATCGAAGTGACCCGGTTTGAGTTCTTAATTAAAGTTTTTTTGGGCTTCTTTATTTGTTTATTGAACAGGTAGGCAAAATTTTGAATCTGGAAACAAACTGATCACTCTAGAAAAAAAGATTTTAGGTTTTGCGAGAAACACTTTTCAAAAAATATGTTTGGCAAGCTAAATCAGCGATTGAACACTTTTCAAAAAGTTGGTCTGTTGGACCTGGATTGTACAAGCCCTTATTTTTAAACTTAAATAAAGTTTTCTTCCAGTTGCAAAAAATTGTGTGATATATCTAGATGAAATATTCTTTGAAAAACCATCAGAAGCAGTTTCTTGCGTATTTATTTAATCAAATCCGCTTGCCCAGCTAATATATTAAAAGAAATTGTGTTTACTTGCAATAAACAATTAATTGAAGTAGATATGAAAGAAAGAGTTGTAATTTCAGACCAAGCTGGAAATTTTATTGGTCTTAATAGACTACTTGGCATTCGCTTTGAAAAAACATTTTTTTTTTAAAGAAAATTCTAAAATGTATTACATGTTTGACAGACCTCATTTTTTATAATCATTCTGGAGAAATTTCATGAAGTACAAATTGTTGTACATTTCTATTATGGGACAAATCTAAAGCTTCAACACTAAATAACATATTAAGAATGGCTCCCAAATTGACTGACGACCACATTTTTGCCAACAATTTTCAAAAGATGAGATTGAGGCTTGCTGCCTTAACGATGAGTGCAACCGTTTCAGATGGTATTTATGCCTTTGCTTATTTAGGTTCTGCATCTTCGGCAGCAATTAACACCGCTGATTTAATAGAAAAAATCTAGAACTAAGAACTACCATGTATTGCAGATCAGGTGGAGAGGAGAAAAAGAACAGTATTACTTACGTTGTCAAAACTGAACCCGATAGTAAACCTCTCGACTTTGATGTTGCAAATGCATATTTTTATTTCACGGGTTATATTTGGACAAAAAAAAACGTTTTAATCAATCAACTGTAAATTGAAGTTGTGTTCGCAGCCTAACGCTGCCTCCATTTTAACAGATTTCATAGAATATGAAGATTCCAAATTGACACCGCAACCTCAAGATTTTTAAACTCGGTAAAGAATCCGAAACAAAAATTTATGAATGAATTTAATTACAATTGTTGGCAAGATCAAAATAAGGAATATCGTAAAATTTTACACTCGAGTGCGGATTTAAGACATTCTTAAACAGTGCAATAAATACAATAAAAAGGCTTACAATTAACAAAAATATCAAAGCGTATCTCAAATGTGAACATGTTTGTATTTAAGTATGTATCTGTATATACCATATAATGAAATCCTTAATAAAAATGTCCAACAAATTTATTTTGTTGTTGTTTTTTTCTACACAACCCGTGCTACATGTTTTAAAATAGATCCAATTTTCTTGTGTCTCTCTTACACTATAGCCTTTCTTAAAGATTTAAACAAAGTGAGTTCTACTCACTGTAAGTAGATATAGTTAGTCCCAAAAGTAAGTATACTATACACGTCTTTTACTCCACAAAAAATGCGAAAAAAAACGCCAAGTTATTACAACAATGTCTACACAACTGCATATAAGTTGTTCTCACGAAACTGTATGTCAATACTGAATGTTATGCGAAAGCAAAAAACAAAATTGAAGAGAACAGACAAAAGATCGTCCCAAAAGTAAGTATGCGGCTGCGACATTAACAAATGTCTTCTTCAGGGAAATAGTCGCGTGCTGTTTTTTTCTTCTTAAATTGATAATATTATTTTGTAGAAGTGTGAGTGTCATTCTAATCCTAGTTTTAATTAAGGATTCATTAATAATATTGACGATGGCGCCACGAGGAAAGGAATTGTCAACCGATTTGAAGAATTTAATTATTGAGCATTTTTTGGATAATAAGTCAATAAGGCAAATAGCGAAATTGTTGAAAAAAGCGCCGCAGCAGTCCAAAAAATAATAGAAAAATATAAAAGCCAGGGTAATGTGGAAAACAAACATCGATTAGGTCGCCCCGCAAATTTACGGAGCAGGAAGATCGTCTTATAGTTCCTAGATAAAAAAAAATCCTTCTTCTAAAAAAAAGTGCTTCTAAGATAATGGCAGAGGTTATTAATGAAACAGGCAAGTTGTGTCACCCTAATACCATTCGCCGAGTACTTTATGATGCTGGATATCATAGTAGAAATATCAGAAAGAAACCCTTTATCAGCAAAGTCAACCGACAAAAACGACTCAATTTTGCCAAATTTTGGAGAAGAAAAAATACTGAGCTCGATCCAAAGAATACGAAAGGCACAGTGAAACATGGCGGAGGAAACGTGACGGTATGGGGTTGCATGGCAGCATCTGGTGTTGGCATCTTGGTTTTCATTGAGTCTACGATGAATCGGTATGATTTCCTTAATATATTAAAAAGTAATTTGCACGACAGCGCCAAAAAATTGGGTTTGGAACATTCATTTGTCTTCCAACAAGACAATGACGCAAAACACACGTCGCTTATAGTTAAAGAATGGCTTTTATATAAAGTACAAAATCAGCTGAAAACGCCACCCCAGTCACCGGACCTGAACATTATAGAACACCTTTGGGATCATTTGGACCGCCAGATTAGGAAACAAGAAATCAAAACCAAGGATGATCTTAAGAGCTCTTAAAGAAGAATGGTCCAAAATCGATAGAAACGTAACTCAAAATTTGGTAAACTCCATGTCATCAAGACTTAAAGATATCATTTAAGTTAAAGGATATGCTACGAAGTATTTATTGAAGTTTAATGCCGCAATAAATTTATTTATAAATAATTTGTGCAATGTTTATTAACTTTTGAGACGTAGTTTTCTTACCTCTGTTTATTTAAAAATTGTTTTTTGTAATTTTTTTAAATTGTTGTTCCTTTTCAATCAATTGAAGTATTTGTCATCCGAAAGTCAATAAAATTATTTTAAGTTGTTAATACCCAATATTAAGTTTTGAGAAAATGATTTCATGAGTCTGGTGTATACTTATTTTTGGGACCAACTGTATACTCTAATTGAAACGTTTTATGAAGTTGTGTCTTAGTTGTACGGAAAATCAGAACATTTTGATTTTAAGGCTAGTTGTACAACTCGGTTTGCTAATTGCTTATTTTCGCAATGACCACAGAGCTTAAAACATTGAGCGTGAGTTTTGTTCGCTGAAAAGTGGAGGTTGGATAGTGACATTGTCTCCAAAATTTGATTGTATGTGCGCAAAATATCCCACTTGATACCGTGTTTTACCAACGGTTTTGTCAACTAAATATAAGTTCCCCATTGACCATTAATGGAAAAACGTTATTTTTTTTTTGCGCTAACGAAATTAACGACAAAAAGTCAACCGAAAGTGTGTGGTCAGATCTGGTGGTCACATAAGATCTCTTTGTTTCTAAACATTCTTTCAACGCGCGAACGCTGCATTGTTTCTACTTGAAAAATGTATCATGATTTTCAAATGTTGTCACAAAAATGCACATATAGTTTTACACCAGCTGTACAGGACAATATCATTAATTAAACCATCTTACCTTACTACCAGTCCAAGCTGTGCCGGAGCTTGTGCTTTTGCTGTTGACATAGTAATTCCGTAGTCCTGGAGAACCTTATCGTTTGCCATGGGTTCATTGTCAAAATTATATATCATTTGGTCAGCTGGATCAACCTTTAGAATACCTGCTCATGCAAGTTAATATATACAACGATGTTTACCACATAGAACAGTTAATCTACCTTCAATCATTCTTTTAAGTTCATTTACCGACGTATTCTCCTTGGCATCAGTAAATAAAGTTGTTTTGTGTTTCCGAATCATGAGAAAGACATCCTGAAAACGCAAGATTTATTCTTTCAAACGATTTAATATAAAAACCATAATTTAATATACCATGTCTCCAAGTCGAGTTAAACCTTCCTTTCTTTTTCATTAACGAAAAACAAAATCCTAAAGGATCACGCAGAGTTTTGCTGATTTTGAATTAAATTATCCAATTACGTCATTTGTGAACGTAAGGGCAAAAATAAAACGCCTTAAACTAACGGCAAACTTTGAAGTCGGCTTTTAAAGCAGCCGAGTGAATTGATTTGAACTCGAAACATTTTTATTATACTTCCTCTTCTTAAACAGTATAAGGAAATAAGTAAAAAAAAATCTGTGCTTAGATGAATATTTTTTGAGAATGGGAGCCTACAGGTGGAGTATATATCACTGCAACATTTTGTCGGCTTATCTCTATTATGGTGGCGGATGAGTGGGTTGTATCTACGGATCTACCCGATCAAATATCCTCACTAAAGCTAATAGGAATATATATTTGATACTTTGCGAGGCTCTCAGATGAAATTGTGTTTTTTCCGAATTTTTTGAACATTATTTACTAAGTAAGTTTATTCTCTCTCCCTCTTTTATTGCCTCTTTATTCAAAATATTAACCAACTGTCTTGAAATGAGAATTGAAGCAAATGAAAAAGGAAAATTTAATGATACGCGCTACTTTATTATATTAATTAAGTTACCTTTTTTAGTTTCTGTTATAACATCAATACAATTAGTATTCAGTTATTATGTAATATGTAATATCAAAGCCACTATGGCAACACTTGAATTGTTTAGCTTTAAGAAACTTGTTATTAAATAAAAGTCAGTTTGTAATCGATCATGGTCTACGTAGCATCTCCTTTCTCTAAGTCTCAACATTTTGGCGACGAGGTTTTATTTTAATTTTTTTTGTACATTAAATTGAACCCAGTTAACGGCATAAAATGTCAGTCGATACAAGCAACATAGAACTTTTATTAAAAAACCAACAAAAGTGCATGGAAGAGATGCTAAAGGGACAACAAGCATTAATAGCAAAACTGTCAGTTGGAGGTAATACGAGTAATTCTCAAACGCCATTTATTGCAGTTTTTCGCGCATTCGACAAAGATAAAGAGAGTTGGAAAATTTATCTGTCTCAGCTCACACAACATTTCGAGGCTCATCAGATAATTGATGATAATATAAAAAGAGCATGTTTTTTATCGTGGGTAGGCGCGGAAAACTATGAAATCTTGCAAAAACTTTTCGATTATGGTGACATCACAACAAAAACGTTAAAAGAGCTTACGGATAAGCTAACTGATTTTTTTATTTCAAAGACTCATGTGCTCGCGGCGCGCTTTGAATTTCATAAGACTGCCTTGAAAGAAGGACAGTCGTACAGAGAGTGGGTTGCCGACTTGCGTGGCATCGCTCAAAATTGTTCGTTCAATTGTGAGTCTGAGACTTGTAAAAAACCATTCTTAGACAATATTATTCGCGATGTTATTGTTCTTCATACGCCTCATGGTTCTGTGCGGGAAAAGGCTCTTCAAAAATCGAATCCGACTCTAGACGAAGTGTTAGCGCTCGCGACGGCGTACGAAACAACCAAAAAATCGTGCTCCGTTATTAAAGTAGAACATTCGATCGATGTAAATCAAACTCGTGCTCACAATTTCAAGCCATCATATAGTGGTCAACAATCGACAAACGGGAAGAACGGTAAAAACGTGTCAAATGGTGCATACAGTAATCAAGGTTCAGTTATACCTAAATTATGCCCAAGTTGTATTACTTCACATGCACGCAATAAATGCCGGTTTTTCAAAGCCAGGTGTAATTTCTGTGAAAAGGGCACACATCGAGAGTGTTTGTTTCTCCAAACTCAATGAAGGTGCCGCGCTTAATTCAAGAAAACTTAAATACCATAACAATAAATTTAAAAGACAAAACGTAAATTCGATCGTGGTGAATAAATTAGATTTATCGGACAATAAAAATAATTCGTGCGTGATTCGCGTAGGAAATAAAATGATGGTAAACTTGCTGGTTAATAATAAATTAATAAAATTTCAGATTGATACAGGCACCACTCGAAGCATCATCGGCCGATCGGGCTATCGTGAACTGGGCTCTCCTTCCTGCAATCCAATTGCTGATGTGCAGCTTTCATCTTACGGAGGTAAACGTTTGAAGCTTCTGGGAGAATGTGAAGTAACTTTTATGTGGTCTGGGAACGTAATTATTGAAAAAATTTTAGTAGTTGATGGTCACTGCGGTAGTAACTTAATTGGCATAGACTGGTTAGACAAAATGGGTCTTCAAGTTACTGTTAAAACCGTTGAAAATTCTACCGACTTACTCATTCGCATAAAAGAACTGTGTGCTAAGTTTTCTCAACTTTTCGAACCTTCGTTAGGATGCTGTGTTAATTACCAAGCTCATTTAGAATTACTCCCAGATACTAAGCCAAAATTTGTACCGCCTCGCACAATTCCGTTTGCACTTCAAGAGGCTACTAAGCAAGAAATAGAGCGTCTTGTTAAAGCGGGAATTTTAAATCCGGTTCAACGAACTCAATGGGCTACACCCATCGTTGTCGTTCCAAAAAAGAAAGGAACAGTTCGCATATGCGGTGACTTCAAAGTCACAATTAATCCACAATTGGTTGTCAACCGACACCCCATTCCACGAATGCGTGAGCTTTTCCATAAATTGCGTAATGGAAAGCTCTTTACTAAAATCGATTTATCCGATGCTTACTTGCAAATAGAATTGGACGCTGAATCTAAGAAGTTAGTTGTCATCAACACCCCTTTCGGACTATACCAATACCAAAGAATGCCGTTTGGTGTTAACAGTGCTCCAGGGGAATTCCAGCACGTGATGGAACAGATTCTAACAGAACTTCCGGTAGGAGTATACTTAGACGATCTGCTTGTAACAGATGAGAATGACGAAGAACACCTTGCAAACCTTAAGGCGGTTTTTAGTAGGCTTCAGGCTAATGGCTTCCGTTGCAACTTAGATAAATGCGATTTTGCTCGCCGAGAAATTGAGTACCTAGGTCATTCTTTATCGGCTTCAGGCATTCGTCCCCTAGAAGATCGTCTATTAGCAATTAAAGAGCTACCTGCTCCTTCGAACATAAAAGAATTAGAAGCAGTGATGGGAAAATTTAATTACTATAATCAGTTTATACCTAACTTCGCTCAGGTTGCAGGGCCTTTGAATAATTTACGGCGCAAAGGAGTGCCTTTTCGATGGGCATCAAAAGAACAAGAAGCTTTCAAAAGCCTTAAGCTGAGCATCGTAAACGCGACAAGGCTTGTTCACTTCAATGAGGATCTACCTATTATTTTGGCTACCGACGCTTCTAGTTACGGAATAGGCGCCGTTATCTCTCATCGTTTTCCGAATAGTTTAGAGAAGCCCATCGCTTTCGCTTCCAAAACTCTCAACATTCACCAAAAATCATATAGCCAAATAGGAAAAGAAGCGCTTTCAATCATATATGGAATAACAAAATTCCATCAATATTTGTATGGCAGGTCATTTGAGCTTCTAACGGATCATAAGCCGTTGACGACGCTTTTCAACCCATGTAAGAAACTTCCGGAGATGACCCTTCAGCGCCTTCAAAGATGGGCAATCTTACTTATGGGGTACAACTACACTATTAAGTATCGACCTACCGCAAAACACGCAAATGCAGACTCACTTTCTCGCCTTCCATTGGGACCTGATGAGAATTTCGACAAACGAGAGGAGTCATGCTGTGAAATCTGCGAAATCTACGATGAGGTATTAGAATCACACCCTATCGATGCTAAACTTCTTAGACAACAGCGCAGAGGAACGTTATCTCCAAGCATACTTCAATAGGAGGCATAGCTTTACTATACATCAAGGTTTGGTTCTACTGAACACCAACTATCCACGAGTTGTGATTCCAAAATCGTTACAAGAAAAAACTCTAAAAAAAATACATGAAGACCATTGGGGTTCTTCGCGAGCAAAGCAGCTTGCACGACGCTACGTTTGGTTTCCAAATATTGACCAACAAATCGAAGCCGTGTCTGCCAAGTGTGAGATTTGCCAGTCGGAAGCAGCTGATCCAGCAAAAGAGTATAGCAGCTGGCCTCAATCTAATGAGCCGTGGAGTCGACTGCACATCGATTTTGCTGGGCCGCTACATGGTCACATGTGGTTAATTTTGGTTGATTCACATTCTAAATTTCCTTATGTTGTGTCAATGCCTTCCGCTACGTCAGAAAACACGATTAAGGCTCTACGAAGTATTTTTTCAATTGAAGGTTTACCGAAGACGATAGTAAGTGATAACGGAACTCAGTTCACATCCGTACAATTCGCCGACTTCTGCAAGTCCAACGCTATTCGTCACGTTCGAACTGTGCCTTTTCATCCAGCATCAAACGGGGAAGCGGAACGATTCGTACGAACGTTTAAAACAGCGCTAAAGAAAGTTTTAGCTACTGGTTCATCTCTTGAGCAAGCAGTTCAAATTCTACTTAGCACCTTTCGAATAACTCCCAATCCAAGAAGTCTCCTTCGGAGTTGCTACATGGTCGGCAGCAGCGTTGTGCGTTAGCAGCACTAGTTCCAGAGGCCACGCCCACACATCGGAGAACAAACAAGTTTGAAGTTGGTCAACATGTTCTGTGCCGGCAATTTCTCAAATCAAAGAAATGGATACGTGGAGTCACCTTACACGTTCTGGGAACTAACACCTACGAAATCAAAATGGATAACGGTGTTTATCGCCGACACCAAAATCAAATGCGTCTTCTAAGGGACAAATCAAATTTCGAAATTGAAATTCCTGAAAATATTATTTCATCTAAATCCCATAATTCTTTTATTTCTTCCCCTAGATTAAATTCAACCTCGAAAAGTGAAATAGAAGGTGGAGATCCAGATGAAAAATCAATCTTAATCAATTCGGATACACAATCTCAACCAGTCACAATTGATGTCGATGACTTGGAGGAACCATTACCAGATTTCGCTGGTACATCACCGAAAGTAACACTTTGCAATTCACCGACAGAAGTGAGACGATCCAAGCGGTTGAAGGACGTGACTCCACCAATTTACTTTAAGAAACGAGGTCAAAAATAAGCGTGGGGAACATCAATACAATTAGTATTCAGTTATTATGTAATATGTAATATCAAAGCCACTATGGCAACACTTGAATTGTTTAGCTTTAAGAAACTTGTTATTAAATAAAAGTCAGTTTGTAATCGATCATGGTCTACGTAGCAACTCCTTTCTCTAAGTCTCAACAGTTTCTAGGGATCAAACCATTTACTACAGCAACGACTAGAAGAGGGAATCGGAAATCGTACTTCGGAATCCGGCTGTCGCCTAATAGAAAAATACAATAGATAATCTAAGGAAGATCAAATTAAATAAAAATATTTACACCTTAATTCCTGTTTGATAATCTAGACAATATTAGCATTATCAACTACAGCAATTGTAAAGGTAATGACATCTTCAGGAAAAAGTTTACAGTCACTGTCTGCATTCTTTCCATTCGGGACTGAAATCTTCTCACCGGCTTACAATTAGCAGACCCTGCATTTTACAAGCCAGCTTAAATCGTTCTGCTGTTGGGCAGCGACATATTAGCCGATGGTCTCCTACCGGATTTAGTGCGTCATTTAGAAAACAAAATTGGGTTGGAATTTCTTCCGCAGATCACCAAGTGAATCACGGTCTTCCAAACATCCAATATCGATGCACAACTTCGCAGATTCTGGGAACTGGAAGAAGCCACAGCCTGTGAGGAACATTTTGTCCAAAATGTAAGACACTTAGCACTTCCGTTCAAAAATAAATGTTCAGTCAATCCTAGGAAGGTCACGTGAAGGAGCTCTTCAACGGTCTTGCGAGGGGCATACACCTTCACTGTTGATTTGGTAACCCAGAAACACCAGCTCCTTCTTGCCGGACACGAACCTCTCTAGGTAGATGGTGATGTCATTTGCTTGCAGCAGTCTGAAAACCTCTTCAAGTTTCCTATAATGCTCTTCATGAGACGAGGATGCGATGAGCATATCATCTATGTAAGGTATATGTGAAGGTATTCTGCAATTCGCCGAATAAAGAATTCACAACCGTTTTTGTGTTTTCGCAGGGTCCCAAAACCAAACGTCATCTGGTGAATTCATATAATTCGAATGGCATTATAATTGCCGTCTTCGGAATATACTCCCTCAACATAGCGATTTGGCTCGAGCTAGGTCTAATCTAGAGAAGATATTTCTACCTGTCATTATAAGTAACCGGAAATGGTCAGGCAATTGTGACGGCACCACTGTCGATTAAAAAGATGATGACCTTTTCTTTTATAAAGAGGCAACAGGAATTAACGGCAAGTTCAGACGCTCCTTCAAACGTTGTACTGGCTACTGAGGGAGCTACTTTTGATGACTGATGCATTGCCACCAGTGAAACCTTTGGTTGAGAATGGCCTTAACCTTGTCGGTGGTTCTTGAGAGGTCTTTTAGCTCACCAGTGATCGTAGATAAGACATCTCACTCGTGTTGTGGTAGCTTTGACCAACATAAAATTTTCAGCGCTGGGGAAATTCTTTTCCAAACACTAAAGGGAACATGCTATTCAATTGGTGGGGTCAGAACAGTGTCGAGTATAGACTCGATTTGAAGGCAATGGGTAGTCCCTCTTATCCAAGAGCAGGATCCCACTTGGATTTTATGCTTTTTGAAAAACGGGTCCAACTGACTGACGTGGACCGACAAACAACAAACTATCTAAAGACATTTGTGTATGACAGTGACCAATACGGATATAGTGCCGAATTTACTATTCCCAACGAGATTTGAGGAGCATTATCAAACATATTCTTACAATTACAGTTCGACGCGGTGGACACACTTCTCCCGAACTATGACAAGAGCTTTCTCCCCGAACTTGCTCAACTTACCGTGAAAAAGATATACGTCGAACGAGGCGATTGAATGTTATCTTTAACAGATGGACGAGACCATTTAACGAACGATGACCCAAATAAAAACAAAATAAAAACTAACTAACAACGTTTATTGAAAAGTAAGAAAGCTGTGGATATAGATAGTTTCAAACATTGTTCTAAGACACCTCCCTCTAGAAGCGGCAGACATTTACACTTCCCTGTTTTACAATCTGCTAAACAATGCTCATTGCTAAACGGAATAATGCGGCAAATCTCTGGTCTATACGTCTGGTTCCCAACATCAGCAAGGTATCTGAAAAAGTTATTAATAGAGCCCTGACCTAGTGGGTTGCGGAAAAAAATAATATTCTGGATAACCAATTCGGTTTCAGAGCGGGGCATGATACCATATACGCCGCTTCTAAGCCAGATATCCAATGGAACAAAAGCTAGAAACAATGCATGGGCGCATGCTTTATTGTATGGTTGTAGAGGCTCTTATACAAGTTGGCTGGGTTGAGCATAAACAAACCACTACTATACATACTCTTTAATATACTCACCAGTAGGCACTTTATTGTGAAGAATGACAGTATCACTTATACTGGAATTTCTCAACCAAACAACGATTTGCAACAAGGTGTAGTAAATTCGCCGATTTTATTTAACATTTTCACGAGTTATCTCATGAAGATCATCTTACTAAAGTATGAAACCATTCTATTTAAGACACCGTTGTCTGTGGCCTCTAGGGATACAGGAAAGAATTAAAGAAAGTTTTCTATCGTTGGACCGAACGGAGTCGGAGTGTAGTCAGATATCTTGGGGTCTGACTTAATCAGTTTCTGTTTTTTGAAAAACATTCAGACATATACCTTGACAAAGAGGCTGTTTTACATAGAACTGAATCAGAGTTAACAATTCGAAGGAAAATGACTTCGAACTATAAACTGAATTACGGGGCTTATTACCCCAATTATATGTTCCATGACACTGTGCGCTTTAACGGCCTTATTCCCAAAAGAGGCAATCCTTTATTTCCATTTCTATGGTCTGATCCAGGATTAATCAGCGGTGTCGTTAATCTTCCATTTTGCTCGAAACAGTGGTAGTAGGCGATTTAGATACAGAACAACGAAATGAATTTGTGGCATCGTTGTTGCATCGATGTCGAGTCGTAGCATGTTCCGACAAGTGGCCGATTGTGTCAAGCCATACATCCTTCTTTGGCAAAGGAGCAACATTCACTCGACACCGTTTGGCTGCGATTTCTGGTTCCAAATTCGATGAGTGACCAGGTTTTCGTCCAAACGGTACGCCGGATTTAGCAAGACAAGTGGCCACTTCCAAGCTAAATTCGTACAATATAAGAGGCTTCGTTATTGTATTCGTGTATGACGGTGGGACACTCAACTGATTCCACCGATCTCGACTTTTTGTTAAAACGTTGAACACCTTGAGCTCTTGTCGCTCCCGTTTCATTGGACGGTTTGATTTCAGCCATCGTGGAAGCCATAATCACAACCTTATTGTCGTCCCATGCGACTCTGAAAACATCGATGCCGTCAAATGAAGCTACTTATTCAATGATATCACCGCGATTGTCGAACTTTTGCGGAAGTTTGCTCTGTGGTGATTCGTTCTGAGCGAGTATATGCCTTGAGTGCGAAGGTAAATAAGAAGCGGAATAAATGTGTAAATATGGTGTTCCCAACAAAGCGTGGTATGTCGGGAATCAAACGAACAACTATATTGGCTGAAGCGCCTAAATTGGGTTCGCCATCCAACTGTGATCGTCATCTCCCCTATAAATTTCAAAATCATAACAAGAGCCGCTGTTGTCACATAGAAGGAAGAGCTGATCGCCCCGGGGTGAGGCTTCTCTGGCATGTATTGTTTGGGGAAATAGGCAATCTTTGTCTTACACATCTGCTCATCAGCGCTAGCTTTCCTTTGATTGGAACTTTTTTGAAGTTGCAGTCGGCCTTGTCGATTCCGACGGCTCTTCGCTGGAAGTCCATGCCTGTGCATTCGATGGCTGTTGTGCAGTCGATGGTCGATTTCTTGGTTGATTCGCATTGTTATTGAAGTGAAGGTTTCGACGAATCTTTTCGTATCGATTTCGTGGCATGCTTTCGCTTATCGGTTTGAAAAAGGTGACATCACTCCATTAATCTGGTGTTGCTTTCAGCCCTCCGGATTGCATTCGATCCAAATAATCCATTGCCGCTGTTTGTTGAACCGAATACAAATTGCTTTGTTGAACCGGATTTAAAATTATGTCATCGGTCATAAAAAACGAAAAAAACTCGAACGGTGTGGTCAATGCCATGATTTCAGATGTAAGTGTATTCTTTCCGTGAAATAGAACCCAAGCTTTATTTAATTGCAAATTCTTTTTGCGCCATAATGGTTTCTTGAAAATGTTCAAAACATTGCCGCATATTGGGCACAGCGCGTAGCATCTCAAACAACCAAAGGCTAATCATCACCAAAACATGATGAAAACATCAATCAAAACATGAATAAAATCAATCGAAGCTCATTTTTACCTGGATTGGATTCAACCGGCTCATTATTTTAACATTATTACTAATACCTACAACAGCGTAGCTAACAACGATCAGAACATCTGCTCCGTCAGCGGAAGCTACAACATTTCGCGTCTTTTCACGTGAGGGCACATCAAAGTCATCACCATCATCATCACGATACAATCGTAGATTAGTTTCGAAGTCAAATTCCGAATACACGTCACTATCGTCTCTGGAAAAATCACCGGCTTCTCTATCGGACCATGCTTGTTGATTCAAGTATGCCGCCAACTCTTGTTCGTTGCGAAAATCGGTTTTACGCGGCATGGCCTGAGTGACCAGCGTGCATTTTCGGACACGAACTAAAAATCCAAGAAAAATTATGAAAATATCTCTTGGCACAATAACAAACTAAATAACAAAATATTTATTTCTGCGTTGAATTCGACCGTTCTACCACAAATAAAAAACTCAAGTGAATTTCAATCTTTCAAATGCAGTTGGGTAACTTGTTTCGCTTTTATCGTAGAACGCATTAAACCTATTCCCACGCAGTTTGAACTATCATAGTATCGTTTAACAAATATTTTGTTCAAAAAGTGCGTGCCCGAAATAGGCATGTAGGCATTTAAGGGTTAAGTTTAATGTAGGTTTATTTCATATTGGTTAAAGATAGTTACGTAGCTTAAATCGCAAATTAAGAAAGTTATTTTTTTCGTAAATATTTTTTTTTAGTTTTTCAATTAATCTTTTGTTTTTAACAAATAAATTTAGCTCTTTTACTCGGAAGACATTAAGACTGATGAAGGCAAAAAGTTTAACTTAGAGTGTCCTCATAGGTCCAGTTAGTTATATAAATATCGTATATAGTTCCCAAGACGGCTATTACACACTGCATATTTTGCAAGATTCAAATGAGTGCAAAAGAGAGAGAAAGTGAAACAGCGATAAACTAGCCCGGGCATGCAAGGGTAGGATTTTCCTTGCATGTTTTTGACGTTTTCTTATCTCCTTCTTCTTTATTTTTCGAGTTTGCTTTGTTTTTACTTATCATTATTAGGATACACATCAGATTTCAGTGAATTTATAATGAAATTGAATGATCCCTGGACATGTCGATGTTTCCTCTATGATTTTGTCCTAGATCTTTTTTTTTCCTTTTCATTCTGTCTCATTTCATCAACAAGTTCTTCATCTGCGAACAGCGAATACAAAATAAAAGATAACTGTCAAAATAACGCGCAGCTCTAGCGCATCAAAAAATCTTCGTGTAATAACGTGCGCAGCTCGGAATGAAATTTCAAAAGAAAATCACCGAAAATTGCACAGCGCAACTATGCTGTGTATAGCCGTCTAAGCATTTTTGGTCTAGCATAAAAGTTACAATGCAATGAATAAAATTTAAATGCATTTGTTAAAAAGTTATCGTCTAAACAAGGTCAATGGCACTATATTCGGGTTTGAGCCAAATTGATTTAGACATGTATATATAGGTTATGAAAGAATTTATCGATATTTGGGTATATCGATAGTTTTCGCGTCCACTTATTCAGACAGTGACTGATACAAATCTTAAAAAGTTTAATTACGAAAATTAATTTTAATTATCATAATAGTCAATAATTCTGGATATTTGAAATGGTTAATTAGATTGTAATATTTTAAGTGTGCAGACGTGTGTTCGTAGTAACGTGTTATTTAGGAATGTCGAAAACAAAACACTTCAATTGTTCAAACATGTATTAGACACTGTAAAACAATTGCTTATATCCTTTGAATTTATTTTATCTCTTTCTTTATACATTTCTTTTAACTGAATGTTCACTAAGTTAATTTTTTGCAACAACCGGATCAAGCAAAACGCCAATATATAGGTGAATATAATGATTTATTTTTTTAACTGAATGTTCATTAAATTTCGGTTTTGCTAAAACCCGATCGGGCAAAACGTTATTTATAGGTAAAAATAAATGATTTGACTGCTGGATTTACATGGCCCCATATCTGCACTGTACAAACATTATTTACGAAGTTTTATAAATAAACGTTAATATAAATTATTAACTTGTCATTAACCGGTCTCTCATTGTTCAGTATGAATTTAAGCCGGTAAGCTCTGCGACTTAATAGGACAACGTTCGTGAGAACACTTTTATTTAGATTAATTTGTAAATTTAACTTGGAAATGGCCCCAGAAAATGTCCTCGGATCATTTCTGAAATTTCGAATAATATAAAGTTCCCTGATATCCGGATGATGTCTAGAATATGTATCATTTTAAAGTAAACTTATACTTTGTCGTTGCATAGTTTAATCAAACTAGGCGATTATCTTTTAAAAAAAAAACTATCAAAAAATTATGGTGATATAGACTATCTTCTTATTGGAATTCGTAGCATCCTCGTTCCTCATTGGAAATTACATATTAAACCACACTGGATATTCATTGCCATGTTAACAAATTGAACTCAAACCTATGGTTGGATGCTTAAGTGAGACACTGATTGGCGCCCAGTGTTGAAACTGTTAACTAAACTTCAATTGTGTTTGTTTAACCTGCTCGTGGTAGTTGTCGGGTTCTGACTGGTGTCTTTCCGGACCCGACTTACGAAGCTTATTAGCGCGAGTGTTGAACGAAAGAAAATACAACACTATAAAGACTACAACGGACGAGCTCTCTCTTTGGAGTAAACGTTCACGTTCACGATTCAGGCGGAAGCAGAATATTATTTGTCTGGTCTAATTCGATGCTTTAGATTAGAGATTAGGTAACACTTTATTTAACGTTTGTAGCTACTTACAATTTACAAATTTTAATATATTGACTTCAGATATACAGTTCCTCACAAAATTGAGCGTTCACTGACAACTACAATGAACTTTTGCTTTTAACACCTTAAGAAAAGTAGTTCATTAATGAAACAAAAATGTAGTTTAGTAATAAAGTTGTTAACAAAACAGGTTATTTGTCAGCTAAAAAAAAATATTATATTTTACCCCTAGCTGCCTGAATTTTAAGTAACAGATCCTGCTTATTGGAGCAGGTACTTTCTTTAACCCGCATTTTTTTTTCGTGCCATAGGTGTCCAAAAGGGCTAAGATCTGGCGATTGTGTTTTTTTTTTAAGATGCTTTTGGGTATTATAAAGCAACTTTTCGAAGTTTCCGCAGCCACTTGAAGCCTTACAACTCTACAACAACACAATTTCCACAGTGTTTTATGGTTGATTTGATATTTTTTGCTTTAAGCGCTGTATTTGGTTCCCTCCAAGCAACTGGTTTATCATCTGAAAACAAAACTGCTTTCCGGGTGGTTTACATATTCCGTGGCAAACTCTTATTTTTTTCTTATTTGCTGGGGAAATGTACGGCTTTCTTCTGGCGACCCTATCATTTAAATTATTCTTTCTCAAAACTCTGCGAACGGTTTCTACTGATAGAAGCTTATTGATCACAGATGACACCTCAGTCATCAACTTCGAAATGCTGGCTTATGGATTGGAATTGATTGTCCGAACAATATACCACTCGTTATGTATTCTATTTTTATTTACTTTATTTTTTCTCCCCCTTCCAGCTCTGTTTTTTAGTGTCCCTTCATATCTATAATTATTTATTATTTCTTGCACCGTTGTATACGATCGCCCTATAGTTTCTCCTTATTTTTGCATCGACATCCCCTCGCAAAATAACTTAATGATAAGAATGCAGTCCATTTTTTCGCACATAGATGAGAATATCGGTCTTTTCAGTTCAAGATCGTGTGCAGAAATGAATCAACAGGTACATTTGTTGCTTCATACTTGGACAAATTTTCATATTCCGATCCCGCAAAGCTTATGGCTGCTCAATTTTGTGTGTTGATTTCAGGGGCTGTTCTCTTCTTCATCCCAAAAGTACCGATAGGAAGTTGCTTTTCTGTGTTTTTTTTATTATTCTTTACTCGCTCTTCGAGAGAATTTCAATGCTCTTATAATGCGTGTACCACAGCGCGGAATAATCAGGAGAAGAATGAAAGATTATGTAGTGGTTTGAGAAACTCAGTTGTATCCCGAAACGGGATATAGGATTATAATATAGACCTATTATCACCTAATTCTCAGGATTTTATTCGAAATATGTATTTGACATATGTTCTTGTTAAAGACATGTATTCAGTTATGAATATATACTAAAAAAATTAGTAGTGTATGGCACTAAAATAGCACAAATATGAAATAATGATGATGGTCTGCTCAATTTTGTGAGGTACAGTATGTACATATATATATAGTGAGTTTTATTGCGTTGTTTTAACTTATTCCATAAGTCAATTTTTGAATTCTTTAAAGTAAATTATGTTCTTAATTGCTCCGGGTTGTTCGTTATATCCTTCTCATCCTCCGTGAACTGTTGCTTCCCGACTTCTGTCTCACCAGCCTTTAATGGAAGGATCATTTGACGTAAGTGCCCTTTCAGATTTGCCTTTCGGGCCTATATGTCTTGTGCTCTGCTAACTCCTTCTCAGTGAATCGCTGCCGGAGCCAAACATCTCCTGATGCAATAACCACGACCGCCTCCTACATTATGTCTTACCCCAAAACCACCAAAAAGTTTGAGTCCCCTTTCACTACCATGTGCAACTTGACTTGGGAACGACAATTGCCGACCAATACTTCAGCTTTGATCAGACCTCTGGTGACGACTTGATGGTTACCTAACCCAGATAACACTTATTGAAAACGTTATAGACCGTTTACAGTCCTCGAGAATATTTACTACGCTAGATCTCGTGAATAAATTCATTCATGTCACGATGGAGACTGAATCGATAAAGTATACTTCGTTCATAACACACCATAGCCAATGTAAATTCCTCAAAGTTCGTTTTGGTATGTGTAATTCGTGCGCCGCATTCACGCGATTCATCAATTTTTTATTTTGGAAGTTAGTAAACGATGGAATTATGTAAATTCTATGGAATTCCGCTGGCCAGTGGACACGATCTCAAGTTCAAATGGGTTAAGTGCCAGTTTCTAAGGGGGAAAAATGACTTTCTCAATTGCGTTATTGATAACGGGCGCATCAGAGCTGTTAGTGAGCTGTTAGTGAGTTACCTACATTAGCGGATAAGAAATCTCTTCAACGATTTCTGAGGTTGACTTTCTTCTTCCTACTCCAACTTTTGATAAAATCATCTCGGTATTTGATTTGTATTCCGCTATTTTTTCTGTTAGCTTAATCATTATGCTCCTACAAGCGGTTTCTATTGCAATTTTAACAGCAGGGGAAAAAGAAATTTCTGGTTGATTGTCGTAATTTTTTTTTCATAGAATTATTTCACTTATTTACATAATCTAGCAGCACGAACAAACACTTTAACACGTTGCAAGTTTTATAACTTAATTGTAAATGCTTTCCCAAATGTATCTTATATCTTAGCTTATGTTAAAATGATAATCATTCTCGATTATATCAAGGTTCTCCGGCGCTCGGGTTCTCTGGCTCTCGGACCCTCGGGTTCTTCTTAATGTTGAGCGAAGCTTGTATTCTTTTTAAAAAAACAAAACTCTCTTTCCCTAACAGAAGGAATTATTAAGTTTCGTTTTTTGACTTTACTTTACTTTTTTAACAATTGGGCACAAGTTAATTAAAAAAAAGCTCCAACTGTACGGTTTGCTTTCCGAATTTCAATTGATTTTTCTTTTCATCTAATTCTACCTTAAAGCAAAATTGATGACAGGAGTCATCACAGCAAACATAACACGCAGTTCCACTGGCTTGCTGCTGGCTGTTTACTTATAGAGTTTGATCATTTTATTGGAACCACCCTCTATATTTTGATAAGATCAATTGAAAGGTCCAAGATTCGAATCCTGAAAAAATTTAACTTTCGAATCTGGTCAAGTCACCATTTGCTGCTGAGATAAAATATTTGTAAAGATAGTTAGTTAGTTATGTGGGGGATATTGTATTAAGCAGGTGAAGGCATTTTTTAAGTGTATCAACTTATATCGAATAACTATCGAACAATCAAAACTAAAATACACCATCATTTCATTTTTGTCTTTATCCTTCTGATCCCTCTGTGCACGGTCACAGCGTGTCTCACTAAGACTTCGCCCCAATTCGAAACTTTTATATTGGATTCGGTTATGGTTTCGGATATCCGACAGTTTCTGTTACGTTTATGGAGGTCCCTAACAACCATAGTCTGCATATTACAGCATTTGGATAGAATTCTTGAAGATAGTGACTTCCGTGGTTACACTTACCTGCCCTGTGCACTATCTGTTCCAGCACGAGATTGAAGAAGTCACATGATAGCGCATCTCCTTGCCGAAACGAGTACAAAAAAACGTAATTAAAATTGAATGTGAATACAAAAAATATAAAATAAGTGAAGCCAAAGATCAAAAGTCAATGCGGAAGTACATTGAATCATTGATTAAAAGTGTGAAAGAAATTAATGACAACATCCCATTTGAACCGTGAATATTTACTACATGAATACTTACTACGAGATCAAAAGTAATCATCTAAACAGGGTCCATACATGTAGCACTTCGTTTGGTTGGGTAGAAAATTATAAAACATTTTATTCGCACTAAAACGACTCAATTTTGACATTCGTTCCAAAAATTACATTCGTTCATTTTATATTGTTTAAAATATGATAAGTTGCTCCATGAAACGATAGCCATTTGTTTTAAAATTTTAAGCATTGTAATTCCTTGTTGTTGTAGCGGCAATAGCAGTAAACCTTCTGTGAAAATTGCAAGTGTCTCCCTGTAACCGTACGTCCAATGAGGTTTTAGACCTTGCTTATATAAGAGCTGTTTTTTTATAAAAGCTTAGTTTTGAATATCTCCCGAGGAGACACGTTTTTTTTAACGGGTGTATTCGACTTCGCCTCGTTTGCATACGGGACTTGAACCAATTTCAGAAATAGTTATAATATATATGTTTCTGTACATAAAATTAAGACGTATTAATTTGGTCTCTTACGATTCGCCAATTCTTCATCCACTCACATATTCTGTCTAAAGCTCACTGGAGTTAACGCGTTGATCCATCCATTGCGAAGACGGCCGTGTCGTCCGCGAACGTGGCTACGAATGTTTCTTGATCTTGGGAATTATGTCTACATTATTTTTTGTCGTTTGGATTTTTTCCCGGCTTCCGAACCATTATGAACTCTGCGACTTTCTATTGCCTTAAGACGCATAAAATTCTCAAACATGTATTTATAATATACAAAAACTTGACCAATGCTTTTAAAGGTAGCTCGTTCAACATTTCACCAGCAACAAGGTCGTATGCCGGAGCTTTGTTATTTTTGATTTCCTTAGTCGCCTGTCGAAGTTCGGGCAATGATACCGTTTTCATTTTAAAAGTGTCCGATCCCGTATTGGCGTTGGGATCTTCGACCAATGGTTGTCCGTGAAACGGTTTGAACGTGTCTAAATGTTCGGAAAAGAGATACGCTTTCTCTTAGCCTTCTTTTGCCGTTAGCTTTCCTTTCTGACGCCGATTTATTGTTTTAATGGAATTAATGGCTCACCATAACGAGTCGTTTGAGCTCTTATCTGCAGTCAAGCCTTCGAGATAAGCGGAAGTCTCGCAACTCTTAAAATCTTATTAGAAAGGAGATTTTATTAAGTTTTTTCTGGTGGCGCTCGCAAACCTTGCCTTGGTTCTAGATTTCGAGCGGGAATATTGTTTCACCGATCCGTACTCCGGGCTTCGGGAACTCAGTTATTTTCCATGCAGTGCATTGTACAGTTTTTGCGAGTTTGTCGATTTCGTCTTCTATTTCCATCGGCGTTTTGAAAGATACATTTAGAGGAACGTTTTCCTTGCAGTCTTTTCTAAAACCGTCCCAATTGGAGTTTTTATAAGTCAATCTATTATAGGTGCTCTATCTTTTTTCGCCAGGCTTCCATCCAACTTCAAATTAATCGGCGCATTCTTCAACGTTCTTGGAGCATCTCGGGACTCCCTTAGCGATAAAGATGTCAACGAGATCAGGAATTTTATTTCTATCGGTTGGCCAATACGTTGGCTTTCCTGTAGAAAATAAATCTACTCCACATTGCATGCTGCCCTTGTAGAATTTCGTGAAATTACATTTTGAGCCCCAGCAAGAGTGTTCGGCTTTAAAGTCCCCGTCGAAGATAAAACTCGAACCAAGTGAATTAAATAGGCGGACAAGTTCGTCGTCTACCAGCCTATGTTGGAGAGGGAAATAACATTAGGCGAAGTCCACCTGGTTCAATTTTATTGCGACTGAACATTTACATATTATATTATTATATATTATTATTTTTGTTGCAGTCCTTGATGCCAATAGAGGATCCGCCTCTTGAATTTTCCGAAGGGTGATGCGCATGATAGTCGATATAACCTTTCATTTTGGGTCCCCAAAAATTAAAATAATTAAATACCGAGCAACTTTTTCTTTCTCCAATGCAGTTTTCACCACTTTTATTCTCTTTATCACTTCAAATACTGGTTTATAAATATATGACAAAGTCGAAGGTGGGTGGTAAATGCGCCCGTGAATGATGCATTGCCTATGCGAAAATGACCAAATTTTTTCATCATAAACCAAAATCATAGTTAATCGCTTTGAAATCGAAAACTCACTTTTTCCTATAAGCGTGAGATATCTGTATAATTATTGTCTGTGCTGTACTGAAATGCAAATTTACTTTTCACAGTGCAAATGTTGCACAGCTGAAACAATCCATGTGACATAATATGTTTTTTTTTTCTCCCACTTGCAATTACTTTTTGAGAATCGGTCAATTGTTGACAATGTGACATATCTCGGATTCGTATGCACATATTAAAATAAAGCAGCATGATTAAATTAAAAATTTTATTTAACCCTTCTCTACAACATCATTCTATTTAGTATGATTGCGGATGCTCTGAATTCAAGAGCCGTAGGTATTTTCCATTTTGATTGCAATTTAAGAAATAGAAATTGTGCCTTTAAGTTACCAAACCTTTAGTTGCTTGTAACGATTTTGGTTATTCACGTTGTATTGTAGATTATTCAAAACAGTCCCGCAAGCTGCCATGTCAGAACGCTTGAGCAGCACCCAAAAATATACCAGTTACAAATAAACTTTTAAAAGAAAACTTAATGAATTTTGTTTTGCAATTGTGGATGATTTTCTTAACGTTTTTTCTTCGAACAGACACCTAATATGTATGTTTAATTGTTATATTCGTGTTTTTTTTTACAGATTGTAGATTTAGAGCCATGTACATCCAGAATATAATACGATATGTTCAAATGCTCTTCGACATATTGATTTATGAGATGTCATTCGTACATTTATAAATTGTCCACATCCTATTTTATGAAAAGCTAAATCTGTTTTCACTTCTATAGTTGTTGTGTGTAAGACACTTGTGGATTTATTCCTACCGAATCTTTAAGTTGATGGCGATACCCTGATATTGGTAAAATTCATCCTCAAACGTTATCTGCTCTTCACCGATTTAATTGTACGCAATGCGCTGGAATGGAAAAATTTCAAGGACATGATGGAACATCTAAGTAAAACTGTAACTCATGCTTATGTTACCCGAAGGAAACTTAATCCCACAAAAGATGAAAAGAGGCAGGATAAAACTGAATCTATAAAAAAGGTAAGAGAGCGATTGATTATTTGAGCTCGATAAGAGTAGTGTTCTCCAAATGCATCGCATCAAAACTTTGCATGTACTGGGGAACAGAAGGAAAACAAAACGAGAAATGTATTTCAGTTGAATTCGTAGAATATACCCAAGAAAAATTTAGTTCTTTATAGAATTTTTTTTTGTCCTGCACCGTTAAGGCATTTGAACTGCTGTCGATTTCATACTGCTTACTCTGAATTCATTATCTTTTATGTGAAAATTACAAAAACACCTTGAATCAATGCGCAACGAGGCACACTTAATTATTAACTTTATCAATTTTGAATGAAAATGACGAATAATGCTGTGGTTTTTTAGTAGTAACTTACGAACATGAAGGAAATATCTTAACTTTAAAGCAAAAAATATTTTCAAAAGATAGTTTGAAGTCACACAACCGCCAATCCATATGATTACTCATACAGTTTTAACGTCACCATAGAATGTTCTTTTGCTTATACGAAAACAGAACGTCTTGATGACCCAGTTGGCTAAGTGGTTAAAAGTAACTAAATGGGTGGCCGTGTCTTCTATCGCTTGTCATTTTAAGACACACTTGTTGTTGTCAAGCTCATCAAAAAAACGTCTGATCTAATATAATCTACCGTCTTTATGAACACTTATGACTCCATCCTGCTTAAATGGGAGAAGACCCTCCAGACAGCATGTCAATAACTGAAGAATTGGAAGAAATAACATATTTACACAATTTTTTTTAAAAAAAACGGCGTCGCTACAGCTGCTTAAATTTTTCTTCTTTAATTTGCGCTGTGGCCCAGTCCCATTCAATCAACTGAAACTAACCAATCAAAATTTTTTCTTTAAAATAAGTTATTTCGCTTTGTTTGTATATAACATATGAACCTATTTTTAACGAAAACAAAAAAATACTATTTGAACACGAAAAGCGAAAAAAAATGTATAAACATATTGTTAAAAACATTATTTTTGGTCATAATAAATTTTTATATTTATCCAAAGGACATTACGTTAAAGAACATCTTTGCAATATTTGAAGTAGATTTTAAATTATTTTAAAACTCATATCCGACAGTGTGGGAAAACATGTTTTGAGAAAATCGCGATTAAAATTTTTCGTTCTTGTGTAGTAGAGTTAAAAGCAAGTAATAATAATTAATCGGCCAAAGTTTACGTATGCAACATATTTGAATGATGGAGTTAGTTTTTAAGTGTTGTGGAGTGCATATCTCACTTTGTACAAATATTTTTTTTGACTACTAACTAAAAAGTCCATTTGTTCGGAGAAAATTGAAAGAAATTATGCTACAAAAATATCTTGTGATTTTTTATCATTTCGCTTGTGTAAATCTTATTGAAGAAGATGCAGATTTCTCTTCTTCTACTGGTAACCATATACTTAGACGCAGATCAATGTAAAAAACAAACAAAATGTTAAATGTAATAATAAAACTCCCAGTGAACCGGAATGCACCTTTCAGATGATTTACCTTAAGCTCTTTAAGCTGGAAGAAACAAACAATCGTTTTCTGATTTCAATCAGCGAGCAACGAACGGAAAATGCTGAGCTAACGGCAAAGGTTGAAGCTCTGTTGTGCAAACTCAATTGACAACAAGAACACCATCAAAGGAATAGCATTGAAATTGTTGGAGTGCCCCAAAAAAAAATAATTTCTTGAACACAACAATGCAATGCAGAAAGTAAATATTTCAAAACGCTTTGTCTATTGATGTTCCTGATGTCAAAATAGAGAGTTCCTACTACAAAGGAACTTCAGCTTCAGTAGCTAGCAGTTCAAATTTACCTATCTCGTTGTAATCGGGTCCGTTTTCTGTTAACTATGGTGAGGCAGTTCAGGGAAATAGTTTTACTAACGAGCCTATAACCGCTTTTAAGATTTTAAAGACAGTTGGTTTCCTTAAGAATTCAAATGCTTTTGGATTTGATGGCATTTTGAACGGAATTTAAAAAAAAAATTGTGTGACACTTTAGCAGTTATTTTTAACCGCAGTATAGTTTCGGATGTTTTTCCAGATAAACTTAAAATCGCTGATATAACCGATATTCAAAAAAGGTTCCAAAGAAGATATGAGATTACTTACTTAGTGTGTTTAGTAATCGTATCGTTTTAAAATAAATCTAAGTTTTTCAGCTCAGCTCAATCTAGTTTTCAACATGGGAAATCTACGGAGGACGCACTTCTAAATTTTTGTTCTCATATTTATTCTAGCCTTGATGCGAAAAAGTTCACTGCAGGTCTGTTTGTTAATATAACGAAAGCTTTGGTAGGGTTATCTGCGCAATCCTTTTGGGAAAAATTGTAAAACGTGTAGATCTCGTAGCCGACATCAGTTGCGATCTGAATTTATTGAGGACCTGGTTCGCCAAACACAGATTAAACATAAGTTCGAAATCAAAAATTATGTTTTTTAACCTATCATCTAAAGTTTGCTTTAATACTGAAATATTCTTTCATGCGCCTGAGTTGCAAAGATACAAACTTGCAGGTTGCAGTTGTACTTCAAACTTTTCTCACTGTAAATTGTAGCAGTTTAGTTTGCTGCGATTACTGTTTTCAATTGAGAATGTGGATGGGTTCAAATATATAGGGCTGAGTTATTCGGGAAATACCTTCGCTGCACACTCCGGAACTTTTATCATTTAAAAAATGTTTGCTCAACTGAATTATTTAGTTTTATCTATTATGGTACGTGTTGAGGAGGTGCATATGTGAATAAAATTATGCCTCTTTTTAACCTGCAAAAGAATGTAATAAGAAAAATGAGCCGTAAAGATTGTCGTCATCCCATTAATCCCTTGTTTTGTGATATGAATATTCTACCAGTCCGTCATTTATATTGTTTTGAAGTTCTAAAAACGCTATTCAATGGATCGGGATATCTCAACTGGAGATTAAATGAAGATTTCTGTTTCTGTGACAAATTTTCGTACTACTGCATATTTGTAATTTTAACCTAGTTTCATCGTGTCGTCTCTTCGTCGACAGTGGCTTTTTGATCTTAACTTTGCAGCATTTCAAACATTCTGATAACATTCTGTTTTAACTAAGTGCATTTTAAAGTTTTCCTACTTTTTTTAAATATCATATTTTTTTGGCTTTTTTGGTTTTTATATTTTCCTTTATATAAACTTAAATTTTTATTGTTTTGGTTAAATATAATAAGGCAGTGACAAAAAGTTGCAAAATGTGCGCATAAAATCATAACTCATAAATCATAAGAAGCAAGGATAGTACGAACTGTGGTTGACCAATCTCAATCGTGCTTCGTTACGGAGACACTTGCACGCCAAATGAAGATTCCCTTAGTACATTATGTATCCAAAATCAGTGGCATAAACGGTCATGCAACAGAAACCTTTGCAACTTGTGAAATTACCATTAGGTTAATTCACGATGAGAGGGTTGTTTAGGAAGTGGAGGCATAAACAGCGCATCGAATTTGCTCCAAAACAGTGGCTGCACATACAAGGTCTCAAATTGGTAGTAGTCAAATGTCCAGTCAATGGCTCAAAATGCATCATGTATCAGTGTGTGCAGGAATTTTGAGAATGAGAAATTTTGAGTGCAAAAATCAAATATGCAGAATACGAAAGGTGCCTCCTTTTGCTATAGAAGCACAAACGCATCGCAACGGTGCGTTATAAAGTACATTAACCTCGTTCGCGGAGGTTTTATTGGGAGTCACAAAACTGAAAGCACTACTAACAAATTGAAGATCATCTTTGCTGGATCATTATTGTCGTTTCCCTCGATGTGGCCGAGCCGGTGTTGTCGTCGTATTTTGACTTTTTGGACAACACACATTTTGATAGAGCACACCGAGTTCGCGGTTATGTCCTCTCCTCCATTCGCCCTCCTCGCTTACAGGACCAAATATTCGACGAAGAATTTTTCTCTCGAAATGGATCAACATTTGATCTGCCTTCCTTATGCTTATCGTCCATCATCGGCTCTATAAACACGAGCCGGCAGGATCAAAATTTTGTAGAACATACATTTTGACTTCCACGTTAGGAGTCTTGAGCCCATTTCTTTCGACAAACCGAAGAAGCAGCGGTTTCCTATGGTGAGTTTTTGCCGAATTTTCACTAGGTTGTCATTCGTGATTAACTCCGAGGGAAGGTAACGCTTAACGTGACTTTTTGTCCTTTGCAGGGATACACCTCGAAAGTTCTACAAGACATACGATCGCCTTTCTTGAAAATGTGGCAGTTAAACTGATTAAATGCGATTAAATATTTCTCCATCATTAAGATAACAGTCAAATTTCGATAGGACGCTGTTATACATAACTGATATCAATTTGATTGACAATTGAAGTGCTGAGTAGTGAGCCGGACTGCTCAAAAACAGGAAATGTCACGTACACTCCACTACAAGTATTGAGAGCATTACTTTAAGTGGTACGTGCGGAGAAAAATTTCATTTCAAATTTTGGGATTAATCCAGTATGACGTAAAAGAAATTGCTTCCAAAATGCGAATATATTTTATGTGCCATGATTGTTTTGATCTGATTTTTTTTTACAAAAAGAACGAACAATCTATCTCTAAAATTTGCGAAGAAATTAAAAACTATGCCAAGCAAATGGTTGAAACGGTCATGAGTGACAAAACAAAAGCAACACCAACTCTAATGAAGCAAATCACAGAAGCTGAACGCCTCTTGCAACACCTTAGTTAAGAACACGGCAATTACCTCAAGGCGTGGACCATCCTCACGAGCAGGTTTGACCACAAACGAGTAATGGTAACCACGCAGCTGAAGATTTTCTTGGGCAACCATTTATCGGTGGTGAATGGTCCGAAACTCTCAAAAAACTACTAGACGTATCCACAGAGTGTTTAACAACAACAGCACACACTGATTCAGATTCCCTACACACAAAAACAAGGATATCAGACTTCCGCACATCCCAACAAAATTATCAAAATAAAATAGTAAACCCAAATGCACCAGCATTCCACTCTGCACACGGGAACTGACCATCAGCCAGCACTTTCCTTAACAATTTTCACATGCAACACACCAACAAGTCATAGGTTTTACTGGATGCAGCCATTGTGGAAGTAAGCGCGGCAAACGAATAATATTTTAACCTAAGGACACTGATTGGCCCAGGGTCAGAAGAAGTCCAGTTATTATTACTCCCGAACTAGCGTACATTTATTGAAATCCCTTCAGGTAGCTTTATTCAGCATATAAGGGGCATACCCAAGCCTTTGTTTTTAAGACCCTGACTGGGCTTCTTCCAGTTTGCTAACCCGAATTACCACACTCCTGGCACTAGATTCAATTATTAGAGGTGATTCAAGAAGATAGGTTCCTGGCTCGGGTCGCACAAAAAACGCAGGGAAAAGCTACAACCGATGTACAACAGACAATACGAAGTTTCGAAAATTCTGGGAAATCGAAGAAAATCATTTCGGCACATACGTTTCTTGTCCTAGTCCTTGTTTTTTTCAAAATCATAGAAAAATTTAACAAAATTTGTGAAAATTGTGCTGAAGAAATGTCAAAAGACAAACACAATATTGATCTCACGGAAGTATTAATAATATTAAAAGAGTATGAGAATTCAAAAGTAAACACTATTCTCTTATGGCCATCCGAAAAATATAATAAAATAATTGCATAATCCAATGAACGCTTTAAAATCTAAATTAACATGATACGGTTTCAAAAATGTACTATGATAATGGTTGAGGTGGGTGGTTGGGGGTGTGGGGTCGATATCCTGTCACGTCCTCGTTCGTGTTCCCTGGTAACGACTTCAGTTAAGGTGTTACCAGGGAAGTAAATAATAAAATACCGAGTTACATAAAATACTTTCTCCAAAGATATGCGCAGTCTTTCAGTAAATTTTCATGTTAATAGATGAAAAAGTGAAGGAGGGGGTGATCGATGCGCCCGTGACGTGATGCATTGCCTTTGCGAAACTGATCAAACTGGCCTAACCATATCGATGTTTCAAACTAGAAATTAAATTTACATTTCTTGATGTGTTCAAAATAATATTCAATGATATGTTCAAAACTTGTGGGGAAGTATTAAATTAACATTCTATAAGATGTTGGCGATCTGAGTTTGAAAACATACACCTCATTGTGACTTCAAAGAAAAAAGCAAGCAAGCAAGAAATACACTCAACGATTTAAACTACGATGCCGATATGTACATACACACCATATAACATAGATACGTACCGGCTGGAGCCGGTGCCATAGCCAGCATCGGCGCACTACGCAGACTGACAAGCAAACTAAAGAAAAGCAAGGAAGTAAAGTGACACATTGAAGCTTTTCAAAAGCTTTTTTTAGTAGATTTCATTTTCATACATCAATTCTTCCCATAAGCAAGCGATATCGGTAAAGATTTATTTCCTGTGCTAATAGTGAAAGCCGTTCTCAAGTTACAGTGATCATTGGCTTCGAAAACATGTTTTGGAGAAAAATGCGTGCATGCAGGAGCTTACACTGAATCGTCTATTCCACAGCCATATAATGCCCCTTCCTCGCTTTATGGGGGGAATTTGTTTAATTACGTTATATAATTAAACAAAAGTGTTTACAGTCCCACGCACCCACCCTGTCGCTACCTGTCTACTTTTATGCATTAGGTTCGACTCCATTCATCTCTGTATATAAAAATAAATTGTTGAATAGTTTAACTAGGTCTGCCCCCTGAAATTACCCACAGTATTTAACTCCAATAAATAACAATAACCAATTAAAAAGCGTAATTGACAAGACAAGGTCTCATTAGAAACAACAATAAAAAAAAACGGCAACAACACAGAACTATTTTTCCCTGACTCCAGAACAGGTTGGGCAAAATGTTTTACACAATAACTTAACTAAGCCTTACACACATTCATACACAATTACTTAGCACTGAAGACAAAATAAGAAACAGCAAAATACATGGAAGGGCACCAAACTATTTTAGGCTAACGTTTTTCATTTCCAACTGCATTATTCTTGCATGCGTGTTAAGGGCGGCCATTGTTACAGTAACAACTACCACTAAATACAACAGGGAGAACTCGATAAGTAATTTACAAAATGGGCATTCTTATTTAATTTCAATAATCAGCACCCTTTCGCTTAACGCCATAGGCTATCCACAAATTTTTGTTCGAAACGATGCATTCGCAAGACGCCGAACAGACAGTGAGCGCGTAACAATACCTCACGGAATAGTCTTTATCACAAGACCGAAGACCAACGAACAATAATGTCAAACGTTTTTGAACACTCTTGACGGCACGACACGCAAAATAAACAACTTTGATTTAATAGCCGAAGAAAAAAGAAGAAAAATTAGTTAAATCTGTAGACTCTGATACATTTATCCAAACACTAAACCAAGCGGAACTCCCTTACAAAGTAAGTAAACAAGGACAAAACCAAATAAACGTTGTCAACAATCATGCTTCATCTATCCATAATACAAAACGTTGAAGTTATTTCGATGTGACTTTGGAGTTAACCTATTTCGGAGTAAATATCAAATCGAGGAATGACACATTAGTGGAGATTCGGCGAAAACTCACCCTTAGAAATCGCTGCTACTTTGGTTTGTCGAAAAAAATGTGTTCGAAACGCCTAACTCGGAAGACGCTCTACAAAACTTTGATCCTTCCCATTCTGCTATATGGACCCGAGTGCTGACCGATAGCACGAAGGCAGAGCTGATTTTGAACACTCAAGTGTTAAATTCTTCGTTGAAGATTTGGTCCCGTATGCGAGGAAGCGAATGGAGGAGGAGAAACAACCGCGAACTCTTTTAATTCTATACAATCAAAAGACAAACAACTGATATCGATTAAGCGAAACTAACAATTTCGCGAATACAGAGTATTTCAACTTGAGCACGAATTATGGTTGTTTTAAGGAAAATTTATAAAAAGCAAAAAAAGAAAAACGCACGAATCCTAGTGTCATGACACTCCACACAGAATAAAACTATAAGATAGGACAATCCCTATATTAAAGCTGCAAAATAGGAATCTGCATGTGTCTAACGACGTTTATTACAGCGTCCCTTTTCTCTACTATTTCCAAGATTTGCTTGAAAACGATATAGACGACATACCCACTAACCTATCCCAAACCTTGCCTAATATGATACACGTTGAAATATAATATCTACAGTACAGTAGATAAATACAGCGTACGTACGTTCATACAAACAGTGTAAGGAAAATAAATAAATACCTTGCTGAGATTGGCGTTGATGTGATCAGTCCAGGTGAGCTAACCGTTAAAGATGACCCTTGGATTTTTATTGGTGGCTACGTTAGTTGAGGTGCCTTGGCCAGGTTTAATTTGAGGGCAAACAAATACGATAGGATACGATTTCGGTGTGCCAGCATAATATTTATTCATTGAATGGCTCGCAGTCTTTATCCTCAGGAATTTTCGGTCTTGCTTTTCCTATTCCAAGGTTCCTAATTGTTTTCCCGAAGTGTTTTGATGAAGATGGTTTGCTCATTTTTTTTCCGTAGTATGCTGCTCTTGCAGTTATAATTGACAAACCACTTGATTACAGACTACTTCGGCGAGAAAATGATTCAATTTAAAACCGCCTCCAGAGACTGTAAGAAGCATTCCGTTGGCTTAAGACTGTCCGTGTGCAGCCGTGTGAGGCGTATCCTTTTTAAAACCCTTCTTTCCAGTGGGACATGTTCATTATAAGGGCAACAAAGAAGGAAACACAAATGAAAGGAAGCCTAATTGATCATTAATTACTCACAATAAAATTAAGACCACGCTAATATTGCAGTTTATTACTAATTTAAACGTATTAACATTTGTTATCACAAATGTACTGATTTAAAACGCTTATGTTTATTGGCCAATCAAAGTATTGCGTTAATTCATGGAATAAATATGCTAATATTAATTAGTTTAAATTGACCTAATTTAAATTCAATTTTTGTTTTTCTATTTCCAGATCTCTATAATTTTGAAAAAGTGTGAATCGCTGAGAACACCTGAAGATAATTTGCTGCTTGAAAAATATTCCGATTTCGTCAAAAAAATTAAAGCTCGCAGAGAACGGTTTCAACTTTACAAAGAACGGATAATTGAGAAAGAAGATCCTCTTAGTGCGATAGAAGCAAAGGTTGTCGAGTTAGCAAAAGTTATATCACAGGCAAAACATCTCGTGTGTTATACAGGAGCTGGCATCAGTACATCCGCACGAATACCTGACTACAGGGGGAGCAATGGCATATGGACACTGTTACAGAAAGGAAAAGATATTGGAAAACATGATTTATCGCTGGCTAACCCTACATTTACTCATATGGCTTTATTTGAGCTTCATCGGAGAAAGCTATTGCGTCATGTTGTTTCCCAGAATTGTGATGGGCTTCATCTTCGTTCTGGGCTTCCGCCACATTGTTTATCAGAAATTCATGGCAACATGTACATCGAAGTCTGTACATCTTGTAAACCCGAGGCAGTTTATTGGAGACTCTTTGATACAACGGAAAGCACTGCTCGGTTTGCACATAAAACTAAAAGACTATGCTATATTTGCAAGAATCCTTTAATAGACACAATTATTCACTTTGGCGAAAAAGGTAAAGTGAAGTGGCCACTTAATTGGAATGGAGCTTGGTATAATGCAGAAAAGGCTGATGTTATCCTTTGTTTGGGTTCCAGTCTTAAGGTCTTAAAAAAATACACCCGACTTTGGCAGATGAATCGTACGTGCAAAGATAGAGCTAGAATTTATGTTGTTAACCTTCAGTGGACTCCGAAAGACAGTAAATCAACATTAAAAATAAATGCTAAATGTGACGTAGTTATGAAATTATTAATGAATTGCTTAAATATTGACGTGCCGTCGTATAAAAAGAAACATGACCCCATATTTGCGCATGCTACTACGTTACTGCGAGAAGAGCTACATACCATGTCTCAGCCGGAACTAATGGTTGCAACCGAACTCATAAAAGGTGATTTAGATAAAAGTATGGAAACAATCAAAAACCGGGGGGCTCTAAACCAAAACAATATTTTGATTAAAAGCGGTCCCTTTATGAGAACACCATTAAGGCAACAACCTTATATTCGAACAAATCGAGCAGGTGATGCAGTGTTCCACACGGAACAGGTGAAAAGGAAGGTTAACTTAGAGGCAAACCAAGAAAGTAATAAAATATTTAAGACTAGCTTTGACATTTTACCAAACGGTCAAAATATTTTTTCTGACATTATCGTGAACGAATTCAAGGAACGGGACCGAAATGAACTACCGTTATGGTTTGACGTTAGCTATGCTTATTCCGGGCTTCATAGTATTGTTCGACCACCACCTCCTGGGATAAACATATGGACGTGCCAAATAATGCATATATTTCAAATGAATCGCACTGCTGCTGAATGCGAATTTTGTTTTGACAACTACGCAGAATTTAATTGCCAGTTTTATAAAAAGTTGTCGTATGAAGAAAAGCAAAATACATTTTCAAAAAAATCTTTATTTTGTGAATGCTGCGACAATAATCAAAGCACAGATTCTCAATGTAATTCGCAAATTTTATGTAGTAAGAACTATTTAGGGATTCAAGCTGGATGGTACGGTAAAGGTTTTAAAAAGAATCAAAATAAACGACGGAAAAATTGACCAATTTCAAGTTTTTTATTTGTTAACAGAAATCAAGTTTGTATATTTTATTTAAACTTCAATAACGATGTTTGCTCAAACTACTGCAGGGATCCGGATGCGCGAGACAATTCTCAAACAATTTTCAATGTTAAACAAAAACAATGTTTTCGCGTTAGTTTTCTTTTTCTGTGGAATGTATCAATCAAATATATATCCAGAATTAAGAAATCGTGACTTTTACGTATAGATATCAACTCGCAATGCACATAAAGGAATTATTTTTCTTTCTCCTTTCTCTCAGTTGGATGTGATTAAATTTTATCTATTTTCTGATTCGAATTTAAGTCATTATCTCGAGGGAAAAAAAATTTTAATTTTGGGACTACTATTTACTATTTACTTTTGGAGTTTCGAACATTATTATTTTGTTTGGATATTCGGTAAGAACATTAAAAAAACTATGCGCGTGCATTTGTGCATGCGTGTCGTACTTTTCAGAAAAATGGGATTGGATCTATAGTTTGTTCTGAACATACACGGGTTTAAATCAGTCACCATGCTCAGCGGACGACGCACCTAACACTGATCCACGGACACCCAAATTAATGAATACGGATATACAAGGTGTGAATAAACTGAAGCAACTTTTAGTATTCTATCTGTCTTTCTACTTTGCATGAGAACAAAAATTTATCTGAAAAATGTATAACTTAAAATTTATAAACATAGAGACACTTAATATTCTTTCTTAAAATACAGTACTTTTTACTAATTTTAAAGTAAGTTATTATATGAAATTCAACGAAAACAAAATAATCCTTTTATTCGAAAAAACTAAAGCAACTTAACAATTACCGTAAATTAGAAATAGATGGTGACTATATAAATAAATATTTTGTTGGATATCCGTTATTTTGAAGAACTGCTTGACATCGGCGGGGCATGGATTCAATTAAATTGTTTACTGTATCCAATAGGACGTTCCACCATTCTTCGTTTATAGGTGCAAAAATAGAGGCCTCGGATGACTGATTTTGAGTTCGAATTTTTCGATCTACAATTTCACATAAATTTTCTATGAGATTGAGATAGTTTCGTTTGCAACAACGTTTCTTCTCAGTACTTTCTATTTACCCTAATAGTGTTAAGGAAAACACTTATAAAGTGACATTTTGATTCGAAGATTGATGACCTATGGCCCAAGTGGGCTGAAGGGAAACTCATTTAGCGAACAAAAAGTCCAGGCGCTTACGTTGCCCAGCAATAAGAAAATGAAAACAAAACTCAATAATTACAGTTTTTGACCTAGCAATTTCCTTTGACTCTTAGCTCTAAAGTTTCGATTTTTTTTCTTATTTCTCGTGAAAAACCGTTTTCTCTTTATTCGGTATTCTGCATTTAAAAAGTGAATGATTACATAAGCACGGCTTACGACAGCTTCTCACAACTTTGTGACGTTGGTTGTTGATACTTGCCAAAACCCTAAATACGCGTAAACAACTGAACTAGTAAAAAGGCCATGCGCCCTGCCTCAAAACCGTTTCAGAATAAGTTACGATTACAGAATTAAAATACCATGAGACGACACCATGGCACAGACCTCCAAGGCTGTTTTGGAATCTAGATCTGTTTCCTCTTCAAGCAAAATATCGATCTCATTCCTTCACCTCACCCCAATTCACGATGTATGAATTTTCCAAGACAACAACGCGCTCTTCTTCTACTGAAGACTTTAACCTGATCGCATTTTGTTCGGCATCCCCCCCCCCCTTTTTCCAATACGACAAAAATAAAAAGTACATAATAATTGCAATAATCAAACCGCACAGCTCATAAATTTATTTTCTTCTCCCATTTACAAAAATTCACAATCTCTTATAAATTCAAATCAATATTATGCGAATTATATTGAAGCAGGCACTGTAGATTACAACTTCTCGTATTTATATTTCTTTCCGGATCCCCAACCCTGCTGCCAAGTTGGTGAGTCATCCATATACCCCTAGGTATTCCAGAGAATCATCGACCAGATAACAGGATTTCTCTTTTACCACCATCCACATCAATTTAATCCTAACGCTACCTCCAACGCAACGCACCCAATTTGGCCATGCCTTTTTCTACCAAAAACTTTGCGGAGATCAAATGGCCAAATGCAGACCTTAACATTCTTCAATTGAACATTAATGGTTACTTCAGCAACCTTAACGAACTCCAATCCCTTATTTATGAGTTAACCTCGTCAATAGTAACGCTACAGAAAACTCATCTTTCTCATAACCAAAGCAAGGCGCAGGGATTAAGAATGGAAGAATTAATAGATGAACGAAATATAACGTAGTGGTTTGAGAAATCCACTTGCATTTGGTTTCAATTACATTTTGGGTGGTGCCCGAAATGGTACGAAGGATTTGGTATCGACTTATTTATCTTTCGCTTAATGCGCAGGATGTTATTCGACATAAGTTTGATATATGTACTTTGAAAGTTTGCAAGATTTAGCTAAACATCCTGCCGTCAGGGGAACGCCTTCACAGCAGAGTCATCTACTCATATATCTTCACAGACCACTATGTTTCACAACACGAACCAAGAACTATAGACGGTACAGCAACCACTACAACAACGTGATCCATCATTGGGCCAATTCAGCGATTGCGCCACATATTTTATCCCAATGGCAAATGGTGACGACTGGGAAATGAACTTTAACCCTTTTGATCCGGGTGGGACATATGTGTCCCAAACAAAGTATTGACAAAGAAATATACACTGTTAATGGGACTTTGAGGTCCAATCCAATTAATAAAGGTAAAATATTGTGTATTCGTCATTTGGGTGACGCAGTTTTAGTAATTTGTGGAAAATTTTGCTAAATTATTGGAAAAGGTGTGTGGAAATACAAAAAAACATATCTTTAGTACTTAGAATATTGTGAAATAATTTAGAAAGTGGTAAGTACTTTTTTATTTAGTAGTTACATGTTTTACGTGTTTTAGTTGTTCGGGACATATATGTCCCGTCTGTATTCTTTGTTGGGATCTATGTGTCCCATTTAGGTTTCTTTGCACATTTTACTCTTGCTACTTCCTGGGTTATAATAACAATATGACGCAGCCAATACACCCAAATCAAATAGCTGACATATTGGAAGATGAAACGGATTATGAGAATTTTGCCTGAGGAAGAATAAGAACCGACCAACGTTGACATTGGCCCTGTTCCAGCACGCCTTTGCTTAACTGGTGTACTGCCCCGCTACGGGGAAATTTCACTGTAACGCATTTTTGAGCAACAGAAAATATGACGTCACGTTTAACAGCAAATCAAATGGGATTTGACAGCTTTCCTTGCGTAGCGAAGAAATCTTTGCTTAATTTCCCTTAAATTTCTCCATAACGCCTCGCTACCTTTCGCTACGGGAATAACTGTCAACTCAGTACAATTTTCGCGTAGCTGATCTGTGCTATGGCGTGCTGGAACGGGGCCACTGACACTTCAGCCTCAGAGAATTTGACGGAAGATGAGTAAAATATTTCAGCTCAATAAACCCCACAAGATGAGACAATTGAAGACGAAAATTAAGAAGGGGAGCATGTAGAAGGTGTCAATATGCGTGCAGGTACAGAAACAATTTGGTCTTCAACTGAGGAATATTTGGAAATAAGGAAAACATGTAAGTACGCTTCGAGAACCGATCTTAAGCACAATAGACGTGTTTTTTTGTAAACGTATATAAACGATAGGAAAAAAAACGCTATTAGCATCTATCGGCGTTTGGATTATATGCTCCCAAAGTTGGCATCATTGTCACAAGCAGTTGAGGTTTCACTGAGAAAAAGAACTTATCAAGCGTCATATAAAATTAACAAACTCTAAACAAATATAAAATGGCAGATAATCAATATGGATATTTCTAATTACCGAACAGGAAATCGGTCTTGGAACTTTGGGTGAACGAGTTGTTAACCAATTAGCAAGAGCCATACTAAACTCTGACGTCACGCTTTGCTTGGATAGATTTGTTTCAAGCATCAATTTGCTGGAAAAGCTTGGATTTCTTGCCTTTGGAACAGTTATGGCAAACCGAAAAAAACTTAAAAAGGGTGAATATGTTTTCAAATCCAGCGATTCTGGAATTGTTTGGAATGGCATGACAAAAAAGAGGTAATGATCGTTAGTAACTGCCACAAACCAACTGCAACGAGGTAATGGGATGAGTTGACCGTGCAGACCAAATGTCAGAGTTATAAGAGCTTGGTGGTAGATGATATTCTACCGTCTCCTTAATATTTATGTCGCTTGTAAAGATTTATTGTCTTTCTTGTAAACATCGGGGAAAATTTAATTGAATGAGAAAAACTCTGATCGGAACATATATTTCGTTCGTGGTATCCGAATCGTGAGGGAAATAAAGACGCGTACTGGCGCATCTAACTGACGTAGAATGTCTATGTAATGCCAAATGATTAAATGATAAATAATAATAAAGATATGAAAGAAACATGGACAGCGGCGTAGCATTATTCTTATAAATGAAATTTTGCCATACCTTCTTTGCCTTCACCAATATCCATTGTTATTTTGCTTATTTTTTTTCCTTTGTGGAAAAAAATCCGTTATCATTTCCTTGTCGGAGAAAATAGTAAAGGATAGATGAATTAAAGAATGGTGTACATCGCATGACTTCCAGACGCATTGTTGCGATACATCGCATTAAATCGGTATGCGAATTTCGTAAGGCGTGCTTCAGTTTGTTCGGAGGATTATCTGATTTATCAATCAATTCCTCTCCGAACGGATACGATACTAGGGCCTATTACGTTAAACTTGAGCTCCAAGAATAGTTTTTGTCAATGTCATTGATAACTTTATTGGAGTTAAAAACTGGGTGCAATAATTAACACGTGATTGAATTACTGAATTTCAAAATTGTTATCATTGAAGTGAACACCCTTAGATACAAATTAATTGTTTGGATTACGGAAAAATCGGTAACCTACATCCATCACCGTACTGCAATCGCTTGGATTGAGTTACTTGCCTTTGACATATAATGGCGAGCAAAAATGAGGACATGTTTCAAAAATTTTAATCAATGGCTCCAATTTCGTATTATATCTTATATATGCATCTTTATACATTTATCATTGTAAAAGAATTGTTTAATATCGTCCAATGATTCTGACACTTCATCGAATTTAATATTTGCATATGTTATGAAGGGCACATGAAACAATATAAATTTTGGTAGATTTCCAAGGTCTCTCAAAAATATCTCGATTAGCTGCATACTTTCAGTTAAAATTGAGTCACGAGGCTGTGCAAATTTCTAGGGAGGCAGAGAAATGGTCCTATTCTGAAACCTGCATTTTCATGAAGCCATTTTCACACTACACACGCAACGGTATGTCGCACCAATAGCTTATTAATATTACCGTATGTTTTCGATGTAGTCTTTCTATATTATTTTAATTTCCAATATTGCCTGTCTTGCACTTTAGTATTTTTCATGTTCAATACATTTTTACTAGTTCTTTTCTCCAATAAAGAATCATTGTTCTTATGGATGTGTTTTTTATTATTTTATTGAACCAGGATAGATCACCCCCCACCAGAGGTAAGGGATCCTATCTCCAACTTATCTCCGCTAGTAGTCTAAGCTCAAGGGCTTGGGTCTTCAAACTATATACTATATGTTAAGGTTTATGTGCCTTTGTCTATAGGCAGTACAACCGAGTACTGTCCTAAAACAGCGGTCGTAAATCTGTAAAAATAGGTTGGAGTTCTGAAGGGATAGGTACATGAACCTTCCGAACACCCCCTTTTTCGGTCATCCTGCAGCATAATCCACTGCGCGCATAATTACAATTGCGATGTGTTTACCGTCACGCCAACAATATAATCCAATCATACGCGGTCCACGATCAGGAACCCGACCAAGACTATTTAAGATACCTTAACAATGTCACCCATACTACCCTTTCTTCTATAGAAATTACACCTGAACTGTTAATAGAAAAAATCTGTAAACTCAAAGATGATTACTCCCCTGGTCCGGACGGTTTGTCTGCCGTAGTGCTCAAAAAATGCACCAGCTCCCTGGTTCAACCCCTAATGGCACTCTTCAATTTCGCAAGGAGTTTTTCCCAAACTCTGGAAAAACTCGTACATCATCCCGACTCATAAAAAAGGTCCAAAAAAATATGTTTTGAACTATCGACCCTTTGCCAAACTTTCGAGTATTCCGAAGCTTTTCATGGATTTTTAAAGGGGGGGTCGACAACCACCACCTTAACTGAATTTGTTTCCCGAACCCTTTGTGCCTTAGAAGAAGGAAAAGAAGTCGATGTTGTAGCAACTGATTTCAGCAAGGCATTTGATTAAATCTCGCATAAAATAATCATTCTCAAGCTTAATGCTCTTGGGTTCTCTGCGGGCTTTATCGCATGGATTAGATTCTATCTTGAAAATCGGCAATATGTTGTCCTCTTTAGATCCTCTAAATCTGATCCTTTTCAGCAAACTCAGGTGTGGCCCAAGGTAGTCATATTGGCCCGAAGCTCTTCATCATTAAAATCAACGATGTCGACCTCATCGTCTATGACTCGCATATATCCATTTATGCCGACGACATAAAGATATACATGCCTATATCATCCCAATATCAATTGCCCTGCTCTGCTTCGATTGATCTCCATACACACCAATCCCCGAAACCTTAGATCTGTCTCAGTTTACCGTCCAAACCCTCACCGCACCAACTATGGCTCCCATGAACCAGTGTCCAGAATGATGCGGAAAGCCAATGCCGCGCAAAAAATATTTGATTTCCACCTCAGCAAACTCTCCCTCAAAAATGCCCTTTCCAACCAGTCACCCCCCTCACCAAATAACTAATTATTTTAAGTTTAGTTTGTAAGTTCAATGTTGCTTGTACTAAGTAAAGTCCGGGGCTATTCCCCCGGGCCACAAGTAAAATAAAATAAAAAATTAAAACAACTGCCTGTCGATAAACTTCGAACTTCTGCTTAAGTACAATCGTTTTGTCTTTACATATGCGTTTTTGAACGCTTTCAGTTCGCAGAATATGTGCAGTCAAGATGAAGTATGATTATGTACAATTTTCATATAAACACCGTTCATTAACGTCAAAGAAACATGTCCGATGAAAGAAAGATTTCGTTGAGCTTAATTTTTGATTTGCTATCAGAGAAAGAAAAGTGTTATTCGAGAATAAGAAAGAAGAATTATTTAATAAGGAGAAAGATTTATTGCATGAAGAAACGTCGTTTATTGCCGAGAAATCTTTTCTTTATGAAGTTGATTTCCGAGTATTCTGATGATGTATTCCATAGTTATTTTAGAATGTCAAGATCCTCTTTCAATGTAAGTTGTTTCCTACTCGTTATACAGACAAAAAGATTCACAAAGTTTATTTATAGTTTGTTGAAAATGAGTTTAAAGGATTGTGGACGATTAAAAAAACTGGTCGACCAAAAGCAGCGTTGTTTTAGGGAATTAGCCAATCTTTTTAGTGTTGCCAAAGGAGCTGCATTTAATTATTTTCTGCAAATAAGCTTTTATTTGCACTAAGAAAATAATTTATTAAAAGGCCTTCAAACAATTGCGAACGAAAAAAAGTCGTGGAAGATTTTCAGAACTTGCGAAGAAATCCAATTCCTTTCGAACTGGGATGCGTGGATGGAAGTCACGTTCCCATCCTTCCTCCTTCAAACGATAAAGTTAGCTACTACAATAGAAAAGGAATAACTTCCAGTAATCTTCAGGTAAGAATGTGTGATTAAATAAAAAGATTTTTTAATAAATCTTATAATTCATAGGTAATTTGTGATAGCAACCAAAAATTTCTGGATGTATTCTTCGGTTTTCCTGGTAGCTGTCATGATGCCAATATTCGGCAAAGCAGTCTTTTTTTTCAACTCATTTATTTTTCACAATTAACACTATAAAATTTTAAAATACAAATGAGAAATACTTAATTCGCTAACTATTAAAATACTGTGTAAGACCGATGATCGGTTAGCAACACATAAAAATTATAAATTAAGCCTTATGTATATGTTATCAGTATTAAATTTATAATTTTTTTTTTTTATTTAGGAGTTAAAAAAAACTTTCTCCTTTTATTGTTATTTTTCTTACAAAAAAACTAACCTAATTTAACCTAACTAAACCTAATTTAAACTAGCTTAATTTAACTAAACCTAAGCGTTAGCTTCAACCCAGTCAAGCCACCAATATTTTCCTCTGTTTAATCTATTAATATTACTTAAATCTCTTTCAGGCACGCTCATGCAGTACCTCCAGTCAGCAGATCCTTCCCCCGGGTGCATTGGCACACCGTGAACCCTTTTGTCTGTTGCTCTTCTAGCAGCATGGTATATAATAGGAACATTGTTCGAGTCCGATAAGTAGCCAAGTGCATCCAGATACAGGTATGCTTCAGGTGGTAAATGTCCGTTTTCTAATGAATTTCTAAAATATCCCGGGTTAGGATAAAACAAACCCGATATGAGCTCATTCTCAGTAACATTCGCCGACCGCGCAAAATGATTCCTCACCTGAAGATGGTCGAACTTAGTTTGGAGATCGTTCTGTATGTTTGTTATTTTAGAGCCTTGAGCATAAAGGATGACATCGTCGGCAAATGCTTTTGAGTTATCCAAGTCCCTAATCATTTCAGAAACGTAAATGTTAAAGAGTATTGGTGCCGATTGCAACAGACCTTCAGTGACATCAAAAACCATAGTCGTCATATACTCTCCATTTGTTACCACAAATTTCTTCCCTTGAATCATTTATATAACGATCTTTATTAGGTAACAGGGAAACTCATATCTGATTAATTTATAAATAAGCCCGTCAATCCAGACCGTGTCGAAGGCTTTCTCGATGTCCACCAGACAGGCACTTGTACTGCTTTTGGCGTGTTCCAATTGATATCGGAAACCAGTTTTGTAACTGCGTGAACTGCCGAATGGTTTCATTTGAATCCAAATTGATTCCGCGGTATGATCTCCTTTTTTTCGCACTCGGACAAGATAGACTTGCTTATAACTACCTCAAAAACCTTCCCAATATTAGGCAGGACACTTATTGGCCTATAATTTGAAGGATCTTTCTTTTTTTTACTATTGGAAATACCTTCGAAGTTTTCCAACAGCTTGGGAAGTAGCAGTTATTTAGCAAGATGTTAAATATTACGCAGTATTGCCTTATGATTTCGATCGGGATATGTTTAAGCACGATATTAGGAATGCCATCTAAACCGGAAGTCTTTTTGTTATTCAGAGTCCTGAATATGTAAGTAATTTCGTCGAATGTTGTATAATAGTTGCTTGCCTGCTCTGATGTAAGTTCATCGGCTTTTACTCTCTCAGAAATTTGTATGTGAGTGCCTGAGTCGCTACTTTGGTTGCTAAACCTTAGCAGCTCTTCAGCCACCTCAACAGATTTGGGACTAGGATGTTGTGTCGCATGAACTGACTCAAAATGAGAGTCAATAAGATTAACTTTATTCGCCCTCCATCGATCACATAATGGTTATCGGTTTTTGGACAATGATTGCGATCAATCCCTGCGCGAGTGAGGAGACGATCAGAAACGATTGTGACTTTCAGGCTCGGAATTTTGACAACACTACGAGGCTTGAAAATCTGTTTAATCTGAGGATACATATTCCTCGAAGATTTTCTCACCTTTTCGGCTCTATGCCTCCAATAGTCATTGAAAGAATTCCGAAACTGTTGTTTCAACAGTGATCGCACATTCCTGAGGAGGGATTTTAATCTTATCAGCTCCATGTTGGTCGAGTTGTCCTGAAATTGTCGGCGTATCCGATTTATCTGAGAAAGAAGAAAGCTTTTGTGTGTCTGTAATGTCCGTATGTCTCGGTTGAGATAACATTCAATGCTATTTTTGTTCTTGATTCTCAGGACTGACGACTCCATTGCTTCCAGTGTCACGGTATTAAGTTTCTCAATATAAGAGTCACACTCATCGTTCGTGAGGTTCCTGTCATTAGGAACTTTGGAAGATGAGCGTTGACTTATATATTTTCTCGTGGCACACAGAGAGAACTTACTCCAGTCAGTGTTCCTAAAATTGAATTTAGGAAACTCGTTCTGCGTTGAAAAAGTAAACCTGGAGTCGTCAATAAAGGATGTTTCGATGACAATGGCGTTATGGTCGCTATCATATGGCAATAGCGGTATTTTAGTATCGCGTATTGTTTTGATATGCAACCGCGCGTCTGCGATGCACAGATCCAGATATGAGTTTCCTGATGGAAAACTTGGTGTGATTGGGCTGTACAATTTAAGTTTATATTCTATTTGGTTTTCGTCTATAAATCGTCGCAACTACTTACCTTCTTGTGCCTTACCGAGGTAACGGATTTCTATCTCCTATGGAAAGAAACTTTAACTTTATTCACAGTTCCACCAGGATCTGCATTGAACAGGCGTTTGGCAGATTAAAACAAAAATTTAGATTTCTTAAATATGTAGATATAAAAATCTACAGTACTTGAAATACTATACATTGCGTGCATCGTCTTACACAAAATAATTATAGAGAAAGATGGGCTAGAAAACAATAAAGCTGAAACATTAAACTCAGAAGATAATGAGCAGAATCAACAGGATGCGTTAAATGAAAACAGTTCTACAGATTAAGCAAAACAAAAGAGAAATGAAATTGCTATGCTGTTTTGTTCATAAACTGTTTACCTTTGTAAATAAAATAATAAAATCAGACGTACATATTTTATTCTTTTCAAAAAACTTTATTAAAAAAAAAACGATAGCTTACAAAAATTCATTAAGTACTTACATCACATATTACAGTAAGGTACGCATACATATTGGTATTCAAAATGCTCACAAGGTTTTATATTAGGATATATTGCCCAAAGAATTTTGAAGACTTTTGATAAGCTCCAGTCTATTCCGCTCAATTTGTATTTTCTCCCTTTCAATGGCAAGAAGCTCTTTATGTCCCAAATCATCTTTCCCCGACTCCTTTTTTAATAAACTCGAGAACTTCATCATCCTTTCCGATCCGTTTTCTTTTTTTGGTTGGAGTTTCGGAAACGTTCCCATCTTCAGCACTTTCACTTTTTCCGGTCTCAAATGATTGGCTTGAACACAGGAAACTTGGAGGAGGCGCTATGCTGTGCCTCCCACCGTAGCTTCTGTCAAATATCTCAAAATATTCCCATGTTGTCGCATCGCGCCCGATTATTTATTCCGTTTTTCGATTCTTTTAAATGTCGTCACTAAGTTTTCAATTTTTTTTTTTATATCGGTTGCCTCGGACTCAAAAAATGGGACAACATTTATTATGCCTGCCAAAACAGTCCTCTACAGAAAATTTTTCTTCTTTTCTTCCAGCATTGAAATCAGTCTCCATTTTCAGTTGCTATAAGAAGATTTATGTGACTGTTCTTCCAAACTGGACTTTCCGATTCGTTTTCCCTTTAAAACCAACAAGCAATCTATTTCGCATAAAAACATTTATGAGATATTTGTTATACCTACATTGTTAAAATAATTGTGTGAATACAAATTTTCCTGCAGTCAGAATAATTTGCCAAACCTTACTGCAAGACTTCGACGGTAGACTGACGTTTATGAACAAGAGGTAATGTAGTTCGCCTAGTTCAGTTCGACCGAAAATCTGCCTTTACGAACGCGGAAAATGCAGATCTTTGTTAGTACGACGTTTATTAAAACACCCACGATCTTTCCCAACTGACGTTTGGCAACTTCCGTCAGACAAAAATCGGAGCGTTGCTGCAAGTTTCTGAATGCACTTCCGGCAAAAGGTCAACATTTCTTCTTCACGCCCTAAAGCTGTTTATAAAACTACACAGAATCATTATATAAAATATTTTTCAAAATACTTTTAGTATTAGAGCAAACTGCGTTCATTGCCAAATAAAATCTTTCAATGCAAAACCCAGAGAATATATAAATTACAGAACACCTAACAACACTTTCAGTGAAATCGAAATTCGATCTCATTTCACTCACACGTGAAACGACGGTAGGTGCGAGAGCCCAATGTAGAATTTTTAGAGATATTTTATGTGTATTAAAATGTCCCTTATGAAAACATTGTGTTTGTAGGTAGATGAAATATATTTATTACAGGACGTACATCAATATCGCGTAATTGAAGAAATCTTTTTATTTTTACTTTGAATCATTTATTTCAGCATTTCCGCGACTCTTAACTTAGCCGAGCGGCTTCGTGTGTTTAAAACAATTTCGTCTTCTTTAGATGTAACAACACTTTTGTGCAATTGCTTCCAATTTGTGGAAAGGAGTGAGTCCAAAATGTTTTCTTCGCACATGAAATCATGGCCACTATACTTGAGTGGAACCGAATTTGGTAACCCTTCAATAACGTTTCCACTTATATGTCTTTTAATAATTATATCTTCAAGTGAGTGAAAGGATATTGCAACTAGCCGCCCACCTTTTTTTAGGAAATGTTCAGCAAGCATCATGCCGTAATTGATTTCATTCAATTCATTATTAACAAAAATTCGAATCGCTTGAAATGTTTTTGTTGCTAGACGTGAGTGCTGCCGGTTTTCAGATGTACACACTGACGATATACAGGTTGAAACTAAATCTGCAAGTTGTTTAGTGGTTTCAATTTTGCAAAACATGGTGCGGGAGTCAACAATGGCTTTTGCGATCTTCATTGCTGACTTTTCTTCTCCATATACTTTAAGGACTTTTGCCAAATCAGGTTCGGAAATATTGGCCAAAATATCTGCAGCTGACACAACTCCTTCTCCCATTCGCATGTCCAGAACGCCATTTTTTGAGAATGAGAACCCGCGGTCCGCCACGTCTATTTGCATGGAGGAACAGCCCAAATCGAAAATAAATCCATCAATTGATTTTTGACTTACATCATGTTTCTTCAAAAGACTAGGAAGATCAGAGAACTTTCCAAGCATTGGTATAATTTGTCCGGGATAGTCTTTAGACAAACGTTTTGCGTATTCAAAAGCTATTGGATCGCGATCTAAGGCGTAGATTTTTGCGGAAGATCTTTTTAAAATTTCTTTACAATGACCACCAGCACCAAACGTCATATCAATAAATGTTTTATCTGAACCTAAATTAAGGAAGTCAACGGCTTCCTCAAATAAAACAGGCACATGAGGGCTTTTACAATATTTCCGTGCATTCGAACGATGTAATGAGTACTTGAAAATATTAAAAAATCTCCTATAACCCAAATTGTTGTGGAACATTTTATTTTTTTTTTCGCTATTCGCAATTAATGGTTTTTATTTGAGTTGTTTAAGTATTGTAAAAATTGTGACGATGAAACTCGACTACACTCTTCAGCTGAAAGACCTGTAGCGGTCGATGAGTTTAAACGTTTATAATCAGAATAATATATATTCTTAGATATTCTTTTCAAAGACTCTATTTGTTTAGATAAATGGGTAGTATTGCTAGCCGTTGCTATTGTAGTTGGATTGCAATGAGATACAAAGTCCCTTCGAATGCGTTCGCCTAAATCTCTGAAAATAAAAAAATAGAAATTTTTTTGTAATACTCAATGGAATGCTATATAAATATTATAAACAAAATAAAGAATCAACATAAAATTTGGCACAGAAACTCTGAATAAATATAATACTATTAATTAAACATTAAAATCGATTCAAATAATTTTTTTTCCTTGTGACTAAAATAAAAAAAGAAAGAAAAAGATGTTGGCATCAGCTTAATAACCTAACTTTTTATATTTTATTATTGACTTATCCCAAGTGTGAGCATCAGAGATTAAACACATGTATTGATTTCAGTATTCTCTAGCGCTTCAAACAAAAACCAGTTTCCGAACGAGGACTTCAAACATTTTTGAAAACCATAATGGATTTCGAGTGACTGTTAGAAAGTTTGCTGAGTGTGAAGCATGCAATTTTACTCGACGAAAATAGGACTCAAGATAAATGAAGGCCAAGAACAAATTTCATGCTCTTTGCGAACGGCACCAGCGTTGACGAATAAAACGAAAGAAAATGTAGACATATTTACTTAATTTTAAGATTAACTTTCAATTGAATAAATCAACCAAAATATTTTTAAAATTGTTTTTTGCTTCCTCGTTTGATAGCAAACCTTAGGAAAGAAAACATCCGTGCCACAACATTCGGGATAATTCATTCTCACAACATTCTCACTTTACTAATCCAGCACACAACTCATCTTCTTTTTTAACTTCCCATCAGGAAGTTCTTGTAATCGGTCCGATTTTCGAAATTCAAAATTTTTACATTTCTCCACGATTGGCGGTCCCAGTAGTCGGATTCCATGATTTTTAGAAAGATGTCTGTGTGTGTGTGTACGTACGTACGTTTGTGCGGAATCTTTCGTACAGCCTAACTCGAGAACAAATCAAGCTATCGAGGCCAAATTGGTTTGGTTCATTCGAAGCGTGTGTGCATAAAGATCACCTGAAAAGCTTTTGGTTAAATTTCACAGGGTGGTTTGAATTTTATGACGAAAAAACTGTCAAAAAAAGGGACATTTTCACTTCTTCAATTAAAATCAATTTAGTTTTCCAATAAAAAAAGTTCAAAATTAAGTAAATTTATAGTTTACAGCTACCTTATCAGATAAAAAATATTCATAAATATATACACTGCCGTTCATAAGTTTTCGGACAAATTCATATAATTTTTTTTTTTCAATTTTAATGCTAAAAGTATTATGTTTATTTAGCCAATTGACTAAACTAAGTAAGTTACTAACTATAGAGACTACCAAAAAGACTAAAACAGTATTTGGTTGTTCCGGATATGTGAATCCTGTAAGTCTTCTCCATTTTTCAAGACTCAGAGTGACGTCTGCAACACTGACACATGAAAACATCCTTAGAAAATTATGGAGCCACCAGTTTCTTTGTTCAAAACCTGCTCGGTTGTAGCTTGACGTTTTTTTATCGTTATAATATATTAGCAAAAAGAAGCTCATGGCGCAACTTACATGAGGCAATCGATGTCAAAGAAAAAGCATCGAGAGAAAGCTAATTGACAAAGTGAAAACACATGGCTGAAACTACATTACTCATATATTGCAAGGAGGATCATAACATCCGATTAAGTTTGCTTACCACTGCTGTGGTTTCTTAATATGAACGCAATCCTAGAGGTCTTTCCATAAATTGGCACATGGATAGAATATCTCTCGAAACCGGCTTGGAAACACAACCATAAAAATCTGCAAAGAAAACTGGACTCAATGTGATCCTCATAAAGCCATATATTAACCAAAAGAAAAGGATCCTATGCTGAGCAGTTCCCAGCTCGGAAGGAAGAGGCGGTCGAAGTCTCGGGACTGAAATTATGTACTTTTGACCCCTTTCAAAATGGATTGGCCTTTATATTCCAAGCACAGTCACCGACTAACACTCGTCGAGACAACATCGTTTCTCTGCTTGCGTTCTCCGGCACTTTTCCCAATAGAGTCCCGTTATCTCGATTGATAACAATAATACTTTTTTTCTCCGTGCCATTTCTCTGTTACAAAAAAAAAAAAAAAAAAACAAGAAACAAGTGTACAGTGAAAACCATCCCATGGCCTCTGGGCCACGTGTTTCTCCGGGCAACCGGTTTAGCGGGCTCGATATAGACTCGCTAGCCGAACCCAAACAAAATAAAAGAAAAAACCAAACTACGTCCCAATTAATAACAATGACTCCATAAACAATCTGCTACCAACGCATTCAGTGTCCAATAACCCAAAATTTGTTATTATCTCCTCATCGAATGAAGAAAAACCACTCTCATCCTTTAGCGTCTTTCTACTCAAAAAAGCAATCGACAATGTAAGTACTGGCTATGACAATATTACCCAATTACGCGATGGGAACCTTCTGGTTCTGGCCAAATCACAAAAAATTGCTGACCTATTCCTTAAGCAAAAAACACTATCCAACATCTGCCCTATCTCGGTATCACTACACACAAATTTAAACTCGTCAAAAGGTACAGTCTACGCACCCTGCCTTATTAACGTGCCCGAAACCGAAATCATTCAGGAGATGAAACCACAAGGTGTGACTGATGCATTTAAATTTAAAAAGACCGTAGAAGGCAACCAACGCGCCACCGGCCTCGCCCTGCTTACTTTCGATCTCTTCCGTCCTCCAACTTCGGTTAATATTGGTTGGTATAATGCAAGAGTCAGGGAATACTTCCCCAACCCTATGCGTTGCCAGAACTGCCAATTGCTGGGACACACTACTAAAAGATGTAAAAAGAACCCCACTTGCGGATCTTGCAACCTTCCACCACATAATCCCGAACAATGTACACGTGTTTCATGTGCCAACTGCCAAGAAAACCATCCGTCCTCGTCCAGAATCTGCAAACGCTACCTTCAAGCAAAGGAAGTGTTAAAAATCAAAACCATTAAAAAGTGTAGTATGGCAGAAGCCAAACAAATATTTCGGGACCAAAACCCGGCCCCCATCCTTTCCAAGACCTTTTCTACAGTTGCAAAAAGTGCATTTCAAGGTGAATTGCCTGCTTCTTCTTTAAATAACGGTGGAATCCAAAACAAACCTACCACAACAAACACCCCCCATACATCTAAACTCACCCCGGGTCCCGCAGCCACACCAACAAGTAACTCTCTGGCCAAACCTAACCCAGTCAACGCGTCTCCTACAATCGCTCACAAAGATAACCCGTCTTCTAAAATTCCCCTCAATACTCCCATTAACACCATAAACCAACCCACTGTACTTAACTTTCAATTTCCCTCAACTAACTCAAACCTAATCAATACCCAACACTTTTCAACCCACCCCGACATGTCTCAAACGCAAATCTGTCTAGAAACACAACAATCGAATTATGGCACAAATAAACACAACCCAACCAACCCACCAAATACAACATTTGACAACACTACTAAATCAATTGAATCGCCTATATCTAAAATAACACAAACCCTTATCAAAAATAACCAATACTTTTTAAATCCGACCAACTCAATCCAAGATGATGATATACAATAATAACTCCCTAACACAGTCCGACTCTGCTGCTCAGTGGCTGAATCGCTTGAACCCCTTACCAGGTTCGCGCGATGCAACAACTGTGCCGCGGTGTCAATACAATCATCCACAAAACTCATCCCACTCGATCCCTCTGCATCATCAATTGCATTATAATTTACAAGTCCCTCCTCCAACAAGGAAATCACTACTTAAGGTCCTACAATGGAACCTCAACGGTTTTTTTAATAATTGCCACGAGCTGCAATTACTTGTTAATGACCTCAACCCTTCCATTATATCCCTACAAGAAACCCATGTTAAGTACAATCTCTACCCTGTCCCTCCCAAACAATACTCCGCTTACTTTCATAATCTTAACTCGATCACTTCTTCAAAACAAGGCACCTGCCTCCTCGTCCATAAGTCCATCCCCCACCAGTTCCTCAATATTAACTCACAAATATCAGCAATAGCAGTCGAAATAGTTCTCAAATCAAAGCTCACAGTGATTTCTATATACATACCACCTGATCAAACATTTTCGAGTAGCGATCTCGATGATATCTTGAACAATATTAACACCCCTGTCATTTTAACCGGAGATCTTAATTCATGGAACCCATCCTGGGGATCAGATTCATATAACAAACGCGGCAAAATAGTCGAACGCTTTATTTTAAATTCTGGACTTGCAATCTTGAATGACGGTCGACCCACCCACTTTTCCACCCATAAGACGTTCTCCCATATTGATCTAACCCTCATATCACCCTGTCTTATCCCAAACTCCACTTGGACTGTTTCTGACTATCTTCATGGTAGCGACCATTTCCCTATTATTACCACTGTAACACTTGGTTCCAACATTACCCCAAGAAAACACCAACAAAAATTCATATTGGACAAAGCTAACTGGGATCTTTTTCAATCCAAAATATCCAAGGAAATTTCTAGGGGACAATCCTCTCCCAATATCAATAAAGAAGCCGCTATCCTACAAAAGATTTTACGATCTGCAGCGAATGAAACAATCCCCCAAACAAAACAAAAAACATACCACAAGTCCATCCCATGGTGGACCAAAGAAATAAGTGTCCTCCGCCACGAAAAACAAAAAGCTTGGGGACTGTTTAAAAAAGCCCCTACCGACTCCAACCTTGTCCTATATCGCAAAGCCAACGCCAAATTTAGAAAGGCCACAAAGGCACGCAAGATCATTTGTTTTGAGAAATTTACAAGGGATATTAATCAAAGCTCCACTCCAAAAAAAATTTGGACCGATATCAAAACACTCACTGGCCAGTACATACCTCCCCTTATAAAAGTTATTAAGACTGACACCGATACGATTACTTGTCCAACACAGATTGCCGAATTTTTCGCAAAATCTTGGGAATCCTCAGGTGATGACTCCAATTTTCACCCCGACTTCATCCGTGAAAAGCACTCAGTACTAACAAATCCATGTCCGCCTTACATTATTGACCCATCTGCTATTCACATTGAATCACCCATTAATTGGATAGAGTTAGAAAGCTGTCTGATATCTGCCAAAGGAAAAACCCCAGGTTTTGATCGTATATCATACGCTATGTTGCAAAACGCCCCTACAGCCCTAAATACAAAATTATTGGACTTATATAACCAAATTTTTAAAGAAGGTACGATCCCCCAATCATGGAAAGTGGCATACTTCCCATACCAAAACCCAACAAGGATCACTCCACCATACAAGGGTACCGGCCTATATCTCTCCTTCCCTGCACTGCCAAAATTTTGGAAAAGATTATTGCCAGGAGACTCTTCTGGTTTCTCGAGAATAGAAGACTTTTAAACAAGAACCAAGTAGCATTTAAAAAAGGGAGAAGCACTATAGACGCACTTCTGCATCTAGATGAATATATTTCCTCGACCCTCTCAGAAAAGAACCATGCATCAATTCTCAGCATTGATTTTGAAAAAGCCTTCGACCGCATTGGTGTACATCTTATTTTAAAACAACTTGTCCTATGGAAAATTGGGCCAAAAATGCTCAAATATGTTACTTCCTTTCTCACAAATAGACGTTTTCGTATAAAAACCAACTTTGTCTTTTCTGGCACACACCACCTGCGAAACGGCATTCCACAAGGATCTCCTTTATCGGTCGTCCTTTTCATTATCGCCTTTAATGAAATTAGTAACATTATTGTGAGGCACAACATCTGCCATATACTGTATGCAGACGATCTTATTCTATATTCCAAATGCAAAGATTTAACTTTAATGGGTACCATCTTTTCGGACATACTTACTAGCTTGTCAAAATGGGGTGACACATCAGGTTCGAAAATTTCTATAAATAAATGTAGACTATTACACATTTGTAAAAAGATCAACTGTTCAAAATATGTTTCAGTCCATGTAAATAACAATGTAGTAATCAATGTTAATTACACTAAAATACTTGGTCTTATATTTGACTCTAAGTTTAACTTTAGCAATCACTGTACATATATTAAGAAAAGTTTAACTTCCAGAGTAAATATTATTCGATATCTGTCTTCTAAAAATAGCTCATGTAATATAAATACTATCATTAACATTATAAAATCCATTGTATTATCAAAAATTGAGTATGGCCTATCAATCTATGGAAAATGCCCAAAATCCTGCATTCAACTGATCTCTACACCTTTTCATGGAGCAGTAAGGTCCAGCATGAGAGCCTTTCCAACAACACCGATAAAAAATCTTCTTACCGAGGCGGGTTTACCCCAAATTACTGAGAAGATTGATTCATTACCCTCGCAAATAATACACAAAATCAACTCTCCATGGATATCTCCTTTTAAAAACGATGCCAAAAAAATATTAAAAAGAAAGAAAAAGCCAAAATATATTTCAGCGATAGCGAAGGCAATTTCATCCGCAGAAAACCTGGATATCCCAATAGTTATCCAAAACAACAAAACATCACTTCCACCCTGGTTTCTGGCTGAAAAAAAGTATTATCACTGACCTGACAAGATTTCCCAAAAATACAACCAACAACGACATATACAAAGCCATCTTTTTCGAATTAGCTGAGAATTATAAGCGCCTTGGATGGGATCTTTTATTTACTGATGGTTCCAAAACAACAAATGGGACATCATTCGCTATTGCCGACGAACATGGGTTTGTTATCTCCAAGGGTCTCCTACCTATCTTCGCATCAATCTTCTCAGTCGAAGCCTTTGCCATCCTTAAAGCTATTGAGATGGCTAGCAACAAAAAAACCATAATTTTTACAGACAGCCTGTCCACAATCATCGCTATTAAAAACATCAATAACTCTTCCAACATCATCGAAATCATCCGCGACAAACTCACCTCTAGGCGAGGCAATCTAAAACTCGCATGGATCCCCGGACACGCTGGCATTAAGGGCAACGAGTTCGCAGATGCAGCTGCCAAATCAGCATTAATGGAGCCCCTCAAAACTTTCTACATTTACAATAAGAAAGATATAAAAAAGCATATTATCTCAACTGATGAATGTAGAAGAAGAACCTGCTGGACAGAATACCAACACCTCTACAAGGAATTTAACCCCACAGCTGAAAAAACCATTTATCCAAGGAACGTTTCTATTAGGATGCTTAAAACTTTTATAAGACTCAGGATGGGCCACACTAATATCACACATAAACACCTTTTTACCAAAGAATCTCCACCACTTTGCCATTTTTGTGAAGAAAGGCCTAATTTAACTGTAACGCACCTATTGAACTGCAATAAAGTCAACAAAATCTGTCATCAAATATCCGGACAAAATCTCAAACAACTTTTAAGTGCCCCAAACGATAAAAACGTTAAAAGCGTTTTCAATCTCATGTTAGAAATCGATCTTGTTAATAAAATCTAACCTCTCTTTTTACCAGCTAGCCGAAGGCCCTAGCAGCCAGTGCTACAAACTTCTGTTATTAATATTTAATTTACTTATCTATTAATAAAGTTATAATAATAATAATAATTATATTCCAAGCAATGGTTAATAGAAAGGAAAGCAATCTAGCAAATTAAATTGATTAAAAATAATTCCGAAAATACATGAAGTTGAGATAAACGGCCTTTCTTAATGTTTATACCGAAACAATTTAAATTCTGCAAACAAAAAAAAAACAAAGTCTGGTCACAAATTTCCCTTTGCTCAATTCAAAAAAACTTTTTAAAATTCTTATCCATATAATAACATAAGTAACAGTAAAAATTCGTAAGTGATGTTTCAGCGATAACTCAGCACAAGTTTTAATAAAAAGATTTCTGATGAAGGGAAAGTTTGCAAAGAAATTGCAGAGTTCAACCGAATCAGACAAATTTGAATTTCCAAAAAAAAAAACAGTTCCAGGCGACCGAGCCTTTGAACATGCTTGAAATTTAGTTTGTGTCACCATGCAACAGTTCCTCAAGCTTTAAAAATATATAAACAGAGTTCTCACAAAATGTAATAATTTTGAAACAAGGCTATATAATGTTTGATAATTCTGACTGTCTGATTTAAAACACTTTATTGAAGAAGTTGAAAAACATTTGCCAAAAGCGAATACAAATTCAACTTCCAATGTTAAAGTTATTGAAATGAAATCGATTTTCGCAACTCTAAATTTGAGCTAAATCTTCCAAACTTTGGATAGGTCGATATCAAATCATCCGTCCCAATTCGAGCTCCACCCACGGAATTCAATTGAAACCAAATACATCTGAGTTTCTCAAACCACTACAAAAATCTTTCGTTCTTCTCCTAATTCTTCCACTCGTTCTGTGCGACTTGCATTAAAAGACTATTCATAACCTCTTGAGAGCGAGCAAATTATAAAAAAAAATATCTTCACGTCGAGTTGGATACTATTAGAGGGATGGCCATGTGCCTACAGAAGACTGGCTAAAATTTTGGGTCGTTGGTCCTATATTTTTTTGTCTTAAACAGGAAGAGATGCTTTCTTTGAGTAGTGCAATGCAAGCCATGGACAGCCAGCCAGCTTCAACATGAAGCTCGACAAGATAGAACTCGTACTTTCTCCAAAATGTTTTTACAAGTCATTGTTATTTCTTACAGCCAATACACAACTCATAATACGAGGTCACAAAAGTTTTAATCTCGTGCACAACATTTTCAAGCTATGCCATGGTCGCAGCGTCTTTGGTAGAGCATGAAAAGCGCCCGATTGAGGATGTTTAGAGATTAAGAAACAGGAGTAAGATTCGAAAATTCTTCCACCAGAGAAAACAATTATCTCAAGCTTACAGACCCCAAACCGAAACCTGCAAAATTCGAAATGGAAACATCGTAGTAGAATTGCAATTAATGCTGAGGACGTGGAAGACAGCAATATTTAAGCTAAAGTCTAAGAAAGCCACTTGAGCGGACGGCTTAGTTGCAAAAGTCCCGTGTCAACACCAGAGGCACTATTTTTTAAAGGTCTGTTCAGTAACTCGCAAAACGGCAAAGATATTAATATAAAAGGAGAACGCATCTTGACGTCAACAGTGCGTTTATGAGGATTCAGACAAAAATGACAAAGATGGGTTTGGCGGTATACGAGGGCACAAAGAAGCATATGTTGTCATCGAAAAAAGACACCCAAATCGTTACCATAGACAGCTATAAATTTGAAGTAGTTAGGGACTTTATCTACCTATGCTCTCCTGTGAACATAGATAATAACACTAGCGCTGAGATCAAACGAAGAATACCTCTTGTTAATCGCTGTTTCTCTGGGCTAAGAAAACAATTGTGTAAAATCCTCTCTCGTAGAACTAAAGTGTCGCTCTATAAGACTCTCATCAGTTCAATCATGGTATATGGTGCAGAAGCATGGACAGTTTCAAAAGCGGATGAAGGCTTCTTAGGTTGTTTCAAGAGAAAAGTGTGATCTGCATTGACGATGAGTGGAGGAGAAGATTCAACAACGAACTGTACGGTACGAGTTGTACAGCGAAATCGACTTAACCAAAAGGATAAAATTCCAATGCCACGCGGACTGGCGCTACAGTCCTCACGTTATTAATTAAAAAGCTAATGACGAAAAAAGTGCAATTAGCTATCAATATTAAACAAAAACGCAAAACATAATTTTAAATTATATTAAGTCATTTTTTAAGTAATATTATTAAACTAAAAATGGAACTAATTTCTAGTAGAAATGTTACTTAATAAAAAAAAAAAATCACTCGAAATAATATATTCGAATAATCTTTTAATGATAAATGCGCAAATCGTTTTTTAAATGGTTCAAAAAATCTTAAAGAAAGATTTTCCTAAGGGGTAATAAAGAACATATATATGTATCTTTTTTTTATTGCAACGTATTTGTCTATGGAATGAATGATGTTATCATAAGGAAAATGAAATTTGATGGTGGTGGAAAATTAAATTTTTTATCGAGATGGGAAGTTCATGGTATGGGCAGACCTACTCGCACCCAAACCAATTTTTTTTTTTTTGCATTCTGGTCAATTTAACCGGCAAGTGGAATCTCCCAGCATCATGACATGGGGTAAACACATGAGAAATACAGCTAATGTGTAGTGTTAAAAAACCATCGCCTTTTCTCAGTGTGGTATTTATAAAGTCTAGAGGATTACAGCTTCGTTTTTCATACAGTGCTGTATCTAGACCTAGCAATCTTTTTGTCAATGCGTGCTTTCATAAGTTATCGTATTTTTCACTTTTTTGGAGCACTTGGGAAAGGAAAAATGCGATTTTTGCGAAAAAAAATCAGCTAATTTGTTATTGTAATAAGTAAATAATAAACAAATTTGAAAAAAAAACCTAGGCACGGAAAAAGTGTTCAAAATTTAAAAATGATCGGTGCAGTAGTTTTGAACATTAACATTAAAAACGTGAGTTGTGGGGAAAACGCTTTAAAGATTTGAACACTAAATAATCTAATATAAAACGTTCATCCGACAGATATAAAAATACTCGTTTCCTCGTCAATTTTACTCCAATCGACTTGAAATTTTGACACGATATTCTTTAAATATTGTGTATTCAAGAAAAGAGGCATGCATCATATATCAAGCTAAATGCTCCCATGTTAAAAAATGTCGCAGGTGTTTGAATGCACATAATCTTAATCAATGCGCCTTAACAGTTGTCCATGGCATTGACGGATGTCATTCTAATCACCATGCACTTCTACACAAGAAAGCTCAATCTTTCACATTCTTAAATTCAACATCGAACTTTATTCTACAGTCTTCCCGTCACGCTGCAAGTAAACGGCACGCAACTATCACCCCTTGCCTTTTTGAGGATGGTTCGTCCCTTGCCTAAGCTGATTAGGATTTAATATGTGCTCTCAACCGAAGGGATTACCTGAACCGCTGGGCTTGAAATGGACAGCCAACTCTTTGAAACGCTTTGAAGATGATTCGTATCACGTCAACTTAAAAATCCATGCATCTGGGAGTATATGCCGATTTCCACTTAGGAATATTCGCACAGTTAAGGAATCAAGTCATTCCTAACAAACAGAACACAAAGGACGAATATAAACAGTAGCAAAATCAGTCTAGTGAATGATATTAAACAAATAACCATATGGCTCAATATGATTAAATTTAAACTAACAAGCATAAAACAAATGTTGTATTAAACGGCAAAGTTATCGAAACTCAGCAGCATAAAATACTTGGGTATGATTATAGACAGAGAACTAAAACTGGAACGCGCTAAGGTGGTATATGAAAAAGACTGGAGCTAAATACCCTTCTTGCAGTTTTTAATATAAAAATCGGAAATGCACCAGCACTTTTAAGGGGTCTTACAAGTTCATGAAGAACAAGCTTATGGCCGAAATGCCAATGATCTACGGTTGAAAATGCAAAAGTCGTCATCAGGTCAGAAAACTTTGATGTACAATTGGCTAAACCTTTACAATATGCTACCAAATGAAGTCAAAAATGAAACCAATATTATGTTATATATAAAAAAAGGTATAAAATTCGTAAAAAAGTAATGGACCTTCATAAGCGATCCCTTAAGATCTCTCAGCCATTCATAGCATACGCAGATGACTTGATTGCGTACAGGTCAAGTCCGAAGATCGAGTTCATCGTGTCTTTTTCAACATGACTTCGAAAAGATTCAGGGATTATCCGACGATTGGAAATTGAAGATCAATTTTCAAAAAAGCGAGACAATACTGTTTAGGACTCCGTTGTCTGGGGCTTCTAGAAATACTAGAAAGAAGTAGCGAATGTTCTTTAACATTGGGCTAAACGGACAGTCACGGCTTTGGCCAGAGTCAAAGCGGCCTTTGTCTTGACCGTTTCACAGAAGTCAACTCGATGCTAAGGGAAAAGTGATCTGCTACACAGCCCTCGTTTTATTCAAAAAGTTATTGCACAAATAATTTAAAAGAATATCCAAACAAATTTAAGTGTACAAAACAAAGTATATCAAATAATTATGCACTATTGGCAACATTGGTCCATACAGTTAGGTCCGAAAGGTAAGATCCAGCAAGAAATTGAAAAAATTGCGTATTCGGTTGGGATGATTCTGTTGATGAGGACAATCGAGAAGAAGAAGAAAAAATACCATGAATCTGGAAAATATTATTGAAGAAACCATACAAAGGGTAATTGAAAGAGGTGTAGGTATTGAGATTGGTTTGATTGAGAGGATTGTTGGCGAAGACAACGAAATGTGAAGAAAAAATATCAATTTCGAAAGTTTGAGATTGAAGAGTGCAGAGATAGGGGTATTGAATACGACCTGGAAAAGCGAAGCTACTTTCGGCAAAGACAAACAGCCAATAGAATACTTTACTCAGTTCTCTGATGATGAGATATTACAAAAGGTCTGCAGCGAAATTTATTTATACGCATTACAAACCTGTGGCATAGAAAAAACATGTGAAACCAACGAAAAAGGAGGTATAATAGGTGTTTAACTATACTTTGGCGTAATAAATATTCCAGATATGCGAATGGCATGGTCCCAAAATTTCAAATTGTAAGCAGTAGCGGATTATCAAGAAATCGTTTCGAAACATGAAGGAAAGTTTTCAAATGATTACTCTAAACAACCCCAAAAAAGAGAACCTACGTACGAAAAATTATATAAAATACGTCCGGTATCTAAAAAATAACGGAATAACACAGGAGGAATACCAGAGCGTTGATGAGCAAACGATATCCTATAAAATGACCGTCTTGTGATATTATCAAATGATGTCAAGTAAATTTTTATACTTTAACAGGTCGGACCAGTTTGAAGCAATATCTGCCAAAAAGACCTCACAAGTGGGGCTTTAAAATATTCAATACAGCCGGTGTATCTGTGCCTCTACATTGGAGAAGAATATCATCAGACATTGTTTTACTTTGGCTTCTAATATTTCCTTAAATCTAGGTAAAAACCACATGTGTCGTTTTTTACGATGGTGTCGAAATGAGGAGAAGTTTGTTAATATTCCTTGTATTGTACTGGTATTGTTGAAAACTATAACAAATCAAGCGTATGGGAGTGGTTGATGTTGCCGACATGCTTTTGGAGTTATACAAAATCAACCACCGTTCAAAGAAGCGGTGCATGCTGCAGAGATCTAAAAAACTCAAGCGGAATCAATAAGTATATGGTGTGACCTGAACTTTCAGTTGTTACTCAATGCAAAAAAAAAAATAACAGATCCAACACGCAAAAGAAGTCGTCCATCGTCTCAACGATGCAGTCAGATCCACCATCGCCGGCTTAAATCTTAGCACATTCATAACAAACCCTCAAGCTCTTATAAAAGATCATATGTTGCAGAACCCGCAAAAACCATACGATTTGACCAGGCACTGGATTGAATGGCAATCTAAAGGCGGATTCAGGCTATGTCACACTGGGTATCCTCGCTCAAAGTGCTCTTAATTCAAGCTTTATTTATGTTCAAACCCAAAAAAATGTTTTGTGTCATATTTAATTTAAAATTAATAAAAAAACAAAAATTGAAATATGTATGTACTTCAAAATTTTCCCACTATTGCACGAAAGAGGATAAATTGATATCATTTCATACTTAGGTCCAGACTAATATCTCCTTATCCTTAAAAAAATGTAGGCACGCCCCAATTCATTCGGGCATGAAAAGGTTAAGGAACTGTTATGAAAACTACTTTCTATTTTGATCTATAAGAAATGTACAGTTTGTCACACAAGGTAAAAAATTAGAAAATTTTTTCTTTCCAATTTTAAATACAAGCACTTCCAGTTACTTTTTTGAACATTTGCATTTGCTTGCTTATTAAACTACATATTTGAAATTAACAAACGTAAAACAAATGCTTCACATAATTTAACAATAACAACTAAAATAGCAAAATGTAAAAAGGACGAATGTTTGACTGTCAAGAAAGTGTTTACATATCTTATTTCAAGCTCAAAAGCAAAACTATTTATGTTTAATTTTGCTTGTGAGTGCGAGTTTGCGAATCGTGTGGTTTACTATGTTTAAATATGACTGGAAAAATAATTGCCCTAGAAGAAAAGCAATTGGTTTATAATTTCATTGAAATAGCAAAAGTGTCAAGGAAATGTTATTGATATTTGGCTTATCCAAAAAGACAATTTACAATGGAAAAAATCGTTTGGAGAATATTGATACAGGAGGTAGGCCAAGAAAGCTATCTGACAGAAATGAACGATGCTTGCTGAAAAAAGTGAACGAAAACCAACAAACATCCATTAGAGCTTTGTCAAGAGAGATAAACTTGGAGTGTGGGGTAGAAGTTTCACACGAAACAATAAGACAAGTGCTCAGGAGGCATGACTTTTCATGGAGAGTTGCGCGGAAACCCCTCTACTTTCAACTCAAAATATACTAAAACTTATCCGACTAAACGAATATTGGGATGATGTTATATTTTGACGCAACAAAAATAATGTTGTACTTCAACGAAAGACAAACCTGGAAACCTTTAACAGAAACCCTGTCGAACAGAAATATAAAACCAACAGCGAAATTTGGAAAGCTTTCTATGATGGTGTGGCGGTGCATATCTAGCAAAGATGTGGGGGATTTAGTATTTATTGAAAACACCATGAACGCAACGAAATACCTGAACATTCTACAGACTAATTTGCTCAAAAGTGCTAAGGGTTTTGGTTTAATGTCGGTGATGAAAGCAGAATATCACAATTCAAGTTTTATCAACATAGTCACAAAAAAAAAATAAGAACTTACGGTGAAGACGTGGTTGCTTGATAACTGTACAAACGTGCTAGATTCAGCAGCTCAGAGTCCAGATCTAAACCTGATAGAAAATTTATGGGTTCACTTGAAAAGAAAGTTTCAAAAAGGAACCCAAAAAATGAAAACAATCGATGTAATACTTCAAAGAAGAGTGGGCAAATATTCTTTCCAATTGTGACGTAAGAAAAATTAATTGGATCAATTGATTAAAAAGTGAAATATTATTTTTTATACAAATTTATTTTTCTCTCATATTTATTTCAGTATTGTTCAAATGAAAGTGCTCAAAACAAAAGTTCATCTCAAACCGAAAAAATCAGAGGGGAGCTCCTCTCGCTGCAAAAGAGTACGATGTGCTAGAGCGAAGAGACATTGCTGTATCATTTGGAATTCCTGAACTACCAGAAGAGAAACTGAAACAGATTTTCAATCAGTTGTGCTAAATAATAAACTGCTCAGTCCCTATGATTAAGCATATTTTTCGTCCAAGGCAGCTCACCACACAAAGCTCTCCTGTTAATATCAAATTCAACAGTCTGCGAGATAGAAATGCTGTTCTCAGCTCTTTACTTTATAAATCAAACAGCAACATTTCCCCTTTGTCCAAGTGATCTTGACATTGATGAGGACGCCATTAACCATAGCCTTACCAAAAAAATCGTTCACTCCTACAACAAGCAGTTACCATAAAACACAAAAATCAGCTGTCTGCGGTATACACTATATCTGGATCAGTTTTCGTAAAATCTAACATCAATGGGAGAAGTAAAAAAAATCGAGAGTCTTGCGGATTTGAGTGCTGCTGCAGCGATAAAAGACATTTGAGATGACATTCTTTCAATATTCCTACTTTTATTTATTCTACAATGTTGCTACCTTGATTCAACTTAATATTGTGATTATTCTTTCCATTTTTTACTTCCCTTATCTTCATTTGTTTTTTTTTACTTGATTTCTTTTTATTTTATTTTGTAAATACTGCTGCTTTTTTTGCAATTTTATTCTTCTAAACATGGTAACTGGCTCTGGTGTTGTATATACTGGAAATGACTAGCTCATAACGTGTTGCGGGTGGAAACGTCGTAAATGCGAACGTTTCAAAGTAGCTTAAACGCTTCAAAGTTGGATCATTTTAGATTCAATATTTGTGTATGTGTAAGTAGACGATATTTGTGTAAGTGAAACGTGGTTTGAAATAGGAATCGAAGATTCGCTGCATAACATTTTTGGATGTAAGTTGTATAGGAATCATAGAATTACAAAAACATTCGGAGGAGGTGTTACACTTTGATAAAAATGATATGAACTGGTGGGATTGAATTAATAAGTCTGCCGTCGCTCGTGTGTTTATCATCCTTATTTATTTATTGGGACTTTAATATACTTTTATATATATATACTTATGCTACTTTTAATATACTTTGATCTACTGATGAATAATTCTCTAACGAATAAACTTAAAGATTTAGTGTCATTAAATGGTCTAATTGTGAAAAATTCTGATGTCACAAATGTTCTTCTTTTTTAATAGCTCTCCCTTTATGATGTTTGTTTGGCTCGTAACCATACGAACTTTGTCATAAGTCAAACCAAAAGTAGGAACTATTTTACAAAATTTGGAACGCCACTTTCATTAAAAAAATCTGTGGAGCAACTGGATAAATATTGGTGTTGGTCAGACAAAAAAAAAAAATGTTAAATCGATCCAAACATCCTCAATAGCGCATTTTTTTTATCAAACATTTTCTTTTCCTTACCCAGAATTTTGTAAAGATCTTGAAAAGGACTTTGATGTGCTGAACAGTATAGCTGGTTTACAGTCCAATGCTATTGGTGAAGATTCCATTACGCTTTATTTAACTCATATCACCCCGTTTTTTAAGCACATTTACATATGTAGTTGAATTACTTGGAAAATACCGTTGGCTTAAAAGCAGTACCCTACTGAAGTTGCAGTTTATCAATAAACATTTTTACGACATCAGTTGGAGTTCGACAGGGGAAACCTAACTGTATTATGCATTCTGGATTAATCTCGATGTCGTGTATAAAAAAAACTGCCCTTTTATTTTGGGTTTAGCAGGCAGGCAACTGATCTTTTATAGCAAGCTATCTTATAAATCGGTCTCAGTGAGTTTTTATTGGTGATAAATATTCGGATACAATTTTTGTTTCAAAGATTACCTCAGGGCATTTTTATAAAAATGACAATGTCTAAGTCTGTAACAACGTAAATTTACACCCTTATGCAAAGTTTACATGTCAAGTGCTCTTGGTGTTATAGAAGATCTCTTTTGCAGACTCAATGAAGACCTTTCTGGAATATATAATTGGTCGGTTGGAAATGGTCTTATGCTGAATCCGCTTAAGTCCCAGGCTATTTTGATATCTCAGAATATCTATGAAAGCATACCTATTTTTCTATCGAATACACAAATTCAGTTCGTTAGTAAGGTAACAACCCAAGGATTAAAGATTAATTCCATCCTGTCCTTCAGTGATCAAATTAATAACACTGTAGGTCGAATATATTGTTGCCTTCGTAAGCTTGGGTTATGTGCGCGTTGCGTGGCCACGAATGCGAAACTTATGTTCGTGAGAACATATCCCGAAGTTATGTACAGTAAACTTGATTCGATTTAAGCAAATAAACTTCAAGTCGCTTTCAACATTGTCCGATTTGTATATGATCTACAAAGATATGACCATATATCGCCCTATCATACTAAAATTCTTGGTTGTACTTTGTTCCAATTTTTGGGAGCTATAAATTGTATATTCATAAATAAAATAATCGTATTCAAAACGCCAATGTATTTATATACGAAACTAAGATTGGTTCATTCAAACAGAACCAGAAATCTTGTAGTTAAACCATTTTACTACTTGAACTCATCACGACTATTATTTACTTAAGCCACAACGTTGTGGACTTCATTTTCTGATCAAAAATAAAAAGAACATCAAGAGCTCCAAGTTTTAAAAATGCCATTCTCAAATATTTTTCCGAGCAGTCTTAAACGAAGTGTTTTGATCTTTGTAGTCTTTTATCTTTTAATTATCTTTATTTTTTTCTACACTGAAATCTATTTGTTAAATTTACTGAATTAATTGTTAAGTTTTGACTAAATTTAGTCCAAATTCAAATCCAAAATTTTATTTATTTCATCTGTTCTTTAATTTAGTTTTCGAACCAATGTATAATATCGATTTTGTTAGTACTCTTAAAAGATCTAGTCTTACATGTACTGTATGTTTCTTAGGAAATAAATTGAATTGAATGTGTAGACTCCTTGACAGTGAATTCGTTATGCCTTTTATCGTTTTATGTTTTTGTGGCTTTTGAATAAAATGAAGTATTTATTTACGTTATTTAATTTTCCATATGTTGTATTATAAGTTGTAAAAAAAAGTGCAAAAAAGCCACTGAAAGTTCTTGTTTTTATAACGTTTAAGTAGAATTCTGTGTTTACACACTTTCTTGACAAACTGCATATAAAAATAATAAGAAAAACATAAACATGATTTCATTCATTTATGAAATTCTAATTGACACACACTGAGTCAACACCCTCAGCTGCTAACGTTTTTAAATTAACTTGTCGTAATAGATTTTAAATTTGTTATTGATAAGCAAAAATAAATAAAATAATTGACAAAAACATGAAGGTTATTTAAGTGGAAACACGAGCATAGGCACACATACATTATTTTATTTAGGGAATAAAGTAATACCTATTAAATTATGGCCAAAATAAAACTAAGCCCATTTTCGAAGTTGGTTATATAAAATTTTAAACGTGAAAGTGATGCAATATATTTAACTATATTAGTTTCAATTATATTCTTAGAGCGGCCGGTAGCATGTAATAACAACAATTCAACTAGTGCAATTAAGTCTGAAAACCTACCTAAATACATATGTAGATGTAAACTAGAGCAGATAGTGTGAAGTCATAAGTTATGCAACTTTTATTTGTTTTATTTACCTGCCGATTTTACTGCCATCAATTGGCCATTTTTCCAGAAAGTTAATAATAAGCTTGTAATTAGCAGACATTTCTCATTTCACAATTATTTATTTGATATAAACTAATTCAGCGAAAAGAAACGCATCGCCATATAACACGAGGTTTCTATCGGCAATTACTTAGACTGCTTTTACACACAGCATACTTTGAAAATGTCGTTCCGTGTTGCGCTCGTTATTACACGTAGATTTTTTGATACGCTAGAGCTTTTTTTTTATTCCCTTAATGTATTCTCCGTTAGACATCGAGTAAATGTTTTAGCTAGATTTTTTACTTTTGGGAGATTTTAGGGTAATTTTGAACCATTGCTCTAAATTATGTACTAATTATGACAAGAATACATACAGGTGAGTTTTAATTCACCCGAGACGTTAGCACCGAGCGCCCCTATTCGCTCGCTGTTGTCCCCTTTGGATGTCAAATAAGTGTACAACAATATTTGTCATACACAAATGACTTCTCTTAAGACAAAAACACAGTATAGACTATAAGATTGTAAAATAAAGGGTTTTTCAATAAGAGCGCTACAAAAGTTTTTAAAAAAAAATAAAAACGGTTTTGGATATCAATCAGATTCTTTATTCCTGTGAAAGTGCGTTCGATGCCATTATGTATGGAACTCGATTTCTTTTGCATGGCCATCACGGGCACGCTTGCAGAAGTACAGACGCTTTTCAACAGTTTTCAAGCATAAATCGGCCGATACTGCTGCAATTTCACGTTCGATATTCGTACGAAGCTAATCAATCATCGCTGGCTTGTTGGCATAGACAATAGACTTGCCCACAGGAAATAGTCTAACGGCGTCAAACCGCACGACCGAGGCGGCCAAGCGACTGGACCATTTCGTGAGATAACACGTTCTCCAAACCTGGTTTCTAATAAATTGATTGTGTCATTTACTGTGTGGCTTGCGGCGCCGTCCTGTTGGAACCACATGTCCTCCAAGTCCATATCATCTAATTGGGCCCAAAAATATTCGGTTATCATTGAACGGTAGCGATCCGCATTCACAGTAACGTGCTGGTTTTGATCATCACGGAAGAAGTACGGCCCAATGACGCCGCCCATAAACCACACCAAACCGTAATTTTTTCGGGACGCAATGATGACTCATGGAGTACGTGTGGATTGCTGCCTGACCAATACCACATATTTTGTTTATTGACGTAGCCCCACAGGAAATAGTCTAACGGCGTCAAACCGCACGACCGAGGCGGCCAAGCGACTGGACCATTTCGTGAGATAACACGTTCTCCAAACCTGGTTTCTAATAAATTGATTGTGTCATTTACTGTGTGGCTTGTGGCGCCGTCCTGTTGGAACCACATGTCCTCCAAGTCCATATCATCTAATTGGGGCCAAAAATATTCGGTTATAATTGAACGGTAGCGATCCGCATTCACAGTAACGTGCTGGTCTTGATCATCACGGAAGAAGTACGGCCCAATGACGCCGCCCATAAACCACACCAAACCGTAATTTTTTCGGGATGCAATGACGACTCATGGAGTACGTGTGGATTGCTGCCTGACCAATACCGCATATTTTGTTTATTGACGGAGCCATTCAGCCAGAAATGAGCCTCATAGCTGAAGATGATTTTTCGATGAAAATCCGAATCATTTTCAAGTTGTTGCTCAGCCCAATTCACGAACATACGACGCTTCTGTTGGTCAAGCGGCTTCAGCTCTTGCGCCAATTTAATCTTGTAAGGATGTATGTCAAGATCTTTTCGCAAAATTCGCCACGACGACGTCACAGAGATGCCCAACGCTTGAGAACGACGTGTGAGAGACACGATAATTTTGTAGTGTGCCTGTGGATTCAAATTTTTACACTAGACGCTCAGTTGTTGATCTGCTAGGACGATTATGATGACCATAAATTGGACGTAGCCCTCTTAACGTTGAGGCCACTGACTCCGAATTTTGGTAGTAAATTTTAATAATTTCGACTCGTTGTTGGCTCGTATATCTTTCCATCATGAAATGGTTAACCTTACTGAAGAGAAATGTCAAAAGAGCGGTAAGAAATATGGCGTCGTTTGCTGTCCCTGTTGCTCTACTTTTGTATCGTCCCTGTTGAAAAACCCTTTAGAAGTGGATTGGAATGCTATTTTGCAAAATGATGCAGAAGAACAAAATAATAAAGCAAAATCTGTGAAAATTGTGTTGAAGAAATGTCTAAAGACAAACACAGTTTTGATCTTATGGATATATTTATCATTTTAAAAGAGTATGAGAGTTCAAACGAAAACACTATTCTCTGCCTTGCATCTAGCTTGAGAAAAAATAATACGGAACCAACCTTTAGAAGAAAAAACACGGAACCAACTTTCAGCAACAAAACCACGGCAGTGAATCTTAACAAATTTGTCCTTAATTCGCCACAGTTTTAAAATTGTCGCCCTTATTTTCCGCTAAAAGAAAAAAAAACCTTCTGCAATCGAGAGACTACATCCTGTAAAGATGGACGAAACATATAGGATATTAAGAAGCGCCAACAAGATGGAAAGCAAACAGACAATGAAAATGCACCCGACGAAGTAAATAAAACCATGGTCGTAGTGGAAACGCTCCCAGAAAAACAGGTATTTATTTCAAGTGAACAGCTTACCTCTCTTATCGCAGGCATAAGTACATTGCGCGATTCAGTCGAAGAACTGCGTAAGGAATCATCGCAAAGCCAAACTGAATTAAGGCAACTGCAAGCCCAAGTAGATGCTTGCAAGAAGACTGAAACTAAATGGACTTATCGAATGCCTCACCAGCTACCCTCTACCCCGTCCGCCTTACAAACACTCGTATGTATGTCAACTTTGTCACCGAAGTCTCCGGTATTTACGAATCAGCCGCAACCGAAACTGCTCCTCCGCCAATTTTCCAAAAGCCGCCGACTGCCTCTTGCTCTGAACAACAACCGAAACTGTCCAATGTACCGCCAACGTCATTTGAAATTATGCAACCTCAACTTCTCAATGCACCTGAGCAGATAGCATCTACTGTCAGACGCGTTACAATATTTGTCGACGACGCAGCCGCTGAACTATACCCTTTGCCGCCGTTCAGTGGCGATCCTGAGGAATGGCCGCTGTTCTTTTCCAGTTACCAGGATACCACAATTGAATTTGGATATAGCGATAGACAAAACGTCATGCGTTTGCATCGAGCATTGAAGGGATATGCAAAGGAGTCAGTGTCATCCATGCTCCTATATCCAGATAACTTACCCTGAATTAAGGAAGAAGCTATTAAAGGTCCAACAATATCCAGCAATAAGTGAGAGTCAACTTTTACCCTTATCAAACCGAGTCTGTAACATGGTGGCATATTTTAAATCGGCTAACTGTGCCCATCAATTTTCAAATCCAACACTACTACGTGAGCTCGTAGGCAAATTACCGCCCTCAAAACAGTATGAATGGGCAAAACACGTTTCCAACATTTCACCGTTCCCAACAATAGAAAATTTTGCTAATTGGATAAAAATTCTAGCCAGGGTGGTTAGTTTGATGCCCGTAAATACTGCCAAATACTGCCACCTTTATCCCATTTTCGTCAACAAAGCAACGCCAGTAATAGCCGTCAATCAATGCCATTTGAACTGTCCCGTCGTGTTCTTTATAGTGCTGAGACTGGTCAGAGGAGTAATGCCTATATTCAGTGTGGCCAACAGCATAGGTTAAGTGAATGCCAACACTCTAACGCTCTGGAAGTTAGCGAGAAATGGAATCAAGTCAAACAACATCCTGTGTGCTTCTCCTGCCTACAGAAAGGGCATAATTTAACAAATTGTCTTCGCACAAAGCCTTGTGGAGTTAATATGTGCACTAGATACTACCATCAGATTTTGCATCAAGAACCTAGACCGAAAACAAGTGAGCCTAAGCATGTATTGAACTGCCGCCAGAGTCCCAATTGCAACCAGTTGCTCAAGATACTACCTGTAGTATTATCAGGACTTCCTGGTAATGTTTGTGTCCATGCCATTTTCGATGAGGGATCGTCCATAACATTACTAGAAGAAAACGTCGCTAGTAAACTGGGACTGAAAGGGCATAGTCTTCCACTAACCCTTCAATGGTACGGCGACAAAACAACAACACAAACATCCAAGGAGGTCTCATTTTACATCAAGAGACAAAACAGAGACGCTGAAAACTATTCTGTGAGAAATGTACACACAGTTACGAATCTAAATTTACCTTCCCAAACATTTTATAAAGAGAATTACGACCATATGAAGAATGTACCAATTGTCAGCTACGAAGATGCAAAGCCAGTGCTTCTTATTGGGCTCGATAACTGTTTCTTTGGAGTGCATAACGATTTTGTCGAAGATGGTCCAGAAAGGCCCATTGCAGCAGGAACAAAATTAGGATGGGTTACATTTGGACCCTTGAATTCCACTGGAGATGGCTGCCAGCCAAGAGTTCTCCAAATTCGCCACTCCAAAATATTAGAAGGTATTGAGAAACTTGTCGAAGAATACTTTTCAAATGAAAATTTTGACGTAAGAAGTTTTGGAATCCGATGATGATATACGTCCGAGAAAAATTCTTTCCGATACTACAAGGAGAGTTGAGCAACGTTATGAAACTGGTCTTTTATGGCGTAAAGACAATACCATTCTACCAATTTCTTCGAGTTTCGCTATGGACAAACAACGCTTGTAAAATATTGAAGCCAAAATGTATAAGAATGAAGAATATGCCAATATGTATAAAGCTGAAATCAATAAATACATCGCTAAGGGGTATGCCAAACTCCATTCGCCACGAAAAGTTGCGGTAGAAGGCCCAACGACATGGTATCTCCCACATTTTGGGGTGGTCAACCCCAATAAGCCAAACTAAATTCAGGTAGTCTTTGATGCCGCTGCTTCAACATCCAATGTCTCGCTAAACTCGAATCTCTTGAAGGGACCAGAACATGCACAACCTCTCATAGTCATAATTCATAAGTTTCAACAAGGGTAGTACGAATAATATCCGCTGACCAAAACTCACAACGTTTCTTATGGAGGGATGGAGACTGCAGAAATACAATTCAAATATACTCAATGGCTTCCATGATGTTTGGTACGATATGTTCACCTTGTTGCGCGGAATATGTGAAGAATCTAAACGCGATCGCACATTCCTTGGTAATGCCGAGAGGAGCGAAGGCCGTCATCGAGGGCACTTATGTCGATGATTTGGTTTCAAGTTTTGTTTCTGAAATGGAAGCAGAAGAAGTAACTCTGGAGGCAGTTAAGATTAATAGTTTTGCAGGGTTTCGACTGCGTAGTTTTGTTTCAAATTTCATAGACAATACACAACAAGAGGAAAGGGTGAACATGGAACGTCAGAGTAACACGGACAAAATTTTAGGCATGTTCTGGAATACAAAAAATGACACATTCGAGTTTCAGCTCAAATTTAGCAAAATTGCAAGAGAGGTTCCTGAAACCAAACGACCACCAATGAAAAGAGAAATGCTTGGTATAATAATGGCAATATATGATCCTTTTGGTCTTCTGGCAAATTTCATGGTGTTTGTCAAACTATTGCTGCAGTCAATTTGGACGCAAAATAATGCTTGGGATGATCACCTGCCTGATCAATTGTGCATTCGGTGGAATGCCTGGTTGAGAGAATTTCATGAAGTTAAAAAATTCGCTGTCAAACGATGCTACTCCCCTTTCCTGCCAACCGCTGATGATTCAGTTGCATATATTTGTTGATTCCAGTTCCTGTGCATATGCAGCAGTTGTTATTTTCGAATCATAAGAGGAAACCAAATTCATTTAGCCTTTGTCTCTGCCAAAACAAGATGTGCTCCACCAAAGGGTATGACCATTCCGCGTCTTGAACTGCAAGCGGCAGTACTTGGAAGCCGTTTTGCTACTTCGATTGAGAACTGCCATGGTGTCCAATTAAGCCGCATAACATTTTGGAGTGATTCAAAAACAACTTTCCTCTGGATTCGCTCAACAACAAGAAGATACAAGCAGTTTGTTGCTTGTTGCAAAATTTGAACCAGTGTCCAGATGGATCTTAGGAACAGAATTCCTGCTCGAGACTGAAGAATCGTGGCCCAAAGAAACTCAAATCTTGGATTCTGAACATTGTGCTATAGAAGAATTGTCAGTTCGAGTCTTACTGTTAACGAACACAGGTGAGTGTCTATTCAATTATACTAATTTTTCGTCTCATTTAAGACTGCTTCGAGTTGCCGCATGGACCTTTCGATTTGCCAATAACGCCCGTATGAAACAACAGTCAGATCGTCAGAATGGTGAACTCATAGCTTCCGAGCTCACACTTGCGGAAAAATTCATACGTCGCCGAATCCAAGCAGAAGTCTTGAGTGAAATTGATTGCCTACGTGCTACAAAGACTGTGAAGACATCAAGTGATATCTATAAACTCACGCCATACCTGGACGAAGAGGGATTATTAAGAGAGAAAGGAAGACTAGATGCCGCCTACTGTCTTCCCCCTGATGCACGTCGCCCAATCATTATTCCTCAAAGTCACACAGTATCACGGCTTATAATGCAACATTTTCATCAGAAGTTTCATCACCAGAATGAACATTTAACAATCAATGAAATGAGGCAAACGTACGCGCCGCACTATAATCAGTCAAGAAGAAGTGTACTCTTTGCATCATCTATAAAGCTAAGCCGGCCGAGCCATTGATGGTACAATTGCCACCAGATCGTATTTTTTTTTAAATAGTGCTCAAGTGCTCAAGGGATTTGAAGTACCATTAAAGTGTTTTTTTTACACAGCACGAGCAGAAGCTGAAGGGAGAGAAAGGAGGTACCAGTTCACATTGGTTTTAAATTGTTGTAGGTTGCAGTGCAAAGGAAAAATAGAGCGAGGTAACGCATTCAACATGCGCATTGTGCGGCTTATAAAATAATTTCTAAATTTCACAGTGCGCCCGAAAGTAGGCTTTAGGGTAAACTGATGAGCATTCGATGATGTACGGGTGTTGCGAATGAATTTCTGGAGGGGCGGAATGCAATTAGCTATTTCGACGGAGCATTGGTGGTAGAAATAGCGATAAAACAAAGTCAAGCAAGACACATTTCGACGGTGTTCCAGCGAGTGAATTGTTTTCGATATGTTGTCATGGTCTATGAGTTATATCGCTCGCTTTTGAATCCTATCTAGGAGTTGCAAGGTGGTCAGTTCAAGTAGTCTTCATCCCTAAGATGGGTAGAAGAGGGCATGAAAACGCAAAAGATTTCAGGCCAATTAGTCTGACATCATTCATTTTGAAGGTTCTCGAACGAATCCTGGATAACCACATACGGGTCTCAATAGTAGATTCATCCCTATCCAAATTTCAACACGCATACCTGAAAGGAAGATCCACAGAATCGGCTCTCCATGAAGTAGTGCGAACAATTGAGAAATCGCTTAAATATAAAGAGTACACACTGGCTACCTTCTAAGACATAGAAGGGGCTTTCAATAACGTTCATACGGAAGCGATACTTGAATCCTTAACCGAACTTGGAATCGAAAACTTTCTCTGTCAATGGATTGTTACCATGCTAAGCATTCGGTGCATTCAAGCAACGCTAGGTAATAGTCTTATAATCAAATTCGCTAGCAGAGGTACACCACAGGGCGGTGTCATCTCTCCTCTTCTCTGGCTTATTGTCATGAACAACATTCTATCAAAACTAGACAGGGATGAGGTACAGGTAGTAGGCTACGCGGATGACATGGTGATCTTGGTATCAGGAAAGTTTCCGGCTGTGATCAGTGGATCATGGAGGGCGCACTGGGGAAAGTTTGTACCTGGGCTTCGAAATGCGGCCTTGGTATCAACTCAAGCAAAACTGAACTGATGCTCTTCACTACTAAAACCAAGATACCAAGTTTCCAACTCCCCCGGCTGAACGAACAACCGCTTTCTCTGTCTTCCAGCACCAAGTACCTAGGCGTTATCTTAGACCCTAAACTCAGCTGGAAGCTAAACGTTGATCAGCAAGTTAAAAAGGCGTGCATAGCTTTTTACGCCTACAGTAGAACCTTTGGCAAAATATGGGGTCTCCAATCAAAGCTGATCCTATGGATGTATACGGCGGTGGTTCGATTATCGATACTAACATACGGATCACTAGTATGGTGGCCGGCTCTCATCAAAAAAAATTCAATGTCTTCAAACTAAACAAGGTACAGAGAACTGCATGCATAGGCACCATAGGCGCTCTGCGATCGACTCCGTCGGATGCTCTGACGGTAATGCTGCATCTCCTGCCTTTGGACCTACACATTAAAAACACTACTGCTCACAGCGCCATTAGACTCAGAGAGTCTGGATGCTGGACGTCAAAACCCTATGGTCATAGCGCTATACTCGATCTTATACCGAGAGATCTGGTATCTTCACCTACGGACTATACGGTCCCTAGAATTTATCCATCAAATAACTTTGACACTCTAATCCCAGAAAGAGCGGAATGGAATAGTGGTCAGATATGTAAGGACTTTAACTGGACAATCTACACTGACGGCTCTAAGATGGGCGGCGGAGTCGGTGCGGGTGCGTTCTCAGAATCTCTGAACATCTGTAAAGCCTATAGACTGCCCGACAATTCCAGTGTTTTCCAAGCCGAACTATTTGCAATCCGGGAAGCGTGTCGTCAAATCAAATTACATCCAAACATCCTGCCAAGCCAGAAGGTTGCCATATGCATTGAAAATCAAGCAGCCATCAAAGCTATTGCCTCCTTTACTTCACATTCAAAATTAGTACAGGAATGCCGAGCTGAAATAGCGTCGTTACAAAATAAGCTCTCATTTCCCTTATATGGGTTCCCGGCCACAGTGCCATCCCAGGCAATGAGAAGGCCGATGAACTTGCTAGAAAGGGATCTGCCCTTCAGCGCTCGCTTGCAGGTGAGGTTTTCATCTCACTACAGGCAGTTAAGACTAATATATCCTCATACTTCCTTGAAGTAGCAAATCTAAGATGGGTCAGACTTACGAACTGTGCAACATCAAGGAAAATATGGCCGGAATACAAACAATCAAAAACAAAAGATCTCCTTCGGCGAGCCCGTCATGATATTGCTAGATTAGTGGCAGTCTGCACAGGACACTGGCCGATTGGAGATCATGCCATTAAGCTAGGTATCCCATACAACTCACATTATCGCAGCTGCAAAAACACAGCTGAGAGGGAGACCCTAACATACTTCTTTTGCGACTGTCCGGCTCTTGCTAGAGCCAGACAACGGGCGCTTGGTAGACCCTTCTTCAACTCAATTAATGAGATTTCTGCTAAGGATATTAAGGAACTAATGTCCTTAAATACCTCGGGCTGGATTTAGAGATATCTCAAATAAACCAAAATAACATCATAAATAAGGTAACAGAGCTGTGGTATTAAAACGGCACTTAGTGCTAATTAGGTTCTCACTGAACCACCACTTTTACCTACCTGCAAGGTGGTCTTGGGTGCACCTGCCCAGATGTGAGAGTTGTACTCCATTTTAGGCCGAATAAAAGCCTTATTATGGCTAAATCAGAAGGGGTAAAAAACTTCTTGCACCGGTTTAGAAAACCTAAGCATTTCGCTGCATTCTTGGCTATATCGAATATGTGGTCATTCCAACGAAGGCTAGAATTGACGCACATACCGAGCATTGAAAGCTTTTCGGTTTCTTCGACGTAAATGCCATTCATGGACAATGGCTGGGTGGTAGGGTTTCGCTTCAATGACATAAGACAGCATTGGGTTTTTGAAGCATTAAATTCTACTCTATTGGCTTGTCCCCATTTGGTTATGCTGTCAATATCAGAATTTAATGAGTTAAGCATATGTTATCGCTAGATGTCCACGTCCGAAGAGCAGGGGCGTGAATCATTAAACGCATATGAGAAACTGAGGGTACTGTCATCTGCGAAGGAATATATTGGATAAGATATGATAGACAAGAGATCGTTAATGAAAATTAAAAAGAGAGTCGGAGACAAAACTGAGCCTTGGGGAACACCAGCATTTATATGGTGAATTTCAGACTTGAAACCGTCCAATACAACTTGTATTGTACGATTCGAAAGGTAGTTTCTAATCCATCGAAGAAGAGACTCCATATATCCGTCCAGTTAGCTACACGGGCGTAGGCTATTTTGGACCATTCCAGATTGCTACCGGTAGAAGAAGTTATAAACGTTGGGTAGCCTCATTTACTTGCCTCACAACCCGTGCTGTGCATCTGGAAGTTTCGGAGGATTTGTCGACAGACGCCTTTCAGCTGTGCCTGAGAAACTTTTTCAACCGCCGTGGGATCCCTGTTTAAATATGGATAGAGTTCTGAAGGAAGAAGCACCGAGACTAGAGACCTTTCGAAGCGTTTTGATAGAAGCCGAAAATATAATCAACAGCCGGCCATTGACGGACCTACCGCTGACTGCAGGGGAAGATGAACCGTTCACACCAAATCATTTTCTTCTCGGCTGTGTCAATTCAACGCAAACGCCAAATAAAGATGAAAATCGAGTTTGTCTTCGAAAGCAGTGGAGAATCGCACAAAATCTCAAGGACAGACTCTGGAAAAGATGGACGGTGGAATATTTGCCTCATTTGCTGACACGTTCAAAATGGAATCAAGAAGTGCCTCCGCTGCAGAAAGATTAGCTAATTATCATATGCGACAACACGCAGCCCAGAAGTCAATGGCAAAAGGGGATCATCACCAAAGTTTTCACCGCACCGGATGGCCAAATTCGCACGGCTGAAGTCCGTACTGCCAGAGGTATAATTCGCCAACCTGCCAGAAAGCTAGCCGCTTTGATATTTAGTGAAACCATGTAGGATTTCACGAGGGGTGGAATGTTGGCAACGACGAGGACGACGATACTCCAATGACACCACGGAACCAACCTTCAGAAGAAAAAACACGGAACCAACCTTTAGAAGAAAAAACACGGAACCAACCTTCAGCAACAAAACTACGGCAGCCAACGAGCCGCAAGAAACCGAGGGCAGAGATTGATTTGGAAGAAGGAAAAAGGGCGACATTAATTTTAAACACACACATTTGCAAGAAGACATTTTACTGTAAATTTAAAAATTAATAAATCGCAACAAATTTGTCCTTAATTCGCCACAGTGGTTACACCCTAAAACAAATAAGCGCTGACAACACAAAGTTTAGTCGTCCTCGCATTGCGGACAAGAATAAGGAGAACAGAAAAAGAAGCGAACGAAGCAGCATCAGAAGAAAGAAAGGGAAAAACATCTTGTTTTTGCCGGAGTTTAGGGAAAATTTGTTTGGATGAGGGAAAATTTGTTTCGTGAGACAAAAATGGATCAAAATCTAATATTAGAAATGTCCGTCTTAAAAACGACGATGGAGGAAGAATTCCCAAAGCTTAGAGAACGCATAAATAACTTAAGTTTTGAAGATATATTGAATATTGTATCGTAATTCAGTGGAAATGATGATTATGATGTCAATTGTTGGGTATGAAATGGACGGAGACTGAGAAATTAGTCTTTGAAAAAGGTTACTCGAGGGTTCCGAAGGTGATTGGGTCCGAGCCTAATATAACGAAATGGGAAAAACTAAACAAAATTTCGGTCAGAAAGGATGATGTACGGCCCAAAGACCTGTTCAATCCACCAAGATGAAGAAGCCTCGCCGACCTACTTATAATAAGACGAAAAATAAAATTCTGATGTGACCCAAAACCAAACCTACCAAGACAAAAAAATTCTGATGCGACCCAAAACCAAACCCGCCCAAACGAAAGAATACTGCGTGACCATAAAACCAAACATGCTAGTACGAGAAAAAAAATTACCAGATGTGACCATAAAAAAAACCATTCAAAAGACAGAAACACAAAGACGCTCCAATGAGATGATAAAATCATCAAGACGTTCCAATGAGAAGATAAAACCATTAAGACGATGGAAGCACGAAGACGATCCGACCAGCTAGTAATATGCTTATACCAATAAGAATATAAGACCAGCGCCGATTCTATGAAGAAATGGAATACTGGCGAATACCCCTACTCTGACAGCGACGAAAAAGAGATTGTTGAAGAGAGTTTTAACTCCACGTCGATTTCCGACCACGAAGATGGTATATCGACAAACTTAAAATCCTAATCATGTAGATCCATTCCACCAGCTAAGACTTAATCCCAAATACGACGATCTGCTATAACTATAATCCCAGACGTGACGACCGCAAAGATGATTTGACAAAAATTAATTTTCAAACTCAATACAGATTTCATTGATCACTCAACACTTTTCCAAAGATGACCTAAGATGTTACTTAATCCCACGACGCTGCCAAAGGAGATTAACGATTTTATGATCAACCCCACGAAGTTCCTAAAGATGATTAAAGACGCTGGATATAAATACCACACGCACCCAAAAATGTTCCCAAGATCTTTCTGTCTCCAAGAGGTTGCTATTTTTCGAGGTCGCAGAAACGCTGCAGTAAATCCTTATTTGCGGGTCGATACGCTCACTTGATGTTAGTCCTCAATGCGTACGATGTTGCTCGGCATTAGTTAGCGTTTCGTGTTCGTCAACTCGCTTCTGTGGATCCGTGGCGCTAGATGCTCGCGTTCAATACGGCGCGTTAAAAAACTAAGGGGAAAACCTCCAACCACAACGGGCTCCCATCTGAGCCAAGCTGAATACTTGATGAGGGTTGCTTCAATAATGCATTAGTACCTCAAGCTCACATAAGCTTTATGTGTCAAAGTGAAAACAAAACTCTTGAAGGTAAATGGAAAACGAAAACCGTTTCCAACTAACACCCATTACATTTACCCCCTTCATTAAAAATGGTTTTTATTCACCCTAACCTGAAACGAACCTTCTATAACAGATCTTCCCTTTTATTAAACATTTTCAAAGCCTTGGCATGCCAAACACTCACATTCCTTCCGCCGGCATCGCTCAACTCATATGTATTCAACAATACAGTGAATAGATAAATCAAAACAACTGCTTCAAAAGCGCTATTTGGACGAGATCAGAGAAGACTAAAATAAGATGGTATGAAAGATTTTTGAAAAAACAACAATTTAGAAAAAAAAAACATGCTTAGAAGAGATTTGACAGCGAGTTATTTAAAAAATTTACGAAGTTCAAGAATACAACAAAACGCAATAGGATTTTAAGTGTAGATCTGTACAATTAATCAACCAGGGCGATTATGTAATGATAAGAAATATAGCAGCACCTAGACATGACAAGAAATAAGACACACAATGTAAAGGTCCTGATGTTATCAAAGAAGAATTGCCTAACAATCGATATTTGATATCTGACATTGAAAAGTTTTAGATAATGCAAATGCCCTTTGAAGGAATATTTGACTCCTCAAATTTTAAATCATGGCATGCTAGGACCTAGGAAAGAGTCTACATATTCGTCAGGAGGGCCGAACTGTAGTATCACAACTAAGCATAAGTAATAACTGTAACAGATTTAAGGAACATAGACATCAATATGTGTTAACCCTGAAATGTAACCGGCCTGTGTACCAACCCTGACTAATAAGAAAATAAAGATTATTCATCATTCTGTGAGAATGTCTTTCGACTTAACACTATATTTTGTATTTAAATTGAAAGAACTTATAATAAGACTAAGAAAAAGTAGTTATTTTATGAAACAAAGAACATAGTTACTGGATTTGATTTTTTTTAACTAAATCTAGAACTACAAACTAAACTAGCAACTTAACTTAAATTGAATTTATAAACTAGAAGTTCTACACCTATCTTAAACTAATACCAAAAACTACGTATAGCCTACTTATTTACCTTAAACAATATGTTAGCAGGCCAGGCTGACAGGACATGCGAGATGACTTAAAATTTGCCTGAAGGGCACCAATGATTTATTATGGACGACTGCTTTCCTCGTTCAACCACCAAAAGTATCTATTATGCCTTATTCTTACTCAGCTCTGTCCCGGTCTGATAGCGCCTTACGAAACCTAAGAGTATCCGGGGAGCTTCTTGCGACGTTTTGGGTGCAGTTGACAGCTTTTCGAAAAACATGGAAGATTAACGGGACCGCTAATCTATCCTTGACCAGACCTTTTCTATCGAGATAGAGAAAAACTTCAGGGGAAAAGGTTAAGGCGCACGGATTCGTGGTGCATATCATTGGGCTAAGGCCCCCCGAGATCAACTTGTTGTTCGAAGTCATAGCTCTTGCAATGTGACAATGACAGGCCGAATGAATTGACTGTTATGAAACAGTTTTTTTTTTCAAGGCAAAAGCCGCTTTAGCTTTGGCCAGAGTAGTATTTTTTTGTGTGTTCAAATACAAATACTGATCTAGCCAAATCCCACGGTATCTGACAATACCTCGATTTGCCAGTGGTTGTCTGTTTTGTCCAACAATAGAGAACATTCGCCACTTATTTTGAGTATTTCTAGAGGCCCTAACAACGGAGTCCTGAACAGAATGGGCTCGCACTTTTGGAAATTGATCTTTAACTTCCAATCAACGCAATATCCCTGAAAGTTGCAAAAGACTTAAGATGACCTCGAACTTGACGTGTACGCGTCAAAGTCATCTGCGTACGCTATTGAGCGGCGGAGAGATCCTACAAGATCGCTTGTGAAGACCGTAAATAAAATCAACGAAATAACTACACCCTGTTGTAGACCGTTGATAATTTCAAAAGTCCCAGTAGACGTGTCAAACACCTTCTACAAGTCAATCAGCAGGGCAGCCGTGCATAGTTTCTTACCTCTGTTTCATTGGATATCCGATACCAGTTTGGATATCGCATGTATACAATCATGCCCCGCTCTGAAACCGAATTGGTTATCCGGAATAATATCACTTTTTCTACAACCTTATCGAACGGAGATTTGCCGTATTGGACGTGTCTTTTTTCCGTTTGGGAATTGGTTGTACTAGCACTGTCTTCCAATGAACTGGATAATGACCATTATTCATCAAATTGATAAACAGGGTAGCCTATATGTTTACCGCATCTAGAGGAAGGAGTTTAAGAAGAATGTTTGGTATTTCGTCGATTCCCACAGATTCCTTGATTCTCAATTAACCGAAAATTATCAGGGGATCTTCCTTTGTAATATACGGAGGATAAAGCCCCTTCCTTGGCGATGACATCATTTGCCAAATTATCGGCATTGAACATTGTTAAAACAATGTATTCCGTTTGCCAGTGGTTAATGTGATATCGCAGGTAGAAGTTGTGCAATAGGACACAATTTTTCAAGATACGGTTCGGGTGAGTGCAATTACTTTAACTTTCTCCTGAGGATCTTCGAACACAAAAAGGTTGTCATCTTCTATTGCTTCTTCCGTATCTATATCTGCTGTCAGAAGTACTTGTTCGTTGTCTAAAGTTCGGGGGAGCTTAAGACGCGGAAGCTCATTCGAAAGAATTTATTACTTTTCTGGTGACTAGCTTTTACAGCACGAATTTTGGTATTCCAATGCGAATAAATTGTAGCTCGGTAGTTTTGCTGAATTATTTGGTGTGTATGATTAAACGTCTGTATAGTAGTTTGAGCCCTGTCAGTAGCTTTCTCTTTTGTCGATGCAGTGCGTCGATTGTAGCGTTGCTATAAATGTTGACATTGTAGGTCAGTTCGAGCTTCGTTCTTTGGAATCAGGCTTCGAAATCGTTGTTTGTTTTATGGTGCCGTCCATCCGTTGGAGGTTAGTGTCTATCTCCTCGTTCGACAAATTTCTATTGGATGGCGGGTTGAGCGAGGAGATCGCTCTTGTTGTTGTTATTATAAGAGTGCGTTTGAACATACTCTTCCAATTCCGCAATATCGTTGGGAATGGTTATTACGGCACTAAATCCGCAATGGTCACTGTCTTACACGAATGTGTGAAGACAATTTATTGTGCGTCGGTGAATGACTTCTCCTTTAGTTATGTTAAGCGTTTAGATCTCCGGTAATCGTGTCTCGAGCTCTGAGATAAAACAGGTTTGTTAAGTAGCTTCAGTTACATAGGCTGCGATCAGGAGGGGGATGCATATGATGCAAGCCTCTCGCACTGTACGTTATTTTATAACGCGGATTTTTTTTTAATAAAGATCGCGACGCCACCAGCTCACTTGAAGTTGGGCCTATCTCTTCTTATCATATACTGACTTTGCCTCAACCTGTGCCTCTGAGAAAAAAAGCTCTGTTGGAAAGAACATCGGGGCTTCGGTCTTTTCACAACCGAGCCAAGTTTATCTTCCTAGCATACTGCTATTTACAACAACCCCGATTATTTGTGGTGTGTCCCGAGTAACGGCAGAGAATGCCCTTGAGAGTCGTGGTATCAACAATCCTATCCTTACCTAGCGGATATTCCTCCGATTGGTGGTTCATTGAACACTTAACACGCCAAAACTGCATTTGATAATTCATAGCGGCGTGCCCGAACCTCTGACAGCAAACACATTGTAAGATGTTATTGCTGCGGCTTAATTTTTCTCAAGGAATGCATTGGTAATCTAGGACTTTTATCTTCCGGAGACAGTCTATGATAATTTGCTATTGGGACTCAGCTGGACGAGGAAAAGCGGAAATTTTCTTTTCTCCCTTCTGTCCGTTCCTGTAGTGTCTCATCCGTTCACCTTAAGCTCCTAAAAACAGCTCTTCAGGATCGATGGACGTAACGAGACCTCGAAAAAGCATTTTTTGCTTCTTTTTTGCTTTTGGAGAATGCGAAAACCTCAGTCGTAGTCTTTTCTAAAAGATTTTTTTTCACAATTTTATGGTGCTCCACTGTGAAGCAGTGGATCGAATGCCTGTCCTTACTTAAACGCTTAATAATAAAGTTTTCACCAATGGCCGACTAAGATATTTTTTTGTGTCTTAAAATTCCAGTTTGTATCTATAAATTGGGTGCACCTTTTGCTTATTGGCCCTGTCCTCAACGCCCTAGGCTCTGCCTCCAATTCGCAAATTTCATCGTCGTCTGTTTCAGGGGTTGCCAAAGAAATGAAGCTGTTATTGTCTCCGACGGCCCTCCCCGCCGACCCGGGAAATCGTCACGATTGCATTTGCAGCTTTAATTGCTGCTGACATAGCTGCTGCCGCTATGGCCATGCCCGACGTTCCTATCAGTGTCCGATCCCCGGTTTCCTTCGGCAGCTTCTCTGATGAATTCGACAGGGACAGACGCTGGATTAGGAGTCGTTTTTAATAACCTCCTCCTTCGATTCCCTGTCATTAATACTGATGAAGACTGTGCTCTTGGGTCAAGCGACGCCATTTTTTGACCACTTGTTTTCTTTATTTACTATATGTAACCCTGGCTGGAATTTAGCTCCCACGTTCGGATCAAGCAGTCCGAGACACAACCACTGCACCGGCTTGCTAATTATCGGTCCAGTATAAATCGATTCGAACACTTGAAAATAAACTTAGCACTTGTTTTCACTAATAAAAAAGAAACACATGTGGCTTGACTAAAGGTCTGTGAACGACTTTCACACACTACTTACTCCTGTGAAGGTATGTGAATGACTGAGCTTGGTGCTCCAGGTTCACTTCATCAAAGTCTTTGCTAAAACAGAATCCGGTTTGGCTTGCAATTTTCTCTTCTTTTTGGTTATATTCGCGATCGGATTTCTCCTATTTCTTTGTGCGATTAAGGAAAACCTCAGATACTCCTCAGCTTGGAATATGGAATATGCACTCATAATCGTACATTTTTGACGTAAGCTCTCGATTGGATGTAGCGCCGTCTACACATAAGCCAGCGCTATCAAATTCTTTTGTTTTTTGTTCGTTCTAATTTTTTTCTTCAGTTTTTCACAAGGTACACCCGCTCGTCAAGCAATCTTGTCAACGACTCCCCCTATTTTGAACACGAATCTTTTTTTCCGCTCCGTCTCCAAGACCGGTTTCTGTGTGTCCTTTTCGACCTCCAGCTTCTTCGGAAAGTTCAGCAAAAGAAAAAAAACAACTAAAGAGAGAAGAAAGTGTGAAAGCCACGGCTGAAGCCTGAACCTTGAATGGTCGCCTCATAGCTTCGGGCCATTACTCGGTTACGCATTGTTGTGACAGTACTTCAGGTAAGAAATGGGTCCCCTATTCTGTCTTGTCTTGATGAGTTGAAAACTACTCAACTCCATACAAATATTCCCGGTTATTTTGAAGTTTAACAATTCAGTTTTTTCACAAGTAATTAAACTATGTGCAATGAACCACATTCTTAGTTTTTCTAAATCTTCTCCAAACTTAGCAATACATTAAAAATCGGTTTTATAATTGTGAGTGAATGTTATGTCATCTGCATATGCAGTAGCAAGGTCGTTCAGTTTCTGATTGAAAGTCGAATTATAAGTGGGGCGCTATTTTTTTAAGGATATTAAAATTACTGAAAACTTACAACAACCTTTTGTAAGCCAATTATGCATTGATGCTCTGAAGCCGGCATTATGTTGAGCCGCCGATTAAATATAAGAAGTTCAGTATTGTGTATTTCATTGAAGAATTTATCTGAGATCACGTCCGCTCACAGTGGCTGCACATTGAAGAAGGAAATCGAACGAGTGTCATCATTATGACATTTTGTGCAAGTAGTAGATTTAGCATATAATCGATGATTTCATCCCACACCCCGACGTTAAAAGGTTTTCGGTAAGTGGTCGAAAACTCAGCAATTGTGATGAATGTGCTGAGGTTATGTAGGTTATTTGATTACCCACGATGAATCCAATACGGAATGTTTCAGAGCCCAGTGCTTGAAGTACAACGAACGGTCCGGTGAAAGTTGTTGATAACTTGTTATGTGACGGGTGGTTGTCCGCAATCTTCGAGGTCACCGACCTCTAATCCAGATGACGGGTGGTTTTGATCATGTTGGTCCTTACGTAACGCTTTACCTAAGTCCGATCGTTTTAAAGCTTCGGTACGTGCTACTTCTGGTGTGATGCTATCCTTGGCAGAATCTGAGCGTACAACAAATTGGGGAAATCTCGGTGAGAGCCGATTCTCGTTTTTGTACACACGTCTTCATTGGCATGCATACGCAATCACACTGATTTAACTATTTTGACTTTTGATACAAAGCACCCCTCCCATCTAGGAATTGAACATAAAACATTATCAAATTGTAAGTACATGTTTCTTGTAGGTAAAGTAAAAACTTATATACAATCAAAATTAAATTTATTAATAGGAAATATAGTTTAAAAAAAATCTTATTCATAAATTCAACTGTTTTAAAAACAAAGTTTCCATTTTGTTTTAAAATGTTTAAACACATGCATGTTTAACATCAGTTCCCTTTTATTAAATACTATTTGTTCTCCTTCTTTCATTATTCTGAAAATTAAAACTCTGCGGCGGTTTAACTTCTTTTTTACCTCCTCATAATTTCGACTGCACATGTTTTTAAGTGGCTGTTCAGGCGGTGAAGTTGATTCAGCTCTTTGCCTTTTATACAACATGTTAATTCCTCATCATTTAGTTTCTCACTTTCATTTTTAAAAACAATTTTAAAATTCTTATATGCATGTGGTTTTAAATGATCACCCTCGCCTTTTTTTACAGCGCCAAGAACACTTACTAAATAAAAGACTTAAGATAATTTTTTTTAAATCATCTCAGGAATCCATCGAATCCCCAGACTGTCATTGTTCTTTGATCGATACCAAATTATTTGGTTAGCTATATATCGTTAATCGTATTTTGAATAGCTTTATCGTTTTTCGCGTAGGATTGATGAATTTGGTTTTCTCTCTATGACATAGTCTTTTATGATTTTGTTTTACGTTCCCGAATATTGACGTCAAAAAATGAAGGTGCATGTTCTGACTTAAAATTAAAAATAACTTCAGACGGCGATACCTACAGTGCAGGGTGTTTTCCTATACCGGCATAAAAAATTATCTAGCTGTGACTTTGCTGTTTGCACTGCTCTTTCAGCGCTTCCGTTTGACTGCGGATGATTAGGCGGAGTTCTCGAAATTTTTTATATATTGGCTTTACATAATTCATCAAATTCTTGGGAATTGAATGTTGGACCGTCATTTGAGGTTATTTCAGCCGGAAATCCAAATGTGTCAAAAACCAAACGCAAAACTTGACTTACATGCACAACTGAGGTTTTTTTTTTTAAATAAGAATTTCCATCCATTTCGAAAAGGTTTCGAATAAAATAGAAAAAGTCTCATCCATATTCAGCCACCAAACTGTTCCTCTGGCAATTGTCTTCATCCTAACCACGCCAAAATGTCCTTCATGTAAGATTTATCCAACGAGTACCCCAAAACAATGAGTTAGATTCCACACAAAAATCTAAACTTTTTTAGAAGCATTTTTTTATCAAAGGGTTAAAGTTATTGGATGGCCATTCACCTAAGCTGACATACTCCATTGTTTTAAATAATATCATTCCTCATCCCTATGAGTTTCACACTCAATTCTTTCCCTATTCAGTTGAAAGTTTTCCAGATATATTGAAGAAATTTATCATATTCTCATGGACATTTGGTGCTTCTTCCAGAGGCAAACGAGATAAAGCATCAGCATTTCCCATTTTGGAGGCTTCTCTATACTTGATTTCGTAATCATATTGCGACACGAAAATTGACCACTTTTGAAGTCGAGCACCTGTCACAGCATTTACTTTTTGGCCCCAAAAATCAGTTCTAGAGGTTTATGGTCAATGGATATAGTAAATCGAAGGCTATAAACGTATTTGTGGATTTTTTCAAGGGAAAAAATAATATCCAAGGTTTCAGGCTCTATCTGCGAGTATTTATTTCCCCCTTCTAGGAGTGAACTTGGTGTGAATTTTATGGGTATCTCTTTGTTATTCATATCTATAAGGAATAATATTCCACCGACTCCATATGAGCAAGCATCAGCTACAATGCCCAAAGATAACGACGGATTATAATGTCCTAGGAGATTATTCTCATAAAGAAAATGTTTGCTGCCTTGAAATGCTTTCGAACAAGAGCTATACCACTTAAATGGTTGATCTTTAGCCGCAAGTTTGTAAAGGGGACCCAAACGAATTCACAGAGTTCTAATAAAAATAAATAAAAGTGTAGGTGTCCCAAATATGTCTTAGGTGATGCTTAATCTGTAGGGGTTAGTGCTTCAAGAATAGCTCGTATGTTATCTTTTTTTTGACGGATTTCCTGCTGAGAAAGTTCATAACCCAAGTACTACACTTGTTGGTTAAAAAATTCACACTTTCCCAGCCGAATCTTAACATTGTATTATATAAGTCGTTCTAACACCTCATATAAATTATTTTTACAATTCTCGTATGTTTCACCCCCAGCGATAATGTCATCCACATTACCTTTCATCCTTCTTAGACCTCGCAGAATAGTATCAATAACACATTGAAAGATCGACCGTGATGATTTTAAACCGAAGGTAGGCGTGTAAATCGAAAAAACCCTCGATGCGTTTATATAGTTAGATAAGTTTGAGAAAGCTCGGACATTGTTATCTGCTGGAGCGCTCCCGCCAACTGTCGAGAAATACATCTATCCCTGGGAGCGGATAATTATCTGCATTGGCAACAGGATTAATCGTATGTTTGCAACCTATACAGATTTTTATAGCCCCATTCGTTTTTTCTACTACTACCATAGTTGAAGCTCAAACGCTGTGCCGCACTGGCCCCAAAATTCTAAATTTCTGAAGCCTATCGATTTCATGATCAACTTTTTCCCTGAGGCCATAAGAAATAGTATATGGACCATGGAAAACTGCACGTGCACCTTCTTATAAAAATATGTCAGACACATGCACTTTAATAACCCCAGAATAATCTTCATCAAACAGTTTCGGAAATTTCGCCGTAACATCATTCGTAACCTTGTTTATGAAAAAAAATTATTCTCCACCCCATAAACAAAACGTTTATCCAATTTCTTCCAAACAACTGATAAATATCAATCACAACCAGATATAACTTATGAAATTTAATTTTATTGAAAAAGTCTCTCACCAATTCACCAAAATTCACCAACCGCCACAACTTTTGAGCCATTTATAAATTTAAGCCTTTCATCAACACACTATAAAAAAAAGTCACTGCACCAACTTTCTGTGAAAGTACTGAGAGACAAGCACCTCTATCAACTTCCATATTCAATAAATATAAATTTAGAATAAACATCTGCTTGCACTATTACTGACTTATGCTGATCACCATTAAATCTTCCTATATAACAAAAGTTTAAATTTGAGAGCAAAAAACCAATCTCTACTTTATCACTTTTATTTTCTAGATTTTCTTCAATCTCATAACCAATAGAGTTCATATAATTTATAGCAGTAAAACGCAGCGCAGTTTTACAAATGGTAGTAAATTTTGTCGTCAAAGGCTCGTCGATTAACTTCTTTTGAATATGCTCATCTTAAATTGACCAAATATATAATTGTTTTGGCATAGAGGGCTTAATCCAAGAACTCGCTGAAATTGCAGGTCTCCGCCTTCAACTTTTCAACTCGATTATGAAGTCTCGAAGCGATTCGCCCACTACTATTTTGCGACACATAAATTTATACCTTTCGGCTCGAAGTTTTCCAACAGGTTTGAAATGACTCTTCAAAAGTTTTAAAAGGTCATGCAATTCACACAGTTCCAATTTTTTATTCTTTTTACGTCCAGTCAGTCTTTTTTAACATAATTTTCCACACGAAGAATGAAAATAATTTTTGCAGTCTCAGCAACAAATTTTTGAAAGTGATCGTTCGATTTTACTTTTACATGAATTGCAAGAAATTTTTAGTAATATAAGAAGTATTGACTTAAGTAAAAAGAGGTCTCGACACTTGCGCACCCCACGACAAACGACGACTATAATATAATGTATACTTTGTATGCCATGCAACACGGGGACTTCGTTTTTGAAGTATACCGTTCGGAGTGTTATTTGTTTCTAAACCATTTGTTTCGCAGCGTATTTGTAAAAGTTTTCAAAGCAAGACGATACTCCCCAATCCGACTTTGTTTGGGTAAAGAAAACAAATATTTTTCTTGATTTGTCATCGACAGAGAAGATAAAATATTGGCAGGGACGATATGAACTATTTTCCTTCAGGCCACATATGTCCGAGTGCACCACTTCAAGCAATTGATTATCTGCTTTTCATTGGGAAAAATGTTAATCTTTGTCGACCTTTTGATCAAATTTGTTTTTTGTCGTTAGGTCTTTGAGTTGGTCCAGGCTTCTTTCGATCAGATGACCCATCCTTCGATGCACTCGACTGCCTGTTAATAAAACGCTAGTGTACCTGCTTTGCTTTGGGTTATCGTATTCGATTTGAACAAATCATAAGTGTACAGTTACCTTTTGTTCCGAATTCATAACTTTCACGCCCTTATTATTGAAGTAACAGTTTGTCCTGGTTAACGATGCGACCGAGCAGGGCTAAATGCATCTTCGGTCCCTACACCTTTAACGGTATAACAATTTCTCGCGATGTGACCAAAATTGTGACACTTTCTAGTTTTGCACTTCTCGTTGGTCGAAGGTCTTTTTGTTATGTTCATGAATTTCTCACCACTTATGGGTGAACAAAGCAGCTGATTTTTCGTTGCTATGCCGCAGTTATTGCAACAATTTTGTTTTAACTGCATCAGCGGTTATTCTAATCCACAAATTTTCAAGCGCCATGATCATTGGCCTGTACTCTTCAAGCAAGCCGCCAGCAGCGTTCCGAGCCAATCGTCAGCGATTGGGAAACCAATTCCATTGAACGATTTTGCCGTCGATATAAAACCAAAATTCGAAAGCGATGTGTTTATTATTCTACGCAGTAGACCCAATCGACGGGTCAAGCCGTTAGCTTTGTAAGCCTCTGCTAAATTTAGCCACAATTGTTTCACATTATTTGCGCTCTGGATATGACCATTCTACAGCCAAGAGTTTACTTAATACGTGTTTTCCGATCTTTGTCCACATCTACGGCAGTTTTTGGAGATCCTAAATCATCCAACTTAACTCAATCGTGGTCCGAAAGTCATCCAAATCAAGAAAAGCGTGTGCATTATTATAAATGTAGTACTACGTACTTTCAAATAGTTAATTAGTTAAAAAACTCAATTCACATGGACTGGGCCCATAACCGTTAAGAGGAAACACGACTGCACGTTAGAATAGTTCAATGAAGAGTATTTATTTGACATTACATAGAGGGTCTGTTTAACATGAATAGGTCAGGTTACATTTGAAGGGTAACACTTACATAAGCATCCATACCCACATCAATTGCGAATTGTCGACTTGCAGTCCCTGAGCAACAGGAAACATTGACAGTTCTGCGCTTTGATTTGATCTAGTCCCATGCCGTCTGCATCTTAATGCTACTTTTGTTTGTAATTGGCAAACTTCAAATAAACAAACAAAACATATAAATATGATGTGGGATTACGAGTATTGAAAATTTAATGTTCAAGCCTAACGTTCAGATCGTCAAGAATTTCATCTCACCAGGGGGTCAATTCTGGTTCTGTGAAAAAATGAAATGAAAATATTTTCACCTTTTCACCGCAATTTCGATTCTCGTTCTGCGAAAGCGTGAAACCAAACGTCAAAATTTTTCACATGATTAATTTGTTTTCACTTTCTCATTCGCAACTGAATGTTGTAGTGAAAGGGTGAAAATGGAAAACTTCACAAAAAAAAAAACAAAGGAAAAAGCGTTACGCAAGTACAAAAGGAATATTTATTGAGCTATTTAGAAATGAATTTGGAAATTGCTCACGACAGGTATGAGGAACAAATTTAAACACCTATTTCAATGATTTTTAATTTTTTTTTGTAGATTTGTTTCAGTAGACGGAGCCCACGTCAGTAACAATGCGTGGAAAAGTCTTGCAAAGGACCTCAATGCTTTAGAAGGAGCCAGTAAGAATGATGAGCAGTGCAGGAAGACGTGGAGCGACTTAAAGTAATTGCTAACAAGTTTATAGTCGGTAACGTTTATAAGATTTCAGCTTTCAGGCGAAACAGCAAGAAAAAATATGGCGAGTTTAAAGAAGCTGAAAACCGCAGTGGCATTAAACTTAGCCAAAATGAAGCAACTGAGCCAACTTGAGCGACGAGTTGTTCAAATAATGTCGGAGAGAAATGTTGAGGGGGATGACGCAGTTTTTGAAATTGGAAATGACAGCACGGATATTGTAAGTGAATATAATTTTATAGTTGCATGCGCTACGAATTTTCTTCCTCTTTTATCATAGGACGGAGCAGTATTGAAGCAGTTGTTGCAGGAGGAGAACGAAGAAGTTTTCGATGAAGAAGCAAAGCCGTCAACATTTTCTGCTGCTCAGGTAGTGTGACCATCAACCTCAGCAGCCGCTCGACAAGTGGAAGCCCGATTGCCTCCAGCAACTCCGGCAATTAGGCGTACAAGTAGAAGGCGGACACCTTTGTTGTCAAAAAATGAAAACCTTTTCTTGCAGTTGGAGCAAAAAAATATAGAAATAAAAGCTGAGCGCCTTATGTTGGAAGAAAGGTGGTAGCCTTAGAAGGCATTGGAAAATCTCTGTGCGAGCATATTGATTTAATAAAAAAAAAAAAAAAATTGATTTATAATTAATGCATTTATTTTCTTTGTTTATTAATAACTAGAGAAATGATTTCTAACAATTTACTGTCGACATTTCTCCCTTCAGCTAAAACATAAGGCTCATTATAGTTATAATTTCCAGTTGCAGTAACATCTTTCTCATCAGCTCCAATACCGGTTTCAGTTGATACATCTTCGAGCAAAGGAATTCCAGCTCTAATCAACATGTTATGCAAAACAATACACGCATAAATAATTACTCCTTATTTGCCAGGAGCGTAAAATAAAACCCTTTCTGCTGACAAGAAACGAAACCTACTTTATAAAACGCCTATACACCTTTCGAAATGGCTCCTAGTTATCTTGTGAGCTCTGCTATATGCTTCTTCTGCCTCAGAATTTGTTTCAGTGAAGGGAGTCATTATCCACGGCTGCAATGGATATCCACTATCGCCGAGTAAAAAAAAATTCTTTCACAAAATTACAACAATGAACAAACTGCTTGCTTTGACATTCACAATGTGTTTAAATGACAGCAATTTAATCACAACTCTGTGCGATATTGAATTCACCACAGCAGTTTCACTTATTGTACGAGAATCGCAATTTAGTACTGTGCGGATCGAAAAAATGAAAGCAATGCGTGAAAGCGAATGTGAAAAGGATTTATTCGATTCACGCTTTCACAGAACCAGAATTGACCCCCAGGATCTGAAGTAAAGGCACACAAACAGATCGGCGCACAATATGACTACGGTAGGAACAAACAAAATATCGCCCGCTCGAAGCGATGTGGGGATTGCTGTGAAACTTAGAGTTCTTAAATACTACCGTTCAAATTTTTCCATCTTTTCATCTTATCATCATCAATTTAATAGTCGTGTCTTAAGAAGATTGCATAGAGGCAATCCGTGTAAAATAAGTAGATTGTTTTGCTTGAATAAATCATTTATATTTAAAATTAATACTTGCACAAGTATGAGTAAAACTTACCATAAAAAATATTACTTTAACATTTGCGATCTGATTTCAATACAAATTACTTAGTTGTGGAAGATAAAAACTGATTTCAAAAATAAACTTTCATGATATATTGTAGCTCAAGTTTCTTTGCTTTCTTGAGTATAATGCCTTGTTCTTACAATAAAGTTTTTATTCATAGATTTGAAATATTGGTATTTTCATGAATTGGAATATCATGTTGCAAATTTAAAATTTTTAATCTCGGATTATAGTAACCAGAGAGATAATAAAATTCGCTATACTCGTAGTTGGTTTGGTCCAAGTCAAAGCCATATTTCTGTTGAAACACCGAAAATTGTATAACTTCACATTTGTGGGATATTGTCTGAACGTCATTTTCATCTTCATGTGGTGAATCAAATAATGCCCTCTAAAGAATAAATAAAATATAAATGCAACATCATTGAATCTTTAAAGAGAATAATTACCGGATATTTTAAATTTGGACAGCCAAAAGTTTCTTCAGGATGATAAAACCAACGCACTTTAACAACTTTGTTGTTGGTTGCCGTTTCCCACATCGCTTCTATACGACCAATATATGGTCTATCCGGCCTTCCAGTTGAAAAAAATACAGCACAATCACCAACCTTAACGGACAAAATGTAAAGAGATTCACTTCTAAAAAGGAATACTTACCGTTAAGATCTCTTGTCCTCGTGTAATTGATCTGTAAAACTGCTTTCGGGCTTTTCCTTTATGGTATGGTTGCCCGAACCAGCTCCACAATTGGCGTTCTGGTAGAAAGGGTGCTATTTTACTTCCTTTAACACTGTTGACATTAAGCTTTTCATCGGATTTTGCCTGCAAAAAATGTTTCATTACTACAGTTTGGAGCAGTATAAAAGGTGTTTAACTATTTTGCTATTTTCGAAAAGATAAGTTTATTTTAAATCAAAAAATGCGACGATTGCTTTATTCAATGTAGAAAGATTATTTTTACTTAAGAATCGTATCAAATATTTCGAGAGACTTCAAGAGATCCCAAAATTACATTTTACTTGGGTATATATAGGATTAAGAAAGTGTTGCTTCTTTAGTTTTCTTGCTTTTTTTTAACATCCTGCGGTCTCGAGAACTTCCAGTGGGTAGAGATGCTGGACAGGTACTGTAGCTTCAAGCGTTTCCAGAATAGCTTGGTTGTACGCAGCCGGCTTAGCCACCTGCTACGAAGATTATTGTCGAGAATGAGAGTAACATTTTCAAAGTTAAAGTTACCACATTTAAGTTTTAAAAACTGTGCTGGCGTGACATCAACGACCGATTATTAACGACGTCCTTGACTTCATTAAAAAAGGTGTTAAGTTGCTCCTCAGTCAACACCGCTCGACCGATTGCAGCTTTAAGTGCATTTCTTACAGAGCGAACCAATCGCTTAAAGAATCCACCCCACCATGGAGCTCTTTCGATGACGAACTGCCATGATATTTTGACTTCTGCCAGAAAGTATTTCTGCTCACTTGACTCCAATATTTCTGACAAAACTGCTTGCTCTGATGAAGTTCTTTTAAAAGTCTTTGCTTTATCTAACATGAACATGCCTGGAATTCCTCTGCGTAAAATAAATCGTATGATAACCATGAGACAGCTTTCCGTATTGAGGCTCGGCGTCAGCTCGAGATGAACGGCACGTACTGTGGAGCAGGCAAAAAGCATTATGTTATGTATAATTATGTAATATTTATTGCCTTCGATTTGCTTAACGATCGAGGCCCCAGCAAAATTCACTCCCGTATTTCCGAATGGCCTCGAGCTTGAAATTCTCTCGATAGGTAGGGTTCAAACAACCTGTTTGACAGCCTTACAGCAGCGTTTACAGATAATGCACGACTTTGTCACTGATTCCTGCATGAAAACACCGATTATGGAGATCGTTGATTATCATTTCAGCCAAACAAGAGTCTTTTGTCAAAATAATCAGAAACATTTCATCAATTGTAACCCCCGAATCTGATACCTATTCCGACAAACGGGAGCCAACCCTGAGAAGTCCGTCATTTGTGATCACTGGATTCAAGCCATAGATCTCGGAACAACTGTAAACTCAGACGATATTATGGATTTTTCGAAGTCACAAAACGCGGTTCTCTGAATTAATATTATCCAATTTCCGTCTGCCGCTTTCAACTCTTCAGTCGTTGGAACTGGTACATCAGCTTCTATCCCCTTTTACTTAGCTTCAAAAATCGTGCAGATCGTCTTGCCTTCAAATCTGCTCATTGATGATTGTTTGCCGTATTAATGTAGGAAAAAAGGAAGGTATTTATTCTGGGAGTCTTGTGGATATTGCTAAATTTCCTTAAGGCCACGATGGGCTTCTTGACGTGCACTCTTTCGCCGTCCCATTCAGTGGAAAATAGAAGAAAGGTGTTAATCGGGTGAATATAACTATTTATTTTCGTTGAACAGGCAAGGTTTTTGGAGACAGTTTATCCAACAGGGTACATCGAAATTTTTTTAGCTGTCAGACCCATCGTTAAAATATCTGCCGGATTGAGCTTTCCAGACCATTATCTCCGTGCGGCTTCCGCTGAGTTCTCTCGAATTTCCCTTACTCGGCAATACAATGTAGTGTAATCTGTGAATCGGAACAGAAATAAATCGCTTTGAAGTTCATTTTCAAACAACTAAAGATAATTCCGGCGTCTTCCTTAAATGGCGCTATTTTTTTTTTTGGAGCACAGGTAACTTACATCTATTCGTCCATCAGAATTACGAATTTAAGCTACGGCCCCATATGCTTTTAAATTTGCGTCTACGATTACATATAACTCCATTTAAGTAGTCATAAGCGTATGAATCTATAGGGAACTATATCTTTAGAGTACTCTAGCTCTTGAACAGATTGAATCCATACATTCTGCAAAGCTTGCGGCAACGGATCATCCCACTTTAAACTTTGTTTCCAACATTCCTGAAATCCTGATTTGTCCCAGATTTAGGTTAGATTCCCGATATCAATTGGGTCATATATACCGCTAGCTCGTCAAAACTCCATAACCACGACGAGGCTTCCTTTGCGTTTGGCAATTCCACTTATGTTAGACCATACCAGGTCCACCCAAAATTTCAACTGATTCCTTGTAAACTTAAAAGCCTCCGACTCATCTACACCGCTACACACCGAATCGTCCACATAGATCGAGGAAAGTTCGCTTGCTCTTCCATCAAGTGCCATTCAAGTGGAATGGGCAGCATGCTCCTCCAAATGTTACCCTTGTTATACGAAATTGCATCCAGTTTGGTAGAATATTCACGTCTCTGTCATCAAACCAAAAGAATCGGTGAACATCTTTATCTCGATCTTTATCTTTATCGATATTTCGAGGGATTTTGAGAGACCCCAAAATTTTTTTTTCTTGGGTATTTAAAGGCTGAAGAAGGTGTTGCCACTTTAGTTTTCTTGCTTTTTTTTAACAGCTATCGACATTGAATTTAAGCTTGTAAAAACATTTTTAAAGTTTGGAGCAACTTGAAAAGTTGTCTTCCCGAGGGATGTCATTAAAACTTTCCCTTAAATGTTCGTTTTCAGTAATATCTTTTGACTGAGAAGTTGAAAACTGAAAAAAGTTGGGAAATTTATGATGGAAAGATTCAGCACAGAACAAGTTCAATTTAATTTTTAAAGTCGACATCCAATTATTCAGACACAAAGATTATATCAAAATTTCTTTCATGCTCTAGATCCCCAGACCTCCAACATTTAACCGATTGGCATTTTCATTTTCAGCAGCATTTTCAGCAACAGGGGGCTGAATGTTCACATCATTTCGACCTCGTACAGTTCGAAATGATGTGAACATTGCTCGGGTGCAGGAAAGTATTGAGGATAACTCCTAAACTTCCACCAAGCGAAGTTCTCAGCAGTTAGTGATGTCTAGGCGAAGTTTGCAAAGAATTTTAAGGCAGTTACACCTTCCATTTAAGATTCAATTTGTTCATAAGTCGACGATCTACTCATGCAAAACAGGAATAAATGATCTACAAATACGAATTCAGTATGTTCGGCTTTTTCAAGACATGTTCCGAGTGATCAACGAGTTTATTCACAAACTCAAATTGAGCGATGAGGCCAATTTTCACCTCAACGGTAACGTGAGTAATGTTAGTTAATGTGGATGGTTTCAATGTTATGCAAATGCATGTACCGGATGTGATTTCGCAAAAAAAATCTCCACGCGCTGATTTTATTTCAACAAAAATAAAGAAGGCAACGACCAAGTTGTTGCAGCGTTGCAAAATTAGCACGCAAGAAACCTTACGTGTTATTTTTTTTTTCAAATTATAATATTGGTGGCAGCTGTAAAGATATCATAAGGAAAAGAACGAAAGGCAGAGCAGGAGGCAGTAAAGAGGCAAAGAAGGAAACCAAACTACCCCCTCGGAAGACGAAATGGCGAAGTGTATTGTTTTAGTTTACATTTAAATGATAATTTAAGAATTTTATTGGACTATTGTTACAATCTACACACAAAAAAAAATTAAGAATGTCAGAAAAAGCTGAATTCGAGTTTAATGAGCTCGAACTGGCTAGGAATTTCAAATACTTTTCAAACGAAGTGGAAAAGTGGTAGAACTTACACTATTGCAAATAATGAGCCAATTATAAAATTGACTTAGATGGTAAAGAAGAGGATTATGTAATTTATTACGATAGTAAAACTTATCGCAAAAGACTGTTCTTGTATGTTATGGAAGAGGAAAGCGAAACCAGAGAACAATTACCATTAGTGAAAGAAGCACTTAGGAATAGTGAAATTAGAAATACTGAAACAAAAATAAATAGATTAGATTGGCAACCAATTGAAGACTAATAGAATTCGAAATATAAATATAGCAACCGGAGCTATCCCGAAAAAAAAATGAATTTGATATAGAACAAGGCAAGCTTAAGCCATCAACAGTAGATGATGAATGTAACGAAACGAAAGGAGAACCGTCGAAACTTTTCCTAAAACAAATAATATCACGCAGGAAACTATGTTCGAAAATTACCATAACTCTTGTAATAATGTGCAGCCACATATGAGTCTAGACTTTCTTTGCAAATTAATAACGCCATTCGACAATGATCCAAACAAAATTCATAATTTTTTGTCAAAGATTGACAACGCTATGTCATTTGCAACTCCTTCCCAAAAGTATTGTCTTTTACCATTCATAAAAAGTAAGATTTCGGGAAATGCTGAAACAATTCTTATGAACAAGAAACTTAACTCATGGGTGGAACTAAAAATCGAATTGAATCGAATGTTCAAAGTGACATACTATATTCTCCTATGCAACTACATTTAGAAATGACCTGCTTGCAACAAAGCAAAAGTGAAACGGTCATACAATATATTCAAAGAGTCGAAGCTCTTCAGAGGCGTCGGGTTCAAGATATTTATTTAAATAATGAAAATGATAGGCTGTTTGAGGGACAGCTATACATGATAGAAAGGGATGTTCTCAACGCTTTTGTAAACGTCAAAGACCATCAACATTAGCCGAGGCTTCATCATTAGCAATACAAGAAGAAACTAGACTAGTAGGGAAAAGAGCAACATACGGATATAACAACAGAGAATACACTTCAAGAAACTTAATAAGAATTAACAACAATGCTATAAAATGCTTTAATTGCAATAAACTTGGTCATATCAGCAGGGACTGCGCTTGTATTAATTTATAAAAACAAAATGTGTGTTTCAACATGACGTGAACTTTCAAGATATTATGAATTTTAAAGGAATTGGTAAATCTAATAGGCGTATCATAGGCAGTACTTAAGTTACAGTAGAATACGACGATAAAGAAAACAGTGACACATTTTTAATCGACATATTTTTCCATGTAGTAACAGATGATGTAATATGGCATTACGATGGAATCCTTGGAAATGATTTTTTTAAAGGAATCAGAATTCTGCATAAATTAAAAGCAGAAGATCGTGTATAATGACAAAATTATAATGACTCTTGCGTATAATCAAAGACCATATAATACCAAGATAGTGCAACTGGCACTTAAAAACGATGAAAAGTAAAAAGCTCTCCCTGGCACGGGCAGTCGGAAACAAGAGGTGATCATAATCAAGAGCGGAAAGCTTTTTCCCTTTTTTCAGAAAGTGTGTATTTCGCCAACCGAAACATATGGGAAAATCTTTCGTCGCCGCAGCGGACACTTCAGCCTACATGTGTTCGATAAGTGATCGGGGAAGGGATGAATAATAATGGAAATAGCACACGAAATTCTTTAATTTGCTGGCTTCTGGTTTGTGTATCTTTATATTGTGATACTCTTTCATTCATGATATTCTTGAGTAAGGTTGTATGCGATTTGTATGAGTATTTTAACAATTGGAAACATTTTTATCGATTTTTTTGGACTCTATTTTTTATTACTTTTGTACTTATTTTTCATTATTTTAATATTAACTTATTTTTTGCATAATTACTTACTGTAATTATTACGTTTAGTTTTCTTTTTTTACATACGTACGTATAAATGTATGTATGTATATACACATGTTTGTATGTACATACTTTTTTTTCTATTATTATTGTATTCATTTTGCATTTTATTCCTTAATCGTTCATTGTTTAGTGTTTTTTTTTTCTTAACATTATTTCTATTTTTATAATTATTTGATCTTTTACTATTATTGAGATGTATTTTTTGTTTCCAAAATGAATAGAAAAACTCGTAAATCGGGAGTGCAGTGTTGCATAACTGATTGCAAACGCTCAAAAAGAAATAATCCTGGTTTAAGATTATTTCGATTTCCCCCTCTGCCAGAAGGACACATTTGGCAGGCTGCATGTAATGCTAAAGAATCAAAAGAAAATATTTTAATTTGTGATCGCCATTTTGATCCTAATGTCTTGGGTAAAAGAAGATTAAAATCTGGAGCAATTCCCACACTTTTTCTCGGCAATTTCTCCGATCAGGATTGCTTAGATGATGAGTTATCTACTTTACAACTCCCCGCAAAAAGAAGGTACTCTCAAAGCAGTGGTTGCTTAGAAGCTAAGTATTCTAATTGTGAAAAGTATGTTTAATTGACGGACTATTATCGGAAAAAATGTATATTCATACAAAAACGAAATTTAAGACTAAAAACCGCCGTGAACAACTTCAAGAAAAAAAGGGAATCAGGTAAGACTAGTAGAAAAAACTCTGATATAATAAATATTGAGTCTTGCAATATAAGCGAGGAATCAAAAACTTTTTGTAGATTGCTGTTAGAGAGGTGGTTCATACAAAATATATTTTATGTATCTCAATCAGCATATTTATTTTTGAGAAATAAATTGAATTTGAATTTGCCTCATGTAAGTACTATTAATCGTTAAATGCAGTCGTAATCCTACTCTCGTAGCGTGTAGACCTTACTTTTCGGCTGTATTTTGCTGTCACTTAACCCTATTGGCAAATATTGTCATCTCCCTCGCACCTCTCAAACTTTTGAAAATTTTTCCGCGTGGTGTGTTTATATAATTTTGTTAACTTTTCTTTGTGATTAACAAACCATGGGCCCACCGGGGTCCAATAACAAGCCCGGGAATTATTTCGACCTTTTGTCCGACGATTGGTCATTTGAACCCAGGGCAAAAAGAAATAAACGTCCCACTAACTCCCAAGAATACCCTGAATTACCAACACCAAGGAACACTAGGAACCCAAAGTTCGTTGTCATAGCGGCAAAAAATACTGAATCTCCCCTATCCAGTGTGAGTATTTTCTTATTAAAAAAAGTCATTGACGCAGTAAGTACTGAATATGACAGTGTATCCTCACTCCGCGACGGTAGCCTATTAATCCTTGCCAGATCTGAAAAAGTAGCTGAAAAGTTTCTTAAACTAACAAATATTGCAAACCAGTGTCCAGTGGCAGTTACCCTACACAAAGAACTCAACTCATCTATAGGCATAGTGTACGCTCCATGGCTTACTAACCTCAGCGAGGCGGAAATAATATCAAATATGAAATCTCAAGGTGTTGGCCAAGTCTATAAATTCACAAAGAAAATAGACGGAATTCAAAAACCGACAGGCCTAATGCTTTTCACGTTTGATTTATATTTCTTACCTCAATCAGTTATAGTAGGTTTTTACACCACCAAGGTCAAAGAATATATCCCGTCCCCGATGAGATGCAGGAACTGCCAGCTACTTGGACATACCGCCAAACGGTGCACCAAAAGTAAACTGTGCGAAAATTGTAACCTCCCACCTCATGATCCTATCGAATGTACGCGTGTGATGTGCGCTAATTGTCTTGATAATCACCCCTCCTCTTCTAAATTGTGTCCGCAATACATTCAAAATAAAGAAGAATTGAGAATCAAAACTACCAACAAATGTAGCATGGCCGAAGCCAGGAGACTTTATAATCAACATAATCCCCAACCAAAAAACCCAATCACTATCTCATTTTCTGAAAAGGCTAAGCAAGCTAATTCTCAACCTAACACCAAGCCCTCCGGCCAATCCACACCAAATCAACCCACAACATCCAACGCTGCCATAGCCATAACCACAAATACTAAACAAGCTAACCAATCTACCACTACTTTTAATCAACAAAACCTCCAAACTCCACCCTCCTCACAAGAAAAACCAAAATCCCTCAAAGCCAATCATCACAATTTCAATAATACGACACCACCAATCAACAATGCCCAACCTATCTCGACCATTCCAAACCTAACAAACAATATTAAATCTAACATCTCAAATTCCCTCCAAAACAACAACTCTGCAAACTCTAACCACTTAAATAAACCCACTCTCAACCAAAGTCCAACTCCTACGGCTAACACCCAACGTGCTACGGATTTGGACTCACCAATCTCTGCTATCACTAAATCGCTCATCAACAATAATAAATATTTCACCCAAAACGAGGATGATGACTTCCAATAACCCCTCTCTCATCACCATCCACGACTCTGCAATCCGGGAACTGAACCGGTCAAGCCCAATTACGAGCTTGGACGATTCAACATCAGGATTTCGGAGTCTCCACATCTTACAAACATCTAACTTATCATCCCCTGACTTTTCACAATATACCTCAGATAATATTGCTCAAAAGTCTGAACTAAAAATCCTACAATGGAACTTAGATGGTTATTTCAATAACTATCACGAACTTAAGTTATTGATAAATGACCTCAATCCCTCCGTGATATCCCTCCAAGAAACCCATCTACCTTCACAACTTACAAAACCTTTCTCGCCCAAGCAATATGCTTCTTTTTTTCATAACCTGCCAACTAATACTACCGCCAAACAAGGAACAGGACTACTAGTCCACAAATCTCTTCCTCACAGATTTATTGAAATCAATTCTCCAATATCAGCGGTCGCCGTCATAATCGAACTAAAACAGATAATCACAGTGATATCCTTATATATCCCACCTGATCAAACATTTTCGGCTTCTGAATTAGACAATATTATAAATGCCTTCCAACCGCCCCTACTGATTACTGGTGACTTTAACTCTTGGAGCCCCCTCTGGGGCTCTCCTCATACTAACTCAAGGGGCAAAATTGTTGAAGACTTTCTGACAAACTGCAACTTGACTCTATTAAATGACGGTAAACCTACACATTTCTCAACCCACAACACCTTCACCCATGTCGACCTATCCCTAATTTCCTCACAATTATATCCCAAATCCACATGGACAACTCTTCCGCACCTCCACGGCAGCGACCACTTTCCTTTAATTACGACAGTTACAGTAGGTACTCAGTTCTCAAACCCAAAACGTCTTCCAAAATATTTAATTGATAAAGCCAACTGGCCCCTATTTCAAAATATAGCGTCTAATCTCATAACATCCACGACTCCATCCCCTAACATTAACAAAGAAGCAGCCCTTATACATAAATGCATTAGAAGCGCAGCCAATACAGCCATCCCTCAAAGACATTCCGTTCCTAAAAAAACATATGTTCCTTGGTGGAATAACGACATAGGTAATCTTCGCAAGTGCAAACAGAAAGCTTGGCATGACTTCAAAAAACATCCAAGTCAGGAAAACCTCATTACCTACCGTAAATATAACGCCAAATTCCGGAAATCAGCCAAACTGGCCAAAAAAACCTGCTTTGAAAACTTTACCTCAAATATCAGTCCAAAAACCTCATGTAAACAACTCTGGGATAACATAAGATCACTCATTTGCGAATATATTCCTCGCTCTATAAATAGGATCAGATCTGGGACAAACATACTTGACTCCCATATTGATATCGCCGAACATTTCGCCAAAATATGGTCTAACCAGGCTGATGATTCCAATTTTTCTCCTTCCTTCCTCCAAGCTAAATACTCGGCAATTAACAATATTCCATCTCTCCTCGACCATTCATCCCCAGCCAGCACAATAGAACTTCCTATCAATCCAATAGAATTGGAAAACTGTCTTCGGACGGCAAAAGGGCAAACACCCGGATTTGATCGAATTTCGTATTCAATGATTAAGAATGCACCCTTAGCCCTCAAACAGCGTATAGTATCACTCTATAACCTCATTTTCGAAAGAGGAATTATTCCTCAAACATATCGAACCACCACTGTAGTACCGATTAATAAGCCGAATAAAATAACCACCGAAGTCAATGGATATAGACCTATATCCCTCTTACCATGTGTCGGCAAAGTTCTTGAAAAGATTATCGCAAAAAGATTATTCTGGTTTTTGGAAAAAAAGAACCTCATAAATATAAACCAAGTCGCTTTCAAGAAAGGTCGTGGTACCATTGACTCCCTCCTCCACATTGATGAGTATGTCTCATCCGCGTTATCGTCAAAAAATCATGTTTCAATCCTGTCGATAGACTTCGAAAAAGCCTTCGACAGAATTGGAATACATATAATTTTAGACAAACTCATCCAATGGAAAATCGGTCCAAAAATTTACAAATATATTAAGTCATTCTTAATTAACAGACAGTTTCGAATAAAATCAAATAATGTACACTCTCAGCCTTACAGTTACAAAAATGGTATCCCCCAAGGATCACCACTATCAGTTGTTATTTTTATAATTGCTTTCAATGACTTAAGCCACATTGTACAAAAATACAGCACCATTCGACACTGTCTGTACGCCGATGACTTAATTATATTTCTAAAATGTAAAGATTTAAGTAAAACGTCCTCCATATTTTCTAACATCTTATCAGATATAGACCAGTGGTGTACTCTCTCTGGTGCAAAAATCTCTATGGAAAAAACCAAAATATTGCATATCTGTAAAAAAACGTCCTGTTCAAAACACCTAACACTTAACTTTAAGAACCACTCCATTTGTAATGTTAATTCACTAAGTATTTTAGGCGTTATTTTTGATTCTAAGTTTAACTTTAAGGAACACTGTATATATTTGAAAAAAAGCTTAGCTACCAGACTTAATGTTATTAAATATCTTACATCTAAGTATTCTTGTGCACATGTAAATACTATAATCAGAGTCATCAAATCCATCATCCTGTCTAAGATTGATTATGGCCTCGTTATCTATGGCAAAGGCCCAAGGGCGTCGCTCCAAATCATCAAACCGCAGTATCATTCGGCCGTACGGATAGCCCTTAAAGCGTTCAGGACAACCCCAATTAAATCGATGCTAATAGAAGCTGGTCTTTTCTCGGTAGATGAAAGACGTGATTATCTCACAGATCTCCTTATTCCGAAAATCATAACATCCCGAGAATCACCTATCCTACTGGACGCCAAGAAAGTTCTATCCCGGAAGAAGTTACCCCGACGGTCATCGGCAATCTGTAATGCCCTGAATTCTACGGCATGGTCTGATATGACAATCAATATTCAACAACACAAAACATCCAGGCATCCTCAATGGTTACTGGACGAATCCTCTACTATAACCCACCTTCAAAACTATCACAGATTAACTACAAGTAACCAGATATACAAAGCAAGTTTTAGTAGCATCACCGAAAAATTCGTGGATACAAACTGGACTTTACTCTTCACCGACGCTTCGAAGACTGAAAACTGCACCGCTTTTGCGGTGGTTGACGATAACAGTAACGTTCTCATAAAAGGTATATTACCTCAATTTTTTTCCATATTCACGGCCGAAGCCCTTGCAGTATTCCAGGCAACAAAATTGTTCTCTAACAAAAAGATTCTTATCTGCAGCGATAGCTTATCCACAATTTCCGCCATCCAGAACCTCAACAACACTACACCGATAATAGAAAGAATCAGAGACAATCTTATCACAAACAATAGCAGGCTCAAAATTATGTGGGTCCCTGGACACGCCGGAATCCCAGGAAATGAACAAGCTGATAAGGCTGCTAAAGCTGCGGCAAAAGAACCGCTTGTCACCTTCTACACACACAACAAAAAGGACCTACAGAATAAAATTAAAACATTATGGAATAATAAAAGACGAGATACCTGGACCGAGCACACCCACCACTACTCAAAAATTAACCCTCAAGCTGAGTTAGCATCATATCCTACAAATTGCTCAACAATAATGATAAAATGTTTTTTACGTCTTCGCATGGGCCACACCAACCTTACACACAGCCATCTACTATCCAAAAGCGACCCTCCAACATGCCATCTTTGCAATAGCAACATCATCCTCTCCACCAAACACTTACTTGATTGCCAGAAGATAAACGACGCAGTAAAAAGCTTCTCCGCCATTCCACTAGCAGACTTACTAAAAACGCCTACTGAAACTAATATAAGAAATGTATATAAAGTATTAAGAATTCTAAAAATTAACAAAAATATATAAGCTATTAAGAACTAGCCGATAGCCCTGGTAGCTAGTGCTATTCCTTTATATTACTAAGTTAATTTAATTACTTATTAATAAAGAATTAATAATAATAATAATAATCGTTAAATGCCTTCAGCCAGGATCAAAAAATTTGGCATTTGAAGATTTTAGAAAAAAATGTGCCCTTTTGGAAGAACGGGATGGGAAAAATGTTGTATTAATTTTTTGATGAAATTGCAATACGCAGGGAACTACGATACAATCCATAATTGGAATTAGTAGATGGTTTTGAAGATTTGGGTTTTATCAGAAATAAACAAATTGGAAAGCAAGTTTGTGTTTTTATGATCAGGGGATTGATTAATAATTTCAAATACGTGCTAAATTATTTTGTATCCAAAAGTGGGTTATCTGGAAAGACTTTAATGGGAATAGTGAAAGAAAATATAAGCATTCTTTCCGAAATTGACATAAATGTTCGAGCTATTACTTGCAATCAAGTTTCGTCGAACAGGAAATGCTTCGCGTTATTATGAGTTTCCGCAATTCGCCCATATTTCACTTTTGGAGAAAGTAAAATGTATTGTTTGTATGACTTTCCACATTTGAAAATGTGTTATTAAAATCCAACCTTAGTACTTCTGATGGTGTTGTTAGTTTTAAAATTGTTGAGGAGCTATATGAGCTTCAGAAAAGTGGAAAAAACAAAATTTGTGTGAAATTAAAAAGTCAACATATTTCACCAAATGGTTTTGAAAAAATGAGAGTAAAACTGGCTACTCAAGTTTTTAGTAGAACTGTTCAATCAGCCATAAAAACAGACATGGAAACTTGTGGTTTTAAGCATAGCTCTGCGGATATTGCACTTGCAACAATTTTATGTGTAAAGTTGACCAAATTTTCGACTGTATGAACAGTGCTTCATGAAAGGGAGATAATTTGTATAGGTCAGGTATTCAGATCAACAATGTACCACATGGTTACATTAAAAGTTTTGTTAAATACGTCTAAGGATGGTCTTTTATTAACAAGTCAAAACCAGTTTACTTTATAGATGGAATGAAGCAATCACTCAATGGTTTATTGCTTCTGATTGAAGAAAACCTAAAGTCAGATTCCGATAACTTTTTTTTAATAACTAAACGGCTCAATCAAGATCCGTTAGAAAATTTGTTTTCAATTGTTCGACAAAAAGGTGGCAACAACAATAATCCCTCTTTGGCAGAATTTGATACAATCATAGCCAAAATCATTGCAACGAATATAGTGCAAAGTACTTCACTGACTTATTGCGAAGAAGATAGTGATATAATGCCTAATATATATTAACAATATCAAAAAAAAAAATTTAACAGATTTAAATGAGCTTCACGAACAAAATTTGACAGAAGATGACAATTTAACGGATTTATATGAGGAATATCCAGAATATTTTATTGAAGACCATTTTAATAATGCTTCACAAATGAATATTGATATTTTATCAATGAGATACTTTTTGGGATACGAGGCAGTTAAGATACTACCAAAGATTGATTGCGATACTTGTAGTGTTAGTATCAGAAAAGTTGATGAAGTTTTATCGTGCCCATCCGAGTTGTTCATCTTCCAAAAAAACTATGGAAATGATAGTGATTTTGGAAATTTATGTACTCCGTCAGATATTTTCTTTGACGTTGGGAAGAAACACATCTTAATATTTCAATCTGTGTTTACTAACAGTCCTGAAATAGTTGGCATAAAGGCAAAAATTATTGTTAAATGCAAGGAAAGTACACCTGATTGGTTCTACTCCGATAGCTCATGCCTTAATCATAAAATTGCTGAATTTCTTATTTTAGTTCTACTTCGAAAGCATTGCTCTTGGGCGGTCGAAAAAAATTAACGTTAGTGCAGTACAAAGGTTAAAATTTTAACCCACTAGACTAAAAATACATAAGTATGTACCGATGCAATTTCAACTTGTCTAAAGAAAAACAAAAGATTCTGCAACATCACCGAAAATGAATTCCCGCAGGGTAAATAATATATTGATACGCATGTACATATGTACCCACTTATAATTGTACGTTCATACACACAAACATACATACTAACCGCTCACAAGAAAACACAAAAGCAAAAAAAACAAGAACACGAGTTTCTGCCGATCTTTTTTCCCTCCCTTCTAATGTATTGCCAAAGGGTATTCAATAAGAAAACAAAAAAACAACAAATAATTTAAAGCTCTAAGAACAAATGAACTTTTGAGAGAAAAAATATTCTGGAAAGCTCGGGGGTCGTATTTTAGGACCCCCAACAATTTATATGCTAAAGACGAAAAGGATGTTATGGATAGATGTCACCCGATATATACTAGTTCAGTAGAAAGTCGAGGATGTATGACAAACTATAAATCATCAAAATATCAATTAAATTTAGTCTCAAACAAAGCAACAGAAAGAAGCGAAAAGTTTAACAAGTTATGGAGTAAACTGAGGGTTGATCATATAAAAGATAAAATTGAACCGACGAAACTTGGGGAATTAATAAAAGAAAACGTCGAAGCTTTTGGGTTGGAGGATGAGAAGTTAACTGCAACATCCGATATAAAACATCATATACGTACGATAAGCGATGTGCCATTTAACGCAAAAACGTATCGGTATCCTAAGATACACGAAAACGAGGTAAAGATGCAAATAGAACAATTGTTAGAAGAAGAGATCATCAGGCACAGCATATCTCCATGGTCTAGCCCATTATGGGTTGTACCAAAAAAATCAGAATCGAGCGGCAAAACAAAATGGAGAATAGTTATCGATTTTCGGAAACTGAATGCCATTACTATTTCAGACAGTTATCCAATTCCAAACATAACGGAAATCTGAGACCAACTAGGTGTTGCTAGATATTTTACAACCCTAGACCTTAAATCAGGATTTCACCAAATATCCTTAAGTGAAGAGAGTATGGAAAAGACGGCCTTTTGAACACACGGATGCCCTTTGGCTTAAAAACAAGCCCCATCCTGTTTTCAGCGAATGATGAATTACGCCCTTACACCTCTTCAAGGGAAGTAATGCTTCGTGTATGTTGACGATATAGTCGTTTATGGAAAAACTCTGGAAGAACATAATGAAAGGCTCATGAATGTTTTCCAAAGGCTGACAGAAGCAAATTTAAAAATTCAGATAGATAAATCTGAATTCAGGAAAGAGGAAGTTGAGGACTTGGGTCATTTGATCACAAGTAAAGGGCTTCTTCCTAACATGAACAAAGTTTAAGCTATTGACAACTTGCAAGTGCCTACGAACCAAAAGGGAACTAAAAGCTTCCAAGGAATGATAGGCTTCTACCGAAAATTCATTAAGAATTTCAGTATAGTAGCATGTCCTTTACTCAAATTATTAAAGAAAACTGTTGAGTTTAAGTGGCATGAAGAACACTACAAAAGCTTAAATGAATTTAAAAGATTACTCAAAAAATTGACATTATTACAATACCCAGACTTTGACAAGCAGTTTATAATAACAATGGATGCTAGTTATCTAGGAATCGGTGCAGTTTTAGAACAGGAACATTCAGGAAAAGAATTACCCATACACTTTATTAGTCGAACTTTGAACAGCGCAGAAGTTAACTATTGCACAACGGAGAAGGAATGTCTAGCGATAATATGGGCTATAAAGCAATTCAGACCATACGTATATGGAAACAATTCAAAATTAAAAGTGACCATCGGCCATTTACGTGGCTGTTTAACGTAAAAGACCCTGGGTTCGATGGAGATTGAAATTGGAGGAGTTATTAATTAAGAAAGGTGTAATTAAGAAAGGTGTAGACAATTCTGTTGCCGATGAGTTGAGCAGAAATTTAATATGTGCCGTAGAGAAAATAAAGTATAGTGAAGAATCCAAGATAACATAAGGGAAATTTTCGGAAGCGATTCGCAGCTAGCGAAGAAGACAGTAATAAACTAAAAGAAATTTATGATGAGGTTTGCGAAAATCTTCCAAGCGGTAGTACAACCAACGTAAATGATATCAGAGAACCAATTGTAGAAGAGTTAGTCGACAAAGACGATATTGAAATAGATGAAATTAACCATACTGAAGTTAAATTTATAAATGACGTTGAAGAACAACAGAAAATAATAAGGGAATACCACGATGGGTTGCTAGGTGGACAGAAGGCCACGATGGGTAGAATTCGAGAAAGATTCTATTGAGCAAAACTGCATAAAGATGTAATAGATTACATTCGAAAATGTAGTCCATGTCAGAAGCAGAAAATTAATAGACATCCATTAGAAACCCGATGAAAATTGTGTCTTCAGCAGAACATAGCTTAGAAAAAGTTGCAATGGACTTAGCAGGACCTTATGTAGAAAACAAGAAAGCAATTTACTGCCTTACAATACAAGACGATCTTAGTAAATTTATTTAGTATATCCCTATTGAGAATAAAACAAGCGAAACTGTCGCTAGAGCCTTCACCGGTGAGTGGATCTTAGACTTTGGTATATAAAATTGTTCGATATTTGCTTGTATAGACTGTTTAAAATAAAATGAATATAATTAAAAATGCAGAATGCCAGAATACAGGATCCCTTCTTTCAATTCTCCCAAAATAAAAGGTACAGGCTTGTTGTCAAGAGTAAAGTTTAATACCTTGGCTTGATTTAAATTACAAAGATATCTCCTGGAAAATTTAAGGTAAGAAGGGCGGCCGCTCTTCTTATCAAAGGAGGTCTCCCTGCTACTTCTATCAAGGCCCTTTTCAGCATCCTACATTGGGTTCGCTCTGACATCCTATTCAGACAAAAGGCAAAGTTTGTTTCGGTAAGTCTCAACCATGGGTCAGATCTGACTTTGATCACTCCATAATTCTCGGAGATGATTTCCCTTCACCTACAGCCATAGGCTATATAGTCTCTAAGGCGAACTTCTCAGAATGTCAGGAGTGGTATCTTTTCAAGTAATCTTAACCTAGAAATCTCCTTGCCTCATTCCTCAGTTAACCTGTAGTGCATGCCAGAATATAGGGACATCCACGGGAACTGCAAACCAGATTAACTTGCCCGTACAGGTACAATGTTACCCGCGGATGCGGCTTCACAAAATACCGACATCCCCTTAGCCACGGTCAAACTTAACATTAAAAATAAATACATCCACCTTGCAAATATTGTATGGGTAAATGAACAATATTGAAACATCGCAAGGCAAACCTAGCCCCTCCTCAACAAACAGAGAACCACGAAGCAACTTAACTTGGGTCGCAACTCCTTAAGCGTCCTCATTGGACACTGTCTTTTTGGAGGACACGCAGAAAGGATAAGCGTACAGTCAAATGACTTCTGCAGAGGCTGCTGCTTAGAGGCAAAGGAGGTAACCTTCTCTCATTTCATTTGCGAATGGCTGGCCATAGTAAAAGGAATGTATAGGATTCTTTGTTCCCATTTATTCACATCTTTAACAGAACAATCACTCCGATGAGTACAACCTGTTAAGAATAAACTGTAGGTCCAACCCCCGCCATTTGCAAAAAAATTTAAGACACACACACTTATGGTGAAGCTAGGCCCCGGCCTCTAATAAGCTGTTGTTCCACCAACGCACTCCTCATGGTACGACAATGGGCCAAAACACTGGCCTTAGTGTGCCTTATTACAGCCACTATTACCTACATAACATGGCGTTAACTTCTAAAATTTATTTTAATTCTGACCAGTTGAATCTCAAATATAAGGTTGAACTTACCTCATTGGATATATCGGATACAACGTTTGAAGTAACATTTACATCATCATTTCCAAGTTGTTCAAGATTTTCATCGGCATTACATAAATGACCAGCCTTCCGGTTATTTTGACTTTTACTTCTTCTCAAGATTGACTTTTTTTTTGTGTCATCGCGCATTACTGGCTGTTTCTTATATATATTTTCTACGTCATTTGAGGCAATATGATTCTTCGGAGTGGATCGATGATGTTTTTTGTGTTTCTTTCTTTTGTGTTTTCGGTGCTTGTGTATAGCTTCACTCGGAAAGATTTTAGATCCATTATTTTCAAACTGAGACTTATGTTGGTCGATATTGGGACCAATTGGACTGCAGTTGGTTTCTTCAGCCAACGGCCGCACTTGTTTTGATATTTTGACTTTGATTTCTGATTTGATTGATGTCGACCTTTTATTAATCCCAAGAGCATTGAACGGATTTTCGCTGTATTCTGTAAATTGAAACATAAAAATCATATAAACCAAAATATATAAGATATTTTAAGTAAACGTAATTAATTTTTTTAATATTAACTTTTGTTTTGCTTCAAACACATTGCAGGATTACATGCTTTTATATTGTTCGGGCGTCGAACACCCGAGTGTCAAAAATACATTTTCTGTAGTTTTTAAACAGTAAAATAAACAGACCTGATTCCCTCAACATTTATGATGGTTAATACAGTCTTGGTGTAGCCTCAAACATTCTCACTTACTTCGGAATTGCGTTAATTTAATATTAGTTCGTCAATACTGATTTGTAGCACATCGTCAAGTTTTAGGATTTCATAATGAGTCAACCCAATGATATGGGCTTGTTTTTTGTTTAATATCATTTTTTTATTCTTCCGCTTTCTCGACAAAAAGTTAAAAAAATTAATAGTGAGTGGGATGGTTTCTTTTTCTACTGAAAATTGTTTTTCTCCTGTCTGTCGGTTGATTTATTGATTTTTATTTAAATACTTTCGACTACTATGACAACGAATGTAATTGTACCAGAAATTACACACGCTTTTATTTAATGATATGATCTACAATACGTTTATTCAATTCTTTGCCATTTATCAAGTATAATCAAGAAGAGAGGTTTAAGACATAACCATAACTGAGGTCAAATCGATCCATCTGGTAAACGACTAGAGAGTACTCAACGAAGCCTGCCTATCAGATCACGGATGGATAGGTTTAAACCTTGACATAGGACAAAACCCAGTCTTGTTTAGGAACCCAAAGGGAACTAATTGGGGGGTGTACACCAACATTTTAGAAAAGCCAACCAAACAATAAAAGGCTCACAATTGAGTATACCGTAAATACAAAAGTTCTAAAGATAGAAAAATGCGTTTTTAACGTATACGAAAGGGAAGCAAGACGTCAGTTTAATAAAGTATAATGAACAAACCAAGAGAGAAGTAATGTTATGAAAACACTAGAAAGGATCTGTGACAACCATATAAGAACACAAATAAAAAAAACCCTACTGAGTACGAACCAAACCGCGTATCACAAAGGCAAATCCACAGAAACTTCACTATGCAAATTAGTTTCAAAAATTGAGGATGCCCTTATATCAGTCGTACGGGGTGTTTCTAGACATCGAAGAGGCATTAAATAATATCAATATATGGAATATGGTACACACCTTATCGACTTCAGTAACAACATACAAATTAACAATACATGGACATATGCAATCGAAACGTATCATCACAGCCTCCATTGGGAATCAAACAAGGAGAGGTAAAATCCTAAGATTAGATATTATCACCTCTTTTGTGGGTACTTGCGATGGATAAGCTCCTTTAAAATTAGAAGAGACATGCACCAAATGCATAGCATTTGCAGACGACCTAGCAATCCAAGTTCAAAGAAAACACCTAAGCATAATAGGGGAAATCATCCAGGACATTCTCAACACCGTTGCATCATGGGCGATTGAAAACGGACTTAATGTTAACTCTCTCAAAACGGTTTTGGTCCTCTTCACAAAAAAGACCAAAATAATTGACTTCTACAACCTTCAGATTGGAAGTACTAGACTTGAAATCGAAGACAGCGTGAAGTACTAAGGGTTGATCCTCGATAAGAAACTCAACTGGAGAACAAACCTGGAAGAACGTACTACTAAAACCAAGAGAGCGAATTGGATAACCAGAAGGGCATTTGGGAAGTCCTGGAGTCTGAAACCAAAACTAGTCCACTGGATATACGACTATGTAATGAAACCAACTTTTCTTTACGGCATTATAGTATGGTGGAACATGATAGATAAAAATTATATAGTCGACAGGCGTACTAAAGTGCAACGTCTGGGCATAACAGGCGCAGAAAACTCCACGCCATAGAAGCAATTCTAAACATAACACCAGTACAACTGGAAGTGAAAAGACAAGCAGGACTCTTGGCTATAAGACGCGAGGCTCTGGGTCACTTTGACGACAAGAAAAACATCGGGCATAGGAAAATTGTGAACATTGTACCTAGATGAAAAAACTTTCACCTTCAAATACAATTTCAAGACAATTTTATCACAATTTATGCAGACGGTGCTTACATATCGTCTGAATCGGGGGCAGACGATCGAAGTTTTAAAACATCTGGAACCATTCATAACCGTTTTCCAAGCAGAAGTTTTCGCAATACTAACTGGAGTAGAAAAGCGCACCGAACATTATATACGGGAGAAGCAAATACTCATCTACTGCGACAGTAATGAAGCAATTAAAGCCATTACAAACAATTTATCGGCATCGACTATGGTAAAGAAGTGCAAACGCAAACTATACAAACTAGCAACACTAAACGGTATCAGTCTAACATTGGTACCGGGGCACGAAGGTTTAACGGGGAATGAAAAAGCTGACGAACTGGCTAAAAAAGGAGCGGCAAACGGCCACCGAAACCCTGTAAGGGATATATGGCCCACTTTTGTCAAATATTCAGTAAAACCGTCTATATTATTAATGTGGTTATAGTGGAGTTTTTAGATTTCTGGTTCCTGATCGTAACTCATAATCACTTGTTGTTTTTATATATCTATCATGCCCTCTTTGATTAGGATGTGATCAAATTGTTCTTCAATTCCTGAATATACTCTTTCCTAATATGACATATAGTATGGTTTACTTCCAGATTTCTTTCTTCAAATCTACCTTATTTTCAAGACCATTGAGTTATTCGATCTCATTCTCAAACTCTTCAAATTGGTTGCGCTGCGAGAATTCCGCACCATTATAGTTTTAATACAAGTATTTTATCGTTAAATGTCCGTTACTGAGTAATTCCTTTCATGCTCATTGACATTTAAGAAACTGGCTGTATGTCCTGTGTGAGGACAGTTCCGAAGTTAGTTGCATCGGCGTATAGAAGGAATGGTTAGTCAAACTCCGGAAATTTAAGAATGGGTTGTGTTATCAAATTATGTTTGAGTGCCTCGAATGCATTTACTTTTTCGGAATTATTAACGTTTATCTTGGAGTTCTTCATAAGGTACCTGGCCATTGGATATTCACCATTTGTGGAAGTAAAAGGCTTAATAAGGACGTCAAAAATGTCTCTTAGATTTAGATGTGTTTACGTTCAATATTCTTCATTAAGTGTTAAAAGGTAGCCCACAAGACGTATTCGTAAAATCCTTGTAATGTAAAAAATGCAGTTTTGATATCATCTGGATGCATTAAAATTTTGAAGTACCATTTTGCTAAAGCCAGAGTTGAAAAATAAATAGCTTTCCCTAACTTATCAACGTAGTTGAAGTTGAAGTTGTTGGTAAAGGAAAACGGTCAAATTCCTGCGATATTGCGACTGCCTGTCTCTACCTGTTTTTTTTTTTTTCAACAACTACGATAGGAGAAGCATACCTACTCATACTCTTCCTGATTTTACCAAATGTAATCTTATGAAATAGAAACAAAAAAAGAAAAAAATCGAGTGGGAATTTACGACGACGATGGCTTGGTTCCGAAAGGAGTTAAATCGGCTATGACAAAACGCTTACAATTCACTTCATCCAACTATGATACATTACACAAAAACTATGCTCGACACACCAGAGTTGGAGACAAGCCACTGATACTCGACACTGACAGTTGTGAAGGTAGTGTTTTAATACCAGTGCGATTTTAGTTCATTTATTTATCAATTTATTTACTGGCAAAAGAAATATTAAAAAATCTTATAGTGGAATACGAAATGTCTACAAGATTGTAAAGATGAATTCCAAAATTCATCGGCAAAATGGAAAAGAAGTTATAAAATTTGTGAAAAAGGTTTCTTAGAAATGAAAAAAAATCAAATGACATTTGCAGAAATTATCAAAAAAGTAAATCACAGAAGCCAGCCATTGTTACCAAAAATGCGCAAAGAGTTACCTCATATTATCAACCACAGTGACATTTGAATAGGCTGGAGAAAGTCGAAGTTCTCCGTAAGGATCCACCAAAAAAATTATGAAGAGCCTTACTTCATACCCCTGGTCCAGGAAAAAAGGCCCGACTATAATTAATCAAAAACAATCGAACTTCTAAGCAAATCACATCCCGACAGATCGAATTCCTTATATCCACAGGCTAGTTTTAAATAACATCACTAAACCCCGCACTAAACATTCATCAAACATCCAAGTCCAGTGTGTTGTGATAACAAAATGGAGCTCATCGCACAATTTGTACGCTCATCGCACAATTTATAACCCCGGGCCGCCACTACTACCTACCTACCTATGGTGTCCTATAAATGTTTTATTGCAGAAGTCGTATTCCGTTGGAACAGGATATTGAATTATGTTTGTACTTTGGGTAATTTGACTATGTATAATTTTAATTTTAACTTGTCGGTTATTTAAAATTGGGTTCGGAGACATATCGAGATGGCTTGTATTAACTGAATTGATCTCTTGTCTGCTAGGCCCCTGACCAGTCTGTACATTGTTTGTACCGATATCGGAACTGAAGTTTGATGCTCTTGGGTCGTATTGACAATAACTATTACTTCCAATATTCTCTGAAGTAATATTGCCTTGGTCACCATTTTTCCTAAAACTACCAGAGTTCCTATAATTATTCCATTCTTTGTTCGTTGTGAATTTTTTTCAGGTGTCTTCTTTGCCCTTGATTAGCCGAGTACTTGTTTTCTTTAGATTTTCCTGGTCGTAACCAAGATATGGGAATAAATTTGATTGTATATCTGTATACCATTTTTGTCCCTTTATTCTCTAGTTCTCAAGTCACCCATTGTGATATTTCTTTATTTATTAATAAAAATATTGTGGAGCAACCATTTCTTGATTTTTACAAACGATGACACAAGTATTTATCGTACTTAAGAGATATTCTAATTTCTAAATCAATTCATACTATTTCAAATTAATTATTTCCCTCGTCAAGTCGGATGGATGGACCCGGTATGTTGCCTGAAGAGTTCGTTTGTCTAATCCCATGAGGACACGCCGTTGACAAGGAATAGATCCATTGCACGTCATTTGATTTTGATTGGAAGTGTATCAACGTTTTGCTGTCTCCTTCAAGTAAGTATTGAATTTCCTTCGGCGGCCGTGTAGCCAATGCAAGTCGAATAGATTCTGGCCACTATAGCCAGCACTGCAATCGGATATCACTATGAGTCAACCGAGTTCATTGGATTCGCTTATGTTTAATTTAGGCATGGCGCTGTTGCAACATAACTTTAACCAACATGATTACAAAGTACTACATCCAGCTACATAAATTTCATATGGCACTTGCAGTTTTTAAATTGATAGAACAAAACGTTTTGCACGTCAAATTTGCCTTGCAGTTAAAATTTCAGAGAACTTTAAATTTGTTTGCGCAAGAAATGGGGTTGTTACATGAGGAAGAAAGGGGTGATATTTCTTTTGAGATTAGCTATAATTCTGATTAAAAGAAACTACAATGAATTCCGTAAACTCTCATAAAAACAATCTGATCTTCCGTGCCACAGAAGTAAAACATAATCTTGTGATAATGAAATGTATGTTCTTATTGCTGAAGAATATTTTTGCATCTATCAAAACATTCGCAGATATAAATAGAAAGAGTTTGGATAGTTTTGTGACCCACATTCTGTCCCTGGAAAAATTCTTTTATAAAGTGTTTAAAGTGAGAATTGGGTTTTTGAAAGCGAGTTTAATTCATTTTTCATAGGTTATATTTCTTTTGGTAAATGCAATGATGGCGCTGTGTGCTGCAGTGTTTTAAATGTGAAGGTCCAAAGGTAGGAGATGCAGCATAACCGTCAGAGCATCTGAGGACCGGCCACCATATTTATGATTCGCATATTAGAATCGGGCGAACCACCGCCGTACACATCCATATCATCAACTTTAATTGGAGACCCCATTTTTGCCAAAGGTTCTATCGCAGGTGTAAAAAGCTATGCACGCCTTCTTAACTCGCTGATCAACGTTAAGGGTCTAAGGTAACGCCTAGGTACTAAGCGCCGGTAGACAAGGAAAGCGGTTGGTCGTTCAGACGGTGGAATGGGAAGCTGGGTGTCTTGGTTAAAGTATTGAAGAGCACCAGTTCCGTTTTGCTTAAGTTGATTCCAAGGCCGCACTTTTAAGCCCAGGTACAAACTTTACCCAGTGCGCCCTCCATGATTTCACTGATCACAGTCGGAAACTTTCCTAATACCAATATCACCATATCATCCGCGTAGCCTACTACTTTTACACCATCTTTTCTGCTAGCGGTATAGCGGTATTAGCCTTACCGCGAATAAATTATTATTATTATAATCAAATAAACATATAATTACAAATTAAATGCTAACATGTTAGGGAGCATTAGCTGCTAGGGCTTACGATTAAGTCTTAAATTTCTATGTTTAGTTTCCTAATAACATTGTGAACTGTGCAAATATTTGGATATGTTGGGGTTGTGAGTAGATGGTTGATTTATGGGTTTGTGTTTGATGTGTTGGCCGTGCATCCTGCGTTACCTAGTATAAGACTGGCGTCATAGTGTGAGTCACAAAAGTTACATGTTGGAGGAGGTAGACCGTTAAGCAAATGTTGGTGTGTAAAACTTGTATGTCCCAAGCGTAGGCCTTATAATATGTATAGTGATGTTGGTAACTACGCCATGTTGATAATAGCTTTGTTTTAAGTTTGTTCTTCACCAACCGAAAAAGTCAAGTTTTGTGAATTGGAGCCCACATAATTTTATAGATAGAGATTATTGCTGTGTCATGATAGGGATTACGTATTGAGTAAAGATGGCATGCTTGCCACGCTCTTTCAGGCATATTGCTCTAGCTAACTAAACTGTCAGGGCTTCTGCAGTGAAGATAGACGCATATGGTGAAAGTAGTCCAACGATAATCAAGGAGCCGTTTTATTGACTGACGGCAAAAGATGTGCTGTTGTTAATATTGGACCCGCCGGTGAAGACAAGTGTCCATCCTTCCTCTTTGAGCATTGCGGAAGTGCGCAGACATGATGCTTGAAAAACTTTCTTTGGTGTATTGGTTTTGTCGTAGTGTGTCAGGTCCATGATAAACGATTCTTGTTTTATGTTCCAAGTAGGAAGTGATGAAGTGAGTTGCCATAAATTAACAAACCGTAGTCAATCTTACTTAGTATTAATAATCTTGAAACGTTACATAATGTGTTAATATGCGTATTACATTCTTTGTTGGCGAGATAGGCAATAATATCTGCCCTAGCAGCAAGGACTTTTCTTATTATTGTACAGTGGGACTTCCAATTGTATTTATTATTAAAAACGAGACCCAAAATACTTAGGTTTTTTACTTCTTCGAAGTTAAGGTTCTTAATTGTGAGTTTCAAACTGCTGCATAATTTTTCCCGACCAGAGGATTCAGACCACAGTGAAATGTCTTCGATTAACGTTGTTAGTAGAATTTAAGCTTTACTTAAATCTTTGTGTTTTCAAAAAATAAAAAAATAGTCCGCATAAGCACAATTGTTTGTTAGGCTTGTGGGAAAACATTTGTCCCTTGAAAGGAAGACATTCGTCCCTTAAAAGTTGTATTGAGAGGATGTTACATGACCTTCCAGTGTAGCTATAGACCCAATGGAATAAGGTGCTGAGTTACCAGTGAGGTTGCGTATGCCATGGCAGATTTGTTGGAGCGACGATTGAGGGTTAAATGGTGAAGGCATGTTTATTTGCTCAATTTCACTTCTCTGCGGAACTTAGCGTTAGCCTTTTTTAGAAAAATACTGTTCGGGTATTTTTTTAAAGTACTATATTTCCATGCTATGAGTTTTCATTCCGCAGGATAGAAAATAGAGGAATCCACGATGAAACAGTATGTTTTTTTTTTTTTGGAAAGAAGAGTTTTGTGGTATAGATTTATTTGCAGCTGTTCTTATAGCTGTTTGTATTACTGCTGCCTCTTTATTGATGTTGCAAGAAGAATCTTCATCTGACAGGTAGCCTTATATGTGCTGACAATTCCAAGTTGTATTAAACAACATAAACTCAACTCTTATAAAGCTAGATAAAGCAATACCATAAGGTTCACTTTAACGAAACTGCTTTAACCCGGCTTTAAAGAGGTAGTTTATTAGGTTCGACATAGAACCCACAACAGTAGTGAAGTTACTAAATTGCATATGCTTTAACTCTGAACGGGATCACTTCCTTTCAATTCCTCTGTCTTGAGGCTTCGTTTACAAAATCAGTGGACTCATAAGTCTTGCTCCATGAATTTATTTTCACTTATTGAAAACAATGTGGAAAGCTTTACAACAATTTCAGAACGAAGCCCAGCGGATATCAACAGACTGGTGAAAAGCCTTTTACCCAGATGAGTTGAAATTCTTGCTACAGTAAAGATGCTTCATAGCTGTGTAACCTAAACAAACAAGGAGGGGGTCTAAGGATGCATCTGGAGCGTCGAAGTTGCAGAACTTGCCGTATGCCGTAGTGCCCGAAATCGAAAGACAAGCTTTAAGAGGAACTTCAGATATTTACAGCCAAATTGATACTGGTATGGGAGGATTTTTTGACGACAGCGAGTCCGATATCTCGTTTGTCTTTTTTCTTAACAGTTCTTGATTTGTTATGAGGCTAAATTAACGTTATATTAATAAAGCTATTTGCAAAAAAATTGCCAATAAAACCAAAACAAGACAACGCATTTTCTATGAATCTCTCTGACAGAATCTAATGTCCGAAAACTTGTGAGCGGCAGTGCATATATTCATACATATGTTTTTAACTTTTAAAACACTTGAATACTCTATGTGTACTTTGTGCACTTTGTTCATTGGAAAATCCTGGGACCTGGAAATGAAGAGATCTGTTAAAATTTTGAATTTCGCAAATCGGATCCATCTAGACTGGAAGTTAAAAAAAAATGTGTACTCCCTGTTAGTAGACTATTTTAAATTGTTGACAAGGTGCAAAGATCTTACATTTACCGCAAATATAGTCTCTAAAATTATAATCTAATTGGCCCCAAAGCTTGGAGTAACACCTCCAGAACTATAATAGCTTTTGAAAAAAGGAGAATCCTTCATTAATGCATGTACATATGTATGTAAAAAAAAAGGAAGGATAATTGAGCACTTTATTAAAGTTCCTGTCACCTTAACTCAGCTTCAGCTTCAACGGGTCTAATGTACTTTCAAAAATTGAATACTGGTTAAGAGTGTTTACGGGAATGCTCAATGTCCTCACTCAAACTTATCATACCATAGAGCCATACTTCCGAACGATACTCATAAAAAACATCCTAACAGAGTCTGGTTTTTTCCCTAGAACAGATATCTTGTCTCGATTTTAATTCTTAAATTCAATTCAGAGCTACAAACAACCATTCGAGATGATCTGAAAGCAATTCTCAAACGAAAAAGGATACCAAGACGGTCACATAAATCAACAGTACAATATCCATGCACAGAAAATGGATATACCCATATCTTCTCAATTCGCCACAGCCCCAGCATTCCTCTCACGGAAGCTTGAAGATAAATCGATCATTGAAAAACTTATCTTATTCTATCAGCAAACATTTTTGGAACTCATTGACAGATATTAAGAATTGGACTAGAATATGTTCACGCTGATGGAACGAGCTTGCCAACCAATACGGTCAGCTTCTCATTGCAAAACAGTAACCTGTTCCGAAAGTCTCCACTGTGAAAAGTGAATTTAATCCGCACCAATATTTTCTTAAACTAAGTATCAATATTATGTCTTTTAAAAACATTTTTTCTCATATTCTGTGGAAGCCATGGAACTCACTCCCCTCTTATATTAGAAGACTGAACTACAGGAACAGTTTCGAGAAGGAACAACTACTTATAATTAAAATTAAACGGATCTGGAAAATGTGCAGTAAACAAATACCGTCATATTTTGTTTTTATATGATTTTTAAAATTTTACTTGTTTACAATTGTTATTTTTCTTTTGCTCTAACGTACGTTAAATTCTTTTTGATATTTTCTTTCAATAAATCGCTATTATTTTAACTCTTAATGAAATTACTATAACATTAATCCAAAAGACAAAGTCTTAATGCTGTTAAGGTAGCAATACAACTTGTAACTTACCACTGGTGGTGGGTACGCTTATAGAGCAGTCAGTTAATTGCTGTCCTTGTGTATTGCTGCAGTGTTTGCTCCTTTTAGACCAAGACGAAGCCTTTATTTGAATTCCTGGTTTCTGTGGAGAGTAAGCATGTTGTTGCTCGCCCATTACAAGCTTGTTGCTCGTGGGTCTTGTCGTTGGCCTTTATCGTTAAAGTGCATACTCTGCTTATTGGTCTCACGAATGTTTTGTTTTTAGCTTTCAAGGTGACCACTCGAATAAGGCCAAAATCTCGCGGATGTACATCTGTTATTCTCCCAAGGGACCATCTGGTATGGGGAAGTTGGTCGTTCATTAAAACAACTACTTCGTTTATCTTGAGGTTGCAAACTAGTTTCCACCTCGTAAGTATTCGTACCTTCTCATCTAATGGCATGCTTCAATCTGGTAAAGTTATGTTGAAATTTCTTCATACCTTAATTTATGTTCGTCAATTGTACGTTTTAAATTGTGTTCGACAGATTTCACTCCAGTCTCCCAAAGTCCTCCAAAGTTTGGTGCCGCAGGAAGCATGAATTGCCATTCTGTACTACTTGACGACTTGCTTTATGCGCAACGTCAATCAGCATCATTGTCAAAGGACCAGAGAATAATAATCTGCTTCTGATGTGCGGCCACCCACCCACTCGAAGTTTCTTTAAAATCCATCCCGAGTGTGTCTTTTGAGCAACCGGTAGTCCGCAGGCTCCTTTGATTACACCTTCAAGCGAAAGGTATTGAAAGATATCCGCTCCTATCAATAAGTCAACTTTCGATTTCTTATTGAACGAAGGGTCTACCAACGGCAGATTCTTGATGTAGTCCCATTCCTTTGCGGTGAACGACTCATCCGGAAGAACCTTCGTTAATTTGTTAAAAACAAAGAATGTTCCCCATTCTTTGTATTCGGATGGATAGATTGACGATGTTTATGTCAATCTTACTCCTTGCTGTTCCAGTACGCGTCGTTCCAAGCCCCACTGCTTTTCTTTGTTACTGTAGACGCTGCACGGCATCTTTGGTTATGAACGAAGATTGAGAGCCTGGATCTCTGAGCGCCCTTAAAATGTAGTCACATGTGATACTTGCATTTGTATGAACTTGTTGAAAGTATGTAACCAATATGTTCCATTTAATTATTTTGCAGAAAGCGCTTGTCATAGTGTGAACATTTTCGTGAGCTCTCTCTCTTCCGCTATCATTGTATTGTTTAGCGTTTTTGTTTGCTCCTTTGCTTCTCCTTTTTTCTACGTAATTCAACGCATGGAATTTGTTCTCGAGAAACTTGAGAAACTCATCCAGTGCTTTTAAGTTCTTGGCATATTTTAAGGATTGTTCATAGGACTTCTCCGTCTGATTGTTAATTTTTTGAAATCCTATGTATAAGATGATAGGATCCCAACTCGCAGTGTTTTGCATGTATTTGTGGATTAACCAACAACCGAGTGTTTTCGTATCGACTTATTAAGACTTGTCGAGCAATCTCATAATCTGTGTCTACAATTTTGCAGGTGCTGAATAATTCTTGCAGTCTGTTTTGACATATTTCTCTTGAGATAATGCATTCTCTGAGCATTTCCAGGCCTCTCATTGTTGTTCGAACAAATCAATGAATGACTTCCACTGTTTGAAGTTGAATATTGGCAGCTTTAGAACTTGTAATTTGAGAAGCCCTGTCTCTTGTTCCATTCGCCCTTGGTTTTGCTGCGCTGTCTGCTCCTCAATTTTTTCTTGTAGTGTCACATTAGTAGTTTCCTAAGTTTCCTCGAGTTCTTCACATTCATAAATATATTCGGGATCGTATGTGTCCTCTGCTTCGTGCTCCATAATGTCGTTAAGCGTGTTGGTTATTTGCGCCCATTGGATCTGTTATGCCTGTGGCTTATGGATGAAATACGCTTTTAATGTTAGATTTGAGCTTTCCATTCGTTCTAATGATCTAAATAGTTCTACATTTTGTGCTTGCTGCCTCTTCATCCGTCTTTTATGATCCTCATAAATCGCGTCAAATTGTTCGAGTTATTAAGCTTTAACCTAAGCGTGTTCACTGCTTAAACTTGCGTGTGATCTTAGCAAATTTTCACCCTGAACGAATTTATTTATAATTTATTATTTATTTATTCCCCTTGTGTGTGCAAGCCAAGTCATACTGTAATATGTATAAATACATGTACAGTTGTGTTCAAAATAATAGGAGTGCTACGTTGAAATTCTTTTAGGCAATTCCTTGGCCGTTTTTGGCGTTGACTGTAAAAACATATCCGTAAATATTCCAACGGTTCTCACCAAGCAATGCATACGAAAAAGTGGTGTTCGTAATAATATTATTGTTTTCGAAAACGAAAATAAATTTTAGATAACTGTGTTTAAAAGTAAGGAAATAAATAGATTTTGTTCTTAGAACACTATTTACTCTCTTCTTTAAAAAAAAAACTTAATTATAGTGGGACGAGGAAAGCATACAAGTCACGAAAAGCGGGAACTTATTTGCAAACTGCGTCAAATGGGAAAGTCTTACCAGGAAATTCAAAACACTATCGGATGTGGCGTTTCAACTATAGCAAATCCATTTAAATATATTGAAAAGCCGGAAACACGAGGGCGGAAGCGCAAAACCTCCAAACGTGATGACAGATTAATAGTGAGGTTTTCGAAAAACAACCCAGAGACATCATCTAAAGTCATACAGGATAAGCTGCAGCTTCCTTGTAGCGATGTGACCAGAAGGCTTCTAGAAAATAATTTATATGCCAGAAGCCCGCGCAAAGTCCCACTCGCCCCAAAACTCATGCCGATTGGCCTTCGGCAAAATGGCCCAATATTATTATTATTATTAATTAAAATGGATAGCTTAAACGTATTTGTTAATTTTTAGAATTTTTAATACTTTATATACAATTCTTATATTAGTTTCAATAGGCGTTTTAAGAAAGTCTGCTGGGGGAGTGGTGGAGAAGCTTTTTACTGCGTCGTTTTTCTGCTGGCATCAAGCAGTGGAGAGGATGGTGTTGTTATTGCAAAGATGGCATTTTGGAGGGTCGCAACATAACCGCCCAAAAACATCGGATATTAAAAAATATGTTGCTGAAGTCAATCAACAGCTTTGGAGGGCTGTTGAAGAACCTGCCGTAAGATAACTCCAAGTCGTTGCCAGAACCCTGTGGACTCTATGCCACGTCGGTGTGCGGCAGTGTTTAAGTATTTATGGTCTTTATAAGCACTCTTCTTATTTTGATCAACTTTTATTTTTTGTTAAATTATTTTTTATGTTGCGTTTAAGTTTTTGGAACTAAAAGTTGACAAATAAAAACAATTCTATTTTTGAAAAAATAAATATAGAAGTCGAAAATTGAACGAAAGCGTATTTTTTATAGCGTGATGTACTGCTCCTATTATTTTGACCACAGCTGTATATGAGCGTGTGCATTACCTTTTTCTTAAATGTACATGTAGTTCTTATTAGTTCTTGCGGCGCGCGTGAGCGCAGTCGCAGCCAAACCTTCATACAATAAGGAACTCTATATAAAATCAAGTTGTGTCTTTCTTTTGCAAAACCACATGGCGCAGCCGGTGAACATATAAAAAGAATTTTATAAAGTAAAAAAAAACAAGAATGAATAAATAATTGGATTTTAAAGCAAACAACCACTATGGATTTTCCTTAACCCGAACAGCTTAATTTAGATGAAAATAAGAGAAAATTGGAAAAAAAATTTAAACGCACTTTTAAATCTATCCAATCGACGGATAAAAAAGACGAACAGACACAGGTTGCAAAATTTTTGAGTTGCGCTGGCGATAGAACTGTTCCAGACGTTTGGACTAAGTGAGGAAGATCAAACGTAGATTACAATAGTACAACATAAATTTGAGGAATATTGCAATCCGCGAACAAATATGGTGCATGAACGGTACAAGTTCTTTATGCGAAATCAAAGAGAAGGCGAGCCGTTCGATCATTGCCTAAAATAGATAGCAACGTTGATAGAAAAATGTAGTTTCGGAGATGAAAAGAAATCAATGCTGAGTGACCGAATTGTAATTGGAATAGTGAACCATAACTAGCAAAGCACAAATACTAAAAAATAGTGAGCTGACATTAATAATTAATTTTTTGAATTTTGTTGTGTTTCTGATTTCCTTAACGTTTAATGGCAGCGAGTTCCAGAGTCGGGGGACATTGACAAAGAATTGTCGTTCGGAGGTCAAACATTTGTACTTTGGCTGTACCAGCATGTAAAATCTGCTAAATTTTAGAAACTTTAGCTTTTGATGAAGGTAGTCTGGCTGACCGGTTTGGATCACTTCATAGTGGAGACATAGGCAACGGTACCTCATAAGGTTCACAATAGAGCAGCCATTCATTTCTTTTGGCGTACTCAGAAACATGGTCGTATCGTTTCAAACTATAACATAGTGTGCAACTGTTATAAGCAACGCTAAGCTTTTTTTGACTTTCACAATCTAAGTGGCTGAAAATCTCACACCCATGCAAAAGAATCGGCAAGAGAAAGGATTTGGCCAAGAGAAGTTTAGTTTTTGTTGGGAGAAAACTGTGTGTTTGCCATAGAGTACGGAGTCCACCATTGACTTTTCCACTAGTGATATTGAAATGTGTATTCCACGTTAAAGTTCTATTAAAGGTCATGCCTACGTTTTTCGCTGTCTCGACGTACTCTATGGTGCTATCTACAAGTTGGATAGTCGGAAAGTCACACAAATCTAGCACATTTTTATAAATGACTCTTTTGGTGGTATTTAAACATAAATTGTTGCTTGCAGACCAATTTTGTATCGCGAGGAGATCTTCGTTGAGTTTTCTTGTAGCTTCTTCGATCATGTTTAAGGGGTAGCTTAAGATAAGCTGTACATCATCAGCAAACATATGTACAAAACTGTTTATGACATTTGCTGGAAGCTCATTAACATATAGAGAAAAAAGTATTGGTCCAAGAATGGACCCCTGTGAAACGCCACTATACACCGGTAGAAAGCCCGACATCTTATTATTGTTAACAACTCGTTGACACCGTCAAGTCAAGTACGAGTAAATTAATTTGGTCGCTACCAATGAAAATTTATTATTATTATTATTTTATTAAAGTGTAAATATATTACAAAATTAAAATGTCCTTATGCAAGGGTTAGCTGCCAGGGCTTTCTGCTAGGTAGTATACATGTGTTAAGTTAAATAGAGTTATCGAGATAAAGGGCGGCTATGATGTTAAATACTTGATTAATATGATCTTAATTGACTTTTGAAAGGAGATGTGTGAGACTATGATCGGATATGCATTTGCAGGTTGAAAGGACTTTTTTGCAGGAAAGAAGGTGAGACATGGTGAGAGTTGGTTTTTCCTCGCAAAGATGGCACAACGCAGGTGATTCCTTGTTGAATAAGTGTTTGTGAGTCATGTATGAGTGGCCCAGTCTAAGTCGGATGTATATTTTTAGTTTCTTTTGAGAGACATTGTTAGTTCAGATAGGCCTGATGCCATTGGGGTTAAAGTTTTTGTAAATGTGGTTGTAATTTGTCCAATCGTTTTTTCTTTTCTATTTCCAGTTATCGAGGAGGAGGTTTTTAATGTCTTTTTTGTTGTATGCATAGAACATTTTTAAAGGTTCATTTATCACTGACCTGGCAGCCGAGTCAGCTGCCTTGTTGCCTCTGATCCCGGTGAGTTCAGGAATCCAAACAATTTTTAATGTTTCACTGTTTGCTTTAAGAAGATCGCGTATTGTTACGATAATTCCGATGGAGTTCGAGATGTTTTTTTTACAGCAGTTTAACTTTCTCTATATTGCTTACGAGGAATAAATCGATAAGACTGCTCACGTGCGGTGGGTAATCGACGTTAACAGATTTCATTTATTTAATTTTCATTTCAGGTTACAATTTAAATCACCGCAAATAATGATATTGGGTGTAATAATACAAAACTCTTCTATAACCGAAATGAACGTGTTAAGACTTACGAATTATTGGGTCGATAAAACACAACGAGCACTACTTTTTCTATACCGCTGCAGATTTCTACAAAAATGTATTCATAGGGACAGTCTGGATCAGATTTACAGATCGTTCTGTATTTGAGGCCTTCACGAACACATATCGCAGCACCGCCGCCTGTGCGCCCAATCCTGTCCGATCGAAATAGATTAAAACCATCCAGTCCATAATACATATCAGAAATATCTGGAGAGAACCAAGTTTCCATTACGCGCACAATGTCAATCCGCGAGTTGACAAACAGGTATCTAAACTCGTCGATTTTAGGACCTAAGCTCTGAGCATTAATGTGACATATTTGCAGTCCATTTTTCTGAGTACGAAGTACTCTTATCATACCATATAGATTTTCAGTTGAGTCACCGACCAAGAGCTCATTGCCAATTTTATATGCTTGAGTATTCATTTAATGAAAAGATAAATATATCGAAGGGTAGACAAAACCAGAAACACAATAAATAGATGACAAATAAGAAAAAATTTAAAATCCAAAGATTTTCAAATCAGAGAAAAGGGGGAAAAAACTAATCCGTTTTTTCGCAGCAAAAACAAATTCAAATTTTACAATTATTCACTTGGCAACCATAAATATTCATAATCATAAATACTCTTGGGGTTTACTTTGATTGTAGTTATACTTTTAAGAATCATTGTTTGCTTTAAAAAAAAAACAAACCTCGCTACCAGACTCAATGTATTAAAATATTTGTCCTCCAAATTCAGTTCCTCTCATGTTAATATACTCTTAGGAACCCAAAAAAAACTGCTCATTTGCACAGACAGTCTCTCAACATTAAATGTCGTCAAGAACATCAACAACAGATAGTTTAACGTATCGTATCGATAGTTTAAAGTATAAGGGATCAACTGTTAGATAACAAAAGCCGTCTTAAGTTGTTGTGGGTACCTGGTCATGTTGGTATTCAAGGCAACGAAGCAGCTGATAGCGCCGATAAATCAGCAATTTATGAACCTCTGATCCTATTTAATGTTTTCAATAAAAGTGACATCATAAAGGTTGTTAAAAAGTATGGCGAAACACTACGACTTGAGTCCTGGAAACAATACACCCATCATTATGCCACCATAAATCCGGAGGTAAAAAAATCAATCTACCCACCCTCGTGTTCTAAACATATGGTAAAATGCTTCACTCGCCTTAGAATAGATCATTCCTACGCCGCCACCTACTATCTAGTAAAAATCCACCACAATGTCATATGTGTAACGCCGCTGTCCAAACCATACCACATATACTACAAAACTTCAATCCAAGCAAAAACATCATCTGCAGAAATACTGGCAACAAGACTCTGACAGAAATTCTAATGTCCCCAACTGAAGACAACAATAAACTAGTCTATAAAATATTAAAACTTATGGTGCTAGATAAAACTATATAAAGACGCATATTCTATTTTTCTTAAACCCTTTTTTTTACTTTAGCTGATAGCCCTGGTAGCTAGGCTTATATAAAATTATTCTGTATTTTTTTGTATCAAATATTCGAAAGAAAATGCCTACGAGCTTGCACAAAACTATACAGGAGAGCGAATTCAGATTACAAGCATTATGGTCCTTCTAGACACAGCCGATATACCCAAGATAGACAATTTCATCCTTAGGCTTATAAGAAATCACTTCGTGTGATTTCCAACTTTACTGAGAACAAACTTATATCGAGCTTATTTTATCCTAAGTATTTTATAAATACTTAAGCAACTGTTCATATACTTCCTTTTCTATTTGGATGCACACTGTTACTTGTCAGGGACGAGAAATGTTCCTATTATTTACTATGTCGCTAGAAGGACAACAGAAAAAAGGGTTCTTTATGCTCTTAAATACTTGAAGCTTGATTCTGCTGAATGGAGGTATTGTATAAGCGTACCTGAAAGGGAAAGTCTTGATTACAGTAGGCCCAATTGGGACAAATATTGGTGGCTTGACTGAGTTGAAGTTAGTGCTAAGTCTAAGTTAGGTGAAATAAGGTTAAGTAAGGTTAGATAAAAAGGAAAAATTGTATCACTTTTTGTTTTCAAACTTATTCTAATAAAAATTATAATTTAAAATGTATACAAGATGTTAAGTACTTCATACAGGATCGATCACAGTTTTTGTACCTTTAAAATTAAGTAATGTTTAAGATATTGTCACTCGTTTGTCTTCTTAACTATTAACAACTATTGATCAATTATGAAAATAAATGCAAAAAAAAAAACGAAAATTAATTTAAACTTAAGAGGATTTAGTAACAAGTAAGTAGTGAATAATGAGCAGTAATTTTTATCAGAACTTAAGGAATTAAGAATAGCCGCTAATATTGATTATGGTTTTTTCATTGAATGAGTTTAACAAAATATATTTTGCGATAACTGAAAAAATATATCTTACCAACAATAGGATAGTTATCAGGCAGAAATCGTATGTTTTGTAAACGTATTCGTCCGCTATCACCATCATCAAACTCTACACTTACGAAATCAAAACCCGTCTCTGGTGGGTCAGATGCTACAGCCTTGCCGGGATAAAGGCATCGGTACTGCTGACTCCAATATGCACAAAGTCTTGTTCCTGCAGCAACGTGCATTTTGGATGTGGGTGACACTTCCAAAATCTAAAAATAAGAAAGGAAAAGTCATGGCATACATTTTAATTTTGCACAAAAAAAAACTTGCCGTATCTTTGAAAATTTCTTCCCTTGACATTATATGCGATTTGTTTCCCCTCTCACCATCGAATGTTATTGAATACACATCTGGGGGTTGTAAAGGTTTCAACACACCTGCATAAAACAACCCTCCCATATCCGTAAGTACTCTAGTTTCTGCCCGGTAAAGATGTTCATTTGTCAGAAATAATTCTTTGTTAATTTGCAAAGTGTTTTCGGATTCAGGTTGTATGGACGAAGATTTTTCTTCCAAATCGACAGCTTTAATTTTTTTTTCGCTCCCAAAACAATGCAATTGTTTTTCCTTTTTTTTAATAACTTTCAACTGCAGTTCCCTTGGCAATTTTGAATTTCGTAATAATGTCTGTTTTAACTTCCACGTGTTATGTTCTTTTTCAACTGTTTCCAAATTCTCGACATGCTCATTTATATTCTTGCGCTCAGAGTTATCAACTGCAAAAGGAAAAATTGGTGATGTTGACTGAACTTGATCAAGAACGTATATGAAGTTTGGATTCTTGCAAGATATACTGGCAAACTTGTACTCCAACGAGGAACTTCTTTTTTTCTTTTTCAACCTGTTTATTTCGGCTAACTTCCGTTTTTTCTTTTTATATTGCTTAGTTATATCAGCTAAACGCAATCGCATGCCGTATTCTATTTCTTTAAAAATGTCTTCGGATTTGGGCCACTTATATTTTTTCTTGTAATTGCGATCAAATTTTCTGAAGATATTTGAAAGGTTTTCGTTGGCATTTTTTAAATCTGATTCCAAACTTGATCCCTTGAGGTATTTTTTTAGCTCCTTTTTTCTATTTTTATTCTTCTTATGATATGGAGATTTTCTATGTGATTCAATTTTAGAACGTTTGTTCTTTTTTCTTTTTACCTCAACAACGTCCTCTTTGGGAACATTTTCTATGTTATTGCTTTCAACTTCTTCTTGGATCCTTTGTTCAGCCAAAGCGCACAAGAGATTAAGTCCACCTAAAGATGACTCAGAAGATTGCATGGACGAATTGTTAATAGTGTTTGTTTTTTCTTCAGGGCGCTGTGAATATGATATATTTAAACTTTCATCGAGAGACTGATCTTTCGTATAATTATGAAGAGGTTCTGATTGCACATTTTCAATAGGTTCTTGCTTTACACTGACTTCTCCAAGTGAATCATGGCTCACAAAGGATCCAGTACTTATGTTTGATAATAACTCCAATCCTGACATGTCGGACACTGAAGGAGTGGGTATTTTGAATGACAAATCGCGATAAGAAGGAACAAGATCCCGTTCGGGCACTGAATTTTCAAGTTTATTAACAGGTTTAATTGATTTCAGTTCACCTTCAATTCTGCTCATCTTAAGTGCATTTAAAGATAAGTTACTTTTAGAATAGTCGGTACTTATTGCACGCGATTGCGACGATTCACCGCTACTTTTATGTGTTTGCTCTGTAAAGCTACTTGATTTGTTCTGACATTGGTTAGGAAAATAACTAATTTGTTTGTTTTTCTCTGACTGAACGCCGCGAAATTGGCTTTCAAGTGGTGAAATATCAAAAGTATTCTCATCATCGCTGTATACAGGGGTATCTGTTTGAACATTGACATCTTGCATTTGTGGTGGATTGGAGAAATATGATGACCTCACATTAGGATTTTTACAAAGGCCTTCTTCTACTTCTTGGGTCGCCTGCGATCCAAGAATTGGCACCACATCTGCAGATGGCATCAAATTGTTGGGGGCCAGTGACATATCCATAAACGGTGTAAAGGCAGATGAATTATGCACCAAAATGCTGGGTTGGTCATGTGTTAACAATGGCGTTTGTTCTAGAAATGGTTGGTTTGTTTCCGAACTGGTTATTTCGGTATCTTTTTTCAGCTTATCTAATTTTCGCATATGCATCTGATTGTTTTTGCTTGAAAAATTGTGCTCATTATTCCAATCATCAACTCGGATTGATATTTGCCTTTGCGGTTGTTCAATCTTTGAATTATCGGATAGAAAAGATGTAATCGGATTGGCGTTTGTTTCCCAGCGTTGCGACAACATAGATGCTTCAGCGACAGCAGCTGATATGAGGTAGCTGGATCCTAATATCTGCATTGGTGCTAGATGAGGGTGACCACTTGTTGTTTGATTTATTGGTGGAAACATAAAATGTGGAGCTGTTTGTAAGCAACCTGCCGTGTTCTGCTGCATATATGATGGCCAAGAGAAAGCGGTTTGTTGAAATGGGTCTGAAACAAAAGATTATACATTTCTAAAGCTGTTACATTAATTTATTGATTTCAATTTAAACATGTTCTTTTCTGCTATTAAGCTTCAGTATTAAGTTATAACTATCCGTTTGTGGTTCTTTAAATACGAGTCAAGTTATGTGTTGTTCCGAATATGGTATGAGTCTTGAACTTCGTTACTCATTGTGGCAGGTTGAACAGAGTGAAGAGGATTATAATTTGTGTACGAAATTTCATATTTAATAAAGGTGTGCACGTGAGCTTGAAAAATGTAAACTGTTGTTAATAAAAAGTAGCCAAGAGGGAGTTGACTCTCACACGACGGGTTAAACGCCTCCTAAGAGTATGCTACACCATATTTCGTTAATTTAAGATTTCTCATAGCATGTCACCAAACAAAGTAAAATCTCGATATCGGTTTACTTGTTATTCCAATTAGAAGCAGAACTGAACTGAACAAAGACATTACATAACATAGTATCGCCCCACATACTTGAAAGTGTCTCATGGCATTCGATCGCATAAGAATTCGACATTACAATTTGATGCAGACTTACTGTAGAAATGTGTGAATCTATGATTCCGACATTTTTTTTTGCAAATTCATGTAAGGAATTCATGTCAAACTGAGTGAAAGTTCTTCGTTTGACGTCGTGGGGTACACTCGTGTTGGGAACTTTTCTCTTAGAATTCCTTAAACTAAAAGCTACAATCAAACCATATTTTACAATGGCTTGCGTTATATGTAAATCGAAAGTTGAAAGAACTGACTTAAAAGTTGACTGCTGCGACTGCAATCAGTTTTTTCACGAAAAATGTGCAAAACTAACATCCACAGACTTAGACTTCATGAAATAAACCAAAAAAAATCTGGAGGTGCCCAAATTGTACCACGCAACGGCGCAATTCTCTTTCGGGAGCGACTCTAACTCAACCGCAACAAACAGATTTATTCACCACGATGTCTGTTCCACTCTCACCGACCACATTTCACCCAAGCTCTTCAACTCCAATAGCACTGGAAATGGTCTACGCTGAAATTGTTTCACTGAAAAGCATGCAGACAACAAATTGCGGCACTCCAAGCCAAAAACAACGAGTGCGAACAAAAGCTCAGTTTGCTGTAGCAAAGGGTCAACGACCTGGAACAGCAGTTGTTATCAAACAGCATCGAAATCTTCAACGTCCCCAACAACACAAATGCTTATAACGCTGATCACGCTGATCTCGCTCTCAAAGTCTTCTGCGATGGACTCAATGTAAGCGTTAGAAGAGAAGATATCGACAACTGCTACATGAAGAAAATAAATAGACCATCTCGTTCCGATGTTCATCAGTCAGACCAACACATACTTGCTAACCACACAAGAAATGTTTTGCATGTGAAATTTGTGTCTCGCAATGTAAAAGAAAAAGTAATGAGGGCGAAATATGAAACAAAAGCAAAACTAAAAACAACCATCATCAACACGCAAGCTGCGCCGGAAAACTTGTACATCAACGACAGTCTAACATTACACTCTCGCCAATTACTTAAAGCCATTAAAAATCTCCAAAGTGCAAGTTCCTATGGACGAGAAATGCGATTGTTTACATGCGAAAAATAGAGGGTGAAGATTCAGTAAAAATTTCTTGTTTTTCTTGTTTTGTAAGCAGTTGCAATACTGTTTCTGTGGAGAATACATGCAGCAGGCATTTTTTGAAAAAGTGCAAAAAGTATCCGCAAAATATTAAACTTAGAAAGTAATATGTTAATCTGTGTAAAAAAACGAAAGTATTAGTAACTGAAACTCGCGATTCATATTACATCAATCAACTAAATCGTTTAAGGGGGAATATTAAAGGGGAATGGAGAGTAGTTAATTCCATACTAGGAAAAGAAGCAAAAACTAATGAACTTAACTGTATCGAAGTTGGCAACACTGTGGTTTCTGATCCGAACTTGATTGCAAGTAAGTTTAATGATTACTTCAATAATATTTCAGAGACTTTAAAACCCTCCATCCCGCTGCATACGTATTGCAACTGCAGCATCTCATCAGATTTGTTCGAGGATAGTATGCAAGCAAATAGTTTTAGCTTTCAACCCATTACACCTAGCTTTTAAAACTAGTATCGAGTTTAAAGAATAAACATTCTTGCACGAGTGACGGAATCTCCAGCATCCTCCTTAAAAAAATTGTCTGGTTTGTTGTTGATGTTCTATGTTATCTATTTAACCTTAGTGTTGAAAAAGGTATATTAGCGCATTCCTTGAAGTGTGCAGAAGTAATTCCTCTATTTAAAAAAGGAAATCGAACGCATAAGTCTTACATGATGATGCTAACCCGTAAAATGTATCTTCTAAGACCATATTGCTCGAGAAATGTTTTGAAAATGATTTACTATGGTCTTGCTAATTCCAAATTGCAATACGGCATTACGAGTTGAGGAGGTTCTTCCATGAACAATTTTGGGATCCTTTTGAAGGCTCAGAAGCACTTGATTCGAATTGTATGTGGAAAAAATCGGTATATGCATAGTTGGCCTCTCTTTTGTGAAGTAGGTATTCTTCCTCTTAGGCATCTTTATGTATTCAAAGTACTCAAGGAATTCTTCAAACAAAGTGGTAATACTGCAACTAGAAATTCTAGAATATACAACCTACGCGTTAATAATATGACTCTTTTCGATGTTCCAATCGCGCACAAGACTCACTTTTTAAAATTTTACTTAACGGCTTCACCAATGGTTTTTAATAAACTTCCGATATCCATAAGAACCACGTGCAATTTTCACTCATTCTTAAGAAAAGTAAAAAATTGGCTTTTTACAATGGATTTAGAATGTATTGATCAGTTTTTAAGAGCAGTTATATAATGATGTTTGGAAAAAGGATTGTTCAGAATCTTTTTTATAGTAGCTTTTTATTTCTTGTATTGTTTTTTTTTGTTAATTAAATTAATAATTTGTATTTTATTTTTAATATTTACACATTAATCAAACTGATAGTACCCCATGTCAGTTCTATTAATCAGTTACTTGAATTAAAATGTCATTTAACACTAACTTAATTAGTTACCTAATGACTTCTATTTGTTCAACTCCACTTTTATAATATAAAGAAATATTTTTTTGTTAATAAGTTTAAGTGCTGATGAATAAAATGTATGAAATGAAATGAAAAAAAAAAATTAAAGTTCGTTCGGAATTTATTGATGAACGTCAAAATGTAGTTGTGTAAGTGTGGACTCCAATTTCACACTAAAACGCATCCGTGTACGTGTTTTGCTGTCGCAACTGAAGATTAAATAGATTTAAGACTGTGCTTAACTTATAGTTGTCAACGTAATCAAGAAGATGGTAAAGAAGGTTGTGGAAAATATTGAAAAATAAGTAAAAATGTATTTATTGAATACCCGTGTGTACCTTAACACAACGTGATTTATTGTTAACATTTTTCTCTTTTTTTCAACCATCTGTTTTAAGTCAGTTTTATATATGCGGGGGCAATCATAACTCATACACATCAAAATCACATGAAATTCCTTTCCTTGGATGTGACATATCGCTTGGTTGGGTAGACACATTTCGACATTCGTTACTTTACCTCCAACGAATGATCTTTCGCTAATTTTATTTTTCATTTTTCTTATTGGCATTCGAGCTTTTACATTGTGTTGGATGGACCAAATAATTTTAAAAAGTTGTTAAGTTGATCCTTGAAACTCATTGTCTACTGTAAGGTGTTAAGTTGAGTTGCGATTTTATAAAACACTTTCTTTGTATGATGACCCCCATTTATTTTTAGCTTTATAGCAAAAGCATGTACGCAAGGCTTTTGTCAATGAGATAATTAGTTTCACTATATAAAGAATAGTACAAAAAGGTTTTCCGAGTAACTTTATAGGTTTATAAAACTGAAAGACTTCTGAACCTTCTAGGGTTGGAGGTTCTTCTTAACCAATGGCATTGAAAAGCTAACGCAGAGTAAAGTTACTGATTGCTAGTTTCGATCGTTGTCTCTGGGCAAATCAAGCTAATGTAAGGACCGTATAAATTAATCGTATTGACCTCATTTTGTTTCACTGACTTCCTACACACTCCCCTTTTTGCCACCACTGCATTTCCGCCACACGCTTCACTCCCAGCACACTCACCAATTCACATTTACCCAATCAAGCTTCGTCCGCTCCCAAAGAGCTTTTTCGTCACTCGCAGCCTATTCACCCAATCCATGCACCAATTATAAAACCATATCATAAGCATTTAATAATTGTCAGTCATAGACAGAACCTCAAGATACCAACAAGTGTTTTATTAACTTATACATTCCTGGAGCCACGCAGCATAACGTGGATAATACTGCAATTCAAAAAGTACACTGGATAGGATCAGGAATTATGAAAAGGAAAGATTGCGACAAATATTACAACTTTTACAACTCTTTGTCGTGGGAAAAGGGCTTAGAGTAAAGTTCATCGACTTAAGGCCGATATGTGATCGCCTGGCTGTGATCCGCATCCAGGGCAATTCAACATCAGCCTCATTTGTGCTAGAAATGAGCTATGTTATGGAGAAAATTAGGTATACGATTTTGTTAATTGAAAAAGAAGTGAACGCAACTGGTGGCGGACAATGCCGACTACATTCCTTCTCAAAAATGGAAGTGGATGTAATTAAATTTGACGCACTTCAAACTTCAACGTCAGGAATACATATTCTTTTGGATCTGATAACACTGCTGAAGTTGTAAAACAGCCAGAAAGTGTTAACGCTCATGAGCTTGAAAACACTCTAGTGGAGAGGAATCGACTGTGCGACTTGCAAAAAATGCAGATTGAAAAAACACGAGGACACAACAAAATGCAAGAAGAACTCCTACAAAAAAAATAAATTAAACTCAGAATGATGCAAATATAAGAGAAGCTAAATGCGACTTCGTGGAATAAAGTGCAACAAAAAACAAATATATCAATTTTCAAATGAATTAAGATTATAGTTTAAAGATTCTTTTGACTTTGAAAGTTTTTTTTATTTTGTTTTAAATACATTTTTTACGTTACAAATGTGTTTAAATTGTTATTTTTAGATGCTTCTGATGCGTTTCGGTGATAACTGGAATAATCAATGCCGATGTCTTGTGGTTCTTCGTGGTCTTCAAATTCATAATAGAGAATATTTGTTTAGTCTTCAACGCATATATTATGCAATGCATTAACGACTTTGATAATTCGTGAAGTTTTTTGAGGTCTGTAGTGCACTTGACGTGCACCAAGTATGCATCGAAATCTGTTCTTCGTAACTCCTATAGCCCTTTCTACAATGTTCCATGTTTTGCTGTGTTTACAGTTGCATATGCTTTTCGGATTTCCAACTTCTGAACAGCGAAAAGGAGTCATCATCCAACGTTCCATCCAGTTTCCCATGAAAGCGTGCAACAACACTTCTTTTTTTTCAGTTACTGTCACAAATCTAAAATAAATGGATATATCTACATTAAACCCATTTAAGTTGCAAGTTAAAAAATTATTTTACCAGCATCCCATTTATGCTAAAGTTCCCTTTGTGATTTTAATGTATCACTTTTTCTTCGGAGGAAGCAAAGCGTTTCGTCGGCACACATAATAACACCTCAAAAATTCGCCTTCAAATAAAAAAAAAAGTTATTGAACACGAAAACACGCCCGGCACAAATTAATCCAATACATACATAAATGCAGATTTGTTGAATCGGAAATTTCTTTGAAATTGTATGTTTATTATAATTTTTGAACGACAGAAAATAAAAGTTACTTTACTCTTACATGGCTCAACAACTAGGATCCATACTCCTAAAACGAAGGGCAAAAATACTGCTATGCATAACGCTTATGTTGCCAGATCTGCTTTATGGAGCCGAATGCTGGACGATAAGCAACGCAGTAAAGCAAATATTGGGATCCTTCGAAAGAAAAATCCTTCGTGGGATATTTGGTTTTACCTGCGAGGAGACAAACTCAAATTGTACAAGTTCGTCTATTTTCTGATGCAGCAAAACTGTTTTTAAACCGTCATTGAGTTTTTCTTTTTTGGCTGCTTGATCTGAATATGGCAACCAACAGCAGCACCAATAATTCCGGAAATATACCCCCAAGATTTCTCTTAAAACAAGAACTTATTTTCGAGATTTTCAATATGCGCAGGGTTACATTAAACTCTGTTAGTGCGGAAGAGACTTACTGAAAAGCAAGTCCGACTCATCCTGAGGTGAACGCAAAATTCTTCCAAACAGTTTGCAAGAATTACTTCCTCATAGTAGCTTGGATTTCTGGTTGACCGTTCATACAATTGAAACATTGCTGAATGTCGAAAAATGGATGAATGGCTCTGCTATTCGTTTACAACAAAAAGCGAACCTCTACTTATAATAATAAGTTTAAGCCATAATAAAATAGGATTAAATCAACTGAATGCGTATGGAGTTTTGGAATTCAGAATTTTAGGTTTTCACTTATATCTAAGTCTTCATAATTCTGAACGTGGTCAATTTTCATTACTTTTAAATCACACTTCTGACATAAGTGTCTTTTATCAAAGGAATTATGAGGGAAAAATGTTATCGCTAACACCGTGACGTCAATCTTATCGCCTTTCGAAAAGCAAACGCACTATCCCGAAGAGCTGCTAAACATGAAGCAAAAACATAGCGATTTTCAGAATTTCACAAGCGGCAAATTTAATAGAACTGCCAATTACTTTAGCTGAACTGGAACGGTGCCTTTGCACAGTAAAAAGAAAAACTCCTGGTTTTGATCGCATGTCCCACCCTAGGATCAAACATTCCCACTAACTTTAAAACAGCGTGTTCTCAACCTGTATAATAACATCCTCTCAAGAGGAAATATTCCGCATACATGGAAAATAGCCAATGTGGTCCCGATTCCTCAACAAAACCAAAAAGCAACAGAAGTTGACGGATGCCATCCAATATCGCTGCCCCCCTGCACGGGAAAGGTCTTAGAACAAATTATATCCATAAGATTGTTCTTCTTTTAAGAAAAAGACAATCGCACAGACATCAACAAAGAATCATTCAAACATGGTCGCGGTACAATCGTTCCACTCCTGCATATAGACTATTTCTTTTCATCTGCGCTAATCCAATTCCTTCAATCAATTTCGAAAAAGCTTTTGACCTAATATACTACTGTGTCCAAAAAATAAGGTGACATTGTATTTATTTTGAAAATTCTTTATTTATTCTTCCAAATCAATTTCATCCCCTCCCGATGCAATGCACTTATGCCAACGGATTTCCCAATCTTTGAAACACTGGTTGTAGTCACTTTCCGGGATGGCCTTCAGTTCCGTCTTCGCTGCGGCTTGAATCTCCTCGGTGTCCCCGGAGCGGTCTTTTGAGCTTGTTGAACAGCCAGAAGTCGCACGGCGCCAGATCAGGTGAATACGGTTGTTGCGGAACGATATGGGTTGAGGGTTTGGCGAAATGATCACGAATTACGAGTGCGGTATGGGATGGTGCATTATCGTGGTGTAAAAACCAAGAATTGTCTTTCCACAATTCCGGCCTTTTTAGGCGGATAGCGTTACGCAAACGACGCATAACGTTCAAATAATATTCCTTGTTGACTGTTTGGCCGGTTGGAAGGAATTCATAAAGCACAACACCACGATAATCGAAGAAAACACTCAACATGACCTTGATTTCTGAGCGACTTTGGCGCGGTTTTTTGGTCTCGGCTCTCCTTTGGCACGATATTCGCTCGATTGATCGGTTGTTTCGGGGTCGTAAGCATAGATCCAAGTCTCATCGCCAGTTATAATGCGTTTCATGATATCCTGGTAGTCGGAAAGCATTGTTTCACACACTTCAACGCGACGCCTTTTTTCCAAAAAAAATCAATGTTTTCGGTACCAGTCGAGATTTGACGCGCTTGAGGCCCAAAGCATCCTTCAAAATGGTATTGACTGAGCCTTTCGATAAGCCGATAAGCTCTAATCGTTAATCGATGGTTTTTCAACACCAAATCTTTGATTTGCTGGACGTGAGCTTCATCGGTTGAGATGAATTTTATTACATAGCCTCCTCATCAAAAGGCTTTCTGCACCATCCTCAACGTATCCGCAGCAGAAAATTGATTCCGCAAACAAAATTTAATGCAAATTCTTTGCTCAATAAATTTCGACATCGCAAAAAACGAAAAACTCACTTTTAGCAGCTCACAAAACGACGCGTATCTCAAACACTATGAATATATTTTGACATGAAATTTCACATAAATGTCACTGACAGTACTACCAACCTAAATAGAAAGAAAAATTTCCAAATCCTTCGACGCGCGCATTTTAAATTCATATGTCACCTTATTTTTTGGACACAGTAGTAGATCCATATGATCTTGAATAAATTAAAAAAGTGGAAAATCGGTCCCAAAATATTCAATTACGTCAAATCATTTATATACTAAACAATAAAAGATTTCGAAAAAAGGTATTCCACAAGGATCCCGTCTCTCTTTTATGATTTTATCATAGCTTTCAATGAATTAAATGTAAAACGTTTGGTCACTGTTTATGCGGATGATTTTAAAAGGAGATCCCACAAATACAGCATACAATTTCAGAAATATCATAACGGATATAAAGAAGTAGTGTGGAATATCAGGTTCAATAATTCTCGAATGAAAAAAACTAAAATATTACACTTATGTAAAAAAAACAAGCTGTTCGAAACATGTAGAACTAAATGTAGACTGTAAAATCCACCAAAGCGCCCTTCAACCATTTATAAAGCTCTTGCCTGGAGTTTTTTTATTTCCAAGAAAAACTAAATCTCACCCCAGCAATTCCACAAGGTCTCTAGACAGTAAATTAACAATAACTCTGCTCAATGCACAACCTAATCTTCAACTAACACAGAGTCTTATAAACAAATGTTTAAAGAAATGTTAAAAAAATGTACTGCATTTCAGTTGTCGACGAAAACGACAAGGTACTGGTAAAAGGATTGGTACCACAGTTTTCTTCGGTGCTGTTTGCTGAAGCGATAGCAATACAATAAGCCACACAATTTGCGGCCAATTAAAAAACACTTATATGCACAGATAGCTTCTCTTACATTGCTGCAGTCAATAATATAAAAAACAAGACTCCTGTCAAAGAAGTAATACGACAAAGACTAATTAAAAGCAGGATAGAATTAAACTTATGTGGATACCAGGACTTATCGAAATTATGGGCAACGAGAGTGCTGATAGCGCAACAAAGTCTGCAAGAAAAGAGAGAAAGGAGAAGAGGGAGAAGTGGGAGAATGTAATATCGACTAATAAGCTTTCGCTAAGTTCACAGGATCGATATGAGTTGAAATACTAGAAAAGTTCAGTTGGCTTATTACCCTGCAGCCAGTGTTAAAGCTTTACAGAATTTGAAATTCAGAATTTGAATTTGGAGGGAGAATGATGTGGTAATACAAAAGCAAAAAAAAAATTGAGTTGAGTATTAGAGAAAGGTTAATCCGCGAGAAGGAATTTGAGATTGGAAATGTCCATGTTAAGCACGCTTATGGAAGAACATATGTCCAGGATGATAACCAGAGCGTAACATTCCAAGATTTGGCGGCGATAATGCCTGAGTTAACAGGAAATGACGAGAACGATGTTAGAAACGTATTCGAATCGCAGCCAAAATTATGAATTTGTCAGAGGTTGACAAAGAGCTTTTTGCAAAACGTTTGCTAAACGGCACAGCGAAATTGGCAATTAGATCGAAACCTTCATCACAACATGGACAGATCAAAAAGCGTTTTTTGTGAGGGAATTTGATCAGAACGTGTGAAAGAGAGAAAGCATTCATTATGATTTGTTGCTTATGAGGATGATAGGGGCAAAGGGTCGAGTTGATGAAGCATCTTTGATTGGGTGTGTTATAGATGGTATTGAAGACTCTCTGAGTAACAAGGCGTTGTTTTATAGTGCGTCAAGCATTTGAGATTTTCAGAAAAAGATTACAATCTATTTGAAATTTTAAGAAAGTTTTGTCGAGCAAAAGTAAATCAAGGGAGCAGCGAACTACTCTGGACACGAATGTAGGGAGATGTTTAAATCGTAGCCGGCGGGGGCACGAGAGCATTGCTTGTAGCGAAAAGTCACCTAAATTCTTTACGTGCAACGAGTCCCGGCACAAATCAATCGATTGTCCCAAGAAAAGTCGACAGCCCAAAAAGGAAATACACTTGAACTTGCAACCGATACCATGAAGCTGGTACGTGTTAATGGATGCGAGGTTAAGGGATTGAGTGGACAATTCAAGAAACTGGATTCGAACTGATTTAACACCCGCCCCGTTCGCAAGTGATTTCTACCTCTTTCCTCCGTTCAAGTAAATTAAAAGATGGCAACGAATGGATGGCCGCTGTTAAGGCGTCTTGGGAGAGTCAAGATAAGGAAGCACTATGTGTGACAATACTTTTTTTTAAAGTTAAATCACCTTGTTTTATGTTCATTATAATTCTAACGCACAATTATTTGCGTTGTCTGTTTAAGCACCAAAGAGAACACTCTTATGAACAATATATGACAAGGGATAAAGAAAAGTTATTATATTATTTTCTACGAAGAATTTATTACCACGGAAGCAGTCGTTTGTTACATGTAAAACTTCTGCTTCGTTCAAGTCAAGAGTGAATTGACAATAGAAAGTAGAGCCACTAACATTGCTGAGTTTCGTAACGCTATTTCGGCAACATGCGTCGCAAAAAATACAAGTACAGAAGAATTGCTGTGAACTACAAAGCTATTATGTAGAAAAAATTAGAAGTGTCAGAAACAACATCTTCTAAGATATTTATAAATCTATATTCTATTCTCCGTTCCATTTCGAACTCCTCCCAAGGAATTAAATTGAAAACCAAATACATCTGAGTGTCTCGAACCACTACATATTATTTCGTTCTCCTCAGAATTCTTCCATTCGCTCTGTGCTACATGCATTATAAGAGTATTCATATCCTCTTGAGAGCAAACAATTTTAGTAAAAAATAGGTAACATATGAAAAGAAAAAAAGTAAACCTGTGCGATATTTTAAGAAAAACCCTTCTCATAAGATGAAGAATGTCAAAAGAGATCGATCTTTAACAGTTAGTACATATTTCATACATACTTATATCAAAGTAATGTCGAATAAAATCCTGCGAACTAAGCGAAAGGCTAAAAAGTCAATATCAAAATCATCAGTCGCATTTCTAGCTCCACCCACGGAATTGAATTGAAACCAAATGCATCTGAATTTCTCAAACAACAATGTTACATAGTCATTCATTCTTCTCCTAATTCTTCCATTCGGTCTTCGGTAGATTTCTTATTATACAATGGTATTGGCCCAACCGGAAGAGATCGTGAGAAAATGAAACAGTCACCTTATTTGAAAATTTAAGCGATGCTGCAATAGTTGTGACACTTTCTTGGAAATAATTTTACGCTTCATCACGAGATTGCACCAATTCATACGTGTTGGAATAGATGTTTGAAAAATTTTGTCGAAAACATCGCAAGACGTGTTGAAATGGCCACCTCAGAGCCCGGATCTCATTGTTATTGAGAATGCTTGGCGCGTGTTTAAGTCAAGAATTCAAGAAAAAATCGGAAGATCAGCGGATGACACTTGGAGCATGAAATGTCATTCAAAAACGATTTTTTCTAAAGCTTTTCGATTCATAAATATTTGTAGTAATAGTTAAAGTTTAACTGGTTCGCATATGAAATTAGAACCACTCCAGGAATCAGAGGCGTTAACTATCAGACTTATGTGTTCGAGTTTTTCAGTGATGATTGTGTGTGGTCAAAATTTTGTCTCTTTCTTATGTTTTTCTTTTATTTCGAATTGGATTTCTTTTTTATGGCATTACATGATTCATGATGAACGAAAGATAAGAACACCTATCCAGAATGATGTCAAGAAAGCTCTGAATCGGAAAATAACACAAAGAGTTCAATCAACTTTATGCAACGCACTTACGCCCGCAAAAGATTTAAATATTCCCATCTCTATTCAAAATCACAGCAGAAACAGTTAACCCCCCTGGAACCTTCAGAGCTACGTGACAAATACGGACCTTTGTAACTATGCAAAATCTAAAACCAATGACAACGTCTACAAGGCTTTATGTCTAAGCATCGCAGACAGATGCAAATCCCAACGTTAGAACCTTCTTTTTAATTATGCATCCAAAACAGATACCCACACATCATTTGCAGTGGTCGATGAAAACGGCTCAGTTCTCTCAAAAGGGTCTAAAGAAAAGACTATCATATTCTCTGACAGTCTTTATATTTACAATATCCGCTACAAAAGACATCTTGAACTCCATCGGAATTATCGAAACAATACGCGATCTTCTTATAACAAACAGTAAAAGATTAAAAATTGTTTGGATCCCTGGACACACCGGGATCAGTGATAACGAAGCAGCTGACACGGCTGCCATGTCAGCGATAAATGAACCTTTAAAAATGTTCTATGTATACAACAAAAAAGACATTAAAAACCTCCTCCTCGATAACTGGAAATACAAAAGAAAAAACGATTGGACAAATTACCACCACATTTACAAAAACTTTAACCCCAATGGCATCAGACCTATCTACCCCAACAATGTCTCTCAAAAGAAACTAAAGATATACATCCGACTTAGACTGGGCCACTCACACATCACTCACAGACACCTATTCAACAAGGAATCGCCTGCGCTGTGCCATCTTTGCAAGGAAAAATCCACTCTCACCATGTCTCACCTTCTTTCCTGCAAAAAAGTTCTTTCAACCTGCAAATGCAATTTAGATCATATTTATCAAGTATTTAACATCATAGCCGCTCTCAATCTCGATAACTTTATTTAACTTAACACATGTATACTACCTAGCAGAAAGCCCTGGCAGCTAACCCTAGTATAAGCACATATTAATTTTGTAATTTATTTACACTTTAATAAAATTATAATAATAATAATAAAAGATAAGATAAAGAATTAAGAAAAAAACAATATTTTAAAATCAGAAGAAGTTACAGAATTAAGTTGTACGAATAATTGAAGGGAGGCAGAGCTATCAGCATTCAGGTAAATAATCTTATAACTTCTTTTATAATCTTATAACTTCTTTTCTTTATTTTTTATACACCGTTGTTATTTTTCTTTATACATAAAGATTTTTAGTACGCCATTTTACATTTTCAATTCTTAATAATCATTATGGCTTTTACTCTTGTAACTATTTAGTGATAATTTGTTCTATGTTTACGATTTAAAAATGATCTATGAACTTCCATTTATAACTAAACCGGTTAGAATCCAAGTGCACTTCTCTTAAATATTTTTTTCTTTTAATTTTGTTTTCTTATTTCATCATATAACATAATTGCACTTTTTTAACTTTGTATGGACCTTTGAAAATAGGATTCAGCTAATGCATAGGTTGGTTTTCGATGTCGGATACAATGTCTTCCTTTTTCTGGATAAGTTGTTTTGCTGTCTGATTAGCAAGTCGAAAGCGTTATTTTAATTCCTTATCATATGTTTCTTTGTTATACATGCGGTCTTTTTCTGAAATTTGTTGATGGTGTTGTAGAATAGCAATAGATAAACATTAAAAAGAGAAATTTCATTGTTAATATAAGATCTTAAGTATTCGTTAAATTTCCAATCATCTAGTGATTGATTATCATATGCTGTTAATACATTGTACGTGACATTGAGCAATTTTACTGCTTCCTCTAAGGTTTCGTTTTCATTCCTCATCATTTCATATATTTCCTGGATCTGTTTCTTTCTGCCGTAAATCAGTACAAATTGATCAAATATAAAAAAAATAAACAACAGCAACTTTGTGGGCGAGGGCCTAGCTTCAAATTGATCAAATGTAGCCTTTGCTACTGTTGTTGCCGTTTTGCCTGTTAATGGTATTGTGACGATATAATTCGTTATGTTGAATTTTATTTTTTTGGCGTTTTTATTAACTGACTTTAGGAGTTGACCTATTGTATCTATTAAGACAATATGAAAATACTTCATCCAGCGCTTAATTTATTGCAGTATCCGAAATAATTTGCAGATTCTTTAGTTCTATTTTCCCAATAATATTGACTTCATTGTTAAGTTATCAACAAAGTTGTGCCACAGGGTCGACCACTTACTGGGTCATTATGGTATATTTCGAGCAGCTGTAGCTTTACAACTTCGTCATTGATTGAAATACTTGTTTGGTTCTGGCCCTATATAAATATTTATTAAAATGTTTATGAATTCTGATTTCAACTCATTTACGCTCACTGTCTCAAATATATTGTCACTAAACGGAAACTTCACTTGTGTTTATTTAATATTACTATTCATCAGGGTGAATCAATATTCAGTTCATATAACTAACGTGGGTACTTGCGCGACCGGAACCCTGTTAATGAAAACGGCATTCTGCTGATAGCTTTAAAAAGAGCTATAAATGATAAGGCAATCCAAGAATTAAAAAAATTACTGTTAAACTAAAAACGTGCAGAATGGAAAATTCAATAAAAGAAAAATCTAAAAACAATGTAGTGAAACGAGCTCTGAACTCCAGAAAGAGGAATCTATGGTAAATGCCATTGTAACAGGGCGCATTAACCCTACAAAACCCCACAGTAACGGGCGGAAAGATTTCCCGACCACACTAATCAAGCCGCTCAATTAAAATCCCTTTTCACAACAACCCCCCACATAACCAACATACAAGAAATAGGGAAAAATAAGGGAGGAACAGAAACATCCATTACACCTTCCAAAGAAGTTACACTTGGTTTTACCAATGGTCAGTTATATTTATGCGGGTCATTAATTCGACGAGTCTAGTTCGTCCATTCAAGGACATCGCTGAAAAAGTTGTGGGAACGTGCATGCATTGTACTAGATAGCCTGAAATTACTGCAGCAGGTTGTGAATGATCTACCCGCTGAGAGAATTATTTCGTCTCTGCCTTTCTCTCGTTGTGGGTTGGATTTTTGTGGACCAATTTATACCTTTTATCGGATACGTGGCAAGGTTCATCCGCTTGGCATCAAAGGCTCTCCACCTTGAAGCCGTTGCAGATTTGTCTGCAGACGCATTCATTGCTGCACTTAAGCGTTTGGTAGATCGCGGATACAGACGAAACGAACAAATTTTGTAGTGGTTGTTGGTTGAACCAAAGTATCAAGAAATCATTAATCAAATTTTTTACTTATAACCGAATCAATTTTCGTTTTAACCCACCTAGGACTCCACATTTCGGTGGGCTCTGGGAGGCCGCCGTCAAGGTGGCAAAGGACTGTTTGTACCGAAAACTTCACATCTTTTGAAGAGCTATCGACGGCGCCGGTCGAAATCGAGGGAATAATGAACTCGCGCTATCGAAAGATCCTTTCTAAGCAGCGTTGAAAGCCATTCCCAAAGCACCAAATGATGTGTCGGAAATTAGCTATTTGCTAACGCGTATTTCGTCTGACAATAGTCAAAGTGGTCAAAATACCAACAAAATTTGGAAGTCGACACATTGTTCGTCTTTCACGAGGATAACCTCCCCAAACCGAAATGGCTACTTGGTAGAGGAGTCAAAACTATTCCTGGTTGAGGCGGCAAGGTCAGAGTTGCTAACATCCAGACAACGATAGGCTTAAAAAGGCGTTCAATTCGCAAGCTATTAAATGGGGCGAAATGTTGGAGAACTTCAGCAACATCATATATCATGAATTTTTTATTTTTTTGTATCCACATATGAAGTTTTTAATCTTACTCTTTAAAATAATTATGTACTTAAATTTGTTTTAATTTTTTTAATTGGCGCCTAAGGCTCTTGAACAGTTATATTTTATTGTAATTACTTTGGTATCATGTCCCGCTTTAAAAACCGAATTGGTTATCCGGAATACTATTTTTGTCCTCAACCCACTTAGTTAGGGTTCGATTGATCACCTTTTAAAATACCTTACTGATGTTCGGATCGAGACTTATCGGCCGTAGATTTGGCGGATTGAATGTATTCTTATTGCTTTTTCGAATGGATTTCACCACCGCTGTATTCTAATGAGCTGGATAATGTGCATTATTCAGAAATTCGTAAAACAGGATCGTTTAAATGTCTACCGTTTCCAGAGGAAGGTCTTTTAGGACAATGTTTGGTATATCGTCGATTCCCATCAATTTTTTGATTCTCAGTAAGAAGATAACGTGGAGATCTTCCTAAGACATGATTGGGGAATTCGTCGGCGATGACATCGTTTCCCAAATTATCGTCATTGAGCATGGCAAAACCAGTGTTCTCTGATGGCCAGTGCTCAATGTCATATCGGAGGTAGAAGTTCTGCAATACCACGCAATTTTCTAAGATATGGTTCGGGCGAGTGTTCACATTCACCTTATACGCATCTCGAATTGTCGAACCTATAATGGTACAGATAGTGCGCGGGGTAGGTGTAAACACGGAAGGCATCATCTTCAACACACCTGTCCACCTGCTGGGATATGCAGACTATATCGACAACATCGGTCGCTCCCAGCGCGCCGTAAAAGAGGAAATTGACGGCGGACATTGGATAACAAGCGAATCGCGTTGGTCTAGAAGTATCGAGGTAAAAGCCAAGAACATGTTGTAAACAAAGAAATTTCTGTCCACCGCATATGACAAAACGTCACTATTGGCAACAGTAATTTAGGAGTTTACTTACCTCGGATGAAATATTAACTCCACGAATGACAACTTACTGGAGATTCGGCGACGATTCACAGAAAACCCCTGCTACTTCGGTGTGGCGGTACAAAAGGGCTCAAAACTCCTTACTCAGAAGACAAAATGTTTGCTCTTCAAAGATTTGATCCTGCCAGTTCTGTTATATGGAACCAAGTGCTGGACGATAAGCAGAAAGGCAGAGCTGATTTTGAGCATTTTCGATAAAAATCCTTCGTCGAATATTTATGCTAGGAGGGCGACTAGAGAAGATATAACACTTAACTCGATGAGCTGTATGAAGATGTGTACGTAGTCCATAAGGCCAAAATACGACGACTACACTGGCTCGGCTACATCGAACGAATGGACAATTATGCTCCAGCAAAGAGCAATTCGAATCACAACCCTCACTGATAGCAAGATGCCCGGGATCGAAGCTCACTAAGTAAGTAATATTCGTTTTGTTCCACGTTTCGTTTTATTTCTTAATGTTTAAAAAATGCAAATTCGTGGATATTATGACGCATCTCTGCACGTTCATGGATGTTGCATCTATACCAGGGATACTGATGTTTCAGGGTCTGTAGTTATTGTTATTATTCAATAAATTATGCTCCAATCCGCATGTCAGAAAAGAGGTAAGTATATGAAATACACAGTAAATATATCTGTTCCAGAAGAACAGATATATATCACAACCAGAAGACTATCAGAGTTATTTGCGTATGTCAGGGAAAACATATTTAGAACTCCTTGATTTGGTTTCACCATTGATTGAAAAATCAGGCTCCCGGTTGAGAAAATCTATTCCGCCGTATGAACGGTTGTCTGCTACGCTGCGATTTCTCGCATGAACGAAGAAAAAGAAAGTAGTCTTAAGTTCTAGTAAACTAAAAGTATAATTAATTCAGAACATGTTCTGCTATAGCAAGAGTTCTTCGAGGTCACATAAAAGTATTAATTAAATTATTTTATTTTATATAGGAAATCAAATTTTGCAGTTAGTTAGTAATAGTAGTCCCACCATTAATGTAACCCAGCTTTGCTTCAAACAAAATTCGGTCATTAGTTTTCCTACAACTTTGCGGACCTGCGAAGGCAGCACTCGTAATTTGTTGGCAACATTTTTAATAACAATATCGCAATCATCTTCTTTTAGTCCTTTATTTAATCTCTTTCGAAATTGTCGCAGAACATCGTCGGGCCGGCTGTTATCCATTCTTCGCTTCGAAGTTCGGCTTGAGTTTTGAGAAGAAGTAGACGATGGGGTTCATTCCGGTTCTGATTCTGGAATTGAATAAAATAATTCGTAGTCCAAATATTGATTTCCATGCGTCGAATGATATGAATTCTGTAAAAGCAAGTTAAAATATGTGTTTTTAGTTTCCAAATAGTGAACGTGCATGGAAAAATAGCGTATGTGAATTTGAGGTGAAATGGAATTTTATCAATTGCCTAGGGTCTGTCGATGGTATCTTCATAATATTCCACCGCACAAAGCGGATCGTATTTTTCATAGGTGGGTACTAATGACTTTATGCAATACCAATTATGAATTAGTTTATTGTAACTTCGGAAGAATTGTAAGTGTTTCCGATGGAGGTACATTAAAAAAAACGCTGATTTTTTTTTATTAAGAAGCTAACAGAAGGATGATTGAAATTACCTCCACCGGTCACTTCTAAAAATTTTTCAAGATAACTGCCAATGTGTTTGTTGGAGATGCAAGGGATGTTCAAAATAAATTTCTGCAGTACTCTAACCAAGAAGGAGCAGTCCCAGGGCAATAAAAATTTAATTAATTCCCAGGATGTGAGTAATTTCTCAAAAATATGAATATAAATAAAATATATAAGTTTCATGTACATACCTCTTGCACTTTGTTATGCTCTTCTTAGGTGTGTAGAGTATTAACGCTTATATAAATGTTCTTAGAAGCATGACCCGATTTTTTTTAAGAAATTACCTTTTTATACTCGTTCCGGAAATTTGCCCTAATCTTTTCTTCACCAGCATTTCCTTTATTTAGTCTAATACTGCTTCTTGTAATTTATTCACCAAAACAATGTTCGCATTTCTCTTTTTATCGCGATCACTGTATTTTTTGGATTTTATTTGCCACAAACACGGAAATCGACACGACATTGCAAATGAACGTAGGATTTGAATGTTGTCATTTACACACGCGTTGTTCGGTTTGTATCTTAAGCCGTATACCGAAAATTTCAACTCGATTTGAATTTCTCGCGTACGTGTTCGTTGTTCATTAGTTTTTCGTTCGTTGTTCAGTTTTGTAGTGTACACTTTCGTTATTCCACGCTCGTCTCGTAAAATAAGAAGTGTAAATACAGTTTTACATCAATTCGACAACGGTCGTGGATCGTAAATTCAAGAAATATCGCCAGAATATTTGTGAGAAAAAGATATTTATCAAGATTACTGTAGCAGGTTATGGGTGATGTACCAGCTGAAAGAATTATTTCGTCTCTGCCTTTCTTTGTTGGTCAGATTTTTGTGGACCAATTCATACTTGTTATAAGATGCGTGGTAAGGTTCATATAAGACGTATGTTTCAGTTTTCATCTAATTGCGTCTCCCGTAATTGCCGCGGTAAGAGGGTAACGAGGGACCACCGAGAAAAACATGAAAACCCACATGAAAACAACAGGGCAGTTCCTGGGAACAGGGAAGTTGTCCCCAACCAAGTGAAAATTTTCAATAAATTAAGGGGAGCACGGAGAATGATGAAATTCGGGTGGGGATATACACCCAAAAGTCGGTAGAGGCCGCGACTACCGGCGATGGCTTGGCCGCGCGAAGGGGATAAGTCGCCAGCGGCAAAGAATACGAGAAGTATTTCACCATCAATATTTGGACTTACGTCATCTCTTCGAGAGTAAAGAATGCCAGATCCGAAAGAACGGAAAACCGTTCGGACTCGAAAAAAGGATGCTGCTCCGGAACTCAACAAAAGATGAGGGCCAGAGAATAAATCGTCTGGAGTCGGAGAAGCATAGGGGATCGAAACCTGTCTCTGGGCTTTGAACATTAATCGGACATCCACAGAGCACAGGTTAAAGAAGGTCGACATATCCGTCCCATCCACCCCAATGGGAAGTCATATTAAAAGCAGTGGAGGGCGGAAGATTGACGAACCAGTTTCATCCACTTCCAAAGCAGCTCTCTAAAAGCACTTTGGTATGGTGTCACCCAAGGGTGTCTCACAAGACTCCGGGGGTAAAAGGAAGATGAAAACAATTTCCTCAGACACCAAAAAATCCAAAACATAGGCTTACTCACCCACAAACGGTGACAAAGGTGAAAAGCGTAAATACTGCACGAGAACAATAATTTCCTCGGAAATCCAGAGTGACTACCACCAGCAAAGCGAAAAAAGTGCCACTCACAGAAAGCCTCGTCCCACGAGAATATATGGAGAAGCAGCACTAGATAGCATGGAGATGGTGGTATATAATTTAATTAATGAAGGGCAAAAAATACACGAGGAGCAACACTCCCAGTTGAAAAAAAAACTTGTATAATGCCCTGCACCAGGTGCTATGCAAAGATCCGACATCACTTCATTTCACCAGAGCAGACTTCAAAAACGGCTAATACCACAAAACATTCAGTGAAATCAGTGGAGAAGATTATTTCCAGAACACACAAGTGGGGAGATACAAATTTTGCAGTCATGCCAGCTACCGAACCCGGGTATCCGTATGGATCTTAGCACTTGTCGTAGATAATGCAATGCTCCTGGCGCACAGGAAACTGCAATATAAAGGGCTAGCCAAGGAAAAGTGGAAACTCGACCACACTAAATCAAAGATCAATCGGAGGTAAAGCCCATTTCGGTTTTTGCCAGGTGAATCTTTGGGATTTGCTCCTATAAAGCTAGGATAAATGAAGGCACTTCAAGCAAACCCTCAGCACAGTTGGGGGACCCTACCTATCGGAGGTTCTTATCCAAGAACCATGGTGCTACGACAAAAAGCCCAAGAGATGGGGGACGAAACTAAAAGTAATTCACGCCGAAACATAAGGTAAGTGTAGAACCTGCATAGAAGTGTAAAAGAACATTGATATCTATTCTAATAAAGAATTTCAGTACAGGTCATCTGACAGTGACCAACATGGAGTATAGGGTGTAGGGCATAAACACGGGCATAAGAGTCGACTCATGCTACCTCCCCTATGACTCACCGCAACCAAAATTCTTGCATGGACCAGATTCCAAAGTTTGGACTTCACAGATAAATAAACGAAAGTGGTGAGCCACTTTTAAATTACCTTAATTAATTAATTAAAGAACACTGTTCATATTTAAGATGTAAAATATCTGCCGGGCTAAATATTGTAAGATATATTTCATCAAAAAATAGCTTTGTTCACATTTACGCTCTCCTTAGCACCACCAAACAAATCCTCCTGTCTAAAATTGATAAAGGACTCCAAATATATAGGAAATGTGCAATATCACCACTTAATAAAATCAAGGCTCCGTTCCATGCCGCAGTGAAAAGAAGCTTAAGATCTTTCCCAACAACAACAACTACTTACGCATTAACAGAAGGTGGATTTCTTTCTTTAGAATTCAGGATCTTATACATGATGAGCCACACATTGCACAAGCTGTTCAACACTCAAAATGACATACTTCATACTGACGCACAACGTTTGGAGCAAAAAAAGATCCTAAAATGAAATCAGGACTCTGGGAAATACATTCTCTCTGGGAAATACTTCACTTGGACATAAAAGGTATAGCACCAACAAAATTAAAACACCCCCATGGTCCCTGCAAAAAAAAAGTGTTATCGAGTCTTACTCTCTTCAGAAAGCGCAACACCAACAGCGTGATATTCAAACTAGAGATGATCAAAAAATCACAAACTGCTAATTATTAACTGCTACCGAAAATTAACAATAACATCCTGTTAACAAATTAAAAATAAACTGCGAATGGTTAAAGTGCTAATCAGAACATACCTCTCTTAAATTCAGGATTCGAACATACACACAAGATAAGCATAAGCAAACTGGTATAAAACAAGCCAACGTGGAGAACAATGATGTGTGAAACTATACATAAACATTATCGTGATAGGAAGATGTCTCATACAAAAAACGTCATCTAGGGAACCGCTCCTTTCAATTTCTCTACGAACATGTGCGATTATGCCTATGCAACTAAATGCGCCACCAAGTCACAAGGTTGCGTATCACAATTAGCAGTTTCAAAGTCTGGTTGGCACAAAGCTAACTTGTGAATAGGAAGCTCCTATCTGCGTGAATTGCGAGGTTTAGCAGTAAGTTCGCTAGCTGTGTTTTGGTTTCTACTTTTGTGGTTGGAATCTGCGTTTCTTCGTCTATAATAAGAAAATACAATTACAAAATATCCTTAAGATGCCACCAAAGAACAGTCGAAGGAAGACAAGTTTTATATGGAATTTTTTCACTGAAGTGGACGAAAATTTCGCGAAATGCAATTTGTGCCGGGCGAAATTATCCTACAGATCCAGCACTACGAATTTGAAGAAACATATTGAAATCAAGCATCCTACTGTGTCTTTAGTTCCAGGTCCTGCAAGTTCTTCGGAGCCTGATGGGCAAGTAAGTTATTAAAATAAAAGAATATACATATGATATGTTTGTATCTAGGTATTAAGGAGTTGTGAAATGATTTACAGTAATTACATAGACTTAGACTTAGACGAAACTATTTATATAATTGATTGATTGATATATATTGTATTGTATATACATACAGTCGAATACCTCCAGCAAGATCAAATTCAAACAGCTTCATCGACTTTCTCAGTACCATCTACATTTCTAACCGCACCTCTACAAATTCGCACCACTGGTCCTCGCCAAACGCATATGCATGCATACATTCCCCAGCGAGTGACGCCAAAATGCCAACAGAATATTGATGACAAATTGCTCAGACTTTTAACTACTAGCTTCAAGCCATTCCGTATAGTCGAAGAATGTGCATTTCGGGAATTCGTTGCAGCTCTAAATAAATCATCATAGAATCTATTGGCAGCATGGCGAATTCACAGTTAACATTCACAGTTTACATTCACAGTGAATAAAAAATCGCATTCACAGTTATAACTGCGAACGTAAATTCACGTCTTAGCCCTTCTCTAATTCAAACAGCTTTGTACAGGAATAATCCAACCTTTTATACAGGAAAAGTGAATACTCCTATTTACTGACGGCTCAAAAACAGACTACGGAGTTGAATTTAGCGTAGTTGGAGAAAATCTGGAAATTCCTGCACACGGGATTCTCCCACCATGCGGAAGCGTCTTTGCTGAGTAAACACGAAATACTATCGTGCTTAGAAATAATAAATCACGCCAAGGGTAAATTTATTATATGCACCGATTGTTAATCCGTATTTGAAGCTGCTTACCATATACAACAGCCGAAGAATTTCTTTTTACGATTTTCCTCATCGAATAAAATCCCTCAAAAATCTGATACTGAAATCAATCTTGAAACCTGCTTATATGGCAAAATTTCTTTTAACGTTTTCAGAGAAGTCTGCAATTCAGAAAGTGAAAATATTGCTTAGACTTATTTGTAATTCACTAGTGCCCAATTGGCTCCAAATACCTTTGAAAAAATGAGTTTAATTAGCAACGCAAGTGTTCAGTAGAACATCACCTAGTGTTTAACACTTCGGAGCTCTGATTTCTTTTATACTATTGTGCGACCGCGATGATGGTAATGTTGAATCGAATCAACCGACACCGCACAGAATATGTTATTACCACAATATCAGAGCGAGCTCATGTTTCTTTGAAAAACAACAGCAACGCGACATTTTGCAGGATATCTACATAGCTCATAAAATGTTATCATAGCAAACTTGTTCAAACTGTTCACATAGCTCGTGAAAAACTTTTCATAAAATAGTGATTTTGGCAATCATCTAATGATGATTTTTCAGCGTGTGTAATATTTTTTTTTATCAGAATATTTCAAGTTATTCTTAATCAGCGTCCTCACATATTAAGGAAACGTTGGTTTTGAAATGAATTAGACAAATAAATTACTGAGATCCTGTTTGGTTCATTACATTTGCTTTAGTCATCGAAAAGAGCTACTTTGCCCCATGGAAACATTGTTCCTGGCGAACAAACAAATGGATGGAAATTCAGAAATTCCAAATTCGCTCAGAAAAAGGTGTACTGAATCACAAGGAGTGCGATTTGAAATACGAAAGCGATACTTTATAAATATTACTCAAAGCAATTAAAAGTAAAATTTCCGCGTTACATCACATTTCATAATCATATGGCAGACGATTTGCGAAAATAAAAATCTTAGCTAAAGAAAAAAAATGTTTTTAAGTTGCATTTTTCACGAAAATATATTGTAAAGGTATATTCTAGGTTCATAATAATGCTTCTCTTATTAATTCGTCATCATAACATAGGTGTACGAAGATAGGTATGTGCTAATGACGTACGTTAATATAGATTTTTTCACATGTTAAATATATATAAGTACATAAGTTATAATTTGCTCGCTCTAGAGATTATGAATATTCTTTTAATGGAAGTAGCACAGAGCAAGCGGAAGAATGGGGAAAAGAACGAAAGATTGAATCATATTTGGTTTCAATTCAATTGCGAAATGCGACTGATGATTTGATATAGATCTGTTGAAGCATCCTGCTGTCAATGTTATGCCTTCCAGTCAATCAATCAAAGGCAGGGGCTGTATCAACTGCGCCACTCAACTGGATGCTATTCGTTATAAAGATTTGCTATATAACAATATAAATAGCAGTGCCTCAGGTTTTCAAATGTGTATATATTTTAATCGTTGAAAAGATCTTTTTTCATATGCATCCAATTTATTAGATCCTACAACAATATCCTTCTCACAGGAGTTGTTGCTTAGTACTGGAAAACTGTTAATATAGATTTTTTTCAAAAGTACATAAGTTAAAAACGGCACCGATAAACCAAAGAAAAAAAATCCGTTGAGGGTTTCCGTCCAATATCTTTAATCCCCTGCATAAAAAACTATTAGTGAAAGATAGTTTCAAAAAGAATTCTTTGAATTGAAGAATCTTTAAACCTAGTTAGTGCCAAACAAGTAGCCTTTTAACCAAACAGAGGTACAATTGATGACCTGCTACACATTGACAGCTATATATCCAAGGCTTTATCAGCCAGAAACCATACAAACATTCTTTCACTCAACTCCGAGAAGGATTTCGACAGAACTGGCACTCATATTATTTTAAATAAACCAAAAGAATGGCAAATTGGGCCCAGAATTTTCAATTATGTAAAATCAGAATATTCTGAGTGCACGTTAACAACCACATTTTCTAAACATTCCTGTTATTAAACGGTATCCCGTCAGGTTCATCACCCTCAGCAGTTTGTTTTATATCATTGCATTCGAAGAATTCAGCCAAACAAACGTTAGACAATTTCATTACTATATGTGTGATATTATGTGCAAATAAAATGTCACAAACAAGATGAAAAATACCCTCTTGCAGCGTTATTGGAAACATAATATATTAGTGACCATCTCAGAAGCGAAATTCGATTCAGATAAATGCAAAATACCTTATATTTGTAGAAAAAAGCACTGTCCAACGATTAATTTTATCATCAATAATATGCCAACCAAAAATGTTAAGGAGCAAAAAACTTAGCTGCAACAACTAATATAGTAAGTTATCTAGCCAGTAAGAAACTTCATGTTCATAAAAATAAATGATATCAAGGCTTTAAATATAAATGAAATGAAATACGGCTCAGAGATTTATGCCTGGAAAGCACACTTAACATAGAAAAACTTTATACCCACCAAGCGACCAGGAAAGGCATCAACAACATATAAGCAGATGCCGGACTACCCATTCTACAAGAAATGGCATTTGAAGAATGAAACTGAAACTGAAATCAACTAATCTATAAACAATGCTATTCGTTTAGAAAAGAAAAAGATACCTTCAGCAATTGTTGCTACGCTCGACGAACTGCAAATTCAAATACATAAAAGAATAAAAATCCTTCACCTATTTTTCCCCCCATCCCATGGAAAATCCAGTTCTCCTCATTGATCACTACTCTCACCGAATACAATAAAACGCAAATACCAGGAACTGTATTTCGAGAACGTTTTAACCAAACTGCAAATGATCTCAAGGTTGGAAACTGATTTTTACGGTTGGATCAAAAACGCAACAAACATCAAAACTTGTAATAATTAACGAGCAAGGCGGAATTTAAAAACACCGTCTTTTACCAGAGTTTACATCGAACTTTACAGCGGATTATAATCATTTTAAAAATTAACTAGCAATGCGCAATTTTTAAACTCGGACATTTACTAGACTTTACATCCTCAAGGACCAATAATAACTATTTTCAGTAATAAAAGAGCAAGACGCAATTTTAAAACTCGGACTTCAACCAGATTTTACAACCGAAGCCCTGTTCTCTAATCACGTATGACGTTAGTTTTACATCACGTAACGCACAAACTGTAGTTAAGTATGCATGACATCGTTGTGAAAATCCTTTTTTGACTTCACGTAACGCGAAAATCGTCATTAATTATCGTCTTGTCGATCTCGTTTGCGTGATAGCTATTTCACTTTTGTCTTTCAGCGACAACATCAACGAGTGATAAGTGATATTGATGAAGCAAACGACCGACAATAGCGTTGAATGTGATCGTTTTGACCACGATCGTTTTAAAAGTTGCGTGATGTGTGCCGTGGCGATATTGGAAGCAGCCAAAACTATAACCATATTACCTGGTAAATACGTCATATGCTCTGATAGTTATCTGTTGGAAACGGCGCTAGCTGTTGCCAACCCAATCAAAAACGAACATTTGGCGAACCGAATAAAATCCATTTTAAACCAAAGGAAAATCAAGCTCATGTGGGTGCCAAGTCACATCGGGTTATTCGGCAATGAACTTGCGGTCACCGCAGCCAAGGAATGTGTACAAGCGCCAAGTTTTTTAATAACTAGTTCACTTAAACTGACCTCAACTGTTAGTTAACACCTTTACAAAAAGAAATCTCCTCCGCAACTGGCTTCAACATAAACGGCTTTACACTAACATCGATAGAGACAATATACCCAGCCACCTGCTGTAAATAACCACTACCGTGTTTTAAATTATATCAACATGAAGAAAAATAACAAAATGAACATATTGCTCAAATACTCAAGTCACATCGGGTTATTCGGCAATGAACTTGCGGTCACCGCAGCCAAGGAATGTGTACAAGCGCCAAGTTTTTTAATAACTAGTTCACTTAAACTGACCTCAACTGTTAGTTAACACCTTTACAAAAAGAAATCTCCTCCGCAACTGGCTTCAACATAAACGGCTTTACACTAACATCGATAGAGACAATATACCCAGCCACCTGCTGTAAATAACCACTACCGTGTTTTAAATTATATCAACATGAAGAAAAATAACAAAATGAACATATTGCTCAAATACTCAAATATATTAGTTTAGAGAAAAACTAAACATTAAGTTAAGTCATGTAATTTTTAAATTTATCTGTTAAGAAATAAAAATAATTAAAATAAAGAGAAATTTTATTATTTAATTTTTAGTCTTAAATGTTTATTATTTAAATCAATGAAGCTGAGGTACTTCTTTAAAGTTAAACGTACAATAATTTAAGTTTCAAAACATTAACTGGCATGACCACCATGAACTCATTACCAGCAATTTACAATAGTATTGTCACGTATTAACGGAGTTGGAAAGAAAATGATATCCGTAATCTTGAAATTATTAGAATTGCATATTGTCACCAGAACTAAAGGTGTATGCAAAATTTCAGCTCAATCGGTATCAACAAGAGCCGAAAAATAGTTTGCAAAATTTGAAGAAAACAACTTGCTTAGCTTGACTTAAAACAAAAGTCATTTGTCGAGGTAACATGTTGCGTATGCATTGTCAGATCATATTTCAGCGACAAAGTTATATAACAAGTTATAACAGATTCAGGCGCTTCGCATTGAAAATATCCAAGTCCTGAGTGAAAAAAATATGATAAATATTTTTGATGCAATGGTGCCAAATCGGAATTTCAAGTGGATACTTACTCCATGATTGTGTTTTAACCAATACAGGGCCGCGTACTTATGAAATTACAAAATACTAATCACAGGCAGCCTGCATGTAGTGGTGCACTTCCAAGGTCATGAACATTGGCTATAAGTAAAATCTCTGGTGATACCCGCATATGCGGCCACTTTAAAATAACTATTAATCCGCAGTTGGAAGTTGATAGATACCTGCTTGCTTGACTTGAAGAATTTTTCCATAAACTTCAGGGTGGGAAGTTATTTTAGTAAGTTGATTTAAGCGACGCATTTTTTCAAATTTCGTTCAATGAGGACTCAATAAAGTACTTTGTCGTGAATGCCCCTTTTGGTTTCGCTATGAGAGCCAGTGTCCCACGAATTTTCCAACGCCTAATGGAACACGTTCCTAGTGGTCTGGATCACTGTGCTGCTTGGAACACCTTGACTCTGACAGAGATTTAATTAAATAAAATAATTAATGATAAATAATATGGATACGCTACAAGGTATCGGCGCTGTGCTGTTACATTGTAACCGCGATGGATCTGAACGCACAATCGCACATGCTAAGCTTAAATAAAGCCAGATAGAAAAAGAAGCTCTTTGGCGTCCATAATTTTTATCAATACGTGTATAGGCGGATATCTGAGCTTATAACCGTTTTTTTGAATCAGAGCAAGCAAATTTCAACAATGACAGCGCAACGTTTGCAATGCTGGGCCATTTTTCTCATGACTTATTATTAAAGCACAAAGTATTTATCTACCCACCAACATGGGAATGCACACTGTTTGTCATGTTTGCCAGCTGGTCTCAATGCTGAAATTGAACGGCATGTACTGATGAAAAAGTAGGAGACTTTCCCGTGAACACTAAAGACAATAGTAGACCCAATACTAAGGAATGTGTTGCAATTGATGGAAATGAGGGTGCCAGCCCGAAAGATTTTGTGAGGATTAAAAAACGTTTTTCACAAGACAGTCTATATTATTCAGCTCAAGGGAGTGCTGATAGATCAATCAAACCTGCCCAGAGTTATAGTTCCAGCCAAACTCAAAAGAAAAATTCTGACGATGCTTCACGTTGGCCATTGAGGCATTGTTAAAACCAATTGATTCGCTCGTCGTTATTGCTGGTGGCCGAGCATCGATAAGCAGATCGAGATCCTGGTAAATAGCTGTGCGACTAGCTTGAAAAACAGCTTAAGCCCGTGCGGGTTTTTTTCTAAACGACATGTATCTTATCTACGACAGCGTATTGGCGTCGATACGTCACTAACTTGAGAATCACATCAAAGAAAGTACAGGTAAGTAACGGTTTCTCGAAGAAGCAAAATCGCAAGGCGTTCTCCAATTATGAATGAAAATGGTGTTTCACGAGTTTGAGTTCTTTTGGCAAACGCTGAGCACAAAATTTATCAATAATATTGCCTTCCAGTAATTTTCTTTCATCACTCATTGCCTACCCTTCTGTCGGAGTATTGGATTCCGCTATTGAAATCTTCGGTCAATAGTTGCAGGTGTAATGCAACAGCGCAAAGACTGAATCAGGCCCAACCTTTTCAAACATTTGGATTGAATTTCATGGCCCCGGGCAACTCAAAGCTTGGCAAGGTCAATGCAACAAGGGTACTAGAGCGTTCATTACAATCTTTCATATATTACTCGTAGCATCTAACGGTTCACTGTTCGGAGCTGTGCTCTGACGAGTAATTGTACTCTGGTTCAATGATCTCTATCTGTACCATCGATTCAAGGAACGGCTCCGAGATTAGGTGTAGACCATGATGATCTGATGGTGCATTAAGTTCATAGCCGTGTCAACTTGTCAAGAGAAATAAATTAACCAATTTTCGTAAAGAATAGTTATCTCACTCTCGTTTAACACGACCCTAAAGATTTTCAATGGGAATACGAGTTGTTGATGGCCAACTTAACACTATGGCCAACACTAAGGCTGTCACAGAACAGCTCAATTGAATCGGGTGAATTCACAAAAAGTTCTCTATCGAACATCTTTAACCATATGCATTCCTGTATTGCTGCTGTCATAGACGTGAACTCTGCTTCTGTCGTTCAGATTACGATGGTTTTTGATACAGCATGAGATTGCACCTCCTTGCATAGTAAACACATAACCCGTTGTTGACAGGCGCTCATCCTGAATTGCCTGGATTAACGTTGTTCCGACTCAATACATTTACTGGAAAAACAGATATCCTGTCTTGAAACTTGCACGCAAAATTGTAGTGCACCAACTAATTGGCGATATGGCACATCGTTCAAATGCTTTGTCTCATCTTGATTTCTCGGATACATTTTAGCGGATAATTTTTGATTTGCATCCATTGGCCACGCCGTCACTCATATTTAAGCGAGACAAAATATATTTTAGATATTGAGTTTGATCAAGAGAAATGGAACCTGTTTACCTGTTACTTGTTACTCGTACTCCTAAAACGGATGATATCTCTCCCATATCCGTCATTTCGTCTTGCTTGAAGAGTACAATTCTCAGCTTCTGTTCCAGGGCCGTATAGTGACTAAAAAAAGGCTATCATCCACATAGATGGCGAAGATGAATATCCAACAGCTCTTAATTGAATGATATACACAAGCTTCAAGCCGAAGTTCATTGATTTTTTGAGTCCGTAAATTGACTTGATGAACTTGCAACAACGACCAGTTTCATCGTAGAATCCTTCAGGCTGCGACATAAATATTTCCTCTTCTAATTTGCCATTGAGGAAGGGGTAACAACATCCAGCTGACAAATGTTCAAGTCAAATTTAGCTGCGATTGCCATCAAAAAGCGAACTACCGGTGAGGAGGTTTCATGGTGGTCAACGCCTTCGACTTAAGTGAAACCTTTATAGTGTAAATCTTTTCCATGATTGTTCCTTTTGACTTAAACACCCTGTGGTACTTCGGCCAATTCCCAAGTGTGATTTTTTTGTAATGAGTCAAATTCTTCCCTAATCGCTTGCTTCCATGAGTTAGCATTCTAACTCGAAATGACCGTTTTGAATGTCGTATAATCACGAAGAAAAAACGCGAAGCCAAATTATTGTAATCTTACTTTGTCTTCCCTTGAATTCGGCTAGATTTCTGGCGACATTTTTGACCAACTCAAATTCTTCAACAAAATCGCTTGGTTGCAACGCTGCCGATACTGTCATATGGGGTTGATGAAAATGTCTTATCAACTGTCTGCTGGTTTTACTCCCACCTGATGGCGAACTTGATTTTATTATCTGATTCACAAATGCCCTCTTTGTAATCTTCGGAATATTCCAAAGCAAAAGGATTATTTTTATCTTTTTCGCAATCAATTACCTGATTCACGCAGTCAGACCCAGAACGATTTTGAGAGACCAGAGTCTATTAACATGTAGCGTATTTTGTTCATTTTCGTTCTGTTCATGCGCTCTGATAAACACCTAATTTCTGATGTAGGATTCCATTTTTCATCGAACTTTCTGTTGCAATATTCTATATCGTTTTCACTTTCCAGACACTCGATTTTTGTCCTGTTTGTTTTTCAGCCATAGTTTTGAGTTAAAGAAAACAGTCCAACATTTCGTCCTTATTTTTTATTTCATAAATGAAAACCTTTCCCGAGAAGTCATCGATGAATGAGACGAAACGACGAAAAGCGGTCATAGATTTGACAGACGACGCTTGACAGACATCACTATGAATCAATTCAAGCAGTTAGGTTGCACGATTACCATTTTCACTAAACGAAACACGACTTTTCTTTGCCTTAATGCAGGTAACACAGACACTATTTCTTGGAATTGAGACGTTGTTTAGCTCATTATTAAGGAATGCCATATAATCAAAACTAGCATGTCCAAATCGACGGTGCCACAATTTTATGTTTTCTTTCGGTTTCCTTGCTATCGTTGCCTCCCTTTGGGACTAAGTTAAGAAAGTTATCACATCATGGCCTACATCTGGCTTAAACAAACCATTCACTAATCTTGCTCTTTTAACTATTTGGCTCCCTGATTCGCCCAAATATTCGGCACGTCGCTGTTTGCCAGGACAACTTCTTTTCGACTTGTGTTTGGTCATATGCGCGGTACATCCACTATCAACATACAAATTTGATGGTAATTCACTTGATTGGACCAACAAAGATGAGAATAACACGGCTTCATTTCTGTCACTTTTCTGTTGTTGCTTTTTTTGTTCTTTGCTTAAGGGCAATTCTTGACACAATCCTGTTTAGAACCACAGCAAAAACAATGTTAAGAACTTTTAATTTGCGATTTTTTTTGAAGAATTTTCCACCACGAGACTGATGAACGGCTTCTTCATCATATATATTGAAGCCTGCCGCCATTACTTTGGAGTACAACGAACTCATTTTGTTTGCATAATTTTCCATCGATGCACATTCCTTTTGTTTGAGTGATACCATTTGCTGCAACAACGCTACTTTCCGACCGGTGCCGGTTTCATCAAAAGCCGCCGCTAGACTATCCCATACTTCTTTGCATGAGCTTGCTCTTCCCATTTGATTAAAATTGAACGGCTGGAGCAATAAGATTTATTCACCTATTGCTCTCATATCGTGGTGGTTTCTGTTGATTGATTGATAGCTGTACCAGGTAATATTTCTGTGCAACTGTCTCACAAACCTTTGATGATCAATAAGATGGACATTCATTTTGTTTGAGTGATACCATTTGCTGCAACAACACTACTTTCCGACCGGTGCCGGTTTCATCAAAAGCCGCCGCTAGACTATCTCATGCTTCCGTGCATGTGCTAGCTCCTTCTATTTGATTAAAGTTGAACGGATGGAGCAATAAGGTTTATTCACCTTTTGCTCTCAGATCGTTGTGGTTCTTCTGTTGTTTGATTGATAGCTGTACCACGTAATATTTCTGTGCAACTGTCTCACAAACCTTTGATGGTCATGTGAGCCCTTGCACCGAATTCAATTGTCAATTTAAATGCATTTTTATTATTTAATTTTTTAACCTTACATGCTAGACAAAAAACGCTTAAAACTAGCTTAATTAACTTAACTATGTATATACTAACTTACTGGCCCTGTGCGGGCGCTCTAAGGTAAAACTAACAATTAAATCTATGTCTTTCGACGAACTAATATTTACGTTAATTTAATTTAAAAAAACTAATAATAAGACTAAGAAAAATAATTAATTATGTGAAAAACTTAGTATATGTACTTTTTTATGTTTAAACTAAAACTAGGCTTAAGTACTAACCTACAAACTAATCTAAAAAATAAAATCTTAACCTAACTAACAATAAAATTAAAACTAATTAAACTACATTAAACATAAATAAGCCGGCCACGGCTGACACGACATGCTATATTTGCCATAAGGGCACACAAGATACAAAACAACGACGAAGTTCATCTTCCGTCCAGCCACCAAAAGTGTCGATATTGCCTTACGACATCAGCCCTGTCGCGGTTAGATACCGCCCTACTAAACCTGAGGGTCTCCGGTGAGCTACTTGCGACGTCTTGTTCGTAAGTGACTCGCCCGTCCACAGCTTTTTGACCAACGTGGAAGATTAACGGTACCGCTAATCTATTCTGGACCAGACCTTTTCTATCTAAATAGAGAAAAGCTTCAGGGGGAATAAGGCCGTTAAGGCGCACTGTCTCATGATACATGTCATTGGGGTAAAAAGCCTCGGAGATCAAGTTGTTGGTCGAAGTCATTGCTCTTGCAATGTGACTTCGAATAAGTTTTATCAGGAAGTTGTCCACTCTGATCAGGTTGGCCCCGTTGTACAGGACCTCATTACTATAGAATTTTTTGTACTCAGACTCTGGAGTTCTATATAAATGGAGACAAGCCCTAAGACATCGTCTCTCGAAAACCCGTATCTTTTCCATTAAGCTTGTTCCCACGTTAAACCAAACGGGACAGCCATAGGCAAGGACAGGCCGAATGAGGGCCGTGTAGCAGATCACCTTTACCTTGGCATCGAGTTGACTGCTGTGAAACAGTCTCTTTGTCAAGGCAAAGGCCGCTTTGGCTCTGGCCAGAGCAGCATCTATATGTTTGTTAAAATAAAGATATTGATCTAGCCAGATCCCAAGGTATCTGACAACACTTCGGTTCGCTAATGGCTGTCCGTTTTGTCCAACAATAGAGAACATTCGCCACTTCTTTCTAGTATTTCTAGAAGCCCCAGACAACGGAGTCCTGAACAGAATGGTCTCGCACTTTTGAAAATTGATTTTCAACTTCCAATCATCGCAATAACCCTGAACTTTTTCGAAGTCACGCTGCAAAAGACTTACAATGACCTCGATCTTCGGACTTGACCTGTACGCGATTAAGTCATCTGCGTACGCTATGGATTGGCGGAGAGATCCTACAAGATCACTTGTGAAGATCGTAAATAATATCGGCGAAATAACTACACCCTGTTGTAGACCGTTTTTAATTTCAAAACACCCAGCAGACACCACACTGCCATTTTTCACAATAAACTGTCTGCTGGTGAGCATATCTAAAATTATGTACAGCAGCGGTTTGCTTATGCCGAGCTGGTCAAGCTTGAAAAAGAGCCCCTGCAACCATACGGTGTCAAAGGCCTTTTCCAAGTCAATCAACAAGGCACCCGTGCATTGTTTCTTACCTTTGTTCCATTGGATATCCGATACCAGTTTAGACGCGGCATGTATACAATCATGCCCCGCTCTGAAACCGAATTGGTTATCCGGAATAATATTTTTGTCCTCAACCCACTCGGTCAGGGCTCTATTGATTACTTTTTCAAACACTTTGCTGATGTTGGGAAGGAGACTTATCGACCGGAGATTTGCCGGATTGGATGTGTCTTTGTTCCGTTTAGGAATTGGTTGCACCACCGCTGTCTTCCAATGAGCTGGATAATGTGCATTATTCAGCAAATTGTTAAACAGGGTGGTGTAAATGTTTACCGCTTCTAGAGGAAGGTGTTTGAGAACAATGTTTGGTATTTCGTCGATTCCCACAGATTTCTTACTTCTCAGTGAACCGAAAATGACCAGGAGATCTTCCTTTGATATGAATGGTGGATGTGTCCCTTCATTGGCGATGACATCATTTGCCAAATTCTCGTCATTGAACCTGGTGAAACCAGTGTTCTCCGATCGCCAGTGCTCAATGTCATATCGCAAGTAGAAGTTGTGCAATCGGACACGATTTTCCAAGATATGGTTCGGGCGAGTGCTAACATTCACCTTATACACATCCTGAAACGCCGCACCTATTACTTCAACTTTCTCCTGAGGATCTTCGATCACAAAAAAGTTGTCATCTTCGATCGCTTCTATTGGATCTATGCCTGCTGTCACAAGTACTTGTTCGTTGTCTGTAGTTCGGGGGAGCTTAAGACACGGAAGCTCATTCTGATTTTTTCTTCGAAAGATTTTATTAATTTCCGGGAACATACTAGGATTGCTAGCTTTAACAGCCCGGATTTTGTTATTCCAATGCGAATTGATTGCAGCACGGTAATTTTGCTGAATTAATTGCTGTAGGTTTTTTAACTGTGATTTCAGTGTCCTAACCTCCGAGTTTTGTGGGTCGGTGAAACGTCTGTACAGGAGTTTAAGTCTCGTCAGTAGTCTACTCTTTTGTCGGTGTAGAGCGTCGATCGTAGCATTGCGGTATATATTGACATTGTCAGTCAGTTGGTACTTAGGAATTGTTCTGTCCATTGTTTGTTTTATTGTGTCGTCCATCCTTTTAAGGTAAGTGTCGATCTCTTCGTTCGACAAATTCCTGTTGGATGGTGGGTTGAGCGAGTCCGAAGAGAGTGCTCTTGTCATTGTTCGGGAGAAGCGTGTCCACCGCGTCCTACTATAATTGTAAGAATGCGTTTGAACATACTCCTCCAACTCCGCAATTTCGTTGGGAATCGTTATTACGGCACTAAATCCGCAATGGTCACTGTCATACACAAATGTGTGAAGACAGTTTATTGTCTGTCGGTCCATGTCAGTGAGCTGTATCCGTTCGTCAAACAGCATAAGATCTATGTAAGAGCCTGATCTGGGATAAGACGGACTATCCGTCGCTTTTAAATCGAGTCGATACTCGACACTATTCTGACCCCACCAATTGAATAGTAGGTTCCCTCTAGTGTTTGGTGATTGATTTCTCCAATTACTATGTTTGGCGTTTAGATCTCCGGCCATGAGGTAATAATTCTCCTCCGAACCCAGGCGTAAGTATTGAAAAAGTGTCTCGAGCTCTGAGATAAAACAGGTTTGTTGAGTAGCTTCAGTTGCATAGGCTGCGATCATATACAGCCTCTTCCCACTACGGAGGGGGATGCATATGATGCAAGCCTCTAGCACCTGGAATCTACGCACTTCACCGCTGTACATAACCTTAAAACGCAAATTTTTTCTAACAAAGATAGCGACGCCACCAGCTCCAGCCCTTGCACCGACCTTCCAATAAGATGCACATTCCTTTTGTTTGAGTAATACCTTTTGCTGCAACAACGCTATTTTCCGACCGGTGCCGGTGTCATCAAAATCCGCCGCTAGACTATCCCATGCTTCCTTGCATGTGCTTGCTCCTTCTATTTGATTAAAATTGAACGGCTGGAGCAATAAGGTTTATTCACCTTTTACTCTCAGACCGTGGTGGTTCTTCTATGGATTGATTGATAGCTGTACCAGGTAATATTTCTGCGCAACTGTCCACAAACCTTTGATGTTCATGTGAGCCCTTGCACCGACCTTCCATTCAGAATAATTTTCTCTGCCTTTCAGACGGTAGAACGCCAGTGGTGAAGTCATTTCTTCTGTAGAATCTTTAGCAAAATCTTAAGATTGACTATAGAATTCTATAGAATTCCAAGCTACTGCAAACGATTAAAATATCTAAATACCTTGTGATAAACACGTTTAACAGCAAATGCGTTTCTCTTCCATAAAAAACATTTCAAACACAAATATTTACGGCAGCAAATAATTTAACTAAGTGTTACTTATTACTGAGAAAACAGGCAGCGGCTGGACCCATCACCTGATAAATTTCGTTGGATTAAAACTGTGAAACTACCTTGTTCAGAAATAATAAAGTACTAAATATCACCCTGTATTTACTCAGATGAAATGTCAAATTCATTCAATAGAAAAAAATGTATCTTAAAAAACTTCCGGTTGTCATCCATTTATTCATTCAATTCATTACATTAAAAGCAAAAGCATCGTTCTCTGAGTTGTTTCATTCTTTTTACTTAAGCCTTTTTCTCCCTCACCATCATCGAAACTTAAGCAAAATTAATTTCGCAAAACATTTGGAGGCCCCGGCGAGATTAAGGCTTTTAAGTATTTTGATATCATTTTTAATATTCCGTGATTCTCAATTCTCACGTGCCTTGTGTAATCACGTGAAATGTCCGGAGATGAAGATGATAACTTCAACAGACCTGGAACATCAGGTTCTTCAGCAACTTCACAGCTAGGACCAAAGAAGGCCAATGCGGAGGAAGGTGATATCGGAGCTGGAAGAAAAATCGACAAAGTATTGGCTAACCTCAAAAATCGTCGTTCCGTATATGAGCAGCAAATGAAACGCATAGACGATTATCTTGCACGTATTCGAATGGACCCAGCAACTACATCTGTAGCCGAAATGAATATTCGAGCCGAAGCATTGGATTCAGCATTTCACACCTTCATTAATGTTCAAGGAAAAATAGAAGAAAGGGATTTCGATGAGATTTCCAAGCCCAATAGATCAACATACGAGGAACTGTACTACCTAGCAGCTTCAGCTTTGAAGGTAATAATTGCGAAACATGACGAACATGAAGCAGCGTTAAATCGGAGCAGTACTACGGCAGCAGATCGAGACGAAAGGTATGGTTCTATCAAATTACCGAAAATTGAACTTCAAGAGTTTTCAGGCGACGTGACCACGTGGATGAGCTGGTATGACGAGTTCGTTTCGTTAGTTCATAAGAACGAAAACCTTACAACATTCGCTAAGCTTCGTCATTTGGTTTCAAAACTGAGCCCAACTGCAAGAGCTCCAATAGCAGGTTTGAAAATTGTTGCTGAGAATTATGAGGTAATATTGGAAAAGTTAAGAGAACGTTTTGAAAATAAAAAAATTATTGGAACGGAGCACATTAAATATATCTTTCAATACCCCAGAATTCTGAAGGCTAACGCAGCAGATTTACGAAATCTTATGGACACAATGAACAACCACCTTACAGGATTAAAAAACATTAATCGACCTGTCGATGGTTGGGATGACCTCATAGTGCACATTACCTCCAAGCTCGATCCAGAAATAGCGCTTAAATGGAATGAGGATTCTCCTGTCGACCGACTACCAACACTTGCAAAGCTTATGACGTTTTTGAAGAAAAGGTGCCAAATTATCGAAGGTAACTTTATTTCACATTCATTAACACCTCATTCGAATAAGAACAATATTGGTAGTTTAAATAAAACCCATAAGCCACCGAGAGCACTTATGACAGTTAAAAATGCATGCAATTTTTGTAAAAAACAAGGACATTTTATTTATCGTTGTACTACCTTTTTGAATTTGCCTGTATCAGAGAGATACAGTAAGATCAATTCCCTTAAACTTTGTCCAAATTGCTTAAAGACCAACAATCACACTTTGGCTGATTGTCCCTCCAAGAGCTATTGCAACACTTGTGGTAATAAACACCACTCATTACTCCACCAAAATCCGACACCGTCTGATAGTCCCATCACATCTTCGCAGTTGCTAGGTATTACATGCCCTCAAAATTTGTTTACGCCGAATTGCAACGTTTCATCCAAGAATGATATCCCATCACACGCTGCACAATCTACATCCAACCATGTCTATTCGTTGCACAACAATTCAACTGAAAACAATATTTTAGAAACAGCTACTGTTTACATTATCAGTCAAAATAAGCAATATATACCGTGTCGTGTTCTGCTAGATGGTGGTTCCCAACTCAATATAATTTCCGAGCGCATCATTCGTATTGCTGGAATTAACCGACGATATGCTCCAACTGAATTCATGTGTGTAATTGACAGCATTGGGAACTCGAAATTCAAATGCTCTGTGACAATAAAGTCTCTCTTTAATTCATATTCCACTACCATAGAGGCATTAGTCATGAATCAGATAACGGGCATGCTACCAGATGACAAGATCAATGTCAATAACTGGAATATTAAAAAACACATTCAACTATCAGACCCTCATTTCAATGTACCAAAACGAGTGGACTTACTCTTAGGTGTTGATCTTTTTTACGATATTTTGGAAATGGAAAAGATCAAACTTGGTCGATGCCTGCCAACACTTATCAACACTCTCTTTGGGTGGATCGTGGTTGGAAAGCTGCCAACACATGTAACTTCAAAGTCCGCCAGCAAATGCAACCTTTTGCAAATAACAAATATTCTTCAATATAATGATACTCTTAATGATACGTTGAAGGCATTTTGGCAAATAGAGAATTTTGAGTCGTCATATGTCAAGCTATCAAATGAAGAAAGAGAGTGTGAGTTACATTTCCGTGCAAACTTTACGCGTCTGCAGTGTGGACGATATCAAGTGAGACTACCATTCAAAGAAACTCCACTCAAATTAGGCAGCTCATATGATATTGCTTTAAAGAGATTTCTCAGTCTTGAGAGAAAATTCCGAAAGGACAACGAACTGCAAATACAATATACACAATTCATGAATGAATTTATTCAACTATCACACATGAAGAAGATACATTCCTTTGACTTTCAGCAGCCTCATTATATAATTCCACATCATTGTGTATTTAAGACATCAAGTTCTACCACAAAGCTCCGTGTCGTCTTCGACGCTTCATCAAAGACAAGCACAGGTGTTTCCTTGAACGAACTTTTGATGGTAGGGCCTGTTATTCAGCCTGATCTCTTCACAATAACATTGAGATTCAGGTTTTATACATATGTTTTTACATCGGACATTACAAAAATGTATCGGCAGGTGGTGTTGCATCCAGATGATCGACGATATCACTGCATTCTTTGGAGATCAAACGCAAATGACTCAATTGACTTGTACCAACTTACCACTGTGACCTAAGGCACAGCACCAGCTGCATTTCTGTCTACTCGAGCACTCCAGCAATTATCTCTCGATGAGGGCGTTAATTTTCCGTTGGCTTCTAAGTCTATCAATTCAGATTTTTATGTTGATGATATATTATCAGGTGCCAATACTCTAAAAGAAGCAATTGATTTGAAAGAACAACTAAAGGTTATGTTGTTGAAGGGTGGATTCAGCTTAAAAAAGTGGTGTGCAAACCATGCTGATTTACTAAAAGATATACCCGCTGAAGATCGAGAAACTTTATTCAAAATCAGAAAAGCTGATGCTATCAAGGCGTTAGGAATATTATGGGACCCTTTATCAGATAAGTTTCTATTCGAAGTGAATACAGATTGTCATAGACTAATAACGAAGAGAACGGTTTTATCTGAGATTGCGCAATTCTTTGATCCACTGGGCCTAATTAATCCGGTAATAGTATTAGCTAAGATTTTCATGCAACAATTATGGCGTTTAAAATTAGACTAGGATGATCCACTCCCCCAAGAATATAACGATCCATGGGTGAACTTTAGAAGTCAGTTGCAAAGATTAAATGATTTGGAGGTAGATCGTCTTGCATTTTGTACTAAATCCCGATATGAGATGCATGCGTTCTCTGATAGTTCCGAAAGTACATATGGATCGTGCATTTATATTCGTTCCGTTAGCCCTACTAACAAGATAACTGTCAGGTTACTGTGTGCGAAATCAAAGGTCGCTCCTGTAAAAAAATACTGCCTTCCAAAATTGGAACTTTGTGCTGCTGTTATCATGGCACAACTCGTTAAGCGCATTACAAAAATTTTCAACTTTGTTCACTTCGAAAGCATAACCTTCTGGACGGACTCAACAATCGTTTTAAGCTGGATCAAAGAAGAATCATGCAATTGGCAAACTTTTGTTGCAAATAGGGTGGCAATTATACAAGAAATTTCTTCGTTCCCTCAGTGGCGACATATCCCGACTAAGATCAATCCAGCAGATATTTTATCTCGTGGATCTTATCCAATGGACTTAATTCGTTCTAAGCTGTGGTTTCATGGACCAAATTTTTTGTCTAAACCCTCAACGAATTGGCCAGTATATGAATTTGATTTGGAAAAGGATGATAATAAGTTACAAAGAAAGAAAATCAAAATAGTTTTAAAGGCTACTATTTATTCTGACTTTATTAAGGAAATAAAGTGCTATGTAAAGAGAAGAATAAGGCTCTCCGCTTATATGGGCCGCTAAGAGTCGATGAAATCCAACAAGCTCTGATTACTGTTGTAAAAATTATACAAGCACAATCGTTCGCTGCCGAGATTCTTGCTTTGGAAAAGGGAGGGACACTTAATACAAAGAGCCACATTCAATCTCTTTCCCCTTTTATTGATAGCACAGGTCTATTAAGAGTTGGTGGGCGTTTGGCGTATTCTGCTTTGGATTATAATAGCAAACATCCTATGTTGTTGCCAAAGAAACACGTTTTTACTTACACTCTTCTGCGCTATATTCATACTAATAACCATCATGTCGGTCCTCAAACTTTATTAGCCATTGCACGGCAAAGTTTTTGGCCTGTTCATGGAAAGGTTATTTGTCGATCAGTTTGTCGAAACTGCATTCATTGTTTTCGCGCAAAACCGACTAAACAAGAAGTTCTTATGGGAAATCTACCTGAATTGCGTGTTCAACAGACACGTCCCTTCAATGTCATAGGAATCGACTTCTGTGGACCATTTCAAATTTACTTCAACCGCCGTGGGATTTCATCTACCAAAGGATACATATCCGTATTTGTATGTTTTGTAACGAAGGCAATTCATCTAGAGCTGGTTGAGGACCTAACAACAGCAGCATTCCTAGCTGCATTAAAACGATTTATCGGACGTCGTGGTTTGTGTTCTTTAATTTACAGTGACAACGCTACAAATTTCATCGGCGCAAGGAACGAGCTACATGAACTACAAAAACTGTTTCAGGACCAACTAAATTTAAATCAGATAATTTCGACCTGTTCTTCAATGGGCATAACTTGGAAAACGATTCCTGCACGTTCCCCGCATTACGGCGGCTTGTGGGAAGCCGCAGTCAAATCAACTAAGTTTCACCTAAGAAAAATCCTACAAAACGCTAAATTAAACTTTTTTGAATTCAATACTCTAATAATTCAAATTGAGTCTGTTCTTAATTCTAGGCCCATAACATCTGTTCATGAAAATTCAAATGATTTACCAGCTCTAACACCAGGACATTTTATAATAGGCACTGCTATGAACGCATTCCCAGAACCAGATCTCAAACTCACAAATGTCAATCGGTTACACCGCTATCAGAAATTACAGTGGTATTTGCAACAATTTTGGAGTCTATGGTCAAGGGATTATCTGCAAAGTTTACAACCGCGAACGAAATGGATGAAACATGGCGAGTCCCTATGCATCGGCGATGTTGTGGTCCTGGAAGAAGAAAACTTGCCTCCTCTTAAATGGCGAATGGGTCGCATCATAGATGTACAACCAGGAAAGGATGGAGTCGTTAGAGCTGTTACAGTCAAGACAAAGAACGGAGAAACTCAACGTGCAGCAACAAGAGTTAGGCGTCTTCCTATTGATCGGAGCTTGTCCTCTCAAGGCGTACTAAATATAGTAAATATCACCCTCTATTTACTCAGATGAAATGTCAAATTCATTCAATAGAAAAAAATGTATCTTAAAAAACTTCCGGTTGTCATCCATTTATTCATTCAATTCATTACATTAAAAGCAAAAGCATCGTTCTCTGAGTTGTTTCATTCTTTTTACTTAAGCCTTTTTCTCCCTCACCATCATCGAAACTTAAGCAAAATTAATTTCGCAAAACATTCCTACTATAAGAAATAAAGTTTCCTTAAGAAAACACGTCTGGTAATCTTGAACATACCATGACAGGTTTCATAGTCGAATAGGTACGTTCAATTTATGCGACTACACAATTATTCAGTTATTCACTTGTTTAGCATGCTTTCCAATAACCAACGTGAAATCAACGCTCTGGTAGAAAGATTTGTTTATGTGCCCATTATTTTGAACACTTAAATATAGTGCTACCTTCGACGAATGCTTTTAAGTTACTGGAGTTAGTAGAACTAGCACAGTTGCTATCTTAAATTTAACCTGTTACCTTAGTTTGAAAAAAACGTAAAATAAAGAAAACATGTAAAATAGAGAATTCTCCTTGTCACTAAAATTGTTAAAAAAAAACTTGCAACTTATTCCTATACGCTGTTTGCTTGTTAGTTTGCACAGCAGTGTTTATATAACAGGATAACCAAGCTGCGTCTTTTAATAAGGGATAAATTTACATACTGTGTTTTTTCCTAGATATGAAGTTGCTATAAACAAAGAAAGCTTCCACCTATATGTCTGCACAGTTGAAGGAATATCTGTCTTATACTTACAAAAACATTGAAATAATAGAACTACCGGTTGAAAATGTCGTTATTGCAGACAACTTCATATCTATTACTCTGAGGTGAATTTTCACCATGACAGCTATCACATCAGAAACTTCATGTCATTGTCTAATTATTTCAGTCTAGGTTATTGGTCATTAGTGAAAACAAACAAGTTTTTGTAAAGCCGTAAAATGTCTACATTCTTGCCATCAAAACAGCATTTTCGGGAAGTTTTAATATGCTTCTTTCATTTAAAGAAAAAAGCAACCGAAGCGCATCAATTGCTTACCCAAGCTTACCCGGGCTATACTATAGACGTTAGAATGTGTCAGCCGTGGTTAGAGCGGTTCAAAGATAGTGATTTCGACACCGAAGACAAAGAACGCCCCGGCCAGGTGAAAAAGTTTGAAGACCATGAATTGGAGGCATTGCTCGATCAAGATCCGTTACAAAGGCAAGAAGAACTTGCAAAACCACTTGGCGTCGCTCAGCAAACCATTTCCGATCGTTGGATCATTGGGTGCCGTATGAATGGAAGCCACGAAACGTCGAACGCCGATTTTGCATGTCCGAAATGCTTCTTGAACGCCACAAAAAGAAGTCTTTTTTGCATCGAATCGTCACTGGTGATGAAAAATGGGTACATTACGAAAATACAAAACGTCGGGCAACGTATGGATACCCCGGACATGCCTCAACATCGACGGCCGTTCAGAATATACATGGCCTAAGGTTATGCTGTGCATTTGGTGGGACCAGAAGGGTTTTGTGTATTATGAGCTGCTAAAACCGAATGAAACAATCACAGGCATTACGACAATTGATGCGTTTGAGCCGAGCACTGAAGGAAAAACGGCCGGAAACGGTCGCAAGACACGATAAAGTTATTTCGCAACATGACAATGCTCGGCCACATGTTGCAAATGTCGTCAAAACTTACCTTGAAACGCTCAAATGGGATGTCCTACCCCACCCGCCGTATAGTCCAGACCTTGCGCCACCCGAAAACTATCTCTTCCGATCGATGCAACATGGCCTGGCTGACCAGCACTTCCGTCATTTCGATGATGTCAAAAAATGGATCGATTCGTGGATTGCGGCCAAACCGGTCGAATTTTTCAGAACGGGTATCCATGAATTGCCAGAAAAATGGGAAAAATGTGAGGCTAAAATGGGTGACTGGCGAAAAAAATGACATTTTCAACCGGTGGTCCTATTATAATAAAACAATAAAATCCCACAGCACCCAATTAAAATAAGTTCGAATTCAAAAATAAAGAGGTCACTTTATGTAAAAAATAAATACCTAGCTCCCAAAGTGGCTAATTTGACACAATTTCAATATTTTCATCGATTTCCAAATAAACATTTTTAAACTGATTTTTCAAAAGGCGGCTTCAATTTTAAAAAATGTCTTAAAAAAGTTTCAAGGAAGAAATTAAGAACGAAAATCAATTTCTTCTTTTGGTTTTTGTACGCATAACTTTTCTATATACAATATGCTGTATATAAATAAAATAATAAATACTAACCAGGTTTAAGAACAGCTAACATGCAATAAAAGAATTGTTCTCAAAATAAAAATCATACCACTTTGGCCGACTTTGCACGCTTAACAATAGTTTAATTCACTCGTTTTAATAATAAGTAGTTATTGTGATTTAAGTATACTTGAAAGGTATGTCGTGTCGACTTTGTGTGTAATATTGAACCTATGTCATGAATCATTCTGTCTATTGGTGAATCGTTTCAAAATCCTTTCAGAAGTTTAAGATGCGCACGAACAGACGCTTTGTTTTATAATATTAAGTTGTAAGAGAAAAATATAACATTGAAATATTTATTCGCTTCCGTGTTTACTTGCCATTATATCGCGATTACAAAAACCACTGGGCATGCAAGTAAACTTTTTTTATGATCAAACAAAACAAACATGTATTAATATTTTAAAAAATATTGAGGAGTTAAATAAAAAGAAAGTAACTTATGCATATTATTTGTTATACAGACCTGTTGCTGCTGTGGCTGGTAATAGTACAAGTTGTGCCCTGCTTGCTTCGCGCGGATATTGTAATCCAAATGAAGACATGGAAATTAAAGATTCCGTAGAGTAAGTACCTGAAACAAATATGTAAAAAAAATTATAAGAATAATATGTAATGGATATATTATAATAGTGGTTAGATCTGAGAATGCTGAAAATTCCTAATTTTGAACAACGTTAAAATCAGAAGATCCAAGATTTTTAGATCGTCGCAGCCAAGACTTGTTTTAATTCCTAGAGTAGTTGGGCTTCTTACATTAACAATATTTAAGTTGAACATTAATTTTAAACAAAAAAATTATGTTTTACGGAAGGTATGTATAGTTTTACATTTGTCCAGAGACAATTTGGCACCAGATTGAAAATATCTTAAATTCTAAAAAATATTTTAATACGTTTGATACTATGTTTTTCGTTATTTCTAGGTTATTATATATACAAATAACGTAAATTCATCTGCGTAAATACAGTGATGGGTGTTTTGATTTTGTTTCTGATGTGGAATCGAGACGTCATAGTTATGAGCTAGAAACGTTCCCGATTATCTATGCACTAAAAAGGTTCAGAATTCACTTAACTGGCATTCTGTTTGAGATCATAACAGATTGTTAATCGTTTACTCTGACATTGAGTAAACGATTTTTATATCCAAGAATTTACCGGTGGGCGCTCGAACTTCAATTCAACAGAGAGTTGAAAACAGAATATCCCACGAAATTTATTAAGTAGATGTACAAATATATTGATAGTTCATTTGAATTCTCATTATACATTGCGCAAAATCGAGATGTAGACACTTAGTAACAATGGAATCAACTTATAATTAAAATAATATTGAATTATACACATGCGTGCCTACCATTTAAGTTCAACAATAAAACCCTTTTTTTCTTTTGTGTTGTTCGAAAATTAATACGCCATTCTGTCCGAACAGAATTTAATTCTTCGCAACTTACAATTCGATTACACATCTCTGTTTTCCATACCTGTCTTTCGCGCGTTCTTTCGGTACAAATAATAAACATGACCAACGAAGAACGATCAGAAGTCAAGGACAATACAATACGTGTTGTACTGGTTAAACTTCCTGAGTTCTGGATGAGCATGCGGCAGGCATGGTTTGTTCAAATCGAATCGCGATTTGACATTCGGGCATCACTGTTGTACTAACTTCCAAGTTCCATTTTGTCGTGCAAGCTTTGCCGCAGGACGTAGTTGCAAGTGTAATTGATATTTTAACGCAAGAACCTCGACCTCCCAATCCATTCACTAATTTAAAAAAAAAACACTCATAGACCGGAGTGCGATGAGCGAAAGTAAACGCATCGAAGCGCCAGGAGATTTGCTAAAGACTGCCGATGATATCTATGAGGTATTTCAAAAACGTCATCCTTCTCCTTCTCCTCCACCTTAAAATCAACGATTGAAGAGCTAACTAGCATTATACAAACACTTCAATCCGAAATCCTTGAAATAAAGTCGATGCTTGACAGATTGAACCTTAATCGCTCTCGAAGTCGCTCTATCGCGCTCTAGGAACAATGGAATTTGTTAGTTCCATGCTAAAATTTAAGACAAAGCAAGGAAATGCGAAAAACCTTGCAACAAAGTGCACAATTTCACCTTTTTATAAATGATCCAATTTCATCCCTAAAATTCTTAATAGACTCTGGCTTCGATGTTTTAGCCATACCATCATCCACTTTTTTTTTTTAAAAAAAAGGTAACAAATTTGATCATATGATTTCAGCAGCCAACGGTACAACCATACAACTTTCGGCACTAAACTTTTTCGAATAAGCCTGGGTTAACCTCGAATTTTCACCCACACCAAATTAATAGCGGTGCAGATTTCTTAAAGAAAATCGACCTGGTAATTGACATAAAGAATTTGAATTTAATAGATTCACTAACAAAAATTAACATTTATGGTACCCCTCGCACACAAACAATTTTAAGCCCCCGATTTTTCTCCATTGAACATATGTATTCACACATTCTTTACGAATTTCCAATTCTCATGGAAACAGCCAACTTTAACTTCAACAGGCCAAACATTCAAAAGATTCATGCATATTCATGCATCAGGTAAATTTCGTATATGTCTACGTAGATGACGTCCTGGTCGGTAGTAAATCGAGCGAGGAATACGAAACTCATTTAAGGACATTTTTGCGATGACTATCGTAACTATCGTAACGGCCTCCGCATCAAAGCGTCAAAGTGCATATTTGGATCGCCAAAGCTGTCATTTCTAGGTTTCGAAGTCTCCAAAGATGGAATTCAACCTACCACACAGCGATTCAAAGCCATTACCGATATTTCTAACTCCAAATCAATTAAAGATGTCCGGAGGTTCGTTGTAATGTTGAAACAATATTAAACAAACTTAAGATTAAATCTCTATTCACATGGCTTTTAGATTGTCAACAAGCTTTCACCGAAGCGAAACAAGCTCTTGCAAATGCTATCCTGCTTAATCACCCGCACGAATACACAAAAATAAGCATTACTACTGGTGCCTCTAATAATGATGTAGGAGCGGTGAAGAATGGCAAGCAGTCGCATTTTTCAGCGAGAAGCTTGCAACAACACAAATACGGTATTCCGCTTTTAACAGGAAATTGTTGGCAATTTTGCTTGTGATAAAACATTTTCGAAATTCTGTTGAAGGCCAAAACTTCTGTGTATTTACAGACCATAAACTTATGACAACCGATTCTATTGAACTTCTTTCACAAAGTTTGGAAGCGTTGGCTAAAGAACAATGCAACAACAAAGAACTCATCTTATTACAAACCACAATACCAAAAAACTCATCCATAAAAAACTGAATCTTTTCCCACTCCAACGTCTGACCTAATCCTTTGGTGTGAAATTTCCACCCAGATAAAAGGACCTTTTGTTCCTCAAAGTAATCAGCTAGAGTTATTCAAAACTATTCACGCAATTTCCCATTCAGGAATACGCACAACTAGGACGAAAATAGCAAAAATGGATTTTTGGCTAAACATGAATCGTGACATTAACACCTGGTCACGAAATTGTGTTACATGCCAGAAAGAAAAAAAAATACATAGGCATACAAAAAACAACATGTGAACAAATCTTTATTCCTCCAGGTCGTTTTCAACACATACATTTGAATATAGTAGGTCCCCTCCCTCCTTCAGAGAACTTCAAATACATCTTGACAGTTGTAGATAGATTTTCCCGATGGCCTGAATCGTATTCATGATATAACTGTTGAAACAATAGCAAAAACATATGTACATGAACATGCTTCTCGATATGGGGTTCCAAACAAAATAAAAACCGACCAAGGTTTTGAATTCGAATCAAAACTTTTTACCGAATCGACTAAATTGCTTGGACCCTTTCGTATAAGAAGTACCACCCACAAGCAAATGCAATGGTAGAAAGATTTCACCTTCGTTTTTTAAAGTAAGTTATTCGTTTATCAGGAAATGCAGTCAACTGGACGCAAGTACTTCCATTAATAATGCTAGGGATGCCCACCAGCATTAAAGATGATACAAAACACACTTTTAATACGGTGAAAGCAACTAGTAGAGTAGTTACTCATTTCTTATACCAAGCTTGATTCTGAAAATAAAAACCTATGTAGTCGTAAAATGATATGAAGAACACTGTTTCATTATATATGTATATCTAATTAAACAAATAAATTTTGCGTAATAAAGTGATGAATGCAATAGATTCAGTCGCTCTGGTATCTGAACTGAAGCTAAAGTATATACTGAATGGCCTAGTTTACAGGAAAGTTAGCGGCGGAGTAATATTTTACGTCCCGAAACAAATGGAATACCAGGTAATTCAGAAACAGAAATCCTCTGTCGTTTTGGCGAGGATAAATAAATTATTGGTTCCCCGAAATTGAAACCAAAATAAAAAGGTTATTTCGAAGTTAAAATATGGAAAAGAAGAAGGAACATTGCACAACATATCTAAGGGTTGAGTACCATTTGACGTCATACACAGAAACAATTACATGCCTGAAAACTTATTTTGCCACTTATAGAGACCAAACTCGATAGTATCTGATCCAGGATCCTGCTTTACATCTCAAGAATTCGCGGACTTCTCGGTATGGTGTAATATTAAACACATTAAAATAGCCACACTTTCTCCACAATTGAACGGCCAAGTGGAAAGAATTATTCGCATTTTCACTCCTATGTTATCGGAAAAAAGAAATGAGGATTTCACTGGAAAGTGGTCCCACTATTTGGCAAAAGTGGAATCTGTATTAAAGGACACGATTAAACGAAGTACTTACTGGTCATTTCATTTCATTTTAATGCATTTTCATATTTCTCAATTAATTTACTTATATGCTAGACAAAATTGCTTTAAGCTTGCTTAATTAACTTAACTTTATACACACTTAATTACTGGCCCTCTGCGGGCGCTGTAAGCTTAACCTAACATCTAAAAATATGTCTTAAGACTACTGCATATTTATTGATAAGAATTATATATAACTTATAATAAAGAAAACTAAGAAATTACTAGTTGTTGTGAAAAAACACCCAAGACACCCAAGATATATGATGGACGACAGAGTTCTACCCTTGGTCCAGCCACAAATAGTGTCGATGTTGCATTACGAAATCAGCTCTGTCGCGGTCTGATACCACCCTATTAAACCTGAGAGTCCCTGGTGAGTTACTTGCGACGTCTTGGTCGTAGTTGACTCGCCCGTCCACATCTTTTCTACCAACATAGAAGATTAACGACCGAAGTGCTTTTATAAAGCCTAGCATGCTATTTTTTTTAGGTCAATCAAAAGGGAAGAATTTTTTTGACAAGGTTTTTGAACATTTGCCGTCGGTTAAAGAGGTTGTTGCCAAACTTGGCAGCATCTGACCAGGGGGGAGTGCTTCCAAACTTGCCAGCACCTAACGCAGGCTATCTGTCACCGACGAAACCAGAGAATCACGCCACATGGAAAAAAGTAACACAACGGCGTGGTTAACCTAACCGGAGCTTATATATACATATATATGAAAAGAAGATGAAAAAAAAAAAATTAGTTGTTGGGAAAATAAAGAAAAGGATATGTAAAATTTTAATTCATACTAATTAATTATTAGGAATAAAAGTTTATTTGAAATCGAAAGGCTTTTTCTCATTTTATCCTAAAAAGATAAATAAAAATAAAATATCATATATAATAAACTATATTACGAAACAAAAATAAAGTGGGTGCATAAAGTGGGCAATTTGGTGATGTTGGTGGTGATGTTAAAAAATATAGTCACTAGTCCGAACACCGGGTATATAAAACGGAAGGCCGAGTTAAGATGGAAATGGGCTGTTTTTTTTTTATTTTTTTAGTTCATTGAGAATACTTAACTATTTGTTGGGACGACGGGCCGGGTGCTGGAAAATAAAACACTTTCTTGAGTTGTTTTTGCTTTATTTGCTCCAAGTAACGATACACCAAATATTGAACTAAAAACTTTACAATTGATGGTATTATAAAGAGTTTAAATGTATCATAACATGTGCTTGGGTTCCACCCGATCTCCTCAACAAGTAAAATTTAAAAATTAGGAAACACCAGTTTACAACTAGCACTCGTCCCGGTTACATCGTTCTACCGAAAGTGTTTCGACTTTTTCTTTTGTGCGATCCCGCTACTCACAAACATCTTATAAGAACCGTATTTTTTCTTATCTTCGGGTCACGTGTGTGAAAAAAAAAACAACTAGTTAAAGAAACTAAAGTGTTATAGCCACTGCGCCAAGTGTGCCTTCGGGCAATCGCTTCAGCATTCTGGACACAGATCCCCCACCTGACTTACAAAATAAGAAAAGAAAAAATAAATGATCTTTCTCATACAACAATAAATGTGCTTTCAAAAAAAATCTCCCTGATGACCCCAAATTCATAGTTATTTCTTCAGTCATTGAATCCAAACCACTCAACTCTTTCAGCGTTTTCTTGCTCAAAAAAGCCATTGATGGAATAAGTTCTTCTTATGATCAAATTACCCAACTCAGAGACGGAAGCCTACTCGTCCTCGTCAAGTCGAAGAAAATTGCGGATCTATTTTTATCTAAAAAAACACTTTCTAATTTATGCCCTATTTCTGTATCACTACACAGTCAATTAAACTCGTCAAAAGGCACAGTATATGCTCCATACCTTAACAACGTTCCCGAAATCGAAATTTTAGATGAAATGAAATCATAAGGAGTGACAGAAGTGTTCAAATTTAAAAAAACGGTAGATGGATCCCAACATGCTACTGGCTTGATTTTGTTCACGTTTGACCTTTTCCGACCACCCACTACTCTTAACATTGGATGGTATAACGTTCAAGTTAAGGAACATTTCCCTAACCCCATGCGTTGCCAGAATTGCCAACTTTTAGGGCACACCGCAAAGAGATGCAAGAACAACTCTTCGTGCGTAAACTGTAACCTTCCGCCACACACGCCTGAACAATGCATCCGCACATTATGTGCAAACTGCGGTGAAGAACACCCAGCATCTTCTAAATCAACGTTACCAACAAGCCAAAGAAACACTAAAAATAAAAACAATTCACAAGTGCAGCTTAGCCGAAGCAAAACAAAGGAACAAAGAACAAAATCCCACAATTTTCCCCCAACTTTCCTTCGCAACAGTAGCAAAAAATGCCCACCCTCAAAAAACATCTCTGGCGTCTCAGGTAAATATTACAAAATATCAACCCATCCAAACTTCTAATCTGCCAACACCCTTGGCAAACTTTACTTCTAAAGACATACCTGTTTCACCTCCGAAACAAATCAACAAAATCACACAAGTTCTTCACCAAAATCACAAAATAATAAGTTCAACCAAAAATAACAATACATCTATAGAAACAGATATTGCTACTGGCAATGCACCTCAACCACCCACCTCAAACACTACCGCTCATTATCCCTTCTACAGTTTAAACCACAAATTACATAACACCAATATTCTTATTTCAAGTTCAACACCACAAACCACACTTCCAAACAACAATTCTTCACAATCGCCAATATCACGCTTTACTCAATCTTTAATAAATAACAATAATTACTTTATTGAGGCGTCAGAATCTGACAATAATGGCTTCGAGCAATAAGCATAATTATTTTTCCACAACCACCGCCGACCCTTCGTTTAACCAGTACCCTTCAATAAATAATAGTCAAAGTGTAAGTTCATGCGTTAAACCCTCACTTAAGGTCCTTCAATGGAACCACAACGGTTACTTAAATAACTACCACGAATTACAACTTCTAGTAAATGACTTTAAACCATGCATCATATGCTTGCAAGAAACTCATGTTAAACACAATTTTCAACCCTTTGCTCCAAAGCAGTTTTCATCATTCTTTCATAATTTAAGCTCAAACACTTCCTCTAAACAGGGAATATCAATTATTGTTCACAAATCTATTCCACATAATTTTATCCCAATAAACTCAAATATAGCAGCAATAGCAGTTGAAATAGTACTTAAAATAAAAATCACCGTAATCTGCGTTTACATTCACCCAGATCAAAATTTTTCTCGCAATGATCTTGATTGCATTTTAAGTGGCATCAACACCCCATTCATCGTTACTGGAGATTTTAACTCGTGGAGCCCCTCCTGGGGTTCCAGCACTTGTAATAGCCGCGGCAAAAAAGTCGAACACTTTATTAACAATTTCAATCTTGCTATTTTGAATGACGGTCGCCCGACACATTTTTCAACACACAAAACATTCACACACGTAGATCTTACCTTAGTTACCTTCCTTCTCCGATTACCTTCACGGTAGCGACCATTTTCCGATTTTTATAACCGTTTGCCTAGATAACAATATAAAAACTATAAAATTACAAAAAAGATTCCTTCTAGGAAGGGCGAACTGGGATCTATTTCAATCAACTGTCGATAAAGAAATTGCACAAAGAAAGGCTTCCTCCAATATCAACCAAGAAGCTGCCCTCATACATAAATGTGTAAGATCCGCAGCTAACGTGGCTATTCCACAATCAACAAACAGGACTTACAAAAAAATTGTTCCCTGGTGGAATAACGAATTGGCTACCCTCCGCAAAAAGAAACAAAAAGCCTGGAGTTTTTTCAAAAAACATCCTACTGACAGTCACCTTGTAGAATACCGGAAAATAAACGCCAAGTTTCGTAAAACTATAAAAGCAGAAAAAATCTCATGTTTTGAAAAGTTCACCTCGAATATCAATCCAAATTCAACATCCAAAAAACTGTGGACTGATATAAAAACTCTAACCGGGAACTATGTACCTCACTCAATCAAAATAATTAAAGATGGAACACAGGCCATAACGTGTCCACAAAAGATAGTCGAGCACTTTGCAAAAACGTGGGAACTTGCAGCCGAAGACACCAATTTTCATCCAACTTTCATCAGAAAGAAACAAGAGATACTTAACCATACGATACCATCTTACGTTATTAGCACTTCCGCAGCTCTAATTGAATGTCCTTTAAATATGACAAAGGAACTACCCCTGGGTTTGATCGCATATCATATTCCATGTTAAGAAGCGGTTCCCCAACCTTTAAAAAACGGTTATTGTACTTATTTAATGAAATATTTAACAACGGCACTATTCCACACGCATGGAAAGTAGCTAGTATTGTTCCATTACCTAAGCCGATAATAATAATAACCATAATAACCATAATACCGTCCAATATCACTCCTTCCCTGTACAGGTAAAGTGCTAGAAAAAATTATATCCAGGCGTTTGTTCTGGTTCCTTGAAAAAGGCAATCTTATTGACTGCCGCCAAGTGGCTTTCAAAAAACAACGTGGCACCATCGACGCACTTCTTCATCTGGACGAAATCATCACTTCATCTCTGTCAGCAAAACAACACGTTTCACTTCTTTTGATTGATTTTGAAAAAGCCTTCGAACGTATTGGTATCCATGTAGTGATGAAACAATTAATTAAATGGAAAATTGGGCCAAAAATGTTAAATTATATAAAATCTTTTTTGACCAACAGGTTTTTTCGCATCGAAGCGAACGGCACCTATTCAACTATTTATAGATTGAAAACCGGTATTCCACAAGGATCGGCTTTATCCGTCGTCCTTTTTATCATCGCTTTTAATGAAATAAGCTCAATACTCGATCGTCATAACACAATAGGACATACACTGTATGCAGACGACTTGATAGTTTTCTCAAATTGCAAAGACCTTGATTTTCTTGCTTCAACTTTTACCAGAATCCTTCAAAGCCTCTCAGAATGGGGACAGTTTTCAGGTTCACAACTCTCTTTACAAAAATGTGAACTTCTTCACATTTGTAAAAAATATAGTTGTAACAAAAATATACCAGTACAATTAAACAACACTAATCTAGCCAATGTTAGCTCTGCTAAAATACTTGGTATTATTTTTGACTCCAAATTTACATTTAAAAACCATTGTTTAAATTTAAGAAAAAGCCTTGCTGCTAGGGTCAAACTTAATAAAATATCTTTCCTCTAAAAATAGCTTCTGTAATATAAATACTGTTATAAATATAATAAAATCTGTCATTTTGTCAAAAATTGACTATGGTTTAGCGATATATGGCAAATGCTCAAAGTCGTCTATCCAACTCATCACAACACCATATCATGCAGCCGTTAGGAGCAGCATGAGGGCTTTTCGTACAACTCCAATTCGAAACCTCCTTACCGACGCTGGACTGCATCAACTTACTGAGAGAATTCAACATTCCACTTCAAGTACTTTACAAAAAATAAATTGTAGCAGAAGGTCACCCATTCATAACGATGTAAAAAAAATCCTTAAGCGAAAGAAAAACCCAAAACTTCAATCAACATTAACCGCTGCCCTAAAATCCGCGGCAGAACTTGACATACCCATTGTCGTTCAGAACTTGAAGTCAACTTTTTGTCCGCCTTGGAACTTACCAAAAGGTTCCGTGCACACCACCCTTAGCAAACATTTCATCGCGTCAACCAGTAAAGATATTTTTAAAGATATGTTTTGTGAAATAGTAGAAAGCCACAAAAAACAAGGATGGAATTTAATGTTTACTGATGCTTCTAAAACAGAATACGGAACTGCATTCGCTGTTGTCGCAGAAGACTTACAAATCATCTGCAAAGGTCTTCTTCCAAATTTCACCTCAATATTTACAGCAAAAGCCTTTGCCATCCTCACTGCAATAAACCAAACGAAAAACAGAAAGACTTTGATATTCACAGATAGCCTTTCCTCTGTTACAGCTATAAAAAACATAAATAATGACAATGAAATAACGGAATCTATCCGCGACAAGCTCATTAGTAGGAGTGGAAATCTTAAAATAGCCTGGATTCCAGGACACATAGGGATTCAAGGGAACGAAATTGCAGACGCTGCAGCGAAATCAGCTTTAAAGGAACCCCTTACCACTTTTTATGCGTACAACAAGAAAGACATAAAAAACCATCTCCTGAACACATGGAAATACAAAAGGAAAACTGACTGGTTGCACTACCACAACATTTACACCAAATTTAACCCTCTGGCTGAGAAAGTCATTTACCCAAAAAACGTATCGCATAAAAAAATAAAAATATATATGAGACTGCGGATGGGTCATACTAGCATTACCCACAAACACCTTCTCACCAATGAAACGCCCCCGCTTTGCCACCTGTGCGACGATAATCAAACGCTTACCATTAGTCATCTTTTAGTATGCAAGAAAGTAGAAACAACAAGGAAATCCATTGTTCAAAAAAACTTATCTGTTCTTTTAAGTGAAATAACGTACGAAAATGTAAACATCGTATATGAGCTAATGTCAGCGCTTAGTTTAGAAAGTCTTATTTAAGCATAAATTTTTATTCAATTAGCCGAAAGCCCTAGCAGCTAGTGTTGTATTCACAAATTATTAATAATATAATTTATTTATTGTTAATAAACTTATAATAAAAATTAGGAAAATGAAACCATTTTTCTATTTGTTCATTAGTTCTGTCAAGTATTAATTTGACAAGTGCAGTTGAGGAGTACGGGTGATGCCAAATGCCATCTCCGCGAAAACTCGTTTTTGATTTGCGTGACCAATTTCTCCCGAATGCGTGGATCAGATCAGAACCCTGTCAATGGCCATGAATTGAATATTACTTTTATTTCAATCACTAATGGTTTGAATTCTTCGTAAGAGCTGCCAAAGCCATGCTGCGCTGTTGTTAGTGTTTTGCAGACTTAACTGCAGCCTCCCGTAATCTGCCAAAGTGAGGTGATCTAGGAGGTATGAAGTGGAAGTCAATGCCCCTTCCGCTGCATGTCGAAATGCAGGAGTCTCTTCTTTGGGTGTAATATTCCGTGCCATTAAATTCCTGGAATTGATACTTAACGTCTACGAAATTGTTGCATTATCGCGATGTAGGTTCCGAACATGACCTTCCCAATAAAGCGTTTCAAGGCACCAATAGAGGATTCCGATGTTAAAGTGCTCACTACCACCAGGTGCTTACTATTGTCAGGTACCATTTCCTCTGCCACGGCAGTGTATCCAAATTGATCTGTAGAAATCCACTCCTAAATAAATAAATAAATTGATAAATTTTATGGCACTGCTGAACTGTCTATCTTGCAATTGTTTTACCTTTTATTGGCCAAAAGCTTTGTCTTGTTATAGCACAAAGTTCTTGTGGTCCATAACGTTTATTTTCGTTGTGCATATTTGCCATGGTCATCTTAGTGATGGGATGTTCGTAAAGTAGAATTATTGTATGCTGTCATATGTTGTAAGATTATCCATAAAGCCTGCCCCCTACGCGTAGAGTCTCTTTATCATACAAGAAGGGGACCATCAAAATCCTTTTGGTACTATTGTTGCTACGTTTCTCATATTGTTGTACGTGAGCAACGCTATTTTTGAGCGCCTCTGTTAGCATATGACCGATTACTTTTTGTAATGCGTTTGTCAGCTTTTGACTGGATAGATATCCATTTCGTTTGTTTGCGGCTGTTAATGTTAATGAACCGAATCATTAATACCGCAATTCGTTGTAGCCTTTTAAGAGAGTTCTTGTGCGCAATTGTTTCCATGAAATTGATGGTTTCCTGACCCTTTGTAATGGTAACTAATACTGTCTGAATCTTTTCCTTCTTACCTTCTGCTTATTTTAGCTAGGATGATGACCAAATTGATTACAGGGCGTGAAGAAACAATGGACCGTAGAACAAGAGGGTTTCCTTTTACTTATCTGCAATGACTCCTCGTGTGAGAAAATCGGCCGGGTTCTTCTTGGATTTGACATGCCGCCACTGTCTTGGTTCGGCAATAGGGAAAAGAACCTGTAGCTGAGGCTAGATCTATTTCTGAGTCACATCTAACGTAAATGGCTTCTCCGTATGCCTTACACAGAAGAGTAATCGAATACATGAAGTTGAGTCGTCTTTGTACTGAGATCCTGGCGGAAACTCTACCATCTGGAATGGAATTCTAGAGGTAATGCAGCATCCCAGTCCATTTTAAGTTTCCATAATTGTTTTTTTTTTTTTTTATTTCAAACATAATAATGAATTAACTACAAAGGTTTACAAATGATTGTTAATACTGCGACTGGGTGTATAACTAAGGAGAGATTTGTTTTTGATAATGAAAAAGGGAAAGTAAGAAGAAGTATAAAAGAATTTAATTATAAATAGAAAGATTTCATTTCCTGCCTAAAAGCCATTCAATTTTTCACCATTTAGTATCTAGTTCTATTCTCTTTATTCCAATGTGCTCTTTCCAACGAAGCTTGACATCTAGGGTCATACCTTCATATACACTTCGCTGTATTAGAGTATGGTATAGTCGTTCCTGATATCAATAAAGGGGAGTCTACTCATACATAAATCCATCCCTCATAAACAAGTACAAATAAACTCCAATGTCTCACAGTCGCAGTCAAAGTATCACTTAAAATTAAAATCACAGTCTCATCACTAAACATCCACCCCTCCAGGCCTTTTAATTCCTCAGACCTACACAACATTGTCAGTGCAATCCACACACCTATTTTACTAACCGGTTATTTTAACTCGTAGCACCCACTTTGGGGCTCACATGTTCGTAATACTAGAGGTAATGAAATCGAGAACTTCCTAACAAACTCGAACCTGTTGATTTTGAACGACGGTAGCCCAACACACTTCTCAACTCACACATGTTGACCTGACAATTTCATCTCCCCATCTTATAACTTACGCTTCTTGGTCCATTAGTGAAAACCTGCATGGCAGTGACCATTTCCCCATTCTGACAACTATCTGTCTCAGTAAAACATCACATATAAAAATAACGCCCCTTAAATTCATTATAGACCGTGCAGATTTAAATGCGTATTGAACAATAAGCAACAAAGTTACAATGTAAACAAAGAGGCCGCTACAATAACTAAAGCTTTTCGTTTATAAATTTCCCAAACTAAAAACATCCCATATAAATCATTGGTTCCATGGTGGTGTTCAAAGTTAGACTCACTCCGTAAAAACAAACAAAACACTCCAACGAAGTTAATCTAGTTAGCTACCGTCATGTCAATGCACTATTTCGTTAGCAAGCTAAGGTGCCGAAGTTTAAAAGCTTCCAAAAATTCGCATCAAATATAAACCCAAATTCCACCAATAAAAAAAGTTGGGCCTATATTAAAGCTTTGTCAGGTAGCTATACCCCGCATTCGATAAAATCTTTGCAAACCGAATCAGGAGCACTCACCGACTCAAGTACAATAGCATAAAATAGCACAACCCATGTTTACAATTTGTCCATAAGCTCTTCAGCAAAATACACCGAGACACCGATAAATTCGCTAGAACTAGAAAGTTGTCTGGGTTCGGTAAAAGACAAAACACCAGGTTTATATAACCTAGTTCTTGACCACGGTATAATTCCACAGACATGGAAAATTGCTACCATAGTCCCAATACCGAAGACTAATAAGCAGGTAAACGATATTAATGGCAATCGACCTATTTCCTTGCTAACATGTTCGAGTAAAATACTAGAAAAGATTATCTCCAACAATATATAGCTCTGGTATATAAAAAAAACAACCTGGTTAACCTGAACCAAGTTGCTTTTAAACATGGACGTAGTACAATGGACTCCTGGCTTCACATAGATGAATTCATTGCATCAACAATATCTTCCAAAAACCATGTATCAGTACTCTCACCCGACTTCGAGAAAGCCATCGATCGCATTGGTATCCATGTAGTCCTTAACAAACTTCTAGAATGGAAGATTGGCCTAAAATGTATGCCTATATAAAATCTTTCCTATCCAACAGAATCAAGGACAATAGTTACTATTCCAACGTATATACCCTATACAACGGCATACCACAAGGCTCGCTTCTATCAGTGATACCTTTCATCATTGCACACAATTTTATAAGCGAAATTCATACAAAATATTAAAATTTCGATCACGTCCTACACGCTGACGACCTAGTGGTATTTTCAAAATGCAATAATATGTTTCGAACTCAATGTATTTAAATCACTCCCACTGTCAATGAATGTCAATTTTAAAAACAAAACAAAAAAATAATAATGTCAAGATTTTTACAAAATTCGAAATAGTTTCCGGCTTAACTTGAATTTTTTTAATTTAGCTTCTTTCGACCGTTTTTTACTTCTATTCATTGACAATTTTGAACGTTAATTGTTTATACCAACCAAATAGCTCTACATGTCCATAATCATATATATGTATACTCGATATATTAAATTGCCTACATCAAAATACCTAACATCTGCGTCTCTTTGCCATTTGCGACGATTCCGGAGTGTCTTTTCCCCTTTCCTCGTTATTATGTGGCTGGTATTCAATAACATTCACGCGATTCCTAGACCCTCGACGAAATTTGCTTTAGAACACTGCAGTTATATGGCCCGCCTTACCGCAAACTCTACAAGTGCGTCCGTCAATTGGAGCTGAGCAGTACTTTTCACTTTGTCCAACATTCCACAGCGCGCACATGTTGACATGCTCCTAGAGTGATTATCTTTTGACTGCTCAACTATTTGGCTCGTGTTCTTCTGCTGACCAGATTTTGATGTTTTATTCGGATAATTCAGTCATTTTCCATTTTACGATGGTGTCATCCAATTTGTCCTGACTTGATTACTGCAATTTTGTGCGTTATTTCTTATTATCAAGACTAGAAATATTTTGTCTATTATGTACGATGTACGATTGCCCACAATCATCTGCTACCCAAATAAAATCACAATATTTAGCTTGGTTCCGTGTTTCGATCGCAAATTCAACAAATGGTTGATCTTTTTTCCATAACCACATTGGGCCGCTGTATGCAATATGCTTCAAACCCTTGCATTACTGTCACCAATGCTCTCTCGGCTTCTGGAAGTGTGACAGAATTTTAAATTTCAATGCCCCTTTCATCTTTATGGTGTAGTAACAGTGACCCCTCAGCTCCAATCTTGTCTACTGCGATCAGAAATTTTTGGAACTCCTGTCAATTCTTCGCTGACTCATTAAAGTTTATTTCACTCGGACCTTTAAAACTTTGTTCGGCTTTTGTCACTGACTAATATGTTCATATAACTATGCAAATGCTAAATTTTATTGGGTTTATTTTTGAACAAATGACACCGTATAAAATAAGTGTTTAGGCCGAGTTCTAAAATATTCGTTTATTACTAGTGAGGTTGAACGATCGTAAGCGATTGACTCCTTATCGTTCATGCTGCATTTTAAGAGCTTACAACTAAGTACACTAACATAGTAAAAGAAAATTATGTATATATGTAGGTAGCTACATGACATGACATAGCTGAATTACTCTTTCATCCTTCTGTCTTGTAAACAAAGAAAACAACCAAAGCAATATAGCACACTTTCAGCACAAACTTTCCAGCTATACATTTTGTTCTTGATAAAGTCTAGTATAATTTGCAGGTTTTCTGTCCTTGAAAATAACTGAGTATGCAAAAGGTATGGAAGGATGTAGGATACCGTTGTTAAGTATTACCGGTTTTAAGATAAGGTGTGGTAAGGTGTTCCAAATTTCCCATTAATTCACATACTTAATCGATGGTTTTTCAACACCAAATCTTTGATTTGTTGGACGTGAGCTTCATCGGTTGAGGTTGATGGTCGCCCAGAACGCTCTTCGTCTTCGACACGTTCACGGCCGGCTTGGAAATCACTATACCACTTGTAAACATTTCTTTTAGACATATCCTCATCATCAAAGGCTTTCTGCACCATCCTCAACGTATCCGCAGCAGAAAATTGATTCCGCAAACAAAATTTAATGCAAATTCTTTGCTCAATAAATTTCGACTTCGCAAAAAACGAAAAACTCACTTTTAGCAGCTCACAAAACGACGCGTATCTCAAACACTATGAATATATTTTGACATGAAATTTCACATAGATGTCACTGACAGTACTACCAACCTAAAAAGAAAGAAAAATTTCCAAATCCTTCGACGCGCGCAGTTTAAATTCATATGTCACCTTATTTTTTGGACACAGTAGTATAACACCATAGTTAAGCCGCATTTTGAGTTTTGCTCCACAATATTATTTTCGTGTTGTAATCAGGGACAAATTGGAAGATTACAAAAGTAACAAAATAAAGCCATGAGGAGCATCTTAAGATGCAGCCGATACACATTTATTAAATATATGCTGGAGACCCTGAGATGGTTAAATATTAAGCAGCGATTAGAACTGAATACACTTATAGCAGTATTCAAAATAAAAAATGGGGATGCACCAATTTACTTAAAAAGTGGAATAAGACGAGTAGATGTTCAACCATACCAACTTAGGAACGCAAATGATTTCAGGCTAAGTCAACAAAATTGGTCAGCTGCTCAGAATAATCTTTTATACAAGGGATTCAATCTTTTTATTATGCTTCCAAACGATATTAAGGATGAACCAATTTTTAGAATAATTAAGAGAAAGTGTATAGAACATATTAAAGCAAATAATTAAAAATTAACTGAAATAAGACTGAATTCAAATAATTATTTAAATGTTATATTATTATTATTAGTGTTATGGAGTATTAAAAATACTAATAAAGATTGTACTACTACTACTACAACTAACTAATTTCCACCATGGAATAAAACATATACATATATGTACGTGAGCTGAGTGTGGCAATATGATTGGATACTTTTCTTCATATGAAGTAGAACAAGTAAGTATACCATAAGAACGAATGATTTTATTCGAATCCATTGTCTGATTAATTTAGTTTATTTATTTATCGATATTTGGCTATTGTATTACAAATAAAATATAATAAGCACTACATTAAATTAATAAAAAATAAATAAAATTAGAAAATAGAAATTATATTTCACTTTCAAGTACATTATAATATTTCTTTTGAATCTTGTTATCTGATTCTCCAATTTTATTACATCAGGTTGTTAGAGACCTTTATAAAGAACTATATTTTGACGTTTTTTGGTTCTAAAAAGTGGGAGGGGGAGATTATATCCTTTGCGCACATTGTAATTGTGTATATAACCCACCTATAATATTTTCATAGAAAACGATATCACACAGACTCATCAACCTGATTATATCCATAACAGAATTATTTTTTTTTCTCGGTTACAAAGGACTTTCGCTTTCGCTTCCACCTGCATATTCATGTCTTAACTCCGCGCGACAGTTCTTCGTTCATGCTGCTCGCCTATGGAACTCCCTCCCCTGTGAACTGAGAGGAGTCAGAAACAATAAACGTTTTAGTTTTTGCTTTTGAGGTACTTGGCCAGATAGTATAATTGATAACGAACAAAAAATAAAATTAGTTATTATTTCCTTTTCTTTTTTCTTTAAAAAAAAAGTAATCTTCAAATTAAAGTTTGAGCTGAAAACTCTTTTCTTGTTTTTCTTTTATTTTTATAATAGTATTTACAATTTGTAAACTTTATTTTAAGGCTTTCGGTAGATTATAAGATTTATCTAAATGTGAAAATCAATTCGACTTCAATAAATACAAAATACAAATACAAATAACTGGGTAACAATTCATTTTTCATTTCTTCTCATCGCTCTGTTTGGGAACTTTTGGATTCTCTATGTATTTATATGATAGTTGAGCAATTTTCAAAGTATGGTTTAATTGTCGTATTATAAAGATTAATTCCAATTCAATCGAAAACATTCTTCTGATCGTTTTAAATAATTGTTAATTTTCTCGATACATTCAGTTAGATCGCTACACGAAAAGAGACCATCATCCGGAAAAAGCTAGGCGACAAGACTAAACAACATATGGCATTTCATTAACTTAGATGATAACTAATAATACGCCTAATACCGACCCTTGGGTTTATTGCATCATCCACCTTCGTTCTTTGCATACGGCCTTGTAAATATGAATCGAACCATTTTACTTTTGCTTCTTTGATTCCGCACTTATCTAGCTTGCTTAGTAGGATACTCCTCTCGATCGTCTCAAAAGTACATCTAAGGTCGATAAACACTGCAGCAAGTTTGTTTTTTGCATGCACTTCGTTCTTCAAATCCGCAACAATAAGGTTCAGTAGCGATTCACAGCTATGTCTCCCTCTGAAACCTGATTGTTGTCCTCCATGTATTTCTAAAGCTACTGTTATATAATTTTTTCTAGTGTCTTGGCTTCAGTGGGAAACATGCCGATCGACCTAAATTTAATTGGTTTGGTAGATTTTTTTACTTTTTCAATTGGCAGCACAATAGATTCTTTCCATATTTGAGAGTACTCCATCAGCCATCCACTTATTTATTATTTCAAACAATAGGTGACCAAAACTTTACTATGCGTTACTAACCATGCTCTTACTTAACATTTTAGCATCTTTTTTATTTTTCATCATTTTTCATGAATTTTAAGGTTTTGTTTGTCGGTGAAATTTGATTTACATGTGGCACACAGGGGATGTCTTGACTTAGACTACATACACTTTCAGCAAAGAAATTATTGAATTTAATTAAAATAGCTTTACACTAAGTCACCTAGTTATATTATTTATTATCGAATACGACACAATTAATTAATTTTAAGCACCAGTGACTTTATGGCCCTCCACATTTTGTTTTCGTCTTTGGAAGCTTGTATTTTGTTTTTAATAAAATGGGTTTTTGTCCTATCAATCGGGTTTTAAAATATATTCCTCGTTCTTCTGTAGTTTGTGAATTTGAACAAACCACAAATCTATACTTATAGATTTTTTGACTTCGCATTATTCGGAGCTTGTTATTAAACTCAAGATTTGTATTGAAAATATCTACATCTACATTTTTAAAATTTTAAGGATTCTGTCGCGTATTTAAAACAGTTTGTAATATTCTTGCCAATATATCGACATCATTGTTGTACTTGTCCTCGGCCACCTCTAAGTTATGTTGTACACACTCGCGAAATTTCCATTTGTCGTATTCACTGATTTAATAAGTTTTTTTCACATTTTTGTTTCATTGTCATTTGTATAATAATCTCCATGTGTGATCGCTTATTTTCAGACTTTTCACAATATTTGCACTTCAATATTTCATTATTTGTGATTACGTTGTCTATGATTGTTTGCGCATTCGCCGCATTTCTATTTGGTTCATTTATCTTTTAATTTATTTTAATGCGATTTCTCTCAAAATTCGTTTAATCTTTACTGAGTATTTTTCCCATTTTTTTTTAAATAGTGCTCAAGGGATTGGAAGTACCCTTAAAGTGAGTGAAAAATGATGTAGGGTTAAGTGAAGAAGTACAGCTCATTTCTGCATCAATTTCTGAGTTGAAAGAAAAATCATTGTTGAAAACAAAAGAATGTGTGAGTGAAAAAGACGATAATCTAAGTGAAAATGTACAATATATATCAAAATCGGTCAGTGAAATTAAAAACGAAATAAAGAAAAGTAATAAAAAAAGTCTAGAACTGATAGAAAAGAGACAACATGAAATGTTATTTTCTGAAATTGTGAAAACAAGTGAGCAGTCGGTCCTTGTTTATCCTAAAAAGAAACAGGCGTCGAATGAAACAAGGAATGAACTAAAACAGAAAATAGACCCTACAAATATTAATATTAACAGTGTGGCCAACAAGAACAATGGTGGAATTGCAATAAAATGTGCTGATAAAAATTCAAGTAAAGAGTTACAAGGCGCTATTAAAGAGAAGTTGAATGACGATTATAATATAGAGATACCAAAATTAATCAAGTCCAAAGTGTGTATAATGAATTTAGAAAATGATGAAATAGAGGACCAAATTTTAATCAAACTTAAAAACCAAAACCCGGAGTTTCAAAGTATTTAAAAACAAAAATAGGTGGAGAAACTCAAATATTGTTATCGAGCTGGATAGTGAAAGTTTTCATAAAATTTAAAAAACCGGTAGTTAACATTGGATGGGTAAAGTGCATAGTTATGGAATTTTATAACTTAACAAGGTGTTATAAGTGTCAAGGCTATAATCACAAAGCAAACGACTGTCGGAACAAATTAGCCTGTATTAAGTGCAGTGGTGAACATAAAACAGAAGAGTGCACAAATAATGTAGTAAAATGTATTAATTGTTCAAAAATAAATGAAAATCTAGGAATGAGCTATAATTGTGACCACGAATCCAATGATAAGTCTTGCCCAGTGTTTATAAAAAAATTAAAGTATTTAAGGAGAAAATACAGTATTAGCAATTAAAATGCTGGTACTTTGATGCCCAAGGTTTCTTAAATAACTTCAACCAAATTGAAGCTATATTAAAGGATCACAGTTTTGAAATTATTGCTGTGTCCGAAACCCATTTAATTGATGATATTGAGGATATTGAAATTGAATTGTAAGGGTATAAGTCAATAAGATGTGATAGCACTAGTAGTCATACTGGTGGGGTTGTACTATTTATTAAAAATAATCTGAATTTTGAAATAGTAAATAAAATTCATATTCCAATGAAAATATGGTGTGCATGTATAAAAATTACATCTAGTGACTTAAATGAAGTAGTGGCTGTTTTTTATAGATCGCCCAGCAGTTGTTTTGTGAATTTTGTGCTTGCTTTTCAGAATGGCTTGAACAAATTTTGTGCAAAAACCAAAAGGTTTTAATAATTGATAATATAAATATGCTAACCCAAAATACATACTCAAAAAAAATAAATGAAAATTTAGTTAATAACAACTGCGTTCAAGTATTAAAAAAACAACAAGAATAACTACATCTTCGCAAACACTAATTGATTTTGTTATAACAACAGCGGATAGGGATATTTGGGCAAGTACTATTCCTAGATTCAACATTAGTGAGCATGAATCAATAATTGTGAGAATTCCTTTGAAGAATAAGTTGGGTAAACAAAGAAAGCAATACAAAAACATATTTAAGTATAACAAAATAAAATTTAAGGCCATAATGCAAAGAAAATTGAGCAATATACATAATTTAAATAATTTAAACGAACTATCTACGAATCTTCAAAATTCCCTAGTTGAAAGTGTGAATGAATTAACTACTTAGAAATGTTTCCATCATTGCAGTAACAAATGGTTCATAAGTGAATTAAAAGATCTTAAAAAAGTAAAAGTACGACATAATGATAAAGCTTCTTCATCTAATCTTTCAGAAAACTGGTTTGAATATAAAAGAGTTAGGAATCTCTATATTAATAAGTTACACTTAGCTAAAAAAAAATTCACGTGCAATAAAATAAATAACTGTTCTAGTCAAAAAGAAATGTGGGAAGTTTTAAAAACACTTGTATTGAAAAAACAAAAAGAAGAAATTAAAGAAGTGCAATTCCAGAACAACATTGAAAGCAATCAGTTAAATATAGCGAATAATTTTAATTCATATTTTATAGAAAGCATAAATAATATATAGTAAGTAACTCGATTAATACAAGCACTTTTAGAGACAGTGATTTAACAGAATTACCAACAACTTTTAAATTTAAAAACATATCTTTAAATGAACTTTGGCTGGTGTGCAAATCAATAAACAAAAAAAAGGACTACTCAAAGCTAAGTATTAAAGTACTAAAAGACTGTTTTGACATAATTGGCCCGTTAATGTTAAAAATTATAAATAATTCATTTAATACAGGAGTGTTTCCAAAAAACTTAAAAGAATCGTTAGTTATTCCCATACCCAAAGAAAGTAATGCAATAAAGTGTGATAAGTATAGGCCCATAAATATGGTTCCAATTGTTGAAAAGATTATTGAAAAAGTCGCATATGATCAACTATATAAATATATTTCAGAAAATAACATCTTAGTGGAAAACCAGTCTGGGTTAAGGCCAGGTCTCTCATGTGAAACGTCCTTAAATTACCTAATAATAAATCGTCTTCAAATTCTCCAGAACAAGGCAATGAGAACGATTCTAAATTGCAGTTTTTACACATCAACTCGATGGATGCTATCCTCTCTTCAGTGGCTGAACATCAAGCAAAGAATAACATACAACGCTTTAATTTTTGTTTTTGAAATGAAATATAAAATGGTGCCAGATTATCTTTCTTCGAAATTAAATTATATTCAAGATACTCAACCATATCAATTAAGATCAAATTCCGACTTTCGATTAAAGTTTTTTAAGGATCTTAGAACACAAAACACTATTATGTATAGAGGTTTAAAACTTTTTAACGAACTACCAACCAACATTAAAAATGAACAACGCTCCTTGTAAATCACATACGATCTAGTATTTGAATATTTATAACAAAGATTTGTTTAACAGTAAAATTTGTTTTTGTAATTAATAGTACATTATACTAAATAAACACACACATACATACAAGTGATTTATGACACAGCACGAGCAGAAGTGGAAGGGACAGAAAGGAGGTACCAGTGCACATTGTTTTTAAATTGTTGTATTGCCTTAAAAACTGTGGCTTAATCAGAAGGGGAAAATAACCTCTTGCACCGGTTAAGAAAACCTAAGCATTTCGCCGCATTCTTGGCATCCTCGAATATGTGATCATTCCAATGTAGGTTAGAACGAACGCGCATACCGAGCATTAAAAGCTTTTCGGTTTCATTGACGCAATTGCCAATATTGGACAATGGCTGGGTAATAGGGTTTCACTTTAATAACAAAATACAGCATTGTGTTTTGGAAGCATTACATTCTACTCTGTTGGTTAGTCCCCATTTAATTATGCTGTCAATATCAGAATCTAATGGGTTAAACGTTGCCGTTCAATATCTACCGCCGAAGAGCAGAGGCGTGAGTCATTAAACGTATCTGTGAAACCTAGGGTACTGTCATCTGCGAAGAAATATATTTGAGTAGATGCGGTAGATAAGAGATCGTTAATGAAGATTAAAAACAGATTCGGGGACAAAACCGAGCCTTGGGGAACACCAGCATTTATATGGTCCAATACAACTTGTATTGTACGACTCGAAAGGTAATTTCTACTCCATCTTAGAAGAGATACACCGATTCAATATGCACGCCTTTTCGACAGTGCAATTATCTTTGGTTCACCGAAATTATGTATAGGCCGCCTTTTTTAAGGGACAGCCTGGATAAATGTAGTTTTCCATCTAGGACAGGACAGACGAAAAAGCTTACGCAAAGGTTTTGGCAGTGTGAAAGAACATCCCTTCAGAACTATAGAGGAAATACCATCTGGACGAGCGGATTTGTGTATGTACTTTCAGTACAGTGCGAGTGCGAAAATATATTTAACCCATAGAATGTTCAACGCTCTCGAGCACAAGCTGTAGTAAAGCGCAATCTGGAAGTGTGGAACTGGTCGCGAATTGTGCAGCAAGCAGATTTGCTTTGTCAAGATAATAAACGACGGGAGTGTCAATCGAAATGAGCGTCGGAATCGACGAAAAAGTAGAGTTCTTAATATTTTTGACGAACGACCAAGTTGTTTACTACCACTGGGACAACGTAGTATTTTTTGCCTTAAATTTAGTCCATAGAAGAGCATTACAGTCATTACAGACTCGTCGAAACTTTTTCCGGTTTTCCTCTGAAGGGTTGGCTTTATAAGACCGAAAACTCAGCTCTCTCAACCTGACAGCCTCTTTACAGCTCGAGTCGGACCATGAATTCTCTTTTGGCCTGATTGTCTTCAGCTTGTTTGGGATGAAGTCATTCATGCCTTGGAGAATAATATTTGTGACCATATCAGCGGCGGCGTCCACGTCACTATCGAGGCTAGTTAAAACTCAAAAAAAAAAGTTATAAAGGCCGTCCCAATTAGCTTTTCCATATTGACAAAGGATTCTTTTAGGAGTTTTTTCATTAACTGGGTGTTTGAAAAAAAGAAGTTGGCTTATATGACACAATGGTCCTCATAGAACTATGGGGGCCAATACATCAATGGAGTATTTGTCAGGGTGTAAAGTCAGAAACAAGTCCAGTGTGTTGGCTTTGTGACATTTAATGTGCGGGGCTCGTGTTTGCTTGACCCGCTAGCTGGGTTAAATTGCTAACTCAACAAAGATTTCAACATTCCTTCCTTCGGGTGTTGTCTGACCAGAATGTCGAAGACAGTTAAAATAGTGTGTATTGAAATCGACCGCATCAACAATTTCTGTATGAGGATATAGGGACACAAATCTTAAAATGGTGTTGGACAGCTCATCAAACTCGTTAAAAGTAGATGAAGGGTTCAGGTTTGGACTTAAATAAATAAATAAATAAAATAAAAATAAATAAAACAGTAATGAATTGTTCGCTTATGGACGAAGAATTTAAACCACGTGATTGGAACCGATTGAAACATTGACTGTATTGTGGTTGAAGTTGAAAAGCAATATCATTACGCACATATATGATGATGCCACGATGTGAAAAAAATAATGGCAGTACACTATATTCGTGTAGGTGTAAAAGCAGAATTTCCTGAACCTCTGTTTCGCGAAAACAGCTCGTCTATATTGATGTGTGTGAACGTACACAGTGAAGAAAGACCGCAGATATTACATATGTCAACTCTAAGATTCCGACACACCCGCAGCTTAAAACGGATTTGCAACAAAGCAGGGTTGTAACGTAATCATCCAATTCCGAGTTTCCAAAACATCCACCAAAGTTGTTATGCCCCTGTGATGGAGTGAGTCAGTTTCCCGGGTTGGTGTTATCTTTCAAATCCGCTTTGCGCGATATGCCTTATATGTAGTCATTCGGCAACGGCAACGAACAAGAGCACGCACAGGTGATGAGGTTAAAAAGGTTTATTGGAAAGATCGGGATGCGGGAGGCTCGCGTGTAATTGAATTTGTTTTTGTGGCATTTCGCGATCACTGCACTGCACTGGCACTGCACTTTTAATTTCGTTCTATTTTAATTACTGTTTTTTGTTTTTTGCTTCTACTTTTTTTAACACAAACAGAATTACGAAAATCGAGAAGAGAGCGACAGGCAAATTTAGACAATCACTGGCACTACATTTACACAATTAAACGCGACTGGGTGCTTTCACGTATGCGCGCGTCAAAAGATAACACTGGACTGACTGATATTTTTCGCATTCAAAACTCTGTGCGCCGAGATCGAATCAGAATCTTTGGGTTCGATTAAAGCGGTATTATTCTAGTTATTTACTAAAGCATTATGAGACCGCTTCGTTTATAAAATCAATCAACATACTTGGATGGTGCCAAAATGCTGCTGATGACGTTTCGTTGAGAGTGTGAATATCATACAATTCATCTTCTGTCCTGACCCTGGAAACATATTCGCCCTCCGCCGTATATAAGCTGCTGGAAGGAACTCGACCTACAATTAGTGCACATTTATTTATATTATGTTTTTGAATATTCAAACCCATATATACCTGAATCATCAGCTCGTCCGATGTAATCTACGTCTTTTGTTTGTTCGATTCGTGCCGCATGCAACGAATTGTCCAGTGCTCTTTTCCTACCCACCGCTATTCCAAATGGCACAAGATTGTCTAAAGCAACAAAATAACGAAGGATAAACAAATTTTAAGAACTATATGTTTAAATGAGAACCATCTTTTTTCCCTTGCGACATTTTGGGTGTCTCGTTCTCCAACAACGCAGCCCTAGCAGTCGTAGTTTTAGAATTTCGTTGATTACCAGATTGATTGTTATTGGAAGTAGTTACTTCTGACACTTGGCAGGGTTCACATTTTATATCCATAAATGTATTGGAGGAAGATGTTATTTGAGCGAGATCCGGTAATTGCTTTCGAATGTATGAGCGATTTTCGATATTTGTTGCAGAACCAAAATAAGATAAAATTGGCCCTGATGACGGCGATGGAACATAATATTCTGCTTTCGATTGAATGTTTTTTTTATAATTTCCATCGTGCCTTGATACATTTGGCGAACAATTAAAAGAAGCCATTACAACCAATAGGCACCGAAAGAGGTATTTCACCCAATAGACACTGCATTAAGAATAGTATATGGAACAGATAAATAATCTGAAACAAAAACATTTTATCATTGGAGATTTCCAAAACGCATTAAACCCACCTATCTTTGTCGTTCTTAACTTGGATTATTTGCTTTGCTTAAATCCCAATACGTAGCTGTCAAGTTTTGCATTCAAAACATATCAGTATTTATAAACCGGCAGAATAGCAGCTAGCACTCCAATAATATTAGTAGAAACTAAAACTTCCCTTTCAAATTTCAATGGATTGCCGTCATCGGGAATACGGAATATATTTTATAGACTTGATTTATACTGTGACTTTTTGCCAAACTTTTGTACACATGCTAACATTCTGGGGCCAAATCATCGCTTCGGTGAACGGATAGCCGATGGTACGTATAAAAATTACGAGATACGTCATTCGAATAAGTCAGGTTTCATGAGCATAACGCAATGCGACGTTCGGGCGCTCTCGCTTCGGGGGCTTTGAAGGCGCTTTGTAGAAGCTTTACGATAAAATGTGTCAAAAAGCGCAACCGAAGATTTTGTAAAACGAAATGTCGCTTTGCGTTGGGAGATTATGTACGACAACATACATGTAATTTGAACTGTCATTTGTGCTGGTCTGACTAACGAAATCGGTTTTTCATTATAATATTTTTAAATCAAAAATATGTACGAGCTTGAGAAATATGTGGATTTATTTTTACTTGTGGTGTTGGAATATGCTCAGAGGGTAACATATCCAAATAAGAGGAGAAGAGCACAGCAACGATGGTGGGTTCGCGAGTTGAATTTGAGCAGCGACGAGCATGGATTCTACGCGCTCAATTTTGTGCAGATGCAGGAGCGTGATCCAGAGGAGTTTTATAAGATAACTCGAATGGTGCCTCGAACATTCAACTTACTTCGTTCCCTCATCGAACCATCGTTGGAGAAAACTTCTTGGAGGGAACCAATTTCACCAAGTTGTCGGTTGTTTTTGGTATTGCTGTAAGTAACATTTTTTCAAATACTTGGCTACGTCTGATGACTTTTAAGTTATCCAGGTATCTTTCTCAAGGAGTTCCAAAACGTGTTTTAGCCTGGATGTTCCGTTTGGACAACATTAATGCCGCTCTATTTACAGCAACCGTCACAAGAAAATTGGAAGCATTATTTGGTTGGAGATGCAGCGTTTCCGTTGAAGACGTTTTTGATGCGACCATATTCGGGTAGAATACTGCCGGATAACAGGTATAATTTCAACAAGAGGCTATCGCGTGCTCGTCGCGGAATTGAAAACGCGTTTGGCATACTTGTGGCGAAATGGCGTATCCTCAATACAACACTGCATATGTTACCTGCTAATGCTGGCAGGACGCATTTCAGATGAGGGATGTACTGAAAGAATATTTATTTGCAAATAAAATATAATCTAATAATTCAATGGTTATTTTATTTCTTTATTGTTTTTAATATTTCTTGGTTTACCTCGGCCAAAAACAATGACTGAAGCCGAATAGTGCTTTCCTGCGGCAGTCTCTTCATCTTTTTGGCCAAGGACTTCATGAAAAGGTCATTTTCATCCATTTCCGCCGACTCGCTGACCCTTTTCAGCAATACTTCGGACAGGTTCCCAAGCATGTCGTTTGCCGGAGATTCGGATAATCTGAACCTCTTTCCAGTCTTCCTCGATGTCTCGGGTGTGTTGGAGTCGCTCGGGAACAAAAACGGCGATTCCTGCGTTGGGGAATCCACTTCTAGCGTGTAGCTATTTTCACACACGGTGATGTCATGCACCCCAAAGTTTCCTGTTTGTCTGCAGGGAAATATTTGGGGTTAAATTAAATTAATTTCACTTAAAATACACTGAAAACTTGTACTTGCTTTCGCGACTTAAGAGCGTCGTGTAGGAAGTCCAACATTGAATAAAACTCCCATATTTCGAAGTCTTCGTTGGCTTTACTGCCGGAGGGTTATTCCATTTTTTTTTTCTCTCAAAAATCTATCCCTCAGGCTCTTCCAACGCTGCTTACACTCTTCCACTGAAAACAAAAAATTATTAGTGACCTGCATTGACTTCAATACCAAAACGTACCTGGTCTACCAAGCTCCTCGCTTATTTTATTCCAGGCAGTGTCCCTTTTCAGTATATTTTTGTAGCTTCTTGATTTGGTATTATATAAAAAATCACTTTCCCGAACTAAAGAAATTAGTTTCTCTTCAAAACTTCCCATTTCGAAAACGCGGATTGAACACAAAAAAAGAAAAGTCAATTCACACAAATAAACAGAAACAGCTGTGAGTGAACTGTCAAAACGCCAGAGCTAGTAGGATGTAGGTCTACTTCGGCGTTGAGCTCGAACTTACGATATTTACGATCAAACACCCTTCAAAAGCCCGAGGTAACATTTCGTTTCAATTCATGTGCGCACGTTGTTTCTACTCTATGTGTCAAAGCGAGAGCGCCCGAACGCCGCATTGCGTTATGCCCATCACACACGAAAACATTTGTGGGCCGACTTTCGAATATGAGGGAAAGGGAGGTAAGAAGTACAGGAGGTAGACCGAGTCGGCTTGGTAGAAAAATCCTTCGCGATTTTTGTCTGTTCTTCTTTACCTGCTTCGTAATTACATTCAATTGTTTTGTTTTTGTGTTCGCGCCATTGAATACGTATCGTGCGGAAGTATCTTTATTGTGAGTGTGTTCGTGTAATTAAAATTATGGAAAATTTCAAGTGGACCCGTGAGTTAATCGAACATTTAATTGAAAATTTTCAAATGCATGAAAATTTAAATAATTTGGGTCATCCGGACAATATTAATAGAATAATTCGGGCAAAATCAATAAACGAAATATAAAATGAAATGAGGAAATTAAGTTCCAGTAGTACGGCGGAGCATTTAAAAACAAAATTAAGCAATCTTCGCACTCAATACGGAAGAAAGGAAAGGAAGGTTGCAAATTCTAAGAAAAGCGGTATGGGTGCAGATGAAATTTATCAGCCAATGTTGTCGTGCTACGAACAATTAATTTTCTTAAAGGATTATTGCAATACGAGGAAGTCAGTTTCAAACATTGATTAGGTAATTTATTTACTTTTTAATTAATTTTATTGATTCATTATTAATAACATCACTTGAATATTAAACACAAACTTTTTTTTTTTTCTCCGTAGGATGCTGCTTGCAGCAGTTTCGATGACCAAGATTGCGATAAAATTATGGAGTCATATGAAAATTTTGATCCTGCACCGAAGAAACGAAAAGTAAGTAATTTATAACTGTGTATCTTGCCAATCTACTCTTCCTTCCGCATTAAAATATCCCATAAACCCTTGGCGGACGTGTTCTGACGCTCCTTTGCGAGGATTCTCAATATTTTGCAATGCAGAAGGAGCATGAGTAGTGCCCGATATGTTTTCGAGTTGAAGATTTGCTGCAAAATTTCCTTCTTCCATTAAAAAATTATGGAAATTATGAAATTCCACTTTTTCTACTCGTAGATTAATAAAAGTTTGGAATATTCGAAATCTGTTTGATAAAATACCAAAGGCATGTTCATGTCTAGCGCGAGTAAGGCGAATATTAAAAAAAAATTCTACCTCGTATTTGTGTTATACGGATAAGGTTTCAAAATAAATTTTTTTAAAGGAAAGGCATCATTTCTCACTATGACGGATGGGAGACTTCTTCGTTGTCCAATGACTTTATTCGGTCGAAAGTTCGTGTCTGCATTTTCTATTACAGTGCTTAAAGCACTCTGCCCCAGATCACCTGTATCATTGGTACGCCCATTACATCCTTCATCTATATCGATGAACCGGCAATTTGCATGAACAAGAGCAAGTTAAATGATGCTGTTTGTTCCTTTATAGTTATGGTAGTAGGGACCGTCCTTGGGCAGGGATCTAAAATTTATGTGCTTTCCGTCGAGAGCCCCCAAACAATAAGCAATTGCCATTTAATGGAAAATTCATCCGCAATCCTTTCCCACTTCGCAGTTGTACTAGGACACTAGAAACAAATAGAAAAATAAATAAACTACATTTTATTTTTAGGTTGAGAGACCACAACACCTCATGCGGCAACAAATTGCTGGCGTTAAGGATCTCATATCGAAAAGAGCTAAAACCAAGTTTAACTGGCTTGGACAACAAGTTAATTTTGAGATAAATAAAATTCAAGATGAAGTTCTGCAAGAGGAGACAGCTTGGATTATACAAACTAGCCTTCGAGAAAACGTTCGGAAAGGTAGATTGTTGCGCCAGGAGAGGCAGTCATCAGAATTATCAACATTACCATCAACTTCATCATCATGCGAGGAATTAAGATGCATGAGGACTCCATCGAATTCAAATATGAAAAACCAAATGAGTTTCACACCACAAAAAGTGGAAAACTTAAATGTACAAACGATAAAAAAACCATGCATGTACCCAAATGCTGCCCGAAGCAAGAGAGATCCATTGGAGGAGTCCATGCAAGGCATATTTAACAAAACCGATTTTTAGGTTTTCATTTTATTCAATGTAATATGTAATTACATTTAATAAGAGAACTATGTTCAGTTTACTTATTTTTAAATGTTCTGATTTTAATTTTTTGTATATGGTTCTGCTCACTTCCGGTACTGTTTCACTGAGAAAAGATGTGGATAGCCTTGTCTGGTAATTAGTACTCATATACCAGTCGCGAGAATCCTTAGTGTTGCTGAGAGTTTTTCCGCAGGAGTAACTGCATCCCTCATAAAAGTATTTTCTCGACGCAAATCATCTTTTACCAAGGACAGTTACACTTCAAATTTGCTTTCGTTCATTCGCAAATAGTTATTGAAAGACCGTCGATAATTCATTCTTAATTCTCTAGTTATAAAAGAATATGAGCATATTTTGTTCCTTCCTTCCCTCCAAGGTCTTATCCATAATCTTTTTTTTCTTTTCTTAGGCAAAGATAGTGATGTTTTGCAGCACTCAAGTAAGCCTAAAAGAATTTGTTGGTCGTTGCTATCGTCTGGATCCATATTGTCAATAAAACCATAAAAACATTCCATCAAATCCTTGAAAATTTCAACATTTTCACCATCCATTTTAAAAAAAATATATTTTTCAATTTCTATATTAACACTGCAACAAACACTGAACGCAGTCAAACTACGAATGGAGGGAGAAACAACATTATCAAAACTGGTCTTTGTAGAATCTCAACGTCTAAAAGTAACACAAGACGCCAAAAAAGAATAGTAAAATGTCTGCCGACAAATGTTTTCGTGTATGAAAGCTGACTAACTGAATTGGGATCGCGGAATACGATTGGTCACGGAATGTAGTTGCAAACGTTCAATGAAGAAATTGTATAGGTCGTTTCAAATCAGAGATGGGACTTTAGCATTGGCATTGAGTTTTAATTGGCATTGGAATAAACCAAACCAATTAAAAATAAAATAATTGGCATTGGAATTTTCAATGCTAATGGAAACAAGAAAGCATTGGCATTGGTTTTTCCAATGAAAAAGCTATATAGTATTTAAATTAAGAAATTAATTTCATTGATTCAAAAGTATTTTTTTTTTAAATATTAATTAATTACTGATTGGTTTTTATTATCACCAGTCTATTCAAGTGTTCGTCAGTGATGTTATGACGACGTTTGTGATCAAACGTTCCAGCGATAGAAAACAGTCGTTCGACTGGTGCTGAAGAGGGTAATGTAGTATTGTATCTTATGAACATTTTCTTGATCTGGGTGGCGAAGTTGGTAGGGCGACTGCCTTTCCAGTCGTTCACAGACCTTTACTGGAGCAACAAGTGTTTCGACTTTGATAGCGAAACCAGTGAGTATTTTTTCAAGTGTGCATTTTGCTACTGCGCTGTTAAATAACCAGCCGGTGTAGTAGCTATGTGTCGGACTCTTGATCCGCACGTTCAGGTACGAATCCCAGACGGGATTGATAAATTTGCACTTTGATATTTATAACAATTAATTCAAATCAAACGTAAATAATAAAATTAAAATGAGTGAGCGATAGTCGTCGCCTCGCCAACCTGGAGGAGGTGCGGGAAAAGCATTGTCTGACCCAAAGCCGCCATTACCACCATTGTCTTCATCATCATCGATGACTGCGAAGAGGAGGAGGAGGGTCAGACCGACTCCAAACCTCGTAAAGAGCCCGTTTCTATCGGCTTCGGTAGAAAAGCTGCCAACTGAAGCAGGGGAACGGGCGCCAACAGCAACAATAACGGCATCAACAATAGCAGCAGCAGCTATCACAGCAGCACCTTCAACAGCAACAACATCTGGCGAACGTGACGAGTTCGCGTACGTCTCCGACGGCGGCGAGGGCCGCTATACTGGAGACAGCAACTCCTTCATGTCGTTGGCGGCCTCGGAGACCGACGACGAAGACGACGAAATTTGCCAATTAGAAGCATTGTTGAGGGCCATGAAGGCAAAGCAATTGTCTCGGCGCGCAAAAGAGCAGCAAGCAGCCATTCAACAACAAGAACCGGCTAATACCAGCAAAAGTCCAGCACAAGCGGACAACCAGCTATCACAACAGCTGCCTAAGCTGCAACAATAACAACCAAAGCTGCCAAAGCAGCAGCACCAAAAAGAGTTGCCAAAGCAGCAGCAACTATCAGAGCTGCCAAAGCAACAAAAACAGCAGCAGTAAAAACAACAGCAGCAGAAACAACAGCAGCAGAAACAATAGCAGCAGCAGACGAAAGCGAGGCCGAAGGTGCCTCCAATCAATACCTACAAGATGGAGCTATAAGACACCATCAAAATATGTAAGTCGGCCATAGGCGATAATTTTATTAAACTTAAACGACTAGTTAAACTATTATTAGAGAAAACGACTACGGAGTTCCCTCATTCACCCCCAAAAGTGAGCGTTTGCAGACAATGCTCCTTCGTGGTTTAGATTCGTCCACCGATTCCGAGGAGCTCCTTCAGGAGCTTCAAGCGAAGGAATGTGACGATTTTAAGTTCGTTAGTGTCAAGCCTTTCACTACAGCAAAGGCCCGAAGGGAAAATCGGAAATTACCGTTCTTCCTGGTCCAGCTAACTCCCAACAGCAAACTATATATTACGAGGAAAATAAAAGTCCTAGACTATCAATGCATAAGTTGGGAAAAATTTAATCGCGGCAACATTTTACAATGTGTTCGCTGTCAAAGTTTCGGGTACGCCGCTGCGAACTGTCAAATGCAGTTTTGGTGCGTTAAGTGTGCATTGAACCACAAAGCGGAGGAATGTCCTCTAGGTAAGGATAGGGTTGATGATACCACGTCTCTAAAGTGTATTCTATGTGGTAACTCGGGACACACCGCTAACTATCGCGGTTGTTCCAAGTACCAATATGCTAGGAAAATAAACCTGGCTCGTCAACAGAAAGTGGAGGTGAAGCGCCCACCTGTTCCCAAAACTCCAGCCGTAAATCCTAATGTGACCTACGCCCAAATGTCGGCCGGTCAGAGGAGTACGGTAGAACAAGCACCAAAGGTCCTCAGGCCTCACGACCTGGAGCACCTAGTGGTGATGCTGATCGGCTGGGTATTTTGCTTTCTATTCATGGGCAAATTAGACAGCTGCAACAGCAAATACAGGAACAGGCGACACGCGTAGATCGTATCTACACTCTGTTGCCGAGTCTAACGCGCCTCCAGTCGTAATGTGTTCGCTGTTGAAGAAACCCTTAAAGATCGACATTCGTGTACGACAGTGACCATTGCGGATTTAGTGCCTTAGTAAAATGCCCAACCAAATTGCGGAACTGGAGGAGTATGTTCAAACGCATTCTTACAATTACAGTAGGACGCGATGGACACGCTTCTCCCGAACAGTGACAGGAACACTCTCCTCGAGCTCGCTCAACCCACCATCCAATAGAAATTTGCCGAACGAGGAGATCGACTCTTACCTCAAACATATGGACGACACAATAAAACAAACAATGGACAGAACACTTCCCAGGTACCAACTGACTGACAATGTCAATATATACCGCAATGCTACGATTGACGCTCTACACCGACAAAAGAGAAGGCTACTGACGAGACTTAAACTCCTGTACAGACGTTTCACCGACCAACAAAACTCGGCGGTTAGGACACTGAAATCACAGCTTAAAAACCTACAGCAATTAGTTCAGCAAAATTACAGTGCTCCAATTAATTCGCATTGGAATAACAAAATCCGGGCTGTTAAAGCTAGCAATCCTAGCATGTTCCCGGAAATGAATAAATTCTTTCGAAGAAAAAATCGGAATGAGCTTCCGTGTTTTAAGCTCCCCCGAACAACAGACAACGAATAAGTACTTGCAACAGCAGGCATAGATCCAATAGAAGCGGTCGAAGATGACAAGTACTAGGTGCGACGTTTCAGGATGTGTATAAGGTGAATGTTAGCACTCGCCCGAACGATATCTTGGAAAATCGTGTCCTATTGCACAACTTCTACTTGCGATATGACATTGAGAACTGGCGATCGGAGAACACTGGTTTTACCATGTTCAATGACGATAATTTGGCAAATAATGTCATCGCCAATGAAGCGATACATCCACCATTCATATCAAAGGAAGATCTCCTGGTTTTTTTTCGGTTGACTGAGAACTAAGAAATCTGTGGGAACCGACGAAATACCAAACATTGTTCTTAAACACCTTCCTGTAGAAGCGGTATACATTTACACTACCCTGTTTTACAATTTGCTGAATAATGCATATTATCCAGCTCATTGGAAGACAGCGGTGGTGCAACTTATTCCTAAATGGAATAAAGACACATCCAATCCGGCAAATCTCCGGTCGATAAGTCCTTCCCAACACCAGCAAAGTGTTTGAAAAAGTGATCAATAGATAACCAATTCGGTTTCAGAGCGGGGCATGATTGGATACTTGCCGCGTCTAAACTGTTGTCGGATATCCAATGGAACAAAGGTAAGAAACAATGCACGGGTGCCTTGTTGATTGACTTGGAAAAGGCCTTTGACACTGTATGGTTGCAGGGACTCTTTTACAAGCTTGACCAGCTCGGCAAAAGCGAACCGCTGCTATACATAATCTTAGATATGTCACCAGCAGACAGTTTATTGTGAAAAATGGCAGTGTGACGTCTGCTTGGACTTTTAAAATTAAAAGCGGTCTACAACAGGGTGTAGTTATTTCGCCGATAATATTTACGATCTTCACAAGTGATCTTGTAGGATCTCATAGCGTACGCAGATGACTTGATCGCGCACAGGTCAAGTCCGAAGATCGAGGTCATTGTAAGTCTTTTGCAACGTGACTTCGAAAAGGTTCAGGGATATTGCGTTGATTGGAAGTTGAAAATCAATTTTCAAAAGTGCGAGACCATTCTGTTCAGGACTCCGTTGTCTGGGGCTTCTTGAAATACTAGAAAGAAGTGGCGAATTTCCTCTATTGTTGAACAAAATGGACAGCCATTAGCAAATCGAAGTGTTGTCAGATACCTTGGGATCTGGCTAGATCAATATCTATATTTTAACAAACATATAGATGCTGCTCTGGCCAGAGACAAAGCGGCCTTTGCCTTGACAAAGAGGCTGTTTCACAGCAGTCAACTCGATGCCAAGGTGAAGGTGATCTGTTACACGGCCCTTATTCGGCCTGTCCTTGCTTATGGATGTCCCGTTTGGTTTAATGTGGGAACAAGCTTAATGGAAAAGATACGGGTTTTCGAGAGACGATGTCTTAGGCCTTGTCTCAATTTATATAGAACTCCAGAGTCTGAGTTGAAAAAAATTCTATAGTAATGAGGTCCTGTACAACGGGGCAAACCTGATCAGAGTGGACAACTTTCTGATAAAACATATTCTCACTGAAGCTTTTCTCTATTTAAATAGAAAAGGTCTGGTCCAGGATAGATTACCGGTACCGTTAATCTTCCACGTTGGTCGAAAAGCTGTGGACGGGCGAGTCAACTACGAACAAGACGTCGCAGTCCTTACACTAAGTTTTTTTGTCTTTATTAATATTTTTCTCAGTTTTTAATTTATATTTAGTATTCAAATTTAAATATATATATATTGTTAGGTTTAGCTTAGAGCGCCCGTATATGGCCAGTAAGTTATTTTATAAATAGTTAAGTTAATTAAGCTAGATTTAAGCATTTTTGTTTAGCATGTAAGTTTATGAATTGAAGAATAAAAAATGCATTCAAATTGAAAAAAAAAATTGGCGCCTGCCTTTCAATTGATTCAATTAATAGGTCCCAGGTTCGATTCCTAGAGTAGTGGTCTAGTTTTTCGAATCTGGTCCAGTCCCATTTGCCATTGGGATCAAGTTAATGACACTATCACTGGGTTGGTCGACCAATGATAGTAGTCTGACTAATGGGTGGCGTTGTTGTAGTTGTTGTATCGCCTGAGTTCCTAATTCGTGTTTTCAAAATCTGCTGTGAAGGCATAACACTGACAGCGGGGTGTTTAAGCTAAATCTTCCAAACTTTCAAAGTTCATAGATCATAATTAATGTTAAAAAAAAATTAAATTAGGTTAAAGCCAATAGGTCGATATCAAAATATTTCGTCCCATTTCGGGCTCCACCCACGGAAGTGAGTTGAAACCAATAACACCTGAGTTTCTCAAACCACTATACAATCTTTCATTATTCTGCTAATTCTTCCGCTCGCTCTGTGCTACACGCATTAAAAGAGTCTTAATATCCTCTTGAAGAGCGAGCAAAAAATAAAAAAAAAAAAATTCTTGATCAATGGATATCCATTCAGCGATTCCATGGAACAATCCTCGCTTGCCAAGAAACAATGCAGTTCTTTTCTGAAAAGAACGATATTCGCGCTTCTAGAAAGCTGTTGCTGGATTGGGTCTGAAAGAAAGCAGAGGTAAAAATTTTGCATGCTCAAAACATGAATTGATATGTACCATCATCATTCTGAATCGACATTCATTTCAGTGCCATTAACGATAACATTCTCAGTGGCATTTTGAAGGAATTGTATATTGCAGTTTGGTGCAAGGTAGCCGAAATATATATCACAATATAAATGAAACTCACGTCTACTCTCTCCGGCACTCTCATTCAAATGAAAGGTAAATAGAAGATATCTAGCGTTGATTTTGAACTGTATGGGCTCCCAAATTTAAAGTAATGTCTTTTTTTTTGTTTAGTGCAATTTTTATTTACTATATTACATGATAAAAACTTAATTGCTATGGAAACTAACTAAACTATGTCTAAACTATGTCTTTCGACTTAAACTAACATCCTCTTTAGTTCCTTAACAATGCTAACTATAAGCTTAGAAAATAAAGTTTTATAAACTTAGTAAAAATACATTCTGATTTTTATTCAAAACTATTATTTGTAATAAATTGTGAAAGGAAATTGTAATCGCGAGCAAAATTGAAAAGCAGCACCAGACAGGGGTGTGTTCTTATTTTCGACGTAACAATACAGGCACCTTTTCGGCCTGTCAGATTTGCTCTCGTCCGCCATTCGATATCTTGAAGTCGCGACAGACAGATGTCAGTAAGAAGACAGAAGAGAAAATAAGAATTATTCATTAAAAACACATTTCGAGTTATCATTACAAGTCAGAAGAGGGATCACGAATGGATAATCGCGGCACAGTAAAGGAAATGAAGGATGCCCTGTCCCAGGCGGGAATAAGTTTCCCGGAATCGGCCACCATCACACAGCTGCGCACGCTTTTGCAGGAAGTGATACAACCGTACGCCGACCCCGTTGTACCAGTTACCGCCACTACCGCTGTCACCACCACTGTCATTTCCACCGCTGTCCCTTTTGATGTTCCTGCTGCTTCCACCTCCGCCACCGCCGTCACCATCCATGCTGCTAACTTTCCCGCCGCTACCGCTGTAGCCGCTAGTGCTGTTACTGGTCCCGCTGTCCCAGAAGACTTCGCAAAAGAAGACAAAATGCAACGCGAATTGGAGCAACTAAAAAAAAGGGAACTGCTGATGCTATGACGGGAAGTAGAACTTTTGGAGGCACAACTCCAACACGTGCCAACTACGAATATGTCGACGGTAGAGGCGATGCTGCGTAAGTTCTCAGGCGACAACACGCAAGATGTTAGGAAGTGGTTAGCGGAGAGTTCAAAAAAGAGCTAGCAGCGGAGTTTGGACGTTCATACACAATGAACGTCAGTGCGACGTTACGTGCTGGAAATGCAGGAGATCGCTTCACACGCCAACATCCCCGAGGCCGACGTGGTGGAGTGGATCGTAGAAGGGCTGAACGACCTAAGCAACAAGGCGGACCCTCTAATGTCAGCCACCACACTGAAGCAGCTTTGAGCCCTCCTCGAGAAGAATGAGAGAGGACGTTCTCTCAACACCCCGCTAAAAACCGCAGCCAAAACAGCCGCTGTCCCGAAAGAAACTGCTTTAGCCGACGAAAATGTGAGATGTTTCAACTGTTCCCGACTTGGGCACTACCAAAGCCAGCGCATGCTTCACGTGTCATGAAGTGGAGCATTTCCACCAGAACTGCCCGAAGAAAAGAAAGCCAACAGCCGCCGCAAGGTGAAGCCGAAGACGCCGAAGACGCCGAATCCGAGTATTTCAGAGATTTCAGTGAGATCGCTGAAAAGATGAAGACATTCCAAATGGTTAGTGTCACCTTTATTGATGTATGTAACAATTCCAATTCACGCCTTTCCCTTTTCGATTCCGGTAGCCCAAGTAGCTTTGTCAAGAGGTCCCTAGTCCCATTCAGCTGCGGCGAAAAGAAGCCGACTCGGTTCAGAGGGATGGGTAACAAGAATTTAAGTACAGTTGGTACGGTAAATTGCCTTATTAAATTTCGAGATAAATCCGTAGTTCACCCGTTCATAATAATTCCAGATAACTAGCCGTAGTACCGCTGCTCTTAGGACATTTTGACAAAGTTAAATGTGCATTTATGTAAATTAAAAAATTTTATAGCCGCCGCTTTTTACGCAGCATTTGTCACACCCTTCAGGGTAGTATGAGTATATGTATATGCCATTCGGTCTTAAGAAAGCTCCGGTTTTCCAGAGGTACATTTACGTCCAACTTAAGCCCTTTATTGATAGTGGTAAAATCATAATTTATCTTGACGACATTTGCATTGCAACCGCAGATATGGAGTCGCACAATGAAATTCATATTGAAGTGTTGCGTTTACGAAAAGAGGCTGGTCTGTAACTCAATATGGAGAAAACCAGAAGCAAGTGCAATATATAACAGAATATTATTAAATACAAATTTAAATAAAGAGTTAAAGCCGGAAGAAAAAGGAGCGTGATGTGCAGTATAAATATAAGAAGATCAACGCAGCTATATTAATATTCAAACTAGTATCAAAATGACGAAGCAAAAAGAATAAAACAAAAAAAGAAACAAAAAAGAAATAATAAGAAATAAATAATTTATTTATATGTGATGTATTAAGTTAAAACTTGAAGTAGAGATTCAACTTCAGATTGTGAGAGTAACCAAGCTTTAAGTTTTTTTTAGAAAACAATATCCATCTGTTACCAGGTCGGATATATCAGAAGGCAGTTTATTAAAAATGTATGGAGCTATTGAAATCACAAAACGTCGACTATGCTCTGTATTTACTTTAGGAACGTTGACCGAATTCATATTTCTCAATGAATATGCCTCATTTCTTCTAAAGTGTAATTTGCCACTTCTTATAAAGAATACTTTAAGTGCTTTATAAATAAAGAAGTATCGAAGTGGAAGTATTTGCACTTTTTGAAATAACGGCAACGATGGCTCATATCTATTCTTGGATAACAATAAACGGATTATCTTTTTCTGTACTCCAATTATTGGATTAAGATTGCTTTTGTAGGAACAGCCCCAATATGCTACACCATACTCAAACCGAGATTGAACTAACGTTGTGGAACAATCTTGCGCAAATGATACATTTTATTTAGTGCTATGTATAATATTTTTTAAGGACAATAAATGAGACTTCCAGCTTAATTTGTGATCAATTATGACTCCTTAATACTTAAACTCATTCACGAACTCAAGATCAAAGCATTTGTTAGTGCATTTCTCCATGTTGCAGGTCGGATGGTGAGCAGTAATCTTATCCATTGCTGCATTTTTATTGGATAAATAAAACTGCATAGCTTTTGATTTAGTGCTAAGTTTAAGTTGATGGTAACAAAGCCAGATGCTTATCAAGTATAAATCAGAGGTGATTTTTTCTCGAATATAAGTTATCGAATTATCTGAGTATGAGAGTGCCAGATCGTCAGCGTATCCAATCAATTGACCATTGACAGGAAGACTAAATAGTGAGTTTATGTGAACGGGATAAAGGATTGGTCCTAGGACCGACCCTTGTGGTACACCAGTACTAGGACAGTCCTCCTCACTACTAACAAAGCCATTTACTCTAACTCGTTGCTTTCGATTAACTAGATAAGACCTAAACCATTCAATAATTTTGCCTCTAAAACCAGCGTTACTTAACTTTATTAAAAGTAAGTCGTGGTTAACCAGATCAAATGCTTTTGTTATGTCCAGAAACAGGGCACATGTTTTCTTGCTATTATCAAGTGAATTGTAGATCTTGCTTAAGTAGCTAGAATTGCATCTTAAGTACACTTGCCTCGTATAAAACCAAATTGTGACTTGTTGAAAAATGCAATTTTCTCCAAAAAGTTCAGCATTTTTCCGACTATTGTTTTTTCACAAAATTTTGAAAAGACAGAAAGCAAGGATATTGTTCTGTAGTTGTTTGGGTCACTCGAGTCCCCTTTTTTAAAAACTGGTATAATTATTGAGGTTTTCAAGCAATCGGGAAATATTCCGCTTTGAAAGCTTAGATTTATGATATATCTCAATGGATCTACTATTGATTTTCCTATTTTCTTTAAATTAAATTTAATTTAAATTTAATTTAAATTATTTTTAAAGAAAAGATTCATATATATACATAGATCCTCATTATTTTTAGCGGTTTTATTATCAAATTTGAGAAATTTAATCACTGTCTCATTTTGGTCCTTACCTAAGATATTATTTACAATACGCCATTGTTCTTTGGGTTATTCCAGCTTTCCGTAAATTTATTGCTATAGTATGCTAACTTTTGGCTATCTATGAGTGTTCGCACATTATTTTGCATGTCTTTATAAGTGCGTTTTACTACATCCTGATTCATTCTATGTTTATTTGCTGCATAAAATCTATTTTTTTCATTAATTTTTTCGCAAATCTCAGCAGTCATCCATGGTTTTATTTTATTTACCCTGCTTACTTGCTTCACACTTCTGCAAGCAATAATATGTTTTTGGAGTTGAAGATTTAAAGCCGAAAAGGCACTCGAAGGGCACGGAGAACTGAATACAGAAGTCCATCTTTCTGAATGCAGGCATTGGTTAGGTTTTTCAAAATTAATTTTTAATGTTTCTTTTTTAGGATAAATAGATGTTTTTGGACCATTTTCTTCAGAAAGCTCTTTGAACACATCTTTGAAACCAATGCCAACTGCGTAGTGATCTGTAATGCCTAGTTGTAGAATATACGGGTAGATATATGTATAATCTTTGGACTTGAGAAAGATGTGGTCGATGCATGAGCTTGACTTATCACCTATTCTTGTTGGGAGATTAATAAGCGACCGAAACCCTAAAGAGGAGATCAGGAGCAGGTAATCATCACAATCTTTTGAAAAATGTCTCTATTTACAAACTGCAGTCGATATATACAAACGAATGTGACAGAAAGATTCTTACGCAGATTTAATTTAAAGCCGACACAATCTGCACTTCAATATTTGGAACGAAAACATTCTCTACTTCAAGTTCACTTTTCACATAGACAAGCGTGCCTGCCGATGGATAAGATTCATAACATCCAGGAATAGAGAAATTGGAGATCTCGTGATCATAGATCCAAATTTCCGTTAAAACAATAATTTGAGGCAAGGCAGCAAAACAATTTTCAAGATGAGCACAAAAGTTATCAAAGTTCATTCTCATACTTCTTATATTTTGATGCACAATAGTTAAATCAACGTTCGAACTACAGAAACTAGAGTCAACAAAAATTTCATTACTGTCATTAACACAATATGGGTCACAGAGGTCATTTAAATTACGAAACATAGTTTAGGATATTATTAAATTTTTATAATTTACAATTGACCTCTATTCCATTTGTTCTTCTCATCATGATTCTTTTATTTCGCACCCAAAGAAATTCATAATTGAAATGCTTCTTTGCTGATTTAGCTTCCTTAAGAAGATACTTCATCTCGCCAGGCAACCAGTCATTTATGTAAATATTTCCCTTAGCAGAAGACACAACAATATTAGCTTTTATTGGCTGCTTCGTGGCGTACAAAGTGGAGAGAACTTTTTCTTTTGTACATGCACGCAGCGTTTTAAAAGCAATAACATCAGAAACAGAAAGCTTGCCGTTTACTCTTGATTTTTTCCGGTAACAAAGGTCAATATCTCCATCCGATATTTGCATTCCTAACCCAGTGTTCAGGATTTTTACCGCTGTTTCGGTGATGCACTCACTGTCGACAGGCGGAACGTTGCGGTTCTCCAAAAAATGACTGTGGGCTAGACACCCTGTACTGCGTAGATGTTCCTTGCATTCAATAAGCTGTGTTTTGATATTTTTGTTCTCCTTTTTGATCTCGTTCGGAACTTTTACCGTCTCCTCCAATGCAATCAGACGGTATTTCACTGCGTTGAGCGTTAATTCCGTGGAAGTGAGTGTTTTTCGTAGTTCCATGATTTGCTCATATACTTCTTGGAGAGTGATGCTGGTGGAATCGCCGTTTCTTGTCGTTGAGGATGAGAGCGAAAGCCTTCCCGGATCATTGTGCTTTTTTTTTAACACAAACATTCCAATTCCACACTTTTTTGTTTTTAATTTGATATTCCAGATCGACTGGTTTCAATTTCGCGCACGCTGCATGCAACATACTACTGCACTTCCAATTTTCTTATTACACACTGAGCAACTCGACATTGCTCGACTTTCTTCTTTGGCGGCTAAAACTCAACTATGATAAATACTATACACGAAGTTATAAAAGAGCTAAAAATTTATGTCACATATGGAAGAAGAATAGAAAGAATTCCTCAAAACATATTGGATGCACCTCATTTGGACCAACTGCAGAAGACCAAGATTTCGACCACAATTCTATGAAGGAGGTAGCGTTTATAGGAATTTACGGTTGAGTATAGCAACCGTGTAGTGAGTTGATTATAGCAACAACATAACTTTTCTGTTTAATGCCAATTCCATTGATGACCCAGTTCAGCGTATGGACCGTTATGAGCTGCGTCGATAAGTTATTAACCGCTGCCAAGCCAAGTGCAAATGTAACTGAGGTCATGTAACTTATGCTGATGCTACAGCCGATGATAAAAAAGTTATAAAATGCTTCAATTGTTCTAAGTTCGGACATCGCCTGTACAAAACCAATACGACCGCTGGGATCCTGTTTCAATTGCCATCAAATGGGACATCAGCACAAAGAGTGTCCAAAGACAAACATTACCGAATAAAGACAGCTGAAGAAACCGACTCCAATTTCGATACCATTGTTAAGAAGGAGAGCGGAGAAACTCGTGTATGTGATACATGTGATTATCACGCTTTGAACAAGAAAATAATTCACGATCGCTTTCCGTTACCTTTAATTGAAGACTACCTGGAATATATGGCGGACAAAACCCTTTTTTTCATTACTTGACTTAAAAGATGGGTTCACCCAGTGCTTAAAGCATGATGATTCAATTCATTTAACAGGATTAGCTACACCTCATTGACAATTTGAGTACTTGAGGATGCTGTTCGGATTAAAAAATGCTCCCGCTAAATTTCAGCGATGACATCTGCATTGCCTCCGTTGATTTCGAATCACATGTGAAAATGTTGAAATTAAGTTACAAAAATGTAAATTCGGTTACGGTGAAATCGAATACTTGGGATGTTTAGTGAACTCTGGCATTCGGTCGAGTGATTCACACATAACTTCTATCACTCCTTACCCAATCCCAACGAACCGTAAGGAATTACAACCAACAAGGGAGAGTTCATTTTTCTCTTCTGAAACTTATTATAATGCCTTTGAAGAATCAAGAATTAAGACGATTGACGGTGGCGCCGAGACTGACAATTTATAGTCCACATCGCATTGTGATACAAGTAGTCAAGGCTACGGATCTGTATTGATGCAACGTGAAAATGACGGTAAATTTCTTCCGGTCGCATAATTTTCAAAGACAATATCGGCAGATTGCAATTCTCTTACAATGAACAAAAAGCAAGTTAAACCAAGAATTGCACGATGGGCCTTAGAATTAGAGAATTATAACTATTCCATGCAGCATCGAAGCGTTGTCTCGATGGGTCATTCTGATGCCCCGAGGAGGTGTCATCCAGGTCATTGTTCTAGTCAACTTGTTGCCGAGACTTATTCTGATCAGTTAGATTTTCAAATCCATGTTGCACAAAATCGTGTTACGGACAGTAAAGAAATAAGGGATATATTACAAACTGGTGCTGTTGTTGGTCTTGAGTTGTGCGATGGCTAATTGTTCAGATCATTTACTATTAATGATTCCAACGGAGATGGAGGAAAATGTAATTCGCATCATTCATGGACAAATAGGTCATTGTTGAGTTGTGAATGTCGAGACAAAATTCAAAAACATTATTGGTTTGAGAAGATGAGGGATAGAAGTGGTAATTTTGTATAAAATTGAAAATTGAAAACTACTTAGGCTACTACAGCCGCCCTAAGCGCATTATCTCTGATAGAGGTACCTGCTTCACGTCGCTGGAATTCAGTTGTTTCCTGTTAAAACATAATATGGATTATGTTTAAATAGCATTTGAATACCCACAACTAAATGATCAAGCTGAACCTGTCGACCGGATGCTTAAGGCAATCCTAAGTTAGTTCACTGAACCGCATGCTGACTGCTCACTTAAGTTTTCTAAATCAAATTTGCTATAAACAATACTGTTCTTAGTATAACAAAACAGATACCTAGCGTGGTGCACGAGATTCATTCTGGAAAAATCATATATGTAAGCGGTAGGATCGAAAGAAGGCACAGAAAGATAGCTACAGACAGCGGGCCAATAGTTAACAAATAAATAATAAACCTCCATACGTATTGTTTTATTTTCATTTGCTCTCCGACTTACAAGGAAGCACGGCGATAATGGAAATATTACACATTTGTCTTACAACTCAACAAAATTTTATTGGCTTCCGATGTTTCTCTCACAATGGTGATCCTCAATTAATCTATGACTGATTCAAATGTTTGACAGTTCACCTTATTCTAGCAGTTCTTAACTGGCAGCACTTATTACACGCTTTTCTTTTTAACAAAATTTTAAGTTTTAATTATTCTTTATTGATGTACCGGGCTTGTTTATTTTTTTAGGTAATCATCAAAATCATATCTTTTAGGAACTCTAACTAGATAGATAGATTTCTTTATTTAGCTTTAAGCTATTTTTAACAAAGGTATAATTATTCTTAAAAACTTAATAACATAACTTAATTGTAGTGTAATTTAATAAACGGAAACAACAATCTTTAAAAGTTATTGATATTATTTTTAGTTTTTAATTCATTTGGCAAACTATTAAATAATTGTAAATGTACAATAGTATATTTTGAGTTCTATTATTAGAAAAAAATCCAAGCCTAAAATTATCACAATTTCTTAAATTATATGGTTGAACATCCGCCACATAAACTAATTGGCTTGTTAAATACTTTGGAGTAAGATTATTTTTCATTTTAAATACAAATAAAATTACATTCATTAATGTTCTTTGGTTTACTGTTAACCATTTTAGAGCATCTATCATAAATCTAACAGGAGTTAATAAATTGCACATTAAAATAATTCTCATTCCCCTATTTTGTAGTTTTTGCAGACTTTCTTTAAACTGATTTTGGCTTAGAAATATGGTTGTTGAGCTGTATTCAAAATGGGGTTTTATCATGACATTATAAATTTTTATTGCACTATTTATTGATAATTTTTGCCTGATACGTTTGAAAAAAACAATTTTCTGAGCAATTTTTTTTACAAATTTTACTTAAATGTTTATAAAATTTTAATTCTTTATCGATTATAATACCCAAACATTTAATTTCATTTACTCGCTCAATTATAACCCTATCAATAATAATATCTTTGTTTGATTCTGCATTTATGACCATAGCTTTAGTTTTACTAGTATTAAGTTTTAATTTATTAATTTTTAAATAATTCGAAAAATTTTCTAAAGCCACATTAATTTGATTAATACATTCATCCACTGAAGTTCCAGATACAAAGATTAGTGCATCATCGGCGAAAAGCCTGATTTTGGAAAACTGGAGAACCTTCCCCATGTCATTGATATAAATGATGAATAGCAGCGTTCCAAGAACTGCTTCTTGGGGTACTCCTAGCTCTACTGCCAAAGATTCTGAGATGTACTCTTCCAGTCGAGTACATTGTTGTCGGTTTAATAAATAACTGGCAAACCATTTCAGCCTCACTCCCTTTATCCCATATTTTTTTAGTTTTTCAATAAGGATTTGTTTGGATATAGTTTCGAACGCCCTCTGAAGGTCCAAAAAAACCGCCACTATTACCTTTTTGTCATGAACGTATATTTTCCATTGTGTTACCACCAGATTAAACGGCGACTCACAACTATTTTGCTGCCGGAATCCAGATTGGTATTCCGATATTAAATTATTTTTTACATATATTTAGTCAATTGTTTAAAAAATAATTTTTCAAAAATTTTGCTTTTTTTTATTTACTGGACGAAATTCCACTGGCTTATAATTTTTTTTTATTTTTTTTTCGATAGTTACTACAGTAGCCTCTTTCCAATAGTAAGGAAAAATTTCCATTCGAAGTGATTCATTGATGATCTGCAGAAAGATGGGCCCAACGATTTCGAATGCGCTTAACATCATTTTTACTGATAGAAGGTTGAAGTCTTTCTTATTATTCATCCTCTTCATTGTGTCTTTCAGCTCATTGATTTGAACTAATTCAAATTTGAAATTGTTTTCGTTACTGTTTTTTATTCGATTGACATATGCTTTGAACGGAATATTGCCGTTAATTTCTTTAACGCTAGTGATGAAGAATTTGTTTAATGTATTCGCTATAGTTTCTTTATTTGTTATGATTGATCCATTATAATTAATTTTTCTAATCTCACTTTTTTCTTTTAATACAAGGGATTTTATTATCCTCCACACTGCTTTTTGTTTGTTGGCTCCATCCACCTTCCTTGTAATATAATTATTTTTTGCTAATGTAAGTTCTTGCGTATATCTATTTCTTAGGCCTTTGTATCTATCCAAGGCTTCTCTTGTGTTTGTCCAAATGGCAATTCGGTAGCATTGAGTTTTCCGATGTTTCAAGTTAGATAAACATTGACTGAACCAACTCTTTATTGTTCCTGAGTGTTATTCTGGTTACCATATTTTGCACCGCTTTGTTTAATACATAACAAAAATCTTGTACCGCTTCGTTCAAGTTAGTATCATGATTTTTCATAATTGTTGTAAGGTTTCTATTGTTAAGTAGTTCATTTTGGAAGGTTTCTTTATTAAACATTATAGTTTTATATGTTCTCTGGCGTTTATCCTGGTTAATTGACCTCACTTTAATTTTAACCTTAAGAGATTCGAGGTCACTTATTTTAAAATCCGTTTTTGTGGTGCCTTTTAAATCCATAATGTTTGCTACAACATAATCGATTAATGTCGACGAATTGTTTGTTATTCTTGCTGGTTCCCACATAATTTGTTGAAAAGAGTTGTCTGTTATGGCTTGTTCGATTCTTTTTTAGTATGGATGGGAAGGATAATTCTTCTATTCTGGATTTGAAAAATTCGCAAAACACATTCTCCGGAGATTTTTGACTGTCTGAAGATCTGTAAATCCCAATAAGGATCATATTTTTATTATTTAAAGTGACTTTTATAGCCAAGCACCAAATCGTTTTTCCGATTGCAAATTCATTTACTATTTCTATATCTCACTCCGGTTTTATATAAAAGAGTACCCCGCCAGTATGATTGGAAATACTATTACACCGCACTATTTGATAGTCTTTTAATCGAAGTTCACTGTCTTTTATATATTTAGTTAAATGTGTTTCGGTTAAACAAATAAAATCGAAATCTTCTTCTCGAGTTAATAATTCTAACTTAATTATGTTGCTCATTCCTCCAATGTTTAAGTATAGACACCTTAAATGATTCTTTAATTGTTAATATTTTATTCTTTCAGTTTCAATACGCAATTTTCGCAACTTGAAGTGTGAGACAACCAGTGTCTCTACAATCATGGTCTATTGCGATGTCAGACAGGCGTAGGTTTTCTTTTACCCTTGAACAATTGATGCATTTAAGAGTTGCATTTTTGCATTCCTCGTGTGTATGCCCTGATTCGCTGCATTAAACACAAACTTCGCTGATTTCTTTGCAGTGATTTGATGTGTGGTTAAATCCCCAGAATTTAAAGCAACGCAACACATTTAAGCTTTCATGTACTGGGCATCTTTCCCATTCAATGTTAACTTTCTTCTCTTTAATTAAGTTTTCAAATCCTTTTCCGTCAATTTCAATTAGTGCATTAAAGGTTCGTGGATTCTTAAACGACTTATATACTTTAATATATTTAACATCAGGGCATTCTATATTATTTTGACTTTTTATTGCATGAATAATTCGCTCTCCTTCCATATTTTCACTCATGCCAGTTATCAACACTCTTGGTTTACGCATCGTACGAAGTTGAATTTTATACTTCTCACTCATTTTTTCTTTTATTTTAGCTACCAAAACGTCACGCTCTTTGTTGTTTTTACAACGAATTTCAACTGCATTTCGTCTGGCAGAAATACCACTCACTCCTACGCTCAAAGTCGATGGTTTAATTTTCTCTTTAATTTCTTTTTTTGTTATTTCACTCTCTTGTTTTGCCTTTGGCTACAATATGACAGGTGCACTTGTTCCCGCAGATTACTTTACTTGTGTTGCTGCCGCTGCTGCATACGTCAGTGTTTGAGTCTCATTATTCTTTATTTCCTTCATTATATCTGTTTTTATCTCTTTCACACTTTGTATGACCATATCATTATTATTGACAAAACTCTTAACGTTATCATATATTTTTTCGCTCTGCATTTTGAAGCGTTCGCTGAATTCACTAATTTTTTTAATATCAACTACACTTCTTTCGCACGTCTCTTGAGCGGTTCTCATGGCTCTCAATCTGTCAGTGTACCGTGCTTCTTTTGCTTCGAGTAAATTTTTAATTTCTGTTTCGTTCTTTTTTAATGACTCATCAAATTCCATTTTATACTCTTTGAGATAATTTCCATTTTTTTTTACAATTTCTTTCTTTTAAAACCATATCCACGTTATGAATGTACAAAATGCAATCTTCACATATCAATTTAATCATTTCGTTTGTCCCCAGAATACATTTTACAGCATTGTGAAAAAGGTGGACGCACACACCCGCACATCTTACACCAGATTCTCCACGAATGGAGTCCTTGAATTTAAAACACTCTGGCATTTAATATATAAAATAGTTAAACTACTTATCCCAGTTCAAAACACCTTCCTTCCAATTGTTTCCCGAAGGACGCAATGATTTTATTAAGGTTATTTTATTGTTTTTAAGGATTTACTTTAGCATAAATTTCAAACACGTCTATTGCTCACAAACTCACTCACTAAACGTCCACTTCGTGTTACAGTTGAACTGTTGCTGCTTAGTGTTGGTGTTACATTTTGTTGATCAAGTACATTTGCTTCTGACCCATTACTACCAGGACGATATTCGCTCACCAACTCTGTGGTGTTGAATTCCAACAACCGGTAATGAAATTTATCGACTTGATTTGCTTCGAAACATCTTTTCAAACTAGTTTTTGCTATAGCTACTCCTTTTTTCACTAACCCACTACTCTGAGGATATCGAGGACTAGAGAATTTGAATTCAATAAAATATTCCGATGCAGACTTATATTCAGATCAAACTCAGACGATCCGAAAGGACTTTTGACGCATTTCATTGTTGTTGGATAGCCGACTATGTTAAATATATTTTCTAACAGAGATATTATGTGTTGCGATGACTTAGCGTTTAATTTTCTCCATATAAGAAGACCAGAATATGCATCAATTATTGCAATGTAACACCACCCCGCATATTCAAAAATTTCAATACCCGCAATATGGAATGGGTCCTTCGGCGATTCTTCCTGAATCAACTGTTCTTTTTGATTTATCTCTAATTTGTGTAGACATTCCAGACCAATATTATAGCATTGTTTCACGGGCAAGCTTTTTTTCAATTACGAGGTGTAGTGCATGTAACCAGTAAAGCATTTTTCTTTGCATCGTTTATGGCAGGACCAATTTATGATCCACAAAAACAATCTCTGTTCAAGGTGTAATTCTGATTTAAGTTTATGATGTTGTGGACTCAAATCACCAAGTTGATGAAACCTTGGCCAATTGCTTTTCACGTATTTACAAATTCTGATATATTTCTCATCCGTGTTCAGTGATTCACTATAAAAATCATATTTTTTTTCGACAAACAAACATCCTCTATTACTGTTTATTACTACTTCCAGTTCATTGGCCTCCGGTAAAGGGGCTCTTGAGAGGCAATCCGCGACAAGCATATCTTTTCCTGGTATATAAACCACTTTCAGATTAAAATATTTCAGCAAGAACATAAACATTCGCTGTAATCGCATGGTTACCTCAACAATATCGCGTGTGACCAATGTCTCTAATGGTTCGTGGTCACTTTCTATCGTAAATTCACAACCATGCAAATAATAATGGAAACAATTATATGCGAAAACGATGGCCAGAAGTTTCTTCTCAATTTGAGCCCATTTTTGCTCACTTTAACTCAAAGTAGAAAAATAACACAACGAAATCCATCTTTCGATGCATCGGTTTGTACAACGTCTGGCTGCTTCGGATCACAAACGGCCAGTACCGGTTTCGAGGTTATTATGCTTAACAAGTTCTCCAATTCCTTCTCATGCTTCTATGTCCAATTGAATTACATTTCATTCTTTGTCAAGTCGCGTAATTGTGTTGATTTCTTTGATAAATTCGGAATGAACTTGCCCAAATACTTAAACAGACCCAGAAGCCGAAGTACTATACATCATTTGTTTTTTGGCTTCGTCATTTTAAGGACTGCATCGTAATATTTACAATCCGATTTAATCCGACGTTCTTTCGCCTGTGGCAAGCATGCAATAGCACTAACATCCAAATGCGTAATCAATCCGAAGCTAATGCTTCAAATCCCTATATGTCAACTTTACTCTTCCGAAAACTTCTATTTTATTACTAAAGGGTCCGGCAGATAACTTTTTTTTTTGAAAATGCTATAAAAAAACTGCTGAATATTTTCTCAAATTTCTTTTTTTTATTTAAAAGTTCAATTCTTCCGGTTAATAATGGAAAACAATTTCATTCAAATGGCTGCCTCGGCTGGCCATGCAGTAGCCTACACGATCGGTCCAATTTTTAAGCACATTATCGATTGTGTGCAGCTGTATTTCACCAATGGCTTCACGAATATTGTCCTTTAAAGCGTCAACTGTCTCTAGCTTGTCGGCGTAACACTTATCTTTGAGGGCACCCCACAAATAATAGTCCAACGGTGTCAAATCGCAGCTCCGAGGTGGCCAAACGACATCAGCTCTGCGGCTGATAATGCGATCTTCAAAAACAGGGCGCCTGTTGAAAGCAAATGTTGCCAATATCCTCCTCTTCAATTTTTGTGAACAAAAATTTGTTCAACATGGCCCGATAACGATCGCCATTGACTGTAATGGCCACTCCTTGCTCATTTTCGAAGAAAAATGGCCCAATTATGCCTCTGGACTAAAATCCGCACCAAACAGTGACTCGTTTCGGGTGCATCGGCTTTTCAATGTATGCGTGCGGATTTTCTGTGCCCTAAATGCAACAATTTTGCTTGTTTACATACCCGCCAAGATCAAAATGAGCTTCATCTGAAAAGATGTTTTTTTTGGCAAAATCGGCATCTTCTGTAAGTCGATCGCAGGCCCACTTAGCGAAGCGAAAACGCATTGGATGGTCAGTTGGCTTCAACTCCAGAACTAATTGGACTTTATATGGCGTCATACCAAGGTCTTTATGCAAAATTCGTCTCAATGATGTGTCCGAAATGTTCAATTGTTGAGAACGACGGTGAGCAGCAATATTCTCGGGTATACGCACTGTTTTTGGCTTTTCACGCTTTGGTTTATCGATGAGGATGCCAGTTTCTTTCACTTTTTTCACAAGACAACGAACATACGGAGCTGACGGTGCTTCTCTTCTTCCAAAATCCGTACGCAGTTTTCGCACACATTCTGCAACATTACCATGATTTTCAAAGTAATGTCGCAATATTTCCCCGCGTTGTTCAAGCGTATACACAACCATATTCGTTCAGCGGAAGGATAAGTGTTACCATTCACGAAATAAGCACTAGTTGAAAAAAAAACGTTGGATGGCGGACCCGTTACTTTAATCGAATACGTGAAAGTTTTTTTTTTCGTTGTTCATGTTTATTTTAAAATTCCTTATTAATTTCAATGGAACACAATTGACATCAGATCCTGTATCAATTTTAAAAGTTACTATTTCACTTCCTATTTTATATGCCTTCGTCCATTTTTGATTTATTTCGGTTTGCGTGTCATCTAACGAGCAAATGTACCTAACTATTGTAGTTGTTTCGCCGTTCCAGTTGATACCAGCAATGTTTCGCCTGGTGTTGCTATTGTGGCTACCACCGCCACCATTTTTGTTGTTAGTACCCTCCTTTTGGGTGCTTGGCAAAATGGCCTGGTTTCCCACACGTTCGGCATCTGATACCTTTTGCTTTGCATTCGATCATGTCCGTACTTTCAAGAACCACCACAATTGAAGCAAAATCGATTGATAACATTAACAGTTGCGGCATTCTGTTCCGTTGAAGCAATGGATGTTATAGTTTGCTTAGGCGCATCCAAAATTCGTTTGTTCACATTTGCCGCTTCATAAATTTAACAATTATCAACTATACGTGCCAATACTTCATCACGTCAAACCAGTAGTTTCAATAGGAGTTTTTTGTCGTGGATACAGATAACTATTCGATCACGAAGCATTGTTTCTTCGTATGATGCACAACATGCGCATTTACTTAGTTGTGCGCGCAATTCCGTTTCAAACTCTGTGAACGATAGCATTTCTTTTTGTACAATCGAATTGAATTTAAATGATTCCATCGCAACGCTCTTTTGTGGCAAACAGTGTTCATCAAATGCTGCTTATATTTCAGCTAATGTTCGCTGTTGTACTTCTTGTTCAACACGTTGTGGTTGCTGTTCCACACCATAAACAATCACTGCTGGTATTTGCCGCATAACTACTGTTCGACCAAGTAATGAATCTTCGGAACTATCATTTGGGAAAAGCGAATTATAAATTCGTTGACCACCCGGTCCAATTGTCCACACAAACAACGCGAGTTTTATTTTCTCATCGTCACTCATTTTCCCACGTGCGATCATATACACTGTGAATTCACTTTTCCATAGCGGCCAGTTTTTTCCTAGGTCTAACAATTCATTGGTTCTGGTTTTTCTTCCATTATGAGACTTGGATTAATTTACTTCTGACACCATGTATGAATAAAGAAAACGTTTGTTTAACAACTTAACAAAATTTTATTAGCTTCCGATGTTTCTCTCACAATGGTTGATCCTCAACTAGACTATGACTGACTCACATGTTTGACAGTTCATCTTATTCTGGTAGTACTTATTACACAAATTCTTTGTTTTCGACTTTAGGAGCTGAGCTTTTCAGATGACGTTTAACGTACACCGGTCCCCGCAGGGTAAAACAGAAGCTAGTTGTTTATTTTTTTTTCAATTACAAGACGTGTAGTAAAATACGTAATGCAAAATGAGAGATTTCTTGACGTCAATTAGTTCATCGGTAGTGTTTTTAAACAACGGTGTTTTTTGGTTAAGAGTTGAGTCAGTGGTGGTACCATTCTTCATACAGGATTGTTTTGCTCTGAGGGTGGGTGGTGTGGATATCTTTTAAACTTATGGTTATTTTGGTTGACGTTTTAGTGAATAGTTTTTTGTTTCGTTCGGTGAAACAAATTGGAATTGAATGCCGATTTAAATTTTTTTTTCACAGGAAATATCGTGTTTATTTATTACATTCCAATATATTATGTATGGGAACACTAAGTCTCACTTTTGTTGGCAAAACAAAAACGCTTCGTGACATATTAGAGATCGAAAAATATGGAGATATTAGCGGATAGAAAAGCGCGTCTACTCAGTAGCTATCATTGTGATACTCGTTTCTACTTTCCGCTTCCACTATTCTTAGTTCGTCGAATATTTTCAGCAGCAAATTTACGTTGTTCGAACAGCGTAGCCTGGTGCTATTTATAAGTTCGAATAGAATGTTTTCAATTTTAATTCTTATTTCAAAATCAAACGCGAGTTCCATTGGATGTTGATAAGTTCCCCTTCCCATTCTCTCTCTCTTTCGACGGATATTCGAAGAAAAGACAAAATTTGCTCTATCCACCTTTCCATTAGAACGAGGAGATCTTACTGCATTTGCGACGTGGCGGATGTTGTTTTGTTGACAGTATTGAGTGAATATCTTGGAAGTGAACGCTGTTCCTCGATCCGTGACCAATGTGAACAAAATATGAAGAAAGTTCGTTCTTACCGCCTTTACTGCTAGATAAAAGGTCCCAAGTGATCCAAATGCAGCGTTTTGAGGGGCACAGAGAGATGATAAAACTGTTTAATAAATTGAAGTATTTTAGGAAACCGAAATCGCTTGCTTATGCTTTCCATCGTTTTGTCTAGACCGAAATGTCCACATTTGTCAGGACATGATGACAAGATTCAGATTACCGTTTTCGTCTTGCCGATATAATCTTGAGTGATCAAGTGTGTTTTCTTTTCTGATTTGTTTTGTCTGCACATAAATCGTCCACCGCCAAATCCAATGAGTTGTACACCGTCTGTTGCTTGTTTAATCAATGATCGCATACTATTAGGATCAATAAGGGAAACGAGTTTCCACTGGTTATTGATGTTAACATCCTTATCAGTCCGTGACCCCTCGTCTCCTTTCGTGGAAGTTTCTCTCGTTGGGGAGTTTTGATAAGGATATGCATTCTATTTATGGCCTACATGGTTGCACGAAGTACACCGTTCCCATCTCTACTCCCTTGGACAATTCAGAGATATATGTCCTGGCTCGTTGCAATTGTTGCAAAGAATGTTCCATTTTCATTGCATCTCGTTCGAGTTTGTTGGATGTGCAACATGAGAACTTCATGGTATCGTTTGTGGAAAAAAAAGTCCATGCGTTTATCTGCTGGTGGTGCATTTGTAAAAACTTATAGAGTTGAGGAGTTGCAGAGTGCTTTCAAAATAATGACAGGATATGGCATGCTGCAGCTATGAATTATTAAAGCAGTGTACTTTGTTCTTGATAATAGCTTGATCGGATAAATTACCCCTGCACCCGCACATATTTTAAAAGAATTGCTCGGATGGCTTATTATCGGGGCGGATCATTCTTGACATCTCTTGACAAGTGTATGTCTGCTTCGTCTTGAGCGAACTTTGAAGCAAATTGGTGCCAATTCGTGAATAGGGCTGGCAACTCGTCAATCCAGAATTTAGCTGCTCCCTTCATCTTGGCGGTCATTGCCAGTAGGAAACTTTTTTCACGCGTACACGTCCATGAGATTGTTTATCCGTGTGGTAAACTGTTCGGAATTTAAAGATGTCGGTGCAAGTGGATAAAATTCCGGGAGTAAGTCAATCATGTCGCGTACACTCATGCCGTAATTTAGACTGTGTGGGCTAACGCTTGTTGGGATACGTTATGATTGTATATGGGTGCCTTACCAATATGTGTTTGCTGGTTGTTGCATTAGGTGATGATTATGCTGAACGAGCTACGGAAGCAAAATACTAGTGAAAACGGTATGTATATTTTGTAACATGGCAAGCTTCTGTGGAATTGTGTGTGTCGAGACGATGTTTGAAGTTATATTATACGGCAGTGTAGTGGTGTACGTATGTGATGAATATTCAAAGTTTTTGTTGCAGCAAAAGGCCTATTTTCTGTATTTAAGGTGAATGTGGAATGAAATCGAATTTCAATTTCACGAAAAGAAATGAGGTGTTCTGTATTCCTAGTGAATCGAATTCACTTCAAATTTATTTTCGCGATGTTTTCAGCTGCTAGTTGTTATTTGATTTTGTGTTTTTTTTTTAAAAGGTGAAGAAGACATTTTTATTTTGATATGGACTTAATATTATTATCAATTATATGTCAAAAAATGTGAAAAAAGAAGAGAAAGAGTGCGATGGAATTTATTAGGGGTAAAAACAATGTTTTGGGTTTTCCAGAAATGCAGCATGGGATATTTAAAGTTGCAAAAGCAGCTAAAGAATAATCAAAGACGTGTTAATATGTATTTTGGATGAAATATAACCCATAACTGAAAGAGGCTATCAAAGGTCAGTGGGGAAGGATTTTGATATAAGGTTAGCAAGATCAACCGTCAGCAAAGGCTTTGTAATTGAAATTGTATTCGAAGTGGGGAAAACTTAATAGTATGCAAGAGGAAAAACAGGCCGCAAAATTGTTCTTCTTTGAAAATATAAGGAATTCTAGGCGTAATTGGTTGTTTGGACGAAACACATAAAAATTATTAAAATCGGTCGGGAAAGCAATCTTTTTTAAAACAGAGAAGTTTATTTCATCATAGGTATTTAAAAAACAAAAAAGATATTATTGTTATGCGACCATGAAGTGAATATAAGAGCTGTTGATGCGAGTCGGCCAGGTTCAAGTCTTGATGCTCTGATATGGCAAATGAGTGATGCTAGGAATCATTTCGTAAAAAAGTTCGAAACTGACCGGCGTGGCACTTGGTTACTTGGTGATACCAGTTTCGGTCTTGAATCACTTGTAATTATAACGTACAGATCTGCTCAACCAAGAACAATGTAATCAAAATTTAATAAAAAAATTCTTAGCGGCTAGAAATATTGTTGATAGAACAATTGGCAATTTGAAAACAAGATTCAGGGGTCTTCTTAATATATTATTTATGAGCCAAGAAAAGCTGATAAAGAATACAATTTAGAAGCAGAAGAAATGCAAGAGCAAATAGGTCCCTATTTCGAATATGAAGATTTTGGGGAGTACTAAGGCGAAGCAAAAAGAATTATTGATTCTTTTGCCCCATGTTTGGTTGAATAAAAAGATAAATTGAAAAAAGTAAGGTTTGTTTCATTTAATTTAAAAGAAAATAATAAACATATAAAAATAAGAATTGATTCAAATTAATGAAACCTCCTTGAGAAGTAAGCACATTATTGGTCAGCACTGCTTTTTATTTAACTTTTTTCTTAAGTTAATTTCTCCATTTCTAAATTATGACGCATTTTTTCATCCTTCTGCTCTTTTAATAATTTTAATTGTTTTCTTGTTTGCCAACATAAGATATAGGAGATGGAGTACACCGTAGACTTTTAGAAGTGGGGGGCTTGCTGTGACTGGCTTCAGAGCTGAGACCTTCCATCACTTCAACCGTAATGTCAGCGGAAACATTGTAACCGAATGCATGAGTGTAAATGCCGGTTATTTTTGCAATCCTTTTTTTTGGAATAAGTTTTTTCGTGATGTTCAACTTCTAGTCCAACCAGACCTATATAAACGAGTTAATATACAACACATTCAAAAATGTATGTACAAAATAGTTTTTTTCCTTTTTTCAACCACCTGTTTCCTTGATAGGAGAATCCGCACTATTTAAAAGCTGCGTGAGGCTCTTAGGTTAGGTTGAGGCTTTAAAAACCGTTGACTTTCTTTTATTTTAAAAATATCGCTTCCTGTGTAGAGTTCTTAGATTTTCCTCTGTAAATAACAATTATTCAGGGAAAACTAGTGCAAAACGCAACATTTTTATTTACATATTTGCAAAACCTTTCACAGGCCGCTGCTCGATCTGATACCAAAACGCAAAATAAAGGTGAATTTGAGTCAGTTCAAAATGGTACTTTTTCGGAATCGAGAACACTAATTTTGATGTTCGAAAAACCAATTCACAATTCAATAATTTTCTGTATTGATAATAAGAATAACGGTAAAAGACGTCCAACTATGTCTTGGTTTCGCTGTTACTTGTCCTTATGGCGCTGTTCCTTTTTTTACGTATGCGCAGCGTCTGGTGAATTTGTGTTATCCACCAGGATTTTGTGCTGTCAGATCAAGAGTATCTTGGTCCTGCTCATCCGCATTCATAGATATCGCTTCACTGATGCTACACTTTTGAAACGTACCCAAATATTATATCAATATTGTCTGTTCTCAACGAGTTGTAACACTTTATTGGTGAAAATGAAAAACAACTGCCAAATGCGGAAAAAACTTTAACTTCTATTGTTGAATTAAAAACTAAAAAAAAAAAAAAATTTGAGTTGGAATGCCTCCGCGTTGCTTTGTGCCTACAGAAGACTGGCTAAGAATTTGGGTCGTTAGTGCCACTGACAAAACAATTTCGGTTACAATCTGATTGCACAATTTCCATATTTTGGCAAACAAAACTCCTGCACAATGTTTAAAGCACTGTGGTGTCACTACGAAAGAAGGCATAAAGTGAAATGGTCATCTGTTCAGAAACTATTCTCAGTCAGTGGAGCAGCTTGAGTTCTCCATCGTTATCTTGCATAGAGGGGTGAATAAGGCAGGGATGCCAAACCTAGACATGGCTTCATACATCTCGTCTCGGGCCAATAAATGTAACAATAAATTAAGTTTTTAATCATTCATTATTTGTTTTTAAGCCCGGAAATAAAGGCTATCAATGAATAAAACTTGCTATAATAGCTCCTATAGATAAAAAATAATGGAAATGTGTGACTACATAGTAAGTATCATTATTATTATTATTATTTATTTATTTAAACCTTTTCAAGTTATATAGTACGTGTTAAACAAAGAATAAATGATAACAAATCATGATTCAAGAAAAACACAATGACAAAGTATGTATAAATTAAAATATATATAAAAATTAAAAAACTAGATGCGATGGCAGATGAGAAAAAAAAAACAATTAAAATAAGTATACAAAGCAAATATGTGAATAAATGATTGAGCGAATGGGGTCATTGTAAAATACAGGGAAATTAATATTTATAATGAAGACGAATTAGCTAGATCAATACACAGAGCAAATTAAGTTTATCTTTATAATTAAAATCTAGGAGCCATGATTTCACCTTTTTAATGAAAATGGATTTATTTCGGATACATTTTATTGTATAGTATATGGTAATTTGTTAAACAGTCTTGGAGCAATTGACGAAAAAAATTGAAAAAAAAGATTTGCAGGTTGTGCTGAGGTACTAAAGCGAGATTGAGATCATTTATTCGAAGTTTATAGCCAGAAGAGCTTCTGTTAGATAAATAACCAGATCTTGCAAAAAATATTTTTAAGACTTTGCTACAATATACATAGGTGTTTTAGAGGCAGAATTTTAAGGTTTCTAAAGAGAATCAAGCTATCAAACCATCGGGTTTTTCTTACAAATTAGTAGAATTACATGTTTTTAGTTGAGTGCCACCCCAGGATATAATACCGTACTCAAACTTGGAATGTACAGCTCATCTTCCAGTCAAGTAAAACATAAAGTTTTTAACATTCTCAACATAAAAGCATTTAATAGAGCATGGGCGTTGTGCAAAGTATGTCTGTGATATAATTTCTGAACTACAAATATCTGTACTATGCATGAACCTCTTGCAATTAGCGCAATGGAAAAGGAAAGGCCCATAGTCTACTTCCTTGCCAGTAGGACTAAAAAACATAATTTTAGTTTTTTCACTAATGACCATTTTATGCATTTGAAACCAATGACTTATGACTTCAAGGTCATGATTTATATCTGCAGCAAGATCCAAAGCTGAATTAGCAGTAAAGGCACACGCCAGATCGTCTTCAAACGCTGTAACTTTGCTGTGATAATTTTGCAGGAAGAATGAATTAATATATATTAGAAAGAGTAGGGGGCCCAGCACGGAACCATGAGGCACGCCTATAGAGACAAAGCTTCTCGAACTTAACTCACCATCTATTCTGACTCTTTGGACCCTGTTTGATAAATATGACCGAAACCAATCATGAAGAATAATATGAATTGATGAATTCGCTAATACAACTCCTGTTAAACCACCAATCGTTAAAAAAAATACAAATCATAAGGCTCACATAAAAGCAGATGAATGTATTAATTGAGTCCCATCTAAAGTAGATATTCAACTGAAAATTTTGTTTCCAGTAAGAATAATAATAAAAATGTTTGTACCAGATGTAAAGTATGCTCGTGTCTTTTCCAACTGTAAATATATTAGGTGGTTATACAATAAAACCTATTAATCCAATTTTGTAATAATCAAAAATGATGTATTTAAATTTCGGTCTGTTTATAACATAATGCACCGATTCAGGACCGAGCGCAACCATTCAGAACACTTAACAATTTTTCACACATGGCAATAAAAGCATATTTCTAGCATTTACATAACCGATTGAATTTTTTGTTGTGGTCAATACAATAAAAAAGGAGGTAGTTTCTGAACAGATGAACATTCCATATCACGCTTATTTTCGTAGGGACCACAGGGCTTTAAACATTGTGGGAGAGTTTTGTTTTTCAAAAGAATGGAAGTTGTGCAAACGGATTGGAACCGAAATTGTTTTGTCTGTGGCCAAAATGTTCGAATTGTTACCAATCGATTTAAAAAAATATAGGATGAACCAGTCTTCTGTAAGCACATAGTAGCGCACGGACATCCCTCTTAGAGTGTCCAACTCTACGTCCAAAAAAGAAGTGTCAAATTTAGAGTTGCGAAAATCGATTCCTTTACAACAACTTAAACATAAGAAATTAAATTTGCATCCGCATTTTTTGTTTGCAGAATTTAAGCTGTGGTTTCGATATCTATTTACATTCTGAAGACCGCTTATTTCAACTCCTTGTACATTTTTTTTGGAAATTATTTCTACGACCTATCATAAAATTTGTTAGATATTTTTTATTTGATAGAAATTTACCTCTGTTTTTTATATTAAAGCGTGATTGTGTTTATCAATGTCATTTTCTTGAAAGACCTCTAGATTTTTGTTCATGACAGGAAAAGACAACAGTGGTAAACAAACTCAATCTTTGGATATTTTCCGATCTTCCTTGTAACGCTTTTTAATATACGAGTTATTCAATTTTATGATCCTTGCTTATATAATTTATTGATAAAAAAAGATAGAAAGGGCCATTGTTAGTCTTTTTGTTAGTCTAACTTAATTAAGTCATTTGGCTTAATAAACATAATATTGATGAAACTTTTGGAATTAAAATTTAACAAAAAAAAGTTTAATTATGGATTTGTCCGGAAACATATGAAAGGCAGTGTGTATATTTTTACGTATTTCTTTTCCTATTTAGATGGTTGAAAACTATAAATTAAATTGATTCTGAAATTTTTTTTATTGTAAAACTAAATTGATTTTAATTTATGAAGTCATTATTTTTAACAGCATATCAAATTTAACCGAAAGCTTTTCAGGTACTTTTCATGTACGAAAGAATCCGCAAAAACATTTTTCTAAAAACAATGGAATCCGACTTCTGGGACCTCGAAACGTGAAGATATCTAAAAGTTTTGAATTCCGAAAATCGGGCCGATTACAAGAACTTTCTGATGGGAAATTTCAATGTACTATATTTTCAAATTGTTGTCCTGATCACTTGAAATAAAACATTAGTAAGTAAGTTATATTGAACAATTTATTAATGTCAAATACGCTTACGATTCAAAAATGCGAAAACAAATATATATGAATGCGAATTTTTTTTGCAATGCATTTGTTTGGGGAATGAATGAGGATTTCATAACTCAAAGATTGCACCTTACATTTTTTTTTATCTTGAGATTGAAAGTTCATGGTATGGGCATGTCTGCTCACACTCAAACCAATTTTGAATCTGGGCGGCAATTCTAATATTTTTTTTTTATTGCGAATAGCGATAGAAAGACTCACATACCTACCTTGCGATATCCAACGGAGGCAAGTACATATGCATTGCACATTGAGGGAAGTACATCTACAGTCTTATAAGGTATTTAGTTGAATACATATTTTTGCTTTGCAAGGTTCGCAAGTAAATACATTCCGGGTTAACTTTCTGCTTATTTATATAAATGTTATTAATATAAAACAAAAATCGGTAGCATCTGTGAAAGAAATATAATAATTGCTTTCGTGGTCATTTGATGAAGGTATTTTTGCGGGATTTTTATTTCAAAATAGTTATGCCTTAAGTAATACATCCAGAAGTCAGCAAAGGGTAAGTGATGAATTTCCAAACACAGATTCTGTCATCAATATGAATTGTAATCGCAGTACGAATAACTATTTTTTTTGTGAGCACAAAAATGAATACTTTGTCTTCGTAATCAAACATTTTATTTAAATTGATAATTACTAACGAATGACCAACATCATAGTTAATGAAATTCAGTAACATTGTAGTGAAAATAATCCCAGTTAAGGATGTTAAAACTTGTTTACCAGATTAAAACATTTTGTGTAGGTTTTATTTTAATGTCTACCTGTAACATCTGTCCAGAAATGGTTTTCAATTAATATATGTATTTTAATATTATCAGTTAGAAGAAGACCATCCGTTTGTTTAAGATTTTCAAACATGATTTAAATAGTATCCGTTTAATCATTTTGCCTAGTCTGGAACACCTCGCACCCAAGGCGCGTTTTGCAGTAAAGCTTCCAACATGATGCGAATCTCTTTAAATGATTGCGTGTAAATTCGTTGTAGAAACATGAGTGCTGAAATTCTTTTGTTCATTTCGTTTACTTCCTAAGTATTATGTCTAGATGTTCAGCCGATTTTAATCTGCCGTGTGTATCACATTTCAAAAGAATAGTCCAATAAAAATCCGCTTACGATTTTATGAGCACATATACTTTCTCTTCGGGAAACCAATCTCGGGATAGGATTGGCTTATTTCATTTTTCGATAGCAAACGTTAAGCACTATTCGAAAAACCATGTTGTGTTGCTTATAACTAACATTGAGCAAAAAACATAATATTCTTTAGGTGTATCTGTGTGTATTTAGATATCTTGTGGTATTTTTTTTTTAATTCCAGTGCATTTTTTATTCATTAATTCATATTATTTTCATGCTAAACAAAAATGCTTTATGTTAGCTTAATTTATTTTATTTTGTTTAACCCAACCTACCTGTTGCAATAAACTTAGAATTAGAACTTGACGTATTTGTTATCTGAAACTTGACCTTAAAACCAAACTAATATCGTAACTGCAAACTAATCTTAAACTTTAAAAAACTTAATATAACTAAGGGTAACAATAAAAACTACCTTAAACATATGTAAGGTAAGACGAAGGTTGACAGGGAATGCTTAATTCGTTGCCATAATGGCCGTCCAAACACCAATAGCGTCGATGTTGCCTTTTGTCATCCGCTCTGTAACCGTAGAGTCTACGGTGTGCTATGTACTTGCGACGTCTTGGTCGTAGTTATCTCGCCCGTCCATAGCTTTAAGATCAACGTGGAAAATTGTCGGTACCGCTAAAATTCTGTAAAAGTTTTAAGGTTACACCGTCTTGTTGGTTCGGTTTTCTCATATTTAATATTTTATATGGCTGAGTTAAGTTTCTCATTCTCATTGCCTGTCTCTTTAATAATAAGAGATTATGGAATCGGGATATAGGGATTTGACTCCCGCATCCGAGCGTAGGGTAAATGATCTACGGAGCATACTAGGAGTTTTCTGTCGTCAATGTGAGGGATTACAGATATGTCACATCAACGCGCAGAGTTTGTTATCCAAAATTGACGAGTTTCTTGATACATTTCAAAATACAAAAATAGATGTGATTTGCGTATCCAAGACATGGTTCTCACCTCATTTTAACAGCAAGGTATATAGACTTAACGGGTACAGGCTTTTTCGTTCTGATAGGATACATCACACAGGGGCTGGAGTGGCTATCTATGTAAGAGAAGGCATTGATTGTAGGGTAAAATACGTGTCCCCATTCGGATGCGAACTAGAATATGTGTTCATTGAAATTGCTAGTGGTTGCGAATAACTTCTCCTAGGTACAGTGTACAGGCGTAATAACCGAGTAGATCTCTCTCATTTAACCTCGTTACTAGATAATATAGCCTTGAGGAGCTACAACTTCATTGTATGTGGCTATCTTAATACCAATCTTTTAACTGAGGATACACTCGTGCACAAATTGAGCACGTTCAATCTGCATACAGTCAACATTCGTTCAGGCTTCGTAACAACGCCATCAGTGCTATACGTTTAGGAAAGTCGAAGGTCTTTAAAAACCGACTGACTTAATCAAGTAATGGACGAAAACTCTGGAATAGCTTGAAAAGCATTGGTATAGGGAAGCAAAAGCGTGAGTGTCACTCGGGAATTGATTGCAACGCGATCAACCGTAAATTTATTTCAGAGGTTGCACTCTCGCACACATTGGCACCTACCCTTACTCCAATCCACCACAGAATTCAGTTCTTCCAGAGTTGAGTCCATGGATGTGGGTGAAGCCTTCATAAACGTGAAATCTAAGCCGTGAATTATTATATTATAACGCACCTTTTTAACTCGGTCCTTACTACATCAGTTTTTCCGTCGCATTGGAAAGTCGCAAAAGTCATCCCCATACTTAAAGAAGGTCGTAAAGATGAATACAGACCCATATCAATTCTACCTTTTCTCTCTAAGGTTTTCGAGAAACTTATGCAAAAACAGATCAGCTTAAATTTAAACGATAATCAATTGCTTTGTGCAATCAGGTTTTCGTCCAAAACACAGCTGCACCACGGCTCTCCTTAATGCAGTAGATGATATAAGGAAAGCAATTGATAAAGACATTGCTTTGTTCCTAGTTCTACTCGATTTCTCGAAGGCTTTTGATACCGTCAGCCATTCAATTCTTTGTGAAAAGCTTGCTAGATTTTACGGTTTCTCACCCCATACAGTAAAACTTATTTCATCCTATCTATCTGGCAGAAAACAAGCTGTCGCCTATGGAGACGAAATATCGGATTTCCTCCCCGTACCATGAGGGGTTCCTCAGGGCTCCATATTAGGTCCATTGCTCTTCTGTCTTTACATTCACGAAATTTCAGGTGTTCCTGAGAATTGCTCTATTTACCTTTATGCAGATGATGTACAACTTCTTTGTAGCTGCCCTCAAATGCAAATCGATGAATGTATAGTACATATTAACGACGATTTACAAAAAATCTATGATTGGGGAAAATCCAATGGTCTTATGCTTAATCCTCAAAAGTCAAAGTGCATTGTTATTTCAAAAAGAAAATCGCTAGATCTGTCATACTTTCCTCCAATTCTTCTCTGTAGTTTTCCGATAGAATATGTTGACACTGTGAATAATCAAGGTATCGTTTTTAATCGAAACTTAACTTGGGATGACCACATAAATAAGATTGTTGTGAAAGTGTATGGCGCTCTCCGCACACTATGGGTAACTAAGGACTACACTCCTTTTAAGGGCCCAAAAAGTGCTAGGAAAAACGCTTGCGGTTCACATTCTGATGAACGGCTGTGAGGTTTTTGCAGAGTGCGATTCAACAGGCCGAAGGAAGCTCAATGTCGCATTTAATAATATCGCACGTTACATTTACGGCCTGAGGAGATTCGAGTGTCTAGTTTCCCAAAAAATATATACGGTATGTCTTTTGACAACTTGTTGAAATACAAAACGCTTAATTTGCTGTTTCAATTCATTGCATCACCGAGAATAACTAATCTACTTGTGCCTAGGTTCTCATGTCTGGTATCTGAACGACAGTTTTTCGTAAAAGCCGCTCGGTTGTGGAATAGGCTCCCGAATCATATCAAAGAAACAGGAATTGAAATGAGATTCCGTAAAAAAACTGCAGTCCTTTCTTTCCTCCTTTTAGTAGAACAACAACATAAACTTAGCCAACATTAATAGTGTTACCTTCAACTTAACTTTCTTTTTTATTTTTCCACCTTTAATTTAATTTTAACTTTATTTAATTTTTAACTTTTGATGTTCAATCTTTTCCTTTTTCTTATGTATTTGTCTTCTAATGTGTAGTCTATATAAAGCTGTTCATATATAAATAAGAAATTGTATCTTAAAAAAAATAAATAAATAATCTATCGGTCTATCATAAGAGTAAAAAGCCGCGGAGTTGTCCCCGTTATACAACACTTCATTACTATAAGTGGGGATATGGTACCTTGAAACCATAACATATAGCACAGGTCTTTACAAAAAAAAAAAATAGAATACTAACTGGTTATGCATATATTTAGAATCCAAAGTAAAAACTGACTAACACTGTCAGGCAAGGCAATGATCGCCGTAGTATAAAAAACAGACGTCGAAATAGGAAAATAGAAAAGAAACTTTCACTTGATTCGAAAGTTGAATCGCATGAACAAAAAACTGACGAAATGTATTGACGTGCTTGCACCTGGGCATGATTAATTGCATTGTTCTTTAATGTCTTGCAAATTTTACTTTTTCAAAAAGATACTCCCGTTCTTTTGAGGTAATGAGTTTATGAAACGATAGCATGTTCTGTATTTCAGTAGAGCTGTTAAGGAGCATCCATGTATTTGTTTGGTGTATTCGGAAATATACTCGTTCCTGCCTTTACCAAAAATGTACCTCGCACAGCTTTTGTAGGCAACAGTAAGTTTTCTACTAGACTCGTCTAACATCGATCGGAAGGTAATTAGCAGCAGAACTGAGAACTCGGAATGCTCCATAGATTTTTGACTCGGTTTTGTAAATATGGAAGTTCCAGCTGAAACCGTTACTAACATGTTCTTCTTTACATTCTATAGATATTCTACAGGAGAACAATTAGGGAAAAGTGGTGGAAGCTCTTCTTCAATTATATTGATAATTTATGCTTTTGTTTTTGAGGGATTCAAATGCAGGTTATAAGACACCGACCATTCATAAGTAGAGAACCATTCGTTTATCGTCCTCAATTTTTCATTGAAAGAGACTACAGCCTGAGTTTTCTGTGGTTTGCAAAACATACATATGGTATAGATCTTTTCAAATGAGTATGCAGATAGTTCGCGCATGTTTTCTCTTTTCCGGTCATTCCGCACAAATCAGAAGAAAAAATCGTATATAGCCTCCTTTTGATGTTTACTGCGTGAATTGTCAACGCTGTCTGATCATTACTTGAAAACAATAGGTGGATAAGGTATGCGGAATAAGAAGCTGCTGTTGCCAAATGTGAAAAATGTGAAAAATGAGTGTAGAGAGAACGTGCGGAGTATGCATTCATTATTCTTTTAGTGAAGTGGGGAATGACAATTTGAGCGAGGAATGGTCAAAGATCTATAGTTGCCAGTTATTGTGTTAAGTGGCACAATGAATGTTTTGCCAATATGAAAAACCCACGCTTACCCATTGAATACTGTACCTAAAAATCGGTTTGATAAAATAGCAATGAAAATGGAGAAAGTGCAGCCGAATTGTAAACACCATTTTCCAGGTAGCAAAGGCGTGGCAAATATTTCCATGCTGTGTGATTGGATGTGATTGGAAACGATCTATATACATGCTCATCATCTGCACATAAGTTTATATGATGATTGCAGGTAGTAAGTCACTGTGCTTACTACTTGTTAATTAATAACTTTAGGTCGAAAAGCATAATATAAATACTAGGTTTAGCTTTGAGCATCTGCACAGGACCAGTAAGCTAAAGCGTTTTTCAATAAGAGCGCTACAAAAGTTTTTTTTAAATAAAACAAAAACGGTTTTGGATATCAATGAAATTTTGATTCCTGTGAAAGTACGTTTGATGCCATTATGTATGGGCATGGGCACGCTTGCAATTTGCGACGGTTTTCAAGCATAAATCGGCCGATACTGCAACAATTTCACGTTCGATATTTTTAAGAAGTTCATCAATCGTCGCTAGCATGTTTGCATAGACCATAGACTTGACGTAGCCCCACAGGAAATAGTCTAACGGCGTCAAATCGCACGACCGAGGCGGCCAAGCGACGACCATTTCGTGAGATAACACGTTCTCCAAACTTGGTTTCCCTTAAATTGATTGTGACGTTCGCTGTGTGGCTTGTGGCGCCGTCCTGTTGGAACCACATGTCCCCAAGTCCATATCATCCAATTGGGGCCAAAAATATTCGGTAATCATTGAGCGGTAGCGATCCCCATCAACAGTAACGTGCTGGTCTTGATCATCACGGAAGAAGTACGGCCCAATAACGCCGCCGGCCCATAAACCACGCCAAACCGTAATTTTTTCGGGATGCAATGATGACTCATGGAGTACGTGTGGATTGCTGCCTGAACAATACCGCATATTTTGCTTATTGACGGAGCCATTCAGCCAGAAATGAGCCTCATCGCTTAAGATGATTTTTCCATGAAAATCCGAAATAAGGATGTAAATCAAGATCTTTTCGCAAAATTCGCCACAACGACGTCACAGAGATGCCCAACGCTTGAGCACGACGTGTGACGCAGCAATATTCTCGAAACTACGGTCACTTCTTTGTCTCACTGGCACGGGAACATTTTGTACTGAGCCTGTGAATTCAAATTTTTCCACTAGACGCTCAAATGTTGATCTGCTAGGACGATTATGACGACTATTGGACGTAGCGCTCTTAACGTTGAGGCCACTGACTCCGAATTTCGGCAGTAAATTTTAATGATTTCGACTCGTTGTTGGCTCGTATATCTTTCCGTCATGAAATGGCAAAACCTACTGAAGAGAAATGTCAAAAGAGCGGTAAGAAATATGGCGTCGTTTGCTGTCCCTGTCGTTCTAGTTTTGTAGCGTGCCTGTTGAAACCCCGTTAGTTAAGTTAAGTAAAATTAAGATACATACTATATATAAGCTAGTTTAAGCGTAGCGTTTTTGTCTAGTGTTTTTGAAATAAATAAAAATGCATTAAAAAAAATGCATCAATTTTATTTCGCTGCTTACAATTAGTTTATGATCAGCAAACCAAACTCTCAGCAAATGGATATCATGGGTTATTTCAGCCATTAAGTTCAAAGAGCTGACTGAGGTATATGCTATACCGAGACCATCTGCGAAAGCAGTTGGTTAACCTACAAGGGTTAAATAGAATAAGGAGTTTATGCAAATAAGAAATAATATCGGAACAAGGACATTGCGGACATCGGAACAAGGACATTTCTCTACTTATGAAGCCTCCAACTTTAACTTTTTGGGTTCTACCTTTAAAATATGACGCAAACCAGCTGTATGCAGAGCCACGAATTCCCAAGATAAGGAACTTGTTTACGAAAATACTGTGGTCAACCATATTAAATACTTTAGGTATGTCAACAAACAGCATCTTCGGTAGATAGCCCCTCCATTAACCCAAATTGTATTGGAAACAAATGTATTTGCTTGATATAACAAATCATTCTTTTTTTTTTTGAGCCTTATCAAAGATTTTAATTACTGAGGACGAAAAGGAAATGGATCTTTTTCTGCTACCCTAGTGTTGAAGGTATTGGAATTTCAGGGTTACCTTGTGAATTAGTAGTATTTATCACGGCATGTTCTAACGTCTCGGTTTTCTTTCTAAGCCAGTATTTTAAAACGACTATTCAGACTATTGTTGAGTGGAACTTTATGACATTTTCCAATTTTCTTCCAAGCTTTTAGTTTTATTTGTTTAAGAATCCAACGGTTTACCAAGGGATTCAATATTTAAGTTCATTTTCTCATCTCGGGCGCTGTAAGCTGTCTTGAAATAAATCATGCACCTTAGAAGCATCTCAGTGTAAACTATTTCCAAATTTTCAAAGCGAAGTGCATAATTCAAAAGGTCTAACCTAATCTTTCTTACAGAACGCGAAGAAATAACGTTTCTACGACTAATATTTTTTAACACGTAACACGGAGATCAAAATTTAGATATATAGATATATTTTTAAAACGACCAAATGCATGGCCTTGACAGGAACTTGCGATAGACCTTGTTGGTTTATGTATAATTGAAGCAAGATCATGCTAAGCTGTCAAGACGAAATATGAGACTGAAACATTATTACAATTTAAGATATCTATGTTTAGGTCACCCAGAATAACAAGATTTGTGGTTTACATTTTTTCAAGAAAAACTGAGAACTCTTTCAAAAAAAGATTGCGTGTCCTGTGAATACATGCTATTAAAAAACATAAAAATCATTACATATACTATATAACACAAGATTAACTATATATGACATCGGCCGTTGCCAGTTTATGAAAAATTATATTGTATTCCAAAGTATCTCTCACGAAGACTCCCACTCCACCTGCCGAATAAGGTTCATTTGTATTAGGACAAAAATCATATCCAGGAATTGAGAAATTATTGTCCTCACAAGCGAAAATCCATATATCACTAACAAATTTTAAATCCGGTAGATATGCCAACGATTTAAGATTTCATACTAGCAAATCAAAATTTTGCGGCAAGCTACGTATATTTTGGTGCACAACACAAAAAAATGCCCTCATCGAGGTTACAATGAAATATTTTATCGCTTATTTTTCGTATAGTGGTTATGATGTTGCTTATAAGATCATAGTTGACGATCGAATCAAACATTATTAAATGTGATCTTTTTTAAAAAAAATACTAGTATTAGGCTTCCAAATTCAGCAAATTATCAAACGATCTTACAGAATCAACCTCACCCTTTTCTCCTTTTCTCATTAATATTTTCGAATTTTGAAACCATTAATATTTAAAATTTTTTTCTGTCTCACACTTTTTGCTTCCAAAAATAAGGCTGGCGTGTAGCTCGCGAAATAATGAAAGGATTGCTCCTTGGGCAGTCTCTCTGTTTGTCTTCCTTATGCAGAATAGATCACCTAGGAATGACTTGATCAATCTTGATCGCAACATCAGTCCGATCCAAACGAAGAGCTCTGTATCGACATCTACCATAAGGAGACCTGAATCAATCGCATCATTTGTTACGTTGCTTAATGCACCATCTATATCGTGGAGCGCACTAAGGCTATATGCTTTCTGATGCAACGACTTTTCAACAGTGGACACATTTTCGTGTAGTGTGGTTTCCACCGATCTACTCTCGAAATAGGCATGTCTTGATTTGGAGAAAAAGCTAGGGCCTTATATATCCCTGACGTAGATGACTATTAGACGTTCCAGTGTCGTCAATAAGAAGAAAGAGAGTCTGATGAATCTGTAGCTTTTGGGTATGGCGCGACTTACCTTACCTACTTGGGTTTGAAGATTACCCTGACCACCTCTGACCTCTTTTTATAACATAACTAAGAAATGATAAGATCCTCTGACATTTGATTGGACGTATTTTGTCCGATTCCGGAGTTTAATACTGGGAGAAGGATCTGATCACGCAGACTATCCTACTGCTGCTTACCTTTTCTTGCTCCATTTAGTGTTTTGTGAGCGTCAGCGTCATTCGCTGGACCCTCTATGCAGCCTGGAAAGCTGGTGCTCGATCTAGTTCATAGATTCCCCCATGACTTCTTATTTGCGTATCCAATTTCTTTTTTCGGAAGTTTGATACTTTCTTTATAAGGGGACAATTCAATGAGGGGGATTAAAAATTTATTCCGATCATTCGTAATTTTTTTCTGGAGTGACGTGTTCGCCCCTCCGGGGGCTGCCAAGCCTTGATGATATATCAGAACTTAGAGCTTCATAGCTTTGTAGCCCTGATTCGCAAAACGTAGGCTGCTAGATATATTTCTGGCTTAATAATGAAAATGCGAATATTTATCATCGAAAGGAGTTTTATACACTTTTTCACGCGCTCAAACCAATTGTCGAAACACTTTTTCCAATCCGATTGAGACACCTCAAAAGCATGGTTTTTGAAAGCTTCAACAGCATATTCTGGCGACGATAATCGTTGACCACGCATTTTTTTTCTTGATGTGCGGGAATAAAAAGAAGTCATTGGGTGCCAAGTCAGTGTTGTACGGCGGATGACATCAATTCGATGTTTTGGCCGGTCAAAAAGGCGCTAGTTTTAGCCGATGTGTGAGAGCTCGCATTGTCATGGTGAACGATGATTCGTCTTCTCTTGTTCGTTTTTCGAATTTCTCCGAAGACTTCAGGCAAACAAATTATGGCGAACCACTCAGAATTGACCGTCCTACGTTGCTCAAGCGGAACAGTCGCCACATGACCAGTTTTGCCGAAGAAACAGGCGACCATTTGCTTCGAAGTGCTTCTTCCGCGAAAAACTTTTGTTAGATTTGGCTCGCCTTCGAAGACCCACACGGTCGATTGTTGTTTTGTTTCGGGCTCATACGCATAGATCCATGATTCGTCACCTGTGACAATCTTATAAACGTCTTTTGAAGCACCGCGATAGTATTTTTTTAACATTTTTTTGCACCGATCGACACGACCCTTTTTTGAGCGATTGTCAAATTGTGAGGGATCCAACGGGAACAAACCTTTTTCCGGCTTTTTTTTTTGTATGCTGGTAGAAGAAATGCCCAGGGATGCCTCTTTCTCACGGTATGTCACATGACGATCTTGCATTATCAGTTCACGCACGGCATCAATGTTCTCTGGCACAACGGCCGTTTTTGGACGACCTTCACGGAATTCGTCTTTGAGCGAGCGTCGGCCATGACCGAACTCATTTAACCAGTTTTTCACAGTACTATAGGATGGTGCTTCATCGCCATACAAAGATTTAAGTTCATCAATGCACTCTTGTCGTGATAATCCACGTCGAAAGTTGTGAAAAATGATATCTTTGACAATTTATAAAATTGCAGGCAGGCAGCTCGCATGCGCTGAGTGCAGGTTGGTTGAAGACTGTCACGCAGCTCACTCAACTTGATAAAACTAATGGTTACTCGACGAATGAGTGAATGAAAGAGGACTATTGGTAATGGTCTAAGCTGTTTTCTATTATGACTGACTTCTTGGTTTGAACGCTTCTTGATTCGTCTAAAACAAAATGAGCGGATTTCAATCGATCGATTGAGATTGAAACGTTTTCATTTTCAATGTTGACTATATCCTGTTTGCATAGGTTTCTCTCGACTTTATAGGGTCCCGCATATGGTGATGACAGTCAAGGGCGAACTCTGTCAACTCTTATGAAAACGAATTCGGACTCCTTTATCGATTTCAGAACTTCGACATTCGAATGAAGCGTGTGATGTTCTGAGATTTTCTACAAAACTTACTGGAAAATTTACTTGCTACCACATCCATATTCGACTTACTTGCTGCCACATCATAAGACAAGCTCAGCAGATGAACATCTTAAGTCTTCCTCTACTGATGTTCTGATACCAAGTTACACAAGTGATTTCGTGAGCTATAAGAGATGATTTCAATTATCGGTTAAATCGCTCCACCATTCCGTTCGCCTGAGGGTGGTAGATGGTGGTTCGAATGCAGTGTGTGCCAAGCAATTTGGCAACTTCCGAGAAGAGATTGGACTCAAAGTGACTAACACGATCAGTCGTTAGCTCCCGAAGCACACCAAATCTTGAGACATGTGTATTATTACACTAACGTTTTGGCAATTGTTGAGGCCGTGATGTTTGTAATAGGATAGGCGTAACATCTTTGCCTTACATCTTTATTTTTTATGATTAAACTGCTTAAATCTTAATTTCGTAAATTGAAATTGCAGGCAGCTCCCTACTCTTCGCTGAGTGCGAGTTAATCGAAGACTGTCCCTCAGTTCATTCAACTTGGTTCGGCGAATGAGTGAAGGAAAGATGACTGGTGGAAATAGTCTGAACTATTAACTGTTATGAGTGACCTAAGTTGAGTGGTAACTACACCTCCATAATCTCTTCGGATGTTGTTATGTGTTGCTTTGAAGTGACCTCAAAGCTGATCCATTTGTTTGAGCCGAGCTTCGTACAGTTCTGTCGTCCGACGAGCTTCTTAACATTCGACTGGAGGCCCAAGATTTGACTAGATCTATCTGACTGCCTAGATGTTAGCGTGGACATGTTGAACTGATATTTTGAATCTTATTCGGTTGTTGATTGACGTTTATTGACACCGGTGTATGACCCTGGTGCACGCTTGTCTTACGGCGTTGATTTAGGCTCTGGTATATGCTTTTTTAAAGTTATTGTTCCTTACCACTGGTGGCGGGAAGCAAAAAACGCTATCACGTCCGGGTCACCAAAATGTTTATAGCTCGTTTGGTATATGAGTGTTATAAACCAGGGTTTTTGTTGCGTGACTATCAATGGTTCTGTGGGTACATAAACCAGAAAATATTGTATTATGGGCACACTCAGTTGGAAAATTTAAATATGTCTTTTTGGGTAGGTGGTTGCATAATGTATCACACTGAAATTTTATTATACTGTTTCGACACTTAATAAATGCTTTTTCTAGCTTAAAATAACATTATATAAAATTTTAACACAAATTTGATTTATTGAAATAATTGGTGATGTAAATGAAAATGCTTCAGTCAACAAAAATATGAATGGCAAATAACAACAGATCGAAAGAACAATTACGCTCAATATGAAAAAACTAAGCAAATATTGATGAAAAAGTATCTTATATCTATGTTACAAGAAAGCAAGAGAAAGAAAGACAAGTGACGAAATTCAATAATGACGGGAGTGAATAAAAGAAAAAAATGTAAATTTTTGTTGGGAGGTCGTTGTTGTCTAGAAGTTTCTCGCTATTGATGTTGCGACATGAGTGGTCTCAACAATTATGCTCTTGTCAGAGACCTGGAGTCTTAGTGGGATGGACCTTATTCTTCTAAGTGTTATATGTCAAAGTTGATTAATAAATTGCATGAAATCAATTTGTTTCTTTAAGACAGAATCAGAGTCAGTGCCGTTGTCTGTAGTTAGTTTTTGTTTTTGTTATCAAAAATTCTAATAAAATATTATTATATATTCTTTGTAGGTAATTGGCTATGTTTCAACACGTCGTGGCGCAAATCTGCTCTGCAAAAAGTGTACTTAGAAGACAGTTCCTCGTACAGCGAAAGGTAGCGAGTCGCTACTGGGAAATTTTAGGGATATTTGAAGGAAATTTTGCAGTTATTTCTTCGCTTCGCTAAGAAATTTGAAAAACCCCATTTGATTTGCTGGTAAACATGACGTTACTTTTTCTGTCGCTCCAACTGCGTTCCAGAGAAATTTCTCCATAGCGGAGCTGTAGTAAGGCTTAGCAGAGGCGTGCTGTAACAGGCCAAATTAAAAAAAAAAACAGCTTAAATTGCAGCAAACGTCTCTGGCTTATGCCAAACATGCGTTGCTACACTGTGCTACGGCTTCGCTACGTGGACATCTGGGTGGAATGCGTTTGAAACAATTGAAAGCATTACGATATGTTTTCTTGTAAAGACCTTAAAACAAGTGCCAGGATTGCATATCTTCAACCGACTGCTTAATACGGACGAGTCGCAATTTTGTTGACCAAGATACAAATAATGATAAAAAACGATGCAGATAAGGGATGCTTGCTTAATCTTTTATCCAGAGTTAAGTAATTCTGTATTTCCCTAGATGTTTCTCGTCCACCCGCATTACAGACATTTCCTCTTACTTTCCAAGTAGGTAATACAGGTGACAGTTAAATGGATCTCGAACGGATTCATACGTAGCGATTGCGATTGTTAATGTGGGAGTAACATGTAGGGGAGCGTGCACCAGCACCCGCAGCAAAATGCTACATATTATTCATATTTGATTGCTAGCGGCAATACCAAATTACAATTCAATTATTTCAAGTGTGTAAAATCGAAGAGTCAAATATTATGCAAATGTAATAACTCAATTTAAAAACATTTTAATAAGATTGTGTCATTGCTTCACTGATTGGATGTGGCTCAGGTACAATATTTGTTTTTTAATTCGTTTCTTTTCTATTGATTTGGTTTCTACTTTAAAATTCAAAAGGCATTTTCAACGGCCAAACTTTACTCAATGTAATAAAAGAATAATTCTTCTCTGCGAGCTAAAAAAAAAGTCCCTTCCCACTTAACTAAAGAAATTCTATTGTAATGCGAATTTTTCAAGGGAGCTTAGATGTTCCAATTAAAATCGCCCCAGCAATGTTTTGATTCTATAAAATTGTGACTTATGTTTGGACCGATGAAAATAATATATTAGATATAAATGTTACTAATTAGTTCATATGATTATACATTTATAATTGTTTGACAATGATCTAAAATATAAATTTAGTAAAATATAAATTGTAAAATATTTCAGGAACGAAAAGTGCGGAAGACGATTTAAAAGGGAACTTGCAGAAAGTCTGCAATGACTTCACCACCAGAAAGTCCCATCGAAGATGTTGTGTACGAATTGGAACCGACACGCTTGCCTAAACCTATTCCAGTTGCATTAGAAGATCTGTGTCGCCAAACAAAGTTTTCCAAGCAAGAGATTCGTGTTATGTATCGAGGATTTAAAGCAGTAAGTTATGCTATTTTACGTTTTTTTTTAGTTTTTTTCAGCAAAACAGGTGAAACAGTTATTACTTAGAATACATTACATAGAAGTTAAATAATGACTTGTTATGTGATTCGATGCAATTCTTTATACATATCCGCAATTGTTCTCAAGAACGATCTTTTTTGAACGACTATCCGGAAGAGTCGTGTACATTTTGTATAACCAATTAATCCTTAGAAATCCCCTCTATAGAATGTTGATTTTCCAACCTTATAGCGACTTCTAAAAGCTAAGCTTTGTAATTTAATTGTGCTGATCAATCACCAACACGGAACCCTTCGCTCTTGGTAAGGTACGAAGTATGTATGCAATTAGTTAAAATTGTCCCTGTCCTTCAGAAATTCAACGTAGTTTGTTAAGTTATAAAGGAAAACTAATTAAAAGCTTACGGTGACATTCTTGGAGTCAGTCGACCGTTCACGTCATAACTAGAGTTGCAAAGTGGTGTTGAGTTGAAAGCACAGTTAAAGTCAAATATTCTGATCTTGATACGCATAGATTGTTGCCACGTCGATTTAAACGAAAATGCATATCGTGCCTGAATCACACAACTATCCCATGATGTAACAATACTTGATTGCATAACAGTATAAAAAGGAGTAAATTTATAAAAAAAATATCAAAAACAAATCAAAGATAAGAATCTTTCCAGTTATGTACCCCAAGCGGTTTGGCATCCGCGATCGCTTGATCGTTAAAACAGAGGGTGGGTCTTCCTTGTCGTTTCTAACCTCTCTGCAAGGCAGTACAGTTTATAGATATCGGGCTTTTTACCTTCTCCTCCATTCGCCCTCTCTCTTGCTCTTGCTTCGTGCTAATTGTTCAGTACTCGGCTCCATATATAGCAGAACTGGTGAGATCAACGTTTAAGCTTACATTTCGATTTTTGAGTTAAGAGTTTTGAACCCATTCGGCGCATATTTGGAATAGTTTGGGGTAACTTTTTCCAAATTGCACACTGCACCGTGTACTTTCCAACGTCACGCGGGACAGCTGGAAAAATTTTGCTAGGATCCCAAATTCGGCCAGTGTTTTAAGAATTCAAAAAGATGATTGCTATCAAATGCGGCTTTCAAGTCGATGAAGAGGTGGTGGGTCTCGACAAGAAATTCGTTGGCCTTTTGCAGAAACTTCGAAGAAGTATTTTATACTGTCCACCAAAATCAAACTGTGTCATTCCCTTTTCTTGTAACTGACAGGTATTTGTATTTTTCCAGACCCTTAACAATGGCTCCTAATGAAGGAATCTGTTTTATTTATGCAAATCCATTGATGAGCTGTTCCCTTCACTTCGCACTTGAAGATTTTTCGTAAGTCAAGTATTAAAAGAAAGGACAACAATGATAAACTTTTAGTGGAACTGAGATCGATAGTGGTTCGTAATGCATGTTGAATGCGCCCAACATCATTGTTGCACCCAACATTCTCATTCAGAAAACATTGTTTCGTATGCGGTGCTGAGCAAGCAACAAAGTATGATGTACCGAAACAAAAACAGACGCACTGTTGCGATCCTAATGTAGTGTATTGCGTACGTGAATTATTAATGAGAAACATATTGCAGAACTTGCTCGAGCTCGCAATGATGATTGGAGTCAATTGATTTTTGAGCGTTTCGAGCATGTTAATGATTTGGTCACAGACGATGCACAATATCTCGATTCGTGCATGAAAAAACTGTTCCGAGTCTTACCGACTGAAGACGTAAAAAAAGAGGTCCATATGCAAACGAAATGAAAATCATGCAGTACATTTGTTCCTATCTGGAAGAGAACTCCGAAGAATATCAGTGTTCTTAGGATGAACTATACCAACTGTCGCTGCTTCTATAGAAGAGCGTGAGAAGCGAGAGATCCAGGATGTTTAGAGATTACGAAAGAGGCATGAGGGTCGAAAATTCAATAAACAGGTGAAACAATTAATTCAGGGTAACAGACCTCAAACCGAAGCCTGCAAAGTTCGATGTGGAAACTTCATAATAGAATTGCAGTCAATACTGAGGACATGGAAAAACCAACCATGCAGTCCTAGATGAAATTAAGATAGCAATATTTAAGCGGCGATGACTTGGAAGAAGAAAGCATGCAAAAGTCCCGCGTCAACATAAGAGACTCTATCTTCTCTAATGTTGACGGGGTTCTGTTCAACTACCCGCATACGCCGATGATAGTGAGTATTGAAACAGAAGTGACATAAATGGGTTTGGACGGTCAACGCGGCTAAAACGAAATATTTGCTGTCAGCAAGAAGATTTTCTCAGAACTTAACTATGGACAGCTTAAACTTTTATAGTGTACCTACATATCATCTAACACCTTACTTAAAAATGGCAATGACGGCACACGGCAGAAACGATTACTAACCCAAATGCGATGGCGCTACACAAAACACATATCAGATAACATATGACCCAGTGACAGCGCATTGCACCAAAGCATATGCTTGACTCGTTTTGTAAACAAAAATCTGATCCGCAATACAAGTGTCGCTCGTTGGATATCACCCCCAACTGCCAGATACTCAACGCGATCGTTTGAGGATGTAATAGGATTCGGTCAACCTATTAAGCGATATCATGAGTCAGCTGATTGAACGTTGTTGGGAATGTTGGTATTGATTGAACGATGTTGGGAAATGAGGGTCAATTAGTATTTAAGGAGAATAATTTTCGATAATAAACCAGACTCATTTTGACTAACAAACAAAGTGTTTCTCTTCTATGGCAATACCAATGGCGCATTGAGCCTGCCTCCCTTTACTTTTCCTATTTATATTATATTCTTTAATCCACCACGTATTTTGAATCTTTTACATACATTACATACATTACTTCCTTACACTGTGAGGTATGTATACAGGGAATACCACCACCGTTGAGATGAAATGAATAATAATTCTTGCTAATTCCTGATTCTTTGGGCTAAGAAAGCAATTGAGTAGAAAGGCCCTCTCACGAAGAACTTAAGTGTCGCTCTATAAGACCCTTATCATCGCCGTCCTACTATTTTGTGCAGAAGCATGGACACTTTTGAAAACCGATGAAGGCGCTTTGGGTTGTTATGAGAGAAAAGTGGATCATTTCCATCTGCATTGAGTTGACGAGATGATTCAACAACGAATTGTTCGGTACGAGTTGTACAGCGACATTGACCTCGCCAAAAGGATAAGATTCCAATGCAATGCGGACCGTAGCGCCAGCTCAAGTTAGTAATTAAATAAATAATGACAAAAAATTCCAACAAGCTATCAATGTTAAAAAAAAGCGCACAACATAATTTTAAATTGTATTAAGCTATTTCTGCAATAAAACTAAAAATCTAACTTTTTATAGTAGAAATGTTAATTTATCAAAAAATAGTAATTCCAAACTGTTGCCCGATCATTTGACATAAGGCATTCATATGTTAATAACTACCAAAATGTTCAACAATCCATTAAAATAAAATTCATGCGGTTGTCACCAAGCTGCTTTATCCAGTACATCAATTTAATATTCGCTGATAAAAGGATTCAAATTTTTGTTCTAAATAAACAGATATTTGTTAAAATAAAAAAAATTATTTATTATTCCAATTATGAAATAATATTAATATAATTAAACCAAAATTATAGAATGAAATAACTACAGAAAAAAGAGTTCAATAATTATAAGCAAATGGATGAAAATATAAATATGGATCTAGAATATAAGTACTGCCAAGGTGACTTACAACCAAATATAATTGAAAATGTCTGGCATATGACCATAATAATGTGATTAATGATTTTTTGAAGGTTCCTGTACAGAAGTTCCGTTAGGCTCGGAGGAAGCGCATAAATGTAATTCACCCGTGTCGTCTGGTCTTTTATTTGCTATTGCAGACGGCGCATCTGCACATGGATAGCAAGCAAGACATTCATTGCATCAGCCTGAGATGCTTTCGGTAGTGCCAATTCATGCAATCCCTTCTATCATCCCAATATACCTTTTGCAACAGAACTCTATAATTAAAGAGAAGCGGTGCGAAGAATTCGAAGGGATCAAATATGCGACAAGCTTCCGACAATAAATTTCTCTTGGTGTGGAACGAGTGCTCATCCAACGCCAACTTAAGTGTGAAGCTATCTTTGACTGGGTGCCACTGAAGCCCTAACGTTTTAACGGGTTGGTTCTCATTTTTTTTGTTCCCTTTTTTCAGTTGGATCTCATCCAGAAGCCCGTTTGAGTTTGATGCCAATTTGCAAATATTGAATCCTGCTCCCTAAAGTCGTGTGCATAGCTGACTAGCAATCATTCTATCTGACTCTTCACTGCCGCAACTGGTCAGGAAATCCTCCATACAAGTAAAGTAAAAGTAGTTTGTGATCAAAGACGCCGCCTCTGCGAATTCCTCCTGACCGCCCTTGGCCAGCTTCTCCAAATACCTGGTAGCCAAAAATGATACTAGTGCATTCCCATAGATAACCATTGTCAACTAGAATGTCGTCATTAGTTCTTTTAGTGTAGATCTCCAAAGAATTTGCTGGGTTTTCTGTCGTCGTGGTTAATTAAGATTTGCCTGTACATTTTGGCAATGTCAGCGGTTAATGCAATGGGACTTAGAATAAATTGAACCAAAACGGTGCTTGGTTCCCAACTATTTAATTGCCTACGATTCACTTGACATATGATAGGACATAGTTTCGTTATGTAATATTGTTGTCTCAAACACAAACACTTGATTCTTGATTCATTTGAAATTTTCTCCGCTGTTAATTGCATTTCGATCTCAAAATGAACTTGCTCAAATGCCTTGACAATATCTTGTCCCTGTTTATATTCGCACCAAACGCTGATATATTATTAAAAAAAGTAGCCAAGTGAGAGTTGACTCACACACGCTCCTAAGTGTATGCAACAATAATATGTTGAATTCTCATTGGATCGTTTACTTGTAATTCTAAAATGAAAAATTGATTTGGATGCGAGTAGACCTGCTCATACCATTAACTTTCCATCTAAAAAAAAAAACAACTCGATCTTAAGTAAGCCGCCTACAGTTTCGCACGCACAGTTGATTGCGGACCCTTTCTACGTGCGTGCGCAAGCTGAGTCGCGAGCTTCCTTTTCTGCGCCGTCCGTCGGGTTGGATTCGAAGACTTTCCAAACGTTGGAACTTCACTCTTCTGGCTAAGTCAATGTAGCTGAACAAGCTCGTACAGTTTGTTTTTATATCTTCTCCTCCACTCACCATCACCGGACCGAAAATCACCCGAAGAATTTTCCTCTCGAAGCTTTTGATAAAGTCCGGGCCTTCCCGCCATAAAGCAGTACTGTGACGCTTAAGTTCTTATTCGGTTCGGTTTTAACCGACCTTGATGGATCAGCGTGTTTTCTTCATCGTCGTCCGAGTTTGATAGGGATGCCAAAACTAGACGTTACGCTGTATAGCTCGTTTCTGTAAATGCTTTCATGCACGGCCTTGAAATCGATGAAAAGGTGGTGGGTATCGATCTGTTGTTCCTGGGTTTTTTCCAAGATTTGTCATATTGTGAATACTTGATCTATTGTGGATTTTCATAGCCTAAAGCCACACTGGTATGGACCGACCAGGATGTTGACGAACGCTTTTAGGCGTTCACATAACATGCAGATAGTACCTTGTATGCGATGTTTAGAAGACTGATGCCTCTATAGTTGTCGCAATGCAAAGAGTTATATTAGTATATAGGACGCTCGCCTTTTTGGAAATATATAAATGAAACTTGTCCGAATTTAATTTTTTTTTTTGATTTTTATTATCAACATATAATAAGTAATATATTATAAAAAAATATTTATTTACGTTCGAGGTTTAAACTAGTTGAGAATATCAAGACGTCGCCAAGATAGAGACGCATATTTTGAGTACGTTTTCCATCAACCGTTGGAAAGTCGCCGAAGTATTTTTAAGACCAAATGGCATTCGAACGTATATAATCTACAAGGCGTGATGCTGTTCTGGGAATATCATCTCGGTTCACTTTAATTTGGTGCTATCCCTTTGCAAGAACTAGAAAAGTAAATGATTGTGCTCTACCGAGTTTAACTTGAATCGCTTCAATGTTAGATAAAAGGTACTTATCGTTTTTCATTATTTAGTTTAGTTTCCGGTAGTTCACGCTGAGTCGGAACTTCTGCTGCCATTATTATCCACTTTTTTTCACTTCCATAATTGGTGAAGTTTTCTGCTATAAGACTTATGTCGTATACCTTGTTCTTCTGTGATCTGTCTTTGAACTTTTTTTTCAGTTTTGCATTGATTTGCTGATCCGGCGTTGTTCGTATTTCGTGCGTTATTGTGTCTGAATTTGTTAATATATCATCGTCTTTGTTAATAAAGTTCTTAAATTTATGTAATTTGTGCATTCTTTCTTTTCTTCTCCGTCCAGATAGCTAAGATCAACTTCCTTTTACATAGAATGTAATTCGAAGTAATCGAGGTTGTTTAGTTTTCTACTGAATAGAGTGGTATCTTGATGCTGTTTTTCAAAACTAAACATTTATTGTTAAAGTCGAGTTGCTTAACAATTTTGCTTACTAGATCCCTCTTATACCGTCTGGTGGCTCCGTTTGGATCGTAATGGAATTTCTTTGGTATGCCGCTAATAGCCTACCAATCATTGCAGTCTTATTATTTGTTGTTTGAAGTCTTAAGTTAACTCTTTCATAAAATTAAAATTTACTACAATTTACCTTTATTGAATTATTTGTTCTCATATTTGAGTCCGTATCGACAAGTCCTCTGTATTTTTGTCCGTCTATAGTCACGTCTATAAATATGTTGCTTCCGAGGCTCAGATGCGCAAACACTCGGGTTCAATGTTGTGAACTTCTTCCTTTCGAGTATCTATGTATATTGCGTGCTACTTGACCTATCTTAATAGGCTCTGGTTGGTTCTGCACATTTCTAATCTGACCTGACTGGCTGAAAACTGATTGTCTAAAATTTCCTGAGTTATTGGTTGTGAAAAATGTTGATGCCTTTATTGGCCTGAACTTCCTCTTCGAGCGAAATTACTTTTAGAATGACGTGGATTCTGATTGGAGTTGTAGTTCTTTTGTAAAATGTTTCGAGTAGGTAAATTATTGTCTAGGATTATTTTCATCTGCTGCACAACTGCTTATGTCCTTAATTGTACGTTCTATTTTCTAATTGAAATCATAAATTGTTCTTGCTTTTAGTAAAGTAATGACAACATTTTTCTTGTTTCGAGTAGGTAAATTATTGTCTAGGATTATTTTCATCTGCTGCACAACTGCTTATGTCCTTAATTGTACGTTCTATTTTCTAATTGAAATCATAAATTGTTCTTGCTTTAAGTAAAGTAATGACAACATTTTTCTTTGTAGTTACATGCAGGTCTGAAATGTTGTCGGAAAACTTGTCAAGCATCTTCCCAGTTGTTTGGTTTGTTGTTGATTAAAAGTTTACGACGTCAGTTTCCACATTTAATCGAGTTTGCACACAAGGGAATTGTGTTTATTGATCACGTTGCCCGTCAAACTTTTCGATGATGATGACGTTTATAAGGATCCTACCGACTGCGCCACTTAACATCCATTTTCATTCCGATTTATTCGAAAAAAAAAACAGAGATTATTTTAATTGTAAGTTCAATAAATCAACCGCTTTATCTTCTGTGTAGGATATGTGCTACAACAATTTGATATTCGTTCCAAAATTTCCAACCAATGATCGCATACAAAATGATTTTTTGATCATTTTTCTTATTGGAATTCAAGCTTTTACGTTGTATTGGATGTTAAGTTGAGTTTTGATTTTACGAAACGCTTTCTTTGTATGGTCGTCCCTCTTTATTTTTAACTCAATATCATTATTTGTTGTTGTAGGTGATACAGCTCTACGTCAGATGGACGGACGGACGGCGGAAGGTTAGTAATAGGGTTGAACTTTTGGATACGGAACCCTTAAAAAGTATATTTCAACAGGATTCGTATCCCATGTGAGTGAAGTGATGATTGAATAATGTTTAATACCGGCAAACGTCTATCTTAATGTAATTTGCACGATTTTTTATTGTGAGTTCTTATGTTTCCTCTTCGTTGCGTTGGTTCATTCATAGGACTAGCACAACCAATAAGCGAGGAGCAGCTTCTAGAAAAAAAAAAACCATAGCAAAATAGGTTATGAAACTTGAAAGGAATCGAATAGAATTGCGCATTTGGGAGCATAGCTTTCGCAAAAGCAGATTGTTCAAGATCTAGAAAGGATAAAAGAACAAGTTGCAGATTTCAGAACACGGTGATCACAAAAATGGATTATTTCAGGATCGAAAAATGACTTAAGAACAAGTTGTATAGTTCAGAGCGAAAAGATCACAAGAACAGTTTGTTCAAGGCCGAGAAAAGGCTTAAGAATAAGTTGTATATTAAAGAGCTGCCCGAACTTCAACAGAAAATGCTATAGAGCTTGAGAGTGACCCCAATAGAATTTCAAATATCAGAGCATTGCGATCTATCATGCAAAGGCATGTCGTTCAGTCAAAGTGTATTTTGACAAAGCAAAAAATGTTAACATTATCATCGTAAATGAAACTATTTGATCCTTTTTACTTCATGTCTGATGTACGACAGGATATTCTTCTATTACTTTGCATGAACAAATAATTATCTGCGAGCACAAGGGTGTCGCAGTTTTATAGCCTGAAAATAAATAAATATTTTCATAAAATTACACATGCTTTTTTTTTGTTTTGACTTAACCCATTTCCTCCAAAAAAAATGTTTTCTTCCGATTTTATAGATTTTTAAAAGAATGCATTATATATATGCTAATATCAATCCCGTTCAAGTTTTTCGAGTTGGGGGAACTGGCGACAGGTTTAATACGGCGGAAAAAAGTTGACTACAAGTGCATATTCCTCATTTACTCCGAGCGCGGTGGGCTGATTTTTGAGCCAAGTTTCTGCTCCAGCAAGAAGTTGACAGCCTGCGAGATTATCGAGCTTTCCACTTTCTTCGTCAACTGAATCTTCACCGGAATCTACGTTCACAGCTGGCGGATCAATGAAGATTCTGTCAACGTTTCCAACGTCATCGGCTTCGAGCTCTTACACCCAACGCGTATCCATTTCTTCTTGATTAAAAAAAAGTAAAGCTGTTTCACTTGCAAAATCAACGATTCACCCTTCACACACAAATGTTGATTGAAAATGACAAAACGGTGCAATGTGAAGCAAGTGAGATCATATTAAAACGGAATAACGGAATAGAAATGGCGAAAATGGGTTAAAGTCGTGCGGGTTATGTACTCGTTACCTTCTTCCCTAAAGCGACTCCCGCACGTTGATGCTGCCCATACCTGTATGGAGCAGACGGCGGCATGAATATCACAAACGGTTACTCATCACTTTATTCACTTCGAATGCTGTCTCGAACAGTTTTTTTCCTTTTTCTTAATATTTTTTATAGAAGATGGCATTACTTAACTCTTTGTTGCAAATGGTAACATTGTTCATTGAACTATTTAGCTGTCAAAATGGTTCTAAGATTTTCTAGATGAAAAAACAACGTGTTTCAAACCGAGTGATTAACTATTTTGTCTTTACTTTGTGTCCAGCTAATTTTCAATTTAAGTTAATTCGGTAAAAATATCTAAAAAAAAACAATTTTTTTTGTCTTGAAATTATTGAAAAAAAAAACCTAATTTGCGTGAGCAACGCCGATATTCTATTGCTCGTTTGTTCCTTTAAAGTTGACTATGCAACCGTCAACATAAATAAATCAAATACCATAATCAACACAGCAAAGAAGACCAGCTGCCATCAGGGAATACCTAAAGCGTAGGTTAATCCAACACCATACTTTTAGGGCCAAGGATAACAGAAAGAACAGCTCAAGAAGAACCACTTTTTCCATGACCGTGAAGAAATTGTGGAAAAGGAAGGTTGGGTATCGAGACAATCAAGACAACACCTTCGTGGTCGAGCTTTTGAAGGGCACAAACTTATTGCGGGTAACCAAGGCAAAACGGATCCTTGGAGAAGAAATGCACCGAAAATCGCTCGAAGCAAAGGACACCATCCAATGCAGAAATTGCCAAAGCGAGGGCCATGTGGCGGAACCGAAACATGTTGACGCATCAAATGGAGGAGGGCAAACCATACCGCGTTCAATGCAGTTAAGAGCGCCACCCAGCCAATCATAAGGCTTGATAGGCCTACAAAAAGGGAACAGCGGCGAAAGAGAAAAAGAGGAACAACGACAAGCTCATAAGGAAGCAGTATCGGCGTCTGTAAAAAATGTATCGGCGCTCTGATTGACGGAAAGTCTTTTGCTGAGATGTTAAAAACTAACAGAAAAAATCCCAAATCTCTTAAGAAAACGCAAAAGTGGAATCTGCCCCCCAAACCAAAAGCACAAACATCTGAGGTTACTCCGAAACAATCACCAAGTGCAAACAAATAAAAAAATAAGACGAACACGTCTAACACATTGCTGAACGACTCAAATGGCTTTTCGGCTCTGACTTTGCGACACTGATGTAAAAAATCACCTTATTTATTTCCCTGTACGAGGCATGCTTCAAGCAATATATAGGACAACAACAACAACAAACAAATCAATCAACAAACTTATTGGCAAAAGATCCCCAATTGTTGATCAACTTCAATGTGGTAACCAAATTATATCATCTTTCGATGAAAAAGCTAACGCTTTTGCAATCCAATTTGCAAATAGCTTGCGTCCAATTCTTCAAACTCACCTTTCACAATTTCTGTACGAAATTGATGCAGAAAGTCGTTGGCAATGTGCCACCTGCAGTCGAAATTTCAAAAAACAAATTCCTCGGTCTCGCCGATATCAATATAAGTGGCGGCGACGACAAAAAATCTTGAAGGATATGACAATTATATTAAACAATGGCGTTAATAACAGCTACTTCCTTAACATATGGAAAATAGCTGAAAATTTTCTCATCCTCAAAAAACCAAGCACAAACTGCATTTCACAATTCAGGCCTTTCTCACTTCTCCCAAACTTCAGCAAACTTCTGGAAATGCTGATACTTAGGAAATTCGAATCGGTCGATTGGCGAAACTTTTCACCCGTTGTTGAAACTACACACAGACACAATGCATCACCTAAATAAAAAATAAATCACATTCGCCTGCCTTCTTGACATAAAAAAGGCGTTCGATAAAGTCTGGAGCAATGGTTTGTTATGCTAACAAAAGAATCTGAATTTCCCCCTGACATGCATTAGAATCATCCACAGTTTCCTCACGGGTCGTAAATTCTACGTTCGCGTAGGAATAACTACTTTACCACACTTTGAAACTCAAGTTTGAGTAGCGTTAGTGTAGTATCATTTCATTCACTTAACCCAGGATCAGATAACATCGGCACTAGACACAAAACACACCCAACGCGAAGACAAAGGCGCCCAGCAAACACCAGACAGATAATGAACTACCTAATGACTATGCACTGCACCAATGCATAAGCAATGGTTCACTAGAGTTCATGTTTTGTTAGCTATATCCAATGCACGGTGCAAGTGTCGCTTGTTGCTCTTTGGTTCTTATGTGCCAGACGGAAGGGTAATCCGATTCAATTTTCGGGTCAATCAGCTGAAGAGTCGATTGAATCATATTTGGGAATGCTAGAGGGACTAATAGTATTGAAGCAGAACAATTTGGAAGAATAAAACAGATCGTCGGTGGTTGTCCAGTCAACTCGCGGCAGCGCAAGCAAACACTGGCAGCAGGAATTTATTATTCATAAATCCGTTTTCAAATTTTTTTAAACAAAATATTAGCTCAGGTAAATTTTTTTTAAAAACATCTGCCTCGCTTGGCCGGTTACCTAAACAAACGGAAAAAAAAATTGGTTTCAATCCATGAGCAACTTTCCGACATCGACGCCCTCTATGAGAGTATGCCAACATACTCCTCAGACGAAGGCGAATAAGAGGAAGAAGTAAGGATGGAGGAAGAAGACCCACCCGATTACGAGTGCTCTTCATCTGAAGAAGAGAAAGAACTAAACTCAATAACTGTTGAAAAAAGCCAAGAAACCGATAGCGAAGAATCGGTAGAAGAAGTACATTTACCTTGTTAAAGGCAAAAAAAGGAAGAAGTCGGACTCACCCAGTCCAACAGTTCTTAAAAATTAAAGAACAACAACAACAACGGCATCATAATCATCAAAAGGATCAACAATATCAAAAATACCATTAACCTCAACGACTACATCGTCAAAAAAAAGGCAACTACCAACCACAGCGTGATGCCTCAAATTACCTGTTTCAGCCTCAGTGTTGCAGAATGAAGTAGGCACACCAAGGGATTGGACGTGGTCTACAAAAATCACAACATTAACTCCAACAAATCCGTCATAACGACGAAAATAAGGGACGGACATTAACGCATAAGGGACTATCTGACGACAGCGGAGTTCCAGTATAACACATTTACCCCTAAAGAAGACCGCAAAAATCTCTTTGTGCTCAAAGAAATTCACTTTAGCTACGAACCTGAGGAAATCCATGAGGAACTCAAGACTGAAGAAATTCTTGTCATAAAAGTGTGAGCCCATACAAGAGCCGAACAGATCGGGTATTCAACAATTTTGTTATGCATACAATAAATAGTCTGAGAATATTTTCATATATACTAAATCTAGAAGGATTTCTTTGAACTTGTTCCTTAAGTCAATGAAACCTTATATTATTTTCTAAAAGAAAACAAATCGGACATAAAGAAATCGCTACAGCCCTGAGGAGTTCAACACTAACATATAAGACAAAATAACTGGAGGACGAGGAACGGCCATCTTAACGAGGAACAACCTTAAAGGAGAACAATACAAATTTACTGGATTGATTAGGACTCTGGAGACGAAACGCAGCTGGCCATTTCAGTTTACTTTCATGGTAACAATTCTAAGGTGAACATACATATAATTTTCTCCATATCATAAACACTGAAGCCAGGCGTTGAAGTTTTTGGTGGCGACTTCAACGCTAGGCACATCATGTGGCTAGACGACACATGCTCAACTTAGGGTATCAATAAAGAAATCTGGCTTATCCACAATTCTTAACAGCACTCATTTGTGACTGTCACGCAATCCCAACCAACATTCCCACGCACTCCATCAATGTTCGATTTCTCCTACGTTAGTTCAAACCTCATAAATATCATACCAGAATTTGAAACTGCAGTTGTATAGCACATTTGAGTGACTCTGACCACTTGGCTATTGAACTTAAAATTCGTCTTTTCTGAAGGATAATGACTACACGTCCAACTCCAATCCTTCACACAAACTCCAAAAGAATCTACAGGAGGAAATCTTCCGCAGACATAAAGCGTAATCTCACATATTGTACGTACGAAAAGGTCGAAGAGCTTTCCAACAACAATCACAGCATCACAGCATTTAGCAGTGATAGTACGGTAACACTCCCCAACAACAACGATGTTGGTTATGAATGTAAACTCAAAAAAATAGCTGGACCTTATCGTATCTCTAACTTTTTATAAAAAAAAAAAATTCGAACGTTGCGATCCTACTGCTTGCCAGCATATTCAATAACTGCATAAACAACGGATATTTTCCCACCTCGTGAAAAATAGGTAAAGTTGTTCCAGTTCCCAATAAGATTAACAGAACGTGCATTGAAGGATATCAGCCAATCAATATGAAATGAAAAAATGATATCAATACTCCGCTGTGAAGGAAAGGTCATAGAGTCCGTACTGCTGAGGAAAATTAATTAAGTTTGCCACTTAAAGCAAATTATGCCGGACCAAAAATACGGATTCAGGGAAAAGCACACAACAATTCATCCACTGCTTAAACTAAATCATAATATCACTGCGGAACTAAACAAAAAGGAGACAGTTGTTGCCCGTTTGTTAGATATAGAGTTGGCATTTGACAGTGGTTATGGTGATTAACGGCCCTATCTATGATGTAAGCTGTTGAAAATGAAATTTCTCCCACATTTGGTAAGGTTCTTTTTTGTTCAGATTTTCGATGATTCTTCATTCATAAAGCCCCTAAGAGAGGGTATCCAGCAAGGAGTAAGAACAGAAACAGCACTGTTCAAAATCTTTACGGCAGACCAGCCAGAGAACGATCCGAAAACAAAAAAAAAAGCTATATGTGAACGACTCCATCACATACGCAGCATCGCTTTCCCAACTCATATCACCGTGGAAGATTCCAGTACCTTAGCTCTGGAGAGAAATCACAGACGAGAGGTTCGAGGACATCGTAAATTGTGTTACAGAGGTTAAAACCCTGTAATTAGTTTTAAAATTTTAAACTTTTAAAACTTCTTTAAAAATTTTTCAAAATGTTTGGGAAATTTGTAAGGAACTAGATATTATATTAAGTCGCCATTGTTACACTTTTTTGTAAAAAAAAAAAGCCGAGCCGACAAAAGCCTAATTTCAAGTCAGGATTGTAAATATTTTGAACGAAAAATAAAAAGTTTAATATTTGGTTATTGTTAATTATAATAAATTATAAAATATATCCGAGATTAAAGATTAAATTGTAAAATAAACATAAATAGCAGTTTATCCAGAAATTATTATGCTTGAAGGATCTAGTTCAAATAGGATAGGGGTTCATTCGTATATGCAATACCGGATTGAAAGACCGAAAGAGGATTCAGTTTGACAGAGCCTATGTTTTTGTCACAATTTTTATTTCTTCGAGCGTCCAACGATCACCGTATAGAAATAAGGTAGGAACTTACTGCCCAAATAGATATATATTTGGTGCAATAATTTGTATTTTACCATCAAAAGGAAGTTTTTACTATATATTTAAAATTGTTCCTAAAATATATTTACATTGTTTTTATTTATATATTTGTTGGCACAGCAATAGGGGCCCAACGGTTCCAATTTGAATTATTGAATATACTAATAATTATAACCGCAGAGTGTTCAGGTTTGGGTTCTATTGTTGGTCCTCTAAGAAGATTTGGTTAAAGTAATCATCCTCGTTGGTACCTATTTGCCGTTTCTTCGAAGAAAGCTGGTGTTTCATTTGTATCTGGAGAAAAGTATCGGTGTTCGGCTATGTATGTTTGGTTGGCCATGCTATTGACCAGTAGATTTGGGTGGTCCCTGGCTGTGGCTAGGTATTTTTGGTATAAACCAATCATGTACCGGTCTTTGGGCGTGATTCCTGACTCGCTGTATAGTATCATGTTGCTGACATGTGTCATGGTGATCCTATTGAAATGGAGGCCGGTGCAGATGGGCAATATCTTCCTCCCGAAAGTGGCAAGTTTCCTGATGAAAGTCTTCGAGGCTGTAAACCATATGGGGAATCCATAGGTTATCACCGATCTGATGAGCTGTTTGTAAACAAGCCTTTCGAAGCGTGGCATCCACATGAGGGTTGGACTTCAGCTTCTCAGTGAAGTTGACTCCAAGCTACTAAAGCTTTGTCGAGGCATTGAGGACTGTTCTATCCTGGAATCTTATTTTGGAGTTACGGCTATTCCTAGCGGATCTTGATCTCCGAGAGTTGGCTAATCTACGGATCCATAATGCTTGTAATAGTCGTACAGTCTCCTGACACGCGTTTCGACTCTTCTAGCCGCTATCAGCGATGAAAGGGAGGTTTCGTACGTGAGGGAGTCGTATAAGCAGAATTAAGTTGAATGGTCCCATCTGGGTTAGTCCGACGTCCAAATCTTGAAAAGTAGAACACCAAACTTTGATCACTGTGCAATGCTAGAATATTTTGGAAGCAAGAAAAGATTATTATATTTTAATAAGTGACGAAGGAAAAGCAAATTTTTATAGTTTAGACCTTGAACCCAGAGTTCGAAGATTTTTTCAATATCCAGAGAACATATCAGAAGGAAAGAAGGAAGGAAAAGAAAGCACTTTTTTATCGTTAAAAAAAGACTTTAAACGGATGAAGTACATTGAAGCCTGATAATTTTCCTGAGGAATTTTGAATGTCCTATTATTTCCGTGTACATAGAACGTGCGATTAAAAAAAAAAAATATTTATTTACGGCTTTACCCAGTTACACGATTTACGACACAATTAAGAATATACAAATAAGAAATAGCTAGAAATTTGAATGTTGAATAATTATTCCTTAGTCTTGATATAGATGCTTAAAATTTATTAATTTATTTCCGATATATAGCTTTGCTACAGTAAGTCCTTGGATTATATTATTATAGACATAATTGATATTAAATGTCTCGGTAAACAGCAGTAACCAAATAAGTCAAACTTTAACTGTCTAATTTTAGGAATGCCCTGAAGGCGTAGTCCATGAAGACAGCTTCAAAGATATTTACGCGAAATTTTTTCCACATGGCAGTAAGTATGAAAAAAATTCTTTTATTTAAAAATAATAATCATAAAAAAATTGTGTGAAGTCTACCGATAGTTAAAAAAAATCAGTGAAATCATCAGTTACTATAATACCTGGACAAAAGTTCTCAAACTAGCTTATATAAACTAACATTACTTAACTAGTTAACTGTTCTTTTGTGGGGGTCTAACTTAAGCTTATGACTAAAATCTTTATCTTTTGACTTAAACTTGCTATTTTCATATATTTCATAAGATTGACAATTTTAAAACTTAGAAATTTTGATAAAACTTAGTGACTTGACGTTTTTACTTCTTTATCCAAAACTAAATTAAAATTTCATTTTCAAATTTTTCTTAAATCTTTGTATGTTAAAAATAATTTATACACAAATACATACATATATACTAGAATAATGGTAATATCCATTTTAAATATATTTACAACTAGGGGGCCGGAAAACTTTGCCAAACGCAAAATAATTTTTTCTTCTCGATGACAGATGTAGTTAGACATGCGGATGTTTTTTGGATCAGAAAATTCTTTCATGAAAACTACGCGATCGACTCTCAACAAACAGAAGATTTTGACGAATAAAATAAATGATGCCAAATCATCCTTGGTCAAAAACTCTTTGTAATATAACCATTACCAATCAGATGAATATGAAGCATAAAACAGCCACCAAACCGAACACCAACAAATATAATAATGACTATAAGCCTCCTCCTAGGGTAGATACCTGTCAACGGGTAATAAATCATCTACACCTGTCCAATCCAACCCTGACCCGAACAGGAGCTTCAAAGAAGGTATCTTCCCGAATCTCTCTCCATCTGCACAACGAAACGTTTTTCGTCCTCCTTAACATTCCACAATCCCATCAAAACCACCAAGTGGCCCCAATCCGCGCATGAGCAAATTAAACGATTCTTCACCACCATTTGACCACCCGACCAATGCTGCCCTCCCATTCATTCCGACTTAAACCTCTCCGTCGGCTGACTACCCAAACTTATTCATTCGCACACTCGCTGTAGATGCAACTGACTCTCTTTTCGATATAACGGATCCCTGAGAAGTTGTTATAATTATGGGAGACTTCAATCCATCACACCTGCAATAGACCAGCGGTGCGACTTATAATCTTGATAGACAGTACTACCTTATCTCCTCCTCCGATCCCTACAACTGTACATCATCAGAGTCTACTTATATCTTATCGACACAATATTGTTTCCACTCTCCTCTTTCTTTCACTTTTTTATACGAGAATAGATCAAAGACTAACGATCACGACTAGAACGGCAAATCCGAGAAACTAAACAGTCTCCTTTAAAATGTCAGTTTAAGTTTTCGCAATGTCTCCAACCAACGCGTTTCTTTTATCGAAGCTCTAGCCTATTTCAAAAATGAAATCGTCGAATGCTTCATTCACTCAGTTCCTTACTTACACCAAAAAAAAATATATCCTCAGTTCGTAACAAACGAAATAAACTTTAGCAGGCTTACCAACTCGATCCGACTCCGCCTATTCACTAAACCAAACCGCATACAAGCAATTTTCCGACCTCTGCAACTCCCTATACTCGGACTGCGTGCACCGAATGCAATCGATTTTCAATCGATCATTAACATCAACATAATCATCATCATTATCAAACGGCTATCCCTCCTACATCAATTATCTCGAACCTTCTTATGCAGACCCTACTATAAATGCAAATTTCCACGACGAAGAACCCAATCATAATAACTTCCAATACCTAATTAAAAGCATGCATACAACTATGGTGTCTATTAATATTACACCGCAACAGATAGCAGAAAAATTAGTAAGATTAAAGATGATTTTTCCCCTGTCCCAGACGGTTTGCCCGCGATAGTACTAAACTGTTTTATTGTTTTAACTCTCCATCTCCTAAGATACTCTCCCCAAAATCTGAAAAAAAAACTCATACATAATCCCAATTCATAAAAAATACATTGTTGTTGTTTAGGCCAATTGCCAAACTATCATCAATTCCCAAGCTAGTCTACGACGCAATGCTTTTCCAGTGCAAATCCGTCGTATCTTCAAATCCACATGGATTTCCTCGAGGCCTCCGATAGAATAACACACAAAATCATTCTCACGTTAAAACACTTGGTTTCCCCGCAGGTTTTATCAATTGGATAAAGTCCTACATAAAAGACCGTCAATACGTTGTTATTTTTAGACTCTCCAAATCTTATCCATTTATGGCCACTTCAGGAGTCGCTCAAGGGAACCACGTTGTACCCATGATATTCACTATAACTTTTAATGATATCGACCTCATCATCCACAGCTCGCATTTATCAATATATGCCGACGACATAAAAATATTTATGTATGCCCGTATCATCTCCCGCTGACTACCTCGTCCTGCAAGATGGTCTGAGTAAGTTCTCAATTTGGTGCCAAATTAACTTTCTAGATCTCAACATTAGCAAATGCCAAGCCATTACATACAAACGTAAGCGTTTAACACAGCCCTTCAGAACCTACTTAGTCAACAATCAACGCGTTTCTTCCGATTCATTACGAATAATTTATGCTATATAAGCATTTGGATTATTAGAAACACATCAGTTATTAACAGTTGGAATAGACGTAGATATAGGTGCATACTTTACATCTGGTACAATAATTATTGCAATTCCAACTGGAAATAAAATTTTCAGTTGACTAGCTACTTTACATGGAACTCGATTTATATATTCACATGCTATTATATGAGCTTTAGGATTTGTATTTTTATTTACAATTGGTGGTTTAACAGGAGTTGTATTAGCAAATTCATCAATTGATATTATTCTTCATGATACTTGCTATGTTTTATTTATAGGAGCTGTATTTGCTATTATGCCTGGTTTTATTCATTGATATCCTTTATTTACTGGTTTAACATGAAATAATAAATGATTAAAAACTCAATTTAATATTATTTTTATTGGCTTGTGACGAGATGTATGAAGTCATATCAAGGTTTGGCATCCCTGCCATTCGCCCTTCAGTGCACTATAACGATGGACAACTCAAGCTGCTCCAATAGTGCCAAGTCCCGCTTCAACACTTTAGGCACTTTCTTACGAAGATCTGTTCAATAACTCGCATACGCCGAAGATATTAATATAACCGAAAAAACCAGCTTTATGTCAACAGTGCGTTTATAAGTGATTAGACAGAAATGGCAAAGATGGGCTTGGGGTATTCGAGGGCAAAAAGAAGCATCAAGAATGGACACCCAAATCGGACGTCTTGGTCAGAACACGCTGAGATCAAACGAAGAATACCTCTTGCTAATCCCTGATTCTTTGGGCTAAGAAAGCAATTTAGTGAAGTCCTCTTTCGAAGAACTAAAGTGTCGCTCATCATCCCCATCCTGTTACATGGTGCAGGGGAAGGACACTTCCAAAAGCGGATAAAGGCGCCTAAGGTTGTTTCGAGAGAAAAGTGTGAGTCTCTTCTTCGATGGATTAGAAACTACCCTTTTGCTATCGTACAATACAAGTTGTATTGGACGGTTTCAGGGCTGAAATTCTCCATATAAATGCTGGTGGTCCCCAAGGCTCAGTTTTGTCTCCGACTCTCTTTTTAATTTTCATAAACGATCTCTTGTCTATCACATCTAATCCAATATATTTCTTCGCAGATGACAGTACCCTCAGTTTCTCATATGCGTTTAATGATTCACTCCCCTGGTCTTCGGACGTGGACATCGAATGGCAGCGTATATTTAACACATTAAATTCTGATATTGACAGCATAATCAAATGGGGTCTAGCTAACCGAGTAGAATTTAATGCTTCCAAGGCACAATGCTGTCGTATGGCATCAAAGCGAAATCCTTATACCCAGCCATTGTCTATGAATGGCACTTGCGTCGATGAAACCGAAAAACTTTCAATGCTCGGTATGCGTGTGAATTCTAATTTACGCTGGAATGACCACATATTCGATGTCGCCAAGAATGCAGCAAAATGTTTAGGTTTCCTCAGCCGGTGCAAGAAATACTTTACCTCTTCTGACTTAGCTACAATTTATAAGGCTTTTATTCGGCCAAAATTGAAGTACAACGCTCACATCTGGGTAGGTGCACCTAAAACCACTTTGCACCTGCTAGATAGAATCCAAAAGCGTGCGGTAAAACGTATAAACGACAGCACCATAACAAAATCAATAAACTCGCCTGTCGCTCTTTTATCGCTACTTTAACCACCAATGCTCCAAAGAATTAGCTAATTGCATTCCGCCCCTCCAACAATTCACTCGAAACACCCGAACATCATTGAATGCTCATCAGTTTACTCTTAAGCCTATTTTCGGGCGTACTGCGAAATTTAGAGAGTCTTTTATAGGCCGCACATCGCGCATATGGAATGCGTTACCTCGTTCTACTTTTCCTCTGCACTGCAACCTACAGCAATTTAAGACCATTGTGCACCGCAACCTTCTTTCTCTCCCTTCTAACTTTCCTTCTGCTCGTGCTGTGTAAACAAAACACACTAAAAGGGTCCAACCAATCCCTTGAGCGCGTGCACTATTTAAATAAAACGACTTATTATAATTTATGCATTTCTACTTCTTCTAGCGTTTTAGGGAACCATTTTGAAAAAAAAAACGCAGGGAAAAGCATTTTGTTAAATTTGCAAAGACATTTTAAGTTTTAAATGAACAACTGCCACCATAAAATCACATTTAATGAAAAAACATATTTTGTTTCCTCATTATTGGTTTCATATGATAAGCCGATAAAGCAATTCCACTGTCAAACTCAACTTAAACAGCAACAAGACACTCAATGCAGAGTAAATATTGAACCAGATACGGGAACAAGCAGAGCATCAAACACAGCGCCAGAAACTATACAGGCGCATTTCGAAAGCCAAAAGGTTATGGACTCATATGTTTGAAAAAACTGTGCCGAACAAAAGAAACAAATTGGCCTTGGTAGACATGGTTGTTGATGGCTTTCACCCATTCAGCTAAGTTGAGGAAAGTTATATGCTACCAAATATAAAAACTTACAAAACCGGTGACCTGAAAGAGGACCAGGTTCCAAAAGAAGACGAATCAGACGTATCACTAGGGGTTTGTGGATTTCTAAGGTAACTGAGACCTACGTAGCAGTGACTGGTCACCAAACAAGTCCAGATATTGATTTCAAGACTGTATTGCTTGGATGCTGTCAATTTGAGGGTAACCATTCTTCAAAAATTTCGCTGATGAGTTACGTGAATTAATTACAATATAGAATTTTTAAAACAAAGTAAACTTTATTGTAAGCGATTACTTGTGGCGGAACCACTTCGGCTGCTTTGCTCACACACGCAACTTGGTTATGCCTTAAAGTGCCTAAAAACTTTTCAGGAACGATATCGAGAAAATAAAGAGTCGTGACATATTTTAAGAGAAATGCTTCTATAGATTGTCAGATATCAGCTGGAACTCTGCATATCTTAGGTTAAACAGATTTGTTGAACTAGAGGAAGCTGTACGATCGACATGTACTCTTGTCAGCAAGAAACTGCCAACTTTTAGTTCTGAAAAGTGTTCTACGTTTTCGTAATTATGCGCAATGTTGAAAGAAATATTTAACATACAGTTCGATAATAGTTGCCACAAAATTAAATAACATGTCAACTGCAGACAAATTAAGTTGAACTGTTTGTTAGATACAAAGTTCAGGCACTCTCTAGTGCAAATGAAGGGGAAAAAAAACAAAAAAGCAGTTCAAAATCTGGTAGATGCTCCTGTGGAACAAACTTCTGATGATGTGAAGAAAAATGCTGGCGAGTAAAATTATGAGCTCAGACCCTGGACTATTTTTGACTAAATTCCTGATCAGAACTCCACGAGCGAGACGCCACTTTCCAAAGCTGTAAAATAAATTGCGATATTCTTGGCTGCAATTATGCTTCCAAGAAAAAACAATGTTACGTAAACTGTCACTGATCAACTGATGAAGTTGATTTATCTAGAGAAGATGCAAATTATCGGAAGATTTGAGGAAAATAAAGGAATAAGAAAAGAGTACTATTACTAGTAGTAATAGTACAGTACAATTTGGAAAATTAATTTTATACACGTTTCTAATCCATTTCAACAATTTGTGTGTTAATCTTAACATATAAAGATACATTTCTCACGGATTTGTTTAAAGAATATTTTTAGCTCAAAAACAGCACGAAAAAATACAGTTTTTATAGTACTAATATAATTGCTCGCCACGAAGACAATTTTATTTAAATGGGATAATATATTGTTCGTGTTCATTCTAAGGGTCCAACGTAAATACTGGTGGAAGAGATTTCGAAATAAAATGAATAGTTTTATTTAAATGATATAATTTTTAGCATCGCAATTTTTTTTTCTTCGCATCTAATTTCAATTTTTTTTTTTTTTTTTGAATATGTCTCGTTGCAATGCTGAATCATGCAATGAGCGAATAGCGTCAGCACCATTTTTGCCTTGTTTCGGAGCATGCAAAAGAAAATTTCATTCAAAATGCATTGGCCTTACTGATTTCATACTTGACAAAGTTAGTTCAACAAACGGGTTGCATTTTTACTGCTCAGACTGCCGATTGCTTTCACTATCAAGCTTGGCATTTAAATGACTTGCGCTGGAACGCGACTTCTCGAATATCTCGAACAATTTCTCTGCTATACTTAAATGTTTCAAAAATTTAAAAAAGCAAATTCTGCTCATTGTCACAGCTTCCATCAATGACTGATGCATCAACTTCCACGAACTCTTCTATTCCGCTTACCGCCGCTAACGGAGATGAAACTGTAGCCCAGCTGAAAAAATTCCTGCCAAGAGGCGCCTCCCGAAACACAAATCTTCGGAGCATATTTTAGCAAGTTCTTCTTCCACAAATCTTAATTTGACTCCCAGTACTTCTAGCACTGACAATAATGCGAAAATACTCCGAACATCGTGTGCCCTACCCCTGCTCCACCTTGTATTGTGCAGAGTATAACTCCACCGAAACTATGTGCACTCTATACCATACCAAAATTAAAAGAAGTATTTGTGTCTCGTCTTCTATCAAATACATCCTGTGAAGATGTTATCAACAATTTGAAAGAATATTGTGTTGATGTGGCATCGGTAAGATGCCAAAAATAAATAAACAAGACAGTCCGTTTGCTTCTTTTAAACTTACAACTGAAGCAAATATATTCACTAAAATTATTAGCAGCGAAATCTAGCCTGCTGATGCTGTTATCTGTGAATTCGTCCCAAAATCGGGAAGGAAAAGCACCCCATCCAATTCACATTCAAAAAACTAGGGAGATTATCCCTTTTCTACCAAAATGTTAGGATAACGTACTTAGTCTCATGGCCTTTTCCTTTCTTCCCATAATTTCGCATTTGATGCTTTTGCTTTGACTGAAACTTGGCTCAATCCAATTTTTTTTTTTAAATAGTGAACTATTTTCCTCCGAGTTCGAAATCTATCGAAAACATAGATTCTCAAAAGTCACATATCCTGTAGAAGGCGGTGTAATTATTGGTATAAGAAACACTTTTTCAAGTTCCATCTTTCCAATCCCGAATACTGAAAATCTGGACATAATCTGTGTCAGAGTTAAGCTCAAATCTAAACTGATTTTTATTTTTAATATCTATATTCCCCCCACGAGCTCTAACACTGTTTATGAAAGTGTCTCAGCTGCTATCAACTATGTTTTCGATAACTGCAAGCCTCTGGGTGAAATTTTATTATTAGGTGATTTCAATTTACCCCTTTTAAAATACCCTCTGATGACGAACTTAGTTGTGTTGCAGCTGGAAGCTTATTTCGTCAATCGTAAATTTTTCTTGACTCTTTAATGACTTGTAGTTTACACCAATTAAGCTGTATAAAAAACTGCATGGACCGTCAACTCAACCTGGTTTTCTTTAAAAATTTAAGTAACTACAATGTTGGATGTAGTCACTCCTCTATGACAAAAATTGATAAATACCATCCTCCTCTATATTTAACTATTTCTCATAACAACGACATTGATAGTGATATGGTTACCAATGACCTGGTTTTCGACTTCAAAAACACTGACTTTAATCATCTGAATGAATTAATTGCTAAGATTGACTTTAACAATATTTTGAAGGGAAGAGTTGACCAAATGGTTGAACAATTTTATCAACACATACTATATTTGATTGTTTCGTCTCATCTGTTCCTCTAAGGCGGACGCGTAAGGGATCGCCATCAACTGCTCCATGGTATAATCACCAACGACGTAGCCTTCGGAATAGACGAAATAAAGCATGGAAGAAGTATCTTTCAAGCATTAAATCCGATGATCACGATCATTACCTATCCATTCATAGGGAACTTCAGTTAATTTCAGTTCATCTTTACGAAAAATATACTGCAAGAATGAGTATATCCCTTCTAACTGACCCTAAATTATTTTGGAAGTTCATTGACAGCAAGAAAAAATCTGATGGCTATCCTTCAACACTTTTATACTTAAATTGTTTAAGCAAAAAGCCAGATGCAACTTTTTTTCATCTTTTTTCAATTCAGCATATGATTCTGACAATTTTACACCCGATCGAAAAGAATTCACCCACCTCGAATACTTTTGCCCCAGTTCCATGAGTCCAATATCAATAACCTCTGATGATGTGAATTACCATCTCGGTCGACTTGCAAATGACACCACTTGCGGACCTGATGAAATACCTTCAACAATTTTAATGAACTGCGGAAGTGCTTTGGCAGGGCCCCTTGTTTTCATATTCCAGGCTTCCATTCACCAAAAAGTTTTCTCAAAGTTATGGAAAAATGGTTTCATAATTCCGGTACACAAATAAGGTTGCCGGGATGATGTTACTAATTATAGATCTATACCTAAGCTATCTTGTTTGCCTAAACTCTTTGAGGCTATCATTTTTGACAGTTTTTACTTTAGTTGCAAGCCTTTGCTCACTGACAAACAGCATGGTTTTGTAAAAAAAAAATTCACTGTGACTAACTTGCTGGAGTTTACTTCTTTTACTAATAAAGCATTAGAAGAAGGGGGTCAAGTCGACTGCATTTACACCGACTTCAGTAAAGCATTTGATAAGCTTTCCCATAAGCTAATAGCTTTTAAAATGAAAGCCCTTGGTTTCACTGTATCCTAAGTGGAATGAATTTGCTCGTATCTTTACGGAAGAACCTATCCAGTCTTGTTTAGGGGATCAACCTCTGAATCAATTTACGTTACCTCATGTGTGCCTCAGCGTAGCCACCTAGGTCCTCTTTTATTCATTATATCTATAAACGACGTTGAAAGTGTGCTCAAGAACTCTAGGGTTCTAATTTATGCCGACGACATAAAAATATTTAACGGAATTAACAATCTTTCAGGCTGCTCTTAATGTTTTAACATGTCCTTTTCTAGAAAACTTAATCCTCTGACCTACACGTACACCTTAAATAGTTCTGCGCTGGTCAAAATTAACCTGACAAGGGACTTAGGTGTACAATTCGCTCAAAGTCTTGACGTCTCAATCCATATTGAGCAAATTGTCAACAAAAGTAACTTCCTCTTGTATACAATATTTGTAAGGCCACAGCTTGAATACGTATTGAGTCTGTACAACGCAAATTTGTTCGTTTCGCATTTTGGCATTAATCATGGACTGATCCTCTTCGCCTTCCTCGTTATAAGGACCGTCTTTTTCTTATCGGCCTTGGTTCGTTGCAAAAACGTCGAGAAGTTTTTCCGTCAGCTTATAGCCGGTAATATTGACTCATCAGCACTTCTTAACCTAGTAAATTTTAGTGTTAAGTCATTTAACTCCCGAACAACTAACATTTTTGACATTAAATACCACCGTACGAACTACGGCTGCAATGAACCCCTAACGCGGATATCAATACAAGCTAATGCTAACTGTCACATGTTCGATTTTGTTTCTAGTAAATTGACACTCAAGCGTAAGCTTTTTGGACGTATCCGTTCTTAACATGCATGCTTCATATTTGCAATTTTGCTTCAATTTTGTCATTTGAAGTTACTAGTCAATTATATTTTTGCATTTCTTTTTTATGTGAATTTGAACACCACGCTAAATGATGACTGTGACAAGGTGGGTATTACTTAATGAGTAACACAGTCACTTGCAAAGCTTGTTTTATAAGCAGTACTGAGAGCATATGATCATTCTGAAGGTCCAATGTTAAAACTGGTGAATGAATTTTTTTAAATCGGGTAGTTTCGAACAAACATTATCGCTCTATAATATTATGTTGGATAGATTATGAAAATGTATGAGTTAAAGAGAGTCAAGAAACATAAGTATATAGACTGACTCTGACTGACAGTTGTGGCAAACTAATTAGGAACGATGAAAAATACAGTCAACTCCGCTTATATACACTCCGCTTAAACGAAACTTTCGGTTATATACAACAAGAAATTTATCACGTATCCTTTTTAAGGCTTTTTCACACAAATACATATGTACGGATAACTGCACTCCGCTTATTTGCAAACTCCGTTTAAATGAAACAATTTCATTTTCCCCAAGTAATTATTTTGTTCTGTAACAACCCCCCTTAAGTGGAACACTGAACGCATCCAATGCTGAACGTTGATTTTGAACCATCGAGCGGTTGGCTTGAAAGATGGATGAAACGGGAAAATATCATTTTTAAATATGTCCTAGGTGAAAAAGTATCAGCGAACACTGATGGTGCAGATGATGGATAGCCAATGTTTTTCCGAAATTGTCGGAAGAATATATGGCAGATAATATCTACAATGCCGATGAAACAGCACTTTTATTTAAAGCATTACTAAAGGGGAAAGCTCCCAAAAGACAGACTTACAATTCTTTGTATAGTACATGCAACTGGTGACGACAAAATGATTTTTTGCATTGGGAAGTTTAAGAATCCGAGATGCTTGAAGAACGTCACAATTCCCGTGAAATATTATTCAAACTCGAAGGCATGGATGACAGCAATAATTTGGAAGCAAATATTAATGGAGCTGGATAAATCTTTCAAACCAAAGGGCAAGAGGGTTGTTTTTGTTGTTGACAATGCTGCCTGCCACCAACTTCAAGACACTGTTTTGGAGAATATTAAAATTGAATTTCTACCCCCAAACACGACTTCTTTAATTCAACCCCTGGACCAAGGGATAATCGGCTCTTTTAAATCGCAGTATAGAACTTGTATGATAAGGCGACAAATTCTTCATCTAGACAGTGGACATACAATGAAAAATTTTTCGAAAAAAATCAATTTGCTGGAAGCACTCAAATCAATAAAACGAGCTTGGTGGATGGTTAGTCCAATTACAGTTAAAAATTGTTATAAAAAATCTGGATTCGTTTATAGAATTGAAGCTGAAAATGAAGAAAAGCTGGCTTTTAAAAATTTCAAACAAAAAACTCAAAGAACAATTGAAAGTTTATTTTCGCAAATAACGAACCATTAGTTATTGTTCAACCTTTAATATATGTATGTACATATATGTACATGAGCTGTGAATTTTAAGTCTGAAAAACTATTTTGTTTATTTTGTTTTGTACTTTTATTTATTTATTTATAATATTATAAATCAAATCGGAAATAAGAGATGAAATACAAAGAAGTTCATTTTTTGTTTAAAGCTCATTATATTAAAAATTATTTGAAATCACATCGTTTAAAGGGGAAATATAGTTGCAGTTATACGAAGTTCGGTTAAGTGCAACAAAGTTGCATAGATCCGAACTTCGTTTATATGAAAACTCCGCTTATTTGCAACAAAATTCCTGCATTTTTTGTGTTGCAAATAAGTGGAGTCGACTGTATTAAGAAAAACTGCAAATAAATATAAATGAAGATGGCAACCAATAAAATGGATCCGTTTTTGTTTGGTCTTGTTTGCTCTGTTTTGTAACAGCTCTTCAAAATGAAATTTGAATTTCTGAAGCGTAAAGTTTGTTTGGCGGCCTAATTAATAACCACGCAAAGAAGCGTAGCGAATTAGTGAAAAAATTAACGATATTTACAGAAATAATAAGTAAACCTTTCCACACGCTCCAAACGAGAATGATTGAATGAAAGCCAACTTCTTTGAAGAGCAAAATGGAAAAAAACTATTGCTTATCCTAAAAAAATCCGAAGCTGAGATAGGTTTGCGAAAAAAATTAGACACGTCTGTTTTCAGTTAAAGATCAATACGATCTGATTTATTTCTCCAAAACTTAAATTATACTTAAATTGTTTGAATTGTTTCCATCGTCTCGGCAATTCAGCATAGCTGTTGCTTTCCGACTAAATTGCAGATGTTGTTTGGCGATCGCATGTGTGCTGTTGCTGGCGATTCGCAAAATCAGTTGTTGCGTAGGGATTGCGCGTGTTTACTCCTCCCTCTGATAATTTTGGGACGTCCGCGTTTCGACTTTTCAATTGACTGAGAATTTGGTCAAATTGTGTTGCCTCTTCTTTTTTCGTAACTATTGTTGATGATGGAACAGTAGACCGCCAGATAGTCCAGTGTGCTGAAACACCATCCTTTAATTTTAAAATGGTATTTGTATTTTGAATATTCATTTTATTGAGAAAGGGTAACAAAAACTTCGTCTGATGTTCTAAGAACTTAACTTTCATTTATTCCATGAGTATTGGAATTTTTTTAACGGTAAAGGATGTGTCATTTACTTGGATAGACTGGGAGTGCGTTATCAACCTTATTTGGGCGAACGTCTTTGAGTTTTGTAAGATTTTGACTTTGGAAGCAGATATCAAATTGTTAACACTTATCGGTGCATTTTCAATATTTATTATATTTCGTATGTCAAGATTATCTAATACTGAAGGGTTAATTTTATTATTTTTAGCTAATACAATTGTTAGTGCCAGATTTTTTAAGTGAGTTATAAAACAATAATTTCGGTTTACAATATAGTTTAAAAGCAGTGATTGTTTATATATTTTTGCGATATGATTTTTTAATTCATTCAATAGATTTGTGATCTCGTTAATTTTGTCCTGCATTAAAGAATTTTGTTTGTCTATTATTATTTGCAATTTAATAGTTTTCTTTTGTTAATAGCATTTCATAGTCTTTTTATCTTCGTATTGCTAAGGTGAATCGGAAACTTCATCGATTGCTTCTGTTCCTTGTTGAGCCATAGGCTCATAATCGGTAAGGTTTGCTATGTGTACTGTACATGAAATCGTAAAATATTGCCCCTTTGCCAATGGGTAGAGGTATATTGTGGGCTGCGCTATAGTTAGTCATTCTAGCAATGGAGATCCATAATAGTGCCAAAAATATGCTTAGAGAAAAAGTAAATTTAGAAAATTAGCCTTAATTACTTTTATAAATTTATCTTTCTTTGTTCCTAAGTCTTTTTCTATAATCTTTTTAACAAACAATTTCTGAAACATATAAACGTCAATTCCATTGAAGCAATACTCTTTCTCCTCTCTGTAATAATATATAGTAATACTCTTTCTCATACATCTTCGTAACAAGGTTTTTATTAATTTTTACTAAGAGTTTTTTCCTGCACAAATACTAGTTTCTTTCTAAGTTCTTCAAAGTTTTGGGGAGGTGTATTGTGAATTATATCAATTGGTTTAGCATTTATTTCAGAGTGAATGCTGCAGTTATATTTGTGGGTCCTTAATAACATTAAGTCGGCTGTTTCGCTTATCTGCTGTTGATTTTTAATACTCCTAGCTAAAGGGTCCACCAAATAACTTTTTTTTGAAAATGCTATAAAAAAAACTGCTGAATATTTTCTCAAATTTTTTTTTTTATTTGAAAGTACAATCCTTCCGGTTAATAATGGAAAATAATTTCATTCAAATGGCTGCCTCGGCTGGCCATGCAGTAGCCTACATGATCTGGCTTCACGAATATTATCCTTTAAAGCGTCAATTGTCTCTGGCTTGTCGGCGAAACACTTATCTTTGAAGGCACCCCACAAATAATAGTCCAACGGTGTCAAATCGCAGCTCCGAGGTGGACAAACGACATCAGCTCTGCGGCTGATGATGCGATCTTCAAACATCAAGTGTAGCTCCAGCTGTGTGGCACGTAGCACCGTCCTGTTGAAGCCAAATGTTGCCAATATCCTCCTCTTCAATTTTTGTGAACGAAAATTCGTTCAACATGGCCCGATAACGATCGCCATTGACTTTAACGGCCACTCCTTGCTCATTTTCTAAGAAAAATGGTCCAATTATGCCTCTGGACCAAAATCCGCACCAAACAGTGGCTCGTTTTGGGTGCATCGGCCTTTCAATGTATGCGTGCGGGTTTTCTGTGCCCCAAATGCGACAATTTGGCTTGTTTACATACCCGCCAAGATCAAAATGAGCTTCATCTGAAAAGATGATTTTTTTGGCAAAATCGGCATCTTCTGTAAGTCGATCGCAGGCCCACTTAGCGAAGCGGAAACGCATTGGATGGTCAGTTGGCTTCAACTCCTGAACCAATTGGACTTTGTATGGCGTCATACCAAGGTCTTTATGCAAAATCGTCTCAATGATGTCTCCGAAATGTTCAATTGTCGAGAACGACGGTGAATTGATGTTGATGGCGCTTCACGCACACTTTCTGCCACAGCAGCAATATTCTCGGTTATACGCACTATTTTTGGCTTTTCACGCTTGGTTTATCAATGAGGATGCCAGTTTCTTTCACTTTTTTCACAAGATGACGAACATGCGGAGCTGACGGTGCTTCTCTTCTTCTAAAATCCGTACGCAATTTTCGCACACATTCTGCAACATTACCATGATTTTCAAAGTAATGTCGCAATATTTCCCAGCATTGTTCAAGCGTATACACAACCATATTCGTTCAGCAGAAGGATAAAACTAATTATCTGTCGAATCAGACATGAGCTAAATGTTACCATTCACGAAATAAGCACTAGTTGAAAGAAAAACGTTAGATGGCGGACCCTTTATTTCTACAAGGGTTAAATGCAACTTCTCAATTTCTCCGTTACTCTCGCTGTGGAGTATAGGGATAAAAATTGTTCGATAGAGACATTTTCTCTTAGAACTGTTTTTATTAAGTTAGAATGAAAGGCTTTTTCACTATCCGAAACAATGATTTTCGTTTTTCTGAAGCGACTTAAAATTTCCAATAAACCATATTTAATGTCACGTGATGATCAAAACACGATGGGCTTTACTATTGCGAATTTAGAGAACTTATCGATGTACGTAAGAAATAGTTTTTTTATCTGTTATGAAGACATCAATGTGGAGCATCTCTCCTGGAAAACCTTGGGATTGGTGTTATACCAACTTCATCAACTGTTTTCTGAACAAATTTTACAATTTGTTGCAACTGATTTTAATAGTTTCCTATCTGGAAAATAATACTCGCTTATAATTTGATGAAAGTTTTCTTATAGAGCTCCTTGAGCACGATTATGCTCCGTTGTGACTAGTTGGTCATTTTTATTCACCACGTCAATGACCAATTTTTATGTATAAATAAATTTAGTACAAGGAAATTTCAATAATCAACTATTTTGAATCTGCGCTCATGTTTAAAGTTCATAACAAATAGCATGTGTTGTATAAGGATTAATAACATCTTTTAAATTTGTTATTTGATTGTCCACAGTATCGAAACTGATTGTATGACGCTTTAGCTTTTGAAATAAGATTTTAGTACTTTTATTAAAATACGTTGATTTCACCATTACGATTTGAATTTTAAATTGATTCACCGGATATTGTGTTGTTTTAATAGTGTTTACCATAGAAATTTCACTCTGAATTGTGTTGTAAGACGAGTCGGTTATGTTATTAACGTTTCGACGTTTGTAGATAAATGCACGCCATCTTTTAAGTTTCACATTAGGGTTCTTATCTGACATGGCATAATTTAAGGGTTGATGCATATCTTTGATACCATATGTATAACGCCGAAATGCTCTCAAAGCCCAAACAATGGCAAGGAGTTCGCGTGATTTGTCGCGTAATTTTCTTCGGCTTTTAACAGTGTTCGTGATATCATAGTGATCGAACTCCCAAGTTGGGATAGCACTGTACCCAAAGCGCTTAAGGAAGCATCTGTCGTTAGTCCAAGCGGCTTATTTTAGTCAGGATAGGAGAGAAGGACATCTTCAGATGTTAAGATTTGCTTTAATCGCTCGAACGCAAATAAAGCTTCCTCACCTTTAACGGTCCTAGAGCAACTTGTTCTAATGTGCCCGTTATCACCAAGGAGATATTTAGTTAAGGACTTAACAATTGCAGCACAGTCTCGGATAAAACGACGGTAATATCCAAAAAGCCCTAAGAATGTTCAAAGTGTGGTCTGCGTTCTAAAATTTAGAATGTACTCTGTCAGGACATAAGAAAAACCCCAAGAATTAGAAAAATTACTGAAAAATTTTAATTCTCTGGTGAGACACGCATTCCTGCAAGTTTAAGTTTTTTTCATACATTTCCAACGTCTAGGAGAGATGCGCTTGTTCATTGGGAGAATAAATGATAATGCCATCAATATAATCATGACAAATTTTGCCTTAATCATCCCGTAGAATATCATCGGTTGTCTTTTGGTAAATAATAATTATTCAACCCAAATGACATTCGAACAAACTCATATTTGCCATTTTTTATGCAGAACGCCGTATTTTCTACGTTCTTCTCATCCATTTCTATTTGATGAAAACTGATTTCAGTTCTAATTTAGTGAAATACAGAATTTTCCAAATTAACCAAAATAACCGAATTGCCCGGTATAGGGTACCTTGTATTGTAGAAATTCCTTTCAAATAAGAGAGATCTTTAATGTTATTTTTGGAAGTGCCGGTGCCTATTAAAAGTTGTAGCTCTTGACCATTTACAGTTTTAAAGATAAACGGCAAGAGCGACCATACTCTTAATAAATTCGCTTCGTAAGAATTCAGGCTGTTAACACTTCGCTCATTGCTATACTAATCCCAATAGTTCTGGCAAATATTTCACTTTGCAATTTTGCTGTTGTGTTTGTGCTGACTATACCGCCGCATGTTCGTTTGGCAGCAACAACGAAGTTTTGTTTAAGGTTTCGATAAGTTTGACGGGACTGACCTGTCGGTCCACTTATTGATTGAAAAGTCGAATTATGAGGCTCTACATTCATACGAGCTGACTGTTTAAATTCGTCACTTGAGCAACGAATGTTATCTATATTATGTCGTTAATATGATTTGGGCATTATATTCGTATTCTGCTTTATTGGCTTGAATGAACTTCCAGTTTCAAATGTACGGACAAACCCGTAACGATAATGGTTTATCTCGAGTTCTTGTGTGATGCCAGGGTGGTAGGGAGATCTGCTGGTTTTGATAAGAAGAGAATATTGCAAATAGGACGACGAAGTCCTGAAATGATGCGTTTTCTCTTATCACTGCTTGTCAACTGTATCAATAAACTTACACGTTATCTATATTATAAAGAGGACGCGTATGAAATTATTAAACACGAAAATTACTCCCTTCAATAATTTTTTACATTTTTTTTTTGTTTTTTAACCAAATTAACTCGCATTGGCTTCATCTCTCGATATAACATACTTATTTCTATTTAATTTGTGATTTTAATTTTTATCTTGCACAAAATAATACTCATTTATTTAATTCTTCTTTTGTTGACAATAACTTCCTTGTAGCTTTTTTTGCCACTACCATTATTTTTCCTCTAACTTCTATAAGGTTTTATTTTGCCACTACAATTATTTAAATTTTAACTTCCTTGAAGTTTTTTAATTTGTCACCATAATTATTTTTACATTGATTTTTTTGTTCTCTTCTCTTTCCCACGAGTTGGGCGCCAGTTAACTTAAACACGTCCTTTTTCAGTTACAGATCAATACGATTTGATTTACTTTTCTAAAGCCTAAATTAAACTCGCCATTTCATGCTCACAGGTGCTCGATGTTGTGGTGTTGTATAGATCGCAAAGTTAGCAAATAAAACCGCGCACTTAAGAAATGATGGAACTTTATTTGATGAATGTTGAAACTAGGCTAAAGCTGCACAATCTCTTTACTGCAACATCGACCTTTCGCCAATTCAGCATAGCCGTTGCTTTGCGATTCTAATGTAGCTGTTTTTTGTGATCGCATGTGTGCTGTTGCTGGCGATTCGCTTATTCAGCTGTTGCTTGTGGATTGCGCGTGTCTAAAATTGAGCGATGAAACATAAATATAATTAAATAGAGTGGGATCAGATGGTAAAATAACTGCCCAGCATAAAAAAATGAGGCATTGAATCCGAAATACACGAAGGTTACTCTTAAGCTCAGATGAGAAAGTTTTGTGTAGGTTTATATGTCATTTGAAGAAACGGAGCGGTATATAGAATTGAAGGTGTAACGAATTCGAGGCATTACATACAAATAATAGGACTTCCGGTTGAAAATGAAAATGAAATTCAAAAATCAATGCTTTACTGAGGAAAAATAGATCTAAATTCAATATTCAAAGTATTACCCATCGCTAGCCACACATTTTTCCCATTTTTCTGGCAATTCATGGATACCCGTTCTGAAAAATTCGACCGATTTGGCCGCAATCCATGAATCGATCCTTTTTTTTCAAATGACGAAGTGCTGGTCATCCAGGCCAGGCCATCGGATGGCGCAAGGTCTGCACTATAGGGCGGGTGGGGTAGGACATCCCATTTGAGCGTTTCAAGGTAAGTTTTGACGACATTTCCAGCATGTGGCCGAGCATTGTCATGTTGCAAAATAACTTTATCGTGTCTTGCGACCGTTTCCGGCCGTTTTTCCTTCAGTGCTCAAACGCATCAATTGTCGTCGGTAGACCTCGCCTATGATTGTTTTATTCGGTTTTAGCAGCTCATAATACACAACACCCTTCTGGTCCCACCAAATGCACAATATAACCTTCAGGCCATGAATATTCTGAACGGCCGTCGATGTTGAGGCATGTCCGGGGTATCCATACGTTGCCCGACGTTATGGATTATTGTAATGTTCCCATTTTTCATCACCAGTGACGATTCGATGAAAAAAAGACTTCTTTTTGTGGCGTTCAAGCAGCATTTCGGACATGCAAAATCGGCGTTCGACGTCTCGTGGCTTCAATTCATACGGCACCCAATGTCCTACCTTTCGGATCATTCCCATTGCTTTCAAACGAACGGAAATGGTTTGCTGAGCGACGCCAAGTGATTTTGCAAGTTCTTCTTGCGTTTGTGATAGATCTTGATCGAGCAATGCCTCCAATCCATGGTCTTCAAACTTTTTCACCTGGCCGGGGCGTTCTTTGTCTTCGGTGTCAAAATCCCCATCTTTGAACCGCTTAAACCACCGCTGACACATTCTAACGTCTATAGTATAGCCCGGGTAAGCTTCGGTAAGCAATTGATGCGCTTCGGTTGCTTTTTTCCTTAAACGAAAGAGGCATATTAAAACTTCCCGCACGAATGTAGACATTTTACGGCCTTACAAAAACTTGTGTGTTTTCGCTAATGACCAATAGCCTAGACTGAAATAATTAGACAATGACATGAAGTTTCTGATGTGACAGTTGTCGTGGTCAAAATTCACCTCAGAGTAATGGATATAAAGTTGTCTGCAATAACGACATTTTCAACCGGTAATCCTATTATTAGAAAATATCATGTTAACTGAATTTAAATAATTTAATCTGTTCACAACTCATATTTTTATTTATTCTTACTTGCTTTTCTTATTTTTACAATGAATTAACAAAATAGATAACAAGGTTTGATATCTTTCAACTTAAAATAAATTCGATAAGAGTTTTAACTACAGTCATTCCTATAATTCACACATCATCATCACACAATCAAATATGCCTTGAAATATATAAGTAGACTTAATCGTTAAACCCACATAAAAATCTATAATACAACAAAACATCAAATTAATTTATTCGAACAACTAATACTTACTTGCTTTTCCAGATTCCAGTTTATATGCCCACTACGTTTTTAAGGCTTTTGATGTAAACTGCAATGGTGCTATTAGTTTTCGGGTAAAGAAAACTATTATTCGATTGAAAATGACTTTGATAATTTTGAAATCTCATAGGATCTTTTAGTAACACTATCAACTTTATTACGTGGATCAGTTTACGAAAGACTGCGTTGGACTTTTAAATTATATGATCTTAATGGGGACGGAAAAATAAGCCGGGCAGAGCTTGGTGAAGTAGTAATAGCAATACATGAACTAATGGGGAGAAAGTCGCATCAGTCAGAGGAGGACAGAAAAGCTAGAGATCAGGTAAAGTACATATACGAGTGCAAATAAAAACATAAAATTATTTCTCAAGTATGACCAGTCTCTACTACTTTTTTTTATTAATTTCCCATCAGTTAATCTGTTATCTGTCCGTTTTTGGAATTCCAAACTTTTACATATCTCCACGTTTCGAGGTCCCAGTAGTCGGATTCCATTGTTTTTAGAGAGATGTCTGTGTGTCTACTCGGGACGAATCAAGCTATCCAAACAAACTTGGTTTTATACGAAGCGTCTTTGCATAAAGATCAACTGAATTCTGGTTAAATTTGACAGGGTGGTTAAACTGTCAAAAAAGCGACAGTTTCATTTTCAATTCTTAAATTACAATCTATTTGGTTTTCCAATAAAAAAACTTCAAAATCAATTAAATTTATAGTTTTCAACTACCCTAGCAGATGAAAAATGTATGTTTAAATACAAACACTGCCGTTCCTAAATTTCTCGACAAATTCACATATATGGTGTTTGGTAGAAGTCCATGTTCTTAGGTTTCGCTTTCTTTTGAGACTACTGCAAGAGCGGTGTTGTGTGAAGTTTTTGACCCGTCCGTAAATTCAAAAAAGTTGTGTTGTGTTGGTGCTGCACTTTTGCAAGGCACATAAATTCAGAAGCACAGAAATGGTATCCAAGAACCAGGGTGGATGAGAGTGGATGTATTTGAAATTACGTTCATGCCCGATTCGTAATGCAGCGTGAGAGCGAGATGAGAGCGATGCGAGAAGTCGCTGTCGTCATAAAATCGTTTCCCAGAACACAAAGAAAGCCAAATTCATGACAGCGAGCTCATGTATTCTGTATTTCTAAGATGAACGAACAACACGATCGAACACCATATTTCTCTTTATGGCTACTCATATCAGCCTGCTATCACGCTGCGAGAATTTTTTTAATTTTTCGAAAACAACGGAATGTGATAGAACGAGCCTCGCGTCATTGTATATTGTTTCATACATTTGCATTGATTGACATTTTTTTTGACAACTCGCGCTAGACTCGTCTCGCTCTCACGCTGCATTGTGAATCGGGCATTAAAAGGTATTTCCAATTCAATACCAAGCTGCAGAACATTTTGTCTGGTGGAAGTAAGGCGCTTGGTATTTTTTATTGAACTCGTAGAGCAGGCATTGATGCTTCTTCTGGCTGCTTGGTGGTAAGTCGGCTCGAAGATGCTTTTTGAAATTTAAGGGTAGGAGCCGTAAATAATTAAGCCATAATTTTGTATGCTTCAAACTAATATTTTTGTTATATAGCAAAGAGAGTTTACATGTGCATTACTCAGCCTTACTGCCAGAGATTATTTCAGGTGTTCACAATGAGGTTTCCAATATTTTTTGTTAAAAATTAATCCCAAAACATTAAGGTTAATGACATTTTAAATATACAGATGTTATACAGTTAATATTATTACAACATTTTTTTCGACATATGCGAAGAATTTTTATTTTTGAAGCGAAAGCTCCAAACTGGCAATATTGAACCATTCAACACTTTCTTCGAGCAGATTTGAAAACCACTTTTCATTTTTTTCTAAATCATTGTATTTACATATTATAGGGCCATCTTCATATACACCATGATCTAGTTTGTACTTTGAAACGATCGTGTTCAGCTCATGCAATACAATTGCAAATGAAATAACAGGTATTACTGATCCTTGTGGGATACAATTTTCCAATGCTCAGAAAAAAAGTATGGATTTTTACACAAAACTTCCAGTTAGTCAAAAAGATTTTATATATGATACTTGAATATTTTGCACCGATTCCCCACATCTTTACTTTATTTAAGGCTAGGTAGATGCCTATTCGATCGAATGCTTTTATAAAATCAAGTGCAAGGATCGAGACATGATATTGAGCTGAAAGCGCATTTGAAAAAATGTGATCAAGATGGAGAAAGATTTACATGCACCGTTTGAAAGCTACTTAAATAATTAATCTGTAAACCAAAATAATCGATTAGCTATTGTTTTTTCAATATTTGATACGATATGACGTCCGTCATTATTATCGAAATTTTTATTTAGTTTAGCAATCAGGTCGATTTTTGTGCATGGGATACGAAATCCTGTCCCGACCTGGTTTTTTACCTTTATATAGTATATAACTCAAAAGAATTTTAAAGAACTCTCAAGAAGACTCCAGGGAAATTAAAATTAATTATTATTTATAAGGAGTTAGAGATATCATCCGACGAGGTGACAGAACCGGATAGTGTTTATTCTTATGTCTAGTTTTGGTATTGGGGTGATCAGTTAGTGTCACAATATTGCCCCATGTTTTGCATATTGCAGCACAAGGGTGAATATGGTTCGTAAAATCGTTAAAGGTGTTTATTTATCTTATTTTAAAAAAGCCTTCTTAATTTGGCTTTTACTTTCTTTAACGCTAATAGGTGGAACTGGTTGGGACTTTTCTCAAGAGTCGTTACTTCTAAATCTACTCCAGTTTGCCAGATCAGTCTTATATCCTGAGATATGGGGTTAAAAAAATCTCTTATGATTGCAGTTAGCAATATAGATGTTAGGATAAGGAAGTGGTCACTGTTGTTTAATTCTATTAGATCAAATCAGAGGGATTTGGGAAAGAGTTTCGAGGTACAGCAGGTAATTTCTATATATAAAAAATGGAGGGCACCTCGTTAACTTGTTTTGTGTGATCCCCAAAATTCACTAAACGAATTCTGTTTTTTTTCTGGTAATATATAATGAACTTTTATTTTTATTTTGATTTCAAGACTAATCTCTACTCCTATTGAGAGACTATTCGAGTTGATTTGGAAATATTTTTTTGGAATTTTCACTTTTATAAGAATGACTGCTCCTGGTTGGGCGGTGTTGTTATAAGGCAAGTTATTAAATTATCCAATGTATGCCTGTGGCACTATTGGATGTTTTTGAAACGCACAATGTGTCTCTTGAAGAGAAATGACAATGGCACTATGTTCTTCTTATAGTAGTGTCAAATCATGGACATTCTTAATGCAACCTTGAATATTGCAAGTTTTAAGGTATGTCTTTTGCTTTTGCGTTAAAGTTGCTTATGTTGACGTCATCATCTCCCGGGACTGATACGTTTGTTTTTTCGGAAGCAATTGAAAGATGAGGGGTTGCTTGTTTAGTGGAGTTTTCTTAATCCCCTTCTTTTTTTAACAATCAAGTGTGTACGAGGGGTTATGACTACCTTTTAAATGTTGGTACATAACTCGAGTGGAACGGATCAGGGAGGAAATAGGGATAAGTACTGATGCACTTTGTTTTTGAATTTCTGCAGATTTTAATAAGTAAGAAATATCGAGCGTGGTACAGCGTTCCTCATTCGTGTTATGCGGCTAATAAACGAATCTCTATACTTGACTGTACGACCGGAGTTTGGCTTGAGGGTGAACTGATGAGCATTCCCCGCGAGTAGAGTGTTATCGTGAAAGTGATAAGGAAGTGGAATGCAGCTGCCTAATTCGCTAGAGCCCTGATTGTGGTAGAAGTGATAAAATATGGTTAGACAGGAGACGTCAATTGACTTTGTAAAATCTTTGTCACCTTTACTCTTTCTGACAACGTCAAAGATATTGAATTTGTTGTTGTTGGATTTTGTGGATTATATGTGCGCTATGCTGCATTTTTTTGTTTAAAAAGTCAAGATATTTTTACATTGTATATATTTGGGACATATTTTGGATAATGAATGTGATTGTTTAGACAGTTTGCGCATTTAAGACGTGATCATTTTGTTGGCTAGTAGGGTGGAAAGTTACAGATTTCGCATATTTTCTCTTTATTGCATCGTTTTGTTGTGTGACCTAGCGTCTGACAGTTTTTGAATCTTATGAGAGACGAAGTATATTCTTCTACCTTTGCTTTATATTTACAATCTGATCTCGGCTGAACGGGGATTTCAGTATAAAATAAAAGTTAATAGAATAATACCTGTTGGGTGATATTTTTCATCGATTTTTTTCATATCCGAAACAATCTCTTATACCGGGACATTTGCTTACCATGGGGTTAGATTAATTGAGTTGTTTTTGAAGCGTTACGGACAAACGGCGTTTGTTAGCAATATTTGTCACTTTAAGGAATTTATCGACAATTTTTCGAGATTTTAGGAAAATTCGTACTCGGTGCTAATGGAATAAGAACATTTTCTCAACGCAAAAATACTCACAGATGAAATTGGAATTTCAGAATATTTTGAAACGTTCGAAACGAATTTAGGGTTTCTGTTGCTTGAGATTTTTGGTTGTTCTTTTTCTTCGCCCTTAACGATGAAATATCGGACAAAGCGTCCAATGTTAAACCCCTTTGAAGATTCACGCATCCAGTTTGTGTAACGAGTATCTTGCGTCAATCGCACATGGCAGATTTGATGAGCCAGGTTGCTGTGTGGATTTTTTATTGAGGGGAATTATGTGGTAATTATCATCTTATTACAAGCTGCCGCAATGTCTGTGAAAGGAAGTCGTTAACCGTTATCGATTCGTGGATGTTTTACCTTCCAACCACTGCGCCGAGTATATTTTTTTTTACCGCTTTTGGCGTTAAAATCCCTGAATACAACTTTTACTTTATGCTTCCGCAGGCTCCTGCTTAGTGGGATCCGCCGCTTCAGCGAAAGGGGCGTGTGCACATATGAAACTTATGTTGTAGAATTTATCTTTGATCTAGATTAACCTCAAGCAATCGGATATCGACTTATAGTATATGACCTTCTCTTTTAGTCTCTTGCAGCCTTTTGTGACAGCTGGAAGATATTTCGCAATCTTTCCTAATCATGGTTCCACATCCTATCCAGCGTACATCCTGGATCACAGTAATACCCTCCTTATATGGCTAGAAGGTGCATTATAGTTTTTGAGTAGCGTGTCGTCTTCGTTTGGATGCGTGCTTATCCGAGGCTTTCATCTTTCTCATACATAATCTTGTTTTGTGCCAACACACAACCATCTTTCTGAATGGATTAAGAAACATTTGTTTCATTTCGGTTTTTTAACAAATGTGAAACATTAATTACAGAAAATTAAGAACTGAATTAATCAAATTAATAAAAAAAAATTTTCTTTACAGATTGAACGAGTATTCCGTAAACTAGATCTAAACCGAGATGGTATCATAACAGTGGAGGAGTTTCTAGAAGCATGTTTAAAAGATGACCTAGTAACAAGGTCACTACAAATGTTCGATTCTGAACTTTGATATCAACAAAACATTGAACTTAAATACACTTGCCGCACACTTTTTTTATATAGCCCAGTTAAAATGTATCTTTTGAAATAAAATGTTTATTGAAATAGAAAAATTTATCATTCTCAAAAAGAAGGAAAAGGTTTTGTTTAAATAAAACTGTGAAAAGATATTGTGTGTTTGTTCTAATTGTTATTGTAGCTATAAGTATTATAGTGTGATTTAAGGTACGTGATGTCATTGTGGGTTGTGGTCTTACAGCTAGGGTTGTAATTAAATGTTGTTGTTTCAATTGAATAACACAAAAAGACAAACAACAAAGTCATAGTTGTCGCAAAAAAAAATATTTGCCGTACCTTAAGCGTGTTCTATTGTAAATGGAAAGCGGAAAGCGTTGCAAGGAAAATTATAGCACAGTTCCATATTATATTTATTTTTTCAATTTTAATTTTCAAAATATTTACTTGCGCTGCGATGAATTGATAAACATAAATCTGGCATAGCATTGTACGACGTATGTATATTAACACTCATATGTATATTTTTTGGATTGCATCATTCTGCCAAAACCGACGCTTCAAGGTATCAAGTACACTTTGCGCCACGTACACGTCCTTAGTACCTTAGACATGGTAAAACTTTAATTACATAAACAATTGGTTGAATGAATTTCTAAATAAGAAAATATTTTTAAAACAAAAAGAATGCCAATATATAAATAAATAAAATTAAGTGCAACTTTTTTAAGTGAAAATAAACGAAAAAAAAATTAACTTATTTTTAATGAACCTATAGAAACACCATATATCTCATACATGATGAATAATAATTTTTACACAATAAAATTATAAGACTTTTTTAACATATTTTTATATATAATTTTGTCTGTAAATTACTAAGATTACTGCTGTAAAACTAAGTATAAGAATATTTCGTATTAACATTTCTTTCAACTTATTCTTATTCTAATAGTTTGCTGTTACATCATATAAAATTTGTGTTGTGTTAGAGAGTAAAGGGCAAATCTCAATGTGGCGCTCGCGCGGTCGTGCGTTTGACAGGCTTTCTCCCAACTTACGAGAAATTCTGTCACAACGCAAATTATGAAGAAAAATAAAAAACACGATTGATTTTAAAACTGATGTTTATTTCTACTGTATTATTGTTTCGAAGTTGGTCTTAAGACTGACCCAACCGGTGACCAAGGACTTCTCTCAGTTTGTTGCTTTTCAAATTATGCCGACCACGCAACTTTCACTTGTTTTATTGACTTGACCAGTCAACAACAATATTCTTTGCTGATGCAGACTTGATTCTTTGCAATTCGGAAACATGTTGTGCTGCATCATTTTCCGGTAAGCTGCCGGCGGACACTAATGGTGTTATTTGCCTTGGCATGTGAACTAGTTCGGCATTCGGTATATTGCTGACACGTGTTGCTGCGGTTGATGGCACTGACATAACTCGCACAACCTCAAAGTTTGTAACACACAATGTGACTTCATGACGGTCGCGCGAGTTAAGTATTGGTCTTAACACCCTGCACTAGCTGAGTTTACATTTCCGATTTTACTTTTTATTGCATTTGTAATTTTATGTCATCGTAACTTTTTCGGGTCAATCCAAAAGGAAACACAAAGTAATCAAAAACAATAATTGAACCAATGTACTGGGTTCACCACTTGAAAAAGTAAAATAAACAGAAACACAAAAGTGAACCAATGTACTGGGTTCACGACTTGGAAATGTAAACTCAACATCAATTTTGGACTACACAAGCAATATTGATTATGCTCTAGATTCTTGATCGGTATTGCTTGGGTATGTTTATGTCACGATAGAGTAATGGTCTTACTTCCTTTGATATTCGGCTTTCAGTTAAAAATCTTAACTCTAGAGAAGCGATGCAGCCCTGCATAGAGACAGCGGCCACTGTCTTAAAAACAATCAATAAATAACCGTCAAAAATAACTTTGTTAAAATTAATTAAAAATTAAACAAATACAAATAAAAAAATCGCGGTGTTTTAATTATTTGTTTCGCGCGGTGAGCTAGCAGAAACACTTAAGAAAGCCGAAATTGAATATCCGTCAAGCGCCAACGTATCACAGCTGCGCAACCTGATGAGTTCCGCCGAATTTATGCCTGATGGACCACAAGCTAGCGACAGCCTAGACCAAACAGTTTTGCCCGACATCCCGTTAAATCCAGTCACCGTTCTACCAACTTACAGCATACCATCAGGCGACTCCGTAGATGCAGTTATTGCGCAACTAGAAAAACGTAAGAAAATTTTGCTACAGCGTAGGGAGCTACAGGTACTTGAGGAGCAAAACATCAGCCAACTCTAGATGTTTAAGCGATGCGGAAGGCGATGATGCATACCCAACAGAGAAATGGACACACGACTTAGTCCACATCTTCGAAAAAACTCCGTACGAAAACCATTTCAAATATATATGCCTTCATGATATTAGATTATTAAAAGGGACGGCCTCAGTCGTTTTGCGTCCCAGTGCTGCGTCCTGTTACACGGGACTCAAGCAGGGATTTTAACAACAATTTAGAAAGGTTGTGTCCGTGCATGATATATATCGTGAGCTCCACGCAAGGAGGAAAGTGCCACGGGATACATATATGCGATCGCAGCTCAGGGCAATGTCAGTGACAGTGAAATCATACCGCTCATCATCGATGGTCTTCATGACCGCACCGCCTACACTTCCATTTTTTCACTGCCTTCACGTTTGAGCAGCTAAAGGATCTCCTGGTGAAGTACGATATGAAGCGTTCTGATGATCAAGTAACACAAAAACCAAGCGCGACCGTATCAGGTGATATCAGGTGTTATAACTGCTCCATGTATGGACGTATCTCATCACAGTGCATACAAAATAGAAGAGCCACCAAAATAGAAGAGCCGCCAAAAAGCCATTAGGCAAAGTTCAAATCGTAAAAGAAGAAGAAGACGTCGAAAAAGAAAAACCACATCTACATCCTTCCGTGATTGTACCTTGAGTTCTAACTGTGATTCATTTTTTGAAAGTGGAAGTCCAGCCAGTTTTGCGTCTCAAGAAATCATCCCTCCCAACATCTTTGTTGACAATTCGGTGAATTTACGGTAAAATTAATTGCCGTATTTCACTGTTTAACAAAACTAAATCAATGTCTTTATTCATAGTTCTTGAACCTTTTCGACATTTATCTTACCACAGACTTATTGAAAGCAAAAGTTTTAACTTATCCTATGTTAAATCAGATGTAAGTTTAAATTGTCCAGAACTAAATATAAAATTTAATAAAACCCAAGATACACATTGCTATTGTCCTTATGCAATTATAAAAAGAGCTAGGGAAGGAACGCAAAATATCAGTGCAAAATATTGTCTTGATAAAGCGATTCCGGTACACTCTTGGACTATCATGGAATAGAAAAAGGGAAAACGTTACAGAAAACCCATTTGATTGTCCTCGAATAAATGACGATTGTACTCTTGATGGTAATCGTAGAAGTGACTTTCGAAATAGTTTATTGAAAATTGATGCGAAACCTTCCGAAAATTGTTATGAAGAACCTTCCGTCAGTGCAAGCGTAGATTATGCTTTTGCTTGTCATGAATTTATATTCGATACAATGCCTGAAATTTATCATATTGAATTAGGAAAAAGTGACAATAGCTTTGAAGATCTTAATATAGGCGATAGTTCTGTAAGTGTAGAAATTAGACACCGTATTCATGATATTATCCTTAATTTTTCGGCTAGATACTCGAATCCTACCGGAAACAATCAATTCGAGATGCGACTCAGATTGACCACAGATGTCCCAGTCTTCAGTTGTCGGGATAGGCGCGAGGTTTTAGACATTACAAATGATTCGCAAAGGTAAAATCTCTCTCTACGCTTCGGCAAAAGTTTTCTCCTTTTTTTCACTGGTTTCAGTCAGACGAAAAATTCAATTGCTGTATTTTTCATTTCGAAACGCACCACCGGTCTCGAATCTAAGTATCATTGCTCCGAACTCGAAACGCTCGCAATGCGTTAAGACGCTTCCGGGTATATCTCTATTTTACTATTGTCACTAACTGCAATTCGCTTACTTACCTTGAACAAAAGGCCCTTAACCCAAGGAGCACTAGAATTACAAAACTACGATTACAAGGTGCAGCATCGAAAAGGAAATAGTATGGATCACGTCGACGCCCTAAGTCGAACGGAAATACTTCTTGCTGTCAATGGTGATGATGTTATTTTCCAACTGGAGTCCTAAAGCAGGGCCCCGCTCGACGATTGTAAAGGGTTTGAGTTGAAAGATGGGTTTGTTAACAAAAGGGATGAGGAAAATAACCTATACTTTACGTCGCATCCGAGATGAAGAGACTGTCATCCGTCAAGTCCATGAAAGACTCGGTCACTTAGGGGTAAAAGAAAGCTACAGACACCTAAGAAGACAATATTGGTTCCCAGGAATAAAGCTAAAAGTTGATAACTTTATTAAAAATTGTTTGAAATGTAAAGTATCCCCAAAAAGCCAATACCGATTGATACCCCTCATATCGACCACTCCACCAAGGTAAGGGTACCTTCCATCAAGTCCAAGTGTAAACATTTGCTGGTAGTTGTTGATGCTTTTACTACGTTCGTGAAATTGTACCCTGTGAATTCCACTAGTGTGAAGGAAGTAATCTAATCTCTTAAAATATACTTTGAATACTATAGTAGGCCCAGAGCGATCGTTTTGACTAGAGGAGCATTCTTTACCTCCTTAGATTTTGCACATTTTCCGACAAAGTACAATGTTGCCCATATTAAAGTAACAATAAGCTTTCCACAGACGAATGGTCAAGTGGAATGGGTTAACCGCATGCTTACACCCATGTTGAGTAAAATGAGTGAACCAAACGAGCACCCCGATTGGGTGAGTAAGTTGCCCGAAATTGAATACGCCATCAATAATACGATCTATAGTTCGAAGCATCAAAGCCCGTCTATGCTGTTATTCGGCATCTGCCAGAGAGGGCCAACCGTCGACTGGTTCACCGGATACCTCGATGAACAGGTAGACCTTCTACGAGACCTTTCCTCTACCACCATAAACCTGAGAGTGTTTTCGAGCCCGATGACTTTGTTGTGATAAAAATGTAGATGTTTCCGCGGGGAACAAAAAAACTGATCCTGAAGTTTAAAGGGTCATATGTGGTACCTAAAAAAACTCCTTAATGACCGCTACGTCATCAGGGATATTGAAAATTGTCAAACAACATTAATAGAACACAACTGCTTCGCTCAGTCCTTTGTTGGAAAAGCCATATGTATATATATATATTCAAAGTAATGAAAAGGAATAAAAGCTCATTTGTTACAGGATTCTAGCGTATTCCTTTTTTAGTCTCCAGGGCCCAATTGTGGCCTGGTGGTGAAACAAAGGCATTTGTTGACAGTCGCTCATTGACAACAGCAGCGTAATTTGTTTACTTTTATTTCACGATTTATATTGAGACGCCGATTATTTTCGGCGATCGTTTTATAATAAAATAAAATACAAAAAGGTTAAGTTATTGCGTCATTTATTTTATTACTAAGGACCACGTCCGCTCACGAAGGTTGCACGTTGAAGAAGGAAGTGTTGAACGGACGTCATCCCAATGACATTTCGAAGAAGTTCTTTTGTAGATTACGCGCCACTGTCGGGAAAGTAGTAGAATTCGTTTTTACTTGATGATGTCATCTCAATATAATTCAAAACGAATTTGTTTACGCTTTGCTTGCGCCGTTGCTGCCGAATATGTCTTTAAGGATTTTGGATTATAAGTGGCAACTGAAGATGTATCCGCCCTTGGTATTTTTTTGTTGTGTTGATGAACTAGATGGACTGTTTGGTGTATTCGTAAGCAAACAATTAGATGTCGAATGGAAGTTCTCTAGCAGGCTTAAGTCTTTCTGTTGACACAGTCGGAATGCTCTTGATCTCCACTCTGAATACACAAGTTCTGCTGCTGTTGTTTCAATGTCCTATTTGTAGCAAGTTCTCAATCCGAGTAGGACCGTTGGTAATGTGCTTACCCAGTCAGAGTGTTCTTGACACATAACAGCTGCTTTAAACGATCTGTGATCTGGTGATGATAAGCTGTAGTCCTAGTCCGTGTGCTTCCGATTAGTTTGGCAAAGGCATCAAACAACACTGACTCGAGTTGACCTCCTCTATCCGATGTAATTGTTTCTGGTGCACCATATCGAGAAACCCAGTTGGCGTAGAATGCATCAGTGACTGTATCGGCTGTGATGTCTTTCAGTGGAACAGCTTCTGGCCAACGTGTATACCGTTCAATCATTGTGAGAAGATATCGATATCCTGTCGTAAGTGGCATAATAACTAAATCGATGTGTACGTGACGAAATCGATCGCTGAGCATACCAATATGCTACGATGCGATCTTGACATGGCGAGAAATCTTGCTCCGTTGACAGGGCAAACAAGTTCTGGAACATTCGAAGATGTTGGACGAAGAGCGTCCAATGGGATGAGAAAGGCTGTAACATTGCCAAATACTCGTCGAGTGCAAGTGCACCAATACCATCCACTCGCAGCGCTCGAAGTTGAAGTGAAGTTCTCTCTAGATGCTCAATTAGTTCCTGTAACTCGACATCATCATGCTGCATGTCGGCCGGTCTTGTGTGCTGACAATAACGGGCATATCGATGGTGTTGATTCGGGAAAGAGCATCTGCTACAATGTTTTCTTCACAGGAGATGTGAACTATTCTTGTCGAATATTGTCCGATATCCTCGAGTTGCCTTGCCACTCGAACCCTAGCGTGATCTGATTTCTTTTGAAATGCGTATACAAGTGGCTCGTGATCTGTAAGAATTGCCACATCTCGTCCGTCGATGAAATGTTTAAAATGCTTTACTGCTCTGTATGTTGCCAACAATTCTCTGTCGTAGACCTTATATTTTGCTTCTCGTTCGCTGAGTTTCTTTGAGAAGAAACACAGTGGCTGCATAAGATCATTTAGGCATTGGTCTAAAGCGGCTCCAATAGCGAAGTCCGAGGCGTCGCATCGTAGAACCAAGGGAAGGTCAGATCTGGGATGTGGAAGTTGAACAGCGTCCTTGAGTTTTTGTTTGTTTTGGTTTTGGTTTGTTACCATGCTTGTTCACAGTGTAGCAGAGATATTTGACCTCAGATTGCCCAAAAACATATTTTGCGATGCTGAGTATAACTCCATACTTCTGCAGTCTTTCCATGACCATGTCGAGAAGTTTTCGATGTTCGTTTTCAGGGGCTGGGCTCAAAAGTAGTAACCGAAAACTCGAAGAGGCCGAATGGTGTTATAACGGCCGTCTTCGGTATGTCTTCCAGTCGGAAACAGTAATACTATTTAACCTTCGATAGTCAGCACATGGTCTCCAGCCTCCAGACTTCTTCACAACCAAGTGTAGATGGTATGCCCATTTGCCATCAGACGGTCTGCAGATACCGGATTTGATCAGTCATCAAATTCATCTTTGGCAGCCGGCAAGAAGACGGGCGCGTTCTGAAACAGTATGACCTCGTACGATGTTATGGTAATGCACGGAGTGGTTAGCAACTTTGCTGGTGGGTTCACGGTAGATGCCGATGTATTTCTTGAGAACGTCAGCGTAAGGTTGTGTACGGTCTAAGGCATGCAAAGTTGTTTGTGGCGAATCGACTAGATTTTCGGCTTGCCTAAATCGAGTTATGTTATCAAAGAGCAACTTGCGATTTAATCGTATGCTAAGGTCGTAATGATGAATAAAATCAGCACCGATAATCGCGTGTGTAACGTCAGCATCAGTGAATATCCAACGAAAATCTCGACGCAGACCCAGATTGAGTGACTTGACTTGGGTTCCATATGTTAAAATCGTGGCACCGTTGGTGGCGAATAGTTTTGATTTAGCAGGTGCTCCGCTGTTGGTATACTTCTTAGGGAGTACGGAAAAATCTGCGCCAGTGTCAATAAGAAATAATATTCCGCTGGATTTTTTGAGTATTTGCAGACCGTGACAATCGTTGCCGCCGTGGGCGACCGCCTTCACGCCCAACGGCAGTTCTAGTTTTCCGGATTCGTTGGAAATGCCTGGTTTGCATTTTCGTACTTCGTCGCCGAACTTTTGGTGGTAGTAGCACAAATTGTTGTTGCTGCTTTAGGGACGTTTAGACCTACTTGTTGAACGACCACGAGATGAAGAGCATGAACTCTTTGCTTAAGATTTCGAATGACTTCTTAAGATCCTCCAACTCGGAAGTTCCATGTCCAAAAATTAGTTGCAGTGATTCTGTTGCTGGATGTGATGTGGTAACAGTATATAAGTGCGTGTTGACATGTCCTGAATCTTATTCCCTATTTTATCTAACTTGTCTGAATCTTCTTGACCAGTTGCAATTAAGATGGAGCGCAAATTTTCAGGTAGCCGGTCAAAAAATAATGTGCGCATAATAGCCGTGTCGCAGCGTCCATCTGCAAGTTGTTTCATGTACGCGAGATTATCAGTTGGTTTTTTCCAGCTGTATCTTCTCCTCGCAGCATTCGACGTAGTTGTGCTTCGGGGTTAGTTATGTAATGATGTAGAAGGCGCTCCTTAAATTCTGCAACTTTGTTGCTTAAACGTTGGTTACACGTAATATCTCTCACCACTTTAAGTGCGTCACCCTCGAGACTGACATATAAATGATACGATGTCAGTATCGATACGTTGAATTTTGGCAACTGCAAACGCTGTGCCTGCGCAGAAGCTGTTCTTATATTGGCAGCGAGTGCTTGAGAAATATTTAAAGCTTGTATTTCCGCCTTAGCCGCTTGTAGTTCTTCACGCAGTTGGTTGATGAGATCTTTTGTAGGTTCAGAAGGATTTGACATGGTTGATAAAAATTGATGATAGGTTGGAGCAGTTAGAGTTGTTGCAGTTTCTTCCTCTGTTGATGAGGATTCCGCGTCAGTGTAAACCGGGCGATTGATTCTGTGACGCAGCTCGCGTGACATATGAGTGTGAATTGTATGTCTATCTGTTTTGTGTACAGCTGCGATGAATTCCTCATATCACGTCGGCGTCGCCAATGGTAGCATTATTGTTGCGTTGATAGCGACACTATTTACGTGTGTACCTGCAATTAATAAGGTCCGCCATCTTACCGACAACAACCACAACTTACCAATAGTACTAATCATGGCACGCGCATTAATAAATTTCACAAGATTGCGCAATAAAAACGCCACATTCCATTGAAAGGTATCAAAGAGAATGCCCACACATATACTATACGTGCTATATAACCAGGTTTGTTATATAATAAGAACAATAAGTTTGCCAGCAGAGCCAAGGTAACTTTTAATAAGATGTATCAGGGTATTGTCTATATTGTCCTTGAAGAAATACAATTTTGATACGGTTCTCCATTTTGAACTGTTAAATCGAATATATATATATCCAGGGATTTCAGTCCTGAAGCAGCACTCCAGACCAAGCGAATGTTTCGACGTCCGGGAGAACTATCCACGCCCCCGCTTCGACGAAGGACAGATCAAGGAGGTGTTGTGAGCAAGAGAAGTATTCACAACCAGATGCCGCCATTCGTTGAGTCGCCTACTGCACTCCTGTGCGCTTTCAATTTTGTTTATTTACTTGTTCCCAGCCTTTCCTGAGTATGATTTATCCCAACTAAATTGTATCCCCTCTTCCTTTAAAAAGTTTATTTAATAAAGTAAATAAAATACTTCCTTTTATTCATTAATTTTTATTTTGCCGCAAACATAACAATTACAACGTTTAACTTACTGTTGAAGTTTATCTTAGGGCAATAACAAGTTCCGTTTTATTCAAAATAATTAAAATGTTATTTGACGATGAGGGCATCACTTCCCTACTGAGCACGAGCGCACGATAAGAGGTACCCAACAATGGGTAAACCGGATAAGAATACACATAGTTCCGTCTTTCTGGCGCTTTAACTTATTCACCCCTTGGCGGCGACGCCATCCTTCTTACTTGAAGAATGGATAAGTATAAATACAAGTGGAAAATTAGCGAATTAAACAATTCCAAAACGCATATGCAAAAATTCCTGCGAAGCAGAATGTCCGAAAACGTAGTATATACAAATTTCTCGCGCAAATGAGCAAATGTCAAAGTTATGTTGCTTAACTCACTTGCATTTGCTTATTGTGTTGTGTTTCTTGTCTTGTCTACAGGTATGATAAAGGAAATGGGTGAACAAAATAAAGAAAAGTCGGTGAACTACATTTAAAAGACTTTATTTGCTCGGTTTTTTTTACTATAAATTTCAAATTGTTGAAAAACTGGTCACAGCACGAAAGAAAATTAGTAGTAAATGTGCGCTTGTCTTACGAAAAAGAGTTTTGTGCAGGAAGACGAAACTCAACCTCCTGGACACGAGTTCTTACGAAAATCTTAGTTACATGTCCCCAATTTACATTTAAAAAACTAAGTAATTCTCCACAAGTGGTACAACACCTTTTTTAACATATAAAAGAAAAGCCGAATCTGTACTAGACGCTACTAGACGACATTCTGATTTTATTTTTGGATATTCCACATTTTTAACAAAAATAATTATTAAAAATTTTATTTCTTTGATTACGGCATTAAACATAATTACTTTTTTTTAATTACTTAGCCGTGGCAAATGTTCGTTCCGAAACATCGTATGCTTTGGACATTTCAACTGCTTTGTTATATCTGCTCCAAATCTTGCGTTTACGAATTCGCCCAATTTTTGTCGGCATAACCCGTGGCTACGTCCTTTGAATTGAAATTCTAAAGTGATCTAAACCCTTATTGCGACTATTATACATTTTTCTTTTTGAAATCCGTATTACGATTCTCGATTACCAACATTTTTGGTGCATAATACATTCTCATAGTCATTGGTATCGCTGTTGTAGGTAATATTGATTTTTGTCAATTTTTGAAACCGCGAATTCATAATTTATGGAAGTGCAAGCAATTATTTGTTCTTATTTTGGGTGAGATTTCAATCCTGGCGCGGCCCAACCAGCAGTATCAGTGGTTTTGGTGGGCATGTTAAGGGTATAAGAAAGATATATTTGAAATAAGTCGATATTATTTAGTTATTCCGAAGAAGAAAGGAAAAGAGTATACATCTCTGAAAACAGCTTTAACCTAAACCATCATCATTACGCTTCTATTTCTTGAGGTAGTATTTTGTTTTTATGTTATTTCTATAATTCAGAATTCAGGAAGTAGTTTTTTCCAAATATCAATTAAGTTACACAATATATATTTTTTGTCAATTGATTGATAATTGACGATTGCAATAAAGGTGCTAGTTTTTTAATCTGGTCGTCACCATTTGCCATTGGGATTAAATAAACAGCATCGACCAACGATAGTAGTCTGACTGTTGTTGTAGTGGTTGCTGTATCGGCTGCCATTATTCTTTGTTCGCGTGTCGAAAATAGTGGTTTGTGCATATGATCTGTAGGTGTCTGCCGTGAATGCGTAGCTCCAAAAGCAGGGTGGTGAGCTAATCTTCCAAACAAGCGAAATTATAAGTAGATATAAAATTCTCTTTTATCATACATTTCGGGCTTCCGAATTGAAACCAAATATATCTACGTTTCTCAAACTACTAAATACACCAAAACCTTGCTTTGCTTCGTTTCGTTTAGCGTTTTTACGAAGTTGCGTCGCTGCCGAATTTGTACTTATTTTTACTGTGGCGTTAGATTTTCGAGGTTGCGTTATTTTTCTTAAGAGAACAGCAAAGACTAGATCGAAAAAATTGTACACACACAAAAGGCTGCTCTCGAATTCAAAACAACATATAAATGTGTGTTTGTTATAAGAATCACGGTGCCTATTGTCGACCAAACCGGGGAATCCCACGGCCGACGACAAGTGGCGTAAATCGAACGCAAAACCAGGTTAACGAGGCTTTTTGTAACGTTTCAATAAGTGTTCGGTGTGTTTTTTTGAAAGAATAATTTTACGAATGAGTTTGGCTGCTGGTAGAATCACCGAAAAAAAAAACGATCAGCTTGATCAGCAAAATATAAGACATTCTGTGACGATTTGATAAGGGAGAGAAGGCTGTGGAGATAGCAAAGGCTGTTGGTCTGGCTGCAACAACTGTCAGAACTTTTAGAAATCGAGATAGCGAAAAAATAAGAGACTGCAAAATCAGCAACATCATTAGATGCTTAAACGACAGCCCGTACAAGGAGTGCTTTGATGATCAAATTGGAGTCCTTGCTTTCTATTTGGATTGGAAATCTAATTGCGCAGAGAATACCATTAAGTCAAATTGTCATTCAGACGAAAGCAAAAAGCTTATTTGACGACATAAAAAGTAAAGCAATATCCAACGATAATGCTAGTGGTAGTAATACACACAAAAATGAAACATTTGAAGCTAGTCAGGGCTGGTTTGAGATTCTAGGTTCGCACTGCTCTTAAAGGCGAAGCAGCTAGCACTTTTATAACTGCTGCAGAACGCTACCCCAAAAGCGTAAATCCATGAAGATGGCTATGATCCGAAACAACCCTTTTATATTGACGAGACTGAGTTATTTTGGAAACGTCTACCAAACAGAACATTCATATATAAAACAGAAACATTTGCGCCAGGATTTAAACCTTGCAAGGATAGACTGGCTCTTCTTCTTGGTGGTAATGCAAATGGTGAGTTCAAATTTAAACCATTTCTCATTTATCAATCAGAAAATCCAAGAGCTATGGAAGGTTGTTCAAAGAATTTGCTTCGGGACCACTTGCTTGGGTTTCAACTTGTGCTATTCTAGAAAGCTTAGTGCAACAAGGAAAACTTAAACTTCATGGCTTTGGTCCCTTATACAATTCTTCCTGGTCACCCAGTTTATGTTGATGAGTTTTCAGAAAACGTGAAATTTGTATTTTTGACGCCTAATATGACATAAGTTATTCAGCCGAGATCTTAAACTTCGTATAAGTGAGACAGATGGACAAGATAAGCCTACCATGCTAGAGTTTTTAAAAAGTTCAACATTATGAAAGCCATAGGAATTATTTCCGATTCGTGGAGGAAGTTGAGCCATCTTGCATGAATGGTGTTTGGCGTAAAATATGGCCTGACTGTGTCCACAAAATATGCGCTGCAAAAGGTGATGGTACACCAGCTGTTCGTCATTAAATTTCTAATTTAGCTAGAGTGTCTAATTTTGAAGGTATGGAGGAGACTCGCACAGCCAAGAATTGTCTAATAAAGAACTATTGCAAATAAAATTGCAATTTTTATAATGAAGATGACAAGAAGAACAAAATTTAACCTCCAAACAAAATTTCTACCGAAAACAGCAACTTCGGACTCAACAGACAGTGATGAGCTTTTATATTGTTTTTTATAAATTAATTGAATAATTTTTTTTTGTTTTAATAGATTTTGTTTTTTGTATGTATGCAATAAAATTTTAAAATATTTTTGTTTTTTAAGTGTTTACTTTGTTCAATTTTCCTCGAACCTATCTTCGATCTTTACGTGGTTTGCTATAGAAAATCCTAATTCACTTTGCGTCGTGTTTTTTTGGAACGTAACCACGACGCAAAGTGAGGTATTGGTGTATTATTAATTTCTTCACCTAAGTTTTTTCGCTCGCTCTGTACAACATGCATTTCAAAAAGTATTTTTATTCTCTTGAGAGCGAGCAAATTATGAAAAAAAAAAAACAAAAAACGGCTTTCAGTCTTCATTAAAAAAAAAACACCACTCATTTTTTATTGGAATGCGTAACTATCTTTTATATCTTTTTTTTATGGATTGGAGTGTTTTAGCCATCAGAGGTGCTTTTTTCGTTTTAAATTGGCATCCGCCTGAAAAACAAAAACAAAATTAAGTTAGAGAATCAGAGATTAGAGAGAGGACATATAAATAGCGCAACTAAGTTCTCGAAGTTGATCGATAGATGGCTCCAGCAGAAAGTGCAAATGAACAGCTTGCTTTAGAAGAAGGTATTACCCGCCATGCCATTTCTAAACGATTGCATGCGTTGGGAATGATTCAAAAAAAATTTCCTATGATTCGAAGCTTAGGGACGTTGGTCGTCGGTTTTTCGCCTGTGAACAACTGCTTTACCGCATCGTCACGTCGCTCTGCCGAATATTCACGCTGCGAAGGTTATGCTGTGTATCCGGTGGGGCCAGATTAGTGTCATTTATTTTGAACTTCTAAAACCGCGATTGAGCCGAGCACTGCGCGAAAAACTGCCACATTACAAGCAAACGCACAAAAAAGTGTCACAACTTTTTCACCATAAAATTGAATTTTCATAATAAAAAAAAAAAAAACAAGGAGGACTTAGTTGCGCATCTTATACATTTTAAAACATTTAAAAAAATTGGTTGCGGTAATTTTGAAACTGAACGTGATGTGACAACAGAATACTTTAAAGTTTTAATACCCTCCAAAGCAACCGTATTCTTTTATTAAAATAATATGAAGTTATATGAAGATATGTACCTGTTGCTCTTAACGAGTCTTTAGCGATTTTGAGTCGGGGATCACCTGATTTCACTGTATTATATGACACTGAAGATAGAGCAGCAACTCTCGCTGCTGGAGAAGTTATAAGTTTATCATTTGTGCCAAAAATTTGTTGTGCTCGCTGAATATTCCTTGGTGGTTTTGCTACATTATCTACAAAAGCCAAACGAGTTTTGCGAACAGGAAGAGCACTCTGTTTCTGAGAAATTTTTATATTGTTTGTCAAAATACTGAGTCGCCTTTCTTTCTCGTCTTCACATCTCTGAAATAGCTTGAGATTTTTAGAAAGAGCAAAAGGAGTATTTCAAAATAAGTTGTATACCAAAAACATTTCGCGCCAGCTTTCTCCTTCCTGCCTTGTTTCGACCCGAAAATGTCGTCCAACATGTCGTTCCCATAGAACATCAGTATCCGCCAATAAGTAAGAATTGTAATCCTCAAAGGACAACAATTGTTGGGGCGTTGTTCGCTCAAGAACAGGTCGTAATACATCAAAGGGCACTCCTCCAGTATATTCAAGCGCTACATTCAATTTAAATTATGTTATCTTTAGCAAAAATTAAAGTTATATTGTTTACCATCAATATTTTTCTGTAATATTCGAATGCATATGTCAAATAAAGATGGAACCGTAAATACAGCACCAGTTTTCACGCCCGAATAAACCTTGGTTCTGATGACAAAATAGTTTTTAATTACAAAATTAGTTTTCTTCTAATTTGAATACCTCATCGTTTTCGAAATAATGCCGATACTAAGTGAAGCTCTATTTGGTAATGGTGTTTTATCCATCTGTGTGGAAGGAAATATGTAGTTCATCACGTTTTGATTAGCTGACGATGCTTTGTAGTTTTTCGATATTTTTGTAATTGAAGTTGTTAATGGAAGATTAAGGTCGAGTTCACTATGTGGCACACTTTTTAAAGCTTCCGGCATCTAAAATAATGATGAATTGTTAATATATTTGAGTCTTAATTTTTATGTTAATACCTGATGAACCTCTCTGCTAACATTCTGTAAACCGTTGGTCACATCTTTAGAATCCGCGGGAATTTTTTGGGATTTATTCAATTTCTTTTTCGAAACAAAGGCACACAGACCAAGCGCCTCTGAAAAGCTAGCACCCATGGAACTATCGATACCTTCATTCACTAACAACGTTGATTTATTTCCTTTTCTTAATTTATTCGAGGTGCCATCTTCCAATCTTTTTACGTTACCTGTAAGTTGAAGATTTAGATTAGAAAAAACATTTTGTCTAAAAATGCGAGTTGTATTTTCAAATTTACATATTCAATTGAGTTCAAAGTAAAACCAAGCAAATGGAATCTGACAACAACGGACAAAAAGCTTTAAAGAAAGAAGGTTCAAATCAGATTTGTTAGTTCTAAGATTATGAACAACGTCATTCAAACGGTGAATAATATCCGATCAAGTCTAAGGTTGAGAAAGTTACTCAAAAGCAGTAACTCAAAGAGCCAAAGCAGATGACACGTAAAAAAGGGAGCGCGAAGAAGCTTGCTTTCATAGGTCAAGCCGAAGTAACAAAGTAAATGGTTGAAAGGCTTGTGACAATCTCCAGTTCGTGGCTTCATAAAAATTAACGTTTTGCTCGATGCCAGAGGTTCAATCATGCGGGGTCAAACTGCGAAATGCATTAAGGCTTCCTGAAGAGAAAAAAGGACCGCAAAGATTTCACCCCTTCAGTGATAACTTCTCGCCAGTTAGTTGATATAACTTTAAATTCTTGCCTATTACTGACTTAATTCTTTGCTACATCTTTTATATATGTAATTGTTATCATACAAGTTAAACTCAAATGAACTTAGAACTTGTTGTTTTTGACTTGCATTCAAATAAACGTTTGTGCAATATTAAATGCACTTAAGCTTTTTCAAATAACTTCAAATAACTAAATAATTGAACTAATGTAGTAGTTTTTGTCAGTCAAGTTCATTGTTTTTTATTTGAAATCGTATTGATATATTTTCACTGCATAAACATTTTCCTAGTATTTGGTAAATTTGGATAGATTTCTGAACGCGACGTTTAGTTCAAATCTCCTAGGTGTCACGGATAGCTGTGTTGACATGCGTGACTGATGTGATAAGTTGCATCCGCTTGAGACGGTATCGATAGACTGCCAAGAGACATATCATTGTCACTATCAGTATAAGCGAACCGATTATAGCGTGAAGACCTTTTGTGATCTATGTGTACTCGTGTTGGAAATTTCTTCACGGTTTATTGATGAATAGTTGTCTGCTGATTTGGAGCTTGGTTTATAGACCTCAGTTCGTAAAAGGAATGTTATAGAAAATGTTATAGAAATGCCAGTATGTTCCATCAGATGCAATTCTCTGTCGTGCGACAAGTTTTATACCACAATCGCTGTATACGTGTGCACATACTCGAGCAATTCATCGCTTAAATGCTGTCAAGATGGTATCTGTTTTCCTATCACTTACAACTTCTATATAAACTGCCTTCGTTGTCATGAAAATAAAGACTGCACGTATCTTGATTGGATCCGCAAAATCAACGCCAGCTCGGTTGAGCTGTACGATGAGCTTTTATTCATTTCATTTGTTGTTCCATTGTTTCTTGGTAAGCTGGTGCATGTTATGCACTAATGAATATGACATTTTTTTACTATGCAACGTTTTTTGATGAACATTTCTTTCTACTAAGTAGCAGGTAGCTCTTTCGGGGTGAGGTGATCGGATGTTTTTCACTGTATGTGAGGAATGATTGTTGAAGTCTACCACTGATACCTGCCATCCCGTTTGTAACGATGAACAGCATAGCGGTAGAGGCTAACTTAGCTTAAGCCCGTATGTTTCTTGATGAAACCCGGCTGCTTGTATAATTCGAATAGCCTGGTTTCAAGCTCATGTATTTTTTTCCGCCGTCAGACTTACTGACTCGTAACGAATATTTAATTGCTTGCATTTGGTTATAAATTGATTGCAATATGCAATCACTCTCTCAAGTCTGTTCAGTAAGGAAAAGAGAGAGAGAGAGTTGTCTTCGTGCAAAGCTTCATAATTACTCTTTTTTATTGTTGATATGATGGCTTGCATTTGGTCGTTTGCGTTCCTTTCCTTCATACATGATGAACCACTCCACCAAAGCGCAGTTTTTAATTATCCAGGATAGATTCTGATCTAGATCTTGAAACGCAATCCGCTGGGCTTGCATCGGTATGTATATGGTTCAATTGACACGATTTAGTTAAGTGTTGTATTTCGTTAATTCTTTTCTTCCTTGTAAATTTTTGGCATCAGTTATTTTGCGGTAATTATCACCGGTATTAACCACCCCAAAGAATCAAATATTTTTGCTATTGCTGATATAACCTCGCTTTTCGTTATGGTAATACGAAAAAGAGGGACTCTTTCTCTTATCATAAATCGATCCATTTGTTGAGTGAGACAAGTAGATGCCAAGAGTTCTTATCGTTTCATCATTGTTAATCTCAAGGATTCCTTTTTCGGAAACCCATTTTTAGCATCACCTGGTGAAAACCTCCAAACTATTCGCTGGTATTTCTCTTTCATCCGCCTTAATTTCACGGAACATTTTCTCTTTATTTGCAGTCTTCGTGCTTCCTGCAGTGAGGAAGAATTGTTGATAGATCTCGTCTAAGGCCGAAAAGCATATTATCATTCAGAACTGATTCCATTTTCTGTCTATGCTGATGAGTCAAAGACTACGCGCAACTTTGTAGTTGAATTATCTGCCTTGACAACTGTTTGGTGAGGCATATACCTTAGGATGTTGAACTTTGCTTTTTGGGGGGAATGTGATGATCATGTAAACTTGACAGAACATATTCGTGACACTCGCTCTCTTGAATCAGACTTCCGTTGCAACTACACCATAGATCTGCTAATTTTTGCATTACATTTTTATTGTAACATTTTCATTATATTAACTTTTATAAACTTGGACTTTCTTGAATTACACAAATGTTTCTTAAAAACCACGCTAGACATCATCTATAAGCTGTATCAGATGTGATTGTGGTTGATTAATAATAATATACTTAAAAAAATTAAATATATATAATTAAAAAATTAAATCAAGCCGACACCGAGTTCAGCCAAGCAACCTTGGAATAAGGAACTACGGAAGTCACAGAGGGCAGCACGACGTTTGTCTAATAAAGTTTAATGAACAAATCAAAAAGGAGATTGGGAAACCTATAAGGCCAATAAACGTTACTTCGAAAATCTAACCAGAACATCCAAAAGGAAATCCTCGCAAACCTTTTGTTCCGAAATATGCGACAACAATGGGGTAGCCCGAGTAGAAAAGATACTATCGAAGAAGCCACAGCACCACCAGCTTATACAGCAGGGCGGTAACTGGGCAACTATTGCGGAATCTCAAGAAACGCTTCTGGACACGATGATGGCATGGGCCATCAATACCTTCCCGCCCTATAAATCACCAGGAACATTTTCAGAGGATGTCTGTACCTAGGGTACACTCCAGAGCAGTGGCAGCAAGTAAGGTAGCCTAGTAAAACAGTCTTGGACCTCTTCACAAAAAAAACAAAATAAATGGGATTGGAGGTGCTAAGCTTGAAATCAAAAACAGTGTGAAGTGTTTAGGATTGATAATCGACAAGAAACTCAATCGGAGGAAAAACCTGGATACCGGATATGCAGGAGGGCCTTTGGAAAGTCCTGGGGTTCGAAACCAAAACAAGTCCACTGGATAAACAACTGCATTATGAAACCAACCCTTCTTTACTTTAAGTGCAGTTTGACATGCCTGGGGAGTAACAGGGGCATGAAACTCTACGCCGACCGCAGCCGTCGTAACGTAACACCAGTGACTCTCGGCCATAAGACTCCAGACACTTGTTCACTTTGACGACAGAAAAAAGACCGGGCATAGGAAAATTGTGAACGTTGTAAGGGCGATGACAACACCACTAGACCGCAAAAATCACCATATATGCGCACGGCTCTCACAAATTGTCTGAATCTGGGGCTACTGCCCAAACCCATTCGTCACGGTTTTTTAAGCAGAAGTTTTGGCAATACTAACTGGAATAAAAAGGCTCACCCACCTCAACATACGCAAATACTCATCTGCTTCGACACTACTGCAGTAATCAAAGCCCTCTGTCAGTATCGACACTGAAAAAGAAGTGCAAACACAAACTAAACAAACAAGCAATACTAAACGACGTCAGTCTAACATGAGTATCGGGGCACGAATGTTGAACGGGGAATGAAAAAGCTAGCGAACTGGCTAGGAAAAGAGCAGAAAATAACCACCAAAACCCTGTGAGGGAAATAGGCGTCCCGCTGACAACTATTGAAAGAGCTATAAGCGAATGGGCAACCCATGAATCCAAGAATCACTGGGGCAACCTTACAACGTGCAGAACAGCAAAATCGAAAATAGGAAAACCGACTAAAAAGGTAGCGAAACGAGCACTGAACTCCAGCTAACGGAACTTAAGTCTAATGGTGGGACTAGTTACAGGGCACATTAACCTAAATCTTCACTTATATAGACTCAGACTAGCAGAAGCCTCAACATGCCAAAGCTGTGAAGAGGAAGAGGAAGGCCTGGAGCACTAACTCTACCCTTGAGGTCAGCACTTATACCGGATTTGGCGCACCTTAAAGAAATAGGAATCGGTTTGATCATGGAGTTCGCAAAACGATCGAAAAGATATCCCGATCATACAAATCAAGAGGGATAATATGAGGCAGGTAGGTCATTCAAATATTTTTATTAAATCTACAGCTGTATACAATACAATTCAGAATATAGTTCATCGAATCATAAAAATCTTCTTGGACGAGTTTTTTGCCAAGAGGGTTAACATTTTGTTTTTTCAATTTGGCGTTGAAAAATTGCAACGTTTTATCATATTTGATATTTTTATCATATAATAAATAAACTTTTGTTTAAAATGTCTACTTTTTTGGTGTGCTAAATGTGAAATAACATTTTTTCTATATCGAACATTTGAAACACTGTTGACTGTTTTGAAAGAAGATCATCTAGGCTCTGAAGAAAGCACATGTTTCGTCATCAGTTGAAGAGACACAAAGTTAAATCCACCTTTAAAATCATGAAAGAAATGCTTCACGGAGAAATAGGATTTAATCAATCACGTAAAAGAAATGGTTATGGATTAATCAAACACGTAAAAGGTGTGGTTATACAAATGGTGGTCATGCCGCTAGAAGATTTTTTTCCAATAAGCTATTCTGCAGAAATTACAGGAGTGAATATAAAAATGAATCAGCGTCTTTGCCTTCTTTTGTAAGCCCTTTGATCAAAAATGCTAGACTATGAACTTTGAACTGGACTATAGAACTATGGAACAAATCATGATTGGTATTGTAAGCCATCTGCTGTTCACAAAAGTTTAAGACATGGAAATGGTTTCATAAAGAATTTGGCAGTGCTTTTCATTTGGCAACTTTCGGAGGGAGGTTAAGAGCCCTTTTATAAGGAGTATAAAAAAGTTCGTCTACATAATGCAATAAATGCTCTCAAACAGCTACAAAATAGTAATCTTCTTTATAATTCAAATTTGTAAAATACTAGCAACCAAAAAGGACAAGGAACTTGATGACCAAGCATTATAATTGTTGAAAGAGAACGAATTAATTTCAGATCATATAATATGGGTGTAAAATAAAAGCAAGAACTTGGGACGCTAATTATATTATATCAGCAACACCTGGTTGCTTGAGAGAATTGTTAAGTAGTGTTAACTTATTGCCAGTTGAAAGTCATATAATATTATAATTATATTATATTTTAACACTTTAAAATTAATTGTTTTATTCTTTTTCAATGAATGAGATCTAGAACAGAGTAAAATAATTACTGGGACGCACTCTTATTACAAAATTTAATACCAATCTATTTTAATGTGGCAAGAGACATTCACTTACCTTTATCTAAATAATGTGACGTATTAGAAGTGTCGCTGGATATTGTATTGTTAGAATGCTGAAAAGTTTCAACACACGTTTTCAAATTATTTTTGAGTGAAGACTTTGAGCCTAAATTATGCTTTTCAGCGTGTTTGATTTTCTGTTTCTTTTCTTTGGGTCTATATTCTTTTCTTTTTTCTTCACTGACATTGTCAGTTTCGTTAAATTTTTCCAAGGAATTAACAGATTGTCTTCCTTTTTGGTAGAACTTCGTGTGGTCATCTGCATGATTCACGTTCATTGCAAGTTTGGAGTAAGAATTAATGTCTCTTTTGTTTATGCAATTATCTGTTGTAACGATTTCACATTTGTCATCTTGTTTTTTTGATATTTCTTCTGCCGCTACCATAGATTTCCATTTTGCTACTAGTGTTTTTGCTGCACTTCCTACCTCACCATTGTATTTTCGCAGCGAGTTTACCGTTTTTCCAATACCAGTCATTTGTAAATGATTAATCGTTACTTGGAGCTCGAACAGTTTTCGTAAGCAATGTAGCAACTGAAATTGTTAAGAAATTAAATATATGAAAACATGTACTAAATATTGATAAATATTGATAAGTTGTAATATATATTATTAGAAAATATTTAAAACGTAACTTGATACAACATAAGTATACACTTATAAACGGGTCAAAATGTTTTATAAAAACAGAAAAGTTAATACACTGACTTTTATATTTTCGAAGTTTAGTTTCGCTTGAAGTTTATGCACATATTATTAATACTTTTATCTTTTGCAAATACAATGAAGAACATTACAAGTATTAGGCGTACCGGAATTTACTTTCATGGTAAACAAGTCTACTGAACGAAGGCAACCGTGAAAATTTACCTACACTGTTATACGAAAAAAAATAAAATATCTAGTGCCGATTTGCATGTTATCATTTCGTTAAGTCCCTTCGTTAAGGAATCAATTTTATACTTTCTTGATTTTCGACCATCTGGAGAAAAAACCATTCCAACATCGGTGGTTAACCAACGCAGTTGGTTTCTGTGCGATTTGATAGTAATTTTATATTGAATTGGAATTGATATAAAAAGACACATATTGGTGTTTAAAATTGAACTATATTTTTAGTATTGCTTTAAACTATATTTTGCATAACTTTATATTGACTATGCGGTTTTTTACTTAATGCTGCCGAAACCCGTATAAAAGGTAAATAGAACAAAGAAATAAAAGAGTTATATATAAGAAGACTAGATTCAATGGAAACGTGTTCTCAGCTCTTCAGGCTCCCAACTCAATAAAAAATAATAATGGCTCCCTTAATTTTCCTAAACTTCCACTGAAAAAATTCGACGTCAATTTTCATGATTGGTTACTATTCTGGAAATAGTTCTGCACAGCAGTACACGAAAACACCGCAATATCAGGGCTCGGTCTTACTTAATTTATAAACGGGCCAACTAGACTCATGTCTGTTTTTTAGCCTTAGTTTGCGAAAACACCCGCATTAAGACATTATATTTCATGCAACTAATGGTGCAATGCACAGATTGTGTGACTGTAAGTGTGGGAAAGTTATTAATAATATTTATAATTATACTGAAGTAGGCTGTAGTGGTGATAGCTTAAAAATTTATATTGCGGAGCATTTCAAATACCTTGGTGTTATCGAAATATAAGTTGATCCAAACAAATCTTGTGTTTAAAGCAATATCTGCTATCATCCATTCGTTTTTTTAACAGGCTCATGAATTACTGTTCTCAACGCACCTTAAAAATGGTTTATAATGCAGTATAGAGGTACATGTTATGGTGGTGCTTATCGGTATAAACTCTGATAGATAACTTTCCTTCAAGAATGTGCCATAATCCTTGTTAATTTGCATTTTTCCTTCATCCCTCTTCATTATTTGAACGCCTGTTACTTTGGACCCTTGGTAATTGGACATTTTCTCTCGTCCCTTGAGTTTCAAATTATGGAGAAATTATAAGAACTTGTCTAGGACATCCATCCAACTGACAGAAACGTGCACGATCTTCGGGCAGCTTACTTTATCCCTAACTCTTGAATGCCTTACTCTTGGCATTCTCCTGTTTATTTTTTATCTAAGAAGTCGTAACTTTCAAAATGTTCTTCAAGTACAATGCGTTTAAAACAAATATACATACATGTCCTCTAAAGACTTGCGTTCCAATAAATATTTTCAAAGAAAATGCTAAACAACCAATTTAGCGCAAGAAAATCGGCTTTTGCATATTTGTAGGTTTCAAAGGTTTTATTAAGCAAAGCAGGTGAAGAATTTATAATCCTTCAAAGATAAACATACAGCCTTATGATGAAAAGAAGAAAAGACGAGGAGAATTCGTAAGTTTCAAAGAATATTTGTTCTGATTGTCAATAAATCTTAAAGTCAGAATTCTTCCCAAACTATTTCTTGCATATATTTACAAAATTCTATCTTTTTCAATAAGGCATCACAAATCGATATTACCAAAATTAGAGTCTCCAAATATACAGGAAAATTGGTTGAATTTTAATTCATAAACTATAGAATGAGCAAAAGAGATATGTTCATTATATAAAATATATCTAATCCACTTATAGGGTCAGCAATTGCTCAATTTCATCTTCGTCATTAAAAGTTGTTCGGACGGAAATCAGTACGCTGCCACCTAGAACCTTTCCTGTTGAAGTAGAACGATCTTTACGAAACAAATAAATAGGAAAATCGAGAAGCTCCAATGATAGGAAAGAAGAGTTAAGCCATTTTCCAATTATGATAATTATGTCATACACACTTGTTCTAGAGTTCTTATTATTCTGCCTTGAAGTTGTCAGGCAGTAATTGCGAAGTTAGATGAACAGGCCATTCGACCGGAAACATAAAGCGCACAATGAACGTTTATAGCCTTTTTACAATTGACCTCATGTTCTACAAAAGCCACCACAATCACAAAACATCAACGTCATTGAACAACTGTGGGCATATTTAGAAAATCATTAACAAAATTTCACGATTACAAACAGAAAAGCGTCTGAATCCATACTCAAGGAAGAATGGTCAAAAATTGATCCTTTCGTCTCCAAAAAGCTTGTAGAATTTAGGCTCAGAAGATTGGATGCTGTTCTTAAGTACAGTAATTTAATTAGCAATTAAATTTAATCTTCCGTGTTTGGGTTCATTTTTGACATTGATTCCGTGATTTTTTATAAAACTACAAGTGGTTTTGTTCCATTTTCTTTTTGTGTTCTAAAAAACTGTAACATACATGTAAGAAAATTATTTTGTCTTCCTTTTCTACATATTTTTTAGCCTCTTTAAAATTATGGAGAAGTAAGCAGGTTAGTGTCTGAGTTCTTTATTGCACCTTTTTTGTTATATTTTACTACTTATTGATTAAATTATTATAGTTTCAGAAATGAAGAAAAATGCTGACATTGCAAAAAATCAAACCAAAAACCTGCTACTTATTAAAGAAAAAGCTCAGCTACCTGCGACAACCAGTTAAAGAACTAAACGAATGGAATTTTCTGAGTGTATGCTGAATTTGAATTTTTGCAAAAAATTCTGGATAAGTCTAGAGTGATTCCAAATCTCAAGAGGCGAATTCGGAAGTTGATTCTTGTAAAGGGTCCGCCATCTAACGTTTTTTTTTCAACTAGTGCTTATTTCGTGAATGGTAACACTTAGCTCACGTCTGATTTGACAGATAATTAGTTCTTTCCTTCCGCTGAACGAATATGGTTGACGCCATACAAAGTCCAATTGGTTCAGGAGTTGAAGCCAACTGACCATCCAATTCGTTTTCGCTTCGCTAAGTGGGCCTGCGATCGACTTACAGAAGATGATGATCTTGGCGGGTATGTAAACAAGCAAAATTGTCGCATTTGGGGCACAGAAAACCCGCAGGCATACATTGAAAAGCCGATGCACCCAAAACGAGTCGCTGTTTGGTGCGGATTTTGGTCCAGAGGCATAATTGGGCCATTTTTCTTCGAAAATGAGCAAGGAGTGGCCGTTACAGTCAATGGCGATCGTTATCAGACCATGTTGAACGAATTTTTGTTCAAAAAAATTGAAGTGGAGGATATTGGCAACATTTGGTTTCAACAGGACGGCGCTACGTGCCACACAGCCGAAGCTACACTCGATGTTTCGCGCCCTGTTTATGAAGAAAGCATTATCTGCCGCAGAGCTGATGTCGTTTGGCCACCTCGGAGCTGCGATTTGACACCGTTGGACTATTATTTGTGGGGTACCCTCAAAGATAAATGTTACGCCGACAAGCCAGAGGCAATTGAAGCTTTAAAGGACAATATTCGTTGTCGAAGCCATTGGTGAAATACAGCTGCACACAATCGATAATGTGCTTAAAAATTGGACCGATCGTGTAGGCTACAGCATGGCCAGCCGAGGCAGCCATTTGAATGAAATTATTTTCCATTATTAACCGGAAGGATTTTACTTTCAACTAAAAGAAGAAATTTTAGAAAATATTCAGCAGTTTTTTTTATAGCATTTAAAAAAAAAAGTTATTTGGCGGACCCTTTATTTTCATTACTGATCGGACCAAGGTATTATTTATGTTTAATGCATAAGCATTTTCTTTTAGAAGTACAAGTGTCCATGCGACAAAAAATACAGGGAAAATCTCGCCAATTGCGCAGAATAGCATGTTTCGGTTGCAGTTGCAGAAACTATAGGTCGTAATAAGAATGGGTCGAAAGGTCATCCCAAAACAAATGCAAAATAGATCACGTACAGTTTATCCGTCTTTATTTGGGTTCATGTGAATGTTATCCACAATGCACCACGACAATGCCATATCAAACGATCAAAATAAGCCATACATAAAAATGGACAAAATATAATGTAGTTTGGACACTATAAATCGAGCCCCTAACCGCTGGCCAGTTGTTATGTTTTGTATATATAGCCGTTATCAGCACGGATAGCACTACGGGGGCCTGATGGGGGGCTCAAATTACAAGAATCATGCCGTGTTTGCTCCGAACGAAAAATCAAAAAATGATGCAGCTTTTGCGAAAAGACAATCTGCGATGAACATAACACAACCATAAAATGCACAAAGAAATCTCTACATTGTATGAATTAAACACTAATTTTCTTAATAAAGCTTCTAAACTGAGTTGAATTTACTCTACACAACGTTTCTTTTATCTTTATCAACATACGAAATATGTAGGGTACCCGGGTACCCATCGTACTGACTAACCGTGTATTTATTTCGTATTGACACGATGGACAATTGTGCAGTTTGAATTGAATTGAATATTTTTATTAAGATTTACTTAGGTATTTTTTACATACATAAATATACTTTTAAATATGTAAATAGTTAGGTTTTAAATATAGTTTGGTCTAAGTTTATTAATTTAATTTTAAATTCAATAAAATTTCTTTAATATTTAATATCGGATGGCAAGTTTTTGAATTCTACAAAGCCCATTTAAAAATAATTCGCTGACCACTGGAAGTTCGTGCTTTATCAATTGCTAGGGTTCTCTCGTATTCATTCATACAAAAACTGCATTCTCTTCAGTATGTGCGTAGTTAAAAAGGTATTCGAAAAGCATATTTTTTTTATTTTGGAATCAAACGAAATTGTCAGAACATATAAACGCTGCTTTACATTTTACCACATTAGGACGTCAGTCAAATTTCTTATCGGTGTGTATCTGTTACTTTCTAATATTATTCTCATGGCTTTTTTTTGCAGTAGCTGAAGTCTTTCCTTATACGATTTTGGACACATGAATAACACAGTTGAACAGTAGTCGAAATGAGGGTTTAATAGTTCATTATCCACATTTATAGCTAATGTCGTGGAAACACTCTGTCCTATTTTCCTTAACACACCATTTTTTTTTTTACACGTTTACTTAATGCAGTAAACGTATGGTTTAGCTCGGAATACGGATTGATAGCTGCACGAGAGTTTAATTTGTCAAATGATCTTGTAATTGTAATATGACAATATTTTTTCATTGGCATCATATTAATGGGACGGTAGTCACTAAATGTTATTGCAATTTTTTTTCTTTGTAGGGATTATTATGGACTCTGCATGTTTCCTGGGAATATTCCTGCACTAAGAGGTATATTAATTATTATTTGGAGAATTGGCGCGGTAATATTTAGGGAGTTCTTTGCCATTTAAAAGGTTTCTACCGCACTTTTGATAGTTTCTAGAACGCTGACATTAAATTTAAAATCTTTATTGCACTCAACAATTAAATTTACAATTTCAAGTTGTATCACACATCGAGCTATAGGCGTTATATTTTGGACGAAGAACTCAATGAACTTATCACAGAAAATTGCACTATCACTAATGATAACGTCATTACCCGTTCGAAAATCATTTATGGAACCTGTTTTTTATTATATACATTTTTTTTAATGACTTTTCAGTTCAATGTTGTAAAAGCAAATAGTTCGAGGACAATCAGTTTCAGGTCGTATCGCGGTTTTAAAATCGAGCATGTCCAGCTGGATTCTGCTAGCCTAGAATGGGTTGAAATCTATCACTCTCCTGATGTTAACACCAAAGTTGAATTGTTTAGCAACCTATTGAATCGATTATTTGAAAACTACGTCCCAATTGTGATCAAGCAAATAAGTGCAAAAAGTTGCAATGATATAAAGACATTAATTCGGCAAAGGGAGCTCTTTTTTCGGAGGTACAGGAGAAATCCGACCGAATTTAACAAAAGACAGTATTCGTTTGATCGAAATAAAGTCACGTCCCTTATCCGAAGCTCTAAGCGCGCATACCTTATAGGTAAACTTGACTCTTCTCCCAGTTCTAAAGAACTATGGAAAAACTTGAAAGATATTGGGGTCAAAGAGGATAAAAGTAGAATCAAATGTGCATTTAGTCCCGAAGCAATTCTGTGCCCACCTGTTTCTAATTCAAGTCTTCCACAGGATATGTTCGCCGTGGTCGAAAGTGAAAGTTCTTATCGTTTCAATGTATTAGTGCCAATGACGTTCTGAGTGCCATCAGATCAGTTAAATCCAATGCTTGTATTTATAGAAGCAAATTTCCCGAAACGTGGAAAATTGCTAAAATTATACCAGTTCCCAAAAAAGCAAACCCCTCCGCCCCTTCCGAATACAGGCCGATTAGCATTTTATCTTTCTTATGTAAAGTATTTGAAAAGGTTATACACGACCAAATTCAAAACTATTTGAATGCTAATAATTTACTGTCCAAATGGCAATCTGGTTTTCGACGTTATCATAGTTGCGAACCTGCAGCAATAAAAGTTACCTCTGATATTCTTGAATTTTTTGGATTTCTCAAAGGCATTTGATAGCATAAACAACACAATCTTTTTTTCAAAACTTAAGAGACTGTATAATTGCTCGAGCACGGCACTAAGGCTTATGTGTAGTTATCTGAAAGATCGGGTGAAACGTGTGAAAACTGACCTAGGTATCTCGGATCCTCAAGTCACCAATATGGGTATACCACAGTGGACTGTCTTGGGTAATTTGTTATTCTCGTTGTTTATTAACGATCTTCCCGACGTCGTTCGCAAATGCCACATCCACTTGTACGCTGGACGACACTTAAATGGTTTGAATCTTACCTGAGTGGAAGGACACAGCGAACGAAATTAAATAATATGCTATCTGAACCACTTGAAGTCCTATTGGGAGTTCCCCAAGGATCAGTTTTGGGAGTGATACTGTTTCTGATTTATATAAATGACATCAAAAGCATGCTTAAGTACTGCAACGTGGCTTTGTTTGCTGATGACACCCTTTTATACATAAGTGGACAAGACAAGTGGACAAGATGTAGGACTATGTATGGACAACGAAAGGATAGAATCTGTGAAAAGTTTTAAATATCTTGGTGTTATTTTGGACAGTCAGTTAAATTTAAAGGAGCATGCAGAATATATATATAGTATGAAGGAAAATTGCAAAAAAGATTAATTATCTAAGAAGGATACGAAAAATGTTAAATATAAAACCAGCGTTACTCCTCTACAACACACTAGTTTCACCGCATTTTTCATATTGTTTCACGCTGCTTTATACTTGCTCAGAAGAGATTAAGGAAAGGCTTCAACTTCTTCAAAATAAGGCGATTAGGATGACCTTAAAGTGCAATATATTTACTTCAATACAAGCAATACAAATGGATGAATATCCGACAAAGACTAACGTATAACGCGATGGTTTTCATCTTTAAAACAAAACAAAGTATGTTACCTGAATACTTGCGAGGAAATTTGGTGCAGGTTGCGACTGCGCAGCCCTATAATCTGAGGAACAACCTAAACTTTAGACTGGGAAGATGGAAAAGAAGCAGCACGCAAAATTCGTTGATCTACAACGGTCTTATATTTTTCAATAATTCCTCCTGATATCAAAAATGAATGTAGATTTAAAATATTAAAAAGGAAATTATCATTATTTGTAATAAACAATGTGTAGCAAAACTGTTTAAATGTCCAATGCGTATATATACATGTACTTCAAAATATTTATGTAAAACGAGAATTTGTTAAAGAATTCTATATGAAACTAATTAAAAAAAATACTATTACTATAACGGCCTAAATCTTAACCCTGATAAGTCACTTGGGATGTTATACTCTAGAATTGAACGTAAAAGATTTTAAATGCCTTGGATACAGAATCAATACCTACTTAGCTGCTGTAGTGCAATCTTCGATTCTGTCAGAAAAATATATTTCGGACTTCGTTCGTTAAGATCTTCTGCAGGCACGTTGTCACCCAGTATGAGGAAACTCATAGTAAAATCACTAATTTTGACGTATTTCTCTTTCAATTGTTCCGTGCATCCAGTTCTCGACAGTGAGTGTAAACGCAAGCTTAACGTGGCTTTCAACGACTGTTTTCTCTTTATTCACTTTATTCCTCGGTTCTCCAGTGTGGCACATTTGCAATATTCCATCTTCAGTATGGGACTCGATGAATACTTGAAGTTTAGGTCAATTCTGAAACTCCATAATATCATCTACAACAGGTGTCCTAGTTATTTATATGAAACACTCCGTTTCGCCCACTCGAACAGGGAATTGAAGTTAATATTGCCCCGTTTTTCACACAATATTTCAGAACGGTCATTTAATGTATCCGCAATTCATTTGTGGAATAGATTCCCGCACGAATTGCAAAGAACTCCCTCACCTGCCGCTTTTAAGAGGAAACTCCTTTTGCGCTTTTCAGCTACTATTTCTTTATTACTAATGGAGTAAGTGAATTGTATTAACTAAGGAAATGAATTTTGTTTTTTTTTAAGTTCCTAAGTTTATTTTATTTTTATTTTCATATTTCTTTATTTTATTATTATTTAAAATGTTTAATGAAATCAAAACCTATGTTAACCTTGTTTGCTGATACTATAAAAGATTTAAGCCTTGTTGTATCAATGTCACTGAAACTATTAAACAAAAAACTAAACTAATAAACTAAACTTATATAAACCATTCGGCAGTATTAACGGGGATTTGCTTTTCTTTGCCCATTGTGTTGATTGTTTTTTTTTTTATTCCGGACATATTTTGTTTACATTAATACTTCAAATTATTCGTTCCATCGTTTAAATCATTTAAATTAAGAGAAATGGAGAGGACTACTTTAGAAAGTTCAAAATCGCGCAAATGTTTTTGAAGCTTGAGCTTCACTTACAAAAAATTTGAAATTCTGGTTTTAATGAAAAACAACTACAACAATGTTATTTTACGTTTAATAAAAAGTGCATGACGTTTTTTTTCCTAACTGCGTTGGAGTAAAGCGTTAGCATATCTTAATCTGATAGCTTTGCTTGAGATGAATGTGCTCCGATATTTATTTTGCATGTTGATTGTTCCTCAAAACTCTTTAGGTTCTTCAAAGAAACTTGAAAATGTCTACAAGCATTATGTAGAGCATATTTTTTTATATTTGTACTGCTTTTCGGGGCTCAAACGGCAGTACTATCGGTGAATGAATGCAACGGAATCAACTTTTGGAGACACCGATTGTCCTTTCCATAATATCTCGTCCAACGCTGTGATGTTTGTTAAAATAAGACTGTGGAGAACACGCCACTGCAGACCGAAAAGTTATTATATCCAGTGAGTAAAAGCGTATCCCACATCCGTTATAAAAGCAAGAACTCCACATGCATTGTTTTGAAAAAGTTGCCAGTCTCGGTATTATTCCAATTTTTTTTTATCACAAATCATCAATTAAAGCAAATGATTAACTTTGATATGATTATAGAACTCACAATTAGGGCATTCAAGGTATATCCCTTTCTATCTAAGAAAAATGCGTGTATTTGCTCCTGTGATCTTAATAGCCACACACATAATTAAACCCGGGATACCGCACTTTTCAAGGAACCAAGACTTTAATAAAAAAAAGTATGAAGATTGTGCGTAGATGTGTCGTATTTTCAAAATTGTGGTCTTATACGGCACACTCGCGATGTTCATTACAGTCACAATTTATAACTGAATACAAAAAATTATTTTTTTTAGGTGTTGAAAGCGATATTCTCATTTATAAAGTACTTTATTGTTTTGACTTTTAAACAAGTGTCGAAGTTCAATGGCACAATCAACTGCATCAAAACATTGGCAAAGTTTTAGAACATTTAGTATACATTTATTTATAAAAGCTGTGAGCAATGATTATATGGCGTCCTAGTTGACTGTTATTTATTCTTTGAAATCTATGTGGGAAAGTATTATTGGCACATTACACTTAATTCACTTATTCTTTATATAATATGTAATCACATCAAGTATACTTGTTCCACTTAATAAAGAGAAACAAATGAACAATCAAATAGCATTCTTCCCATTTTTCCGGAGAGTCGTAAGACGTGCATATATATGAATATGCCTTTGTTAAATATTTATTACCATGCTTTACGAAGGGATTATTGTCCAGTCATTAACTTTTACCCTGATATCAAGATAGCTCAATTAAATAACCTTTAAAATAAAATGCATTCAACTCATTCTTGCCGTAGTTTCTTTCATATTTGGTAAGATTTGGAAATCACTACGCATACACTATTTCGCATTGAATGTCATAAAATAATTACATTTCATATTTACCCGTGATTCGTCCTTGCGCGCCTGCTTTATAGTTTGCTGGTAATGGGAAATAATATTATATTCATCTGACGACATTGCAGCCAACAATAACAGAATACGAGACAAAATCTACATAACTTTTACTATATCAGGATATTCATAAATTATTTCGAAACGTCAAAAAACACTAAGTTCTGTTCGTTACCTTCGCTTATAAGTTGTCATATATATCGGGAATATACAACGCGTATGCTTGTTGACTGTCCGAACATGCGCCTGACGAACATTCTCCCATAAAAAATTCGCTATTATTACGAATCTGCTAGTTCAGCTATAAAATAACCTGAAATAAACCCAACGAATATTGATTGAATGTTAGCGATCCGTTTCTACGATGATATATTAACATGGCTTGGTACACATGCAAGTTGACAATGTATTCTTTGTTTGCTTTTCGTTTGAACATGTAATTTTTGTCTCATTAAGGGAAAATCATATGTGGCGCTCGCGCGGTCGCGAGTTTGAACGGCTTTCTCCCAACTTACGGGTACCTCTGTCACAACGCACGGCCTTAAAAGTTGTGAAAAACAATGTGACCTTATGGCACGATTTCGCAGTTATAATAAGAGTAGAAATATTCTCTTCTTAGTTGGTTGGTAAGATTAGGAAACACAAATATAATGTCGATTCTTGTTCTGATTTTTCAAAACAATAGATAAATGTCAATTTACGAGTTTTAGAGCCTTTTTATAATTAATTTTAAGCAAAAAAAACATGTTTCTGCAGCTAAGTCAAAATAAATGAACTCATTTTAAACACAATGGCTGACCGTACTGTTGAAAGTCCAAGAAAAGTTCCAATCCACAAAAATCACCAGCTGGAAGTGAGCTGTCGAACGCGCCACCAAAGTATAGAGTTGCTCTTCTTCGACGTTGAGGAGAGTTTACGATATTTACGATCAAACGCCAACCAAGTGTGCGAGATCACATTTAGTGTAACCACATAAGATCTCATTGTTGCCACTCAATCCGTGAAAACGCGAACGCGAGAGCGCCACATTGTGTTTATACTTTTCAAGTCACAACTTGGCTGCAATAATAAAATATAATAATAACGTCGAATCAACAGCCGAGAAAAAAGAAAAGTAATCTAATAAGATAAATGTGTATGAAGCGTTTAGTAATAGATATAAGAGAAACAGCGCCCGGTTAGCTATTAATTGCGACGTTGAATCGAGCTTACGATATTTACGATCAAACGACAACCAAGTGCCCGAGATCACATTAGTGCAACCACATAAGATCTCATTCTTTCTACTTAATCCGTCAAAGTGCGAAGCGCCGCATTGTGATTTCACTTTTATTGATTGTCTTCGCATGCCGGTGATAGTCAAATAGTAAATGTGTTAACTCTTCGTTTTTTGCTTTTAGAGTTCACGTGACCTAAATCCTCTATTGTCGTTGCGTTTCAAAACGGAATATAATAATATGCGTATTCTTATAACTGAATGATTTCAGTTTTCAGTTTTTTCAAAAACGTTTGCGGAAGAACACAACTAGATGCAGGTTATATCCTGACGTCATGACGCCCTTTAAAAATGCAATCACAGAAGCCGAAAAGAATAAAAATAAATAACCTACTCATGAAAGAGAAATAATTGAAGGCATGTTTGAATAAGCGAAACGAAGATCCCTAGATTGGCCTACCAAATTCGACTAGCTACTGAGAGGGTGTCTTAAATCGTAATAGCTTGTTTTATTTTACATAACATCATAATGTTATCATTATCATCATAATACCATGCTGTTTTTTTTTTGCACCTACACAGCTTCTAACGCTTCTTTCTTCTTCATCTTCATATGTGGTGTTTAACATTTTTCCGTAAGGCAAGAATGACATTATATGAAAATAATGAAATCTTCATCTAAGCCAAATTTTTTTTTGATTTGGGTGTTTTTTCACTGAATTAAACGTTGTTTTATTTACACAAAAAGGAAGGTTTTTTAGACGATGACGTCACCATGGTATCAACAAAGGAACACAGCTTAATATTATTATACTAATGCCTTACAGGCCTTACGTCAGTTGGAGAGCTATAAATATTAGTATAAAAAGCCGAATAAGAAATAATAAATGATACTCTCTCGACGTCGACGAAGGATCAACAGCATTCTACATAGAAGTAGACTCAACCCAACACCGCGGATAAGGCCGCAAAACAACAATCAACACATTAACATCACTCGGATTTGAATAACCCGAGGTTGAACTGAAATTTTTATGGAACTTTTGTTTTTCTTCACATGTATTTATTTATTAGCAAAAAAGCCAATGGATTTCGCTGGGCCCCTTTTGTATAGCCAGCACCTATTTAAAAAAAAATGTTAAATCGTTATAAATGATACTGTTTTTATAATGTTTAGGCTCGTTGGTTTTTCATTCGCCGAACCAATTAAACAACAGTTTGCCCTAAAGGAATATTTTCTCTGTCCGCGGCTTGCATCTGTCTTTTTTTCACATAATAAATTCAAAGGGGAACCCGCGCAAAATCAATGGGCATAACGCAATGCGGCGTTCGGGCGCTCTCGCTTCGGGGGCTTTGAAGGCGCTTTGTAGAAGCTTTACGATAAAATGTGTCAAAAAGCGCAACCGAAGATTTTGTAAAACGAAATGTCGCTTTGTGTTGGGAGGTTATGTACGACAACATACATGTAATTTGAACTGTCATTTGTGCTGGTCTGCCTAACGAAATCGGTTTTTCATTATAATATTTTTAAATCAAAAATATGTACGAGCTTGAGACATATGTGGATTTATTTTTACTTGTGGTGTTGGAAAATGCTCAGAGGGTAACATATCCAAATAAGAGGAGAAGAGCACAGCAACGATGGTGGGTTCGCGAGTTGAATTTGAGCAGGGACGAGCATGGATTCTACGCGCTCAATTTTGTGCAGATGCAGGAGCAGGAGGAATGGTGCCTCGAACATTCAACTTACTTCGTTCCCTCATCGAACCATCGTTGGAGAAAACTTCTTGGAGGGAATCAATTTCACCAAGTTGTCGGTTGTTTTTGGTATTGCTGTAAGTAACATTTTTTCAAATACTTGGCTACGTCTGATGACTTTTAAGTTATCCGTTTGGATTCCTGTGGATAATATTAATGCCGCTCTATTTACAGCAACCGTCACAAGAAAATTGGAAGCAGATTGCTGAAAAGTTTCAAAGCATGTGGAACCTACCAAATTGCGTGTCTGCTATTGACGGGAAGCACATCAATATACGTTGTCCACCAAATGCTGGATCCGAATACTACAATTACAAAGGTCATCGCTCAATTGTTCTTTTGGCTGCGTGTGATGCTAACTACACCTTTACTGCAGTTGATATTGGAGCATATGGAAGCCAAAGCGATGGTGGAATACTTTCCGAATCGTCTTTCGGAAAGACTCTTTTTAGAGGTGAACTGAATTTACCTGCCCCAAGCTTGCTTCCAAACTCCAATATCAACTGCAACTATTATTTGGTTGGAGATGCAGCGTTTCCGTTGAAGACGTTTTTGATGCGACCATATCCGGGTAGAATACTGCCGGACGACAGGTATAATTTCAACAAGCGGCTATCGCGTGCTCGTCGCGTAATTGACAACTCGTTTGGCATACTTGTGGCGAAATGGCGTATCCTCAATATAACACTGCATATGTTATCTGCTAATGCTGACAGGATAGTTAAAGCTGCAGTCGTTTTGCACAATTTCGTTAAGCTCAACGATTCCGCTTATTGTACTCCAGATTCCGTAGATGTCGTTGATAACAACGACGAGATTGTGCGGAAAGGATCATGGCGAAATGAAACAGACGCTCTTGCTGGAATAAGAAACATTGGTTCCAATTTTTCATCACGAAAAGCATTTCAGATGAGGGATGTGCTGAAAGAATATTTATTTGCAAATAAAATATAAACTAATAATTCAATGGTTATTTTATTCCTTTATTGTTTTTAATATTTCTTGGTTTATCTTGGCCAAAAACAATGACTAAGCCGAATAATGCTTTCCTGCGGCAGTTTCTTCATCTTTTTGGCCAAGGACTTCATGAAAAGGTCATTTTCATCCATTTCCGCCGACTCGCTGACCCTTTTCAGCAATACTTCGGACAGGTTCCCAAGCATGTCGTTTGCCGGAGATTCGGATAATCTGAACCTCTTTCCAGTCTTCCTCGATGTCTCGGGTGTGTTGGAGTCGCTCGGGAACAAAAACGGTGATTCCTGCGTTGGGGAATCCACTTCTGGCGTGCAGCTATTTTCACACACGGTGATGTCATGCACCCCAAAGTTTCCTGTTTGTCTGCAAGGAAATATTTGGGGTTAAATTAAATTAATTTCACTTAAAATACACTGAAAACTTGTACTTACTTTCGCGGCTTAAGAGCGTCGTGTAGGAAGTCCAACAATGAATAAAACTCCCATATTTCGAAGTCTTCGTTGGCCTTACTGCCGGAGTGTTGTTCAATTTTTTTTTCTCTCAAAAATCTATCCCTCAGGCTCTTCCAACGCTGCTTACACTCTTCCACTGAAAACAAAAAATTATTAGTGACCTGCATTGACTTCAATACCAAAACGTACCTGGTCTACCAAGCTCCTCGCTTATTTTATTCCAGGCAGTGTCCCTTTTCAGAGTATTCTTATAGCTTCTTGATTTAGTATTATATAAAAAATCACTTTCCCGAACTAAAGAAATTAATTTCTCTTCAAAACTTCCCATCACGAAAAAGCGGATTGAACTCAAAAAAAGAAAAGTCAATTCACACAAATAAACGGAAACAGGTGTGAGTGAACTGTCAAAACGCCAGAGGTAGTAGGATGTAGGTCTACTTCGGCGTTGAACTCGAGCTTACGATATTTACGATCAAACACCCTTCAAAAGTCCGAGGTAACATATCGTTTCAATTCATGTGCGCACGTTGTTTCTACTCTATGTGTCAAAGCGAGAGCGCCCGAACGCCGCATTGCGTTATGCCCATAACGCCGAACATTTTGATCCTTCCGGGTTAAGACCCGAGAGTCATTTTGATACTTGAGGCAAAATATATATTAAACATTTCAACGTAATTGTTTGATGTGCCGAGGAATTTAAATTGCATCAAAACGGCCCGGAATTGCAGAGCAGTGTGTGTGTGTGTGTGTGTGTGTGTGTGTGTGTGTGTGTGTGTGTGTGTGTGTGTGTGTGTGTGTGTGTGTGTGTGTGTGTGTGTGTGTGTGTGTGTGTGTGTGTGTGTGTGTGTGTGTGTGTGTGTGTGTGTGTGTGTGTGTGTGTGTGTGTGTGTGTGTGTGTGTGTGTGTGTGTGTGTGTGTGTGTGTGTGTGTGTGTGTGTGTGTGTGTGTGTGTGTGTGTGTGTGTGTGTGTGTGTGTGTGTGTGTGTGTGTGTGTGTGTGTGTGTGTGTGTGTGTGTGTGTGTGTGTGTGTGTGTGTGTGTGTGTGTGTGTGTGTGTGTGTGTGTGTGTGTGTGTGCAACTAGGGTTATTCAATATCACCTAGGGACATCAGACTGGCGATCCAGATATTATCAATTGACCATTGAAGAAATTGTCGTAGACACGTTACGCAGTCGCTGAAGTACGCAAAATCGTTGCATGGACGTGGACATCGCTCTATTAACAAGTAAGTGAAACATATTCTTACTTTTTATAAAAACATATAATTAAGTATATATATACCAAAAAGAAAGCATAAAATACAAAATGGGAAAGATGTTCTTGAGTACGCTGAAACAGCTGGAAAAAGACATAATAAGTTTTGGTAAAAGTGGTGCAAATTAACATACCTCAAACTACTTGGCAGGGCGTCTCACACTTCGAACTTTTCGAAAATATAAGGCGGAATCAACTTACCAGTTTTCATGGCAACGTACAAAACTTGACGTGCTCGTAATACGTAATAATACGTCAATCCCAGAAATTTAAAAAATTCATTACAAAAAGTCAGAAGTATCACCTGTGCATGGATAGAGGGAACTTCGCAGAGGCTTGGAGCATTCTTACTGGTAGGTACGATCATAATCGCTTTTTGAACAATACACAGCTGAAGTGCCTATTCAACCAGCCATAAGTCTCGCAAGAACGAGCAGAGTCCATCAAACAGGTGTTGGATACTTCAGCGGAAGTTGTTCATAGTTCGGCCAATTTGAAAGAGTCTGTTGAGCACTGGGACGTGGTGCTTATCTTCGTGCTGCTACAGAAACTACCTTCCAGTACTCAGCAGCTTCGGGAGGAGAAATTAGGTTCCAAGCAAGACGGCAAAGAACTGCCCACATTTGCTTAATTCAAATTTGGAGGTCGTTTCCCATCAGCAATTAAGATCGTCAGCAGACTCTTTTAGATTAATACCTCATCGAAGAGCTTTTCACTCACAGATCAATTCCATCAATCAGCCGAGTCCTGTCTCCAACCACAAAGAACTTCCACCTCAAACACGTACACGCCTGCATGAAGGGCTGAACCTCAGCGTGAAACATATCACATTTCAACAATCAATCCAGACGCTCCAAATTTTCAGCCTCGAGACCCACGAGTAGTGCATTTCTTGATCCAAATCGCCTGCAGGAAAAAATGTAATGTTGCGAGCACTTTTGGGATACAACGGAATTTTAGGGTTTAATATCGCCTATTTTAAGTATTGGAACGCATTGCCACTTACAACCAACATGCACAACATGCAGAGTAGCCAACGAAGAGTATTTTGTTTAGAATTTCATCACAAATCGAAATAAAGGGAGTTCTTTGTTTGAGTTCAAAGTAAAAGGTTATATTTTTTCTTTATCATAAGGATTTTTTTATTTATTATAACAACTTGAAAAATTTTTTGGTATTTAAAAGCAAGCCCGTAATGAAGATTAACGAACTCAAAGTTAAAGAGCTGAATGCGATCCTGAAAATGAATGAGCAACCAACCACCGGAAGATGAGCGGAGCCCATTGAGCGTGTGCTCAACGTCCTCATAACCGAAAAAATGCGGCAACCGCATTTTCGGCGTCAGTCTTGCCATCGTCGCGTCGTCGTGCCGCCCTCAGCTACGATTATTCAACTGCGTACATTATACGACCAGGAGCTGCGCACTGGGCGTACGGAGGAGCGAAGTGACTCTGAAGATCCTGCCGACGCCTTGCCTCCAGCAACCCTGATGACTTCTGTGACCACTGCCGAGACCTCTGCGACCACTTCTGAAACTTCCGTTATGACAACTGAGGAAACTTCTGCTACGAATACATATGGGACTTCTGCGGCCGTATCTGCAACTTCTGCGGCTTTTACTGCCGAAACTTCCGTTACTCCAGATATGTTAATGGTACCCCATAATGCCCCAACTTCTGCTAACAGCGCCGTAACGGCCTCAGATGCTGAAAAAGAACGTGAGCTGGCTCGCCTTGAGAGGCGCAAGCGCATAGCTGATTTGCGACGGGAGCTCGCTGAAACGGAGCCAACAAATCTACCAACCAGACGAGTGGACTTCAGCGATATAGAGGACGTAGTCCCCCCTTTTTCTGGCTATGACTCTTACAGCATCAGAAAGTGGATTGCCGACTTTGAGGATGTGGTCCAGTCAGTGGGATGCGACGAAAGAGGGAAATATATTTGTGCAAGAAGACTTATGAGGGGCACTGCCAAGATGCGGCTAAGAACCGTGCGGGTGGACATTTGGGACAGCCTAAGGAGACTTCTAATAGTGGAGTTCGATAGACGATTGACCAGGCAAGACGTTTATCAACAGCTAAGTCGCCGGGTACGCCGACGCGATGAAACGTTGTTACACTTCGTCCTGTGAATGCAAGAAATCGCCGCTTATGCCGATGTGGATGAAGCTGACCTCATCGAATATATTATTGATGAGCTTAATGTGCTCAATGTGCATGCTACGTATTTTTTCAGTACTCTCGTTTTTATTTGAATTTATTTTATAGTATAATTAACATTTGTAATTAAAATATATATTCTTTTTTTAATATTTGTTAAACTTTGTATTTGTGTATGGTGTTAGGCTTTATTTGTTTATGTCTACTAACAACTAACACCACGCTAAATGATGACTGTGACAAGATGGGTATTACTCTCTGAGTAATACTGTCACTTACAATGCTTGTTTTATAAGCAGTACTGATAGCTTAAAGATACTTCGTCAACAGTGACCATCCTTTATGCCGCCAAGTCAATCGAGGAGCTTAAGGGCTTGTTACCTCGCTATGAGAAGAGGTGTGCAGTCAAACAAGTTACGATGACCCGAAGCAGTGCAACGAGACCATCAGCAATCGCCATTTCAGCAACCAAGATTTCGGACACCACATTGGTCGAGAGCCAAATCAGATGTTACAACTGCTCGACCTATGGGCACATCGCCGCTAATTGTCCCAAGGAGAAGAGGCCACCTGGATCATTTTTCCGTTGCGGCGATCCAAAGTACATGTACAAACAATGCCCGAAAGCGCCGAAAGGAGGGCGTGTAGGCGCCATCAATAAGAGAGGACCTGAAGCAACTTCTGATGACGACTTCGATGACGACGAGTAAGGGCAGTCTTTGAATTCAGTAAAATTGGTAAGCGTACCTTTTATTGTTAACGAGAATAAGTGCACAAACTTTGCTAATATTGATTGTCTTCTTGATACCCGAAGTCCGGTTAGTTTCGTAAGGAGATCTGTTATACCTCAGGACTGCCAAACGGGGAGCTTAAGTAATTCTAATTATCGGGGACTTGGAGATGTCAAGATTTACACTTACGGCACGTTGACGTGTTACCTTAAGATTGCCGGGAAAATAAATAAAATTTCACTGATGATTGTTCCAGATGAAATGACGTTTATGCCTTTAATCATCGGCCGTGATGTAATTCAGATCTTAAGTATAGAGCTAAGAATTCCGATTAATAGATGCATTCCTCCATCAGAACGAAAACGTTCTGTTACTTTAGGTATGGGTATTAGTGAGGAAGGAGGTGGGATTTTCGGGATTGAGATAGTACAGTATGATGAGTTGATAGTAGGACGAGGATTAGACGCCATTACTACTGCAGGGGTGCGAAAAGTGATTTTCGAAAGTTATACGAATTTTGACAAATTAAAAGTGACTCCTCTGAATTACGAAATGCAAATCCGACTTACTACGGATACACTATTCTTCTGCCCACCGCGACGATTGTAGTTTGCAGAGAACCGCGAAGTTAACGTTATTATCGAAGATCTTCTGGCTCGAAAAATAATAAATCATAGTAACTCCCCTTACGCATCGCCTAAAGTTTTGACGAAGAAAAAGTCTGGTGAAATACAATTGTACGTTGACTACCGTGCCCTGAACAAGCACACTATAACTATCCCCTCGCACAAAGAGATAACTATCCCCTCCCACTTATTGAAGACTGCCTCGAGTACTTCGCAGGCAAGAAAGTATTTACCTTGCTCGACCTAAAGAGTGGCTTCCATCAGGTAAAGGTTGCTTCTGACTCCACCCATTTCACTTCTTTTGTGACCCCGACGGGACAATACGAATTTCTCAGGATGCCCTTTGGCCTTAAGAATGCGCCCAGTGTCTTCCAGCGGTTTATCTCTCGCGTCTTCCGTAAGTTCACTGATACTAAGCAAATCGTTGTTTATATGGACGATATCGTTATTGCAAGTGACAATGTGTCTGACCACTTACGTCTATTGGAAAACGTTTTGCGAAGCCTTGCAGAAAACGAGCTCGAGTTAAAGCTTACCAAGTGCCGGTTTGTGTTCTCAACAATAGATAACCTTGGGTATTGCGTGACGGAACGGGAAATAAAACCAAGTGATTCTCACCTTCAGGCCATTAGGCAATATCCCACAACTAAAGATAGTAAAGAGTTGCATTCCTTCCTCGCACTAAGTTCTTATTTCTGACTATTTGTTAATTCATTCTCTAGAATAGCCCGACCATTGTATGATCTGAAGGGACACAAGCCATATGTTTTCAGAACTGAGTTCGAGAGCGCGTTCTGAGATTTGAAGAAAAGCTTAAGGTCTTCACCCGTGTTGGCAATTTACGACCCAACTCGGGAGACGGAATAGCATTGTGACACGAGTTCTTTGGGTTACGGTGCAATCCTTCTGTAGGGTCAGAATGACGGGAATTATATCCGTTAGATAGCTTTACTAAGAGTACCTAGACTCAAGAGGCCAAGTTCCATAGTTTCGAGCTGGAAACGTTGGCCATTATATCGGCCCTCCGAAGCTTCCAGGTGTATTTGGAAGGAATCCCTTTCACAGTAGTTATCTATTCCAGTTCACTCACCCTAACACTGAACTAAAAGAGCGTAAACTCTCGTATTGCCCTATGGGCATTAGAGCTAGAAAATTATAATTACAAGGTGAAGCACCGAACAGTAGCCAGATAGGCTCATACTGACATCCTCAGCCGGTGTTATATGGTGGCAGTGATGGATTCCGAGGACATTGACTTTCAGTTGAGAGCATCTTTAGGCAGAGATCCAGTGATTTTAGGCCTCAGAGAAAAATTGTGTTCAGAGGAGTCGGACCACTACATCCTACATGACGGAATAGTGTTCCGGAAGGATCGCGATGGCCGACTACGCATGTATGCCCTTTCCGAATTAGAGGGTAACCTTATTCGCCATGTGCATGAGAAGATCGGTCATTTAGGGGTTTCAAAGTGTCACGACCAGATGTGTATGCATTACTGGTTTCCGAAGATGAGGGAAAAGATAGATAAGTTTATAAAGAATTGTATTAAGTGCATTATGTACTCTACTCCAGTAAACTCGCGTGAACGTAACATTTTTCATATCCCTAAGGAACCTGTACCGTTCCAAACTATTCATTTGGATCATTTTGGGCCTCTCCCTTCCATGACGTCAAAGAGAAAGCACATTCTTCTGGAAGTCGATGCCTTCACTAAGTACGTTAAGTTGTACCTTGTCGTCTCAACGAGCACTAAAGAGGAGTGTGCATCCCTTCGCCGGTATTTTCAGTATTATAGCAGGCCTATAAGCGTGATTACAGACCGAGGTTCTTGCTTTACATCACTCGAATTTAGTTCCTTCCTTCTTGACCGAAACATTACGCATATCAAGGTGGCTGTTCAATCGCCTCAGGCCAATGGGCAGATTGAGAGGGTCAATCGGGTGTTAGGTAAAATGCAAGGAAAGCTTAATGGTACACGGTTCGGATTGGGTACATGTCCTATCTCATGTCGAGTATGCACTGAACAATACTTTTCACAGGGCAACGCAGACTACGCCTAGCAGACCTCTGTTCGGGGTTGATCTGCGGGGAATCATAGTGGACGAGCTCAACGAATTCCTTGACGAGAAGTGTCTGAATTCCCCTACGAGAGACATTGAGGGGCTTAGGAAGAAAGCAGCTAGGGAAATACATAAGGTACAGGAGTATAATCGCCGTTACTTTGAGGAACAGAACCAACCCGCTCGCGCCTACCTAGTCGGTGACTACGTGGTAATAAGAAACGTCGATACTATCGTGGGTACTAATAAGAAGCTCGTCCCGAAGTACCGAGGGCCATACGTCATCCTCAAAATTTTGCCACACAATCGATATATTGTTCGGGATATTGAGAATTGCCCTGTGACGCAATTGCTCTATGATAGGGTCTTAGAGGCTGGGAACATTCGGTTGTAGAAGGAAGACTTCTCTAAGTCAGTAAGTCAAATTGAGTTAAGGCAAGAGTCTAGTGGGGTCGTCCACCGTAACTGTAAGTAAGGTTAAGTTAAGTTAATTTCAAACAATTTCCTGTTAATTAATTGAATTGATCGAGACCGATCAAGTTGTCAGGTCGGCCGAGATGTAGTAGATTAAGTAATGTCATAGTCAATAAATTTTGGTTGGACGTGTACTCGACGTTGGTTATATGGTGTTATCGATGACATAAGAACCACGGCCAACTTCGGGTCGGATTCGGCCATCATCAAAACGAAAGATTGTCACGTAGGCATAAGAAAAGGGACCTCAAGAGAGCGAGCACGCGTGTAACCAATAAAGGAAAAGAATAAAAAAGAATCGTACTGAGTTCGTTTTATTTTTGGTTACTAAACATAAGACACTACAATTGGGATAAAATAAAGGTCACTATCACTGGAATGGTCGAACAGCGATAGTACTCTGACTGATGCGTGTCGTTGTTGTAGTGGTTGTTGTATCGGTTAGAGTCCTAAGTTCGTTTTGTGGTTTGTGTAAATTAATGTGTAGATGACACAGCTGTGAAGGTATGTTAAGTCATTAAATAAGTCGATATCAAATTATCCGTACCATTTCGCGCTCCACCAACGGAAACGAATTGAAACCAAATACATCCGAGTTCCTCAAACCAATACAAGAAATTTTCATTCTTCTTCTAATTCTTCCACTTGTTCTTTGCTTTTTGTATTATAAAAGTATTCATAACCTCTTGAGATCGAGCAAAAAAAAAAAACACAACCACCATGTAAGACCATGTCACCGAGATCCATTCAATTATTCCAAAATACAATCCACCCTGACTGCCAACGAACCTCAACGGCAACGAGCAATACACGAGCAGAGAAAAGTTTTGATTGTGAACAACCTGGGCACGTTTGGATCAACTGCCCGCAACCCTAACCCAAACAATGTCGTGCGATATGCCGTCGTACTAGGCACGCCGATATTTCTTGTCCCGAAATATAAATAAAGAAAGGCTTCCCAAAGTACAAACATTGATATTCAATTAAAAACCCTGGATTCTCCGGAGCAGAATCTTAAGAAGGGGGGAGTTATGGAGCTGACTTACGTCCCACCTAACAAATACTCCACCAACGTACTCAACGGTTACAGCAACCGTAAGACCATGAATGCATGAGTCATTATCTTATCTTCGATGCCCTCATGCATCCTCATGCAGTGGATCACCCACATAATTATTTATTGTTTTCTAATGGAAACTAGATCACGATCACAAGGTCAGGCTCGGTTTCCATTCAATAGATAAGCATTCGAACGATGCACATTCAAACCACTTCGTCTATTGACACAAGTGCATCCGTTTGCTTAATTGACAAATTTTAATTAATGAAGATCATATTGCAAATCTTAGACAAAGACATTGCAATATGAATTTCATCACAATCAGGGTATAAATAGCCACCCTGATTGTTCCCCATTAGGATTTTATTCTCAAATCATAACTAGCTCAGTTGTGCGAAGTGTTTAACATACTGACTTCCCCCCACCAGTGGTAAGGAGTCAGTAATAATAATTATAACATAAATTAAATATAAAACTCTGACTTCCCCCCACCAGAGGTAAGGGGTCAGTGATAATAATAATAGAATAAAATAAATTATATTAATAAAAAGGTACCGTGTTTTATTAAGCCCTGGGGTCGGGCTAAAACTATATTTTTTTGTTACGCTCCAACTCTCGGCCCGTAACTGGCGCAGTCGGAAACTCCTAAAAAGACATACGGAAAAAAAAAGTTTTTCGGTTCTAAGCCCAAGCAGGCACAACCGTTAAATCCTGAAAAGTCGAACGAGAAAAGTTCCGTCGGTTCTAAACCCGTAACAGTGTTCAGTATGTTATTGTTGGGAAGCATTTTAACCGAGTTACCATCGTAGACTTCCGTTATCGACAGTGACTTTTGAAAAAAAAAACGGTACAGAAAGAAAAATAAAGAACTATCAGTGAAAAATAAAGAACTATCAGTGAAAAGAAAGTCATCAAAGATCATCAAGGACAGTGCAGTGTTAAGGACGACAACACTAGAGGTCATCAGTCAACAATCATCATAATTCGCCAAGTGCCAACTAAAAATAACAATAAAACTGTAAGTTTTTATATTTTCCTCATTTCTCTTATTCATTTTAAATTAAGAAAAATGGCAAATTTGCTACAAACCCCAGACATCATTAAAAATCTACCAGATTTTAGTGGAAATACTAGGGAATTGGAAATATTTATCAGAAGTGTAGATACAGTGTGGAATCTTCTTCGTTCCATAGAGAACGCCCCTCTAGTTATCTGGTCTCAGGCGATCAGAAATAAAATCAGAGATAGAGCTTCAGATAGACTTAGACTTTATGGTAATCCTGAAAGTTGGGATGAAATTAAATCCATACTATTGAGGCATTTTTCCGATCATAGAGATGAAAGGACTCTCTATAATCAACTAAGTCTCTTACGTCAAACTTCAAGTTTGTCAAAATTCTATTAACAAATTCATGAAATAGTTACAACCCTTTGCACTAAACTCAGGACAACGGTAGATAATCCAGATATAAGACAACGTATGATGCGTCGTAATATAAAAGAAGGATTAGATACATTCGTCAAAGGACTAAGAGAACCTTTCAAAACAATTGTTCTTAGCAGGGATCCAGACACTCTCGAAGAGGCATATGAAATTACGCTCAGCTTAAGAGATAGCAATAAAATAATGCCAGGAAGTTACAAACAAAATGTTCCAAATTACAGTCAAAGTTTATCCCGACATATTCCTCCGCGGAATAATGATAGGCCCATTCCAATGGAAGTTGATCCAACGCAATCGACTATGGAGCGAGCATTAAATAGGAATAATGACAATAACACAAGAAAGAATAAAAGGCCCCCGTTCCATGAGGCTTTTATTCAAGAAAATTTTCGTCTAACCGCCTCGTATTAAATTTACTGCCTTATGTAGAAATTGAAATTTCTTCAAAAACAGAAGAAAAAATTTTAAATGCACTTATAGATACAGGTTCATCATTATCATTTGTTAATCAAAAATTACTTTATAAAAACTATGTCGTAGAAACAGAACCTCAGACAATAAAAACTATTAACGGAACATCAACCGCAAAAATAACAGGGAAATTTGAAACAACCTTATTTAGAGAATTCGGAGACGATGATCCTCCAATAGACTTATACTTATGTAATTTTCATGAATACTTTGATATGCTGATAGGAAATGATATTCTTAAAACACGTGGAATAATTATAGATTATACAAATGGCTTACTTATTAGAGGCACGAATGAGATAGAAATAAAATATAAACCTATTCATTCAACAATAAAATATTCCTTTCAACCTCTAACTACACGTTCATTACCTATGCCTATCGACATAGAAAATGGACACATTTTCGTGAAGGGACAACATTGGGTAGATACTTTACTCATACTACCAGGCAGATATTGGTCCAAAAATTGGATAGCCAACCTAAAGATTAAAAATCTTTCGGATTCAATGATTGATGTAGAGATCACCCAGCCAATAAAGGTGAACAAAATGGATATGAAAAAGTAAAGAAAATATTTAAACTCCTTTTGTCCCAAAAACACAAAACAAAATAAATTGGTTTCAAAGCTTAAATGGTCCGAAGTGAACCATGCAGAAGCTAGATCTCAAAAAGAAGATCTAACCAATAGAAGATAAAAAGATCGCAAAAATAAATTGGTTACAAAGCTCGAATGGTCCAAAGAGATCCATCCTGAAGCAAGATCTCAAAAAGAAGATCTAACCAATAAAAGAAATAAAGATCAAAATATTGAATTAGATCCAACACTCGAATGGTCCAAAGAGATCCATCCTGAAGTGAAATCTACTAAAAAGGATCAAAGAAATATAAGACCAGGTCAAGAAGATAAAAAATCTAGAAAAATTGATCAATGGCTTACAAAAAACTAACAAGAAGTTAATCATACCGAATTCAATATAGACCACTTAAAAAGTGATGAAATAACAATATTCGAGAATATGATAAATTAATATGCCCATTTATTTAAGGAAGAAGGACAAAACCTCACCTTTACAAATAAAATAAAACACGAAATAAAAACGGTAAATGAAAAACCAGTCTATGCAAAGAGTTACCGATATCCGTACGTCCTTAAGCAGGAAATTCAGAATCAAATTAAAGAAATGCTGAATCAAGGAATAATAAGACAAAGCAATTCCGCTTGGTCTTCACCAATGTGGATTGTGCCGAAAAAGGCAAATGCTTTAGGAGTAAAGAAATGGCGAATTGTCATTGATTTTAGAAAATTAAATGACAAAACAATTGATGACAGGTACCCAATGCCTCACATCAATGAAATCCTGGATAGATTAGGAAAAAGCCAATACTTTACTACTCTTGAGCTCGCGTCGGGCTTCCATCAAATAGAAGTCGATTCCCGAGATATCAAGAAAACTGCATTCTCAGTCGACAATGGTCATTACGAATTTACTCGGATGTCATTCGGCCTAAAAAATGCACCTGCAACTTTTCAAAGAGTAATGGACAATGTTTTAAGAGAACACATCGGAAAGTTATGTCTTGTCTATATGGACGACATAATAGTTTACTCATCGTCATTCACTGAACATACTGAAGATCTATCAAAAGTGTTTGAGGCATTATCAAAGGCAAATCTAAAAATTCAATAAGAAAAAAGCCAATTTTTTAAAGAGGAAGTGGAATTTCTTGGTATCAAACCAAATCCAAAGAAAATCGAAACTGTGGAAAATTATCCTATTCCAAATCAAATAAAACAATTTTTAGGATTGTTAAGATACTACAGAAGGTTTATTAAGGATTTTGTACGATTGACTAAACCTATGTCCGAAAAATTGAAGAAAGGTCAAAAAATTGATTTAAAAGATCCATTGTATGTAAAATGTTTTGAAGATTGCAAGAATATGCTTGTTAATGAACCAATTTTAGTGCACCCTGATTTCAATAAACCATTCATTTTAAGTACAGACGCATCAAATGTAGCTATAGGTGCAGTACTTTCACAAATTCACGAAGGATACGAGCATCCTATTTTCTATGCAAGTAGAACGTTAAATACTCACGAAAAGAATTATTCAACAATCGAAAAAGAATTACTTGCAATTGTTTGGTCGACAAAGTATTTCAAGCCCTACCTTTACGGTGTAAAATTTAAAATTCACACGGATCATAAACCGCTTAAATGGCTTATGAATTTAAAAGAGCCAAATCATCAAACAATTTGTTAAATTTTGAAAATTGTAAACTGAACATAAATGGGCTAGAATATGAAAACCTTATTACGAGTGAAAACTTTATAATACCGAATTTTAATGACATTAAAGTCAAAAATATTTCTCTTAACATCTCATTACCTGATATCCATTTCGAAAATATAAGAAACAAAGAAATTATTAAAGAAATCAAAGCAAGACGATTTGTGACCGAAGGAATCACATTTACAACGATCGTACTAATCATTGTTGGAAACCTTTTATTTTTCTTCATTATCATTAAATATAAACAAAGAAAGGCTTCCCAAAGTACAAACATTGATATTCAATTAAAAACCCTGGATTCTCCGGAGCAGAATCTTAAGAAGGGGGGAGTTATGGAGCTGACTTACGTCCCACCTAACAAATACTCCACCAACGTACTCAACGGTTACAGCAACCGTAAGACCATGAATGCATGAGTCATTATCTTATCTTCGATGCCCTCATGCATCCTCGTGCAGTGGATCACCCACATAATTATTTATTGTTTTCTAATGGAAACTAGATCACGATCACAAGGTCAGGCTCAGTTTCCATTCAATAGATAAGCATTCGAACGATGCACATTCAAACCACTTCGTCTATTGACACAAGTGCATCCGTTTGCTTAATTGACAAATTTTAATTAATGAAGATCATATTGCAAATCTTAGACAAAGACATTGCAATATGAATTTCATCACAATCAGGGTATAAATAGCCACCCTGATTGTGCCCCATTAGGATTTTATTCTCAAATCACAACTAGCCCAGTTGTGCGAAGTGTTTAACATACTGACTTCCCCCCACCAGTGGTAAGGGGTCAGTAATAATAATTATAACATAAATTAAATATAAAACTCTGACTTCCCCCCACCAGAGGTAAGGGATCAGTGATAATAATAATAGAATAAAATAAATTATATTAATAAAAAGGTACCGTGTTTTATTAAGCCCTGTGGTCGGGCTAAAACTATATATTGTTTTGTTACGCTCCAACTCTCGGCCCGTAACTATATATTCTATATAAACGCACACATTTGCATGGATCAAAGACAGATTTCTGGTTGTGGATGACGACATGCTTCGTAACGCAATTATCATGGGGAACGACATATTGAATGACAACTGCTCTAAACTCGTTGTAAGAAAGGAAACGTGTTATCTCGAGGCTTGGAAGGCAATCTGAAAGTCCATACGCAGAACAACATTTTGGAATTAGTCAACACGTTTGACGACTGATGTACCAAAACTTTCAGAAGTCTAGGAGAATGAAACACTACATCGATGAACATCGCTCTCATGCCAAAAACTCCAATTAGCAAAAATCCGTACAGCATACCGTTTGCCGAGATAGAAATCATCGACAAAATTGTGACAGAGTCACTCGACAGTGAAGTTATTCGTCAAAGTGAATAGCTCTTCGCCAATCCTTCTCTTTAAGAAATCCATGAGAGGGGATCGAATATGCATAGATTTCTGAGCACTTAACTCCATCACCGTAAAGGGACCATACCCGATGCTCATTATAGAAGATATTCTAGTTTCAGCCGCAGGCAAAAAAATCCTTCAGCGTATTAGATTTCATGTCTGAGTATTATGATATACCAATAGAGAGCTTACGGCGTTCATAACTAACAGTGAGCAGTGCGAATTTAATCGCATGCCGTTTGGACTTCCAAACGCATCCCGCGTCTTCCACGAAGCGATCACGAAGTTAGTCCAACCATTGGAGGGAAAAATACTTAGCTGTGGGGATGAAATGATCATACAATCGAGTTCGCTGGAGGAAGGGATCGCTATCTTATCAGAGTTTATTCAACATGTACGACTTTCAGGTATGACGTTGAGATAAAATTTATGTGTGTTTCTTAAGAATCAAATTTCTTTCTTGGGTCACTGACTCACTGAGGAAGGCCAGGTAAGCGGAAGATGGCGGCCATTAAAAACTCCTTCCACAGCCAACAAATGTCAATAAGTTGAGGAAGATTTATTACCTTAGGAAGTTTTCTTATCAAATTTATGCAACATTTCCCTCCAATTGCGAAGTCACTTACATAGTTGCTCAAGAAGGAAAGCTTGAATTCTTTATTTCGATGGGCAGAACCATAGACGAATGCATTCAAATCGTTGAAGGAAATCCCGTGCTGCAAGTAATCGACATTAAGAGACAGCATGAAGTGCCCACAGATGCAAGCTCTGTTGGACCCGCTGGAATTCTGTTTCAGGCAACAGATGACGACAATAAACGGAAGCTAGCGTTCTAATTCGGTCGGGCTTGCACAACAGTAGAATAAAAATATTCAAGTTATGAGCTTGTTGTACTCGCTGTAGTTGCAACTTTGGAAAGATTCAGATCCCAGAATCGAGTTGTCAAGTATTTTCATGATGATGCGGGTCATCACGGCATCGACAAGGTTATGCAGCGAATTAATAACACACTTTGGTTGTGTACAGTGTTGCTACATCAAACAATCGGCAGGAGCATCTGAGGGCCGGATTCATTTACGTTGATCCCTTTCCGAACACTCTACCTTGATCATCTCGGGCCTTTCCCTAAAAGTTGTTGCTTTAAGCAAATATGTTGCAGTGAAGACAGTGAAGAACATGAAAAAAAACCCGGCAATTGAAACTCTCAATGAATGAACTTCCTATTTTGGTTTGGCAGTTATTTTGACGGGACGGCTTTTACCTCGACAGAGTTCGAATACTTTTGCGAAGGAATCGACATTCGCCTTATACAAACAACAGTGAGTACACCCAGGTCCAATGAGCAGATTGAACGCATTGACTAGACGATTTTGAAATTCTCTCGCACTTCGGAGAAAAACAATTCTCACTGGGACATAGACATGAGATAATCAATATGCAGTGCAACACAACAGCTGGGTTTTGTCCAAATGAAATCGTATTCGGTGCGACAAATGCGAGCTTCTCGCAAGCCTCTCGCAAGCTTCTCGCACACAAACTGTTCTAACCAGTTTTCATGCGATTCTGTGCGAGAAGTATTCATATTCGTTTTTGTTTCTTCTGATGAAATTTCTTTTGTTTTGAAGGAAATTTAAAACCAAGGGGAGAAGACAAGAAATTCCGTTATTTGTGACTTTATTTTGTATTGGACATTGGTGGCGATTGTCATAAAAGTAATAATCGTTGTACATACTTGCGTGATAATTTTTGTAATGAAATGGATTCGGAACAACTCATTTCAGCAATTTTCGAAAGGCGGCCACTTTGGGACCAGAAAAATAAAGACTATCACAACAGAATTGTTGTGGAAAAGAAGTGGGAAGAAGTATCCATCGAATTAAATGAAAAAAATAAGTTTCTTTTTAAATATATAAACATATATTTTAAGCATCATCAATCATAAACATTTTAAACTCGATTGAAGGCAAAGAAATTTCGATAATTGTCTCGAACAAATCGACCACGTTTTTTGGATGAATGATTTCCAAGTACTGAAGTCAACCTTTCTGATTCCGAAATAGATGCTGCTGTTTCTTGCATAAGCAAGTTTCTCTCACCTTCTATGTCGATTATTGTATTGTGAATAATGCAAATGGCTTTCACAATTTGTTCTGCAAACATTGGTGTGATTTCAATGGGTTTCCACAAAATACGCCACTTCGAATTAATAATTTCGAAGCCACATTCCACGCATCTACGTGTGCGTGATAGACGTCCATAAAAATACTCATTTTCTGGGCTGAGATCTTTATGCGGGTAGGGTCTCAGAAGCCATTGCAACAACGGATATGCTTCATCTGCAATATGACATGTGGCATAAGAATGGATGAATTTGGTAAGGCTTTGTCTTTCGGTAGTTTTATCTCTTCGCAATTAACCATTTCGAACAAAGCTGAAGAACTGAATGTTCCTCCATCGCTTTGCTTCCCATATCCTCCAACTTCTATAATTAAAAATGAGCGTCCGCTACAGCTTGAAGCACAATCGAAAAAAAATTCTTATAATTGTAGAGCATTGTTCCGGAATGAGCTGGGCATTTAATACGGATGTGCTTTCCATCCAGGGCTCATACACAAATTGGAAAGTTCCATATACTCCAAAACTCTTCCGATACTTTTTCCATGCTTCCTTCGGTGGGTTGTGGCATATGAATAGGTTGCAGAGTTGTCCACAAGGCTTCTGAGGTAATCTTAACGATTTTTCTTATGGTACTTTCTCCCATCCTAAATGTAAATGATAACGCCCTGAATGAGCACCCTGTCGCGAAAAATCTGGAATTGTAAACAGGAAATTTAAACAATTTTCAATAATTGTAAAGCTTTTAATATTTGTGAACATTTTATTTTCAGAGGACATTTAAAAAAAAAATGGAAGCATCTAAGGGACCAAAACTCCATCAGAACGATCGGGCGATGCAGGCTGTGTTGATTATTCTAATATTGCCTGGCCTTATTTCAAACAAATGTATATTTTGAAAGACCAAATGAAATGTCGGCAATCATCCGGGAACTTAAGGGAAAAAAGTGATGTTCTTAGAGAGATAAACTCTTCAAAATTGCCAGAACGGAGCGAGAAAGAAAACGTGGGGCACGGAGAACAAGGTAATCCAGAACAAGAGAAAGTAGTAAATTTGGAAGACAATTTTGAGGGAAATGAGCCTGGATGTTCGAAAAACTTTGAGATTAAATGTACGCCATATAAGAAAAAGACAATGAAATCCAGAAACGCCCAGGTCCATGAAGCAGAAATTATTGAAATAGAAAAACGAAAGCTACAGCTTCTTGAGCAGAAGCACAGCTCTTAAATAGAGAAAGATGAGGATGAATCGTTTTTTGATAGCTTGCTTCCTCATGTCCGTAGACTATATCCCTACCAAAAGCTAAACTTCAGGATGCAAGTTCAAAGAATTGTAAACGAACTACCTTACAGTATCGATCAATCACAAGCTTTCATGCCCTGAAATTTACTTCCGCCAAGTGTTCAAAGAGATTCTTTTACATCCACATCAAATGGTTCACAGGGATCTATCTGTTCCATGCAGCGTTATTCACCAGTCAACGAATCCTCAAGTACACCATTTAGTTGTGTTATTGACGAAAGTGCACCATCAAAACAGAAGAAATATTATTTTGATGATAATAACAAGCCAAATTAAAATTATATTATTTAATTTTTTGTTTGAACTGAAATGTTTTTTTTTTTTTTTTAATTTTTAACTTAGCCTTTGCAATAAGTAAATAAAAGTTAAAAAATTGTTACTTACCTCAAAGTTACTATTAATTTTTCACTTGCTGTTATAGGAATTTTCACAAAATTAGTCCAGTTTCCTAATATAATAGGTTCAATTTTTTCTAAAATGTGATCAAATGTTTTGAACGACATTCTCGTATGCGCGGAAAACTTTCTTTCATCATTCCTTAACTGGGGATATAAATGATGGAACCCCCCTTTTTCTTCTCTTTTTAAATAAATTTCATGGACTTTTATTCTTTTCCTACGGCATAACAATTTAAAATATAAATTTTTGTTCAAAAAATCTTCCTCTGATGATGAACTCATCGCGACAAGCATCAGAACAGAACAGAGCAGTTTTTATTGTGCGCACAACATCGCATTTCGCATCAAACCTAGTATCGAATCTCCACCGGTTCTCGCATCGCACCGCATCTCGCGCCGCACCGCTTCTCGCATTGCATCGCTTCTCGCATTGCATCGCTTTGTCGCACCACTGTGCGCGCAGCCTAAACTGCCTACATCATATCGCGAGGGTGAATTAGTGCTAATAGAGATAGTACCGAACGAAACCAAGCGGGGAATCACGTAAATTAGAGCCACGCTATTCGGGGCCATACATTTTGAAATGTTGTCTTCTGGAGGATATCGAGTCGTGCGAGAAACGCCGCAGATTTACTATGGTTATGACTACTGAAAAGATCAAGCTTTGGTGTGTATTGTAACCTGAAATTGAATGCGAAAAGAATAACAAAGAATACGATTAGGTGGGGCCGAAGATGTCTCCAATTCCAGGTTTAGTAGAGCTGTCACCTGATGAACAGAACCTTGCGTCCAGGATAGCCAACATGCAGGTAGAGTATTTCGATACGAATTAAATGATGAATCGTAACAAAGCGAATTCTCCACTTGAGTTCAAAGTGGAAGGTTATGTTTCTATTCATTCTTTCTGTTGGCGCTTCATCCACAGGCAGTTTATGGAATATTGGAACCCCTGAGTCGAGTTTGGAAGCAACTAAGCCGCTTGATACGTTGTACGCAATTACCCTTGTCACGGCATGTACGGTACGATACGATACATTTATTTTCTAAACGATAAATTCTCAAATAAATTGGATACAAAAGCAACTTACTTTATTTAGCAATTCATCTGGCTGTAGGTCCGACTTCCTAGACAACATTTCATTTTCGAAGATCATACAAGATAGAACTCTATTTATATTCGATACCTTTACAAGAAAGTTTGGCATTGATGGCATCACTGTCGAAAATGTCAGCGCTCAGTAGTTCCACTTTGGCAAGCAATCAACATTTGGTTAATCGTGTGTGTCTGATTGAAGCAAAATCAAAACATTTTGATTTTACTTCAAGGTAACACGCCGCGAGACGCGATTCAGTCACTTTGTCATATGTTTTGACAGTCAGCTGTTTGCAAAAATACCAAAACAAATATTATTCTATTTTCGTGTTTCAAGTAACCAGTCGTAACTCCTAATACGAAATTGCATTTTTTAATTAAACAGTCTTTGTACAGCTAAAAATAAGGGAAATTCTCCTCGTTGGATTTATCCAAAATGCCGTCTTTGGCTTCTGTTTGTCAGAAAAGAAAATGGATATGAATTTCAACACGGTGTAGTGTTAAAATACCTCATTTTCTGTAGAGACGGATATAAAAAAAATGCAAGTCACGAACCGGTCACGAAGGCTTTAAAACCTTAATTTGCAGTCCTCAACTGACATGATGGTTAGTTATATACACTTACAAAAATGAATATGCAATAACAATTCCAATTAGCTTGTCTGTTCAATGTATCGGCAATTATTTGCCATTGCACATTCCTTTTATAGTTCCATTTATTCTCATTCTTTTCTAATTTTTATTTGAAAAGCAATTGTTTCTCTATCACTGTTCTCCTCAATCACAGCGAAGTTCAATTATTTTTAAACTTCTACTGCACGTTTCGGGGCTTTGTTACGTGGCTATTACGAGTCATTACGTTTGTCAACGCAACGCAGTCAAGACTATATTTGAATGTTGTTTCGAATCTGTCAACGCAACACAGTCAAAGCGACATATCGAATTATAGATATCGATATATAACTTGTAATTGTAATTTTTCTGTCTTCTAATTTATAAGTTATCGAAATTCGGTGAATTATATGCCTGGACTTGCTCTTGTTTGGATTTAATTCTTAACTTATCTTGATGTCACATAAAAAAAAGAGTTTACCGGATTAACTGTTTATAAATAAAAACAAACTATACGTGCGTTAATCCTGTGTTCCTTAAGGAACCCCATCTAGGACAGAAGTATATGTAAATAACTATGGATGTTGTATGTGTAATTGACACTCAATTAGGCGATAACTTAGAAGATCGTTATTGTGCGCTACAAGAAATAATACAAATATGTGATATACTTGGTGTTACTTTTAGAAGAGTTCAAGTAAGAGTATTAGTAAGTATTTTCAACGGACAAGTATATATTTTTATTCTTCGTAGTTTGACAAGTTGGATTTCGGTGAAACGAAGGTCCTGGAATCGTTCTACAATGCGGATGTTGTGATTGTGGACCTCAGCGTTCAAGCTCAACAAAGCTCATTGTTTTACCATATGGGTGTTCGTGAAAGCTTTGGAATGAAGGGAAACGTTCTAACTTATAACGATGTTCAGTCTAAACAGACACTTTGCCTGAAGGTACGTTACAAACAGAAGACTTAGAGATTAAGGGTCTTAGTAAAATTCTGATATTTTGGAGGGAAAATATTTAAATCAGTCATACTTATGGCACATAAACTATCTAACCACATACAGAATCTTGCTGTGTTTTAACCATGAGGCCCGATGCACACTTGCGTGAATTTAACACATAGTACTGCGGTGACAACGATGCGGAGACACAAAAACTACTGTCATCAACACTCCATCAAAAATGCATCGGTCATTGCGCTATGTGCATGTGCGTACAAGACTCTCATTACCATCCAACCCCACTTGCATTTGCTGGATTGTCTAGTCGCTATGCATGCAATTTCACAATCGTGCCGATCCAGTCAGTTAAGAGGAGAAACGCTTAACATAAAATTTATTTTACTTGTACTCCTTCTGATTGTTTTGGTTTTGAGAGGCGTGAATGTCTTTGCCTTTTTTTTGTCCAGAATATTTTTATTTGTTTTTGTAGTCGGTCGACGGCACTTTTAAAAATGTATTTTCTGTCCGCAAATTGAGCTTGTTACGTTGCCACTCAACATGGCTGAGCCATTGTAATCGGTAAATTTTTGCCTTTGCAGACATGACCAAACCGACTTACATTTGTGTGTCTGCTTTATCATACATGATCACTTGAATATCTCGCCCAAAATAATAACAAATAATTTTTTGCACTCCCATCAATAAAGAATTTTCAGTTGATACAAAATTTGACCAAATGATAAAGTGTATTTCTTTCTTTCTGTATAAAGGTATGTTTTCAAAAGCAATGCTATTTATTAAATCGCTTAAACAGTAAACTAAATTAAATCACACATTTTAAACACGATAATCCCTGAATTTGCACCAACCATTTCGGTTGCTTCTTCTTGCGATGTTTTTCAATCAGCACCTGACAGTTCAAATTTCAAATTGGTTTTAAACTTGTTGAAAGGATGTGATCACCAAAATTGATTGCCTTCAGTATTGGATAAATTACGTGTTTTATAAACCGTCCATCCTTCCTCTCTAACGCGTGATAGCCCAGTACAGCCAAGCGTGAGGACCCGGACTCAAATCCGGGTAAGAACATTTGGAATTTTGTAATGACCCTACCTCTCGCGAGTGACTGACTCACTCCGATGAGTACAAACTGTCAAGAATAAACTTATGGGCCGTTCGGAGGCGGCAATAAACTGTAAATTCAACTCCGGCCATTTGACATGGCCAAGGCTATGGCCTTCAAGAGCTGCTGCGCCACCAATTTTGTTTATTAATTCTTATCTATACGTGTCCCATATTCTTTCAATAAATTTGCGTTCACTTTTGCAAATCCAAACTTTACTTCGCTTAGAGATCACAGCCTCGATGAAATGACCTACTACACTGTTCAAGATCCTGTTAAATCATACTGACATACTGTCCATCCGTGGGTGAAGCGGAGTGGTTTTAATTTTTCTTATTCCTTGCTGATTAAAAATAGAAATGACCGCAGCAGCTTGCCAGACTATAAATAGTCTTTGACAACGCAAATGTTCCAGATGCCATTCTTAGTCTCCGGAAATAGGAATAATATTAAGTGGTGCTCCAACGTTGTACTGTTGTCTGTTACTGGTGCTCACGCATCTTTTTCATATTCATAACTTTGTCCTCTTTTTGAAAATTATGAAGCATGTAGCTTCCGAACGACTGTATAAGTTTTCATTTTCAGTTGAAAAAGGCGTTTATTCCCGCTATGAAAAGAAAATAGTGAAAATCATTTTTCACCAAATGAGTTTAATTCCACTTCTGTTACCAATGAGATCAATCAAGGATTAGAATGAGAAACTGTTCTTTGTATTTATTTCATTATCTCTTTATTCATGTCGAAAGTATTAGTATTATTTTCCATTTTTTCACAAATGGTTTATTCTGTATTTTTTTGCATATAAGCTTAGTTATTAATTATTTGTCACTTTAACTGTATTTTATCATGAAAACACGCTTTTTGATATTATTATTTTAAGAAAACTGATTACTCTATCATATCTATATACTTTACAGATATCATGTGGAAACTATCCTTTCTTACCATATAAGCTATGTGAGCAAGGCTTTTGCTTTGTAACAACATTTAATAAAGAGTGTAATGACTTAAAACAATCATCGCTTTCTTCTCGCCTTCATCGAATTTTGAAGGAAGTTGAAATTCAATCAAAGTAAGTAAATATCAAAATATTTTTTTATCTTTCACTGTAAGGTGGGTGATCAGTAGACATCTTTTTATATGGCTAGGTAAATTGGCGGATTATTGAGTTCGCATTTCTGTTTCAGCTGTCTTAGCAGGAGACCTATTAACACTTTTTTTCTATTCATTATCGCTTATTTCGGTTACTCTAGTAAAACGGTCTTAGTCCTTTTCACAAAAAAAGACCAAATAAGTGACTTTCACATGTCTGCGATTGGAGGTGCTAATCTTGAAATCAAAGACAGTGTGAAGAACTTAGAATTGATAGTCGACAAGAAATTCAATTGGAGGAAAAACCTGGAGGAACGTTCTACTAAGCCTTTTGGAAGTCTTGTGGACTGAAACCAAAACAAGTGCACTGGGTATACAACTGTATTATGAAACCAACACTTTTTTACGGCATAATAGAATGGTGGATATTAAATATGTAGCCGACAGACTCGCTAAAGTGCAACGTTTGGCATGCTTGCGAATAACAGGCGCACAAAACCACGCCGACCGCAGCCATCATAGCAGTTCTAAATATAACACCAGTTCAACTGAAAGTAAAAATACAAACAGGACTCTCGGTCATAAGACTCAAGGCACTGGGTCACTTAGATGACAGAAGAAACACCGGGCATAGGAAAATTGTGATCGTTGAAAGAGCGATGGCATCACTACTAGATCGCCAAAACGACCTACATGAGAAACACCCACGTTCAAAAAATAACTTAAAGACAATTTTTCCAAACAGAGCTTCTTTGGCGAACGGAACACGACAAGAGACCGCGATGAAATCACATAATAATTGGTCGGATCAAGTACGAAGTAGCCACCAAAACCCGAATTGAGTACCCGCTGACAACTATAAAAAAGAGGTTTATAACTACTAGATCAACCCACGAATTCAAAAATAACTGGGTGAACCTAAGAACGAGCAGAACAGCACAATCTAGAAGAGGAAAACAAACTAACAAGGCAGCGCAACGTGCTCTGAACTCCAGCGAAAGCAATCTCCGACTGATGGGGGGACTGGTAAAAGCGCACGTTAACCTAAATCCCCACTTACATAGACTCGGACTTGCAAAAACCTCAACATGCCAAAGCTGTGAGGGGCTTAGAGACAAATCTGTAGCACATCCTCTGACACTGCCCAGCAACCCCGAGACTGCGGCTCTTACTGCTGTGGTCAGCACTGATACCGGATCTTGCACACCTCAAAGAAATATGGATCGGTGAGATCATGGACTTCGCAAAACAGACAAAAGATTTCACGAGCATTCAAAATAAGGAACTCTATAGATATCCATCCTACATCTTCCCCTCCCCTCTTTCCCTACAATCCCTCTCTATAACCGAAATATTTTCCATTCAGGAAAAAGGTTCTAGGTGAAGAGCAAACTAAGCTTACCCTAACCAATCAACCAACCAATCTACTTCGTTTACCTGTGTTTGAGAATGGGAATGGAATTGGAATGTGTACGAAGTTGAATAATTTTTACAGGCCATCAAACCTCTCTTAGTTTGACTATATAGCTGAGTGGCTTATAAGTGCCGCTGTGTAGTAAAGTACTCAAAAACATCATCGTATGGGTTTCCTAAAGTGAAAATTCGCGAATTCTAATATCTACTTTTATCGTTAGCGCTGGTCACTGGTGTACACAAATATGTAACTGTTCGTCAAACGCATAGGATGAAGGCGTCTGCTTTTAGATGACACTTTCCGTCGCCGTGACATTGTTCTGACTATACCAATTAAATAGTAGACTGTTTCTGGTATTTACAATATGATTTTTCTTTTCTATGTTTTAGGATTTGCATTAAGACGCCATGTGAAAAAACGATCCTCCGAACGTATCAATAAATATCGACACAAAACTCTGTTCCTAGAGCAATGCTTGCCATGGTCATGCAAAGAAAGAACAATTTGCGAATAAGACATATACATATATGCAAAGCAGACAAGCATAGACATATAGCAATGGACATCATAAAGAACATGAAAGATACCGCAGCGAAGCCTCGTTTAATCACAGTCTGCGTATCATGTGGTTGATAGGTTGTTGTTTATATCCTTAGCTCCGATTACAAACTTTCCAGATGTAAAGGTACGTGTCCATTGGGAGCAATATCGTTCGGAGTGTTTTAGTTTCTCGTGCGAGCATTTTGCGATTAAAAGTTAAGACTGAAAATAAAAGGAAAAAATATATTGGGTTAAATCACGAATGGACCGTACGGGCTTAACTTTAGCAAGAGAATTGAAAATTGAAGATTGCTAAGAGATTAATTGCATATTTTTGATTTGAAATAATTACTTGAGTTATTGACTCTTGAACAATGTGAGGTACCATTTAACTTGTTTCAATACCATATTGCAATTATATTTTTGTGGTCAATTTAACTTACTTTAAATATATTATTATTCAATTCAATTCCATTATCATATTGCAATTGTTTTTTCAACTACAATTTAACTTACCATTTGAGGTGGGCGTTGATTCAACGAACTGGTTTAAAATGCCGCCTTTTCTCCATTTATGAATTAACGAGCTTGAAACGAGTCAATCATTCAACGAAGTTAAACAAACATAAACGAAAAATCTGATTTAATGCGTTGTTTGTTATACAGAACGTAAAAGATTGAAATTCCCTTCATTCTGATTGATTTTTCCCTCTCCATTCGCAAGATATCAGACAGAGCGGATGAAGTTGTTCTAGGCCTTACATCCATTAATACTTTAGTTTATATAGATTTTATTGAACAAGATTGATTAAGAAACGTGACTGGAATGTTCAGAGTACTCGATGCAAAATTAACAACACTCGCCATCACTTTGACTACAAATTTGGTCTCTTTATATGTTGGTTCATCAAATCAGGTTTTTTCAAATTCACAAAGCTGTCGCGGAACTCCACTTGGCGGAAGCAATGGGACCCACATTTCGCCGCAGTCTGCCTAAGACGGCATCATAAACAATCACTCGTTAAGTAATCTACATCGATTACCGCATACTCTATTGCCAACCGAAGTTGGTAATGTTTCGGATAGTACTGGCAAATATCATCAAGTACGGTTTCTCCTTGATTACAGATCCCAAGTTTCCTTCGTTTGGGAATCTTATGCTCAACGTCTTCGGCTTAAAACGTACTTGTCAATGGAATCGGAAAAACCGGTTCAGGTTAATCGAAGCTCATTTCAATTCTGGGACAAACTTAAATGTACTTTTGGTTTTAACGAAAATGTTTTAACTCTGTCGCCACAAAAAATTCACAAAACCTTGGATAACCGCAACTCCGGGCTTGCGATATTTTTGCGACAAACATCGCATATCAGAGAACATAACTGAGGCCCAACGACTACAAATCTCGCTTATTTTGCCTCATATGCTTTGAATGCAAGTGAAAGCAAATATCAAGCTGATGTTATTTACAAAGACGTTTGCAAAGTCGAAGAAACTTGAAAGTTTTGGTTTTCATCCAATCACCTCTAAATGAATTTTTTCCTTTTTGATTGGTAAAACTCACAGAGTGTTGATAGGCAAATCATTGTCGAGATCATTAAATGGTTTTCTGGTGTCGCGAAAGGCACACATATTGGGCCATAACTTTTCATTGTTCTAACAAACGACATCGTTGAAGTTATCAAGCATTGTCTTTGTCGTTGTGACTGTGCGTGATCTGTTGTGCTATGACATCAAGTTCCCAACTTTGCTGGCGTGCCCACTGAACAACGTATGGCCAAAATGAGCGAAACTTGAGAGCCATAAGATCTTTAAATAAAGTATGTAGGGATATGGAGCTACATACATCTCGGCTAAAATTTGAAGAGTTATTACCATATACTTTTGTATTTTAGTTAATTTGTCAGTGTTTCTTACTACTTGGAATATTATAAGGAGGTTGTTTGTTTAAGTTCAATATCTGTTAGCTAGTAAGCTTGTACACCTAATTTAAATAAAATAACAAAATAATTGTGTTTTTCAAAAAGCTTTTTAGAAATTATAAAGTAACTCCTTTAAAAACAGGAGTGCTATTTTGGGAGATGATTTTCAATAAACCGACAGATGAAAATTAAAACAAAAAATTTATAAAATATTTTTCATTTTCATGGCGTCAAAAAGAGATTACAGCTTGACGCATACATAAAGTTTCTGCTTATCGGGAATACATCCGTTGCATTTTTTTCATAATTGATTTCAAGTAACAAGTGAACTTTTTAGAGGTTATTCGCTACTCAAGTTGCTTCTTTAAAATTATTAAGATTGCACTGTTCGCCGGACTCTCCATAGTCTTGGGCTATATGGAAGAGTCCTTCGCAAAAAGCCATGTATGTCTTTCCAACCAGAAAAAAAAAACAGAAAGCAAAGACTTTTTTATGCCCAGAACTATAAAAATGAGACCTTATTCTGTGGGATATATAAAATATGGCACCCGGCAAAAAAGTGGCAAACGGAAAATATAAAATATGAACATCAAAATCTAATGGTCTGGATAGTACGATGAAAGAGAAGATTTTCTTCAAATTTTTAGAGACAGTTTGCTGTAAAGTGTTGCGAAAGTAGGGTTAAGTGATTCTTTCTAACAAGACAATGACTCCAAGTACAAATCAAAATTAGTCAAGCAATGGACCACCTGTGGGAGTTTCTCAATAAACAGATCCAAAAAAGTCACTCAGTTAATTTGAAGAGTTGCAAAAAAAATCTCTTCTGAATTGTTAAGGAAGCTAGTGGAGTAAATGCCAAGACATATAGAAACTGTCCTAAAGGCGAAAGGAAACCAGGCGAAGTAAGAGTTTTGAGTTTATGGCTTTAATTCAAAATTGTACACTTTTTTGACGCCATGGAAATAAACTATTTTTATTATTATTTTTTCAGTATGATATTTTATTCTTAAATGTGATTCATCGAAAATAAAAAGCTTTAAAAAATGATATGAGCATTTAACTTGAAAATTGCTTTAATAAGATTACAAATATGCAGTTCATAGTTGTGCACTTTTGAAGTTCACAGTATAGTCACATATCGGTTTATGCATGTTTTTTTTTCTTTTCATAAAATTAAATTTAAATTCGGCTTTCGCAGAGTGAGCACGTTTTATTTCAACATAATGATATAAGCGAATTTATATTGGGATACAGGAAAATAAATCACCTCCTTTATGAAGACGACTCAATTTTATTTTCCAAGTGCAACGATAACAATCGTACGGGGGATTTTTTCCAATTATTCTTTCATACCTTAACCAATGGTGTACCCTCTCAGGAACTATCATCTGACCAGATAAGAGCAAACACCTTCACATTTGTAAAAAAAAGAAGTTGCAATAGTTTCTAAATTAATATGCTAAAAGTACAAATCCCAAATGCAGAGCTTATGAGAATGCTGGCTACCAGGCTTAACAAAATCCGATATTTATCCTCAAAAATAGGTAAATCTATGCCAGCACACATATCATAACAAAATACATAAAAAAAAACACTTTTTATCTAAGATTGTTGATGGATAAGAAATTTACGGCAAATGTGCAAAATCAATTCTACAAATCATCAAACCATTCCGCAATCCAGCTTGAAAGCTTTCGCAACTACACCAGTAAAAAACCTCCTTACTTAAGCTTGCCTGCCTTCTATTTAACAAATCTCCAATAATCGAAGATATTAAAAACAATTTTACTTAAAATAAATCACCAAAACGCCCCTCCACCAAGAGCATCGCCCTGAATGTTTCAATAAGCAAAGGTATCACACCAACAGTCAACCCACGGACACTTGAAAACACTCTTTCATGGACATTACTAGTCGAAGTCTTCAAAACCAAGATATCAAAGCTCGAAAAATTCAAAACAAAGTCATGGGATATTCTCTGCACAAACGGCCTTAGATCCGGCAAAAAGTCACTGAACAAAGCGAAGTTTTATGCGTTGAGATACTACCAGATTACTCAAGTTATTCACAGAAGCTTATGCAATTCTCAAAGCCACCGAAATAGCGAATATTTCGACTAACAATGTTCTGATTTGCTTTGACCGTCTTTTGAGACTCAATGCAACCGTTAGCATCAACAACCGCACACCCAGAATTATTTAAATAAATGACCACATATTGAAAAGGGAATGATTTTGCAGACTTTGCAGCTATTAACGTATCTGACGGACCAAACATTACTCCACTTCCGCCTTCGAAGAGAAATTCTAATTGTAATTAACGACCACTGGGAACGCAAAAGAAATGAAGAATGGAAATCATATACACCATTACTCTACCATTAACCCAATGGCCGATCCAGAGACATATCCAAAAGATACGATACACCAGATGAAATGTTTTTTGCGACTTCGGCTCGGAATCACTCATATAAAGCAAAGTTATCTTTTCAACAAAAACAACCCTCCACTTTGCCACCTCTGCCAATCCACTTTCCGAATATTGTAAAGCAAATGACCTTAGTTGAAAGTATAAAAAATATAAACAAAATCTTGTCAAAACTCAATTGTTTTTGACATCTTGTTAAACTATATATCATATTTATGTATAATTCGAAGACATTGGTGGTTGACAGACCTGCGAAGTCGCGCAACCGTCAACCTCGGATCTTCTCCTCATCACATCATATAGTTTTATTTATATTTTTGTAGTGATGAGAGCAAATAAATTAACAAAATAACTAAAATTTTTTTAGCACTAGCTACTATGACTTTCGGCTTTATCTAGGAGTAAAAATAATATGACCGTTAGTTTTAGTCGAAAGACAAAGATTAAGCAGTAGCTTAGAGAACCCGCGTAGGGTCATTAAGTTAAATTAGAATATTTCAAATTTTATTATTATTATTATAATTATTAATTCTTTATTAATGAGTAATTAAATTACCTTAATAATACAAAGGAGGAAATAGCACTAGCTAGTTCAAAGCAATTTGGTTTAGCACATAAGTAATAACAATACATGTTATTGAATTTAAAACGAAATGAACGGCTAGAGGGAGAGAAAGTATTGCTGCTATAGTGTCCACCGCTTATAACAATATTACCGTATGTGCTGAAAATAGCTGAAACATTCGAGTCGACGCAAAAATCTGGTTTCGCAATTAAAGGTGACAACAACACTGTGCTAGTTCAATAGGTATGAGGGATAGCCAGGTCGGTCTTCATATTCGCAAGGTAGAAGTGGCAGCAAAAATTGTGGTTATGCTTATCGCGGAAAAGGAATTAAGCGATCGTGTTCATGCTGTGGGATAAGACACGTCTATTTACAGTGATGCAACATGTCGAGTATGCAATGACAAGGGTCATACTTCATCAGCGTTGGCAGCGAAATGACAAATGAAATTAATACGAAAACGGGGAACAGATTCAGGGGCTTCGCGTTGAAAATATACAAGTCCTGAGGGAAAGTAAAAATCAAGATTTAACACGGCATGCTAAATATTTTTTGGTTCAATTATTTGTGAATGGTATCAAGTTGAAATTTCGAGTTGATACGGGAGCTACTTGTTTCATACGCTTTAATATGAAAAATTGGGTGAACTGCTGCGTACTTATGGAAACTGCACATTACCTATCTGCATATAGTGGTGCAGTTCCAAGGTCGTGAACATAAGCTTATTCGGATGTTGATAGACAAGTTTGAGGCCGCCAATATTCATGGCATGAACGGGTTCGAAGTGCTGGGATTCAAAATAACAGCTGCGCTCATTGAGCTCAAGAAACAAGATGCCTAATTTGATTAGCGTTGAATGAACTAACAACTGGGACTTGCAAAGCTACTCTTCTAGTGTAGTTTTTAGAGCTGCCACTGATTTTAGCAATAGATACTTCTTTATATGGCATGGGCGCTGTGCTGTTATATCATTACCGCGATGGGTCTGAACGCCCAATTGCCCACGCTTCGAAAACACTTAATTTTCAACAGCTATAGCCAGATAGAAATAGAAGCTCTGTCTTAAATTTTCGGCGTCCAGGAATTTCATCAATACGTTCATGGCCGGATCTTTGAGTTCATAACCGATCATAAACCGCTTTTTACTTTATTAAATCCTGGCAAGCAACTTCCAACAATGACATCGCACCGTTTGGAAAAAACAGCAAGGTGGTTTGTTATTGTTCTACACAAGGGTGTTCTAATGGCTCAATCAAACCTATCCAGAGTTATAGTTCCGACCAGACTCCAAGGAAAAATAAAAATGTGAAATGTGGCGAAAACATTTGTAACGAGTTCAATAAAGCAGTCGAAGGCAAGAAAAAAACCGCGGGACATCAAATGTCAAATATTGAAAGCATTTACAGGGGAATTCTAAGAATTAAAAGCGAAAACTCCGACGAAAGGAATTAAATAAAAATTACAACAAAAAAAATATGGGAGAGAAATATGAAATACAAGTACCAATCAGAATCAAGCCGAAAAAGTAGTATCAAATGTCAAGTTTAAACATGTGGATAATGAGATTTTTGAAGATTTTTCAAATAAAATACTGTTATATTATTACGAACAGCAAACTAAAGCTAGTCAAATACTACGAAAGTAAGAAGGAGAACAAAATAAACTACAATATTGTGATTGAAATAAATGCTGATTCATTCCCAAAGCGATGATAACAGAAACACAAAGTATTGAATGGGAACGGTGTCATATATTCGATGGGATAGAAGTAATGAGGTGCCTCAAATGCAAAGGATTTTATCGAGTGAATGTAATGAGAATAATGAAACCTGTTTAAAATGTTTAGAAAACTATTAATCACAGGATTGCAGTAAGGAAGCAATAATAAGGTGCATTAATTGTATACGAGCTTATAAAAAATTAGTCTAGAATAAGATGAGAATCACACTACATTTAGCAGGCTATGCCCAGTATATCGGAACAAATTGGAGGCAAAGAAAAAAGAGTTGGGTATAAGCAACTAAAAGAAATCAAACACATGCATGCTATCATTCACGGTCTTACAAACAACATCGAGGAACTAGAAATATCGGCAGATCGTAATATCATACTATCAGCGAGACTCAGTTAATAGAAAAGGCTGAGAAAAATTTTAAAATTAATAATGGATATAACGACATATCTTGATTTTCAAATATTGCAGACATGAAGAAAAAAGCTTTCGATTCAAATGCTTGAAAATGCAATAATATCGAAATGGTTATAGTAGCCGTATAAACATCTCCCAGCAGTTCGGAAGTAATGGATATAACGACATATCTTGTTTGTCAAATATTGCAGACATAAAGAAAAAAGCGCAAAGACTATCTAAATAAACGGGAGAAGAAAAGCAATGAATGATAACTGCTTGTTACAAAAAATGAATGAATATTCAAGGATAACTTCAACTACAAAAATATGCAGAATGTGCAAGTTAGAACAAAACTTGAAAAATAATAGAGAAAAGCAAAAGTTAGTATTGATATTTTTAAATAAATAAGAGAGCCGTTTACAAAAAATGTAAGGCAAATTAATACTGACTACAAAAAGGCGGATTAGATGCGCAAAAATGTTATGAAAATAGATAAGAATTTAAAGAAATCGGCAGAGTATTTCATTTAGTAAAAAGAGTGTTAAAACAGACAACAAAACGAAGCGTTGGTTCACGAACGACCTAAAAGTCTTAAGCAACAAGATTAAGCAAGCAAACAGTCAAAATGAGATGTGGCTTGAAATAAAGAAATTGATTCTTGAAAAAAATCAAGAATGTATGTTTTGTTGGAAAATGGTACGCAGATGTGAGTTAAATAGCTAACATTTTAATTACTTCTTCGTTAAAGTATTAAGGATATCAAAAAGCAAACTTCAGCTTCATCAAATAACTAAGAAAATCTCGAAAGAATATGCAAGTCATTAGAAAATAAGACTGATTTCAATAAAATAAGCCCTAGGATAGTGTTAGAGAACTTGATAATACTGGGAGACTCACTGTTGGTAAATGAATTGCTTATGAAAGGGGAGTTTCCCAGTTCATGGAAGGAATCAGTAGTAACACTTCTTTAGAAAGTTCTTAACACCAAAAACAGTGAAGAGTTTCGACCAGTAAAGACACTCGAGAGGTATATTGAAATAGTTGTTAAAAAACAGCTGATGGAATACATAGAAAGATATAATATACTGCCGGTGTTTTAATCTGTTTTCTGAAAAAAATATTTATGCGAGTCAGCAGTAAACCATATAGTGAATATTTGGAAAGATGGAACCATACATGCTACGAAATGACAATAATTTAAGATCTAGTAAACAAAATTCCACGGAATCACAGAATACGCTTACATATAAAGTTTTAATTTGTAAAAATAATTATATAAGTAGCAAAAAAGCGATATGTGAATTTTATGTTATTAATGTTGGAATGTAATGTATTAACAATACTTATTTAGAATTTTCTTACTTACTTATTTGTATTTGCCGTTACCGCCATCATCTAAGAGAATCCCTCTGATCCAATCGAGCAGTTCGTTTCCCTGAAAAACTTAGACATTGAAGACTTAAAAATTAAGAGGGACAGAGTGTAGTAGATTATATCAATTGTATGATTTTCCATTTTGCCATTAAACCATCCTGCTCCATTATATTTAAAAAGTTAATTTTAATGAATTTTAATAAACGTAAGCAGCGAATAAAGTTAGTAAACGTATTTAAATTTCTATTTTCCAATACAAAACAAATAAAATGCATGAATATGTATCCAAAAACAGTAACACATTATCCAACATATTATTGTCAATGTATTATAATCCGTACAGTACTACAAGTATTTAAAAAATATGATTTCTCACGGTCCACAAAATTTCGAACACTAACATTTTTAATATATTTCATTATGGATAAGTGTAAATCTTTATTTATTAATTTATACATATTTTATCATTCTAATGATCCTCAGGGCCCACATGCGAGAAAAATTTCTTTCCGATCTTAGAGGGGTACGAGAAGAATATTCCTCAAATACGCCCAAATTAACGATGATATTACACCAAATGCGAAAACGACTAGATGACCCACATGTTCTCTCTGGAGAAGTCGTTCACAGCTTCATGTGTTCCTTGCGTGATGTTCAGGACTATGATTCGATGGTACGACTTGTAAATGATTTAAAAGCTATACCAAATACACGTAAATATGTGGAAACTGGAAATATGAGTTTTCTCTACGCGTTCGCACTCAACAGAAGAAATAATAAGGGAGACCGTGAAAAAGCCTTGGAATCTTCTTTAAACGCATTAAAAAAGAAAGAGAATGAATTTCCAGACATGCTTTGTCTTTGTGGACGAATATACAAAGACATTTTTGTTGAATCTAACTACACTGACTCAGAAAGTCTAAAAAATGCTATTAAATGGTATAGGCAAAGCTTTGAAGTTCAACCGAATGAGTATGCAGGTATAAATTTGGCCACACTTTTGGTAATTGACGGCAAAGAATTCAGTAACACAGAGGAATTACAGCACATAGCAATGACGCTTAATAATTTAATTGGTAAAAAAGGCAGTCTTTCGTCTTTAACGGAATATTGGGACGTAGCTACCTTTTTTGAAATCTCTGTACTAGCGGAAGATTATACGAAAGCAATTCAAGCCGCAGAGTGTATGTTCAAATTAAAACCACCTAATTGGTATTTGAAGTCAACTATAGGAAATATTGCGTTAATTGACCGCATCCGGAGAAGATCAGATGATCGTTACCAAAGCATGAAAGAACAAATTTTTCAATTTTGGATTGAGTTCTTTTTAGTTGCAACTGGTTCAGAAGCACCAAATAATATTCGATTTCCAATTTTGGTAAGTTAAAATTGCTTTACAAATATTTTTAAGGTTCCGATCCTCAAAAGGAGAAACGGAACCAATATAAGATCACATTGTTGTCCGTCTGTCTATCAGCGCGCTTTTTCAAATACTTATGACTACGGTTCATTAAAGATTTTAAAAAAAAAAAAACTTTCTTAATCGGCGCAGGCAAAAGAAATGGCCTTTTTAACGTCATATATTGCCCCTATAGGGTCTTTCTCGATGACCAAGAAATACGAAATTTGGCAAGAAGCAATGTCTTATAACAAAGGTAAAGGGAAAAATCCGAAAACCGTTAATTTGTACTTAGATAACTTTTTTTTTAAATCGCAGCTTAATTTAAAGCAAAGAAGAAGGCTATGTATATGAATTTCAGAATAAGAAAAATATGTCATATTTTTATACTAGCAAGGGAATCACAACCTTAACGGTGCAATGTAAAAACAAAAGCGAGAAAACCCTTCGAGACTCGATTTCCTTGATGGACGAACTATTTACAGTTTGTACGAAACTTTCGCTGCGCAAGTTCGACTCGCACTTGGCCGGTTTTTTTACCTGTTAAATTCTTAACACAAAGCAATTGTTTGGTTGTTGAAATCATTTCATTTGTCCTTTTTTGGTAACTATGCGAATGTCGATCGACAGTTTTATACATTTGATATGTAAAGACTTGTGGAAATCTATTCAAATAAATAGTTAAGGTTACTTTCTTGAAACGAAAATTCATGCCCTCTCAGATAATAGAGAGTATATCCATACCAAAAAAAAAAATTGTTTAACTGCAGTAAAAAATAAAGGTAGTTGTTAGGGTTTCAATGATGTTATTATTAGCTCCATTCCAACTTATCCTTAATAAAACATAAAAACGATTTTTTGTACCAAATAACATATTTTCGTTTACTCATCCACGTGCTCCGTCCAGTTTTAGTTTTTATTACAACCCGTAAGTACTTAATATGTTTAATGTGTACTGTGTTTTAAAAAAAAAAATGCTTATAAGCTTATAACCATAGTCTGAAACCATTGTAGTTTAAACCCCAGAGTCTTAGTACAAAAAATTATATTGTAATGAGGTTTACAACGGGGCCAACGTAATCAGCGGAAAACTTCCTGATAAAACTTAATCGGATGTACATTGCAAGTGCACCGCTTTCAATAAGAGGGATCTACTGGGTTTGTTACCACGAGATTGTGCGCCTTAATGGCCTTATTCCCCCAGATGCGTTTCTTTATTTCATTCTTAATGGTCTGATCCAGGATAAATCGGCGATGCTGTTAATCTTCAATTTTGCCCTAAATAGTGCTGATAGTGGACTTAGCTTCAGCAAAGACATTGCACACAAATCAATGGAGTGGAGAGCCTCCGGTACAGTAGGGCGGCATCAAACCGTGTAATAAAGCATTAAATAGTGGTTTGTAGCAGCAGAACAGACTCCATCATCGTTTCCTTCACTCAGAATTACCCCTAAGGGAAGGTTTTCCCAGTAGTATATTCCAGCCTGGCTGGCTTAAGAATATGGAGGTATATTTAGATAAGGAAAAAGTCTTCTCTTCCTTCTTATTTGCGTCTGATATCGAGTCACTATGCCAAATAGCGTCGAAGCTTTTAAGGATGTCTTTGGACAAACTATGTTAAGAGCTCACTTGCAAGTACATAAGCATGTAAATTTCTCAGTGAGTGGATCGCTGCACTCCTTTGACTACAACTTACTCTTAATAATATTCAAATTTGAGCAATGAAACTGGGGGGAAAGATGTTCAGAATAAAATAGTACTACCCGTTACTTTTTAACACCATCTGCACTTTGATTAAATGAGAGATACCAAGCGACTAAGTGCGTTTACAAATTAGACAATAAAAAAGACGACGGGAAGAACTAAATTTTTAACATTGTCTTTGATATTGTAGATGAATGGACGGAGCCAAATCACTGCTTATGGAATTAAAAGGGAACTACCGAAATCTAATCTTAAAATCTAAAAAAAGTAGTGGTGGAGAGTTTCGGAAGGCAAAGTAGTAATAAAAGAAATCAAAGCGGCATTCAAGTTTTGATCAAAGTAACCTCTAATAAAAAATAGGAAAAAGTTCTTCTTAAAATAGAATTCAAGCATTGCTGATGAATATCTAGGATCCCTGCTTTATTGTTTAGCAACTCGTAATAACATATCTTACTACCCTGTAATCTAAAGTAGATAAAATTGCGATGAAGATGCATCACCTAACAGCAGAAGTATCAAAACTTGATCGAAAAAAAGTCCAATAATACAGGGAAGCCTGCATGTCAAAAAAGCACATCTCGTTAAAAGTGGATCTTTTGCCGACTCAATGAAGAATTCCCGCCATTTTAATAGACATTTCAATGCGTTTGCGCAACGGAACAGACCAACACCTGGATCATACAAATGCAGCTACAGAAGCAATTTAGTTGCCTCAGTTAGTCAAGTGGTCCAAATCCGAGAGGCCGAATCGGGGAACCCCTAGGAGGACGATTAGCGATGCAGTGCAGAAGAAATTGCGCAGCTAGATACAAGCAATGCAAGCAAAAATTATGTGGTTTTGTTTTGTTTATTAATTAATTCTTCTTTCCACTTTCTAAGAGTGAAAGATATAGAAAAAATTATATGATAGTTCGTGATTGACTTGCCGATTATTGAATTTTACATTGAAAGTGGTCATAACACGAAATAACACAAACGTAGCGCTGTGTTATTTCTTCAACAATTTATTTTTATTCGTTTCGTATGAAGGTCGAAACCTAATCTTATAGAAGTCTTTGATGAAAGTAATTAATTAAAATTAAAAGAAAATGTTTAAGCTCATTACTACTTGCATGTATTTTTCTTATCACTCCAGATTGTAGAGCATCAGAAGATTAATATGCCTAGCTATATCACGATAAATATGGGGGCAGATGAAAAGTCGATACAGATCGTGAATTTGTGTTTAGCGCATGAAAACGGCACATGTAAAAAAATCCACGACTTTGTTTTTGTTGCCAGCCAAATAAAATCGGTAAGCCTTTATAAGCGTGATGACAGATGTGCTTATTTGTACGTTCATCACAATTCGGACGATTTCCAAATATTTTTTCCTTCAACTGATTGCCGTCAAACGTTTTATGAACTTGTTTTAGAAATGGCTTCTGATCAAGAAGTATTTGTCAATCTTTCAATAAATGAAACGCAAATAGAGGTGAATATAGATTTCTAGTAATCAAGTTTGTATTGTCAAATATTTATACCTCAATACCTTTAATAGTATGAATATGACCTCGATGACAAAAACAGAAGAATAGTTTTGGGAAAGGGCACCTATGGAGTTGTTTATGCAGCTAGAGATCTTCAGACGCAGGTACGAATTGCCATTAAAGAAGTTCCGGAAAAAAACTCACAAGATGTACAACCATTGCATGAAGAAATTAAGCTTCATTCCCAACTAAGACACAGAAATATTGTCCAGGTAAATATACAATGCTAAGAAAAATAGTTTTCCGAATAAAAAACATTCGTTCCTTAAAGTACTTAGGCTCCTTGTCTGAAGGTGGATACTTCAAAATATTTATGGAACAAGTTCCTGGGGGATCCTTATCAGATCTATTACGAGAAAAGTGGGGACCGCTTAAAGATAGCGAATCGACTATGGCGTTTTACTCAAAACAAATACTGGAAGGGCTTCGATATTTACATGAGCAAAAAATTGTTCACAGGGACATTAAAGGAGATAATGTTTTAGTAAACACTTATAGTGGAGTTGTTAAAATATCAGACTTCGGTACTTCAAAGCGGCTTGCAGGAATTAACCCTATTATGGAAACTTTCACTGGTACTTTGCAGTACATGGCACCCGAAGTTATCGATCAAGGCCTTCGTGGATATGGACCAGCCGCAGATATTTGGTCGTTTGGTTGTACAAATGTGGAGATGGCAACTGGAAAGCCACCATTTATTGAACTTGGGTCTGCCGAAGCCGCATTATTTAAAGTTGGATTTTATAAAAAACATCCAAACATACCTCCAGAACTTTCACCAATAGCCTGCAACTTTATTCTACGCTGTTTTGATATCAATGTTCAAGATCGACCAACAGCTGCTTGTTTATTGGAAGATCCATTTTTATCTGAGTATGTATGAAATAATATTGTTACTACTTAAAGCAAAAAAAAAACATTTTTTTAAAGCAAGCACCCCAAACTTCGCTTAGGGAGTAGTGTAAGTGAATTCAGCAGAAGTATATCGGTCCCGGCTGAGCGCTTAACAAGCAAATCGAGTTCGTTAGTAAAACATTCAACTAATAGATGTAATACACCAACGACACCCGACCTTGAGTAAGTTAACCCTTAATGTATACAATTATCATGTTTTCATGCTTTTTATATGCCTTAGAAATAATGTACACTATTTATTTCATTAATTTGTTTATGGTCCGGGGACATTATTCCGGACAAGCAAAAAATTAAAAACTAAACTTTAAAATACTTTACGTTCGTTAATGGGTGAGGGGCTGACTGGTAAGAAAAGGTTAAGCGTGAGAGAGCCGTGGTGGAAATCAAAAATGATTTGTGCGGCATTTGCTTTTCGTTACAATCTACATTAATTCTTTTAAGACACAGTTGGTGTGGAGAGGGATGAATACCAAATCGATTAGTGTATATGGAGATGTGATGGGCATAATCAAATGATTTTAATAATCGCGAAAAATGTATTGGAGTCATTCGAAATATGAGAATGATCAAAAAAGGAAAAGAATTTCATTCCATTACTTGTCTTTGGATTCTTCGCTTGCTCTGTCCAAATATAGCAAAATAAGCTGAAGAGAGAGAGAGAGAGACTAAAAATGTGCCCACAATTAAAAAAAACTTCCTTCCATCCAGCATCCATTATGAATTTTATAGCTCAAGATACGAGCGAACACTATTTTGATTTGAATGAAACAGACTACATTTAATACAAGTGCTCATCTGGATTCGAGTTCGAGTTTTCATTCTAGCTTTGTATTACCAAAAATTCATTCCAGTGGTAACATTTTTCCATGCATGCATAAACAAATAAACAAAAGTCTTCAATTCCAATCCGAACCTACACGAAAACGTATATTGTACCGTATATACCCGCTTTGTATATTGTCTCTTGGCATTATGTTCATAGGTAATAAATGTAGTAGTGAAATAAGAACCTAAGCGAGAAGTGAGCATAGGAAGTGAGAGTGGCCATATGTAAGAATCAAATAATCGATTTTATTATTCGAATGCGCACGTAACTAGTGTGGAGATCAATTGAAGCAAAGCGGGACAATCGATATTGCCACTAAGAAGCTGGTTGATGATGGTCACGGTGCTCATTGAGTAGAAAACGGTTGTGGACGGCCTCAATTCGCTGTATCAGAACTCCTTGGACCATAATTAAACACAGCCGGGTGTAGAGTTGGATCTGCTGATAATAATTAAATGTGCGAGCGAAAGTTGAGTTCACTATCGCAAATAACATCCAAATCACGAAGGGAAGAGACTGACGGGACAGGTTCACTGCAGATGGAGTGAGCTCTGGAGAGTTGTGGTGGACATTTAGCTATATTAAAATCAAGGATATTTTTTTAAACCAGATTGGGAATTTTGTCAGGTCATCTTGCAAAAGCCGAGAGTCAGTTATGGTGATAAAGGCATGGATATTTATATACGAGTCGTGGACAATGAGATTAACATCTTTCATTGTGAAGCTGAAGATTAATATTGGGCAAAACCTGAGGTTGCTGTAAATGAATCTGGTTTTGTGAATCTACAGAGGACGACATATAGTTGGTTTTCTGGATAGGATCACAAGAAAACGAGAAGCATTAAGTGTAGTTTCTGCCACCACAAAAAACCAAAAGAGAAGCAAAGCATTTAAAGCGCAATCGAGTGAATTAGTCACAACGTTAAAGAATACGATTAAACTCGATTGCATGGAATATCACTCAATAGAAATAAGATCCGATTTTTTACTGTAAGCCAATAGGAATCTAGAATAAGAATGTGAATTATTAAGTTACAAGTAGAAGTAAGATACAAAATAAGTATAATAGTTATTGAGAAGAGTATGTAAGCGATGTAAATATGAAAGAGAAATCAGCCTTTATGTTTGGAAGAATGCCGAGAGCGGTTTTAAATGTTGAAATTCGTCCTACCAAAAGCCAAGTATTAAGCCTTATCATATCGGTACTTGACATGCTCTGATCTCTAGCCAAAATTACTATCGTAATTCATAGATCGATGGTTCATAGATGCTACCATCTTGGTCTAATGAAGCCTTGTGTATATGTTCAGCTTCATATCCTTGTTGACGCTTGCGAGTTAGCCTATTCTACAGTTGGTTTTTGGCATAAAAGCGATCCCGTGCCTTACGGTCAAATTACGATCAGCTGTAATGCAGACATCTAGCTTGAGACAACCCGTCTCAAAATTGACCGCGCTGAATTGAATCTATTGAATCTAAAGAAGAAAGGTTCAAAGGATGGAGTTCCTCTTACAATTCTAAAACTATACATAAGCTTAGCTAAAGAAAATATTATAAAACTACTGTAACCCTAATCTACCTTAATTCCTGCCCGTTTCGCACCATTCCATGAATTACCAGATTATGGATTACCTGGCTTGGCCGTAGCGTCTTGTTGGTATTTTCTTTGATATTTTATTTCTTCGCGTCCACACTTCAAGTTGCCGTCCACACATTATTTTTGTATATACACGTCTGCATTTTATTTATTTCTTTTATCATTCACTCTTGTCAATACTTCTTGCTGCCGTGAGAATTTATTTGCTCTAATTACATCTAATCGGCAGATTGATGAACTTAAATTACTGTTAATATTTTACCTTCTGTTAATGTTTAGAAATCAATTTTTACATTTTGTATTTATCTTCAATAAAGTTGTATCGTCATTTATTCGGGCAGTAGCTATCGACTTTCTGTTTTTTTTATTTCAAAAGAGTCTGCTTGAAAGGCTGCCCTAAGTCTAAGATCTAAAGCCAGTATTTATTTTCCAGAAACATGATGTAGTGCCATCTTACTGTTTTCCATGACTCAGAATTCTTTATTGTATGGCTCCAGGTTGTAGTAGGCGACTTAATTCCATTGATTGGAGAGCAAACTTACAGTTCCTTGGTAAGTGAAATGCTTTCCGGGAACTGGTGCAAATTGAATGATTCCTACCTTATTTCACATAACAAGAGGCGGAAATAAGCATTTCAGCAGTGTGTTAAGTAAATTTTATCCCGATTTGCGAACTTTTTTAAGTGACTTGGAAGGTTATGATATAGAAGTTTCGTGAGTTTCGCCGTGTGATCTTTTTCGATATGGCTTTGTTAAAGTGGGGTGCAAATGCTTTTGCTCCTGTATTGGAACAGGCACCAATTTTGAATGGCGTGACGAAAAACAATAGAGGCTGTTTGTTCATAAGCTACTCTCAATAATCCATCTGGTCCCCTAGTCATTTATGATTCTTCCCATTATCCACTTGACTTGGTTTATTCTCCTGCTTCAGTTTGAATATTATGCCTGGTTCTACATTTTGACATCTTTCCTTCCACTTGTATCGATTTTGCAGATGATAGGTTCATAGGAAATGCGCTGCGGTCAAGCAGTGAAGTCGTTTGGTCATGATGACATTTGTGTTATAGGTCATGAGTAAAGTATTGCTTCTACTTCAACCATTGCGGTTTCCAGATGGTAACTTGATAACAATTATTTAAATTCATTAATCAGCGAAAAGTGATTAGAGCAAACAAATTGTCACGAAAGCAAGAAGTCTTGACATGAGTCATGAGAAAAAGAAAAGTATTTAGGTGCTTAAATTCACTTAGTTCCCATAAACACGACAACATCTTTTAAATTCGTCCAATTTTGTTTCAACAATGGCGACTGGTCAGCCACCGGACTTCGGCATGTGCATGCCGCCGATCTGCATCTCCCTTGGACATCCACTCAGTTTTTGACCAACGCCTCCAAGTCGCCTATAAGTTCAAAATCATTAAACGCATCTGCATCGAGGAGTTGCCAACTCAAGCTACAAAAACTCGCGAAAGGAAAAAAGTTGCAAGGGCAGGAACATGAGGCCAAAAAGATGCACATCCAAAGAAAGCATGCCATCTTAAGTTAAAATATCGAAGAGTCTGAAGATGAAGAAGATCCAGTCGAAGCTTTAGGCAAGGCAATAAATTGGTTAAGTACTAAAAATTAAACCTAGCAGTGCCCAAATCCCGAAAAATCAGTATCAGAAGTGCAACCGAGTCTCCGAAACGACCATGTTAATTGGACTAGACTTAGTGCTACCGTTAAGCAACCTCTTTTCTGAAACAACGTAGCAGCGCGTCACTTAATTTCGCACGACTTTCAAATCTTTGATGGGAGTCCCGACTGCTGGCCGTTATTCATCATTGACTTCGAACGATCTTCAGCGCTTTGTGGTTTAAGCGAAGAGGAAAACACATGAGACTACAAAGGGCACTAATAGCCAAAGCTCTCGGGGCCGTTCGAAGCCTATTGTGCCAATCAAATTGACTCGCTAAAGTCATCAGCAGTCTGAAATTTGCTACGGTCGACCAGAGTTGAGAATTCATTCGACGGTTCGTCTTTAACGCTGATGGACAAAGATATCGCCAAGCAACTTAACATCAAGTCGACAAGTCAATTACTCTGCCTTAAATGGACTGGGCTAAATAACTTTTATAATCCGCCTCTGGAACCATTGCTGAGAGATTCCTTCAAACCGATGTGCACACCGTCATAGGTTGCAACTTCCGTCACAATCTGTCTATCCGGCGGAGTTGGAATCAGAATACGAACATCTTCGGGGATTGTCCATTGAACCATGTAAGGACGCCCTACCACTGCCATTAAAGTGTAAAAAGGGACTTCCAGATCAACTTGTGGCCGTGAGGTCTATAGTTCAACAATTTTTTAACAATGATGAACAAGGATTGTCAAATCCAACAAACCAATTGATTCTTACAAAAGATAAGTGCGCACTGGATCTGCTAAGACTTCATACCAGGAATGGCAATGAGACGCTTTCTGTGTCTTCGAAAACGTTTGCAGTATGAACCAAAAAATAAATAAATAAATAAATTAAAATAGTAATAAAGGTAAAAAGTAATTAAAGTAAATATAAAAAAGTATTTAAAAATAATAATTGATTAATTTCATTAATTGAAAAATAGGTCACAGGAGAGGAAAGCAATTGCGACCGAATTCGAAATTAGTACTATTGATGACAAGCACTTTAAAAAAGTTAAACGAGAATAATCGGGCTCTTATTACTTTGTATAGAAAAAACAATTCAGCATCGTGATGATGGCGATATTTAAACCAAATTATGAATTTTTCGGTGCAGAAGTGGGCATCAATGGACGAGCTTCTGATTCTGGTGTATTTGGCCAATCACAATTGATATACAAATATGATGCAGGTTTTCTGAACTTGCCAAAACCATTAGCTGATGTTGTACTTCTTTATAAAACCATAAAGTCGACATAATTTAACAATAGAGTAGCAAACTTTTAACTTTAGTTATCTAGAGTACTTGGAATAGTAGAAATGCGTTCGGAATGTTATCGTTTTAGAGTGGTACATACAACTATAAATTTGGCTCTCGAGTAATCTGCTATAATAACACTGCTGTTATTTACATAATTACTTATTAAAATGTAGTATGTCTTCAGTTGAAATTGAAACTAAAGACACGCAGCATGCTAATTTGACTGAGTTGCAACCCATAAACGTTGGAAATATATCAATAAATGCAGCAAATATACGTTACACATTTTTTTATTATTTAAATACTACTGTCAGTGTAGGTTACCAAAATATGTTGAAGTAAAAAAAATATATATAAAATTAAATTTACCTTTTCTATCTCGTTTTCGTAACTGATTATCCCCTCGAGTTGAGTACCTTGGTCTCGCAGAAAGACCATATTTTTGAAGTACCAAAGTTTTGATACGTATATTTCCTCAGCGCTTTCCCCACGATTTTTATCACTTCTCTTTAATTTTGATAAGTTCGGTATACACCGCTCTTACACAGTTGTACTTTTTTTTTTTAATTTTTAATCGTGTCATTTTTATCAATTTTTTTTTTATAATTTTCACTTTTTGTTTGCCAAATGGCAGTTTCATTTCGGAGAGACCCAATGAATTCTTCCACAAACTTACGATCAATCGTAGCCATTTTCTTTAAGTTTCTCCCGCGATGTTTACTACGCGACGTGTAGTGCAGTGAACAAGGAAGTCGGCGAACACATAGAAATCGAAATTATTCACGAGCAAGGAACCGTTCGCAAAACACCCCCTACACGAAAAAAAAACACAAGAGAGCACAACCCGATTCGACGAACTTGTTCATTGTTTAGGGCAAGTTTGACGAATAAATCGGGAGAGGTGCAGCTGGAAATGCCGGATGTGAATTGTTGAATTTCCTATCCATACGTAGCAATTCAAGTTCTTTTGAAATAGTTTGCAACTCCACGCAGCAAGTTCTTTTGAAATAGTTTGCAACTCCACGCAGCAACAGAGAAACAAACGTACAACATCGGATCTTTTTTTTTATAGCTCTCTCGAAATCCTTCCTTCTCTCTCTGGATCCTGGTTGCACGATCCAAGTTACACACTAATTCCTACGTATGGATAGGGACTAACTATTGAACCATATTAAACCACAGACGAAAACTTATGTCAGAAGTTATATTTGAACTGTGTCCGTTTTATAGAACTTAACAAATTTTAAAATATTTTACAACTTTTCCACAATGGTTTAAAAAATGTATTACTCCAAAGGCAATAAAAATTTATTTGATTCAGTTTGTCTAAGTTATCTAACCTAAAGAATTATTTCAGTTGCACTACTGCCTCTTTGATAAACGACAATATGGCTGTGAGCCCCGAGAAAAATAATTCATCAAATCAGGTGTTAAATCCGGACTTTGAAGTTTCTTCTATGCCGTCAAAAACGAATGTATTGGAATCAGCTGAAAATGAAGGGTTTTACATGCTTAAAAAGGATTCACAGAGACGCACAACTCTTGCAAAGGTTCTTTCAAATGATGAAATGAAGATTTGCGACATATGGATAAAGAAGCTTGAGGTAGACAACAAATGCAAATTGGCTATAAAACGAATTCACCTCTGCTCAATGATAAGGGGTCTGAGGCAATATATAATTGATCAAAATAAAGATAATCTTGAGAATGAAATAAATTCATTGAAAGCATCATTAGACTTTGACACTACGGCAATTGACCATCTGCATTTGGCCTTATACTCATTTCAAGAAGCTGTAATAAATGTTCTAAGGTTACATTGTATAAAACCACATTGGATGTTTGCCTTGGATAACCTCGTTAAAAGTTCTGTACAAGCAGGAATTATGATTCTTTCACCAGGCAGGTAATTTCTTATTTTTTTTGCGAATAATCCTCTAATTAAGAACTGTTATTTACAGAACTTGGTGCAAATTTGGCAGGACAAGATAATGTACCAAACAATGACAATTTTATTACAATGGAAAGTACTCCAATAGAGCACCCAATGAATGCCGATTTGAACCAGGCGAACCTTAAAGGTTTTGAATTAGGCGAAATAAAGTTAATACTGAACAGGTTGATGGAGTCCCAGCACAGTGTCCAAGCCATAATTAAATTTAGTATTGAGCAGCAAAAAGAGGAAATCGAAATTCTAAAAAAAGTTAATGCTGGCTTATTGCGGCTTAATGGAGTATACACACGTTCAAGGTGCGTAAAAAATTCATGTGTGTTAAAAGTTTTATTATGTGTGTTTGATTTTGTTTATTTTTTTCTTTATCTTTAATTTTCTTTGTTTAAACTAAAATCTGCAAAAATGTTTATCCCTTTGTTTTTTCAAGTGTTTTTTTTTGTCCGGAGACGCAGACTACTTTTTTATTTATTTATAAGTATTAAGCACAAGGTTACATTCCGGACATACATCTTAATTCAAGCCCAAAACTCTCAAAACTAAAACTTAAAACTAACACAAGAACAGGCCCTGGATATAGAATTTGAAGTAAGGCTACCAGACTTGGGAAAAGGGTTTCTGTGAGGGGTCTAACAAAGGTGATGTAAAGGGATTTAGTGACAAAGGGGCTCGAGAATGCCTTGGACTGGACCATCGTTTGACGTAGCCAAGTGCAGAATTGGCTCCAGGAATAATGTTATCGATGTGAGAGCGGTAATTAAGTTCATGTTCGCAGATGACTCCCAGATCACGTAGGGACGAAACTGAAGGAACAGGTCCATTGCAGATGAAATAGGCTCTGGAAAGTTGTGGTGGACGCTTACGTGTATATATGATGGCCTGGCAAATGCTTATATTGAGTTCCAGGAAATTGTTCACCACAATGAGAACCTGGTGAGATCGTCTTGCAGGAGGCATGAGTCAACGGGGGCTGATATGTAAAAAAATATTTTCATATCAACAGTATATAAGGTGATAAGGTCTACATAATTTATTGTCAAGTTGAAGATCATTGAGCCAAAGTGACTACCTTGACCGACTCCTGAAGAGGCTATAAATGGATTGGATTTGGAAGACCTGAAAAGGACGACGTATTGACGATCTTCCATGTAGGATTTGATTCACGCGATAATGCCTGCTGGAAAGCCAAGGGCCTTCAGTTTGAGTAGTATGATAATGTGGAAGATTTTGCCAAAAGCCTTGCTGAAGTCAGTGGCTTCAACATTGACTCATTACCTTCTTCAAAGGCAAAGAGGGTTCGAGATACGAGTTCAGTTAAGTTGGTGGTTGTTGACCTACCTCATAGGAATCCGTGTTGGTTTAAAGATATGATGGACTTGCAGTAAAAAACATGGCATCGTAGAAGGCACCCCTAACAGCTTCGGAATGCATGAGAGTTAAGCAATTGAGAAATCAAAAGTTTGAAAAGTGCGGTAAGAGGTTGGACCATGAATCTGATAGATTTTTTTTTTTAGCACGGTCCCGTGTTATATGAACTGATGTCAGAGTTGTTTGGGTGCAGTTGTTCATATATCGGAAGTAATCATGATCGGGCTCTTCCTTGTGGTAAGCAAATGATTGGCTGAAAAAATCAGCGGAAAAAAAAACGATTATATTCGGGTCTGCTCAGCATGAGTTGAGATATTTGAGAGTGGATGGGTAGCCGTTGGATTTACTTTTGACGTTGATGAAGTGGTAGAAGCGCTTAGGATCAGATATCAGATTCGATTGCAATCTCTTAACGTAGTACAGGTAGAGTGAGCTGCAAAGTTCGGAGAATTGGGTATATACAGTTTTGTTAAACGAAAAATTAGATTCAGGTAGAGATTAGGTAGAGATTACATGCTCTTTCTTGTACCAAAGTGAGAATGAGGATGCGTTCTTCTGCGGCAAGTATGGGGCTGATTGGATGATGCATTCGTGAAAATCGTTGTAGAAAGCAGAGAGAGCATCATCAATAGTGACGTGTCTGTTTGTGGTATTAATAATGCTAAAATTGACGTTACTGAGGCGGCAGTTTAATTAATGAAAATCTGCCTTACGAAAATTAAAGCTGGGGATGTACTCGGAGAGTATAGGATTCAGCAAATTCTCAAATGAGAAGGTGAGTGAAAGAGGTGGATGAAATCGATCTAGCGTAGACAATTGGTGAGTGCTCTCGGAAACAACGCAGTTGTCGGCATCGGTGGAGAGAATGAGGTCGAGTTGTCTATTTAAGTTGGTTTTCAAACAACTGATTTGGAGAAGGCCGGAGTTGGTTAGACAATCAGTAAAGACGATCTCCTCCGATATGGGATTAATTGCGATAAAGTGAAACTTGTCACCTGACAAAGTCCATTGAAAACTTCGTCGCAAGGGTTCGTAGCATCAAAAAGACTCACAAGCATCTACGTCATGTTAGTATCCCTGGACTGGTTGTGAAGGGCGCATATAGCAGCATAAAATATAGTCGTTGCATTTAGAGATTGTTATTTTAACACATATGAATTCATGAATTTACCAGACAAAAACTGAATTTTTTTACAGATGAATTGCTATTATTACAAGATTCTAATAGCTGATCTGAAATGTGGAATAATTTAAGTCTTTGTAAATGGTGCGTCTTGATTTTGTTACCTGCAGTATCGAAATTAAATATAGAATTTATTTAAGTTTTTGCACTTTCATTTTTAGTAGAAGATTGCATCTTCGACGCCACTTGTTAAATTAAAGTATGAGTGGAATCGTCTAACTAGCGACTTTACGGTTTTTTTTAGCAATTTCTACTGGTTAAGCCTTTACAAAATTACCGCTAAGTACCATTTTATATGACACTCTAATTGTTGCTAAGCTGGGCAGCAAGTAACCGTACAGCATCCCCTTTTCTCCTTGAAGGAAATCTAGGGCTCCCCAATTGGCCGTAGGAGGTGCACATAGTCCTGAAGATATAAAAAAACGATTCGGAAAACGGTTGTATTTCTAACCTTCTGCAGAGTTTATGGTTTTTTTACTAATGTATGTGGTCCATAGAATCGCTTGCAAGAGCAACTGATTGCCTGTTGAGGTTTTGGTCTTCCCCATTGGATCATGTAGCCAAAAGCACTCAAACATATTTCTGTGTTGCTATTGTACACTTAAATTTTTCGATCATGTAAGAGCTATGAGCTTTACGGTTGTTGGGCAACTTTTAGATCACTATTTGCAAAGCGCGAAAGCTTTCTTAACGATCGAAATCGTTAGTATATTATTTGCAAAAAAGCTTACAATCAACTCTTTTGGAAACTTTTTCTTCAGTTGCCTAGTAAAACCTTGTATCTGGCAACAGCAACACTCGACCAGCACACCAATCCTCTTACGCTGGAATTTAGTTTCGTTCAGCTGTTGACGAGTAAGCTAGTTGTAAGAGATATACAACCTTATCCTTTTTTGATTATATTAAACAATTTATCTTGAAAATGTTGACAGTATTACGCTTTGAACAATATAGACAATTTAGGGACTTTATATTAAGACGATCAGATGTGGGCCGAATTTTAAAAATCGACCCTGTCTCACACTTCGTAGGCATTTTAAAATTGTTATGCGGGCCAATTTCATTAGAAAATTGCAATGCTTATGCCCTTTCTAATTTCATAAGTTAAGTAATGCATTACTCCCAACTCTAGTTCACACTTTGATCAACGCAGAAAAATAAAACATTTAAGACAGATATATTTGAAATGAATAAGAAATAGATACAACATACCTGCAATATAATTTTGAAAAAATTGCCGGATAAAATAAGCTTGTTCCATATTTTTTTCCAGTGATTCGCCTGTTAGTTGTGACAAATGTGCTCCTGCTTCACTACTATAAAATTTGTGCACATAAAACAGCATCTCTTCTTTTCCGAATTAGTATTGATTGAGTTCACATGATTGGGACTTTATCATTTGCATTTGTCCTTAATCGTTTTTATTTGGGAATAAGTAAAGTTTTAATTGGTAAAATCCCCCTCGTCCATACACCCGTCACCAAAGATATTGTCCCCTCCCCCTGAGTTACATATGTACAAGTGCAAGTCTATTCATCATACCCCACGTCCTCTAAACATAAAGCCCATAATACCTTATATATAAGAGCAAAAAGTCATTCTTTTAGACTTGTTCAATCTTGCTCACATGCTGAAATCCCAAAGACTTCAACGGCAACGTTTGAAGTCGCAAAGACTGCAACAAGAAACGTTTGAAGTCCCAAGGCCTTTATCGAAAATGTTTGAAGACCCAAAGACTTCATCTGACTGCGGGTGACTTCAAGTGAATGAAATTCTAAGGACATGGATTAAATTGACTTCATTCATATGAGTGGTCTAAACGACTGATCCAATCTCAAGACTTCAAAAAGAATGACAGATTTTGATGCAGAAGTCCTAATTCCAAACGAAATAAAGAAATCAAAATACAGTAGTATGAAGTCAGTTGATTTCTTAAATCAAAAAATTTAACACTTTTACATCTCTGGGTGCACGCACATGTGGATTTACTTGTCATAAAACTATCTGCAAACAGGAATTCGTTGATGAAATGTGAGGGGATGTTACTATTCTGCCTATGCCACTATGGCATTTGAAAAACTACGAACATCAATACTTCAAAAAAACGAACCCTACCTTGCCTGAAATTTTTTATGCTATTGCGGAAGCATATGAGGTTACGCATAAAAGTCTCTCAGTGTCATTAAAGAAAACAATTAACATCGGGTAAAAACAAAAGTGGGAGGCGGAATGATAATGTATCTGATGGTAAGAGTAGAAACAGGGCAAAGTCATTTCCACCTTGTTGGAGTTTGCACAGTAGAAATATGTCTTAATTTGTCAAAGTGCAGTGTTGTAAGATGTGCAGTAAATGGGAAATATTTTGTCTGCATCAACCACGAATAACCTTTTTCTGAATACGCGATCTAGTTGTTCAATCAAAGGCCTTTGAGTATAATAAATAAGAAGTTATGTTAGATAGGTCGCTCCTTAGCCAAACAAATCGCAGACTTACAGTATATTGATATAGAAGCAATCCTGTCTTGTACGAACTGGATTTCAAAGCAGAAATGGTTAGAACAAACGACTATCGCTCCTCGGTGATTTTTCTTCAGGACATAATACATATCCAAAGTTAGTTTTAGTTCTTTTGCTATCATATCACATATTAAGATGACTCATCTTTGAGTCTAAGATCGTGTACTTTAATGAAATCTATGAAGCTGTACCGTACGCGTTGATTGCAGATTTAAAAAAGGAAGCCCCTAAGGTATATCTACAAGAAACTAAAAGCTATATCAAGAAGTAAACACCATAAATCCTTATCTAATGGTGATTCAATATCCTATTCCCATACCGGAAGAATTGTTCAAATAGTTAACTGAATGTAGACAGTCTTGAAGATTTGTCCTATTCTTCAAGTCTCTTTCCAAGTAGATGAAAAACTGTGATTGTCCAACGCATCCCAAAGAAGATGCGAATTTTCTTCTCCCTCCAATTACAAATCCAAAATACTTACGTCCCTCCCTTCTAAGGTCATGGATATGCTGATCGTCAGCTTATGAAATATCATGAATCACAAAAACTGCTTTATGACCGGCAACATGATTTTCGTAGAAATAGGTTATATATATATATATGTGCATAAAGGATCGGTGAGTCTCTTCTTCAATGGTATTGTCTCCGACTCTCTTTTAAATTATAACAACCTCTTGTTTATCTAATCCAATATATTCCTTCGCAGTACCCTCAAATTCACACATGCTTTTATTGATTCTAGCCCCTACTCTTTGCACGTGGACATCGACCGGCAACATATGTTTAACTCATTTAATTTTTATACTGACAGTATAATTAATTGGGGACTAGCACGCAGAGTAATGTTTAATACTTCAAAAATATAATGCTATCTTATGCTATTAATGCGGAACCCTAACACAGAGCCATTGTAGTCTACAACCCTGTCCCGTCATACCGCTTTGCACTTCCTGTTCGTCTTATTGCACACCTGGTGTACGTAACAGTTTTGTCTTTAGGCCCATAACTTCACTTGAGATTTTAAAAACTATTGGAACTTTAAAGAACTCTAACTCGTGTGGAGCTGATGGCATTTCAAATCTGGTTCTAAAAAAAGTTTCTTGTTTCGTGGTTGATGTTTTGACGTATATCTTTAATCGTTGCGTATTTGCGGGAGTCTTCCCTGAAGAGCTGAAATGTGCAGATGTTGTGCCTTTGTTTAAAAAAGGTTCTGATGTTGAAATTGGCAATTTCAGGTCCATATCACTTCTTCCGGTTTTCAGCAAAATCCTCGAAAAACTTATTAAAGAAAGCATAGTGAGCTTCTTAATTAAGACTGAATTTTTTAACCCTAATCAATTTGGCTTTCAGAAAGGTAAATCGACTGAGGTTGCTCTATTACAGTTCTGTGCTCAAATTATGTCAAATCTTGATGAAAAAAAGTGTACGGCTGGTCTTTTTGTCGATATTTCCAAGGCCTTTGATATGGTTAACCATGCTATCTTACTTAAAAAATTGGAAAAAGCGGGCTTTCGTGGTTTTATGTTAGATTGGTTTAGCTCATACCTGAGAAACAGATCGCAAAGAGTTAAGATTGACGATATAAGAAGCAAAATCAAGTTATTTAATTTGGGTGTACCCCAAGGCTCTGTTTTGGGACCATTTTGTTTCTCATATATATAAACTCACTGCTTGCACTAAATTTTAAAGGAAAACCTACTGCTTTTGCGGATGATATAGGCTACTCTTATGGCTTAAGCAGCCCCTTGGATCTTGTTTGTGACATCAACTGTGATCTTAATTTGTTGAGAAACTGGTTTGCTGAACACAATTTGATTATAAGCCCTAAAACTAAAATCATGTTTTTCAGTCTGTCGTCCATTCATAACATGAAAGTCAATATTTGTTATCACGCACCTGCTTGCCAAAGATACAAACTTTTTCACTACGATTGCATGCCTGGGTTTTCTTCTCCCACTTTTTTTAACAGTGTAAGCTGTAGTGAACAATGTTTCTTAATTGAAAATGTAGAAGAATACAAATACCTAGGACTTAACATTGATTCTAGAATGAGTTTTTCGATTCATGCAGATAATCTTAGGAAATATTTCCGTTGCACACTGCGAAATTTCTATTACTTGCAAAAAATTTGCTCTAAAAGGGTCTTGAAAATTATTTACGATGGTATTTTCCATTCTAAGTTGCAATATGGAGTTGTTTGTTGGGGAGGAGTTTATCTGAATAAAATCAAACCTCTGTTAATTTTACAAAAATATGTTATACGTAAATTATGCAGTAAATCTACAAGACATCCTAGTTTTCAATTGTTCTGTGACCTGAGAATTCTTCCTGTGCACCACTTGTACTGCTTTAAGGTTTTGAAGACATTCTTTACCATGTCTGGTAATCGCAATTATCGGTTAATCTCAAATTATGATTTACGTGGAAACTCTTCGAAAATCGCAAATGTTCCAAAATTTCGTACCACCGCATATCGTAATTTCTTTTCTATTTCTTTATTCCGTTTATTTAATAAGCTTCCACAGTCGGTCAGGATAATATCAGTGCCTGGATTGCACATAAAATTGGTAAAACATTGGCTTTTCAATCTTAATTATACTGAATTAGAATCTATTCTTTTTGACAATCTGGTTTAATATAAATTACATACAATAAGAGTTAATTCGCAACACCTTACAGCTTTTCACTTTCCTTAAAAATTGAGTGATGCACTTGTTAATTAAATTGTATTATATATAGTATATTGAATATTTTTGTATTAACTTCATTAATTCTTCTCATGTTATTTGTTTTTTCTTACTCCATCTTACTTGTGTCAAAATACTACTGTTTTCATTTATCTAGTTTTAACATGGTCACCCCACCAATTTTGAATTTTGAATTTTTTGTAGCCCATTGTGGCATTCAACACTATATTTATTACATTATTATGTATTAAAATACCGAATGTCATTAATATTTCTTATACTATATTATATATTATAATTATAATATAGTATTTTATTATATTATATTTTATTATTATTATATATTATTTACTGTGTGATGTGTTTCTGTATGAGTTGCGAACTTTTTATGAACTTATAAGAAATAAATCTAATCTAAAAAAAAAAAAAACAAAAAAAAAGCGTCAATTTGAACCTACCTTGGCTTCCTAAACCTGTGCAAGACATACTTTATCCCGTCTGACTGTATAACTTATTGTTAGCTTCAAATCATAAGGTGTTTTTGTGGCCTAAAATGATGTATAACGCTCACATTTTGGCAGGTGCACCTAAAACCACCTTGCACCATCTTTATATAATTGAAAACCGTGCGATGAACCTTTAAACAAACACAATTGTTTCTTCCTTATTGTTGTAGCTAATAGCAATCCGCCCTTCAAAATTTACTCGCAGCACCGCAATCTCATCGAATGAAAATGAGTTTACCCTTAACCGCTCTTTCGGGCCAACAATGTAAATTAGAGCTTTCTTCATAAGCCGAACACTGTGCATGTGGAATGCGTTGCCCCACTATATTTTTCCCTCGCATTACCACCTTCAACAATTTAAAACCAATTTGCACTAGTACCTGTTTTCTCTCCCTTTCACTTTTCCTTCTGCTGCGTAAACAATTATTTTAAGGGTACACCAAGCCCCTTGAACAAAAAATGGCATTTATCTCCACCTCCTTTACTTCCAGTGCCCCTTTTGTCTTTTTCATGTGTCGGGGCAGACTGCCCTTCGGGCGAACAATTAAAATTATAACTTTCGTTATAAGCCGAACACGGTGCATGTGGAATGCGTTACCTCCCTATTACAATCTTAACAAAGCTCGAGTCTTGGTAACGATACTTTTTTATAATTAGCTTGCTCTCAAGAGGTTATAAATACTCTTATAATGTAAGTAGCACAGGGCCAGTGGAAGAATTAGGAGAAAAACGAACGATTTTTGTAGTGGTTTGAGAAACTCAGATGTATTTGGTTTCATTTCAATTCCGTGTTTTGAGCCTGAAACGGTACGAATGATTCGATATCGACTTATTGACAGTTTGGAAGATTTTAGCTCAACACCCTGCTGTCAGTGTTACGCCTTCATAGCAGTTGCATTTACACATAAATCTTCACAAACCACAACAACCACTACAGAAACGCCACCCATCAGTCACACTACTCTCGCTGTTCGACCAATCAAGTGATAGTGCCATTAATTTGATACCAATGGCCAATGGTGGCAGGACTAGGAGTTTAACCTAGGACCCGTCAATCCAAGGCAGGTCCTCTACCAACTGCGCCAGTCAGCTTCTTTAGACAACGTACATAACAGTGTACAAAAGTTTTTTTTTTTTTTTGTTATTGTTCTTGTGTAGATTGTTGCAGCGAACGCCTCCACTTATGCATTTTTGTATTCGAAAGTGTCTGATTCAAGTCGCCAATATATGGTCAATGTTTTGATCGGATCATAGTTGTTTAGTTTAAATCATCCATGTGCTCGGTCTTTGGTGTCCATATTTCGGAGTAGCTCCCTAGTGTTTGATCACCATTTTTCACGTTGTTAGTCGATATTCATTAATACTTTCCTCTGTATGCTATGGCGTAACATTAATTTGATATACTATATGCTCTGAAGACGTATTGTCGTATATTTCAATCCCTCAACGTGGTATCGTTAGAACTTATCCCGGAGCTCGTTTTTGTAGATGCATGAAAGACTACCCTTACTGTCGTAGTTTAGCTGGCTGGTTTGATGACTGCCTTGTATGCTAAATATAAAATTTCGTTTTTCCCTCTCTTCTTGATATTGGCTTAACTGGTTCCGAATGGCCAAGCTCTAGGTTTTTCGCGTATGAAGTTCTTGTAGTCTTCTGGACTTTTCTCTTTCTTGAATATTTTCTCGGCCTGGAGAAAATGAGCTAATCTTTTGCCTATTGACTTGCCTCATTTTTTCGTGTATTTTTGTCATCTATGCCCCACAATGTATTTCCTATTTTGTCTCTTCTGAAGGTCCTTATGAATATCTCTACGCAATTTATTTCGTCTTCCGATCCTGCACCTCTAACGTCCCCCAGAATAGCCTTGTCTGATCACTAAGTTCAACTTTTTGATTTTCTTATTGTCTTCGGTTGGAAAGTTCAAGATAGTATCCATATTAACCTATTTTTGGGCTAAAAGTCTGCCCGATTGGCCTTTTTCACTCCTTCGTGTATCATCTCATGAAAAATATCTGCTCCCATTCGCATGCCAACGTTAGCTTTTTAATATACTATATGATGGATCGGCTTGTGGTATATTAGGTCCCATTCCTCCACCATGAATGATTCTGGTAAAATTTTCCATAATTTAGGCAGTAGGAGGAATGTTTCCTATCTTGTGAATCCAGGATGCGGATAATGAAGCAATATAAAGCTCTACCTTGCTCATTGATGTTCCTGCTCGTGAGGCACGAAGTTTATTTGAAGGCTTTTAAATGAATTTTTGGCAAGTCTGCAATAAGTTCACACTTGCTAGCTTACAACTTGAGTTAAATGTTGCATGATAGGTCTTATATTTAGAAACCCTTTCTGTTGTTTGCCGATTTTGGTTACACATACTTCTGTTTCTTAATTATCTAGAGCATAGAATTTGCTTTATCAAAATTTAAGGCACTCATCAAGATGATGCGATTCTAATGGGTTTTTGATTGACTTCTCATATGTTTTTTTTGTTTCATGTCATGAAGCCTTCTCAGGTGTGCCACAAACTCGAACAACCAGTTCCAGATGCCAATGGCATCAGGCTCACCAACCCAACCCAATTATTTTTTATTGCTTGCATTGTTGAGGTAGTTTTAAAAATAAATTGAAACAAATAAATCGTGCGTTACAGATCACCATAGATGACACATCGTGTTCTAACTTACAGTTACCAGTAAACGTGGATGCTCATACATGTTCGCAAGTGCCTCTTTATCTGTTTCGTAGTTGGTATCTTTTATTTCTAAGTGTTGAATTTATTTGATGCGTCCCCTGTCGCGTCTGTTTTAAGGTAGTGCATTTTCTGTGCATTCGTTTACTTCTCCTTTCCGATAGTTGCTTGTTCAAATAAATAGGTTGAACGTTGGAAGCTTAAGAACCGGGAGCTTTAACCCTTACTGTCTATACCCACTTGTTTCTTCTTGTTCTAGAATATGAGGGATTTTGTAATTGAGAGCAATAGGAGCTACTCATGGTGTTCACGTTAAGGGTTCAATGTCAACGGGACCCAGGTTAAATTGAACAGCTTAGGTCCTCCTAAGGATCTTTGCGCGATTGTGAAGGTTGGCAAAAAAACCTGGTAAATGCAGAGTAAAAAAAACAACGGATAATAAAACTACGAAAAGAGTTAATTAGAGTTAAGAAAACTTGAGCTTAACCAAATACAGGTTTTTAATATTCATAATTATATGCAGAATAAATAATTTTGATATTTGTACCATCTGCACAACCGATCACATCCTGGAATCCAGTAAAAAAAACGAAAGCTTGCATTGCTGTTTTGCTTCGGCTGTCATTTGAATGTTATCCACCAGGGACAAATTTTTGTTTCCAGAATTTGCATCATTTCTTTAAAATTTTCGAAAATTTTCCTTGAGGCAAAGTAGCATCAAAATGATTTCCAGTTCCCGTTCTTGTGCATGTAATACATTTTTGATATAAACATCGTGTGTTCGATTCAATCAAGCGACCAAAAGAATGCCTATGTTTCTTGAGTTCGTGGTCCGTGTATCTTCCATTTCGTTCTTGTTCGATTGCATTGGTAAGTTTTCTGTTTTCCTTAAGTTTTTGAATTTGGTTATGCAACCGATCCTTCTTTTCATCTCACAAATTTCGTCCAATCGTGCATCAAATTTATGTAGTACTGCCTCCACGGTTGTATCAACTTGCTTTTTTCGAGTGGATATTTCAGAGTTTGTTTGGCCGAAGGTTTTTTTCTTTATCAGTTCGCATTCGCAGCTCTCATAGTCTTGAAAGTATAGATCGTTTGAAATCATTATGCAAGTGGAAAACTGTGCAGAGAGAGCATGGTACGCCACGCCTGAAAATTGATATTCAAAAATCGGCTGAACTTTCTCTTAATTTTCATTGACATTTGATCATATCGATTTTTACTATCGGTACTCAATAGGTATGTGTGGGTTTTTCCTGTGTATTCTATTTGATAAAATTTAATTACATCGTGCAATAAATGTATGGATAATAAAATTAACCCCAAATTTTTACCCAATTATTGCAGGAAGGAATTAAGCTCTAACTATTTTTGCGTTAATAAAACATGAACATTTACATAATTTATGATTAAGTTCTTACGACCTTGTAAGGAGCACAAGTAAAAATAAGTAAATAAAAATTATATTATGGAATGCTTCAAGCGAGGAAAGCCTTTAACACGCCAAGTAAAAGTGCTTACGCTGAAAATTTACAACCAAAATTTGGACAACGCCATCAATCAAGAAGATAGAGCTCCTATAAAAGCAGCTGTGAAGGAAACAGCAGAACTTGTCGGATATTCGCATAGGGTCATCCTCAAAATAATCAAAGAACAGAATCAAACTTGAACACTACTATCATCCAAGAAGAAAATTCCTCATCGGCACTGGAGCACTGATTTGGGAAATTTCGATTTCGAGGCCATAAGAAGGATAATTTATTCCTTCTCATATTCAAATCTGAATCGAAGTCCATAATACTATAATGATATATACTTTGAAAACTACTCCAAATGGTTAAAAGAACAGGTTCTGCAGAAGCTGGATGAGCCGTCGGTTATTGTAATGGATCAGCAACAAAATTTCAGTTAACTAATTTACTGGTAAAAATAATATTGCGCACGCTTAAAATTGAACTATATGACGACTATGTGACGATTTTATAAGATCAGCAGGCCATGAAGTACTCAGGCTCCTACCATACCATCCGGACTTAAGCCCAATTGAGAGGGGTATAGTAAAATGGCAGGTCAACCTTTTATCTGGACGTTGTCAGAAATTAGCAGAAGAAGAATTCGCATAAATTACGGTCGAGGAACGAAAAAATACCTACTACACCTGCGACAAAGCCATAAGGTCAGAAGACAATTATTTGACATATGAACAGAGTTTGGATACCTTCACCGAAAGAATTGTCATAGAAAGCTACGTCGAGGATGATGATGATGGTACCGTCGATGATAAAGTGCAATAGAACTAATAATAAATAAATATACGTATGCATATATAATTAAAAAAATATGCTTTATTTTTTTTCGAATTTCCCATTCCCATATTTTCAAGTCAAATTCATATTGGCAAGACATTCTTTTTCTTCTTTATACAATAACTGAGAACAAACCATTATTCCATCAAATTGTCATTACCCACTTCACTAAAAAAAATAATGAATGCATACCACGCACATTTTCTTTACAATGATTTTTCACATTTAGCAATGGCTGTTTCTATATTCTCTGTACATTTAACTTTATCTACCAATCGTATTCAAGAAATTGATCACTGCGTTGAGAATTCACACAGTTAACATCAAACTTAGGATCAATGCGATTTCTCTTCTTTGTGTGAAATGACTGAAAAAGACAAAACTTGCGCTAACTTCCTATATACTCATTTTAAACTATCTATAGTTTTCTGAAATTCTGTTTTTGAAGGACCACATGTAGGACTCAATACGATTAACTCTAGCCTTTATTACTACTATTATTCCTTATTAGTAACATTACCTCTGGTGGGGGATAGCCAACGAATGAGACTAACTCGTTCGTGTTTGAAATAAATCTTCCTGGGAGTCGACATTCACACACCAAATGCTCCGGCGGGAAAGCAGAACGACTTTCTAACTGCGATGAGCACTATTTAAATTCAACATTTATTTATCTTAAGATGGTTAAAGACTTCTTGAGTTATGTTTTCATTTTGTTTAAAATGTACGCTTGTGAGTGTCGACTTCTTAAACTCTTCCCCTTGCGTCTTTCTTGTACTTTTGTGTTCCTCAAAAGGAAACACAAATCCTTTATAGGATCACTCTGCTGCCCGCCTGTCTGTCACCACCCATTTTCGTAGGAACGCGAAGATGCATCAAGTTGCATTTATTACCAAAGCTTTAAAAATACAATATTGTGATCCGCGCAAGGGGGAATCAAAACCTTTAGGGAATTCCCGTTAACCTAGAATCATGCAATTTGGCAAGAAGGAAAAGCCGAAAACCGTTTATTTGTGCTCACATAAAAAATCAAAAATCGCAACTCAATTTTACGCATTTTACGCCAAAAAGAAGGGTAACTGAATCAAAACCTAAATTGTATTTCATACAAACCAAAGCAGGAAAACACGTCGAAGCTCGCTTCCCGCGGTGAACAAACTTTCAACATACCTACAAGTTTGTACGGAATCATCGTTGCGAGACCGACTAGTTTGTTACTCCCCACTTGCTATCACAACAAAAAATTCGCACTTCTGATTTTTTAATTCGCAAACTCTGTTCAATGACAAAGTTTATCAGGAAACTAAAAGGCTTTAAAGCCTTTACCTACAAACTTTACAAATTTGTTCCCATAATTTATTCTATAAAAATAATCTGAATGTACTAGCGACTTCTATATATAGTATTCTTCACATTTTCATTTTAGGTTATTGTTTGTAAAGCGGCCCAAAAAGTGCGCAGGAACCCACAGAAGAAGACGAAAACCATACAGAAAACTTAATCGGAAAGATCTATGCGTCGACCAACAGCTTATGGATTGGCTACAGCTGAATAACATAGAAGAGCCTGCAATATCAATTATTTTAAATGAACAATTTTCATATAAAGATTTTCTCTTCCACACTGAAAAATCGGATTTGCTAAGACTGGGATTGAGGTAAGATTAATGTAATTTCAGATATCCATGGGATACTCTTGTGTATTTAATATAAAGAAAAACACTTCTTAAGACTTAGTGCTCGATGATAGATGAAGGCCTGTTCTATCCGTCTTCGATTTATTAAATTTTCAACTTCTTCCCAATCACCCCTTTTGAACGGGCATTCTTGTACACCATCGTACGCGCACATTCATTTGCCAGGTCGGCGAGGACCAATTTTATCGTTCCTTCATCTGCTTCTAGTTTCTAGTAACTACCCGTGAACTTATTGCTGGGAAAGTTTATTTGAATCTTCCCCCTTTTATTTCACACTGTCGTTATATGTTTAAAAATAATAGGTACACTTTTTTGTTTTTTTTTTTTTGAAAATAATTCCGTTAATTTTTTACCAGACAACGTTTTTACCCGTTTTTTTTTAATTATCGTAGCTGTTATTAGTTCTGACATCAAGTTTTCTTAATAAAAACCTTGCATTTGAAAAATTGAAAGATAGTTTAGTTCTTTACCCTCATCGCTGAAAACATCTGTGTGGCCTCTCTGCGAAGCTTATTGCTATTTTGAGGGCTAACCATGATCGAATTAAATGAGCGTTGTTTGTTATGTTGCCGATTTCAAGTTTAATATCTTCTTACTACGTATGATTCGTATTTACCGTTCGTTTTTGTTTTGTTCTTACAAGGGGGCGCACGGGTTTGTACAAATGGATTTTGCTGAATTTTTGCATAGTGGTAGAATAACATGTTGGTGTACTAACTGTAAAATATTAAAATGCAATACTCATAAATAGCCGAGAAAAACGGGGTTAAAGTTTTTCCTAATACCTTATATTCAAGTTAGGCAACCATTGATTTCGACAATTCCGTGGTTTGGTGGTAGCGTTCTTCGCTAGTGTAAAATACAAAGTCCATATACTAAGTTCTTTTAAAATGTAAAATTGTTTTCTTAGTTTCCTTATAAGTTAGAAGACTTTTAAATATAATAAATAGTATTAAGTCGAAAGACATATTTTAAGCTGTTAGGTTTACCTTAGAGCGCCCGCAGAGGGCCAGTAAGTTAGTATATACATAGTTAAGTTAATTGAGCTAGCTTTAAGTGTTTTTGTCTAGCACGTAAGGAAAATGAATTTATTAAATAAAAATGCCTTGAAATGAAAAACAAAAAAAAATTAAATGTTCTTCGCTAGTAGTCTCATGCACGTGGTTTCAAGTCCTACTTCATGCTCTTTTGCATTTTTTCCTTTGCTTTTATTTTTTTATGCCTTTTTTTTTAGCAATTATTTTATACATTCAAAAAATTAATAGTTATTTATTTAATTATTTTATTATTTATTTATCTATGAACTCGCTCATTATATTAGTATATGATAACTATTGAGACTATCTAGGTACCTCATATGTGGATCATACAGAAAAAAGTGGGGAAAAGGGGGTACAACATATTTTGTCCCTGTACCGTTACAATGTAAACCATGTTACTGTTCCAGGTCTGCTTTGTAGTAAGACCTCCAACGCGAATAGAAGTTCTTTATTTGTGCAGTGAAATTCGGTTAATTGTTAGAAAAAAATACAAAAATGTCATCGAACCCAGCAACTTCTTCGCGTTGTGACGAGGAAACTATTGATAGTTGTACGTACAGCGATGTATCGAAGCAATTATTAAAGGATGGATAAATGTTTTGCAAGAGCTTGCTCATCCAAAACAATTTAATCACAACAACATCTTCTGATGCACTATCTGAAGACGCTATGCTGATTGGCACAAAGTTGTATAATTGTATATTGGATGTGCTAAACGATAAGAAGTTCGTAATCGATGAAGAATTGATTGATGACAAAGAAGAATGCGTAGAAGGAAATTTCGAAGCGGTTAGTTAGTTAGTTAATCTTTTTATTTGGCACTGGTAGCCATTTTTACAATATATACAATTTTTTACAATATTTATAAATCTTACTCTTAACAAGAGCATAAGTGGGCAATTTACAGTGCGTTAATATTTCACATTTAATTTATGTTTTCTCTTACATAGTCAATAAAATTTCTTTTAAAGGTCAAAAATGAAATTTCTGATGATAATGTACCCGATGAAAAAAAATGCAGATTCAAGGAATTTATTTCAATAGAATATAAGATCAAAGTTTTACAATTAGCAAGAGTTCACCCAACATGGAAACTGGAAACTTTACATAAAAACGGATGTAGTCATTTAAAACGACTGGACCATTTAAAATTATGGCAAAAACATGTTGAACATGGCGGTACTATTAATGACAAATACTATTCAATAGATTCTTGCACGTATGACCGATTTATTGAGGCTAGACAAAATTATTAACAAGTAACCACAAGAAATCTACAACAATGGGCCTTAGCTGCTGCAAGTTAGTTCCCTGACTTACAATTTAAAGCGTCAATTCGGTGGGTGGTGTCCTTCAAAAAAAAATTAATATTCGACAAAGAAAAATCACTAAATTTGTATCAGAAAAAGAAGCATGTAATATGGAAGAAATTTTGGCCTCTGCAGAAACGTTTCGTATTCAAACCAAACGATTGTTAGCCAACTTTGATGGCGACTTTGTCATCAACACAGATCAAACTGGTATATAAAATTTGTGATAATTTATCTGTTTTCACTTAAAGACTTACCATAACATTTTCAGGATGTCAATACTAATCAAATTATAATTGAACTTTGGCACAAAAGGGGTGTAAGACAGTGTTTGTGAGAATACAAGAGATGAACAAAATGTCGCATACATATACTGCACAATACAGTGTAACATTATCCGGGGAATTATTACCATATGTTTTTATATGCTTACAAGAGCCTACAGGAGATTTTGGACCAAGAGTTCAAACAAAAGTCGCAGAATACATAAAAAAATATACTCATATTATAGTTACATCTTCAAAATCGGGGAAACTGACAACTGGTCTGTACACAAATTTTTTGGAGAAGTGTTTGATGACATATGTTCAGAAGAACAAATTTCTGTTACTGATAGATTCTTGGACAGGACAAACAAAGGCAGAATTATACGACGAAACATTCCAAGACGATGAAAGAATGCCTACATGCACAATAAAAATTATACCTCCGAAATGCACGTCATTAGTTCAACCATGCGACGTGTATTTCTATAGACAAGTCAAAAATTTCACAAAGAGAATCCAAAATTACGCTAAACTTCTGGACCAAAACTGTGAAATTCACTCTTGAGCGGATTGCTTTAAAATTCACGCAATTGCCCAACATCAGTTATCAGCGCCAGTATGCTAGTGGACTCTGTGAAACAAGAAACTTTTTTTTCAAACGTAAATGAAGTGTGTTTTTCACCACATCAATTGAAAACACCTTGCAGTTGCCAAAAAGGGGAAATTGTTTCTTGTTCTTGGTGTAGACTCAATTTTTGTTTCCAGTGCTTTTACCATAGCTATCATTCAGGATCTTGTGCATCCGATTACAGTATATAATTATATGGTAAAGCAAATAGTTAGTTAGTTAGTTAGTTAAGTTTATTAGTATTAATTCAATACTTTACATAATCCATATTTACATTCTATTAGATCTATTTAAATTCATTAATTTTTTAAATATTGTTGTCACTTTACATAATTCATATTTACTACAATAATCTATATTTACATACAAATAGATTTATTTAGAATTCAGTCTTATGCTCTATTAAGAATTTCTTTTTATAAAATCAATACATTTTTTTTAAATATTCTTAAATTCTTCTCATTTTTTATATCATTTGGTAGTGTGTTGAATAAATTGAATCCTTTATAAATGATAGTATTTTGGGCGGTTGTTGAAGTTTGGATACGCAACCTAAAGTCATCTATATTTCGCAGTTGGTAAGGCTGCGCATCTCCCACGCGTCTGACTTCACTCGTTAAATATCCAGGTGCAGCACCATGTTTGATTTTAAAAGCGGCCAATAATGTGTTATACTCTAGCCTCTGCTTGACGTTCAGCCATTTAAGTGCCTCCAACATAAAACTTATTGGGGTAAATCTATTGCATCTCAGGATACTCCTCATCGCCTTGTTTTGCAGCTTCTGAAGCCTTTCTATTTGGCCTTGATTGCAGCACGAACAGAGAATTGAGGCGCAGAACTCAAAATGGGGCTTAACAATGGTATTATATACCATTATGGCTGTCATATCGTCCATTTGTTTTCTGATCCTTTTGAAGAAACCTATTTTTTTTTCTATTTTCTTGCATATATAGTCTATGTGTTCATGCATCTTTAGCTCCTTGTCAATAATCATACCCAAATATTTAATACTGTTAACATTTTCGATTTGTTTTCCATTTATCACGATTTGTGTTTGGCTCTGTAGATTTATTTCTATTAATTTAGTTTTTTCTTCGTTCAGTTTTAATTTGTTCATCTTTAGCCATGTGATTAATTGATCAATATCAAACTTAATTTTATTTCTGCATTCATTTGCATCCTTTCCCTCGGCGTAAATAAGCGTATCATCGGCGTATAAAAGAATTTTGCAATACTTTATTACTTTCGGCATATCGTTGATATAAAGAATAAATAATAACGCACCTAAAATCGATCCTTGCGGCACTCCTTGTTTGACTTCGGTGGAATCGGACACGCTACTATTTACTTTAGTCCGTTGTACCCTATTAGTCAAAAATGATCTAAACCATTTTCTTTCCGCCACCTTTCCATTCATTTACAATATAATTAACCGCTGCATCACACGAATAATTTTGTATGTAGTCGGATTGATAAATCGACAAGATGTTATTGCCTTCCAGATATTCTACCATCTGTTGTTTAACCACCGTTTCAATAATTTTTTCAATCGTTCGAAGCGTATTGATGGGTCGAAAATCTTCCATTTTGGTCGTGTTCGGAACTTTTTCCACCGGCGTAATCATCGAATCCTTCCATGAACTTGGGAACTCCCCCGTTGAGAGTGATTTATTAACTATGGTAAGCACTGTCTGTCCTAAAATATCCCAGTTGTCTATGATAACTTTGGGGCTTACTTTTTCAAAGTCTGCTTTATTTTTTAGGTTTTTACAAACTTTTTTTAGTTCGCTTATCGTTAGTTCTCGGAATTTGAATTTGCATCCGATTTCATTTATATTGTTTGTGTATTCGACGTCTTTAATTGATTTAAAAATTTGCTCAACACTATTTACAAAATAGTCGTTAAATTTGTTTGCTATTTCGGACTCATCTCTATATTCCTTACTCTCAAAATATACATGTCTTATTTAATTTTGTTGCTGTCCAATAACCATTTTTTTTATTGTACTCCACATCTCTTTCTGTCCATCCGCATGCCTCAATCTGTTCCGTATGTAACAATTTTTTGCATTTCTGATGCATAGTTTATAGTGGTTTCTTACCCGTTTGTATTCGTTCCAATTTTCGTTGCTTTTGTAGTGTTTAGCAAATTCATACTTTTCAATTTGTTTATTCTTCAAAGCTTTCAGTTCGTCCGTGTACCATATTTTCGTTCTGTTATGCACATTTATGTTCTTCAGGCAAATGAATTCTCTCGTGGTATTCCTAAGAATCGTATCAATTTTGTTTGCATTTTCATGGATACTAACATTCATGTTGTATGATATGTCAAATTCTCTAAGTTTACGTGTAAAGAGGTCTTTCTTGTATCTGTAGACTTCTCTCTTGTTCTGGTCAACGTGTTTGTTCTTTATTGCGTTTATGTATATACCTATACTTTCATGGTCTGAAATCTTATTTTTGGCATTTGTGGAGACTGTAAGATTGTGCATATTTGAAACTACATAATCAATTATACTGTTTGAAGTTGCCGTAATTCTTGTATAATCCGTCATTTTTTGTGATAAACAGTTAACATCCAGTATCCTTTTTATCTCTTTCTTATAAAGTTGATTCTCGCTCCAGTCTATATTGAAATCTCCTGCAATTATAATGTTTCTTGGTATTTCGTTTAACTTTTCGATGTGTTCCTTTAAGAAATCACAAAACTCTCTTTCCGAGCTTTTTGGTGCTCTGTATACGGCTACTATGATTAGTTCCATGTTGTTGCATTCACATTTGCATGCTAAAAGCCACCTTTTGTATTCGACTGACTTTTCAAACAGCTTTGTAACTTTCCAATTCCTTTTTATGTAGATTGTAGTACCCCCTGTATGTGCTGAGTTCGAGAAACAAGAAATTTCATTATAACCTTTAATTTTTATGTTAATTATTTTGTCTACTTCTTTTTGTTCGACAAGGTGTGTTTCGGATAAAATGATAAACTCATACTCTTTACTGTCTGCTAATATTTCTAATTCATTGAAATTATTGGTCAGGCCGTGTATATTTATGTAAATGCCTTTGAATGTGTTGAATTGCTAGTAACCAATTCTTTTCTTTCTAGCTTCTAATTTTTTAATATAGACTGAGCATAATCTGTCTAATGTTGTGTGATTTTCATCTAGTCCTAGGTTGAGTTTTTCATTAGCTCGCATACAATTTATACATTTGAGCACTGCTTCATTACTGCAATCACTAGTTTTGTGGTTTCCCAAGCATTTAAGGCACGTTTCGTCCTTATTCCTACATTCCGTTGACTTATGGTTGTAACCTTTACATTTAAAGCACCTCATGACTTCCACTCCATCGAATACCTTAGTCCGCTCCCACCCGATGCTCAGTTTTCCCGCTACCATTACTTTCAGAAAAGATTCAGCGTCGATTTCAATGATTGCGTTGTAATTTATAGCGTTATTCTTCTTATTTTCAAAATATTTTACCAATTTTAAGTCGCTGTTTGCAATAACATCGTTTTGCTTTTTCAATCTCTCAATTAACCCATTCTCATCATTTTTAAATTTCATGTTTGGTATGAAAATTCTTGGCTTAATTTTAGTTGGTACTTTGATTTCATAATCATTGCCCATATCTTTTTCAATTGCCCTTTTAATTCTATTTCTTTCATTCGAATCATCGCTTTCAATAATTATTATTCCATTATGTGCCGTTTCAATATTCGCGATCTTAAAATCTCCTGGATCTACATTTTTATTCAAGTCTTCCCTTGTTTTATTACAATTTTGCTTCCCTTTTGGTTTCACTATAAGTGGCAACTCTGTTCGCATTTTTGGCCTCACTTTGTCTTGCATTCTGTAATTTTTCTTTCGAACAACTTCAGCAAATGACATTTGCTTTCCCGCCACTATTTGTTCACTTTGATTATTATCCATGATTTTCTTGACTTCAGTACATACGTTGCTATTACTTTTTCTCACCTCATTACATATGTTTTCGGTTTCCTTGGTGAATTTTTCAGCCAGTGTGCACACATTTTTTCATTTCTTCAATACTCCTCTCGCAAGTTTCTTGACTCTTCTTCATATCCTTCAGTCTTTCAACATATCTAGCTTCAATTGCTTCAAGCAGCCTTTTAAGTTCACCTTCGTTTTGTCTCAGTGACGTCTCCAATTGTTCCTTATACTGCTTTAAATAGCATGTGTTTTTGGCTACACTCTCTCGCATTTCTTTTACCACCATATCTACGTTTTGAATATATAGTATACATTCTTCGCAGATAAATCTTACCATGTTATCAGCTTTTATTGCGCTATTTGAATATTGATCCAATCCAGAACATTTGATGGTACAATGAAAAACTTTTTTACACACCCCTGCACAGCTTACTCCAGTCTCGCCCCTAATGGGTAATTTGCACCTACTGCACTCCGACATTTCAAAATAAAATGGAAATATTTTTACAAAACCGTAAGCCTCCCCTTTTTCTTGTCTACTATCTTCGATTGTTGAATATTGTTCTGTAAATAAGTTTGTTTTTTTTCAATGGATAAAATAATTGCTAAAAAAATAAAAGCAAAAAATGCAAAAGTGCACATAGTAGGACTTGAACCCACGTGCATGAGACTACTAGCGAAGAACATTTAATTTTTTTTTTGTTGTTCATTTCAAGGCATTTTTATTTAATAAATTCATTTTCCTTACGTGCTAGACAAAAACGCTTAAAGCTAGCTAAATTAACTTAGCTATGTATATACTAACTCACTGGTCCCCTGCGGGCGCTTTAAGCTAAACCTAACAGCTTAAAACATGTCTTTCGACTTAATACTATTTATTATATTTAAAATTATTCTAACTTATAAGAAAACTAAGAAAAAATTTTACTTTTAGAAAGAATTTGGTATATAGACTTTGTATTTTTCACTATCGAAGAACGCTACCACTAGACCACGGAATTGTCAAAATTAATATTTGCCTAACTTGAGTATAAGGTATTAGGAAAAACTTTAACCCCGTTTTTCTCGGCTATTTTTGAGTATTGCATTTTAATATTTTACAGTTATTACACCTACATGGTATTCAAACACTTTGCAAAAATTCAGCAAAATCCGTTTCCCCAAACCCGTGCGCTACCCTTGTTAGACAAACCAATGTAATAGCACCTTACTTACGTAAACCCAGTCAGGAATAATTGTAGTTTTATGGGACCACTCTCCAGTACAAAAGATAAAAGAACATAAATCGCATTAACGCCAAACCGCGCATGCATTTCGACTTATTGTGTTTCGAGTTATCATCCTGTTCGAAACCCCATTTTATTACAACATCAATATTCTTTATAATTAGAAATTCTCTTGTTTTAATTTTGATTTCGAAAGATTACTGAATTTTTCAAAGTTGATACTAAATCGCGGATTCCACAGCAAAGGTTCCTTTTTTTGCATGATTCTTAACTATTTTCTATAGTTTTCTCTATTAACCAGCATCTTAAGATCTTTTGAGACCATTAAACAAACTATGGGCAAAACGATACCAAAATATCCAAAAATATGTTCTCTGCGGGCAACACCGATCAACTAAGCGAGCAGTTTTGAGGGTCCTAATGACAGTTTTTGAACCGTCAGGACTGTTGGCAAATTACTTGATGTTCTTGAAAATACTGCTTCAAGAAATATCGCGTTCCGTAATCGATTGGGACGAACAAATCAAAAAAGCTGAGAATGACAAATAACTTAAATGGATTCATCTCTTACCCGAAATCGAAACCTTGCGTATTCCCAGATGCTACTTATCTTTAACTATTATTTAGTATCAGTCCTTCAACGGAAATCCAACTGCACGTCTTTTTGACGCCAGTGAAAACGGCCGCAGTGGCGTATGCCACATTCATCATGGAACGCCTTGTGGAATGCTGCCCACTTGGAGCTAAGACTCCACCCAAGATTCCTCTATACCGAGACTGGAGCTGCAGATATTTTTACATTTAGCCCATTTAGCTAAATACATAGCTCAATCACATTCAAAAAAAATGTATAAAAAATATTTCTGATCGGATTCGAGGGTAGTAATGAGTTGGCTTCGGAACATCGAAAATATCAGCAGTACGTTGCCTTCCGGGTATGGGAAAAACTGGACCTTGCTGATTTAGATGAATGGCATTGGATACCGAGAAAGTTAAACTAAATGGCAGAAAACAGCCCAGCTTTCATCTTATAGTCGCTGTTCAGGGGTCCAGAATTTCTCAGATGTCCTGAAGGCGAGTGGCCACTAGAAGAATTCCCAGATGCATTGACGACAGAAGATATAAAAGCGCAGTACATTGGAGTCGTGCAAGCTAGCATTGCCAATTTTTACACCCGAAAAGTTCTCCATCTGGAAAAATCTTCTTAGGGGCACCGCTTACATGTTCTGATATTGTCATAACCTGAAGTCGAAAGTTCAAGGTACTCCAAAGACAACCGGTCCCCTCACACTAAACGAACTTCAGTTATCCGAAAATGAACTTTTCATGATAGCACAAAGCGATTGATGTGAAGGAGAAATTGCAAACTTGTCAGACAACAAACCCGTTGGCAGATTCAGGTTATCTTCAACTTATGTCCGTGTCTTGATGAAAATGGTATCCTTCGCGTGAACAGCAAAAGCTATCATTCTTATTCAACACCATCAATAATTACAATGAGTTAGAAATATAAGCAAACAGTGAAGAATATGAATTTATGATTTTATCCGAAACAAACCTTCTTGAAGAAAAATTAATAGACAAAATAGTTAACGTAGAGATTAAAGGTTATAATAAAACTTTCTCTTTCTTCAACTCAGTACATACTGGTGGTACGACAATTTACCTTTAAAAGAATTGGAAAGTCACAAAGATGTTCGAAAAATTAGTCGACTACAAATGGTGTCTTTTAGCATGCAAATGCGTTCACAGCAACATGCAACTAATCGTAATAGCCATAAACAGAGCACCTTAAAGTTCGGAATGAGAGTTTTGTGATTTTTTAAAGGCACACATTGAAAAATTGACAGAAATACTTAGAAATATAGTAATTGCATAAGAGAGAGATCAAAAGGATGCTGGACGATAACTTTTTATCGCAAAAAATTACTGAATATTCAAGAGTTACGGCAACTTCAAAAAGCATAATTGAGTATGTTATCTCGAATATGCATAATCTTACAGTATAGACATATACATAAGCGAAATAAGAAAAAACACGCTGAAAAAAATAAGATTGAAGTCCACAGATACACGAGAGATCTTTTTACACGTAAACTAGGTGAATTTGACATATCATACAACATGACAATAAATAAAATGGTTATTGGACAGCAAGAAAATGAAATAAAAAAATTATATTTAGAAGGTATGGAATATAGAGAAGAGTTCGAGATCGCAAACAAATTTAACGATTGTTTTGTAAACAGTCAAATAGATGAATTACAGAAATGAAACTGGATTCAAATTCCGAGAATTGACGATAAGCGAACTAGAAATAATTTGTAGAAACCTTTAAAACAAAGGTTTGAAAAAGTTATAATTGACAACTGGGATATTTTGGGACTGACAGTGCTTTAAATAGTAAATAAATCACTCTCTCTCTCACAAACTCATGGAAGGATTCGATAGTTACGCCTGTTGAAAAGGTTTCGAACACCAGCAAAATTGAAGAACTTCGATTAATCAATACACTAAGAACGAATAAAAAAATAAAAATTTATTTTGGTTAAAGAACAGATGGTGGAATATCTGGAAAAAAATAATATCTTATCCATGTTTCAATCCGGGTACAGAGAAAATTATTCGTGTGAGGCAAGGGTTAATTAAATTATTAATGAATGGAAAGGCAGCGAAAAGAAAAATAAGATAATAGCAATTGCCATAGATTTCAAACGAGCGTTCGATAAGGAAATACTGTTGACAAAATTTTATTATAGCTGAAACGGTTAAGATCATTTTTGTCAAATAGGATACAACGGACTTAAGTAAAAAGTACCAAGTCCGATTCCATTGAAGTCAAGCAAGGAGTGCCGCAAGGATCGATTTAAGGTGCACTATTATTTATTCTTTACATCAACGACACGCCTTCAATAATAAAGTATTGCAAAATTCTTTTTTACGCCGATTATACGCTTTTTCATGCCGAGGGAAGGGATACAGATGAACGCAGGAATAAAAAAAAGTCTGATGTTGATCAATTAATCATATGATGGAAGATAAACAAGTTAGAACTTAACGAAGAAAAAACTAAGTTAATAGAAAAAAATCTACAGAGCGAGACTATAGTTGCAAGAAAATAGCAAGAAAAAGAGGTTTTTTCAAAAGGATCAGAAAACAAATGGATGACATGACAGATATAATCGTATATGATACAATCGTTAAACCCATTTTGAATTGTGCGCCAAAATTATTTTATCGTACTGCAATCAATCAATAGAACGGCTCCAGAAGCTACAAAACAAGGCAATAAGCAGCATCCTGAGATGCAATACCAATAAGTTTTATTTTGGAAACTCTAAAATGGTTGAAGCATGGCGCTGCACCTAGATACCTTAGAAATGAAGTCACACGCGTGGGAGGTGTGCAGTCGTATCAGTTGCGAAATATGTATTCTTTATCAGTCTTCATCATCCGCCCAGAATGCGATCATTTATAAGGGCTTTGATATATTTAACACACTACCAAATGATATAAAAAAGAGACAAATTCATGAATATTTAAAAAAAAATTTATTGATTTTGTAAAAAGAAGTAAAAGAGTATAAGACTGAATTCAAAATCAATTTATTGTATATGAAAGATTATGTCAGAAAATATGTCAGTAAATATGACATGATTTACTACAGCCACCTTTAAACCAGATCACCAAATTTCCCAAACTTCCAAACGAATCCCAATTTCCTAAACTTCCAAACACATTCCGAATTTCCCAAAGTCCTTGTTTTTTGTTCTTGCCTTTGTGGTTCGAACGAGGTTGGGCGACAGACACAAGTATTTGGATTTAAAAAGAAAAAAAAATTGTAATTCTTTTTTTTAATATAAAGGAGAATGAAGCTTAACCTGTCTAAGTTAAGAGTATTGAATAAAATTAAAGGTGGTTGCCCGAATACGGCAACAGATACCTCCAATCCAAATCTGCGGTCAATTAGTTTTCTTCCGACAATAAGCAAAGTTTTCGATAAAGCCCTGACTAAGTGGGTAGAGGACAATAATATAATTCCAGATAATCAATTCGGTCTTAGACCGTGGCATGATACCATAACCGCTTCGTCTACACTGGTTTCAGATGTTCAATGGAACAAAACTAAGAAACAATGCACGGGTACGATACCGTGTGTTTAGCGATCTTTTACAAGTTCGTTAGGTAAGCATAAGCAAACCATTACTGTAACTTCTTTATAATATAGCATACTTACCAACAGACGGTTCGTTGTGAAGAATGACAATTGTTCTCGTTACTCTTTGAAGGGCAAGAACGGAGACCCAACAAAGCTAAATTGTTTAATAAATTTTCTTTTACTTTCGTCCAGGACTTTTCTAAAACAATTTCATTGAGTAAACGTGTATAAATACATTATATAAAACTTACAATTTGGTCTCTGTGTACTTACTATTATTTTTTTTAACTTATCAACAATATAGCAATTAAGTCGTGATTCCCAAAAAACGTTGTCGAGGAGTGCGAGCTTCGTCTTGCAATGGAGGGAGTAACTGTCACCGCTGTTATACCCTTTTTCATCCCATATTCGACTAGTTGAATAGCTTCTTAAATGTCGTATTTTCCCTGGTGCTGTTGAAAATCAACTCCCAGAAATCGGAAAGTATTCTTTTCAGGACTTCACTGTCTAGGGCCTCTTGGGATACAAGAAAGAATTGGCGAAAATTCTTGATAGTGGTACAAAATGGGCAGCCATAAGCAAATCGAAATGATCAATATCTGTAGTTTAACAAACATATAAATGAAGCTCTAGAAAGAGCCAAACGACTTTTGCAATGACAAAGACACTGTTGTTCAATAGCCAACTCGATGCAAAGGTGAAAGTTATCTGATTTCTTATGGGTGCCCCGTGTGGTTCAACGTGACAGCAAATTCGATGGAAAATATTCGGTTTTTTGAAAGGCAATGTCTTAGGGCTTGTCTTCCTTTATATAGAACTCCAGAGCCCCAGAGTTAAGTTCCTTAATAAACTTATCCGAAAATATTGAAAGAGCAATAACTTCGAACAACGCCCTGGTCTCCGGGGCGTTCTACACCAACTATTTGTAAGGCAAGTACGGTTTCCTTCGGGGCAAACCTCTTCTCGTTTTGTTTCTTTTGTTTCGCAAATCGCCTTGGCCGTCTTGTTTAGATTTAATTTAATTTTTAGTTATAGATAGGGTTAGTTGAAAATAAAGCGTTTTTCAATAAGAGCGCTACAAAAGTTTTATTTAAATAAAACAAAAACCGTTTTGGATATCAATAAAATTCTTTATTCCTGTGAAAGTACGTTCGATGCCATTATATACGGAACTAGATTTCTTTTGCATGGCCACCACGGGCACGCTTGCAGAAGTCCAGACGCTGAACCCAATTTTCGACAGTTTTCAAGCATAAATCGGCCTATACTGCTGTAATTTCACGTTCGATATTCGTACGAAGTTCATCAATCGTCGCTGGCTTGTTGGCATAGACCATAGACTTGACGTAGCCCATCAGGAAACAGTCTAAAAGTCGGTTATCATTGAACGGTAGCGATCCCCATTCACAGTAACGTGCTGGTCTTGTTCATGACGGAAGAAGTACGTCCCAATGACGCCGCCGGCCCATAAACCACACCAAACCGTATTTTTTCGGGATGCAATGATGACGCATGGAGTACGTGTGGATTGCTGCCTGACCAATACCGCATATTTTGTTTATTGACGGAGCCATTCAGCCAGAAATGAGCCTCATCGAAGAAGATGATTTTTCGATGAAAATCCGTATCATTTTCAAGTTGTTGCTCAGCCCAATTCACGAACATGCGACGCTTCCGGTAGTCAAGCGGCTTCAGTTCTTGCGTCAATTGAATCTTGTAAGGATGTAGGCCAAGATCTTTTCGCAAAATTCGCCACAACACTTGAGAACGACGTGTGAGAGACACATTTGGGCTTTCTGCAACTGAAGCCTCAGCGGCAGCAATATTCTCGACACTACGGGCACTTCTTTGTCTCACTGGCACGGGAACATTTTGTTCTGTGCCTGTGGATTCAAATTTTTCCACTAGGCGCTCAATTGTTGATCTGCTAGGACGATTATGACGACCATAAATTGGACGTAGCGCTCTTAACGTTGAGGCCACTAACTCCGAATTTCTATAGTAAATTTTAATAATTTCGACTCGTTGTTGGCTCGTATATCTTTCCATTATGAAATGGCAAACCTTTCTGAAGAGAAATTTCAAAAGAGCGGCAAGAAATATGGCGTCGTTGCTGTCCCTGTCGCTCTACTTTTGTAGCGTCCCTGTTGAAAAGCCCTTTATAATAATGTATATACATATATCTGAATACATATATTTATTTAATGTATATTTTCGTAAATTTTGAGGTAGATTTAAGTATTTTTATGTAGTTTTAAGCTTAAATTATAAAACAAAAAACGTTCAGCTGCAAAGTTTTTAAAAAACATTATTTTCTTAGTTAAATAATTATTATTATTAGATATAAATAAAATAGAAAGTTAAGGTCCCAAGACATAGTTCAAGTACTGGGCTTAGCTAAGAGCGGTGGCAGAGGGCCAGTAAGTAAATTAAGTATAGTTAAGTTACATAAGCTAGTATAATCGGTTTTGTCTAGTTAATAAGTTATTCATATAAGTAAATAAAAAATGCATTAAAACTGAAAAAAAGACAACACGTTTTTAATATAGCGTAGATTTCACTTATATAGTCAACCGTTATCTATTGGGGCCACTTACTTGTCTTAATATTCTCTTTCTCTTATTACATCTATCTTTATCTTTCATCTTCTTCATTGCCCTTCCTTAATCTTCAATACTTCTTATTAAAAATAAATTTTTTTTATCATTGTTAGATATTTTTTATTGTCATTATTTAGTCTTATCGTTTGCTTGATATTAAATCATTCATATTCATTATTTAACTATACTTTTTACTTCACGTAAAATCAAGAGACCAATGTCTTACATGTATTGTAGAAACAGTTGTTAGGAAATAAATTGAAATTGAAATAATACTTTCAAAGATCCATATTGTCTCTTGTCATCTTACCCAGACGTAAACAATCTGATCCCAGTTGTTTATAGACACTTTATTCGCCCGATGCAATAAAGCAGCCTTCCCTTCGACGCCGCTTGAAAGAGCTCCGATTTCGTGTAACCCCCAGTTTCCCTGAACTCCTCTTCATTTTACAAGAAACGGGTAATGAATGGAGAATATTCACTTCTGAAATTAACACCCCATCTGATGGGAAAAGAGGTGAAGAAGTCGCTACTAATTGCTCTTACCTTCACCGGGGGCAATTTCCCACCTTCGTCAGTTAGAAATAAACCTTCCACCTATGCTAGCTAAAACATCTTAACTAGTCTAGGCTAGCAAAAACATCTTAACTAGTCTAGCGTCACAGAGAAAAGCTTTATTCTGTGACGTTCTGCCGTGTGTCTCACTTATCGTCTCAAGAACCGATTCAGACTAAGCTTCAATTTTTTTTACCTTCTCGAAATGTTCGTCACCATTAAACTCATTTGCAAGACTTTGAAACAAGTGCCTTTTATCCTCCAAAAAAGTAAGCGGGAAATCTTGTTGGATTAAACTAGAATCCCTCCTTAATGCAGTACGTAGTACCTTTTTCATCTCTTCTACAACAATCACTTTAAGATCCATCGCCACTATGTCATACCGCAACTCCTCTGAGGCCAACCTATTAACTTCCATCCTTCTCTTTCCTTGTTTTATTAAGTAAAGAAAATTATAAAACAAAAAATTAATATTCCGAAAAAATTGAATAGAAAATAAGACTTAAAACATCAGTAGTCGAACGCAAATTTCTACCACAACCGACAACCGGCGAGTAAAAAATACAAGCGATTTATTATATCCGGTTGTCTTTATTTTATTACCAAAAATATTACCTGTTCACGCTTCATCATGAACAGTCTTCACTTTCTGTGGGATGGTTTAAGCCTTCAATAATTTATGTTTGTTTTGGGTATGCGAACAGCTTGTAATTGGAACAGTTTGATAATGACGAACAGTTTCCCCTATCCTAACTTGGACGAACATTTCCATAATGTCTTCGACTATAACCACCTTGGGTTTCCGAATAGAACAATAGTTAGCGAAGTAAAGTGGTTAGGGCATTTGACCCAAACAGAATTAAGGGAGATCTCTTGAACGTTAGCGGATGTGTCCCAGACTATGCGCAATTTTCCCGGCTTGGGGTAACGAACTGCAAATATCGGGATATACCAAAAATCGCTTATCGATAATTTCCTTGCGCAAGCCTTGAGTGCATGTCCCTTTTTTTGCGTACTCATGGATTTTCCCATTCAATGGTGCTTCTAAATCTGGTTCCCGTCGCATCAGCTTTTGAAGATATGCCAAACATTTTTTGGCCATGGGAAGGCTATCGGGTAGACGGATGTATTGAAATGCCTTCGGTAAAGCCGTTCCAAACCTACCATTATTTTGGACTGAATTTGATCTCAGCAATTTCATAACTTGGTCATCTTCAACAGGCATTTGGACGCATATTATCGTTGTAGTTCGGAAAGGTTAAGTTCTTGAAAAGGCAGTTGAAGGCCGTTTATTATATGCACGTCTTCGCAGCTGTAATTGAAGCACTTGCACAGTCCCGTTGTTTAACTGCAGCATCATTTAACAGCGTACTTGGAACGCTTATTGCAGCGGGGCGATAGCCACACTCGTAAGCTAGGAAGTTGTCAACTTGTAGGGACGGAGCGTTTGACATACGGGTTCTGTTTTTGATCGATATGTTGGCAGGTGCATTTTCGGATTAAGTGCCAACTGCGTTCGGGTCCCGATTCAGCATGTTCGCATCACTTAAAGAAACTGAAGCCCTGGGAGGAAGCAAACTGCTTAGTAGATATGTATTTGGCAGTGTGTGATCGAAAGAGTTGGCACTCATAGAAAAAACTATGCTTTCGCATGCAGTTTTGACAACACTTTGGCAAGAGGGACATAGTCACTCTTCGTCGCATATGAAACTTTGTACGCCAAAGCAGGTGTAGTCACAATCACAATATACCATACTTCCAGCTGAGCTCGAGTCAGCGCATGAGCAGCAATCAAAGTCTTCTCGAGATGAGCCATGGCTGACTGACGATCGTTAACATCTGTTTGATAACGGTACAAACGTCGACGGCAACAGTGCCAATTTACCCCTTTTAGGGGGCATATTAAACTTTTCAAATGCGTAGATTATAATGATCTAATAATTTATTGCGCGAGGTAAGAACAGTAGAAACTATTTGCGAAACCACTTCTTTTGCTGGTATGGTTACAAAATACTTTATTCAAAAAGGGAGAATCATATAAAGCAATTTAAAATCTAATTTGAAACTTGCATGAGTTTCTCTTCACCGATATTATGTATTTTTTGGTATAAACTTAAATATTCTTAGCGACTGTTTCGTGTCGTTGCGATAAATGGAAATATCATAAAAAAAGAGGAAGATGGTTTCTGCTTTTATTTCCCTATACGCTACGGTGGTACTATTGGCTGATGTGATTACCTCGCCACTCGTAGGGCATGTTCGCACAGTAACAATTGGGTATTCTTTTCACTGAGTTTTTACTAGACACTTTTTGGGAACTAAGAAATAGTTTTACGAGTTTTATTGCATACTTTTAATGTTCCAAAAAAATATCCATATTCAGAGTTACAGTCAGTAACCTGCTACAGTCATATTCATTCTTAAGTCCTTTGTCAAACCATCTAATAAAAGAAACCATCTACATATTGGTGTTCAATGGATATTGAGGCTACAAAGGTCGTATTCATATCTTAATAGAACTATAAAATGACACAAACAGGGATTGAAAAACTTGTTGCGAAAGACGATCATCCTCTTGATTTGATCCCGAGTATAATATATGGCGCAATATTTGTTTCACTTGTCGAAGTTGCCGATTCCACTTCTTATGAATGAGATCGCTATGAATCCCTTAATTCTTGTTGAGATTAAATTTGGATTAGTTTATTTAGATTAAGGTAAGGAATTCTATCTAAATATGAAATTTTATTCTTGAACAGTACTTTACTTAAATTTTTATTTGTATATTTTTAGTGTTGGGCTAGAAGTACGTTTATGGAAACTAATAACAGCGGAGCGAGAGAACACTGTATTGATTACATCCAGTAATGTTTCCGCTGATGATGATAAGAACAGCCTATATGAATCATGCAGTGAATAAGCCTTTGTTGAGCTACAAAGCCTACCCATAAGTTGTGTATAATTAAATTTTGTGAATATTTATTTTTAAATAAAGGTTAATAAAAAACCCAAGACTTATTCTTGTAAATTTTGTTCTGTTGTTTCCTTCTTTAGTTTAACTTAAAAAGAAAAAATATTAAGTCTAACGTGATTTGCTTAGAAAGAAATAGAAATAAACTCATTACTTATCCGACTTACACCATTCTATTATAACATAACTTCTAACCAAGAAGTTGCTGTGAAAAAGAAGAAAGCGCGCTATGAATCAACCTTGAGACCCAACCGGTTTGGCCGAAATCCACGAATCGATCCATATTTTGACATCATCGAAATGACGGAAGTGCTGGTCAGCCACGCCATGTTGCATCGATCGGAAGAGATAGTAATCGGATGGCGCAAGGTCTGGACTATACGGCGGGTGGGGTAGGACATCCCATTTGAGCGTTTCAAGGTAAGTTTTGACGACATTTGCAACATGTGGCCGAGCATTGTCATGTTGCAAAATAACTTTGTCGTGTCTTGCGACCGTTTCCGGCCGTTTCTTTCAGTGCTCGGCTCAAATGCATCAATTGTCATCGGTAGACCTCGCCTGTGATTGTTTCATTCGGTTTTAGCAGCTCGTAATACACAACACCCTTCTGGTCCCACCAAATGCACAGCGGCCAAATGCTGAATGGCCGTCGATGTTGAGGCATGTCCGGGGTATCCATACGTTGCCCGACGTTTTGGATTATCGTAATGTACCCATTTTTCATCACCAGTGACGATTCGATAAAAAAAGACTTCTTTTTGTGGCGTGCAAGCAGCATTTCGGACATGCAAAATCGGCGTTCGACGTCTCGTGGCTTCAATTCATACGGCATCCAATGTCCTGCCTTTTGGATCATTCCCATTGCTTTCAAACGATCGGAAATGATTTGCTGAGCGACGCCAAGTGATTTTGCAAGTTCTTCTTGCGTTTGTGACGGATCTTGATCGAGCAATGCCTCCAATTCATGGTCTTCAAACTTTTTCACCTGGCCGGGGCGTTCTTTGTCTTCGGTGTCGAAATCACCATCTTTGAACCGCTGACACATTCTAACGTCTATAGTATAGCCCGGGTAAGCTTCGGTAAGCAATTGATGCGCTTCGGTTGCTTTTTTCTTTAAATGAAAGAAGCATATTAAAACTTCCCGTAAATGTTGTTTTGATGGCACGAATGTAGACATTTTACGACTTTACAAAAACTTGTGTGTTTTCACTAATGACCAGTAACCTAAACTGAAATAATTAGACAATGACATGAAGTTTCTGATGTGACAGCTGTCATGGTCAAAATTCACCTCAGAGTAATAGACATGAAGTTGTCTGCAATAACGACATTTTCAACCGGTAGTCCTATTATTTATTTATTTTTTAACTATTTATCTTTTTTTTATTTTTATTCACTGATTGATATTATGTATTCATTGTGGTAAGGAAAACTCTATGTTCCAGAAATATCATGAGTCAAGTGATCCTGATTTCCCTCCTTCTCTCAACCCTGCTGTTTAAATATACAGTATATTTTTAACTTATTTATTATTGTTGTTATATATATAGTACATATAGCATATTGTTTTTTTCTCATTTGTTTTGATTAAGAAGGTTTTTCTTGCAGCTTTTCCTTCAAACTTTATGTGATTCTGTGATAATAATATTTGATTGTAAATAGTAACATTTTTTAGAAGTAAGGTACTGCGTATCACATCTCTAAATTGTGCAATATTTAAGAATTCAAAATTTACAATCTAAACATTTAGCTACAATAAAGATAAAGAAGAAGACAATTCACAAAATTTATACATTCTTGATGTGGTCAAATGTTCTGCAAATAACATGAATACGTACAATGTAAGTTACCCAACAGATTAAGAGACAATAATAGTCAAGGTATCACCGCTCAAAGACCTTGCTACAATATATTTTGGAGGATACTGCTTTTTCAAAACAATAAAAAAAATTAACAAAACCTGTGAAAATCGTGCTGAAGAAATGTTCTTAAGACAAAAACAATTTTGGTCTTATGGAAATATTAATAAAATTAAAAGAGCATGAGAGTTAAAAAGAAAACACTATTCTGTTATGGCCATCCGAAAAGTATTTTTAAGTGTGCCGTCTTATAAAGGCAATAAATATACATTTTCCAAATTGGTTTAATGTCTCTGATGCATGTTTTGAGCACAAACTTGATATAATAAAAGCAGTCTGAGTTACAAAATAAAGATCTCATTGTCACATAAAAGAAAAGTACCAGCAAGCAAGAAATACACCCAACCATTTTACCAACAATACATACTACGATGCCGATATCTACATATACACACCATTCAACATTTCTACGTATCGGACGGTGCCAGTGCCGCTCGCCGCACACCGCAGACGCACAATCAAATAAAAGTAAAGCAAGAAAGGCAAGAAAATAAATAATTTTTCTGAGTTTTCAGTGACACGATGAGCTGAAAAGAAATTTCTTTTGTTTAAATCCCATAAGCGTTATACAACTGTATAATATTTGTTTGTGCTAATACCTTAGGAATAGTTCACACTGAATTAAAATTTGAAAATATTCTTATACCTCATGAGTTTCATGTCGTAGGTGATGATTTTTCAATTCCATCTGATGGAATAATTGGGCTTGATTTAGTCAAGAAATACAATCGTACACTAAACTATAACAAAAGCCAAGATTGGCCAGTACTAAGACCAAATGGCTTTAATGAAATTGAAATACCTATGTCTTGCTCGCCGACTAATAATGTCATAGTAATACTGGCAAGATATGAAAAGATCAGACAAGTATACATCCAATCCCAGGAAAAAGAATATAATATATGGATGATGAAGTTGTATTGGGACGTTCAGAATTTAATACGTTGAAAAATTCAAAAAATATAGTCAAAACGTGTCGAAATTACAATCTTTAATTACATACTAATTTTTCAGTCACGAAGTGACATACTTAGGTAACTTGGTGAGGTAAAACGATTCGTTGAATTCTGTAACTATTACAAACGATTTGTTTCAAATTTCGCTGAACATTCAAGGCTCTTAACGAGACTTTGTAAGAAAAATATCCCATTTGAATAGACAATAGAATGCGGCAATGCATTCCTATATTAAGGCGTTAATAAGCCCTAACATTCTGCAGTATCCAGACTTCCAGAAGTAATTCTCCATAACCACCGATACAAGCAAATACACATGCGGTGCCGTATTTAGTCAATAATACAATGGATACCAACTCAAGATCGTACACCAAAGCCGAAAGTAATAGATCCACTGTTGAACAAGAACTAACTGCTTGAAAGCGTCCATCGGCCACTATCGTATCAGTTTGCTATGAAAAACCTGCCCTCTAAATTAGCACGCATGAGACTAGATCTCTTGGCATACGATTTTACTGTAGAGTACTTGAGGGGAAAAGATAATAATGCAGCAATCACAGACATAGGTGCCGAATATAAAAACCAATTATTTGACGAATTATGCAAGAAAACAACACTTCAACTGCATACCACCACCAAACATTGGGAACTGTGGAAAGAAACCATTGAGTATGTAATGAGTATGTTCGGTCATACATTTCGATAGAAAAAAAGATCCCCAGGAAATTACGACTTCCTTTCAGATGCGAAAGTAGATCCCATTTATTATGTGGACGCGTATGAGAAGGAAGTTGAATTTCGACTTCAATCGGCTCATAAGAGAGCGTTGAAAATTAAAAAAAGCTAAAGTCTTTTACGATAGATATTGTAATAGCTTAGATATAGAAGTAGAAGATTAAGTTGGACAAAAGTTAGATAGTATCTAAGCTTCCAAAACAGCATACCCATACATCTTGGGAAACTTGGTTCTTGGTTCTCCAGGTGTGTCATATTGCACACTTAGTTACTTGCACTCGTGTTTGCTAAAATGGCAGCCGACAAATAATGCCTGACAGTTCAATCCTGAACCTCAAAAAGAGTATTTCATTATACTTATTTAAGTCTCTTCTTTTTACTGAAATGTTTGATCCCTTTTTTTGCAATTTTTTTTATTCAAATTCATATGGACTTCTATGCTAGACATTTACTGACTGGCCCTATGCGGGCGCTCTTAGCTAAACCTAATGCTTAATCTTTATCTTTCGATGATCAGAAGCAAAAATTAGATTAACATAACATTGCTCTAGTTAATGTTCGAGAAAAGTGTGTCCAACGCGTTCTACTATAGTTGTAAGAATACGTTTGGACATACTCATCTAATTCCGCAACCTCGTTGGGAATCGTTAAAACGGCACTAAATCCACAATGGTCACTATCATACACAAAAGTTTTTAGACAGTTTATCGTTTGTTGGTCCACGTCAGTTTGTTGTAACTGTTCGTCGAAAAGCATAAGATCCAGGTAGGAGCCTGTTCCTGGATAAGACGGGCTATCAGTTGCCTTCAAATCTAACCTGTTCTCAACATTGTTCTGACCCCACAAATTGAACAGTAGGTTCCCTTAAGTATTTGGTGAATGATTTCTCCAATTGCTATGCCTCGCGTTCAAATCTCCGGCCATGAGGAAATAAATCTCCTCCGATTCCAGCCGTAAGTATTGAAAGAGTGTCTCGAGCTCTGAAGTAAAAGCAGATTGTTGAGTAGCTTCAGTTGCCCCCCCCCTCTTCCCGCTACGGAGGGGGATGCACATGATGTAAGACTCTAGCACCTGGAACCTACGCACTTCACCACTCAACACAACCTTATAACGCAGATTTTTATTAATGAAAATAGCTACGCCACCTGCTCGATCTGAGTTAGGTCGGTCTCGTCTTATAATATTGTCTTTACTGTGCCGCAGTTTGTGCTTTTGAGATAGCTTAGTTTCGCTAACCAAAAGAGCATCGGGGCTTCGGTCTTCTAACAACTTGAAGAGTGCGCCTCTTCGTTCGATTTTAATAAATGAATTGACATTTACCGAAAGGATCTTTAAAGCTCTATTTGCCAGCATACACATTACGACTGGAGGCGCGTTAGACTAGGCAAAAGCTAGTAGATACGATCCACCAGTGTCGCCTGCTCTTGTATTTGCTGTGGCAACTGGCTAATTTGCTCTTGGATCAAGACAAAACAGCCAGAAGATCAGCTTCAGCCTCAGGTGCTCGACGCCATGGGGCCTGTGAAGCAGCCTTCAGGGGTTGCTGTGCCGCATTCCGTTGGCCTGACGCCACTTGTGCGTAGGTCACATGTGGAGTTACGGTTTGAACCCGAACGGACGGTCGTTTCACCTCGACTTTTTGCTGACGAGTCATGTTTATTTTCTTTATGTATTGGTATTTAGGACAACACCGATAACTTGCGGTGTGTCATGTGTTCCCAAATAAAGTGCATTTGAGATCGTTCTTATTAAAATTATTTTCTCTACCAAGCGGACATTTCTCCGCTTTGTGGTTTTTTGCGCACTTCACGCACCGCAGGTGCATTTCGGAGTTGGATGCGGCGTGCACGAACCTCTGGCATCGACTGCATTGTAAAATGATATCGAACATTTTAACTCTTTCCCATTTTATGCAGTGGTAATCTAGGACATTAATACTCCTAAGACTATCGAATTTGCTGTCGAGACTTAGCTGCACAAGAAAGAATGGTAGTTTCCGATTCTCCCTTTTGACCTTCGGTGTAGAAAATGGCTTAGCTGCCACAAATTGAAGAAAGAATTGAATGTCTATCTTGATTAATTCTTTTTACAATAAAATGATTGCCAATGGCCGACTTACAAAGCTCAATGGTATCCTTAAGGTCCATTTTATACGTAAAGATGGGTGGTATCTTCGCCTTGAAGACCAATGTTCTCTTTGTGACGTTGTGGGGTACACTCATATCGGGAGCTTTTTCAGTTTAAATACAAAGTTATTTTCTTTTCCAAAATCATTAAATGTCGTGCGTATTTTGTAAAAGAAAGGTCGAATGCAATAAATATTTCCACGGAAAATGTGTAAAGTTAACAACGAATGAAATTGAGTTTATGAAAAATTCGAAATCAACTTGGAGATGCCCTAGTTGCACGGCTGAGAGGAGAGGATCTATTTCTGGTATCACTCCAATCAAAAACTCTTCAAGTGCACCGCCTACACCCCCAACACCATCTATTGCATCTGACACTCTTTCATCACGTTCAGTTAACCTAAGAGAAAACACAACCGCTGCTACTACCACCACTACCGCCGCTGCCACCGCTATCACCTCTACCACCGTTTCCAAGCAGAGCATCACCGCATCAACTTCAGCTACCGCCATAGCCGCCGCCAATATATTATCCGCCCCCTTCACCACCGCCACCTTCGCCACTGATTCAAACAAAGGCGCTCCACTGTCAGAGAATCTACCTCCAGCTGTTACCTTGGAGATGGTTTACGCTGAAATCGTCCAGCTTAAAAACTATCACAAAGCTCAAATTGAAGATATGATTATGAAAATTAATGAAAAGGAGCATCAAATTCACACACTGGAACAAAAGGTAAATAACTTGGAGCAGCAACTTCTCGCAAACAGTATAGAAGTCTATAACGTTCCGATCATCAATAAAGACATCCCATACATCGATCTTGCAGTTGGTATTTTTCGTGATGCACTAAATATAAATGTAAACAAAACAGACATCGATCAATGGTTTGTTAAGAAAGTAAACAAAAAGGCAAATTGTCTTGCAAGTGGCGATTCGAAGAACACCACCACCAATGTTCTACATGTCAAATTTGTTTCTCATCACTTGAAAGAGAACATTTTGAAAAAGAAACGCGAAAAGAAAGAGCAACTTACCACGAAAATGTTTGGAGCACGAGGTAAAGAGAAGATATACATAAACGATTGTTTAACTCATCAGACGCGCCAACTTCTCAATGCTGTGCTCGGACTAAAAACTACGAAAGGAGTCAAATACGTTTGGACTAGGAATGGGAATATTTTCATCAGAAAGAATGAGGGTGACGATTCAGTAAGAATTAATTATATTTCTGATTTGGATAAAATATGAATATTATTAATCCTATTCCTTCTTCAGTTCAAAATATTTGTAAAGTGCCAGTCTTTCGTAGCTTAGTTGATAATTGTTTTTGTATTCATCAAAATATCCGTAGTTTGCGCAAAAAATTTTCTTCTTTCTTAGCTCACGTCCAGTCACTCGAAAAATTGCCAGCTATAATAGTTTTGACAGAGATATGGGTTTATGAGAACGAAATGAATCTTTACGTTATACCGGGCTATGTGTCATTTAGTTGTTGTAATGAATCTTATTCGGCAGGTGGTGTTGCAGTATACATTGATGAGAGTTTTGCTCATGGTTTCTCTAAAATCAATATTTGTAGTGCCGATGTTGTTAAGTTGACTTTTTGTTATCAAAATGAGAACTATACAATACAATGAGAACTATAGATTGCACGCGTTTAGTAAAAGTTTATTCATAGAGGAACTTCATAACATTCTTTGTATGAACAAAACTGGTAATTTAATAGTTATTGGCGATATCAATATTGATACACTAGACGTGTCCGATAAAGACACGGAAAATTATTTATTTCTTATGGCCTCAAATGGCCTAAAGGGATGTATGAAAGAGCCAACTCGCGTTACAGAAGCTACAAGTACTTGCATAGACCACATTTTTACACGTTTTAAAGTCGCTAATAAGTTCAAATTTCTTGGAAGTGCTTTCGACTTCAGGATAACTGATCATAAAACGATCGTTTTATTTAATGAGGCAGAAATTTCTCCGAAACCTACAAGGGCAGGACAAACAAAAGAGCATTATACCATCGATTACAGGTTATTGCAGAATACTTTGAAACACGAATTTTGGGAACAGGTTTATTCGGAAAAGGACCCATCTACCTCAGTTGATATTTTTATATCAATTTTGCACAAACACATACAGTCATGTACTACCATATCCACTAAAAGGTGCAAGAAAAATAAGTTCCTTAAGCCCTGGATGAATGAGAGTTTACTTAGGCAGATTAGAAAAAAGAGCAAAATCAGTATAAAAGTCAGAAAACATCCATTTAATGCAAAATTAAAAAAGTATTATCTTAAACTGTGTAAAGCTATTGGCTCAAATGTTGAATTGGCTCGGGAAAAATATTATTCTTATTTGTTTGAAAAGTCTAAGGGTAATATTAGAGAAGAATGGAAAGTTATTGACGGCATTTTAGGAAAAACAAGGAATTCAAATTTAATAGAAACTATTATAGTTGATGAAGTTTCCCTAAAAGATTTTAGCTGTATATCAAATAAATTCAATGAATATTTTACTGAAATATCTGAATCACTGAAACCATCTATCGATACCGACGGCGCCTGTGATTGTTATAACCAACATTTTTTGGATGCTGAATTCTTAAACGCAAAAAGCTTCTGTTTCAATCCTATCACCTCATTTGAAACCTACAAAATTATTTTATCTCTAAAAAGTAAAAATTCTTGTACCTCAGATGGAATATCTAGTAATTTACTTAAAAAAAATGCGTTTCATGTCTCAGACGTTGTAAGTTATTTATTCAACTTGAGTGTTGAACAGGGCTGTTTCCCCCAACAATTTAAATGCGCTGAGGTTATTCCACTTTTTAAAAAGGGAGACAAAAAAAGTATGACAAACTACAGACCTATTTCTATTCTTCCTACTTTTTCAAAAATTTTTGAAAAACTTATGATTAGTAGAATAACTTGTTTCCTAAATAAAAACAGTTTTTTTAGCGAAAATCAATTTTGTTTCCGTTCAGGAAAATCAACCGAAGATGCAATTCTAAGGCTTTGCAGTCAGCTCTACGGCTCCTTAAACAAAAATAAATCTACAATGGCTCTCTTTATCGATATGACAAAAGCATTTGATATGGTTGACCACGACTTATTACTTAGTAAGCTGTACAATGCAGGATTTAGAGGAGATATTTTTAAATGGTTGCAGTCATATTTAAAAGGAAGAGTTCAAAAGGTTATTGTAAATGGTACACACAGTGAACCTCGCTTTTTAAAAAGAGGAGTACCACAAGGATCCGTACTCGGCCCTTTGTTCTTCTTGGTGTACATAAACTCGATTTTTAAGCTGCAGTTAAATGGCCTTTCAACGGCTTTTGCGGATGATATTGCATTTACTTACGAGTCATATTCTGATTTTGACTGTATCTTACAAATTGAAGAGGACCTTGAAGTTCTAAGAACTTGGTTTTCTAACCACAAATTAATTGTAAGTCAAAAAACTAAGTTCATGACTTTTAAAACGTTTGGTAATCCAATTTGTAGTTACAACCTTTTTTTCCATGATTCAAAGTGTGAACAATTCAGTTTTCCAGTACACACTTGTGGTAAACCAAATTTCCAAGATGAAAACTCATGTTCCGATTCTTGCTTCAAAATTGATTCTGTAAAAAATTTCAAATATTTAGGTGTTACAATTGATGTTAATCTTAATTGGAAAGACCACAGCCAAAATCTGAAAAATTATTATTTAAAATTATTACGTGGAAAATGTACCTTTTAAAACCATTCTGCTCAAAAACGATTTTAACTTCGGCATATTATGGCCTTGCACACTCTAAATTGCAATACGGGTTGTCTAGCTGGGGTGGTTCCTATGCAAATACTTTTAGACCTTTACTGATTGCTCAAAAACATCTCATTCGAATAATTTGCAACAAAAATCGTTTTAGCGAAAGTTGGCCACTATACAAAGAATTACTAATTCTTCCAATGAGGCATCTTTATGTTTTTAAAGTATTGAAAGAATTTTTCAAGCAAAGTGGTAACATTCCTAGTAGAAACTCGCAGATATATAATCTTAGAATTAACAACATGCACCTTGTCAATGTACCTACTGCTCACAAAACTCATTTCTCTAACTTTTATACTGCTGCAGCACCAAAGTGCTTTAATAGATTACCCTTGGCTATTAGAACTACTCAAAATTTGAACTCATTTTTAAAAAAAGTGAAAGACTGGCTATTCACAATTGAATTAAACTCCATTGATAATTATTATTTGTGATAACTTTCAGATGTCCTTATTTTTATTTTTATTTGTATGAAAAATTATCTTTATCTTGCTTCTTCTTGTTTTATTTCATGAATTTTTATACTTATTTTTTATATCGTAGTTAAATTATCTTTGTATTTATTGCTGATTGTCACCCCACATCAGTTTGACTGTCATATCTTCCACGATTTTATAAGGGACGCTTCCTCGTGGTATCGGTTGCTCCGAATCATTGCTCACTGCCTACGGCTAGTCTCAGTGTCGAATACCCCCCTCTGCTCTAATTCATTCATCGACTAACTATTAAGCTATCCCAATGTCAGCCGAAAATGTCCAAAGCCTATATTGCTCTCTTTTTCCGCATGTCAACAAAGGCCATCCACTTGGAGCTGGTGACTGACCTCACCACAGGAGCGTTCCTCGCTGCCTTACGTTCTCGCTGAGGAAAGTGCAGCAATATCTATAGTGACAACGGGATAAACTTCAATGAAGCCCACCGCTGCCTGACAGAAATGTAAAAACTTGTCTTGGAGCCAACTCACAACGATTTAATTGCTGCTGCGCTCGCCAAGGACGGTATTGCTTCGTTTTTTTCCCGCCATCAGCGCCACACTTGGCTGGTTTGTGGGAGGCTGGCGTCAAGTCAGTGAAACTGCACTTACATAGAGCTTTTGGGAGTGCTTTTTAAACATTTGAAGAATTATATACTGTTCTTACTCAAATACAAGCTGTTTAAATTCTCGTCCTCTATGTTCAATGTCCCATGCTGATCTAAGCCCATTTACTCCCGCCCACTTTCTTGTTGGTAAGAGATGAAATTTGATGGAAAACTCTGTATTGGTGGATATTTTCTATTGATTTGTTTAAATAAATAAGCATCGAACCGGGCTTCTTGTGGCGTTTGAGTTCAGATGAAAGCGATTTGGATGAAAAAAATTAACGGAGACGCCTGAAGGATAAAATAGCAACCTAGTCATAGCCATAAAATGCAAGAATCAAACATATATACCCTTAAAGTGTCACTAGTTGATTTAAAGTTGTCTTTGTATTTTGTTCTCCAATAACAAATGCATTGCAAGAGCTTCACATTGACAAAGAAGCTCATCTGACTAGAATAGTTGAAAAAATTAGGAATAACATAAAAAGTCCGTCATAAATTCAAATTAAAAATGCAGAATTATAATCTTTTTCTTTAACTCAAAAACATATTACATAAGAATTTAACCCAAAAAACGGAACAAAGTATTTATTTAAATCGTAATAACTGTATCGCAAATTCAGTTTTCGTTTCACTTGTTAACCTCAACTCAATTGGGAATCATATTCTTTATTAAGTTAGGATAATCTTTCATGTATTCTGCCAACATGATTTTTGTGTCAAATTTATTTTAATAATGTGCGTCTTATTATACATATATTATATAATACTATACGATCATGGATGTCACGATCCCAAATAAGAGAATTCCGTTTTCTTGTTATACGATCACGGAAGGAACGATTCAATTTCAATTCAATTTTAGTGCATTTTTATTCTCTTCAATTCATTAACTTACATGCTAAACAAAAACGCTTTAAACTAGCTTAATTAACTTAACTATTTATAAAATAACTTACTGGCCCTATACGGGCGCTCTAAGCTAAATCTAACAATCGGTATTATGTCTTTCGACGTCTGTATATTTATTTAAATTTTAATAATAAATGTAAATTAAAAACTAAGAAAAATATTAATTAAGGGAAAAAACTTAGTGTAAGGACTTATTCATTTTACCTTAAATTAGACCTAAATACTAAACTATAACTAATCTTAACCCTAACGTCTTAATTAAACTTAAAATAATATTAAAAATAAAATTAAAACTACTTACTTACTAATTACAAACTACTTATACTACTTACACTACCTTATATATATCTAAGCCGGCCAAGGCTGACAGCACATGCTATATTTGCCATAAGGGCACCCAAGACAAATAACGACGACGAAGTTCATTCTCTGCCCAACCACCAATAGTGTCGGTATTGCCTTTCGACATTCGCTCTGTCGCGGTCTGATACCGCCCTACTGAACCGAAGAGTTCCCGGTGAGCTACTTGCGACGTCTTGGTCGTAAGTGACTCGCCCGTCCACAGCTTTTCGGCATACGTGGAAGATTATTAGTACCGCTAATCTATCCTGAACCAAACCCTTTCTATCGAGGTAGAGAAATGCTTCAGGGGGAATAAAGCCGTTAAGGTGCACTGTCTCATGGTGCATGTCATTGGGGTAAAAAGCCCCGGAGATCAAGTTGTTGGTCGAAGTCATTGCTCTTGCAATGTGACTTCGAATAAGTTTTATCAGAAAGTTGTCCACTCTGATCAGGTTGGCCCCGTTGTACAGGACCTCATTACTTTAGAATTTTTTGTACTCAGACTCTGGAGTTCTATATAAATGGAGACAAGCCCTAGGACATCGTCTCTCGAAAACCCGTATCTTTTCCATTAAGCTTGTTCCCACGTTAAACCAAACGGGACACCCATAAGCAAGGACAGGCCGAATAAGGGCCGTGTAGCAGATCACCTTCACCTTGGCATCGAGTTGACTGCAGTGAAACAGCCTCTTTGTCAAGGCAAAGGCCGCTTTGGCTCTGGCCAGAGCAGCATCTATATGTTTGTTAAAATATAGATATTGATCTAGCCAGATCCCAAGGTATCTGACAACACTTCGATTTGCTAATGGCTGTCCATTTTGTCCAACAATAGAGAACATTCGCCACTTCTTTCTAGTATTTCTAGAAGCCCCAGACAACGGAGTCCTAAACAGAATGGTCTCGCACTTTTGAAAATTGATTTTCAACTTCCAATCATCGCAATATCCCTGAACCTTTTCGAAGTCGCGCTGCAAAAGACTTACAATGACCTCGATCTTCGGACTTGACCTGTACGCGATCAAGTCATCTGCGTACGCTATGGATTGGCGGAGAGATCGATCCTACAAGATTACTTGTGAAGATCGTAAATAATATCGGCGAAATAACTCCACCCTGTTGTAGACCGTTTTTAATTTCAAAAGACCCAGCAGACACCACACTGCCATTTTTCACAATAAACTGTCTGCTGGTGAGCATATCTAAGATTATGTACAGCAGCGGTTTGCTTATGCCGAGCTGGTCAAGCTTGAAAAAGAGCCCCTGCAACCATACAGTGTCAAAGGCCTTTTCCAAGTCAATCAACAAGGCACCCGTGCATTGTTTCTTACCTTTGTTCCATTGGATATCCGATACCAGTTTAGACGCGGCATGTATGCAATCATGCCCCGCTCTAAAACCGAATTGGTTATCCGGAATAATATTTTTGTCCTCAACCCACTCGGTCAAGGCTCTATTGATTACTTTTTCAAACACTTTGCTGATGTTGGGAAGGAGACTTATCGACCGGAGATTTGCCGGATTGGATGTGTCTTTGTTCCGTTTAGGAATTGGTTGCACCACCGCTGTCTTCCAATGAGCTGGATAATATGCATTATTCAGCAAATTGTTGAACAGGGTAGTGTAAATGTTTACCGCTTCTAGAGGAAGGTGTTTAAGAACAATGTTTGGTATTTCGTCGATTCCCACAGATTTCTTACTTCTCAGTGAACCGAAAATGACCAGGAGATCTTCCTTTGATATGAATGGTGGATGTGTCCCTTCATTGGCGATGACATCATTTACCAAATTATCGTCATTGAACATGGTAAAACCAGTGTTCTCCGATCGCCAGTGCTCAATGTCATATCGCAAGTAGAAGTTGTGCAATAGGACACGATTTTCCAAGATATACACATCCTGAAACGCCGCACCTATTACTTCAACTTTCTCCTGGGGATCTTCGATCACAAAAAAGTTGTCATCCTCGATCGCTTTTATTGGATCTATGCGTGCTGTCACAAGTACTTGTTCGTTGTCTGTAGTTCGGGGGAGCTTAAGACACGGAAGCTCATTCTGATTTTTTCTTCGAAAGATTTTATTAATTTCCGGGAACATACTAGGATTGCTAGCTTTAACAGCCCGGATTTTGTTATTCCAATGCGAATTAATTGCAGCACGGTAATTTTGCTGAATTAATTGCTGTAGGTTTTTAAGCTGTGATTTCAGTGTCCTAACCTCCGAGTTTTGTGGATCAGTAAAACGTCTGTATAGTAATTTGAGCCTTGTCAGTAGCCTACTCTTTTGTCGGTGTAGAGCGTCAATCGTAGCATTGCGGTATATATTGACATTGTCAGTCAGATGGTATTTGGGAATTGTTGTGTCCATTGTTTGTTTTATTGTGTCGTCCATCCTTTTAAGGTAAGTGTCGATCTCTTCGTTCGACAAATTCCTATTGGATGGTGGGTTGAGCGAGTTCGAAGAGAGAGCTCTTGTCATTGTTCGGGAGAAGCGTGTCCACCGCGTCCTACTGTAATTGTAAGCATGCGTTTGAACATACTCCTCCAGTTCCGCAATTTCGTTGGGAATTGTTAATGCGGCACTAAATCCGTAATGGTCACTGTCGTACACGAATGTGTGAAGACAGTTTATTGTTTGTCGGTCCATGTCAGTGAGCTGTATCCGTTCGTCAAACAGCATAAGATCTATGTAAGAGCCTGATCTGGGATAAGACGGACTATCCGTCGCTTTTAAATCGAGTCGATACTCGACACTATTCTGACCCCACCAATTGAATAGTAGGTTCCCTCTATTGTTTGGTGATTGATTTCTCCAATTACTATGTTTGGCATTTAGATCTCCGACCATGAGGTAATAATTCTCCTCCGAACCCAGACGTAAGTATTGAAAAAGTGTCTCGAGCTCTGAGATAAAACACGTTTGTTGAGTAGCTTCAGTTGCATAGGCTGCGATCATGTACAGCCTCCTCCCACTACGGAGGGGGATGCATATGATGCAAGCCTCTAGCACCTTGAATCTACGCACTTCACCGCTGTACATAACCTTAAAACGCAGATTTTTCCTAATAAAGATAGCGACGCCACCAGCTCCATTGGAGTTGGGTCTGTCTCTTCTTATGATATGATATTGACTGTGCCTCAACTTGTGCCTCTGAGAGAGCTTGGTTTCGCTAACCAGAAGAACATCGGGACTTCGGTCTTCTAACAGAGTACAGCTCTTCGTTCAATATTTATTAGCGAATTTGCATTCACTGAAAGGATCTTTAAGGGTTTCTCCACCAGCGAACACATTACGACTGGAGGCGCGTTAGACTCGGCAACAGAGTGTAGATACGATCTACGCGTGTCGCCTGTTCCTGTATTTGCTGTTGCAGCTGACTAATTTGCCCCTGAATAGAAAGCGAAATAGCCAGCAGATCAGCATCACCACTAGGTGCTCCAGGTCGTGAGGCCTGAGGAGCAGCCTTTGGTGCTTGTTCTACCGTACTCCTCTGACCGGCCGCCATTTGGGCATAGGTCACATTGGGAGTTACGGCTGGAGTTTTAGGAACAGGTGGGCGCTTCACCTCCACCTTCTGCTGACGAGCCAGGTTTACTTTCCTAGCATATTGGTACTTGGAACAACCCCGATAGTTAGCGGTGTGTCCCGAGTTACCACATAGAATACACTTTAGAGACGTGGTATCATCAACCCTATTCTTACCTAGAGGACATTCCTCTGCACTGTGGTTCAATGCACACTTAACGCACCGAAACTGCATTTGACAGTTCGCAGCGGCGTGCCCGAACCTCTGACAACGAACACATTGTAAAATGTTATCGCTGCGATTTAATTTTTCCCAACTAATGCATTGGTAGTCTAGGACTTTAATTTTCCTCAGACTATCTATTTTGCTGTTGGGAGTCAGTTGGACCAGGAAGAACGGTAATTTCCGGTTCTCCCTTCGGGCCTTTGCTGTAGTGAAAGGCTTAACACTGACGAACTTAAGATCGTCACATTCCTTCGCTTGAAGCTCCTGAAGGAGCTCCTCGGGATCGGTGGACGAATCTAAACCACGAAGGAGCATTGTCTGCAAACGCTCACTTTTGGGAGTGAATGAGAAGAACTCCGTCGTCGTTTTCTCTAATAATTGTTTAATTAACTTATGGTGCTCCACTGTGAAGCAGTGGATAGCATGCCTGTCTTTACTGAGTCGTTTTATAATAAAATTATCGCCTATGGCCGACTTACATATATTGATGGTGTCCTTAAGCTCCATCTTGTAGGTGTTGATTGGAGGCACCTTCGGCCTCGCTGTCGTCTGCTGCTGCTGCTGTTTTTGCTGCTGCTGTTGTTTTTGCTGCTGCTGTTTTTGCTGCTGCTGTTGTTTTTGCTGCTGCTGATTTTGCTGCTGCTGATTTTGCTGCTGCTGTTTTTGCTGCTTCGGCAGCTCCACTTGTTGCTGCTGCTTTGGCAACACTTGTTGGTGAGGCTGCTTAGGCAGCTGTTGTTGTAACTGCTGCTTGGGCAGTTGTTGTTGTTGCTGCTGCTTAGGCAGCTGTTGTTGTTGCTGCTGCTTGGGCAGCTGTTGTTGAATAGGTAGCACTTCTTGTGTTTGTTGTTGAAGCTGTTCTTTTTGCTGCTGTTCTAACAACTGCTTTTTATTTTGTTGCCGCTCGAATGTTCTGCGAGCAATCTGTTTTGTCTTTACGGCCAGCAACATTTAATCTAATGTGCTGATTTCTTCTTCCTCATCATCCGTTTCTGAGGCCGCCAGAGATACGAACGAATTACTGTCGCCCGTATAACGACCTTCGCCGCCGTCTGAAATGTACGGGTAATCATCCTGTACATTTGCATTTTTTTTTTCTGCTGTTGTTGCTGTAATTGCTGATGTCGTTGGCGCCCGTTCCCCCGCTCCAGTCGGCAGCTTTTCTGCTGAAGCCGAAAGGGACGGGCGCTTTACAATGTTTTGAGTTGGTTTAAACACCCTCCTCCTCCTCTTGGACGTCACATTCAATGCGGTTGGCGCAGTTGTTTTTGGGTCAGGCGATGCCCTCCCCGTAACTCCTCCACGTTCGAGTGGGGACTCTTGTCTCCCACTCATTGTTTTCGTTTTTTTGCTTTTGTTTGATTTGTTAAGCGTAAATTAAACAGAAAAATAAAATTTTTATTTTCCCCACTGGGGCTCGAACCTGGGACTCTCGCACAAGAGTCCACACCACGACCACTGGACCGGCTGGTTTGTTATCAGCACAGTGGCTTAATCACTATTTTAAAAATACTAGCACTGGTTTTCACTATTCAAGTTGAAACACGTGTTACTCCCATGAAGGTCTGTGAACAACTGAGGAACGATTCAATCCAAGCTTTAATGCTTTTGATGTTATCGAAGCCCTGACATAAACAACACATAAAAGCAAAGCTCAGGGGTCGAACTACGACATCAGGGGTCGAATTATTACATCAGTTAACGAGTGAGTGAAATTCATACGATATCGTGTGATCGTGTAACTACATTGGGATTTTCACATAAGAATGCTCACGTATCGTATGCACATTGAAAATAGTACTAGAAATATTCTACTACACCGGGAAGAGAGAGCTGATAAGTGCCAAACGCATCGATTTGTGGATATTTTTTTTATTTGTAAATAAACATTGTTTCGTTTAATTGTGGAATATATTCAATATTTGTTATCCTCCGATATGTGTTTATGGTCGGAAAATGTGCTATTTGTTGTTTTCTTTTACTGCGAACGTTTTTAACGCTATCAGTACTGCTTATAAAACAAGCTTTGTAAGTGACAGTGTTACTCATAGAGTAATACCCATCTTGTCACAGTCATCATTTAGCGTGGTGTTAGTTGTTAGTAAACCTAATAATAACAGGGATAGCCTAACACCATACACAAATACACATAAAAAAGAAATGAAAAAATATAATTGGTTAGTAACTTCAAATGACATGCATGTTAAGAATAGATACGTCCAAAAAGTTTACGCTTGAGTGTCAGTTTACTAGAAACAACATCGAACATGTGACAGTTAGTATTAGCTTGTATTGACATCCGCGTTAGGGGTTCATTGCAGCCGTAGTTCGTACGGTGGTATTTAATGTCAAAAATGTTAGTTGATCGGGAATTAAATGACTTAACACTAAAATTAACTAGGGTAAGAAGTGCTGTTGAGTCAATATTACCGGCTATAAGCTGATGCAAAAACACAATATCACAGACTTCGCGACGTTTTTGCAAAGAATCAAGGCCGATAAGAAGAAGACGGTCCTTATAAGGTGGAAGGCGAAGAGGATCGGTCCATGATAAATGTCGAAGTGCGAAACGAACAAATTTACGTTGTACAGACTCGATACGGTCAATATGTGTCAGGTAATACGGTGACCACACATTGGAAGCGTATTCAAGCTGTGGCCTGACAAATGTTGTGTACAGGGTTCTTGTTATTAATGGACATTTAAATTCTTTACTCCAGCGCTTAATGAAACCGAGGAGGGAGTTACTTTTGTTGACAATTTGCTCAATATGAGTTGAGAAGTCAAGATTTTGAGTGAATTGTACACCTAAGTCCCTTGTCAGGTTAACTTTGACCAGCGCAGAACTATTAAGGTGTACGTATAGGTCAGAGGACTACGTTTTCTAGAAAAGGATATGTTTAAACATTTAGAGATGTTTAATGATAGGCTATTGTTGGAGCACCATTTTGCGAAAGAATTAAGGTCATCCTGTAGAGCCCAACAGTCTGAAAGATTGTTAATTCCGTTAAATATTTTTATGTCGTCGGCATAAATTAGAACTCTAGAGTTCTTGAGCACACTTACAACATCGTTAATAGATATAATGAATAACAGAGGACCTAGGTGGCTACCCTGAGGCACACCTGAAGTAGCGTAAATTGATTTAGAGGTTGATCCCCTAAACAAGACTTGATAGGTTCGTCCGTCAAGATACGAGCAAATCCATTCCACAAAGGATGCAGGGAAACCAAGGGCTTTCATTTTAAAAGCTATAAGCTTATGGGAAAGCTTATCAAATGCCTTACTGAAGTCAGTGTAAATGCAATCGACTTGAACCCCTTCTTCTAATGCTTTATTAGTAAAAGAAGTAAACTCCAGCAAGTTAGTCACAGTTGATTTGTTTTTTACAAAACCATGCTGTTTGTCAGTGAGGAAAGGCTTGCAACTAAAGTAAAAACTGTCAAAAATAATAGCCTCAAAGAGTTTAGGCAAACAAGATAGCTTAGCTATAGGTCTATAATTAGTAACGTCATCCCGGCAACCTTTTTTGTGTACCGGATTTATGAAACCATTTTTCCATAACTTTGGGAAAACTCTATTGTGAATGGATGCCTGGAATATGAAAGCAAGGGGCCCTGCCAGAGCACTGCCGCAGTTCTTCAATATTATTGGAGGTATTCCATCAGGTCCGCAAGTGGTGTCATTTGCAAGTCAAGCGATATTGGATTCATGGAACTGGGGCAAAAGCATTCGAGGTGGGTGAACTCTTTTGGGTTGGCTGTAAAATTGTCAGAATCATACGCTGAATTGAAAAAAGATGACAAAAAGTTGCAAATATCTTCTGGCTTTTTGCTGGAACAATTCAAGTATGAAAGTGTTGAAGGATAGCCATCAGATTTTTTTTTGCTGTTAATGAGCTTCCAAAATAATGTAGGGTCAGTTAGAAGGGATATACTCATTCTTTCAGTATATTTATCGTAAAGATGAACTGAAAGTAACTGAAATTCCCTATGAATGGATAGGTAATGATCGTGATCGTCGGATTTATTGCTAGAAAGATACTTCTTCCATGCTTTATTTCGTCTATTCCGAAGACTACGTAGTTGGTGATTATACTATGGAGCAGTTGATGGCGATCCCTTACGAGTCCGCTTTAGAGGAACAGATGAGACGAAACAATCAAACATGTGTAAATAAAATTGCTCAACCATTTGGTCAACTGTTCCCTTCAAAATATTTTCAAAGTCAATCTTAGAAATTTATTCATTCAGTTGAGTAAAGTCAGTATTTTTGAAGTCGAATACAAGGTCATAGTTAACCATATCACAATCAATCTCGTCGTTATGAGAAATAGTTAAATGTAGAGGAGGATGATATATGTAAATTTTTGTCATAGGGGAGAGACTACGTTCAACAATGCAGTTACTTGCATTTGTGAAGAAAACCAGGTCAAGTTGACGGTTCATGCAGTTTTTTATACAGCTTAATTGCTGTAAACCACAAGTCGTTAAAGTATCAAGAAAAATTGACGATTGACGAGATAAGCTACCAGCTGCGACACAACTAAGTTTGTCGTCAGAGGGTATCCATTTTAAAAGGGGTAAATTGAAATCACCTAATAATAAAATTTCGTCGAGAGGCTTGCAGTTATCGAAAACATAGTTGATAGCAGCTGAGACACTTTCATAAACAATGTTAGAGCTCGTGGGGGGAATATAGACATTAATAATGAAAATTAGTTTAGATTTGAGCCTAACTGTGACACAGATTATGTCCAGATTTTCAGTATTCGGTATTGGAAAGATGCAACTTGCAAAAGTGTTTCGAATACTAATAATAACACCACCTCCTACAGGATCTGTGATGTTTGAGGATCTATCTTTTCGATAGATTTCGAACTCGGAGGAAAATAGTTCACTATTTAAAAAACTTGGATTGAGCCAAGTTTCAGTCAAAGCAATAGCATCATATGCGGAATTATGGGAAGAAAGGAAAAGGCTATGAGACTTAGAACGTAATCCCCTTACATTTTGGTAGAAAAGGGATAATCGCCCTAGTTTTTTGAATGCGTATTGGATGGGGTGCTTTTCCTTCCCGATTTTGGAATGAATTCACGGATAACAGCATCAGCAGGCCAGATTTCCCTGTTGATAATTTGAGTGAATTTATTTGCTTCAGTTGTAAGTTTAAAAGAAGCAAACGGACTGTCGTGTTTATTTATTTTTTGGCATCTTACCGATGCCACATCAACACAATATTCCTTTAAATTGTTGATAACATCTTCACAGGATGTATTTGGTAGAAGACGTGATACAAATACTTCTTTTAATTTTGGTATGGCAGAGAGTGCGCATGGTTTCGGTGGAGTAATACTCTGCACAATACAAGGTGGAGCAGGTGTAGGGCATTCGATGTTCTGTAATATGTTCGCATTATTGTCAGTGCTAGAAGTACTGCAAGTCGAATTAAGATTTGCAGAAGAAGAACTTGGTAAAATGTGCTCCGAGGATTTGTGTTTCGGGAGGCGCCTCTTGGCAGGAATTTTTTTAGCTGGGCTGGAAGAGGTAGATCTTTTTCTTTTGGGTACAGAAACAAGATCCAAGTGAGGGGCAGGAGAACTACCTACGGTTTCATCTCCGTTAGCGGGAGTAAGCGGAATAGAAGAGTTCGTGGAAGTTGATGCATCAGTCATTGATGGGAGCTGTGACAATGAGCAGAATTGGCTTTTTAGATTGTCGAAACATTTGAGTAAAGCAGAGAAATTATTCGAGATATTCGAGAAGTCGCGTTCCATCGCAAGTAATTTAAATGACATGCTTGATAGTGAAAGCAATCGGCAATCTGAGCAGTAAAAATGCAACCCGTTTGTTGAGTTTACTTTGTCAAGTATGAAATCAGTAAGGCCAATGCATTTTGAATGAAATTCCTTTTTACATGCTCCGAAACAAGCCAAATATGGTGCTGACGCTTTTCGCTCATTGCACGATTCAGCATTACAACGAGACATATTAAAAAAAAAAAAAATTAAATTAGAGGAGAAAGAAAAAGAAAAAAAATTTGCAGATATTCCTTCAACCGCAACCTGTAATCCACATGCTGACGAAATTTTCATGTCCAGCTGGCCCAGAAGTTTATCTTCATTGAGGCCACCTCCAGTTTTTTTCATGCAACTTTTGTTGAAACACATCTCATAAAGTTCCCCAAAATTTCCTTTTGTAGGGGTTTATTTTTATTAAACATCGAACTTTAATTATATTTAAAATAATAAGCAACAACACAGAAAATTACAACAAAAAGGAATATTCTTAAATATTGTTTTTTCTCTCGAAAACAACTTCAGACAGCTTACGATATCGAATGGTGAGTATCGAAATTTGGCATTCTGTCTTACGTGATCGTGCATTTTTTTACTCGATATCATTGTTGCTGACGGATGAAGTTGTGTGCGGGAGAGAAAACTTATTATTTTAAATATATTTTAGATCGATGTTGAATAAAATTAGCCTCCTTCAGAAGGAAATTTTGGGGAACTTTATGAGATGTCTTTCAACGGTTGAAGGAATATCTGCAAAACGTTCGGAGTAAAAGAAAACTACAAATAACACATTTTCACACGATTAACACATATCGTAGGATACAATTTTTTGTAAATATTCCATTTTTTTATTGTAATTAAACGAAACAATTTTTATTTACAAATAAACAAAAAAAATGCCCACAAATCGATGCGTTTGACACTTATCAGCTGTCTCTACTCAGTATAGTAGAATTTTTCTAGTACTTTTTTCAATGTGCATACGAAACGTGAGCATTCTTAGTGATCATCCCAATGTAGTTACACGATCACACGATATCGTATGAATTTCACTCACTCGTTAACTGATGTCGTAATTCGTCCCCTGATGTCGTAGTTCGACCCCTGAGCTTTGCTTTTATGTGTTGTTTATGTCAGGGCTTCGATAACATCAAAGCATTAAAGCTTGGATTGAATCGTTCCTTCCGTGATCGTATAACAAGAAAACGGAATTCTCTTATTTGGGATCGTGACATCCATGATCGTATAGTATTATATAATATATGTATAATAGGACGCACATTATTAAAATAAATTTGACACAAAAATCATCTTGGCAGAATACATGAAAGATTATCCTAACTTAATAAAGAACATGATTCCCAATTGAGTTGAGGTTAACAAGTGAAACGAAAACTGAATTTGCGGTACAGTTATTACGATTTGGATAAATACTTTGTTCCATTTTTTGAGTTACATTATGTAATATGTTTTTGAGTTAAAGAAAAAGATTATAATTTTGCGTTTTTAATTTGAATTTATGACGGACTTTTTATGTTATTCCTAATTTTTTCACCTATTCTAGTCAGATGAGCTTCTTTGTCAATGAGAAGCTCTCGCAATGCATTTGTTATCGGAGAACAAAATACAAAGACAACTTTAAAAGTAACTAGTGACACTTTAAGGGCATACTTGTTTGATTCTTGCTCCGTTAAATTTTCTCATACAAATCGCTTTCATCTTTTTTTTAAATAGTGCTCAAGTGCTCAAGGGATTTGAAGTACCCTTAAAGTGTTTTTTTACACAGCACGAGCAGAAGCGGAAGGGAGAGAAAGAAGGTACCAATGCACATTGGATTAGATGTGATAGACAAGAGATCGTTAATGAAAATTAAAAAGAGAGTCGGAGACAAAACTGAGCCTTGGGGAACACCAGCATTACAACACCCTCCAATACAACTTGTATTGTACGATTCGAAAGGTAGTTTCTTATCCATCGAAGAAGAGACTCACCGATCCCATATGCACGCATTTTCGACAAAAGAGCCGGATGCCAGACTCTGTCAAATGCCTTTGAAACATCGAGTGCAACTATCTATGTTTCACCGAAGTTATGTATACATTGGTTCCACTTTTCAGTGAGACAAGTCATCAAATCAACAGTGGACCTGTTGCTACGAAAACCGTACCGCCGGTCATTAAGAAGTTTTCGTGATTCAAGATATTTCATATGCTGACGATTAATCAGCGTTTCCATGACCTTAGAAAGAAGGGACGTAAGTCCTATGGGTCTGTAATTGGAGGGAGAAGAAGAAACGCCTTTTTTAGGGACAGGCTGGACAAATGCAGTTTTCCATCTGCTCGGAAAGAGACCTGAGGAGTAGGAAAGATGAAAAAGCTTGCGCAGTGTTTTTGCCAGCGTGGAAGAACACCTCTTCAGAACTATAGGGGAAATACCATCTGGACCAGCGGATTTGTATATGTCTAAATCTTTCAGTACTCTTGCGACTGTGCGAGTGCGAAAATATATTTGTCCCATGGAATGTTCAACGCCCGCGAGCACAGGTGGTGGTAAAGTGCAATCTGGAAGTGTGGAACTGGCCGCGAATTGTGCAGCAAGCAGATTGGCTTTGTCAAGATTATTTACAACAGGAGTATCATTCGAAATGAGCGTCGGACGTCGATGACGAAGTAGAGTTCTTAATATTTTTGACGAAGGACCAAAATTGTTTACTACCACTGGGACAACGTTTTATTTTTTGCCTTAATTTAAGTCCATGGGAGAACTTCGTACGTCGTAGAAGAGCATTACATTTATTACGGACTCCTCGAAACTTTTTCCGGTTTTCCTCTGTAGGGTTGGCTTTGTAAGACCGAAAACTCAGCTCTCTCAACCTGACAACCTTTTTACAGCTCAAGTCGAACCATGAATTCTCTTTTGGCCTTATTGTCTTCAGCTTGTGTGGGATGAAGTCATTCATGACTTGGAGAATAAGATTTGTTACCATATCAGCGGCGGCGTCCACCTCATTATCGAGGAAACATAGTGACCAGTTAAAAATCCTACAAAAGTTATTGAGGCCGCCCCAATCGGCTTTTTCATATTGCCAAAGAAGTCTTTTAGGAGTATTTTCCTTAACTGGGTGGTTTGGAGAAGAGGAGTGGGCTGATATGACACAATGGTCTGACGAACCTAGGGTCGCCAATACATCAATGGAGTATTTGTCATGGTGAGACGTGAGGAACAAGTCCAACGTGTTGGCTTTGTGACATGCAATGTCTGGGATTCGTGTTTGCTCATTTACTAGCTGGGTTAAATTGTTTAACTCAGCGAAGATTTCAACATACCTTCCTTCGGGTGTTGTCTGACCAGAATGTCGAAGCCAGTTAGAATTGTGTACATTGAAATCGCCCGCAACGACAATTTCAGTATAAGGATATAGGGATACAATTCTTAAAATGGAGTTGGACAGCTCATCAAACTCGTTAAAAGTAGATGAACTGATCAGGTTTGGACTTCTATAAATGAAACAGTAATGAATTGTTTGCTTATGGACGCAGAACTTGAACCACATGAAATTGAATTCCGGTTGAAGTTGATAAGCAATATCATTACGTATATATACGGCGATACCACGATGTGAGAAGAATAATGGCACTAAGCTATATCCAGGTAGTTCAAGACCAGAGTTTTCGCAAACCTGTGTTTCGCAAAGTGCCAAAACAGCTGGTCTAAATTGATGTATGTGGGCGTACATTCTTTTTGAGGCCGCGGATATTACAAATGTCGACTCTAAAATGCCCACACATTGCAACCATCAGCAGCTCAAAACTCAATTATCTCTAAGCAGAGTTTTAAGGTAAACATGCAATTCCGAGTTTCCAAAATATCCACCACAGGTGTTAGGCTCATGTGATGGAGTGAATCAGTTACCCGGCTTGGTGTTTACTTACAAAACCGCTATACGCGAGATGTTTTCTATTCTCAGACGTTGCCAAGCCTAATGTTGATATACGGAAACGGAAACGACTAAGAGCACACGCAGACGCACCCCCCTGCAGAAGGAAATTTTGGGGAACTATATGAGATGTGTTTCAACAAACGTTGCATGAAAAAACTGGAGGTGGCCTCAATGAAGATAAACTTCTGGGCCAGCTGGACATGAAAATTTCGTCAGCATGTGGATTGCCGGCTGCGGTTGAAGGAATATCATTTTCAGACGATAAACACATATCGGAGGATAAAAAAATATTGAAAATATCCCAATTTCTAATAACAATAAAACGAAAACAAATAAAAAAATGTCCACAAATCGATGCGTTTGACACTTATCAGCTGTCTCTACTCGGTGTAGTAGAATATTTCTAGTACTATTTTCAATGTGCATACGATACGTGAGCATTCTTATGTGATCATCCCAATGTAGTTACTCGATCACACGATATCGTATGAATTTCACTCACTCCTGAACTGATGTCGTAATTCGACCACACAGCGTGGTTTTACTCGTTACTCATATCGTTTACCGCAGATCCAATATGACCCACACTTTGTGGTATCACTTCAGTGCGGTCGTTTTAAAAAATAACTATAAATTATTATTACTTAATATACTCTGTTTTGTCTTCTTTGAGTTAGACGACCCTAACTTCGTAGTAGCGCATAGAATTGGCAATGGTGCTTACTACTACATAACGTACTCCCAACTGAATTAAATCCACAGCAATCAATTAAAAGCTATCTGTCTAATTTTAAACAAGTGTTTGCTTAATATTCCACTTTGGCGCACATCGTAAAATTGAATGAGGGTATTCAAGTTGTAATAATTACTCGTAGTATGATTTTCAAATTATCGTTCTTTATTTTCTCTTCTACGTAACTCAACTCACATCTGACTGTCACGGTTTCAAGTTATCGAATGGCGGACGAGAGCAAATCTGACAGGCCGAAAGACTCGTGGCTCGTTACGTCAAAGAAATAAGAACACACCCCTGTCGGTGCTGCCAACTTTGCTCGCGTGTACAATTTGCTTTCACAATTTATTACAGTTCGGCCATTCTGACTACTTAATCGACCTCGATTACCTTTTAATGCTAAGTGTCACCCTCGGAATCCGCACGTTCTACCAGGGTTTCTGGATTGTGCTCAACCCATTTTTTCAGCCTACTCGAATCTAAAATACCGCGGTATGGCAACTGGGTCACCTGAAAGCCCTCAACATCCTCTATCACGTAACGATCGTTTTGTAATTTTTTCGTAATAACGTATGGGCCGCGGTATTTGGGTACTAATTTCTTGCTGGTACCGACGGAAGTGTCTACGTTCTTCATTACTACGAGTTCACCGACCTCAAATTTCTCAGCGGGGGTATGGTGTTCATTGAAATAGCTCAAGTTATACTTCTGGGCTTTCACAATTGCTTCTGAAGCTTCTTTTCTTAGCCTGGCTAGGTCCGCCCTAACGTGGTCTGAGTATTTTCCGTCCAGATACTCAGTTACCTCATCTATAATGATCCCTCTTTGCTCGACCCCGAACAATAACCTGCTTGGGCTAACCTTTGTACTAGCATGATCAGTATTATTCATCGCGTACTCAGCTCTAGTTAACTTCTGCTTCCAGTCCGCTTGCTCGGGGGAATGCACAAGCTTCGCCAGCATTGCCTTTAGGACCCTATTAACGCGCTCAACCTGCCCATTCGACTGCGGAGAGGCTACAGCAACTTTAATGTGCTCAATATTGTTTTTCTTCGCGAAGTCACTAAACTGTGAAGAGGTGAAGCTTGTACCGCGATCGCTGATGATTCTACGTGGTCGACTATAATATTCGAAGTATTTCTCAAGCGCGTTTATCGATTCTCTTGACCCCGGGGTGTTAACAGGATACAGTTTCACGTATTTTGTGAACGCGTCTATAACGACTAAAATATACTTTGACCTCGATTTGACAGAAGGGAGAGGACCGAAATGGTCGATGTGGATAGTATCAAAAGGTTCTGAGCGCTTTTCTATATTATATAAATTCCGCTCCGAACTTCGGGAAGGCACAGAATGAAAGATACATTTTAGGCAATTCCTTATAAAACGATTTAACTTCCTTTTCACGTTAGGAATCCAGTAATGTTTAAGAATTTGATTTGAACACTTATCAATACCCAAGTGTCCACACTTCTCGTGTATAACACGCATAACATTCTCTTCCAATTCCCGAGGAACGCAAAGCTGACGCCTTCGTTGCTGCCCGACACGAAATACTAGACCGTTTTCAAGGATGTACCCTGGGACATCTCCGATTTCTAGCTTCCCCCGTAGGGCCCGTATACTTTCGTCACGCCCTTGCAACATCTGCACACTCCGATCTAGGTCTTCGGTTATAACTGCCCCTACCATCGGAATGCGGCTGAGGGCATCAACGTGTGTCATCTTCTCCCCTCTTCGATGTTGTACCTGATAATTATAATTCTCAAAAGCTAAGGCCCACTTAGCAACCCGCGGGTTGACATCCTTCTTTTTCAACGTTTGCGACAAAGCTTCACAATCGGTGACTATGACAAATGGTAACCGGTCGAGAAAGGTTCTGAAACGTTCTAAAGCGTGAACGACAGCTAATGTTTCTAATTCGAAACTTATCATTTTTGCCTCTTCGTTACTGGCTTTTCTAGAAAAGTAAGCAATTGGGCGAAACTTATTATCGTCCTGTTTCTGCATAAGCACTGCCCCAAACCCATGTGAGCTAGCGTCACAATGAAGTTCGGTTTCTCTCTTGGGGTCATAGACTGCTAATATCGGCGAAGAAGCCAGTTTCCTTCTTAACTCCTCGAAGGCCTTATCACATTCATCGGTCCACTCGAATTTGGCACCCTTCTTCAACAAGTTCGTCAATGGCCTAGCTATACAAGAAAACCCTGGGACAAATCGTCGAAAGTAAGAAAATAAACCGTTGGACCTCTGGACATCTTTTGTGCTGCAGGGCGTCGGATATGTTCGTATTGCCTCTAAATGTTTATCATTAGGGCGAATTCCCTCTCCACTAACACAATAACCCAAATAATCTATCTCGTTATATGCGAACTTACTTTTCTCCATATTGAGTTCCAGACCTGCCTCTTTTCGTAAACACAACACTTCAATAAGAATTTCAATGTGCGACTCCATATCTGCGGTTGCAATGCAAATGTCGTCAAGATAAACTATGATTTTACCACTATCGATAAGGGGCTTAAGTTGTACGTAAATGTACCTCTGGAAAACCGCGGGAGCATTCTTAAGGCCAAATGGCATATACATATACTCATACTGCCCGAAGGGTGTGACAAACGCAGTGTACTTGATCGAGTCCTCAGACATCTTGATATGGTGAAAACCTTCCTTCAAATCAAGGGTGGTGAATATATTCTTATTCGCAAAATACTCTAAACAATCTTCGATCAAAGGAAGTGGGAAATTATCCCTTACAGTGTATTTATTCAGCGCTCGGTAATCCACACACATGCGTATCTGCCCATTTTTTTTTCTAACCAAGACTAAAGCGGAAGCATAAGGCGATTTGCTCTGTCGGATTATACCCTTTTCCAACAAGCGGTTAACAGTGCTCTGCACTTCGGTGCGCTCGTAAAAAGAAAGACGCCTCGGTGAGCAGTATATCGGTATATCCTTTGTAAGACAAATAGTCCGTCGGTTTTGCCGCGGTCTCTGACTTGAGATAATATTTTTCAATGATTAACCTAAGCGCACTCAACTGAACTTCGGGTAATTTTTCATGTATGTCAACATCCTTTTCTGAACAGACCTCAATTGAGCACACTAACCGACCTAAATCAACGAAATCCACCATACCCCTGTCACTGACATCAATTATCTCTAACTCCGAATCTTTTCTCAGAATTCTTCGATCAATGCTTTCATCGCTATCATCTACTTGTGACACTACCGCTGGTTTTGCAACATTACCCTCTACGAGAACGTTCGGACTCCTTAACAAATTCAATGATGCAAGTACACGGCCAACCTTTTTCGGTAGCTCATTGATTTTATTTATGCTGCGTAAAAAGCGGCGGTTATCAAAACTTTTAAATTTACATAGATGAACGTTTAGCTTTGTCAAGATGTCCCGTCCCAAAAGCAGCGGTACTACGGCCTCGTTATCTGGAATTATTATGAACGGATGAACTACGGATTTATCTCGAAATTTAATAAGGCAATTTACCGTACCAAGTGTACTTAAAGTCGTGTTACCCATCCCTCTGAACTGAGTCGGCTTCCTTTCGCCGCCACTGAATGGGACTAGGGACCTCTTGACAAAACTACTTGGGCTACCGGAATCGAAAAGGGAAAGGCGTGAATTGGTGGCATTGCACTTGTAACATACATCAATAAAGGTGACACTTACCATTTGAAATGCCTTCATCTTCTCAGCGATCTCACTAAAATCTCTGAAGTACTCTTCTTCAGCTTCTTCGGCGTCTTCGGCTTCACCTTGCTGTACGGCGGCTGTTAGCTTCCTTTTCTTCGGGCAGTCCTGATGGAAATGTCCCACTTCATGGCACGTGAAGCATGCGTTTACGGGGCGCTTCGGTCTTGTGCACTGGCTTTGGTAGTGCCCAAATCGGGAACAGTTGAAACACCTCACCTTTTCGTCGGCTAACGCAGTTTCTTTCGGGACAGCGGTTGTTCGGGCGGCGGATGTTTGGGCAGCGGTTGTTTTGGCTGCGGTTTTTAGCGGGGTGTTGAGAGAACGTCCTCTCTCATACTTCTCGAGGAGGGTCCAAAGCTGCTTCAGTGTGGTGGCTGCCATTAGCGGGACCGCGTTGTTGCTTCGGTCGTTCAGCCCTTCTACGATCCACTCCACCACGTCGGCCTCGGGGATGTTGGCGTGTGAGGCGATCTCCTGCATTTCCAGTACGTAACGTCGCACTGGCTCCGTAGGCTTCAAGGCACGTGTTTTTAATTTTCGGAAGACCTCGTTCAATGTGTATGAACGTCCAAACTCCGCTACTAGGTCTTTTTTTAACTCTTCGTATGTGGTCGGGGCGATGGAGCGTATGAAAAGTTTGGCGGTTCCGTCCAACGCCCGACGAGCACACAAGAACTTCGCCCTTTCGTCACATCTTGCCAGCTCGAATACTTCTTCTGCCTCCGCTAACCACTTCCTTACGTCTTGCGTGTCGTCGCCTGAGAACTTCCTCAGCATCGCCTCTACCGTCGACATATTCGTAGTTGGCACGTGTTGGAGTTGTGCCTCCAAAAGTTCTACTTCCCGTCGCAGCATCAACAGTTCCCTTTTTTTTTTAGTTGCTCCAATTCGCGTTGCATTTTATCTTCTTCTGCGAAGTCTTCTGGGACAGCGGGGCCAGTAACGGCACTAGCAGCTACAGCGGTAGCGGCGGGAAAATTAGCAGCATGGATGGTGACGGCGGTGGCGGAGGTGGGATGGACACAAGCGTCCATAACGGGATAATCTGCTGACGCCGACATGGCGGTAGCTGGTACAACGGGGTCGGCGTACGGTTGTATCACTTCCCGCAAAAGCGTGCGCGGCTGTGTGATGGTGGCCGATTCCGGGAAACTTATTCCAGCCTGGGAAAGGGCATCCTTCATTTCTTTTGCTGTGCCGCGATTATCCATTGGTGATCCCACTTCTGACTTGTAATAATTACTCGTAGTATGATTTTCAAATTATCGTTCTTTATTTTCTCTTCTACGTAACTCAACTCACATCTGACTGTCACGGTTTCAAGTTATCGAATGGCGGACGAGAGCAAATCTGACAGGCCGAAAGACTCGTGGCTCGTTACGTCAAAGAAATAAGAACACACCCCTGTCGGTGCTGCCAACTTTGCTCGCGTGTACAATTTGCTTTCACAATTTATTACAAAGTAGAAATTTGTGAATAGTTAATCGTCCGTTTCAGCTTTCAACACGCATGTAATTTTACTTAAAGCTTGCCGAATGAGCGAATGCTCATATATCCGATCCTCATTTTATCAAATCAAACAAAAGGTACAAGTGTGCTATCAGAATTCTTCGAAGAACAAATACTCTCAATAACATACCTATCATCTTCGTTATACAGAATTGCCATACGAATATCGAAATACATTCAAAAAATCCGTTCATTCATCTACAAGTTCATAGGACTGTGAGAATGCCATCTATGGATCGGTTTCAGCAAAATTTAAACGGGTATTAAACAGAGGCGTTGTAACAAAGGCGGTTATTCGTAAATGCTTGAGAAAAAGTATAATAAACTCTTCATTTACATATATTGTTAGGCTTCAAAAATAAAAAAACGTTTTCATATGAATTAATTTATATTGGATTCCTCGCAAATAGACACCCACTGCCGGTCAACGTCTTCCCTCCATAATGACACTTTGCTGGCGGCTTCGGTAATAGCTAAGACTTTTCCAGTAAAAGACCAACAAACGCTCCATGCAACGTCGTCAAAAACAAGTACGTTCACTGAAGACCAAGACACCATATTGTCGCTGCTCCAGATAATTACATGGCGGTCCTGCGATGCTGAGGCTATTTGAGTTTTACATCCGCCATAAGCCGGTGCCCAAGCCACACTCCGCACCCAATCCGAATGAGCTTCTAAACGGGTTTCTTCAACCCATCGAACACCTTTCATCGCCCAAATTTTGACACAATTGTCACAACCTCCACTTGCGAATCGCTTACTATCGTTTTTCACTCCAGATTTCGAATTGGCAAATAACGCTGACACCGAGGAAGGACACCATGAAATACTATTGCAGCCAACCGAATGAGCGTTGGGTATTTTTTCAAAATCCCAGCCATTATACTCCGGATTGAAAGTCAAGAAAAATATTGATCCATCCGAGCTTGCACATGCTAAAATCATTCCAAACTCGTATGGAGCCCAGGAAATGGAGTTAACTGATGATTCGCCGTTGTATTCGTATCTAAAAGTATACACGCATGCAAATGTTACATACATTAATCTATGATCGATTGAAACATTATCAGGAACATCTCAGACTCACGATTTATGCCAACTTGATCCAGTTTTCTTCCAAATAATGACTTTTCGGTCATATGAACACGAAGCCAAAATATTTCCGAATCTTGGGTGCGCCCAAGATACTTCCCATACTGGCCCTTGATGTCCTCTTAGATCAGCGACTAACGTGTGTTCATTATTTTTGACATCAAACACTTTAACACAATTATCGGATGAGCAAGTGGCCAAAAACAATCCATAGTAGTCTAACTCTGCAGCGTGAATTAAATCTTCGTGACACGTTTCAACTGAATTTAATGGCGTCATCATACCTCTTTTGTACAAATCGGAACCCAAAAGCAGATTACACGATTTTACAAGTGAAGTTTGTTTCTCAACGTACCTTCGATTATTCCAATAAATGTCACAAAACATCGATATTTCTTCACTTCCAAATATATTTTGCATCGATATTTGAAATAGCAAATATCGCTACATGGATGTCGTTTAGATTTGGTACGGGTACTCCATTGAACATTGGGATAACCACTTTCGCTTAAAATTAGAATACAAACTTCCCATTCCCGTCTGTTTATCTAAACGCTATGAGCTCTAAATCTTTAGAAATAATTATACATGGATTTCAACAATGGGCAGTATTTCAAGAGAAAGATTTAGGTGTACAATTAATTAAAATGTTGTATTAATTGCCTGAAATATAACTACGATTGTGACCAGAGGTATCAAAAATCGATAGCGGATGCTGCGAAAACTATTAATTATACATAAATACATAAAATAAAGGATTACATCTGTTACCCCGTTTTCATGACCGGATCGAGGGATCGGATTCAACTAGGATTAAGATTCAATCCGGGTGTATGCTGTATAGGGTTGGGTCGTTCCGGACATGTATAGTTCAAGGAACTATGTCCTCTTTCGGAAACATTTCTTTTCGTTCTGCAAACTGAACGAAAACATGTTCATAGTTCCATTTAACTTTGCAACTCATCACAAACAAAAGGAAAAAAATTAATGCAACCGCACATGTCTCATACCGCGCAGTTTTCAAAGAAAACCAAAAGCAAAATGTGAATGAATACATACATGTACAAAGATGTTGCGTACAGCTCGAATAGTTTGTGCACACTGGAATGGAAGAAAAGTGATGAAAGAATAATGTCCACACCGCATACAGGCAATTCGTTTCGTGCTTCGTGAACGAACTATGTATACTTGTTGCTAGTTCCATATCTGTATAACCGTAACCGTATTTCGTAGTTCCATATTCCATTCTTTTTGTTCGTCTTCGTGTTCGTAGTTCCATTAATCCATTCTAGCAGAGGAGCCACATGCCCGGTTAAGAATTAATTTCTATCTTCTGTTCACTGTTGTTTTGTTTTGTTAATTTGCTGTTTGCTATAAGTTAAGGAGTCTGCGTTGGAATATTGGTAGGTAGTTTTACTTTCGTTTCTTTTATTTTTATTTTGAGTTGAATTGAAGTTTGATTTGATTTAACTTGATCTATGTACATAGTATGTACAAGGAAAAAATAAAACGGTACTAATTCAATTGATCTTCTTATCCTGAAAGTAGGTACTTGTAAGAAGTGTGGCTTTCAGACTTTTGGTTTAAAATGTACGAAATGGCAATACGATGTTGACGTTTTTCCAAAAAGCATTTTTTAATTGTTGATAGGTTTATTAGGTTTATATCAAAATTCTCAGAAATCTATATTTTTTTTCAAAAACAATATCAATTTTGTAGTTGGTACTTTGCAGCAATGTCATTTTATTGTATGATGAACGCTTATTATCATTTCATTATAGTTCTGAAAGAAAAAAATCTATTTGAAATGGCTATGCGAAGAAGAAAAACAAGCATTCTTTGGGATCATTTTTCGGAAATCGAATCCCAGAAAGCAAAGTGCAAGTATTGTAGTAAAATTATAGCATTTACTTCTGGCAGTTTGGAAGATTTAAGTAGGCACTTACAAAGGGAACATGTTGGAATCTTGACAAGCCCAACAGATCGCCAGGCTGTAATAACAACGAATACCCATCATCTACCACAAACGGATACAAGTACAGGAGTCGTAACTGCTGAAATCGACACAGATGTTCCTCGACCTCAGCCTCAATTAAAATCCCAAATAATTCTGCAAAAAATATATGCGTTTGTTGAAAGTACAAAACCCATTTCCCAAGAAAGAAAATCCAAAATTGACAACCAATTAATAATAATGATAGCCAAAGCATATCATCCGTTACTTTTGGTCGAGGAACCTGAATTTGGTAAGCTCGTGTCTCTTTTATGTCCATCATATAGGTTACCTACTAGAAAGACACTATCCGAAACTCTTCTGCCTCAGCTTTGTCTCAAATTAGAAGAGGAAGTTAAAATAAAAATTGAAAATGCACTAGCAATGTGTCTTACGACGGATGGGTGGACATCAATTAATAATCAAAGTTTTATTGCTATTACAGCGCATTATGTTGATTCTGAAGATGCTCCAATTTGCTTGGTTGCATAGAATACGACGATCGCCATACCAGTGCAAATATATGTTCTTTTTTAAAGGAACAGGTGTCAAAATGGAAGATTGAGAATAAAGTTGAAGCTATTGTTAGTGACAATGCTTCAAATTTTCTTTCGGCAGTACAGCTAGGAAATTGGCGATCTATAGGGTGTTTCGCACATTTATTAAATTTGACGGTACAGGCAGGAATGCATGACATTTCCGAAAAAATACAAAAAGTGAAAACCATTGTCGAGTTCTTAAAAAGAAGCTCACAAGGCCTGTACAAATTACATCAAATGCAAAAACAAATGGATTTGCCCATTTTGAAACTAAAACAAGATGTTCCAACAAGATGGAACTCAACATGTGAGATGCTGGGTCGCATACTGTAAGTTAAAAATGCAGTGATTGCTACGTTAGCGATTGTTAAAAATGAGATATCTTTAAATAGTGAAGATTGGGATGTCATTGAGAGAGTGGTTCCAATTTTAAGAATTTTCATGGATTTTACTGTTGAGATATCAACAGAGAAAAGCGTTAGCCTTTCTAAAGTAATTGTGTACTGTCGACTTTTGAAAACTAAATAACACAACGCCTATCTGAAGTTGAAACACACTCTCTTGGCGAAGAACATCCAACTTTTAGCTATTGTTGGAGACCCTAAATGAGCATACTCAGAAGCGTTTTCAAAATTTAGAAAAAAATTCTCTTTATGCCGAATCAACGATTTTAGATCCCAGGTTCAAGAACAGAGGTTTTCGGGACAAAACTTATATCAAAACAGCCTTTGACCACTTAAAGTTTAAAGTTGCGCCCGGACTCAAACTACAGAATATATAGAAAGTGCATCTGTTTATGTTCAGCAAGAAGCAGCCCAATCGACTTCTGCATCGGCACTTGCCAATATTAATACATCATCCATTTGGGATGATTTTGATATGGAAATTTCGAGATTAATTCCCGTAAATACAGAAGCTGCTGGAATAGTTGAGCTTGAAAGGTATTTAAATGAACCTTTACTTAATAGAACTGAAAATCCCTTACTTTGGTGGTATGCAAGAAAATGCGCGTATCCCATTTTGTATAAGTACATGTTAAAGAGACTCAATTTAGTTGCGACATCAGCTCCTTGTGAGCACACATTTTCAAAAGCCGGATTGATACAAACTGACAGACGAAGAAGCCTGTCTTCGAAAAAAGTTTCATAATTGCTTTTCATAAGTAGCAATATGTAAACCTTCGTGGAACTAGCAATATGTATAACATGTTTATAGATTGGAAATATAAGAGAATCATTTTACTTTTGTTTAACTTTGACTTTTTTTTTTGTTTTGTTCTTTTTAAGTCTTCTTGTAAAACTTCAATTGATTTACAGACTGATTTTTATGATGTGAGACAAAGTTGCTTGCACAATATAGAATTAAATTATTTTTTGTTTATAAAGATTGATTTTATGTCTGTTTTTTTTTTTAAATAACAACATATGTATGAATATTCTGCATTTTTCGTAACATATTGGCTGGTTTTGAATTAAAAGCTAAGTTAACTTTGTTGTTTTTGAAGTTCTAATGTTTTTGTTCTGGTTTAAATGCTCTGTTAAACTCAAAATGTGAAAATAATTTAAAATAGTAGATTACAAGATAAACTATAAATTTGATTAGAGAAAAAAATGTTGTCAACATTTAAGTGCCTAAATTATTTTATTTGTTGTTTTCTCAGTTTCAAAAACAAAACTGGCTTCTGAATTTTTTCTTTACACACTAAAAAGTATTTTTTTGAATGTATTCTAATCCTAAATATATTTGTTAGACTGAGTTTTTTGTCAACTATGACGTTTATCTTTTTGTGTTATGTTTTTATGGTTATTTTTGGTTTGAAATTATATTAAAAGTGTTTTTAAAAAAAACCTATCCAAATTCTTTTCATTTTGACTACTATTTTCCTACCAAGATCCTTCCATAGAGCTCCAAATATTATTGTGCCATTAAATATAATAAAAAAACTAAATATGTGTTGCAGTTCTGAGTTTATCGTTCCAGGAACTAGTTCCGGTAGGGAAAAGAAACGTTCCATGTTCGTTCAGCAGTTGGAACTATTTTGCGCATCTCTAATGCTATACCGGATTAAAAGATCGAAACTTCGAAAGAGGATTCGGTTTGACAGTTCTTCTTTTTTTTATGCTTGCCATTTTCTTCTATTTCAGTTTTGCCCGCTACATATAGTATATAAACACGAAATGACGAAAAATCTCTTCGCCCCTCTCTCTCCCTTCTATCTCTCTTAAACTCGATATTTCGATGCTCATTTATCGGGTTTTTCAATAAGAGCGCTGCAAAAGTTTTTTTTAAATAAAGCAAAAACGGTTTTGGATATCAATGAAATTCTTTATTCCTGTGAAAGTACGTTCGATGCCATTATGTATGGAACTTGATTTCTTTTGCATGGCTATCACGGGCACGCTTGCAGCAGTCCAGACGCTGAACCCAATTTTCGACGGTTTTCAAGCATAAATCGGCCGATACTGCTGCAATTTCACATTCGATATTCGAACGAAGTTCATCAATCGTCGCTTGTAGGCATAGACCACAGACTTGACGTAGCCCTACAGGAAATAGTCTTACGGCGTCCAATCGCACGACCGAGGCGGTCAAGCGACTGGACCGTTTCGTGAGATAATACGTTCTCCAAACTTGGTTTCCAATAAATTGATTGTGATATTTGTTATGTGGCTTGTGGCGCCGTCCTGTTGGAACCACATGCCCTCCATGTCCATATCATCCAATTGGGGCCAAAAATTTCCGGTTACCATTGAACGGTAGCGATCCCCATTCACAGTAACGTGCTGGTCTTGATCATTGCGGCAGAAGTACGGCCAAATGACGCCGCCGGCCTATAAAACACACCAAACATTATTTTTTTCGGGATGCAATGATGACTCATGGAGTACGTGTGGATTGCTGCCTGACCAATGCCCCATATTTTGTTTATTGACGGAGCCATTCAGCCAGAAATGAGCCTCATTGCTGAAGATGATTTTGCGATGAAAATCCGAATCATTTTCAAGTTGTTGCTCAGCCCAATTCATGAACATACGACGCTTCTGGTAGTCAAGCGACTTCAGTTCTTGCGTCAATTTAATCTTGTAAAGATGTAGGCCAAGATCTTTTCACAAAATTCGCCACAACGACGTCACAGAGATGCCCAACGCTTGAGAACGACGTGTGAAAGACACATTTGGGCTTTCTGCAACTGAAGCCTCAGCGGTAGCAATATTCTCAACACAACGGGCACTTCTTTGTCTCTCACTGGCACGTGAACATTTTGTACTGTGCCTCTGGATTCAAATTTTTCCACTAGACGTTCAATTGTTGATCTGCTAGGACCATAAATTGGACGTAGCGCTCTTAACGTTGAGGCCACTGACTCCGAATTTAGGCAGTAAATTTTAATAATTTCGACTCGTTGTTGGCTCCATTCCATCATGAAATGGCAAACTTTACTGAAGAGAAATGTCAAAAGAGCAGCAAGAAATATGGATTCGTTTGCTGTCCCTATCGCTCTACTTTTGTAGCGTCCCTGTTGAAAAACCCTTTATATACAAAAACTGAATCGATTCCACACAACTTTTGTGATCGGATCGAGTAATCCTAATTGGTTCCGATCTACGTTTATATGGCACTTAATCCGGGTTGAAGCAGGATCCAACCCTTCGTATAAATGGGGTATATGTTCGTGATTGAATGAAAAGGGGGAACTTATCCCGAACCGTAATTTTATGCCGTATTAACTGAAAAGCAAACTTATTCCAAAACTGCGGAATGTGAGTTCAAGCGGAATAAAAGACTAGCCTAAATATTTGTTTTATTTCTTTGTAACCGAGTCTTTTCATGTACAAAAAAATTTTACGTCACGAATTTTAGAATTTATTTAATGTATTGGGTGAAGGTAGCTTCAACGCAAAATTGGAGATGACGTCAATGTCTCGAACATTCCCGCTGATTCCCGTTGCGTTTACTTTGTATACCGATGGCTCCGCCGCGCCGATCGTACTTTCTCGTGCAGTTGTTGTTTTCTTAAATATGAAGCTTGACATATTTCATGTTTCATATTTCATATTTATTAGTTTATTCATATCATTTATAATAGACTTCACAGTCTTTAAGTATAAATGAAAGATAAGGAACAAAATAAATTAAAAGCAAAAAAAAAGTTAAACACATGAAGAATATAAAAATATGCATATAAAGAATTTGAAGAAAAATGAAGACAAACAGATAAAATATAATTTGAAAACAGTTCATATATATATAATTCGTTATTCAGTTAAATTTATATTGAAACTTTCAGGTAATAAAGTAAAATAAATAAGTCTATCTTTTACACATGTTTATTCTGTAACTCTAATGCTCATTTGACGTATTCCCTACAAAATGCCGAAAGAATGTTCCACCAAAGCGACCAGTGTAACATAGCCTTCTTATACCAAGAGGGATTGCATTCCAAAGTCGAATGGCACGAATGAAAAATGACGCTCAGAAGAGGAATAATAGTTACGCGGAGGGACTAATCTAAAAGATCGATTCGATTGCGAGAAATTAAGCTTTTCATAAAGATACGATGGTTGTTTGCTGGTGATGGCTCTATGAAGGTATTTGATCATACAAAAGTCGAGAAACTGATTAATTGAACACCCAAGAATAGATCTCGAAAGCCGTGAAACATGGTCATTACGCTTCAGTGCATACACATAACGGATAATATTGTTAAACGCAACGTTAAGCCTTCTTTCGGTGTTTGAATATACGCAACAACATATTTCACATCCATATGTAATAATGGGGACCAGTAACGCTTTAGCTAGTTTTAATCTCGTATTGAAAGGGGTGTAGTTTCTTGATGCGCATAGATTTCTCAGAGATCTCAGAGATAGTCCCAACACAATTTTTTATCGAACCAAACGCCAAGATTTTTGGCCTTACTCACAAATTCAATTGGCTCACTATCCAGGAAAACTTTGGGGAGGCTTCCAAAATCAAGTTCATTTCTGCCGACTACTACACTTGGATTTCCTAGGATTGATTCTCAAAAAATTTTCGCTAGACCAAACAAGAATATTGAGAAGGTCCTCGTTAAGTTTAGTAACAGCAGTACCAAGGTCACCTTCTTCACAATTGATGTAAAGCTGCACATCGTCTGCGTATATATGTATCATTGAGTTTTTTATGGAACTAGGAAGATCGTTAATAAATAAGGTGAAGAGTAATGGGCCCAAAATTGGCCCTACACCTGTTGTTGTGTCTACAAACTCAGACATAACTTTTAGTAAAAACTTCTTGTTTTCTACCAACGAGTGAATAAAATTCGAAGCAGAAGAAGAGAAACTATACGTTGACTTAAATTTGCTTACAAGTTTTCCGTGGTTCACCTTATTAAAGGTCTTCGAGAAGTCTAAAAGTGCTAAAAAAACGATTTGATTTTGTCCATAGCAACTCGTATGTCATCCACAACTTTGAGAAGCGCAGTTGTGCAGCTGTGACGTTGACGGAATCCCGATTGATTAGCACCTAATAACTTGCTCCGTTGCAGGAAAGCAGATATTTGTTCGTGTATCAACTTCTCAAACAGCTTGGATAGGAAAGCTAATATAGCAATTGGCCTGTATTCCGCTGTGGAATTGGCCGTTGCTTTCTTTTCTAAAACTGGAATAAGAGCGTTTCTGTTTCCAAGAGCGCGGAAATGTCGAAATTGCAATTAAGGAATTGAAAATATGAGTTACAGCGGTGAGAATGTATCATTTTTACAAAAATCGGATGTATACGTACGCTGGTTCACGGGTGAAGTATTCTTCGGGAGTACACGTCTTATGTGAGTATTTCTGTTTATTCATTATTTTATGTACAAATTTGGATTGAACAGGTCCATCGATGTTGTGTGAGTGCGCGCTCTGTGATGCATAGATATGCGTGTGCATATTAACGTTGATTGGAGAAAATCCTTCGGTGTGTTTTGTGTAGTGTGAAATGAGGTTTGAGGGAAATGCATGTATGTAAATGGGCAACGTAGTCAAATGATAGTCGTGAGTGACAGCAAAAGGGAAGATGGCGATCTTTGATTGGCGTAATTGAATACGAACACGGTGACGAGGAAGAAAGCTTTATGAAATAATAAATACAAAATAAATTTTAAGCCACGTGTACAAATTTTGTACATAAAATATCACAACAACAGCACAAAAACCTACCGCAGCATTAACTGCACCGCTTGCACTTTGAGGGCAACGCACTGATGACAACGCTTACAAATAATTATTATCATTATTTTTACCTTTGCTCTGCTATTCGTTGCATCAGCTTAAATAATGTATAAATAGTTCAATCAAATGAAATAAAAGATGTGTTCATTCAAAGACTCAATAGAAACTACGTGTTTTTGATCAAGTTCAATACTAAATTATATTAGTTTCAATTTTAATTTCAATTTTATTTATTTATTTCACATATAGAACATGGATACATTTATTCTTAATTAATTTTACTTAAGATTTCAATACTATATTGTTATATACTAGAATGTGCCTATGTTTTACCCTAATTCTTATTTCGCAAATCCACCAAGATAGTTCTTTAAATAACTTCACCACACTTGTCGTTTGCAGAGCAAACATCAAGTGTGAGTTATACTTAGTTTTGGAGACATAACACTCTCTCCAACTTCATCTCCTCTGGAAGATAAAGGTGGAGAGATTGTTAGTCTCAGGTCTCGTAAGCCAGTTGATAGAAGATTTGCTTGTAAGAAAGTCATTCGGACTACTCGCGTTACATTTGTTCTTTCTTTGAAGAAAATAAAGTTAATTGGAAACATAAATGTGACGTGTTTTCAATCCCATAAATGGCGCAGTCGGTGCAAAAAAAAAAAAAGAAGGATTAAAATCGGGTTGAATTTAAAATTGTAAAGTAAATTAAAACTTAAAGAAAAATCGTTGTTTTTTTTAGAAAAAAAAGTATAAAAAAAAGTGAGGACAATTAAATCAACGAAAACAATAAAAACTAAAAATAAAAAATTGATCTGCGGTGACCTGCGAAGGATCGTAAAAGAAGATAAAATTCAAAAGATTCAGTTCAGCGAGCACAAACACCAATCAACAAATCAACTGAGATGGATGTCCTTTCCGTAACAGATAAGTTTTAACTTATTTTAGATTTAATCGGTAAGCTTCCAGAATTTAACGGAAATACTAATTATTTGATAAATTTTATAGACAGAGTAGACTCATTAACACACATTCTAAACACGTTTGATCAGGGTACAATTGTTTTGCTATCAGGATACATTAAAGACAAGATTGTTGGTAAGGCAAAAATAGAACTTCAAAAACATGGAAGACAAAGTGCACGGCAAGAAGTAAAAACAATTTTAAAAAATTCCTTTAGCGAAAAACTTTCGTCCGAATTGTTCATAGATCAAATAAGAACCATAAGAGTAAAAACAAATATAAAAGACTATTATGAAAATATTACTTATTTACTTAGCAGAATCAATAATGTGTATCTTCTTAGCAATAATCAACACGATCAACAAGTTATAGATTCAAACAATAGAATTGCGCTAAACGCTTTTAAAAACAATCTTCCGGAACCAACTAAGTCTATTATTTTTAGTAGAAATCCAAAATCTTTGAACGAAGCCTACAATATTATTATCGAAATTAATCATCAATTTTTTGGCCCTAATGGTTATTCTCAATTTTCAAGACAATCGAATCGTTTTTTTAACTTCAATGATAGAAAATAATAATTCTGTTTCAAATAGCATCAACCGCAATAATTCTTACCTTAGACATTCTAACAATTCGAACAATTCTTCCTATTACAATATTCAATCAAGACAAAATCATAATAACAACTACCAAAATAATCGTAATACACCACAAAATCAAAATTACAATAGCCAATCTTTTCGAAACAATAGTAGCAGTAATAATATGCGTAACTCTAGTAATACACAAGCTGGTCAATCGAGAAGACCAACTGGGTATGCTCCTCGTTTCTCAAATTCTGAACCAATGGATATAAGCCTTAATGAAAACAGAAATTCTCAAAATACAAACTCAAACTTAAATCGCCAAAATTTTCAGAGATGTCGTCAAAACGACTACCCTATATAGTGATCGAAAATCACGTTCGAAAACTTAGATTTATTATTGACTGTGGTTCAGAACACAGCATAATAAATCAAAACTTATCTAATCCAAAATGGCAAGTCTCGTCCAAAAATCATATTTTGAAAGTCCTTGATAGAAACGTTAGTTCGTGCGTGGAATATAGAATCCCAATTTTTAAAGAATTTAATGAGGGTAGTGATGTTTATGTTAATTTCCTGGAATATCAATTTCATGACCGTTTTGATGGATTAATTGGAAACAATATCCTTCTTGGTCTTAATCCGATAATTAATTACCAGACTAGACTTCTCATTACAGAAAACGCAAAGATAAAAATATATTTCGACAAAGAAGAAGAAATGTATGAAAATCTTATTCATCAAAAGGAAGATGTTTTGAACGTTTTCTGTAGTGAAAGTGTCATCACAAAAGTTCCGAAAAAACTCTTTGCAGATCATTTGAATAAAACAGATATTTCAAAACTAAAAGCATTGTAACATTCTTATCAGAGTATTTTTTATAAAGAAGGTGACCCATTATCTTTTACCAACCAAATTAAACATCAGATAATAACAAAAACTAATGTCCCCATTTATACTAAACTTTACCGCTATCCTGAGATACATTCGGATGAAGTTGACAGACAAATTTCTGAAATGTTAGAGCAAAAAATTATTGTTCCAAGTAGTAGTCCATACAATTCTCCAATTTGGGTTGTTCCAAAAAAGGATGATAGGAGTGGTCAAAAAAAGTGGAGAATTGTCATAGACTATCGAAAACTGAATAGTGAAACTGTTGAGGATCGATTTCCTATGCCTAACATGGACGATTTGTTTGACAAACTCGGTAAGTGTAATTACTTTTCAACAATAGACTTGGTGAAAGGATTCCACCAGATTGAGTTGGATCCGTGCGATAGAGCAAAGACGGCTTTCTCTACTAAAACCGAGTTTCTGCGGATGCCTTTTGGGTTGAAGAACGCCCCGGCCACATTCCATGGACTCATGAACCATGTTCTGAGAGATTTTATAAATAAAATCTGCGTTGTCTATTTGGACGACATACTCGTGTTCTCAACCAGTTTTGAAGAACATCTACAATCCTTGAAAAATTTTTTTCAAAAACTGAAGAAAACAATCTTAAAATCCAAGTAAACAAATGTCTTTTTGCTGATATATCCACAAACTATCTCGGTCATAAAATCATCAATAATAGAATAAAACCTGACGACAGAAAACTAAAGCTATTAATGAAATGAAATTACCATCGACTATAAAGGGAATCAAAGTATTTTTAGGTATTACCGGTTATTATCGCAAATTCATAAGGGATTATGCCAAGGTGGCATATCCAATGATTAAATATTTAAAAAAGTCTACAAAGTTACAAGTTAATGATCCCACGTATATAAAATCTTTTAAAACCTTAAAAGCGTATATCACTTCCGAGCCAGTTTTGAAAAGTCCAGATTTTTCAAAACAGTTTACACTCACCACAGACGCATCCGGCTATGCAATTGGAGCCGTGCTCAGCCAAGACAACCACTCTATTTGCTATGCATCGCGTACACTTAACAAGCACGAACTTCATTACTCTGTAATTGAAAAGGAGTTATTAGCAGTGGTATGGTCTGTGAAATATTTTAGAACGTATTTATACGGACGAAATTTCGTTGTGCGAACGGATCATAAGCCTCTCGTCTGGCTTAATGGTATCAAAGAACCGAACATAAAACTGCAACGTGGGAAGATCATTCTTAACGAGTATGATTTTGATATCGAGTACCTAAAGGGGAAAGAGAACAACGTTGCAGATGGACTTAGTAGGTATATTGATAAAAACTTAACCGAAGATACTCTGAATGATTCAGATGAAATGAGCTTGGTCGACAACTTCAATAATGAAAGTGACGGCTATGACAAAGAAGTCAAAGCCTCGGCAGACAATAACGAAGAAGTTATGTCTACTGGTGCCACGATTCATATTGCCTTAGAATATGAAACTCGATATATTAACATCACCCAAAAACCAATAAATCTTTTCAAAAATCAAATCTATCTTTCCTATAATGCTCAAGAAAGAGTTTCATTTTAAATAATTCATAAAAAAATTCAAAATATCGTGCATGTCAATAGAGAAAATAGTAATTTACTTAAAATTATGCAAAGACTCCTTTCTACAAAAGGAATTTTCTGTGTACATTGCGAAGATGTATCACTTTACGTTCAGTTCCAAGACCTATACGTTAAATATTTTTCCTTAAATAAAAACCTTAGACTGTTAAGATCAAGTCATAAATTAACAGATATCACAGATAGAAACAAATTAATAACAATAATACAAAACGAGCACAAAAATAAAAACCATCGCGGCATAAATGAAATGTTCGCTGAGTTAAAAAATGTTTACTACTATCCGAAACTACAGCTCGAAATCCAAAAATTTGTGAATAATTGCGAAATTTGTAATATTTCAAAACATGACAGGCACCCACTTCAGATTCCAATGGAAATTTCTGAAAATTCAAAGCATTTTAATGACATCTTACACATGGATATTTGGTTCCCCGAACGTGGAAAAATGTATCTAACCACGATCGACAAATTTTCGAAATATGCTAGCATCCACTTATTAGAAGATAGAAATTGGATCTCGATACTTAGTGCAATTAAACAGAGAATTCAGTTCCTTGGAAAACCGAAAAAAATAATTTGCGACGGCGATACCTGTATATTGCACTCAGCTGTAGATCAATTTCTTAAAGAAAACAACATCCTTTTTCACAAGACCACAGCATCTCTTAAAACCAGCAATGCTGATGTCGAAAGACTTCATGGCACCTTCAATGAGCATCTAAGAATTATGAACGCCAGCAAAGATAGTTCTGACCTAGAAGAAAAATTGTTCAAAATTGTAACCATTTATAATTCTACAATTCACTCTACAACCAAATTGAAACCAATGGATTTCATTTTAAAAAACTTGAGTAGAGATGAAATTGAATCTTTAGCATAAAAATTTCAATTAGAAAAAGAAACACTAATTAACAATAAAAACAAAGCCACAGGAACTCCATTGGACCAATGTGCAAACATAGTTATAAATCGAACTGTAGGCAAATCGAGACCGAAATACAAGAAACTCGACAATTTTGAGCGCGATGGAAATTATATCCTCGACACATCAAACAAACGTAATATTAAATACCACAAAAAACAATTAAAAAGAAAATACAAATTTCAAAATACGTAACAAAAAAAATAATAATTTTTTTTTCACCATTTTCCATTTCTGTATCCATATTAGTTATTTATTTCGATCCGCATCTTTAATTATTTTTCTCCTCTTTTTCCGTTCCATTTTCCGACCAGTTGATTTGACTTTGAGATACACAAAATTAAAGCTAGGTAAACTTTTATGAGTGTTTGCTTATGGGAATACGTTTAATTAAGTAAAATTAAATATTATTATTATCAAGCAAAAATGCATAAGAAAAAAGAAATGTCTCGTACAATGAAATAAAAAAAAATATGTCAAAAATTGATAAATTGTATAAATGGTATAAAAAAAACAAAAAAAATATTTAAATATAAAATGTTAACAAAAAGAAAACTAAAATAAGGCGAAATGACTTTCAACTGTTACATATAAATAAAAACCTTAGCTTAACCTTTGTTCCGTTCAATATCTTTTGTGATATACTATATAAGATTATGAACAGTAATAATTGTGTAATGAAACTGCTATAAAAATATTTGAATCTCGTTTATGAGAGTATAAAACTTTAAAAATGCTTGTAAAATATTTCGAAATCATCAGTATATCAGTTATCAACTGTTATAACTAACTGTTAGTTAGCTATAAACTAAGAAAAAAACACAGTTTGGAAGTGTACGTATAAATAAATTGCTTTAATTTTTTCTTATTATTATCAGGACAGTACTGTACATTGTCATATTTACAAATTGGTACTTAAGAATTAGAAATAATAAACTGTTTTTGGAGACCAAAAAAACTAAGTGGGGGAGATGTTATATGCTAGAATGTGCCTTTGTTTTACCCTAATTGTTATTTCGCAAATCCACCAAGCTAGTTCTTTGAATAACTTCACCACACTTGTCGTTTGCAGAGCAAACATCAAGTGTGAGTTATACTATGTTTTGGAGACATAACTCTCTCTCCAACTTCATCTCCTCTAGAAGATAAAGGTGGAGAGATTGTCAGTCTCAGGTCTCGTAAGCCAGTTGATAGAAGATTTGCTTGTAATTCGGACTACTCGCGTTACATTTGTTCTTTCTTTGAAGAAAATAAAGTTAATTCGAAACATAAATGTGACGTGTTTTCAATCTCATAAATATATACAATATTTATTGAGAAATAAATTTATACATTCTTTAGTTAAATTAACTAGTATCGAATGTATTATGTGGAAGAATAAACTTTAGTATATTTAATATAAAGGTTGTGGAGTGTTTAGTAGAGATACCAGCAGATTGAAGAAGGCAAAACAAAAATAAATACATTGAAGGAAACATTTAAGGAATATTAGAAACAATAATAGGATATATTAGTATTTTATTTATTATACTACTAAGCTGATTAGATTATTGATTTCTTCGAAATCAAAGCAAAATAACAAGGTTTTGATTTTTTTATGAAGAGCAAAAGGACTTGAATTGCTTCCTAAATCAGGAGGTAACTTGTTAAATAGCCTTGGTGCTACCGAAGAATAAAAATTCAGGAACTGCTGCGTATAATGCCTTGGAATAAAAGCATGCCAGCTTTCATTACTTCGTAGTTCGTATGAAGTAGATGATTGATTAAGAGTATTACCGCTTCTTACAAAAAATACCTTGAGCACATTATAAAAGTAGAGATTTTTAAAGGGAGAATGCCAGAACACAAGAAAAGTGGGAAGCTATGCTCTCGACGTCTTTTTTTCCACATAATTCTTAAAATATGTTTTTGCGCTTCTATCAGTAGTTATAATATATAAGTGCCACCCCAACACACTAAACCATATTGGATTTTAGACTAGACTAGACCGTAATAGACAGTTTCTAAAAGTTTTTTGGAACAAAATTTTCTTAGATGATACAATATACGAGTAGTCGCTGATAAGTATTTTTTTTAAGAAATGCAGTGTCAGGCCAAGATACTTAAGCATTTTGTCGAGCAAGGCTAATTGACATTAAATGTATGAGGAGTCTTGAACGATCTACAAATCTCTGAGCGCACACAGATATTTTGACAGTCACAACTGTGGAAAACGAGATCTGGTGAAACGTGTTCAAAAGTTGGTAGATTAAAAAGAATCAGCTTGAAAACCAGTGTCTTAAGATTTCAAGATTATAGTTTATATCAGCAATCAAATCTAAAACGGATTTATTCGTATATACACATGCAATGTCATCTGCAAAGCCAGTAAGTTTGGCCTTCGAAGGCAGATCAAAAATTTGAATTTGGTGCCTTGTTTTACCATTTGTTTTCTATCTTTGAGGTACGATTCAAACCAGTCAAGAATAGAACTTCGAAAACCAGCTTTTCTTAATTTTGACAAGAGAATATTATGATCCACTGTATCAAACGCTTTTATAATGTCGATAAATGAGGACGCAGTTTTTCTCTTGTGATTCAGACTTATAAATATTTGACCAAAAATTAAGGAGCGTATCCTCTGTGGATTTACAATTTCTAAAGCCAAACTGCACAGAGCTTAAGAATGAGCTGCTCTCAAGAAAAATATAATAATAGTTATATAAAATATAACTATAACTTTTCAAAATTTTTTGTAAATATAGAGAGGAGAGAAATGGGTCTAAAATTGTTTATGTCCTTTCGATCACCATTTTTAAATATGGGTATAACATCAGCCAATTTTAACGTAGAAGGAAAGATACCACCATAAATGCTTTTATTGAAAATATGAGCTAAGATGTCCGCAATGTTAAAAGATATGTTCCTTATGAAGGCATTTGAGTAACTATTTAGAGAGGATGAGTTAGATTTGTTCAGATGGATACTTACCTTATGAACTTAAAACGACGTAATTGGCTCAAAGAAGAATATTTTTGCATTGTTTAATTCTCTACTGAAGCAAATATCAACACAACTCATTTTATTTTTAAAACCTGCATTGGCAAATATCATTGGTTGTCCGGATTCTGTACTTAATTATAAAGGTTAGCTTTGCATCTTCTTCGTAGAAGATTTCTCTATATATCTAGGTTTAGTAATGCACAACGTTCTTCTGAGTTCCAATGATCAATTCGCAATTGTTCAACGAGTGATCTTCTTTCGCCACTCTCTATTTAATTGACATTTTGTTCGTCCATTTTTTTCTATTTGAGTTGGCTCTGGGTTAAGCACTTTTCTCTCTGCATCTCCAATTATTCTTACTTTGGCTCGTATTTCGTTATTAATTACGTCATATGGTGTCTTGGCGTGGGGTAACGCTGCCAGGAGTTACATAGAAAATCTGCAAAAGCTACAAAACTCTGCAATACGCATAATAGTACACAAAAGACGACAAAGTGACTACGAATTTAAGGTGTTAAGCGTGGAGAATATTTTTAAATTGACTGCGGCGCTGGAGTATTATTCAGATCAAAATTCCGATTGAACACGAAATCAATACAAGAAGAGCTCGAAATCTTTTACAAGTTCTAAGTTTCTACAATGAATATGGTAAAAGAATGTTAATGTTAAAGTCTAGAAAAAGAAAGTTAAAGATACATTTCATGTCTTAGTTATTGTTATTAAACCTATAATGATTTATTTGTTATATCGCTGTAAATTTACTTATGCTAATGTTTTTGTGTTTCTAATTAATTAAATTATATAAAAAAAAATCGCTGTAAAATTGTATAAATAGCTCACTGCATTTAAAGAAATTGTACATTTTGGCTAAACAACATCGTGCAGATAAGTCTTTGACTTTGCGAGAAACTACACATTGTTACATATCTTTGAAAATCAAATAAATATGAAATGAAATGAAAAAAATATAGTCCTTCTTCTATAATACATTTCATATCTATATTCTGTTTTCTTATGTAGCTTAATCCTTGCGCTTGCAGGACGGGGAACATATGGGTTGATGATAGAGTGCGTAGCACCTGTGTCTATTATGAATGAATTTGAGCGTTTTTTTTTTGAAGCGACTATTATTAGGGCAACTTACATTTGAGGCTTGTGATTGAAAATTTCTCGGCTGCTCATTTCGTTATTGTGTTATCTGAGTACTATTATTAGGGGAATGTCGACTTTGAAAATTATGGTTATGGTTCGTGAAGTGGGTGCGAAAATATTCAAATGGGGGTCTATTAAAATTATTTTGATTTCGTTGAGTCCCAGCTTGATTAGTCGAATTTTGGTGAAACCGAAAACTAACTTAGGTTTATTGCTTGTCCGAGAGTAACTTTGAGTTTTAGATTGGAATGGATTATAAAGCTCATAACCACTCTCGTAAAAATGTTAATTGCGTTGTGTTATCCGTTGGATTTCGGCAGTTAAGTAATAAACGCATATGTTCCTATAGTTTATTTTTGAAGATCAGCACGCAGATTTTTAACTTTTCTTGATATTGTCTGTAATTAATGGTTCTTCCGTGCATGATAATTATGTTTATATGCTCGTTTTAAACCTTGACGCACCAAGTTATTCAAATACTTCTTCTTCATCTATCTCCGAAGTTATTTATTAAAGTTTCTTAAACATCTGCCCAAGTCATTATATGCGAATTTATCTTTTTTATTTCCTTAGCTTTTCCTGAAATTTTGCCATTATAGAGTCTGAAAAAATATAGTGCTATGCGATAAGGCATCGTATTTTTGAAGACGTGGGTTTTTTTGTCGATGGTGTCTATGAAATTTTTAAAGTCACTTTAGTCTCCGTCAAGATCTATTGTTCTGAGGAAAAGAAATTGTTGATTGTTCTAGACAATTCTTGTTAAATTATTGGGTCGCACCCAATAATATTCCCAATGTACTGAATATCATAAATATTGCTAATTGTTCATAGTTCTAATTTATTTATTTATTTAGTGCCCGGGGGCATGCCCCGGACTCAGCATATTACAAGCGATGCTTAATTCTAACTTATAACTAGGTATTTGGGGAATGAGAGAGGTGAAAGGAAAGGATATTTTTAAGGGAGGATCTGTTGAGATGGAAATTAAAAATGTCCTGCGTGGCATTGGCCTTTCGCAACATTCGAGACATAGGTTCATGAGAACCGTAATTGGTGCGGTGTGGGTCAAGGCGGAAGAGTTGAACTGATCTGAGGTTACGTGGGTTGGTAAATAAAGAGATAGATTGGAGCAGCGTGGGACAGTCAATCAAACCGGATAAGAGTTGGTGAATGAAGACGATGTCGGCAATGTCACGGCGTTGCTCCAGGGACTGTAGGTTGATGAGTTGCAAGCGATGTGTATATGGTGGAAGGTTTAAGCTGTCTGTCCATTGTAGACCACGAAGTGCGAAGCGAAGAAAACGGCGCTGAACAACCTCGATTCGGCGGATATGGGTTTCATAGAAAGGGGACCAGACTTGGGAAGCGTATTCAAGTAGAGGTCTAACGAAAGTAATGTAAAGGGCTTTCGTGACGTAGGGATTAGAGAACTCTTTGGACCATCGCTTAACGTAGCCAAGGGCGGAATTAGCCCGACTGATGATGGAGTCCATGTGTGTGCGAAAGTTGAGTTCTCTATCACAGATAACACCCAGATCGCGGAGAGAATAGACTAACGGAACAGGTTGATTCAAGATGAGGTAGGTCCTGGAAGGCTGTGGTAGACGTTTTCGTGTGTAAGTGATAGCTTGGCATTTACTAATGTTTAGATCTAGGAAGTTTTTTTGGCACCAAATCGAAAACCTATTCAGATCATCTTGGAGAAGTTGGTGGTCAGCGGGTGACGATATGGGCGTATATAATTTAATGTCGTCGGCGTAAACAGATATGTATAAATTTGGGATAATGAGGTCGTCATCATTAATAGTAAGAATGAAAATAATGGGTCCAATATGTCTCCCTTGAGCGACTCTTGAGGTAGCCGAGAATGGTTTGGATTTGGAGGATCTGAAAAGAGCAACGTATTGACGGTTATCCAGGTAGGAATTAATCCAGTCAATAAACCTTATGGGGAAGCCGAGAGCTTTGAGCTTGAAAATAATTATTCTGTGCGATATTTTGTCAAAGGCTTTGCTGAAGTCGGTGGCGACAACATCAACTTCATTACCTTCCTCTAAGGCGCATAGAGTTCGGGAGACAAATTGTACTAAGTTAGTGGTTGTGGATCTTCCTCTGAGAAATCCATGTTGGTTAGGAGAATTGATGGATTTGCAGTGGAAGAGCATAGCGTCGTAGATGATACTCTCAAAAAGTTTGGGAATAGACGAAAGTTTCGCGATTGGTCTGTAGTTTGCAACATCATTTTTTGGACCTTTCTTATGAATTGGGACTATGTAAGAGTTTTTCCAAATGTTGGGAAAAATGCCTTGCGAGATGGAGAGTTGGAACAGTGAAGTTAGAGGCCGAACAAGGATATCGGAGCATTTTTTGAGCACTATAGCTTTGTGATCTTCTCTGCTACCTGCTCCGGTTTTATTTCGACAGATATCATGGTTATGTGTGTACTATGATTTAGGTATCTGAAATAATCCTGGTCGGGGTCTTCTTCATGCACCGCGTATGATTGTCTGAAGAAATCGCCGAAGAAATTAGCAATTATGTTGGTGGAGTGGAGGGATAGCCATCTGATTTACTTTTGACTTTGATGAATTGGTAGAATCGCTTAGGGTCGGATATTAAGCAGGATTGCATATGGTTAACGTAGTCTAGGTAGAGAGAGTTGCATAGGTCAGAGAAGTTATCAGTTACCAGAGGAGTTATCTGATTTGTTGACCCCGTCATCGCGAAAGACATTGAAGTCAGACGTGAATAGCTCGTTGTTCTTGTAGTCAGAGGTGAGATTGGTCTCAGATAGAGCGAAAATATCGTAGGGTAGAGTTTGAGAATTGAGGAAAACGTTGGAGGTTTTAGTACGCAGTCCTCTGACATTTTGGTAATAAATGGAGATGAATTGGTGTGGGGTTGAAATTGAAGAAGAAGGGTTAGGAGCGAAAGTAGTTTTTGATATGGGAACGCGTCCTTTGCAGGTGTGTTATACGTTAAGACGAGATATGGGATGCAAATGTAGACAGATCTTTGTCGACATCGTTGGGTGAGATGTTGAGGTTTTCATGGTAGCGCAAAAAAAATTTTCTAAGGTCTGCTGGGTTAGTTGGGAGGCCTTCCTCCGGGATAGATACCATTACATTAGTTTTTGTTTTACCATCGATGCAGGATTCAGGCTGATTGTGAAGGTAGGCGAGGTAAAGACGCACATTTTCGTATATTCTATGGTCCCTTAGACGTGAAAGAATGTAACGGCCGTCGTCTTTGAGAAGAGCAGATTGTTTAGTGAGCTTGGCCGTGGGGGGGGGGGGGGGGACCAAAGGATCTAGAAACGAGGGTGTGTCATCATCAACAGAGGCTGTGGGAGCGGCAGGGTTGAGAGTGTGCGATTTAAGGAAATTTGGATAGTCGACCGTGGGAGAGGCTTTAGTCGGAGTAATGTCGGGGGTGAGGTTGAAAGATACCCGGTTGTTTGATGATTTCGATGGGCATGAAGAAGGTTTAGGAGGATTGGGATTTGGTGATTTGTTGCGTAGGCTATTGCTTGGATCAGGACCGTTAACAGGTGGTTTTGAAAGGAGTGGGGACCGTTTGGAAGGTTGGACAACTTTTCGTAAAGCGAGAGGAGTGAAGTTGGGAAAGATTCCAACTTTATAGCTCCAATTAGGATCAGAGTTGGATTGAAAGGCGTTTGGCGTGAGGGTTGTTTTAACAAATTTCCGTGGTTAGAAGGAGGCTTAAGACTATTGTTAGGGATTAAGGTGTCCGGTTTGATGGCGATTGGTGGTATTTTGTCTGTCCATTTGGTGATGGTTATTTTCCCCAAACGGAATATGGCGTTTTTCGCATTAGCAAACGGCCATCCATATTTATAAGGGATGTTAACCTTAAACGATGAAGTTTTATTAGTTCTGTTCCGCGAAATCTTATGGCACTGGATCGCGTAGTTTCGATGAAAGAAATTCCTGATCCAAGAAGCATCCGCAAGACGAGGGGTGCCTTTCACAATCAATGTCATTTCCTTGTCTTCTTCAGCTCGCTTGTTGACGGCGTCTAGTTTGGCGAGACGCTCATTCCATTCGGAGGCTGTCCAGTGTGTGTTGAAGCGTTGGATGAGGTTCGGCTGCTGAACAGATGCAGATGAGGTGTTAGTTTTCGAGAATGACGTCATAGAGATGGTAGAATAATCGACACGTGGGGGAGAATTGGCAGCAGTTAGTTCGGCGAGGATAGAAGTGTTGTAAGCATGATGTTCGGATTGCGTTTGGAGGTTTACACGCTCAAGTTTTTGGGTAACCGTTTTAATTTCATCGAACATTTCCGCGATATTTATGTGAGACGAGATAAGTTCATCACTCCGACTTTGTGGGAAAGGTCGACGAGCAATGGGTCTGATTCAGCCCGGTGGGTAAGATGCACTTGTTTTGAGGAGTTTTGAAAGTATATCTCAAGGTCGAACCGCAAAGAGTCAAGGGATTGTTGGATTAAATGAGGGCTATGGGTTACAAGCAAAATATCGAATGACGATTTCAAATCGCGTTTTAGTTCGAGAGAGTCTTTTTTTGTCAAACACTCCGGAGTGCATTTGGGTTGGGAGAGAGTGAGGAGGTGTTTTTCAATATTACGGAATCTTACATTGTTGGAGTTATTAACCGAGTCGATGGAGTTGGAAAGTTCGTCAACAGCTTTTAATAAGTCTTCGAACTTAGTTTTGTCGATGTGTTTTTTTTAAGAGGAGCTTGTTTTCGTTGATTGCTTGATGAGTTGTTACGCCCAACAACTTAACCGCTTCAAGAACATCAGAGAGTGAGAGAGGAATTGCCTTACATGCATCACAGAAAAACAGATAATTGCAAGATAATTTCGTTTATTGTTAAAAAATAACGAAACTGGGTCACTAAGGGCGTCGCTCGCTCGCGTAAGTCAATAGAAATCGCGGGTTGGGGCAAAAAGCGTAAATATATGTCGCGTGGAGTTAAGCGTTTAATGAAAACAGCGGACGTAGGGTAAATAGAAATACAGAGAGCGAAGGGAAAGCACGTCTGAACTGTTTGGAAGTTTGGTGGTACATAACATCCTTATATTTAGCTAAGATATGTTAAGCTAAATATAAGGATGTTATGTAAGTAGATTAAAGCTATAAAAACGGAATCAAAATAATGTCAACGTTCAGTTGAAGTTCAAGTTGAATTGTGTTTTTTATTTTTTATCGAACCGCGAACTCAACGTGATAACTGGCGCCCGAGCAAATCAATTTAAATCCGGGGTAAACTAACAAATGGTTCTGAATTTTTCGATTTGAAAGACGATATTTTAATTGTGTGAAGTGATTTTAGCAAAAATAAAAACAGTGACAAAAAATATCGCAAATCGTAGCCATAAGAACACGATTAAATAGACATTTCACTGACTCAATTGATCTAGGTTGGCCGTGACGTGACCACAATCAGCTTAAAGGGAGACACACGAACCGTCCAGCTCAACCTTAAAAAAAAAATTATTCATCCTAATGTAAGCCATCACTTTTATAAAACAAACAAGCCAAATTTAAATAAAAAAAAAATATAAAATTCTAAACTAAGAACAATATTGAAGAAATGATAAACTATAACTTCAAAGAAAAAATCATACTTGAACAAAATGTAATGATGTAATGGTTCAGTGTTGAAGATTAAGAAATCAAACTTGAGAACTTGAAATAAATTTTACACAATAAGCTTATTTTTTTTTTTTTATTTTATTTATTTATTTGTTCTTTAGTATGCTTGTAAATGACACAATATCTTATTTATATGTGTACCGCTTTATGTAGAATACACATTAAAAGACAAATACATAAGAAAAAGGAAAAAGTTATGAGTAAAGATTGAAATATTGAATAAAAATTAAATTAAAAGTGTAAGGGTGAAAAAATAAAAAAAAAAATGAGTTAAGTTAAGGTTACACTATTAATGTTGGTTAAGTTTATGTTGTTTTTCTTCTAAGAGGAGGAAAGAAAGGACTACAGTTTTTAACGGAATCTCATTTCACTACCTCTTTCTCTGATATGATTCAGGAGACTATTCCACAACCGACAAAAATGTCGTGCAGATACTAGACATGAGAACCTAGGCACAAGGAGATGAGAGAGTTTCGAGAGATACGAAGGTTGACGTGATTTGAAAACATTAAATAACATTGGCGTTTACGCCCTGACCGAAAATAAAAAGAACAGACATTTCGAGGATGCTCGTCATCCAGAAACCACAAACCTTGCTAGAGCATACGCATCATTACTCGAGTTCCAGAGTCTAAATTTTGGAAGCCTCCCAATCCATTACAGAAACATAAGCAATATAATATCTGCACCCATAAGCCAAATGTTCCCAAATAGATTTCAACAAAAAACTAGGATTCAACCAAGACAAATATCTCCTGGCGAAAAAATATTATCTATAACGCATGCCACCTTGCTGAATACCTTCCAATCAATATTATAACGCACCCCCAAGGCCGATGCAACCAAGCCAGCTAAGCCTATGGGTATCGACCAATCAGATCAAACTTTTTACGAGAAACACCGTGTAAAAACCGGAAGAAATAGACCTGGACGGAACCACCGATCATCAAGAATATGGAGAAGATTATGAAGAATAAATTGTCGAGGAAAAATGTAACATTTATTTTATGACAGAAGCCTTTCTAGCGTTACATACCTAGAATATGCTACCAGAGATTTAAAAGTACTAACATATAGTATTTCATTGACACAGGAACTAACAAAAATTATGTGCCAAGCTAGATAGCAACTAGTCCCAAGCCCATTAAAACACCATTCAAAATCCAATCAGCTGCAGGACAACTCGAGATCACACATGATCCTCCTTTCTTCATAAGTATAGGAAATAATAATGTTGTTTAGATTCGTTTATCTAAATATATTTTGTTTTTATCCAGCTTAGCACATAAACTAATTGGAATTGATGTAGTGGGGTTGTATGTTTTAATCAAGCACTTGAACTTGCTTAAAACTCGTTGAACTCGTTGTACTAACCAAGCACTTGAACTTGTTAGTTGCTGGGGATCAATGTTAATAAAACAACTTTGTGGTTTATCAATTAATGATCGATAGTCTTTATTAATCGTTTTCTTTTATACCTTAAAATCTAAGACAATATTGCTGTGTTTACAACTAAATAAAGCAATTAACACCAATTATGCGGCCAAATGCCGAACCTACATAAATGTGCTGAATGCACAGAATAACAAAGTGTAACAAGCAATATGACAATAAATTTAGCTGCATGCCCTCGGTTGACTTCTATGCTGCGTCGGCACCTGGGCAAGTTCTCAATTATGTAATTTTTAATTATTATGTGTAGCGTTGTCAGCAGTGCAGTGTCGTGTGTCTGAACATTCTCCCCCGCGTTGAATGGATGATTCAACAATCTGGTATCTTAATGATGAATTCAGACTCCTTGAGTGTTCGTCTGGGTTTCGGTTGCGGGACTTCGGTAATAGCGCTCGTGCCTTTTCTAGTTCTTCTCCACCAATAGTATATAATGCTGATGGTTGATAATAGCAATGCCAAGTAACCTATTGCAAAATGGTGATAGCTCTGTATTAGCAGCTTGTGAGGTAAGTTTTGGAAATGTTCATTTGACAGTAACCTTTGTAGAGTTGTGAGGTTTGCTACTTGGGTCTCATAGTGCGTGTCATTGAAGTCTGGTAATAGCGGTTTAAAGTCTATTGGTGTTGAAAGCTCGGAAATGGTTCCAAAGCTGGTGTGCGATGGTCGGAAATTGGTGACGATTGTTTTGTGTCCTTGAATGGTGAAGGAACTCTGTCTTATTATACATTCTGGTTGTAGAGTTAATATACCGGAGCCTTCCAGAGTTAATTGTAAGGATTCGCGCTCGCATACTGCCGTGATTCGAGCTGGATGCCTTGTAGCATATATCCATTGGTTTTTTTGTTCCATTTGAATCCATGTTATGTTGGTTCCTAAAATTTCTAGTGTGCACGTGGGTATTGTCTCGTTGTTGAAGAGCCCGATCTCACAAGAACATTTTTCGGATCCTTTACCATACCTGGATTGTAGGTTAGAACATATGTATTGTTCCCCTTTAATGGTAATGCATGCCCGTAATTCGGTTAACTGGAGTGAAAAATATTCGTCGCGGTGTGCATTAATGGCAAGGATTGGAGCACAGGGATTGATACTGAGCATCGAGTTGTTTACGAGGGTCGGTACCGGCGTCATCTTAAATAGGTCGTAACGTTCCTGGGTTACTAATGGCAGTGTGATCCAGAAGAGTGCATGATTTTTTGTTATTCCTCCCTTGACTTTCATTTAATTATAGATTTGTAAAATATCTTCCTCGTCAGCCGGTAGTTCTAAGTATGCTGGTAAATGGGCCCTTATAGTTTTTAACTCCATTCGAAGTTGATACGCTGGCAGAAGTAGTGAGCTGATTTTTCCGTGATGGGTGTTTTCTAGTATGTCGAGTATAGCTGATTGCATTCGTTGTATATTGGACATCATGAGGATAAGTTGGGACGAAAGCGAAGTAAAACTTGAAATAGTTTGAGCTGGTGTATTTTTTCCCCATCATCATGCATCCTTGCTGTGATTTCGCTAAGTTGTATCTTGAGCCGCTCCATTCTGTTCTGGGCAGAGACTTCATCCTGTTTAATTACATTAATAGTAGAGTCAATAACGGAGGTTTGGTTGCGTAGTAGGTGTAGAAGGTGATTTTCGTTTTCTTGTACTTGTGTAATGGTATTTACCATCTGGTCAGCGTATTCAGAGTCTAATACTCCGAATAATGAATTTGCTATGTTTCCGACCATATTGGTTTATAGTATTTGCGCATATGCTCTTCTGTTGTTATTCTTGACACAAATGCTGAAGAGTTGAGATTCCATTAGATAATGCACTGTATTCTGCTATTAGTGGTCCCAGGTCATGATGAATAATGAAGTTCCAATCACTGGTTGCTGCCTTGACTGAACCCATGCCCTCAAAATGTATTCCCAAATTTGACTTTAATTTGGTGACATGAATTTTTTCACAACATGCTATTGGAAGCAGTAACGCCAGTAGCAACAACGAGGTTATGCTTCTGCATACATCAATCTTTCGCCGTTTCGCTGGAATTGTGCTGTTTGTCTCTATTGTTTGATGATCCCCTTCTGTCTGTTCGGGTTCAGCGTTAGTAGGGTCATCATCTTCATGCTCTACAGGTAATGGTGCCAATCTATGAATTGCACGTTTCCATATCCCAGATGCTGTTTTGACATCGACAACTCGAACTGAACCGTCTTCTCCCTTGTGTATTTCGATTATTCTTCCAAGTGGCCACTGCAATGGTGGTACATTGTCCTCCTTGATGATGACTATGTCACCTGGTTTAACATTTTTTGAGCGTTCCTTCCATTTGTATCTATGCTGAAGTTGGTTTAGATATTCTGTTGACCATCGCTTCCAGAAGTCATGTTTAAGGTGTGATACCAGTTTTCACCTTGTTAATGATGGGTGTTTTATGGAAACGGCATTTGAATCCGGTTGAGCAGTAAGTGGTTCGCCAATAAGGAAGTGTCCTGGAGTTAATGCTGTTAAATCGTTAGCATCGCTGGATATAGGTGTGATTGGTCTGGAGTTTAAGATAGCTTCAATCTCCACTAAGACCGTTTCGAATTCTTCGTATGTTAAAGAAGCGGTTGCGACGCTCCTGAGCAGTAAATGTTTTGCAGATTTTACTGCTGCTTCCCACAAACCTCCAAAGTGAGGTGCTCTGGGGGGGGATGAAGTTAAACTGTATGGCCTTGCTGGCACATTCTCGTATGATAGTATTTTGAGCTTCTTCGGAGTAAATTACCGTTGCTAATTCTGACAGTTTGTTGTTAGCTCCTACAAAGTTGGTGGCGTTGTCACAGTATATTTGTTGGCAGCGTCCCCGACGACCAGTGAATCGTTTTAACGCACCGATAAATGATTCAGTGGTCAAATCACTCACTAGCTCCAAGTGAACCGCCTTGGTGGAAAAACAGCAGAACACTGCCACATAAGCCTTATGTGGTCTTTTTCCTCGAAGCTTGTAGTGAATCCAGAAAGGTCCACAATAGTCAACTCCTGTGTGCACAAATGGTCGAGCAGGCGTGACTCGTGTTGAACGTAAGTTTCCCATTACTTGCGTGAGTAGTTGAGGTCTCGCTCGAGTGCATCTTACGCAATGTTGTACGATAGACCTGGCCATTATTTTTCCCTTAATAGGCCAAAATCGTTGTCTGGTATGGGCCAATAATGTTTCTGCTCCGCAATGCATGGTGTCTTCGTGAATCCCTTTCATCAGAAGTTTTCCCAATGGATGATTATAAGGAATGAGCATCGGATGTTTGCTGTCATATGAAAGTGCTGATGCCTCCAGTCGGCCTCCAACTCGGAGTATACCCTTTGTATCTACGAAGGGGGAGAGGCTTGTTAGAGGACTTGATTGCTTCAGCTCCTTTTGTGTTTGAATGGCCTTGATTTCTTCCTTGAAGTCATCCCTTTGTATTGCTCGCATTATCAAAACTAATGCATTGTCAATTTCCCTGGGAGTTAACTCGATTTATACTTTTCTTAACTGTTTTGCACTTCTGGTCTGATTAAGAAAGCGCAACATATATCCGACCACCCGTTCAAGAGTTCTGAATGAATTTCTGTGGTTGATGGTGTAGATCAATGCTCCATCGTTGACAACGGCTGCTGCGGATACGGTGGACTGCGTTCGTTTCTTTTCTATGTCTGCTTCTTCGGGGATTGATGAGGTTTTACAGAATTTTCCCGGCCACATGCATTCTTTTCCATGTAGAAAGAATGGTCCAAAAAACCATAGATTGCATGTTGGGAGTTTAGCTGGTTGCGTTCCTCTGGATAGGATGTCTGCTGGGTTTTGTTTGGTTGCTACATGTCTCCATTGTTCTGGAATGGTGATTTCGTGAATTGTGGAGATCCGATTGGCGACGAAAGTATGAAATGATGATGCACTGGCGTTGATCCAAGAAAGAACGATTTCAGAGTCGGTCCATAAGAATGTAGGTGTATCCTTGAAGTCCAGGTACTGCTTTATTTTGCTCACTAATTGTGCGCTAAGAACTGCGGCACATAATTCTAAACGAGGTAACGTTTGTTTTTTCAGCGGTGCTACCCGAGATTTGGAGCACAACAATCTTACAATTATCTTCCCATCCCTTAGAATTGTCCGTAAATATATGACTGCGCCGTATGCCTTCTCAGACGCGTCTGAGAACGCATGAATCTGTATGGATACAGGGACTTCGGCATTGAACATATGACGAGGGAAATGCACATTGTCTAATTCCTTCAGACTGTTTCGAAATGTTGTCCATCGTGAATGTAACTCCATTGGCAATGCTTCGTCCCAAGAAACCTTCAGTTGCCAAAGTTCTTGTACGAATATCTTGGCTGTTACGACTACTGGTGCCATTATTCCCAAGGGATCAAATAGTTTTGCCAGATCTGAGGTGACTTTTCGCTTCGTAACTCGACTAGTGGGGTTAAGTCTTGTTTTTATGCAGAATCGATCCTTCATTGGTTGCCATGTTAATCCCAGCGCCTTGATTGACTCATTGTTCTCATTGCTGAAGTCAAGATCAATTTCTTGATCCTCCTTTGCAATGCCTTGAAGTAATTGTGGGTGGTTAGCGCACCATTTGCGTAACTTGAATCCTGCCTCCGCCAAGATATGTTGAAGCTGACGTTGCATCTCAAGTGTGGTTGAAAGACTATTGGCTCCAGTCAAACAGTCATCTACATAGAAGTCGTTGTGTAAGACCTTGGCGCCAAGTGGATGTGTACTTGAGGTGTCTTTGGCTAATTGCTGTAAGCACTTCGTTGCTAGATAGCGTGCAGCCCTAGTACCATAGGTTACTGTGTTTAGTTGGTAATAGTTGATTGCTTCGTTTTTGTCCCTTCTCCAAGTGATTGTTTGGTATCGTCTGTCGTCTGGATGCATCACTATTTGTCGATACATTTTTTTGAATATCGGTGCAGAATACGAACCTTGGCAATCGGAATCGTAAAAGTAATGAAAATAGTTCACTTTGAATTGTTGGTCCTATGTGCATGATGTCGTTCAGTGAAAGTCCAGACGAGGTTTTTGACGAGGCATCAAATACTACATGTAACTTAGTGCTACTGCTATCGGGTTTGAATACACAGTGGTGGGGAATTACATAGTTTGGAGCTGCTGAGTTATTGATGTTAATTTTTGTCATATGCCCTAGTGCTTCATACTCGTCCATGAACTCTATATATTGCCTTCTCACATCTTCAGCCTTAGATAACCGCCGTTCCAAAGCCAAAAATCTGTTCAACGCTATCTCCCTGGAGTCGCCAAGTCTAGACGGATCTTCATGAAAAGGTAGTTTGAAAACATACCTGCCTTCATCGTTCCTCCGCGTATGTTGTGTAAAATGAGTTTCGCACAACTGTTCGATCTTCGTCAATGCATTGCTTGAGGTATCTTCTTCTTCCAGTTTCCACAATCGCTCAACCATTTGACTAAGGTTGTCGTCGTCTTCGGTGCAAATGCCACATGTCCCTATTTCAATGGGGCGGTGACGTTCACCCGCTTTTCCCGCTACTATCCAACCGAAGACTGTATTCTGAAGAGTAGGAAGATTTTCTCCTAAACGAATTTGCCCAATCGACAATAATTGATGATAGAATTCAGCCCCAAGTAGTATGTCGATCCTTTCGGGCTGATTGAATGCTGGATCTGCCAGTGGGATATTGGTTGGTATCGGCCATCTAGTGATGTTGATATATTGAGATCGCTGCGGCGAAATAATGTGGTGTAAGACGAACGCCTCCAACCGTGCACTAAAGTTATTGATTTTTGAGTGCAGGTTGACATTGATGCGATGACGAGACTCTTTTCTTCCATTATCAATGCCTTGTATACACATTGAGGTGATTCTGGGAGACAGGCCTAATTTTTTCACAATTCGGTCTGTAACTAGATTAACTTGAGAACCTGAATCCAAGATGGCTCTGCAGTCTATCTCTTGTCCATTGTTAGCTATAAGACGAACTATTGCTGTGCTTAGGAGTACGTAATGATGAGAATCCGGCTTATTAGATGCTGCCAACGATACCGATTGATTTGTATTTTTTTGTTGTGGTGTATTGATTGGTTGACGGTGGGTGCGTTGAGGGTTTGGAGAGTTATCCAAATGTAGAAGCGTGTTGTGTTTTTGATTGCATTTGAGGCACTTTCTTGACATGCAATTACTTGAAGTGTGCCCAATCTTCAAACAGTTTGTACAGCGTTTGTTTTTTTGAATGTATTGTACACGTTCCTCTACCTTGAGTTGCAAGAACTGTTTGCAAGCGTACAAGGGATGTGTTCCCTGCCCACAACATTTGCAAATTGTGTAATTTTGTGGCGATATTATTGACGCGCGCGCTCGATGGGTGCTCTCCCTTGGCGACGGCCTGATTGCCTCCAACGATTGAAAATGAATTTCCAGAAAGTTGAGGAATTCCTTGATTGATTGCAGTTCCTTAGGCCGTCTTAACGATTGTTCGTACAGGATACGTGTATTCGAATCCAGCTTCTTAACAAGTAGATGGAGAAGCAATGGATCCCATGTCGAGACATCTATGCCAAGATTGCTTAATGCCATTAAGCACTCTTGTGTTGTATCATGCAACCCTTTGATTGACGTAGCGGATGAATGTGTTTGGGCTGGTTGTCCAATGATTTTTTGTATTAATGTTGTCGTCAATACTCTGACGTTGTTGTAACGATCTTGAAGAGTTGACCATGCAGTGTTGTAGTTTTCATCACTCAGTGTTAAGTGACGAATGAGATTCTCGGCTTCACCCGATAGATTTGTTTTAAGGTACCACATCTTCTGTACCCTTGGTATTTGTTGCTTGTCCACCATCTGCGTGAATAAATCGAAGAATTGCCTCCATTTGAGATAGTCACCATCGAATTTCGGAATGGTGACCTTTGGTAGGGCTATGTTGTTTATACTAGCTGCATCGTGACTAACAGCGTTTGTAGTTCTAAGCTGACTCTTTATCGAAAGTGAAGTCAGTTGAGTTTGCACAACTTCCTCTAATTCGAGATATTGCTCGTGGTTGTACCCGACACTTTCCGGGTTATCGTGTGCTCCCCAAATGGCGTAGTTCAGGGTAGCGGCTTGTTGCCATAGTTGATCAAGGGTCCTGAACTTGATCTCATAATGTTGCTGTGGGTGATCGTCTGTGTCTGACGATACCCTTTCAATTAATCGACGAATTGATTGGAGCACTGCTCCTTGCCATCGGGTGTCACCGTCGATATTGCGTGTATTTGATACGATGGTCTCCTGAGCCAGGGCACGAGGTGCAACTGGTGGGTTTATGGTTGCCCCCTTTGTAGTAGGGTCCGTTGATTCTTTAAATGACGCAATCGCTCCTTTAAAATGCTGCTGGTATTCTGTTACTACGCCTTCTATCTCCTGATAGTAGTTTTTTGCGAAGTAATCGTGATCCAGAGGAAGATTAGCGAGAAATCTTATGTTATCGTCGTTGGTCTTGAATAATTCCCACGCGTCTTCTAAACGACGAAGCCGCTCAATATAGTAGCTCTGCTGCTTTCTATGCGAAGGGTCCTTTTTGTAATTTATTACAATTCGTTGGATATCCTGTCCAGTCGCTAGTTGTTCTGCGACGAGCACTTCAAACGATGCCATCACGTCGGGGTCACCAAAATGTTTAGATTCGTTTATCTAAATATATTTTGTTTTTATCCAGCTTAGCACATAAACTAATTGGAATTGATGTAGTGGGGTTGTATGTTTTAATCAAGCACTTGAACTTGCTTAAAACTCGTTGAACTTGTTGTACTAACCAAGCACTTGAACTTGTTAGTTGCTGGGGATCAATGTTAATAAAACAACTTTGTGGTTTATCAATTAATGATCGATAGTCTTTATTAATCGTTTTCTTTTATACCTTAAAATCTAAGACAATATTGCTGTGTTTACAACTAAATAAAGCAATTAACACCAATTATGCGGCCAAATGCCGAACCTACATAAATGTGCTGAATGCACAGAATAACAAACAAAGTGTAACAAGCAATATGACAATAAATTTAGCTGCATGCCCTCGGTTGACTTCTATGCTGCGTCGGCACCTGGGCAAGTTCTCAATTATGTAATTTTTAATTATTATGTGTAGCGTTGTCAGCAGTGCAGTGTCGTGTGTCTGAACAAATGTAAAGACTTCTATATCCTACCTGGCCTTAAATCATTTGATGGAATTATAGGAGATGAGATGAGCGTATAAACGAACTTGGATGTCGGTAATGAAATCCAAAACATTGTTTTGAAACACAGAACATTTTTCGTTCCCAGTCCTGAAAGCGGAACAATCGCTACAAGTCTCCGTGCGGAAATATGAACAACAACTTCTGAACCTATCTACACAAAATCATACCCATATCCAGCTAACCTCAGATCAGAAGTAGATCAACAAATTGATAAAATGCTAACGGATGGCATTATAAGGCCATCGGCTGGTAAAAAACAATACAAATTAGTGATCGACTTCAAACGTCTGAATGCGGTATAACCAATACGTTAGCAACTCTTGATGAATGCAAATTCTTCACTTCTCTTGTTTAAGGAAGATCATATTAGAAATCCCGATAAGTTCTTTCATTCCCTAAAAATGCAAACATCGAAAAATGAAAATTTTTCAAAACAGAAGTCGAATTTTTAGGTTATATCATAACACAAGCTGGAATTCGTCCAGACCCCAACAAAATTGAAGCAATAACAAATCCTACGACCTCAAAACCTAAAGGAATTAAATAAGAGACTTCGCGAAAATTGGGAAGCCCTTGTCAAACCAGAGGAACAAATGCCCAAACAAAAGCAAATCAATCTAAGAAAACTTAAATAAGGACTTGAAGGAAATGCTTGTGACCTTTAATTTTTTAATTTTCCCAAACTTTGATCAATCATTCCTACTCACTACGGATGCTTCGGAGCCGTCCTTTCACAAGGTGAGGTTAATAACGATAAGCCAATCGTATTTATTTCAGGATCTTTGACTTTAGGAACCAGATAATATTTTTAGAAGGAAACGAAATGTGCTGCTACGAAAGTCCACATCCCAATTTTCACAGAAACTTCATTAGATTGAAATCATTTGATTAAGACAACCTAGTTCGAACCCCAAAAGAGAAACTTAAGGCTGGGCGCTCACTTGGCAACTTTTCGTTGCGCAACGAAAAGTTGTCGCTGTTGCCGGCAACTATTGCCGAGCAACTTTTGCTTATACAGCGCTCATTAAGCAACTAGTTGCCAGCAATGTGTGCAAATTGCAATAACTATGGATTTCGAACAAACTTTTATTGTTTATGCATTATTGATAATACCGGGAAAAAAAAACAAGAAACAAAAAAAAGTACTTGGTGCATCCTATAAATCGTGATAGAAAGGAAAAAGGAAAATATCAAAGCCTTTGTCTGGTCTTTTAAATGTTTATTTAACAAGCACGGCCTCTTTTTTACTTCATCGATCAAAGTATTTTCACCAATAAGCACCGCACACATTTTTCTGGTCACAACCTACCCCGACCGTGGGCCAAAATAAATAAAAAACAGAAAGTTGCCCGGCAACTAATTGCCTAGTGAGCGGTCGAATACATTTTTCTAAGAGAGCAACTTTTGAGCAACGCAATCGTTGCCGATGTTTGGCAACGAAAAATTGCTCTCAAATTGCGTTGCCTAGTGAGCGCTCTACCATATAAGCCAATACACTTTTTCTGAGCAACTTTTCGTTGCGCAACGAAAGTTGCCAAGTGAGCGCCCAGCCTAACTCCTAAACGTTATAAAAATTCTGGAGAAACATATTCCTCTACTGCATGAGATCTAGAAAGAATTTTACAACAGATTTGAAATAAGAATCACACAGAGAGTAGTTACTGATATTTCCAATGAAGAAAATAAAATGAAAATAATTAAAGATGAAAAAGAAAACAAAGAACAAATTTAAAAAAAAAATACTTCTTCCCACAAATGACAAAACTAATTAAAAGATATGCAGATTCATGCGACTCATACTGTTGTAAAATATATGATCGACACCCCCAGTTCCAACCTATCCAAATACCATCATACCCCACTGATATTTTACTCATGGATATAATAGAAACCAAACGGGAAAAAAATGATTACTTGCGTAGATAAGTTTTTAAAATTCACACAATTTTTTCACATCAAAAACAAATCAGTCCTACATGTTCGAGACAAAATAATTAAACTGTATCTTTTTTTTTTTTTTTTTTTTTTAATGCATTTTTTTTAATCGAATTCATATTAACTTACATGCTAGACATAAAAATGCTTAAACTAGCCTAAATAACCATTAACATTTTACTTACTGGCCCTATGCGGACGCTCTAAGCTAAGCCTAATGCTTAACCTATGTCTTTCGACGACTTTAACTGAAATTAAATATTTTTAATATACTTCAATTAATATTACCTTACGATCTAATTATCAAGAAAATTTGTATATAAAAGAAAAACTTGATGTATGAAGATTGTTTTTTTTTTTTTAAAAGTCTATATCTAATTAAAACTAATTTAAAAATAATTTAAAAGTAGCTTAACCTAGATACATAATAAATATGTATGATATTTTTTTTGTGTTTTTGTGCTGTGCTAAAGCTTTTTAATTTTTTTTTGTTTTTTGTTTTTTTTTTATTTTTTTTGCTCTTAAATCTTACCTTAAAATAAACCTAAACCTATCCTTAAAATCTATGTAAGCCGGCTAGGCATTTAAGAATAAAATTTTTAACAGTTATAGTGTAAGATCAATGACCAAGACGACAACAACGAAGTATCCTCTCCGTCATTTAACCACCAAAATTGTTGGTGCTGTCTTATAACGTCCTCTTTGTCACGGACTGATACCGCCCTACTGAACCGGAGATTCTCCTGCTGCGAGCGACATCTCCATTGTAGGCAAGTCGCCTGTCTACACTCTTTCGGGCAACATGGAAGATTAATGGAACTGCATTTCTATCCTGAATCAAGCCGTTAATATCAAAATAGAGGAAAGCCTCTGGTGGAGTAAAGCCGTTAAGGCGCACTGTCTCGTGGTACATGAAGTTAGGGTAGTAAGCCCCGAAGATCAGGTTATTGCTCGAAGTCATTGCTCTTGCAACGTGTCTCCGAATGAGTTTAATGAGAAAGTTATCCACTCTGATTAGGTTGGCCCCGTTGTACAAGGACCTCATTAGAATAGAATTTTTTGTACTCAGACTCTGGAGTTCTATATAAATGGAGACAAGCCCTTAGACATCGTCTCTCGAAAACCCGAATCTTTTCCATCAAGCTTGCTCCCACGTTGAACCACACGGGACATCCATATGCAAGCACAGGCCGAATGAGGGCCATGTAGCAGATCACCTTTACCCTGGCATCGAGTTGGCTGCTGTGAAACAGTCTCTTTGTCATGGCATAGGCCGCTTTAGCTCTGGCTAGAGAAGCATCTATATGTTTGTTAAAATATAGATGCTGATCAAGCCAGACCCCAAGATATCTGACTACACTCCGACTCGCCAGTGGCTGCCCGTTTTGTCCAACGATAGAGAACTTTCGCCAATTCATTCTGGTATCCCAAGAGGCCCAGACAACGGCGTCCTAAACAAAATGGATTCGCACTTTTTGAAATTGATCGTCAACTTCCAATCGTCGCAATATCGCTTAATCTCATCGAAGTCACTCTGCAAAAGACTTACAATTCCCTCAATCTTTGGACCTGACCTGTTCGCGATCAAGTCATCTGCGTATGCTATAGCATGGTGAAGAGAGCCTACAAGATCGCTCGTGAAAATAGTGAATAAAATCGGCGAATTAACTACACCCTGTTGTAGACCGTTGTTAATTTTAAAAGTTCCAGCAGACGTTACACTGCCATTTTTCACAATAAACTGTCTACTGGTGAGCATATTAAAGATTATGTACAGCAGCGGTTTGCTTATGCCGAGCTGGTCTAACTTGAAAAAGAGCCCCTGCAACCATACAGTGTCAAAGGCCTTTTCCAAGTCAACCAGCAAAGCACCCGTGCATTGTTTCTTACCCTTGTTCCATTGGATATCCGATACTAGTTTAGACGCGGCGTGTATGCAATCATGCCCCGCTCTGAAACCGAACTGATTATCCGGAATAATATTTTTGTCCTCAACCCACTCTGTCAGGGCTCTATTGATAATTTTTTCAAAAACCTTGCTGATGTTCGGCAAGAGACTTATCGACCGGAGATTTGCCGGATCGGATGTGTCTTTATTCCGTTTAGGAATTGGTTGCACCACCGCTGTCTTCCAATGAGCTGGATAATGTGCATTATTCAGCAAATTATTAAACAGAGTAGTGTAAATGTTTACCGCTTCTAAAGGGAGGTGTCTGAGAACAATGTTTGATATACCGTCGATTCCTACGGATTTCTTACTTCTAAGTGAACCGAAGATAACCAAAAGATCTTCCTTTGATATAAAAGGAGGATGTGCCCCTTCATCGGCGACGACATCATTTGCCAAATTATCATCACTGAACATGGTAAAACCAGTGTTCTCCGATCGCCAGTTCTCAATATCATTTTGAAGGTCGGAGTTGTGTACGAGGACGCGATCTTCCAAGACATGGTTCGGGTGAGTGATAACATTCACTTTATACACATCTTGAAAGGTCGCGCCTAATACTTCAACTCTCTCCTGAGGATCTTCGATCACAAAAAAGTTGTCATCTTCAATCGCTTCTACTGGATCAATGCCTGCTGTAAGAAGTATTTGTTCATTGTTCGTAGTTCGGGGGAGCTTACGACACGGAAGTTCGTTCTGATTTTTCCTTCGAAAAAATTTATTGATTTTCGGGAACATACTAGGGTTGCTAGCTTTAATAGCCCGAATTTTGGTATACCAGTGCGAGTTAATTGAAGCTCGATAGTTTTGCTTGATTAACTGCTGTAGGTTTCTAAGCTCGGACTTCAGTGTCCTAACTTCCGAGTCTTGTGGGTCAGTGAAGCGTCTGTATGATAGTTTAAGTCTCGTCAGTTGCCGACTTTTTGTCGGTGTAGCGAGTCGATAGTTGCATTGCGGTAAATATTAACATTGTCAGTTTGTTCGTATTTCGGAATTGTTCTGTCCATCGTTTGTTTAATGGTATCGTCCATCTTTTTCAGGTAATCGTCGATCTCCTCGTTCGACAGATTTCTATTAGATGGTGTGTTGAGCAAGTTCGAGGAGAGTGCTCTGGTTAATAATCGAGAGAAGTGCGTCCAACGCGTCCTACTATAGTTGTAAGAATACGTTTGAACATACTCCTCCAACTCCGCAATCTCGTTAGGAATAGTAATTTCGGCACTAAATCCGCAATGGTCACTGTCATACACAAATGTTTTTAAACAGTTTATCGTTTGTCGGTCCACGTCAGTCAGTTCTAACCGTTCGTCGAAAAGCAAAAGATCCAAGTAGGAGCCTGTTCTTGGATAAGACGGGCTATCAGTTGCCTTCAAATCTAACCTATACTCAACATTGTTCTGACCCCACCAATTGAATAGTAGGTTCCCTCTAGTGTTTGGTGAATGATTTCTCCAATTGCTGTGTTTGGCGTTTAGATCTCCGGCCATGAGGTAATAATTCTCCTCCGAACCCAGACGTAAGTATTGAAAAAGTGTCTGGAGCTCTGAGATAAAACAGAATTGTTGAGTAGCTTCAGTTGCATAGACTGCGACCATATACATCCTCTTTCCACTACGGAGAGCGATGCATATAATACATGCCTCAAGCACCTGGAACCTACGCACTTCACCACTGTACATAACCTTATAACGCAAGTTTTTATTAATAAAAATAGCCACACCACCTGCTCGATTTGAGTTAGGTCGGTCTCTTCTTATAATATTATATTTACTGTGCCTCAGTTTGTGTTTTTGAGAAAGCTTGGTCTCGCTAACCAAAAGAACATCGGGGCTTCGGTCTTCTAATAACTTGAAGAGTACGCCTCTTCGCTCGATTTTTATTAGTGAATTCACAATCACTGAAAGGATCTTTAAAGGTCTCCCCGCCGGTGTACACATCACGACTGGAGGCGCGTTAGGCTCGGCAAAAGCGAGTAGATACGATCCACCCGTGTCGCCTGTTCTTGTATCTGCTGCTGTAGCTGGCTAATTTGTCCCTGGATCGAGAGCAAAATCGCCAGCAGATCAGCTTCAGCCTCAGGTGCCCGAGGCGTTGGGGCCTTTGGAACAGCCTTTGGCAATTGCTGTACCGTATTCCCTTGACCTGCCGCCATTTGCGCGTAGGTTTAATGGGGAGAAACGGCTGGTGTTTGAATACGAATGGGCGGGCGTTTCAGCTCGACCTTTTGCTGTCGAGCCTGTTAACTTTTTTTTATATATTGAAATTTAGGACAACCCCGATAGTTTGCGGTGTGTCCAGAATTTCCACATAAAATGCACTTGAGATCAGTTTTATTCTCCCTACCAAGCGGACATTATTCCGCTTTGTGGTCCTTTGCGCACTTCACACACCGATGCTGCATTTCACAGTTCGACGCGGCGTGCCCGAACCTTTGGCATCGAACACATTGTAAAATGTTATCACGTCTTTTTACTTTTTTCCATTTAACGCACTGATAATCTAGGACATTGATACTCCTAAGACTATCTAACTTGCTACTGGGAGACAATTGAACTAGGAAGAACGGTAATTTCCGATTCTCCCTTTTAGCCTGCGGTGTGGTAAATGGCTTGACTGCCACGAACTGGAGATCATCACAAGCCTTTGCTTTAAGCTCTCGTAAGATCTCCTGTGGATCTGTAGTGGGTTCCAGCCCTCTAAGGAGCATGGTTTGCAATCTTTCCCCCTTTGGGGTGTAGGAAAAGAACTCTGTAGTTGTCTCCTTTAACAAATTTTTAACTATAGCATATTGCTCTAAAGTAGAGCAATGAATTGAGTGCTTGTTATTATTTATTCGTTAAATATAAGATTATTACCAATAGCCGACTTACATAATTCGATTGTTTCCTTTAATTCCATTTTAAAGGTGTTAATTGGAGGCACCTTGGTCCGTGCTGTCTTTTGCTGCTGCTGTTGTTGCTGCGACTGTTGTGGTTTTTGTTCTTGTTGCTTTTGTTGCTGATTAAATGGCAACTGCTGTTGAACACGCTGCTATGTTGGCTGTTGTTTTTGCTGCTTTTTCCTGTGTTGTTGTTGCTCTGGCTGCTGTTGCTGTGTGTGTTGTTATTGTGTTTGTTGTTGTTGCAGAACGTTTTGTGTAATCATTTGCCGTTCCTTCTCTCGACGTGCAATTTGTTTGGCTTTTATTGCCAGAACTCTGTTTTGCATTTGACTAATGCTCGTTTTCAGCTCCAGTATCTCGTCTTCCTCATCATCTGATTCGGATTGAGCCAATGACGCAAAGCTGTTACTGTACTCTTCGCCACCTTGCGCATTGCTGTATGCGACAGACCTTTGAGTTGATGTTGCTGCTTCTGGTTCCTTCGCCGCATCTGAACCTGTTGCCGTCATCGTTGGGACCAGATCCCCCTCTTGAACCGGCAACTTTTCAATTGAAGAGGAGAGAGACGGGCGCTTTTGCATGTTCGGACTTGTTGTCGTCTTCACCTTCCTACGTCTTTTTATTCTTTGGGGGCCCGATGTGGAAGTCCCCGTTTGTTCATCACGGGTTATTTTTTTGTCCGCTACTCCTGTTGCAGTTATTAATTATATATTCAATTCCTCATGTGTTATCACCTTAAATGTTTGCTTGTTATATATTTCTATGTTGGTAACATTTCTTTTCCTTTAATATTTCAAACTTCCGTTTCCTTTGGAAGTATTCTGTATTGATTAGAAAATAAAGCTTGGAAGTGGTTCGTTTCTTACAAAGGCACACGCGGTTTTTATTTATCTCGTCTTTCTTATTTCGATAAAAGGTCGATCTTACGCGCAAAAATTGGTCCAATCGAGCCGGATTATTCTATATCGCAGAGAATAATTATTTTGTAAAAATCATACGTGATAAAGTAATAAACCGCGTGCCAGTTCTCGAATTCGGATGTGTACATCACGAAATTTTGATTTTTCATGATAAACGTGATTCGTATAGCACATCAGCCAAAGGTCAAGCGTAATAATTTAAGATAAAATCAAAATAAAAAAAAAAAACTACAGATTTATCGCAACAGTACCCACGTGGTAGCGGTACTCGTATCATATTTTGTGCGGTGACATAATTTATTATCTTCTACAGTGTTTTTATCAAAACAAAACTATTGGCCGTTATACCAGCTTGCATTACGTACAATTATACTCGAAGTATAATTGCCTCATTAAAGAGTTTGTTTTTTTGTGTGCTACCAACGCATCAGTTGAGCTTGGTTCGCGACGCGGTAATTATCGTAGTCTATATCGGCGTGTCGGAAATATCAGACTTTGTGTGCAATGGAAACCATGAAGAAACAGCGCGCGATATTAAGGGGTCAGGTAACGCGGATCGCTAACTTTTGTGAATCGGCTAATCCACCGTTAGAGCAATGCAAATTACGTCAAAAAAGGCTAGAGCAGCACATGAACGATTTTGAGCGTCTGCAAAGCGATATTGAAGCATTAATCGAAGACGACGGTGAATTAGCGGGGGAAAATGAATATCGTACCGAGTTCGAAAATAAATTCTACGAGTTACATGCGCGATTAAGTTCAATGCAAAACGAAAGTGATACGCGACCGGAAGATGATAGTGAGCTATCAAAAACATTACGATCATTAGCCGAAAATCAAGCATCATTAAGTGATATAGTGAAAACGTTAAAGAATCCACCGCGCTCGTCCATTACGATATCAAAACCTGAATTGCCTACAAGACTCCCTGAGATAAGGCTACCGGAGTTCTCGGGAAGGCTTGATGAGTGGATTCGTTTCCGCGATTTATTTACGGCTTTGGTTGTGTCTAAGACCACACTAATGGGCGTCGAAAAGCTGGAGTACCTGCAAACGCGATTAAAGGGTGATGCACTGGCGGTAGTTAAGCATATTCCCTTAAGTAACGATAACTTTATCATTGCGTGGGACTTAGTTAAATCTCATTTCGATAAGCCGCAATTCATTATGGTAACGTATTTAGATAAATTGTTCGATCAACCGGCAATTAAAAACGGCACATTGTCTGAAATCAAGCGTTTGTATACCATCACAACTGAAAATATAAATGCCCTAAGTGCTTTAAAGTTACCGGTAAAATTGTGGGATACATTGCTTATTTACCTTTTGTCGAAAAAGCTTGATTCTGATAATAAAGTGTTATGGATTCGAAAGATCAAGGACATCTCACAGACTGCTTTCTCTGACTTCAGTGATTTTTTAAGTGATCGTATAAATGAGCTTGAGAGTCTCCATTTAGCGCGCGGTAACCGACCGAGTGTATCAAGTGCATCTAAAGTTGTATCAAAGGATTGTGAAAGATGGGTCCTTAGTGCCACAATTCCATTGTGCTTTAAGTGCAATCAAAGGCACTTGCTTTATCAGTATTCGGAATTTCGTGATCTCACAGTTACGTCTCGATATGAATTTGTTAAAAGCAATCAAATTTGTCAGAACTGCCTTCGCGCTAAGCATAGCTTAAACGCCTGTAAATTTTCGAATTGTAAAAAGTGCGGCTTGAAACATAATACTATGCTCCATATCGACTCCAATCCATCTAGTCCCGTGAATGCAAGTAGTTCGAAAACTAATACTTATGGTTTGGCTATTAACGCCAACCGCTATAGTAAAAATTAAAGGGATCAACGGTGAATATAAATCTTGCAGAGCATTGCTAGATTCAGGCTCGCAAGCTACGTTAATTTCCAAAGCATGTATTCAGCGTCTCGGTATAAGACGAACTCACGCTAGCATTCCCATCGTTGGTTTGGGACAAACCAATAGTAGTAACGCCACGCGCGCTGAACTCGAAATCTCGCCGATTACAAACACAAATCGTATATTATCGGTATCTGCATTCATTCTATCGTCTTTAACCAATGAAGTGCCAAACGTAGAATTAAACTGTGCGAATCTATCTTACTTTAGCCATCTTTCCCTCGCGGACCCAAAGTGTCATCAACCCAATCGAATCGATATTTTAATCGGAGCTGATATTGTCTTCGATGCCCTCGCAGAAGGTGTAATCGTTCACCCCTCAGGTTCACCCGTGGCCCAAAATACCATTTTCGGATGGGTTATCGCCGGTAAGGTTTTTACGAATCAAGAGCCTACACTTAACATTTTTCATGCTACTGTGGATCTGGACGTGTTATTAAAGCAATTCTTCCAGCACGAAGATGGCAATGACGCAAATGCCATTAACTACGAGGTAAATGAAATTATTGAAAAACATTTTGTTAGTACCTATTTTATTAATTCGGAAGGAAAATATGTTGTTAGTTTGCCATTTAACAAAACGTTAGTTGAATTCGGAGATTCACGCAGCGCAGCACTCAAGCTTCTCCATGCAATGGAGCGGCGATTCACCAAAATTCCCGGGCTGAGGAACGAATATATAGATTTCATGCGTGAATACGAACAGTTAGGGCACATGACGATCGTATCTCATGATGACCTAAATCGTGCATCGTTTTATTTACCTCATCATGCTGTTCTTATACCAAACAGCGTAACAACGAAACTCAGGGTAGTTTTTAACGCTTCTTCCAAATCTACGAACGGACTTTCACTTAATGACTGTTTGCTTGTAGGGCCCACAATTCAAAACGATCTCTTAACCTGCACTATAAAGTTCCGAAAGCATGAGATCGCCGTGAAAGCTGATATTGCCAAGATGTACAGTCAGATCCTAGTTAATGCGGACGATATTCATTTTCAACGGATATTGTGGCGGGAAGACGTGCACGAAGAGCCTCGGGATTATGTTCTTCTTACATTGACTCACGGAACGGCCTCCGCATCATTTCTGGCTACGAGAGTCCTCAAGCAAATAGGCATTAATAATATCGCGAATTATCCCCGGGCTGCAGATGGCCTTATTAATGATTTCTACGTTGATGACTATACAACAACATTCGAAAGCGTGGAAGAAGCGATAAGCATAAAAAATGACCTTTGTCATATTTTGAAAGAGGCTGGTATGGACCTTCGCAAATGGGCTTCTAACTCATCGGAGTTCCTTAATACCATCAACTACGATCATCGAGAAATGGTAACCGAGTTACCAATTGGCGAAGCAGGGGTCCGAACGTTGGGTTTATTCTGGGACACACAAAGCGATTGCTTTAAATTTTCCACAGTCGTTACAACAATTGGCCACCATGTTACCAAGAGGGAAGTTCTTTCAAATATAGCCCGTATATTCGACCCTTTAGGTTGGCTTTCACCGGTTGTCATCAAAATGAAAATTTTTATCAAACGCCTTTGGGTCAAAGGTATTGGTTGGGATGAGTACATCCCTATGAATTTCTATCAGGAATGGTCGGACTTTAACTCTGATCTAAATTCATTGCACACGTTGAGCATTCCGAAGTGGCTGCAATTAGAAGGAATGGGGGTTGTGGAATTGCACGGCTTCGCTGACGCATCAGAGTCAGCTTATTCTGCTGCAGTATATTCACGAGTGGTTGGAAAAAGAGGCGTTCATGCAACGCTTATATACGCCAAAACAAAAGTTTCTCCGGTAAAGCCTTCCCTTTCAATTCCCCGTCTCGAGTTGTGTGGCTCTTTGTTGCTAGCAAAGCTGCTTAGCAAGGTAAAGGACGCCCTTTGTATTCATGACATTGAATGTTTTGCGTACACTGATTCCACAACCGTACTGCATTGGATCCAAGGATACCCGCGACCTCGTAACGTTTTCGTAGACAATCGTTTATCGCAGAACATCGCATTGTTTCCTGCAACTATCTGGCACTATGTAAGATCAGCTGAAAACCCTGCTGATTGCGCGACACGCGGTTTCATGCCTAAATGCCTAGCTAAATTGGACTTATGGTGGAAAGGTCCATCGTTCCTGCAATCGACGACAATTAACTTTGATGATTTTTCAGTAACTAAACGCGAACCTCCGGAGGAAGATGAGCTTATATGCTTAGCAAATTCATGCAATGAGAAATGGGATATTTTCTCTAGGTTTTCGAGGCTAATTCGTCTCTTGCGTGTTACGGCGCGATGCATTCGGGTATTGCGCAGACACAAATCGCCATCTGAACAATTCTGTTTATATTTTTTGTCACCTCTGGATATACGCAACGCCATGATCGCTCTAGTGAAACTCTCTCAGCAGGACTCTTTCAGCGCTGAGATTGCTCAATTAACACAGGGTAAATCACCTTCAAACAAAATCAAATTAATCATGTTAAGCCCATTCATCGATCAGGAAGGAGTTTTTCGTGTCGGAGGCAGACTTGACAATGCTGAGATACCTTTTGAACAGAAGTATCCCATCATTCTCCATCGAGCTCACCGCTTTACCCAGCTAATAGTCGAGGATTGTCATTCAATGAATTTGCATGCCGGTATTCGCCAAATGACGTATCTTCTCTCTCTTCAGTATTTTATTCCTGGTATTCATCATATTATAAGACGATGTGTTCATCAGTGTACATCATGCATTCGCCAACGTGGGATCCCATTTCAGCAGCAGATGGCTAGTTTACCAAAGGAGCGGTTGGAGGCCGGAGTCACATTTGGCAATACGGGCGTCGACTACGCTGGTCCATTCACCGTGCGTTCCTGGAGTGGGCGAGGTGCCAAGATGTACAAGGCATATGTGGCTCTATTTGTTTGTTTGGCTACGAAGGCGCTGCACCTCGAGCTGGTATCGGATCTATCCTCAACGGCCTTTATTGCGGCGTTACGTCGGTTTGTAGCGAGGCGCGGTAAGTGTCATACCATGTACAGCGATAATGGTACCAATTTTATCGGAGCGAACCAACAGTTACGTGAATGGTCTAACCTTCTCCGATCACAGCATTTCCAAGATCAAGTGTCACAACATCTAACGACGATTGGAATTACGTGGTGTTTCATTCCTCCCAATGCACCACATTTCGGTGGGATTTGGGAGGCGGGTGTAAAGACAGTCAAATTTCATCTACGACGTGTCTTAAGTGAAGCTTCGCTAACATTTGAAGAGTTCTGCACGTTGTTATGTCAGATTGAAGCTTGTGCTAACTCCAGGCCACTAAGCACTCGCTTCGAAGGTGATTTGAATCCGCTTACACCAGCACATTTCCTGATCGGGAGACCACTAGCGACGGTTCCAGAGGCAAGCGACTTTTCCAAAAAGACGTCGGCGTTGGCTCGATGGCAGTATGTTCAACGTTTACTTCAAAGTTTTTGGCAGAAATGGTCACAGGACTATATAACGCAATTGCGTGAGCGAACGAAATGGCTGAAGAAGCAAATCAACGTTAAGGTCAACGATATCGTCCTTATCAAGGACGATAATCAGCCACCCCTTAAGTGGCCCCTCGGAAAAATTACGGAAACGCATCCAGGAAGAGACGGGCTAGTTCGAGTTGTGACTGTTCTGACGGAAAAGGGAGAATACAAGCGACCAATTTGCAAATTGTGTCCGCTGCTACCAGACGATGGTTGAAATACCTTTCAACGGCGGGAGGATGTTGCAGTTATTAATTATATATTCAATTCTTCATGTGTTATCACCTTAAATGTTTGCTTGTCATATATTTCTATGTTGGTAACATTTCTTTTCCTTTAATCTTTCAAACTTCCGTTTCCTTTGGAAGTATTCTGTATTGATTAGAAAATAAAGCTTGGAAGTGGTTCGTTTCTTACAAAGGCACACGCGGTTTTTATTTATCTCGTCTTTCTTATTTCGATAAAAGGTCGATCTTACGCGCAAACAACTCCTTTTTGTTGGAATGCGGACATCTGCTGTGCATCCATGCCGGATCACCGGCTACAGTAAATTATTCTTCGGATAGAAGAAAATCAAAAGAAAAAAAAACTGCACTTCTCGCCCGGGAATCGAACCAGGGCTTTGCGATTGGCCAGTCACTGACTGGACAGGTGCTCTACCGAAGCACTTCTTGGTGGACAAACTTTTCAGCTATTTATTAATTTTAAATTCACTTTCACTCACAATAAGTGTAAACACGTCGTTACTCTTCTGAAGTCACAGAGCGACTGATTAAACTGTATCTATGCAAGCACAGATGAGTCGTATGCAACAGCAACTACAAGACCAGGCAACACGAGTACAACATTAAGGAGACCCTTAAAGATCATGGCAGTAAATGTTAATTCAATGGTAAGTGTCGAGAAACGAGCCGCACTATTTCAATTTCTTAAAGACCCCGTCCCTGATGTTATTTTGGCTAGCGAAACTAATCTAAACAAAAGACATAAATAAGAAGAGATCTGGCCGACTCGCAAGGAGGCGGTGTTGCTATCTTTAGTAAAAAATTATTAAGTTTTAAAGCTGTGTACAGTGGTGAAGTGCAGGGATTCCGTGAACTTGAGGTCTGCATCGTTTGTATCCATCTCACACGGAAAAAGGATGTACATGATTGCTGCCTATGCGCCTGAATCTACTCAACCTACTTCTTCTATCACAGAACTCGAGACACTTTTAGATATCTACAGCTTGAGTCAAAGGAAAACTATATTCTATTTGCTGGAGATTTAAATGCCAAACACATTAATTGGGGAAATAATACTTCAAATACCATGGGGAACTCATTATTCAATTGGTTGCATCTGCACAATGTCGAGTACAGGCTCGTTTTAAAAGCTACAAGTAGTCCGTCTTTTCCGAGAAGGGGTCATATCTTGATCTTATGCTTTTTGACACAAGACTAAATCTTACTGGAATAGATCGACGGGCTACTAGCTGTTTGAACACATTTGTATTCGGAACTGACTATTGCGGACCTTGCGCTTAAATAACAATTCCTGACGATGTTGCGGAGTTAGATGAGTTTGTCCAAACGTATGTGTCGGACACCCTTTTCTACAGCTTTGACAAGAAAAATTTCCTCCAGCGCGCTCAATCCACCCTTCAATAGAAATTTGTTAAACCCTCCTCGTTCAACAATTTCTGATAATTTCTTTAAACAGATGGACGAGACAATCAAACTAACTATAGAAAGAACGATACCAAAATTTACACAAAGTGACAACATCGACAAAGCTAAGAAACAAATCAACCAACTGTATGCCAGGGTGAAAGTCATCTGCTACATGGCTATTGACAGGCCAATGATTTCTTATGGGTGTCCCATGTGACAATATAGAAGTCACAGTACAAAAAAATCCATCGCAGTGAGGCTCTTTACAATGGGGCCAACCTTGTCAAAGTGGATAACTTCCTTATTAAGCTTATTCGAAGACACATTGCAAGGGCAATGACTTCGATGAACAACCTGATCTCCGGTGCTTTCTACCCAAATGAATGACTTCCTTGAGTTCGCATAATGCTCTTTCGCCAGGCGGTGTGGCTGGTCGTCGGCGGCGGTGTGGCTGGTGTCGCTGGTCGAAGCTTGATTACCTCACACATGTTTTAATTGATTCGGGCGTGGATGTTGTTTGTATTTCTGAAACATGGTTCTATCCTAGCACACCTGATAACTTATATAATATCGTGGGGTTTAATTTGATTTGAAACGGTCGAATAACAAGTACTGTTGGAGGGGGGGTTGCTATCTACTGCAGCGATTCTCTTAGATGCAAAGTCGTTGAAAAATCCGTAGGTAGCGGTATTAAATATCTTCTCGTTGAAGTTAGTGATGGCAATCTGAAATGTATCGTAGGTACTGCGTATATCCCTAATCGAAGCTTTTCGCCCCAACCACTGTTTTCGGCAAATAAAATTTTCTCTGCTTGTTATGAAAACATCATCATAACTGGAGACTTTAATGCTGACCTTCTCAAAACAGGTTCCAGAGCACTCCAACTTTAAGACTGCATCGCCGCTCCCTCTACCCATTAATATTTCAGCTTAGAGATTTCTCCTCAGTGAATCAGTATGCTTTGCAACACGATGCGAGTCTTCTACCATGGCACCATGTCTATTCCTTTTCCAGCGCTAATGAAAAAGTAAACTACATTCAGACATAAATACTTGACCTATTTAACAAGCATGTTTCTTTGAAAAGTGTCATAGTACGGAACAAGAACTGTCCTTGGTTCACATCTGAGGTTCACAGCTCAATAAAGGTTCGTCGAAAACTCTATCTGAATTGGAAGAATAGTCCAACACCGTTGAACTGGGAAATCGCTCATCCACTGTTACTCGAAAAGCTAAGCAAAGCTATTATTTCTCTAAATTAAGCTCAAATTTACCACCTAAGAAGCTCTGGAATAACTTACGGTCCTTTTGTAAAAATGTTAATTCATGCAATATGCCTGACTTAAATGAATTAACAAGGAATTTGTGGCTACTGGTGGTGTTGGCGCAGATTTTGTGCTCAACCCCAGTATCGTTTCAGATTCCTTAAATGTTTTTAATTTTAAGGTTGTTACCGAAATTGAAGTTTTGGACTGTATTCGTTCGCTCAAGTCCAATGCTGTTGGTGAAGATTGAATTCCATTTCAATTCGACAAACTTATTCTTCGTAATGTACTCCGTTCTTTCACACATATCATAAATTTTTGTATTTACTCTTCCATTTATCCTGAGAGCTGGAAGGTTGCAAAGGTAATTCCTGTGCCGAAAAAGCCTAACTCTGCATCTGCATCTGACTTTCGCCCAATAAGCATTCTGCCATGCCTATCAAAGGTTCTAGAAAAGGCTCTTAGTAAGCAAATCTCAAGTCATCTAGACTCCCATGATTTATTGTCTCCTCTGCAGTCTGGTTTTCGAAAGCACCACTATTGTTCAACCGCCACAGTTAAGGTACTAGACGATATTGGGATGCAATTCGATCGGAAGCTTATCACTGTGCTATGTTTGCTTGATTTTTCTTAAGCCTTTGATAGAGTAAATCATGCAACTTTATGTAAAAAACTGCGGTTGTAATTTGGATTTAATGAAAGTTCTGTACAGGTTATTAGCAGCTTTGTATATATCAAACAGAATGCAAAGGGTGTGTGTGGGTGACTGTGCCTCTAATTATTTAGACTTATTGGTAGGAGTTCCGCGGGGAGTTCTGGGACCTATTCTGTTCTGTTTGTATATAAATAACCTACCAAAAGTATGTAAAAATGTGTTCTTACATCTCTATGCCGATGATGTACAAGTACACTTATCTAGGCCCATTGGTTCGGTTGAGGATCTCGTTTGCAGGCTTAATGAAGACTTGTTGGAAATTCGTAACTGGTCTGTGTGTAAGGGTCTTATACTTAACCCTAATAAATCACAGACTATAATTATTTCTAATAAATTTTATGACACAGACTTGCTACCGCCAGTATTCTAAGTGCAAGTACCACTTAAGTATTTAGACGGAGTGACCAGTCTCTGGTTTAAGATAAACAGAAGCCTTTCCGCCACAGATCATGTGAACTATACGGTGGGTTGCACTTATGCAACTCTCCGCAAACTTTGGCTGTATGTGTCATTCACTCCACTAGTAACAGAATTAAGGATGGTCAAAATCCTTATTATACCAATTATCTGTCCCAGCAAAAGTTACTTGTCGCTTTTTATGACACCGCAAGATACGTATTCGGACTGCGAAAGTATGACCATGTTTCTGAATATCATCGGCTTATTCTTGGGTACACTTAAGGTGAATATATTGATATAACCAATTGCCTGGGTACCTCACTGAAAAGCTTAAATTTGCTCAGTCGGCCTGTACATGTATTTGATGCCTCAACGTCACGTCACGTCTTTTCTTCGTCCACGTCGCCAGGGTATGGAAATCTCTTCCCTTGGAAGTAAATCAAAGAGCTGGAGCAAATTAATTTAAAACCGTAATTACCAAATATTTTGGTGAACCGAATTAAAAAAAAAAGATGTTGATTCCTACACATTTAAGTATTTATGTTTTTTATTTCTCTCTTCTTCGTTATTCCTGTTTCCCTTCCTTCCCTGTTCTTTAAATTTGCTAATAACTGCTACCCTTATAATGTATAATATACAAAATTGTTTTTAGTTTAATTTTAATTTTTCACTTTTATGTTTACGACTGTATAAGCCGATTTTTATGTACTATAGAAGACACAAGTCTTACTTGTACATTTGAATTAATAATAAATTGAATTGAGTTGAATTGAGTGTTCGCTTAAGTGGCTTTGTCCCTCCGGAGGCCTTCCTTTACTTTGATTCTTAAGGTTTGATACAGAATAGTTCGGCGCCCCCGCTTATCTTCCACATCGTCCGTTCAGGTGGATACAGGCGACTCGATTACAATCCTGCATCGTGATAGATGCACAGATATAATAAAATAAATTTATATAAGCTAGCTTAAGCGTTTTGCCAAGTGTCTTAGTAGTTCTTATAAAAAAATAAAAAAAATCATTCAAAAGTAAAGTTGTCGCTTTGGGCAATCATTGAAGTGACTTCCAATAGTTGGTATTGAAGCTTATTTTATTGTTATCCATGTTTTAATAAGATTCGCATTGTTTTCCTTTTTAATACTGTTAAAACAACAAAGAAAAAATATGATAATAAAAAAAAGACAAAGAAAACTCAAGTTGGAAAAACTCAGCCTATCACGATGCGAAAACGTTGTTACTTATAGCTCGGAAGTCACGCGAGGTTCCGAGTTGAATATGTATTATCCGAGAAAAATAATATATTTCCAAGGTTTAATTAAGGCACAATCCGGGAGCAACCTGGCTGCTGAAGAAACCTGTATTCACCTTTTGTTGATTATATTTTACATCTTGAATTGTGTGAAAGTTGTATGGAAAAAAAACTGAATTGTACTTACGTTAGCGGGTAGTTTATCAGCCTTTTCGGTCACTTAAGCGAAGGAATTTCTTATATTTCGTAGTTTAGATTCCATATTTGGAATTTGTTAAGTAAACTAAAACATATAAATGAATGAATTTGTTATATTTCAGATACGAATGAAAAGCCCTGCTCAATTTTTGTATAGTATATATTCTGTCTTTATTGAGTAAAAACACCATCAGTATTTGTAAAACATGTTATCCGCGGCAGTTCAATCTTACAATTGTTCTCCTCTTTATTGGGTACAAATATTCATAAAATCTTAAAATTCACTTTTCCCTTATTTCAATATTATTTATATAACTGCACAGGAAGTTATATATTAAATAAATACACTTTAAGCAAAGCAACACAAGGAATAAATGGCACATATCATAGATGTCAGTCGCAGTTTTTGTCATATTCAATGAAAAACATCATACGAACTGCCAATGTTAAAGTTTATGAAAAAGTTTAATTTAATTATTTGATTTCTCTTATTCAGTCAAATTGCTACAAGTGATTAACAGATTGGCATGTTTATCACGCGATTCATTTCTTGCGAGCCTTTGTTTTCCATGAAACATTATACAATCTGTTAACTTCTTATCAGCCTCCATCCTTATCGCCTTAAATTCAGATCTTTTTCGTAGATAATTGAAACAGCATGTCCTATTAACATATGTACGTTATTTTTTGTTAAATAAAAGCAGTTAGTGCATGGTATCAGTGTATATATACCTGAATTGTTTGGTACCACAAGCATTTGCGCACTCATTTCCACACGAATCACAAGAAAATGCATAACAATACACAATAATTATAGATATAATATCTGAAATGAAAGAAATTTTTTTTTAATATTTTGTTTATGCGCCAAAAATAAAACACCCACTTACAAACAAGCACACTTTGTCGATGCATCTTCATAACAACCGTTTGATAAATTCAAAAACAGTCTTAATATATCGGAGTTACGTTTTAAAATGTAAATCAAAATTCGCTTACGGCCTTTGAACCAACTCATCAACTAGTTGGAAAAAGTCGGAAACCTTATCATTATACGCGTACATATATTCATTACCATACATTTGGTTCAGAAGAAGAGAAAAAAAAAACAGATTTATTTTTCTTGCTTGGAAATGAGAGCGCAGTAAGAGTTTAACTTAGATTTCCTCATGTTAAAATATCTTAACGGCAGCATAACAAGAAATTTATTCTGAGACATCAAAGAGTTCAAAGTTTTAATGAAGTTATTAATATTTATGAAAGGGTAGACAACCTCTTTCATAAGAGCAATGCTTCTTCGAAGTGTTTATGTAAAATAAATCAATGAACTTAAATTTAGAGAAAGGATCCTATTCGTAGCTTTAAGAAGTTCAAACGTTTGCTCAAAACTATTGTATAACATTAGTACACTGACCAAGTTTTCATAGTAATTTTGGATTATTTATCTTAAAGTTAATATGCCAGAATAACGTGAATCCCTGGAACACGTTCATTTTCCGCAAAATAAATATGAATAAGAGTAAACTTAATATTAACTAAAACCATGTATACATCTTTCTGTTTGCTTTGTTATAATCCGGATTAATAATAAAAACGACGAGACATTCGTTGAAGAAATGCTTGCAGTTGAGCTTATAAGCACTGGAGTTCAGGTACTTGAACGCGTTTTTTACTGTTTAAAGGTTCCTCCAAAAAGCGTGCTCAGAAAGATAGATAGCTCGGTTTAGGTTTTCTTCTTTGCTACGTTATACAGGAACCAATTAAGGTAGAGTATTTTTTACTAGGTTCTTAGTGTTCTATGTAAAATGAGGCAAACCAAAACATTGTGCCTTCAAAACGGAATCATTTCTATCAAGCTTCTATCTTGAATCACGTCGAATATCCGAATGCAAGCGCAATTCGAATTAGGGCCATATGGCAGTTTGCGCAGGCGACTTTGGCACTGGCCGTAGGGTTACAAGAGATAAGCGGTCCCAGACGATGGCACGAAAAAAATTCCAATTTTATTTTGGAATTTAATATCTTTCTTCCAATCAAAAAATGCTTACCAGAACCTCAATCTTCAGACCTGACTCGACCCCTCTTATAGAAGTTATATTGCCATTCTTCGCAATGTTATGTCTACTCATGGGCATATTCAAGCTATAGGACAACTTTTGGTTAACGTGTCAAACGTTTTCTTCAAGTCAAGTAAGCAAGCATCAGTACATTGTTTCTTACTTTTGATCACTTTAGCCAGGTTTAGCGAGTTTTTGCTTTTCAGTGTGAATAAATGGAATTTCTGAGGTTGTGTAGAAAATAATTCAAATATCAAGTGTGTACTTCATAATTTAATTGGATCAACAGGTGCACACCTGCATTTGGAATATTCGGCGGAACTCCCATTGAGTGCGGGAATCCAAATTTTCTGATAAGGCCACATTACTTAAGTTACATTTGATACGCTGGTGGAGAAAACTTTGATTCCCACAGTCTATGAACGCAATCCGCACGCAGCCTAATTTTTGATTGTTGATTAATAAAAAATCTCGAACGAAGTCGGACGTGTTCTTTGCATTTAAATTAACAGGACAATTTAACTAAAAGAGTTTAGTTAGTTAAAGTTAGTGCGAATCAGTGCGAGTATAATTTTGGTTTGTTTGTCTTGTTTTGTTTTTTGTCTTTTTTGTGTTAAAAAAAATATTGAATCGTCCGAAAAGGAAAGTGATAGTGCAGTGCAAGCTTTAAAATTCTATGTGACACAGCAGGAATCAGTGGGTGAAGAAATTTGTCGGATCACCCGCAAATTTGGAAAGGATCCAGAGAAGAGTGATAGTTTGGATCAAAACTGGGAGAAGTTCGATACAACGGACAGCATAATCCGAAATAGCTTCTCCGACCAGTTGGATCATCCGTATTTTAAAGGGAACATGCAACAAAAGAAGAAATACAGAGCAATTTTGAAATGCAAGACCGAGCAGAGATAGAACTGATGGAGATGTGCGAGGAGCTTTAGAATTAAGGCCACAACCATTGAACAAAATTGGGATGAAATAACGGTTCTATAAAAAAAGATGGAAGAACATGCAACAAAAGAAGAAATATAGAACAATTTTGAAATGCAAGACCGAGCAGAGATAGCACTGATGGAGATGTGCGAGGAGCTCGAAACACCGAAATCTACAGGAATGCCAGTAGCTGCAACGATGAATCTAGCCAAAATAGAGTTGCCTAATTTCGACGGGAACTATCTTCACAGGCAGCAGTTTTATGATCTTTTCAAACAGGTCATCTACGAACAACCGACTCCGCTATATTTTCTATGCGCAAATGTTACTGGAGCCCACAGTCTCATTCATCACTTTCAACCCACTGACCAGGATAACGAAGTGGCTTAGAAAACTCTTTTCGAGCGATTTGACAATCGAAGGCTGTTCTTGACAGCTCAACTAAATAAATTGCTGTCTCAATCTCCGGCAGCTAGAATAGCTTACAGTTTAAGAAGGTTGCACGATGCAACGAAGTAAGGAATGCAGTCTATCATGAATCTGGGATTTCAGGTTGAAGAAGTGGAGAAGGACAGCAGGGGACTTTTCGAACAGTCATTGTGTAATCCAAGAAACAGACCCACTTTACAAGAATTCCTGAAGTTTGTGGAAACACGTTTCCAGATGTTAGAGGCAATAATCTGTGGCGACGAAAGGGAAAGGTATTCTGCGCTGGTTGCGGCGAATAGTGACAATAATATCAATTGCACTATGTGTAAATCCGGTAAGAACGGAATGTATAATTGCGCACAATTTTAAACACTTACAGATTTTAAAAGAGAGAATGCGATCAGAAGACTTCATCTGCAGAATCTGTCTGCCAGTCCAGAGGTTAACAGAAGTGTGCTGGCAAACACAACAAATTACTACATCGCCAGAATCAACAACAGCCGCGGAACTCTACGTGTCATCAGCAAAAGAAAACCAGCTCCTAACAGCAGCAAGAGCGCAAGCAACAAAGTCGATGAGCGATGATCAGTGTAAGAATACTATTGTCGATCAACCATCTAGTGCATCCGCTAATGCAGCCATAGGGAGTCAACGTAAAAAACTTCATGTCTATCTTGCTACTGCCATTATCAATGTCATTTCTTCATGTGGCTCACGAGTTCCCTGTCGTGCGTTATGAGACTCGGGGTCACAATTGAAGTTTTTTACAAAGAGTCTTTCACAGGAGTGAAGTCATAGGAAATGATGTTGGGTTGGATTGTGGCAGGAAGTTCATCAGTTAGGGACACAGCAGCTCACTGTCATGTGGTTACCAAGCCGAAACTTTCCCCTTTAGATAGACTTGTGCTGCAATTCTGGGAAACAGAAAATCATGATGCCCCTGTAAAGATCATGAGTAAGGAAGAACACGACTGTGAAGCACAATGTTTTAAAAAATACAAAACTTTATGCAAACAATCAGTTTGTAGTAATGCCGCCATTCCGAAATGACTAAAAAACGGTTCTTGGCATTGGAAAGAAAATTGGATAAAACAAATGAAGTTAAATCATCCTACATCCAATTCATGGTGGTATACATATCTATCGGTCATATGACTCTTATTGATGATAAAAGCTTATGCAGCCTCTATTATGTATTGCCCCATCATTGCATAATGAAGCCCGAAACCTCATCAACAAAGCTAAGGGAAGTATTCGTTGCTTCAGCTAAAAGCACATCCCGGTACTCACTTAATGATATTATGATTGGTCCAACAGTCCAATATTACTAAACTATATACTATAATAACAAACTTTCGGATGCACAGGTATGTCTTCACGGGACACAAAACAAAGATATACCGACAAATCTTGGCAGACTATAATGGTAAAATGCTGCGACTTATTTTATAGAGATCACAGCATGATCGTCCACTTGGAATTTATCAACTTAATTCTGTAACATATGGTACAGCATCTGCGTCTTATTTAGCTACAAGGTGTTTGGTAAAGTTCGCAGATGAAAACGAAGTTGAAAATCCCACAGCCTGCGAAGCTGTTTAAAATTGTTTCTATGTCGACGACTGTCTTACGGGCGCTGAGAGTATAGAAGATGCTCAGGAGTTCTTAGGCGAAATTTGCAATCTTTTGAAATTGGGTGATTTCGAAAACAGAAAGTTCTGTGCCAATAATTCAAAAATATTAGAAACTATTCCAGAAGAATATAGAGAAGAGCTTCTTACCTTTCATCGATCAGAAGTGGTAAATACGCTAGAATTAATATGGGATCCTTACTCTGATATATTTAAATTCAAGTTTGATTTCGATGAAACCAACAAATCGCCTGAAATAGTGTGCAAATGAACTCTGCATGCCGATCTTGCCAGGCTGTTTGATAAGGTAGGGCTTCTTGGGCCGGTAATAGTTCTTGGAAAACTCTTCTTGCAGGAACTATGAAAAACAAAGTTATCATGGGATGACCAAATTCCCGAAGAGAAAGCAAATAAATGGCTCCTTTATCTGAAGGGATTTATCAAACTTAAAGAGCTAAGCATCTCACGATATGTTTCTCAACCTTGTAGCGACATTGAATTGCACGCATTTTCAGATAGTAGCCTAAATTTATTTGGGTCTTGTATATACCTAAGATCTATTGATGATAAGGGAGATATTTTCTCTCAATTACTGTGCTCCAAATCGCGAATTGGGACCCTCAAAACAACAACCATAGCGCGATTACAACTGCAAATTGCTGTCCTTATGGCTAGTAGCTAGACTGTTGCAACTGTTTACTAGCGAAATAAGTAGAGTAATTTATTAGAGTAATTTATTATGACTCCACTACTGTCTTAGTATGGATAAGATTACCTTCCTTCACATGGGAAGCGTACGTTGGAAATAGAGTTTCGAAGATCCAAGCAAACACAGATATTCAATAATGGAATTACATAAACGAAAATATAAATGCGTCTGATATATTATCTCGAGGCGTGGATTTCCAAACAATTTTCAAGACTCCCACTTGGTTCAATGGTCCAGAGTTTCTTACCACAGATGACAAATCTTGGGAAAGAATTGAATATATCGTTCCAGAACACATTCCAGAGCGCCGAAAGATAAGATCAGTATAAGTAGTGTCAACATCTGACAACACAGATTTTATGGAACTTGTCAATCATAGAAATAACTTCCTTACAAAAGAAATTTGCATATTGTTTTCAATTTTATAAGTATTGCAGGGAGCATACTATAAATCATTCAGAAATGGGGGACCCCTGACAGTGGAAGAACTTTAATGTGGAATTAATTTTATTTATGTGTTCAAAAAAACTTTCCAGATGACTACCATTATCTGCAGAGGGGAAGCAATATAAATAAGGGCTCCAGCATAGCATCTTTGTCGCAATTTTTTGACTAGAAGACTTAAATAATCAGAGTCGGAGGAAGATTGAAAAATTCATCAATAATGGCTGATGCTAAAAATCAAATTTTGTTACCAAAACCAATTGCATAAGAAAATTGCTTCTCACATATTTGCATCGAACGCATATGCACATTTTACAATTTACAATTTAATCTTTATTGCTCAGATATATTTTGATGTACAATTTTTTTCAATAATTTTTGACTTATAACTAGTTAAAATACATTTCTGCGAGCGCATAGGGCTCTGCGTTGGCCTAAAGACTAAAAATAATTACATTTTTTCTAAAAATTAAATTTGTTTTGTGTATATATACGTATATACTGTCTTAATTAAACGCCGTGCGTGAGCAGCGCCGACGGTCTATGATGATAATGATGTTGAAGATGATGATGATGATGATGATGATGATGATTATGTTGATGATGGCGAGAATGCTTCTAGTTTCTTGGTGTCATCCCCGGTGATAGTTGGGGTGATTCTGCTTACTCTTGTCAAAGTCATCTATGAATCCTTCTTCATTTGCTATTCTATACCCCGGGTCCATCATGGAAGGGACATTGAGATAGCGATTTTCAATACATGGGCTACCTGTAATTATATTAATAATATTGTTGGAGTGGGAAGGGATTTTGCGTAGCATCTTTGAGGACATTACGCATAGATACTTTTCTATAGGTGGCATGTTTGCCGTGCCGTATAGTATTTCATTACTATAGAAGTGACGGGTTTCTGGATTTCGGTGCAGACCTGTGCAGTAACGAAGTGCTTTTCGCTCGAAGATTTGAATTTTCTTCATTAGGCTTGGACTTATCGTGAACCATATTGGGAAACAATATGTCACGATGGGACGGATTAGTTGCTTGTATAGCAAGAGTTTGGTTCTTGTATCCAAACCGTTCCTTATTCTCATCAGTGGGAGGATTAGGGATAGCGCATGGTTCGCCTTTTTTAGAGTGGCTGTCGCATGGGAATTGAACCTGAATCTTTCTTCGAAGTGAATTCCTAGGTATTTGACTTTTTGTTTTGGTCGAATGATCGAGTTATCTGGCATGGTCAAGGCAAGGTTTCTGCACTTGGTGGCTGAACCATTGTATGAGGCAGTCCTGAAGCAGATAAGTTCAGTTTTGGTCGTGTTTATTCTAATTCCCCATTTTCGATAGTAGTCCCAGAGTTTAAGGATATGTTCCTCAACATTGCGGAGAGCTACAGAGGGCGTTCTGGAAGAAGAATACGTGACTGAGTCATCCGCGAATAGCAGTGTTGTTGTTTTCTCACAATTTCGTGGTTGGTCATGGGTATGGAAATTGAATAGGGGCGGACCAAGTTTTGTGCCTTGCGCTACTCCTGCATGAGTTTCAAAGACCGGTGAAGTAGATGTTCCTACACGAACGTAGAATCTACGACCCGTAAGGAAACTGTGTATGATTTTAATAGTAGTATGGGGAAAATTCAGTCTCATTAGTTTGTATACCAAACCATTGATCCACACTGAATCAAAGGCCTTTTCTATATCAAGAAGGCAGGCAACTGTGATCTCCTTTTTGTTAAGGCCTATCGTTGTGTCTGTATGAAGTTTCAACAACGGGTGAAAAGTAGAGTGGGTTAGTTTGAACCCAAATTGATTTTGTTGGATTACACCAATCGTTTCACAGACCGATTCGAATTTCCTTAGTATCAGCATTTCCAGAAGTTTGCTGAAGTTTGGAAGGAGTGAGATCGGCCTGAATTGTGATATGCAGTTTGCGCTTGGCTTTTTGGGGATGGGAAAGATTTCAGCTATCTTCCATTTATTAGGGAAATAGCTGTTATTCACGCAATTATTCAATATAATTGTAAGAAATATGATAGCAGTGGCAGGTAGTTTTTTAATAATAAAGTTGGAAATTTTATCGGGTCCGGAGGATTTCTTGGCGTGTCCGCTGCGAATCTCGAAAGAGAGATCGGATGGATTAGTGAACTCATCTGGGGATATCGGCGAGACTGAGGAATTTGTTTCCGTAAATTGGGTTATATGTGGCACATTATCAACGGCTAGAGACGATACTTCCGCGTTAACTTCGTGCAGAAATTGTGGAAGGTGGGATGGAAGATTTGGACGGAAGCTATTGGCAAATTGGTTTGCAAAGGCGTTAGCTTTTTCATCATTAGATGATAAAAAGTGAGTACCATGTTGAAGTTGGTCCACAATTGGGGATCTTTTGCCAACTAGTTTATTGATTTTTTTAAAAGTATCAGGGCCTGGTTTGATTTTACTGAGTCTTTTCCTAAACTCAGTGTTCACAAAATCTTGAGTATTTTGCTGTATCAGGGAATTCAAGCAGTTGATTTGTGATTGTACGGATTGGTACTCACTGTTGCGAGTGTTAAACGTACGGTGGAAGATTCTTTGCAGAATTTTACGAAGTTTTTGCTTATATTCATACATTTTAATTATATGGTCAGGGAGGTTCTGGTATTTTGATTTAAAGTTTTTTGACTCCGATTGTTCCGAAATAGTCGCGGCAATCGATCTTTCTATTTTTTCAATAGCAGTGTCGATTTCTGCGTTACTCAGATTCGAAGTGGAGTTGGGGATGTTGTCTATGAGTTTCTCCGTCAAAGATCCCTCAAAAGACTCCCAGTTCATCTTGCGGAAGTCGATAAATTCTTTGTTCTGGGGTATGAGAATTTTCAGGCTATTATTTAGTTTTAAGCTGAGTTTGACCGCGAAGTGGTCAGAGTCGGAAGGAATAGTTTCACATTTGTAATTTGTAAGAGATGGTATTTTACATACGAGACTTGGTGAGCAGATGAAGAAATCCAGAGTTGAGGGCGTGAGAGGAAAGGTTGGGTTTGGTTGCGATACAATTTCAAATTGGTGTGTATGGGAGTTGGAGGAAAGCCATTCTGCAATTGATTTTCCTTGGTTGGAAGTATCAGAGTCCATCCAAAGTGGATGACGATCGTTGAAATCGCCCCCAATGATGAATTGCGGGAAATCCTTACAAAACTCGTGAAGTGTGGTGAGGTCGTGGTAAAGGTCATTTTTGGTAGCTCCACACTGATTGTAGAGAGAAACCAAAAGAATCGGTGTGCTGTTTTCAAGGGATATGGTTATGCACGTTGTTTCAAATGTTTTTAGTCCTTGAAGCCTAATTTGCTGACATTTAAATGCTGAACGGATAAGAATGGCCGTGCCAGTTCCGAATACATCTCTGTCCGTTCGGAAAAGAGTATAGCGTTCAAAGTGAAGACGGTGTCTTCGACTTATCCTTGTCTCAGAAAGTAAGACAGCATCAGGGTTATTCCGGTGGAGAAAACCTTCTAGAGAAATCCGTTTAGGATGGGATATCAATGAATTGACATTGTAGCTTATTATATTCAGCTTGTCTATTGTCCTAGACATAGTTTAAAGCAGAACTCAAGGTACATGTGCTTCTTGCCCATATCGTCTGGGCATGCCTCGTACAGAGGAATAAAAGAAGTAATTTTTGACATCAGCGTTGAGAAGTCACAACCAAAAAGTCGTTGGGTGTCATTCAGAAAGGAACTATTTGACGTTTTCGTCTTATTTTGAGATTTGCATGCACTTGGTGTTTGTTTTTGAGTCACCTCAGGAGTTTGTGTTTTAGGTTGGGGTGCAGGTTTCGCTACTGGGGCTTTCTTAGCAGGATTGGGATTTGTATTATTAGTTTTAAACATATCAGCAAAAGACTTACCTTCAATCAGGGCAGATTTTACCGACGTCAACACTGCTACCTTGCGATCTTGCCGTTGTTGATCCTTTTCTTTTTTCGCTGCTGCTACCTTTTTGTACGCGGAGCATCCCTTATAGTTGGCTGGGTGACCCTCTTTACCGCAAAGAACACAGTATGGTTTGTTGTCCTCCGTATTTGTGCGGCTACATTGCCCGGGTCCGTGGTCTTCCTTGCATTTGACGCAACGGTGCTTCATGCTGCAGTTAATTGCAACATGGCCGAAGCTTTGGCAATTTTTGCATTGGGTGATGTCCTTTGCTTGAAGACGTTCCCACAGCACTGCTTCTCCGAGGATCCGTTTTGCCTTGGATACTGCCAACAAGTCTGTGCCCTTCACGAACTCGACTACGAAGGCGTTGTATTGCGTTTCCTTGTTTACCCGGGACTTGAATGGTGTTGCCTTGATTGCCTCTATACCCAATTGCTTAAGTTCTTCCACAATATCTTCTGGGTCGTGGGAGAAGTGAATCTTCTTAAGAAGAAGAATGCTCTTCCTGTCCTCCTTGGCCGTGAATGTATGGTGTTGTATACACCTGTCTTTTAGGTATTCCCTGATGGCAGCGTGGTCTTCTTTGCTATTTGTCTTGACAATAGTCTTCGATTTATTTATGTTGACGGCAACATAGTCAACCTTTCTCGACACTGCCTGTTTGAAGTGCCTGTACATAGCAGCTGTTACCAAACCGAAACAAACAATGGGAGGCTGAATCGTTTTCTTCGCTGGCGTTCCACTTCCTGTTGCTGGTGTAGTTGCTGCAGATGATGCCGCTGCTGGCAATGGTGTTACTGAAGCTGATGTTGTTATCGAGGCTTCTGATGATGCTGGAGCTGTTGTTGGCACCGACGTCAGTATTGTTGAAGCCTTCGAGGACTTCCTTTTAATTTTATAGGCTACAACCGAGAAACTATTATCTTCTTCCGGTTGTGGCACCTCGATACTCCTTGTTGCGTACCGCTTTCTCTTGGGAGCCTCTTCCTCCTTTTCACTGACCGTATCAGCTTGAGCCTCCATGTCTTCTTCTTCTGGAACTTTCGCTATTTCGTTCCCCGTCATAAGCTCCTGCATGGAGTCTTGCACGACAAACGGAAATGTAGCTAGGAATTCTTGATAGGCTTCTTTCCCATGGGTTTCCCGTAAATTCAAGGCCTCTTGTTGAATCATTCCCAACAATGCATTTTTTTTATTTTTCATGGCCTCTTTAAGACCCATTTTTGCCTTTATGATAGTTTTTTACCTGCACTTGCACAAGTTTTTCAACCTTTCTTTTGTTTTAGTGTCCTTTCACTTTCACTTTCACTTTTCACTATACAATTTCACTACAGGTATAAATTCTATTGGCACCATAAATGAGAGGTTTTTCCAGAAAATTTAAATCCTTTGGAAAAAACTATTTCACTTTAAAGAGCTAGCTCAAATTTGCCACGCAGTACGTCTGCACAGTACGACGTTTCGATTTGAACTCCACGCATATGCACGCAGCGCCTCGAACTCTGAATTTCAAGACAAAAATAGTGGATTTTAGCTGTATTTGTATGCTTTTCCACAAAGGCGGTTCACTTTGAGGTCTTGAATGATCTATCTGCAGATTCATTCGTCAACGCTTTGAAAAGACTTATTGGCAGAAGAGTCGTATGTCATACAATATTTTGTGGCAATGCAACCTATTTCATAGGCGTTAAAACGAATTGATGGTCCTATGGAGCGTTTTCGAATCTGAGAACAATCAATTTACATTTTAACAACGTGTTTGGAAAATGGGAAACTGGAGGGCTGTAGGAAGCCGCTGTTAAATCCGCAATACGACTTTGTATTCTCTATATCCGAATAGTATAGTATAACTGACAGCTGTCATACAAATAGAAGCGATCTTAAACTCGCCTGGTCATTTTTTAATTGGAGCCCCACTTACAACTTTACCTAAACCAGATGTCACGGGCACTAAATTTAGCAGTCTTAAAAAATTTCGTCAGATACAATATCTCCAGCAACATTTCTGGAAAAGATGGTCACGTGAATATCTACATTTTCTACAACAAAGGATCAAATGGATACTTCAATCAGCCAATCTGGCTCCTGGTACCATGATGGTAGTTAAAGAAACAAATGTTCCACCAATAAAATGGAAACTAAGGCGTTTGGAAGAAGTATCATAATAAAGGGCAATGATGACTTGGTCTGGGTTGCCACTGTTAAAGTCCAGACCGGATCATTCAAACGAGCAATACTCAACTTGTGTTCTCTACCTACTATATATCAGAACTGACAAATGCAGATGATGTTCAACAAATTTTGAAGAACGAGAACCTGGAACTGATCCGAAACCAAAGTTCTGTAGCTGATTCTACGACAAATCTTCTTAAAAGTTATGCACTTCAAATGAATCAACAATTTCAAGCTTTCAATGCTTACTTTGAAAAGCCCGCAAATGGAATCAGAGCAAAACTGGAGCTAAGTAATATCAAGCAAAATATTGTTTCGTTGACTTCGTACATGATTCTATCGATTTCAAATTAATATCTGACATAGTACATATTGAGCGTACGCTATTCATCCTTATCTGTTACTTACAGTAAAAACATGTACCTTTCTTCATTAAACTTATCTATTTTCTAAAAATAATGAAATAGAGAAACTATTATTGTACATAAATACACAGGGTTATACTTACAAGCTAGTAGCTTCCAGGGCTTTTAGCTAAAAATGATGATTTTGTATTAAAAGAAAATAAGTTGATGATTCGTTGCTACAGGGACGGTCAGAGGTTTAATATTTATTTGTAAAATTTTGAAAACATGTTGAAAGTATGTTTTGTTCGGAAGGAGTCAAAAGAAGATTTTAAGAGTTATTTTTAAATAGTTTGTTGCAAATTTAATAGATTTTTGCGCAGTCTGTAGTTAAATGCTTGATGGAAAGATGGAGGTTTGGTTGGCAGAGGTGGCATGTGGGTGGAGCGCCTTTGTTAAGAAGGAGACTGTGGGTGAGCCGGGTGTGTCCAATTCTCAACCTGATGAAGCATTTATTCATGATTGCAGTAGTAGAAGTAGGATGGCTTGCAGGACTTCGGTTTTGATTGATGGAGGAGTAGTGATGGTGGTATTGAGACCACTCCAAAATCATTTGATTGTGCAGGTAAGAGTTTGTGAGTTTCAAGATATCTCTTTTGGTGAGATGATATTGTGAGATTATATGACTGCTGCTCTTTGAGATTATTTTCGCTTCCCGATCTGCGTGTTCACTACCCTTTAGACCGATGTGCGAACCCAGTGCCTTCCTCGCACTTTGAGCCATCCGTGAAGAGAATAGTCCAATTATTATCGATGAAGGTACACAACAGTTCATGAAAATGCTGAACATATTTCAGACTCGGAGTTGAATGTTTTTTTAATCGAGTGAGGTTTGTGTTGAAAGATTCTCGTGATAATTGCCAAGGTGGGTGGTTTTCCAAATTTTTTTTTTTTATTTTTGGTTCCAGGCCAACTTTTTTTGCAAACATTAGGGATATATAGAGTGCTGATGGGTTTTTTGGTGTTTTGGAACGTTTTATGATTTTCATTGAGTCGGCTACGATAGGGGAAGTATATGATTCATTTTATATATTTTGCTTACATGTCTTGATGTTATAATTTTCCTTCTTTCCTCGATGGATGGGAAGCCTCCCTCTGCGAGAATGTTTTTTATTGGGCTGGTTTTAAAAGCCTTAAGGCTGGCTCTGATTGCAGCGTAATAGGATGACTGAACGGGTTGGATGTTAGATTTCGCACATTTACCATAAATAACAAGACCAACAACGTTCCTTAAAACTAAACTTGCGATCAAATACAATGCCAGGGATGCTTAACTTATTAACAGAAGGAATAAGGATATTATTTATATTTTTAACAGGACAAGAACATGCATAGTATATTTTCTACAAATGTGTAAAACTTTGCTTTTATTCAAAGAATTTTGAGCGCCAGATCAAGAACTGATTCGTTCTTGCATCAAGCATCAAGAACTGATTCGTTGAAGGATTTCTTGGAAGGATGTTTCTGTGCGAGAATTGTCTTTAAACTTTGAAAGTATATAGAGATCGTCTGCATAAAGAGTGTGGTCGATATTTTTAGATTGCATAATTGATTCACTTAGGTCTTTGTAGGCTATTATGAAGATCACGACCGATAGCGCCGATCCCTGGGGATCGGAATGGGAATTAGGGTTGCAGTTTTCCATGATTGTGGAATCACACCAGTGTTTAATATATTCTTGAAAAGAAGAATTAGATTTTGCTTAACAACTGATGGAGCATTACGAAGCATTGGGTAAGTTACTCGGTCAAAACCTGGAGTTTTACCATTGACTGAGTTAAGGCAGCTTTCGAACTCTATGGAATTAACAGGGATTGACAGATGGGCTAAGGTATGGTGGGGAATATACATAATTTAATGCTAAGAGTTTGGATTCACGGAATAAGGGGGAGAAATTGGAGTTACAAGAATATGAGTTTGTGTTATGGAGAACGAAAATATTTTTAGATGTCGTCGTCATCAATATTTTCGTAATAATTATTAGAATTGTCGGTCAACATTTGGGTACCGGTTTTCATTTGGATAGAGTTGGTGTGGAGAGATTTAGAGTTAGTATTGGGAATTGAGTGTTTTTGATAAGCAATAGTAGTTTGTTTTGAGTGATTTTCGTTTGATTTGGTAGAAGATTCAGAGAGTATTTGGTAGGAGAGTGTCGGCGTGTTGATTGAGCTTGAAGAGAAATGGTTGATGGTGTTATTGTTGTTGCTGTTTTCGGGAGTGATGAAGGCATAGAAGTTGTGTTTACTTCTATGGTAGGATTTGATTTCAAGAGGTAAGTAAGAAGAGGTTTTAAGAGAGAGTTATGTGCTGTAATTGTATTAAGTTTTTGGTTGTTATTGAATTTGGGCATTGAATGTAGAGGATTATCAATAGAATTTATGGATGTTGTTGCAGAGACTGGCTGGAGATTATTTTTCACGGCGGAGTATGTAAAAGAAGAGAATGTGATGGAATTTTGATCGTTATATATATTTTTTTGCCTCTGCTAAAGAACATTTGTTTATGGTCTTGATTTTCAGAATTTCTTTGTCTTGTGTTATTCTCTTATAGTGTTTGAAAGAGGCAGCATGCTCTTCAGAACAGTTTGCGCAAGAAGTGCGTGTGCAATTTCCATCAGGGTGGGGAGGTAAATTACAGGTTACGCAAGTTTTGTTTCGATTGCACCTTTTGGCAATATGACCGAGAAGCTGACAGTTCGTACAACGCATCGGGTTGGGAAAGTATTCCTGAACTTGGAGGTTATACCAACCTATGTTAACGGAGGTGGGAGGACGGAAGTGGTTATATGTGAGGAGAACCAGACCTGTAGCACGTGACTCTTCGTTAAATGTATTTTTAAATTTATAAATGTGGGTGACTCCTTGGTCTTGCATTTCAGTCAAAATTTCTTCTTCTGAAACGTTGATTAAGCACGGAGCATAGACTGTACCTTTGGAAGAATTTAGAGTGGAGTGTAAGGTGACAGAAATTGGGCAAATGTTGGAAAGTGTTTTTTTTTATAGAAACTGATCGGCGATTTCTTGTGAATTGACGAAAATCAGAAGATTGCCATCACAGAGTTGTGAGATGTACTCATAAGAAGTACTTATACGGTCTATTGCTTTTTCAATGAGGAAAACGCTGAAAGAGGATAGGGTTTTTTTTGTATCTAAAGAGGAAAGGAGTATAAATTTAGGGTCCATGTTGTACGAGTTGTTTGGGAGAAAATAACTTTAGTCTATGGGAAAAAATTTAGGTTTTTTCTTTTTTCGTTTAGGAGAAATCGATTTTTGATGTAAATGTGGCAAATGTGGCCCTGAGGCCATTTTTAAACTGATGGTCGCACTGGTCTTCATCACTCACTTGCGCGACACGAGAAATTGAATAGAAGAAATACTTTTAGAAGGATGTTGTTGAGAGAAGAAACGCTCCAACTTTGAGAGAGCAGAGATAGAAAACAATCGGAGGACGATGTTGTCGGCTCGGAAGATAGTCGGTGACTTAAATATAGAAACTATATTACCTGTGAATCATATTAACTTTGATATATTTTAATATAAAACTTTATCAATGAATTAAACAGTTTTAGACATGGTGAAGTTATACTGTATTTACAAAAAAAAAATACAATTTATAAATGAAAACAAATTATAATTAGCTTTAAAACAAAAACTTTGTTAATAATTTAAATAAAAATGCAGCTATAATATACGACTGATAAAATTTAAATAAATCATTATTTAGATAAAAGACAAAATTTGCAAAAATATGTAAAAAAGGGAGTTTTAAAGTAAAAATACATGCATATATATGTCTGATGTCAAATAAGATAATTTGTTTACTTAGAGGCTAGAAACCCTCTAAAGGGTGAATATGTGTAGAAAATAATTCAAATATCAGGTGTGCACTTCATAATGCAATTGGATCAACAGGTGCACACCTGCATTTGGAATATTCGGCTGAATTTCCATTGAGTGTGAGAATCCAAATTTTCTCATAAGGCCACGTTACTTAAGTTACATAAGATACGCTGGCGGAGAAAACTTTGATTCCCACAGTCTATGAACGCAATCTCCACCCAGCTTAAATTTTAATTGTTGATTAATAAAAAGCTTGAACGAAGTTGGACGTGTTCTTTGCATTTAAATTTTGAATCAAACAGCCGCAACGCAACGATTGACGCCCTACATCGAAGTAGGCTACTAAAGAGACTTCAACTCCTTTACAGACCTCTAACTACTCGTAGATAAGGACACTAAAGTCATAACTTGTAAAAAAATGTATTCCGGAAAAGAATAAAAAAAAACAATTCTAAGTTAAAAAGCTTTATTTCGCTGACACGTCCGAACTTAATGACTTTCGTACAAAGACTAAAATTACAGAGCAAATGAATAATATGTAGGAAATGAATGAAAAGGAAACAAACATAGATCGTATGATGTCTTCTTATGTAAGATTATTATAAAGAATAGCGTAACAATGTATGTATTTAAGGGATCGTATGATGAATTTATATAACAAATAGTATATAAAGAGTCGCCTGACAATGTTTATATGAACGCATGACGAGGTTTCATGTACGACAGATATTACGCTATGATTTATTCAACATCCTCGGCCCGGGGCGAAATAAATATAAATATGATCTACTATAACCATCTTCCACTGAATCCGAATCAACGCAGGATAAAACATCAGAACGACATCACCTTTTAGCAATTTTCGCGCTGTACTTCATTCGGTATTTCCAAAACTCCTTTATACTCGAATCGTTGATAGCCTGTGCCGGAGAATATTGATTTGACATTGACCAACCTAAGAGAAATTTGGTTGGTGTGAGCGACTCCAGGTCCAAGGGGTCATTGAACACATACGTTCATGCCCGATCGTTGGTGACAGCCTCTGCTTCGCTAAGTATTGTACGCATATGTTCAAAATCAAATCTTGCTTTCCCGATTACGACTTTGAGCGTGTTTTTAATGGTTCGTGTGAGCCTCTCCCAGAAGCCTCCCCACCAGGCGCCCTCTCCACAATAAAGCTCCACTTTATTCGCTTGCTTGACAATATCTAGGACGACATCATTATGTTATATTTATATTTTGAGTTTTACTTAGCTCCAAAGCTGCCCTTCTGAATGTTTTCGCATTATCCGAAAATATGGCTGTTTGAGATTTACGCCTTGCTATAAAACGCCTGATAGCCATCAAACAGGAATCGGTTGACAAACTTGTGGTGAGCTCCAAATGAACAGCCCGAATAGCAGCACATGTGAATATCAAAATGTAAGACTTGAGATGCGCATTACCCCCTTTAGGCATATATTGTAATAATGTGGTCCAGCGAAATCGATTCGAACGTTTTCAAACGGTCTCCTTAAGATGATTCATTGAATCGGAAGGGGCGCGAACGGTTTGGTAGATGGTTGTCCGAAAAGCTTCCTCCAAACAACGCAGCTCCGTATTCTCTTCTTTACAAGTTGACGTCCTCTGAAAATCCAAAAACGTGCTCTCAGTTTGGTTAGGATGAGACTAACCCCTCCATGACAGGTCATCCGATGACGGTCGTCAATGATAAGGGAAGTGATAAGATGACCGACCAGTAGTATGATGAGATGCTTGAGGTCAAATGTTTCATCTAGCATTTGAAGTCTCCCGCCCACTCGTAGAAGTGCGTGTTCGTCGCGGAAAGATTGATTTTCGAATCCGTCCATAAAAAATACCTGCGTATGGGAATCCGACAAATTCCTTTGATATACGCACATAACCTGGCGGCTGTTAGTTCCAGCTAGGCAACGTAATATTGTCCTTTAGTGATGCAACTCGACTTTTAGCGCACACAAATGATGTTGTTCCCACTCCGTTGTCATCCACTATTCGAACGTAAGCTACGGCTCCATAGGCTTTCGCGAATATATGGCACTGAATATTGCTTGAAATTGCTGAAGTTCGTTTCGAACACATTCATTCCATTGCTACATAAAGTCCTCTGGAAGCGTCTCATCCCAGGTTACTTTCTTCCTCCAGGCTATTTGGAATAAAATTCTCAGCGTGATTGTAGTTGGCCATGCGGGTCGAAGACTCTTGCGATGGCTTGCAATACATTCCGTTTTGTCCCTCTGGAAAGATTCAACTGAAGAAACCCCTGCACAGAATCCAGTGGCACTGACGATTCGTCGCTGAACATCGACCTATTCAAACCCAAAACTTTTTGGACAAGCGAAAACTCCTGTATACCAGCCGCTTCTCGTACAGCAGCAATTAGAATTCCACTTCTTGAGATTCATGGAAGCTCTCTCCATGATGTTGATGGCCTCCTCGAAAAGTTGAATAGCTTCTGTTTCCGAATCAAGAACAACGACCAGATCAACGATATAAGACCAGTCTTATAATATTCGACGAGTTTCAGGACATTGGCGCTGTTCTTCTTCCAAATGTACACGAATAGCTGCTGAGAGAAGAAAAGGACTACAATTAACACCAAAAGTTACTCTGGTCATGTGAAAATCCATAGTAATATTCAACTGCTTCTGCCAGAGTCGAATACCACAGAAATCGGTGCGCATCTCTATCAGCTTTATTCAGGATAATTTCAATTTCCTTTTCAATGTCCACTACAACCACAACGTAACCAAGACGCAAATTTAGGAGGATACTGAAAACATCAGGCAGTAGATTGGTTTCCGTAAGAAGTTGATCGTACAATGAAGGAATGTTTTAAGTATGGCTGGAAGCATCAAAGACTATGCGTAGCTTTGTTAAATTACTTGTTTCCTTGTAGACCGGACGATGGGGAAGGTAAATTACTCTTTTTTGAGCCGCTTCTTCCGTGTGTTTCACTGGTTTGGCTATGCCATCGTCGATCATTTGGCAAACCGTCTGATCATACTCTTTTAGCTTGTCCAGATCCCCAGATAAGCGATTTGTAAAATGATTCAAATGACTTACCGCAAGTTCTCTATTGTACTCAAACACCAGTTGCGGATCCTTCCAAGGCATCTTAGCTTCATACCGAGCTCCAACTTTCATCAAGCATTTCGTAGTCGTTTCCTCAGACATGTGGGTCTTCTCCGTTTCTTCTCCGCGGATACCGATGGATTCTAACGACCACATCGCTGACAGGTCCACATTACGCGGGAAAGTGAACACATTCGTTATAATGGATGAATGTGCATTGTCAACTTTGCTGACGTCATTCGCCGATGAATGAAGTCCATGGAGCACCAATCCAAAAATGGAGATCCGAAAGCTCTCAAGCGATGTGATAGGCTTTGTTGTTTGCCACTGACCACGTTCCAATAAAAATTGGAGCCAATAAGCAGACCATCCACCGCTTCCACATCAGTAACCACTTGATCGGCCAACTCCAACTTTCGAAACAGATGACAGGAACTATCCGGAACTTTTAACACGTTCACACATATTTCTGACACTACGACCGCATCCACCATCGTCATATTTTCGTTGTACTGGCTTTTAAGTAAAACTTTCACTTTCCGGATTGTTTTTGTTGCTTGATTCCGACCTGCTGCACCAAAGTGAATAATTGCCATCTCCACACTACCACTTTATGTTAGCTTCAATCCATCCACTAAGTACTGCTCTGCACGCCTAAGCAAGCACACGCTGCAGAAACACTGCACCAGCGTCGCGCCGTGTAAAAAGAAAAGAAAAGAAATAAAAAATAGTTAAATAAGTGAACAGTGAAACAAAATCCAAATCATTTTAAACACAACAAAACACAAAATAATAAAATAAAAAAAACGAAAACTAAACAAAATCAGACACAAATAATAATAAAATTGTTTCTTGTTTTTTGTTTTCTTTTAACCGAGTCTGCTGCTTGCCCATGGTCACTGCTTGTGCTGTGTAACTGATCGGTGTCGTTGGGTTCTCGCTGCACTTTGTTGTATGGGCATAACACCTACAACAATTTTGCTGTGGGAATCCAGCAAAGCTTACACGTCACTGTTAAGCTTAGTAGCGTTAGTGTTTGTTTTTTTTGGAATTTTTTTCTTTTTGTAATGAGTGAGAAATTTCGAGTAGACGTGTGCAACATTCGCGGCTTACGATCGAATTTCTTTGTTGTGTACGCCCACGTCTGTAAATACAGGCCAGCTGTTTTGGGACTTTGTGAAACCCAAGTAAGAGCAGTATCCGAATTTTCGGATTTGAATCTTCGTGGTTATAGCTTAGTGCCATTATTGTTTTTTCACCGCGGTCTCATCACTTATATCCGTAGTGATGTCGCCTACCAAATCTTACCACAATATGGTCCCTGTTCCAATCCGGAATTTAATTTTATGTGGTTAAAGCTCACCGTTCTTAGGCAAATTATTCACTACTTTTTAATTTATAGAAGCCCCAACTTAGACAGCAATTCTTCCTTCAATGAGTTTGATGCGCTGTCTGACTCCATCTTAAGAATTGTTTCCCGTTATCCTCGTACTGAAATCGTTATTACGGGCGATTTCAATATACACAATTCTGGTTGGCTTCGACATTCTGGACAGACAACACCCGAAGGAAGGTACGTCGAGATCTTCGCTGCGGTAAATAATTTAACCCAGCTTGTAAACGAGCCCACACGGATTCCAGACATTGACGGTCATGCCGCCAACACACTCGACTTGTTTCTCACCTCCCATCCTGATAAATACACCTTAGACGTATTTTCGCCTCTAGGCTCGTCGGACCACTGTGTTATATCGGCTTACTTCTCGTACCACAACCCAACAGTTAAAGAACCAGTTCCTAAAAGAGTAGTTTGGCAATACGAGAAAGCCAATTGGGACGGCCTTATTGATTTCTTTAGGAACTTTAACTGGTCGCTATGCTTCCTCAATAGCGAAGTGGATGCCGTCGCCGATATGGTCACCAATATTGTTCTTCTTGCTATGAGAAACTTCATCCCTTACAGGGTGAAAGTAATCAAGTCAGAGGCTAACGCGCGGTGCGACTCGAGCTGTAAAGAAGGTTGAGGGAGTTAAGTTTTCGGAATTACAAAACCGATCCATCTGAGGAAACCCGAAAAAGGTACAAATAAGCTCGAAATGACTGCAATGCTTAAGTCCGATGTACAAAATTTACCTGCGAACTAGCAAGAACTTTTGGTCGTTCGTGAAGAATACAAAAAAATTGTGTCTCATCTTCCATCCCAACACTTGTTTACAATGGTACCCCAGCTGTCAGCCCAACACTTCAAGAATTTGCTTTGTCGCCTCTTGTACACGAGCGCGTCAACTTTTCCATGGGACGGATCTATTTCCGCACTCGTACAGTAGCAAGAGTACTTAAAGATCTTAACATCCATAAATCCGCTGGTCCAGATGGTATTCCCCCCATTCTTCTGAAGATGTGTTCTTCCACGGCGGCAAAACCATTGCGTAAGCTTTTTCATCTGTCCTACTCTTCTGGTCCTTTCCCGAGTAGATGGAAAACAGCATTTGTCCAACCTGTCCCTAAGGTATTGGAAACGCTGATAAACCGTCAACTAATGAAATATCTCGAAACACGAAAACTCCTCAATGACCGTCAGTACGGTTTTCATAGCAAAAGATCCACTGGTGATTTAATGGTATATCTCACCGAAAAGTGGAACAACTCTCCACATCTTTCTGGTGAAAGCAAGATTGTTGCGCTTGATATTTCTAAAGTATTTGACAGAATTTGGCACCAGGCTCTCTTGTCGAAAATGCGTGCATTTGGTATCGACGAATCTCTTATTCAATGGATTAGAAACTTTCTTTCGGGCCGTTCAATTCAAGTTGTATTGGACGGTGCCAAGTCTGCTATCCACCATATAAATGCTGGTGTTCCCCAGTGTTCCGTTTTGTCACCGACTCTCTTTTTAATTTTCAGTAACGATCTTCTGTCTGCTACATTTAATCCAATACACTATTTCGCTGATGATAGCACTCTCAGTTTTTGATATTCGTTTTCCAATTCACGTCCCTCATCTTCGGCCGTGGAAATGGAACGGCACCGTATATTAACTCATTAAATTCCGATGTTAACAGCGTATTATCATGGGGCTCTACGAATAGAGTGACATTTAGTGCCTCCAAAACTCAATGCTGTCTTCTGTCACTAAAGCGAAACGAAAACCCTCGACCATTATCCATAAATGGCGCTTGCATTGCTGAAGCCGAAAAACTTTCAGCACTTGGAATGTGTATCAATAACAACCTCGGTTGGATTGATCACATAACCCTTATCGCAAAAAATGCTGCTGTTTAAGTTTCCTGAAGCGGTGCAAGAAACACTTTACCTCATCTGATCTGGTTGCCATATATAAAGCGTACATTCGCCCCAAACTGGAATACAACTCCCATTTATGGGCAGGCGCTCCAAAGACCATCATTTTAAGGGTAGTCATAACCCCTTGTACGCGTGTGTTCTTTTAAAAAAAACTCTCCTTTATTTATATGTGTTAACTGCCACCATAAATTATTAGCCGAATTACAATTTTTGTTTTAGAGCTTGCTGCATTAACCAAAGCTGTCTTGAGAAAGACATTTGTGGGATTTGCAAGATGAACATGCGCGCAGAGATTACACCCCGTTTCTTTAATACTTTGACTGCTGGGCCACACATCGGCATAATATGCTTGCCGCTACAATTACTGCAATTTTAGAATTTCGCACTTCTACACTTCCTCGATGAATGACCCGCTTTTGCGCAACGAAAACATCTGTTTGCTCTCATTAGTATGTTTCGTTTTTGTTTCACGCTCATCTCCTTTGCACAGTCTTTCTTTACGTGGTTCTTTTCCTGGCAAAATACAAACATTTCGTCGGTTTTGTTCACCCCAAGGAGATTGGCAGCACTTGTCGGCGCCGCAGATTTGTATGTACGGGCAGAGGAGTTGTTCTGCTTTTTTCCAATGCCTCTACTTCCTTTTTGAGAAACCACAAAATGTTTCGTATATATGAATCGCTCACAGCAGAAAGAGTTGATTGTGGTTGTGTATCTTCCTCTGTTGTTTTTCTAGTCTAGTCTAGGCGCAGATCTATTGGCCAGCACCGTAGAAGTATGGATTTGAGCATTACATGGTATTGACTTGATGGTATTTGTAATGCTGTCAGAGATCTTATAGAAGTGGTGATGATGTTATATAAACTTCTCAGTCCATCAACATCGGATTTTGGGATAACGGGACGCAAATTCAACAGCTTCTGCATATAGTTGTCAATAGGTTTTTGTTATTTCCGTATTGTTCTTAGAGCAAAAAGACAGTTGCATCATAGCACGTCGCCGATGGTGTGAATCCTGAGATGGTGCGATTGGCTGCTCCGTACAATGCACCTTCCAAATATTGAAACTTGTCTGCAGCGTTGTTGTTGGGGAATTCGAATAAGTGGAATCTAAGGGACATTCTACAGCCCTCAATTTGTCGCGCACTCTTTTCAAACGTTTTTTTAACCGCGCCATTGTCGACACCGACGTATCTTCATATGCGATAATTTTCTCGAAGTCTTTTTCGAGCTCGTCATCTGGAATCAGCTTTTTGCAGTGTACTTGCTGATAAGCGCTTTTAACGTGCCATTAGAGTACATATGGAGTTCGTCTTCAATTGACACTAACGATTCTACGTCTTGGTCGATAACGCGTGAGTCTTCTGACTCCTAAAATTTCGACGCAGCCTTTGCTATTTTCGTTAATTGTGATCTAAATGCACCACAAGCCGACACTTCCATTTCACGCTTTCCCGTGTTTCGCCACCAAATGTAAAAAAAAGTATAGAAGGGATCGCGTGAAAATGTATGTATTGATTGTATGATGTCTTCATATGTGAACCTATTATAAAGAATAGCGTTACAATGTATGTATTTAAGAGATCATATGATGAATTTATATACTATATAACAAATAGTATATTAAGAATCGCCTGACAATGTTTATGTGATCGAATGATGAGATTACATCTTCGACAGAAATAACGCAATGATTTTTTCAACACAACTTACACCTACTGGAATACCAAAATTCGGGCTGTTAAAGCTAGCAATCCTAGTATGTTCCTAAAAACTAATAAATTTTCCCGAAGAAAAAATCAGAATGAGTTTCCTTATCTAAAGCTCCCCCGACCTACTAACAACGAAGAAGTTCTTGAGACAGCAGGCATAGATCCGGTAGAAGCGATCGAAGATGACAACTTTTTTTCGTTCAAGATGTGAACAAGGTGAATGTTAGCACTCGCCCGAACCACGTCTTAGGTAATCGCGTCCCAGAACACAACTCCTTCAAAATGATATTGAGCACTGGCGATTTTTACTCGTTTCTCATGTTCAATGACGATAATTTGGCAAATGATGTCATTGACAGCGAAGGGATACATCCCCCATATATATCTAAGGAAGATCTTCTGGATATTTTCGGTTCACTAAGAAGTAACAAATCTGTGGGAATAGACGAAATACCGAACATTGTTCTTAAACACCTTCCTCTAGAAGCGGTAACGGAATAATGCACATTATCCAACTCATTGGAAGACAGCGGTTGTAAAGCCAATTTCTAAACTTATTGAAAATTACTGATTGGGTTGTGGACAAACAATTTATTCCAGATAATCAATTCGGTTTCAGAGCAGGGCATGAAATGATTTACGCTGGTATCGGATACCCAATGGAACAAAAATAAAAAACAATGCACGGGTGCAGCAAACCGCCGCTGCAAATTATCTAAGGTATGATCTCCAGCAGGCAGTTTATTGTGAAAAATGCCAGACGTCACATCTGCTAGAACTTTTGAAAAAAACAACGGTCCGCAACAGGGTATTGTTATTGCGCCGATTTTTCTTACGATCTTCACAAGCGGTCTTGTAAGATCAGGCTAGGTCAGTATCAATATTTTAACAAATATATAGATACTCCTCTGGCCAGAGCAAAAGCGTCCTTTGCCTTTCAGAATAGTTTCAAGCCCCACTTCTCTTGGTTCACCCGAACGTAGAACAATATTTTCAGAAGGAAACGAAATGTTTTGCTACGAAAATCCACATTTCGAAATTCATGGAAACTGCTTTAGATTGAAATCATATGATAAAGACCTAGTGCGGTATAAAAATTGCGGGGAAACACCTCCTTTATTGCAAGAGATCTAGAAAGAACTTTCAATAGATTTAAAATAAGAATCACACAGGGAGTAGTTAATGATATTTCCAATGTAGAAAATGAACTTAAAATAATTATAAGAGCTTATAGAAATCATTCAGAAAACACAGAACAAAGTTTAGAAAAATACTACTTCCCAGAAATGGCAAAACTAATAAAGAGATACAGTTGCGACACATGTTGTTGTAAGAAATATGATCGACACCAACGAGAAACCTGAGTTTCACTTCCCCAATACCGTCATACCCCATCGAAATTTTACTCATGGATATAGTATAATAGAAACCAAACGGGAAAAATGTATTACTTGCGTAGATAATTTTCAAAATTCACAAATTCGAGACAAAATAATTAAATTGTTAATTTATTTTACAGTTCCAAAAATATTGGTTACGGACAATGAAGGAAATTTCATTAGTCCAATAATCCTGAACTACTTAGAGGGATTGGGAATAACTCTATCTCGCCCCTCTACAGAAAAGCGAGGTTAACGGAACCATTGAAAGAGTTCATTCTACTATCATCGAAATGATTAGATGTCTTCAACGGGGGTACCCTGAATATACAATTAAGGAAATTGTTACCGTTGCCGTTGACAGGAACAATATATGTATTTGCACGATGATATATTTGCCCTTGGACTCTGAATGTTGAAAACATGAATTGTATTCGCAGATGTTTCCCAAAGAATACTACGACTCACATGTAACACCTGATAGCAACGTTGATAGTTGTTCAGGTGCTGGATGTAATTCTGGCAGTTTAACATTTCCACTGGCGCAGCTAATGCTCTTTGCTTTCTTGTGTGCTTGGGGTGAAGATCGGCCAATTGCTTGTCGCTTTGGAGGCATAATTGTACAGGAATGACGTGAAAAATGCGTTTGAATCTAATAGATGTCAATCAGCAATCCAAATCTCACAATGTATCCAATCCAAATGAACCGGCTGTTCATGCACGGATGAAAATGTTAATATTGACGGTGATTACCAATTCGCTGAAGAAAATCAGCATTCGAGAATTGTTGAAATCGATTTTACCTCCACTCACGATGATATTTGAAAAAAAAACTGCACAGCAAATGCGTTTAGAACGTCAATGAGCAGTCAGATCCTTCACATACACGTTCGATGATCTTCGTAAGTTCACTGTTGAGAATGGATAAAATCAAATAAACTCACGGAAACTACGAAAATTCGATCGATTGATTTACGATTCTATACAGGGCATACAGACAAACATTCATTTTTATTTATACAGATATCCGTAATTTTATCAAAAAACATCATAGCTTTAACGTTTACGTCTTTATTCGATTACTTATTCGATTACACATCACTTTTATTAACTAGAATCTCTAAACCTTTTTTTATTATATCGTAAAGTTTGAACTATTTTTTTTCTTACATAGTAATTTTGAGGCAAACTTAAACCCGTATTGCACTAGTATAATTTCATTATCAGAATTTTCATTGTCATCGTCGAAGAATGCTCGAGTACAATCATTGTTAGCGACAGCATAATCTTTAATTTCTAAAGTCAATTCCGGGATTTTTGTTAGCTCATTTATGCCCATTTTGTTATTGTTGTCTATAAAAATCCGTTCCGAGCCACATAAAACGCAGATCATAATTTCACTAGAATTACAAGTTAACACACGCGCCGCTCAGCCAGCATAACCCGACACCTCACCTCCTTGACACGAAAACCTTTCATATATTTACACAAATAACCTTCACCCATTCACCTAAATCCAATATTACAAGCAAAGCAGAACCGTACACCGCACTTCCTTCGCATGAAACATTCCCGTACATTTCAATTCAATACATACTTTCAGAAAATAACCTTATGCACCGATCATTTCGCTTTCTAATCGCTTTCTGATGCATCGATACATATGGCACAAAAACGAGAGAGTTAGTGTTAATTTACAAGTCCTAATAAAGTATATAGTAAATCGATAAATCGGAGCTGAAAAAAAACCCAAAACATTACTCTGTCACGGAGAACAGCATACTCAAAGCTAAGAAGAAGACTTAGCCAAACGATGGAAAATAACAAATAAATTGGTCTAGGTATACATTCACCAAGGAGTTTTTCCAAAGTTATCGAAAAATGGTTTCATAATTCCGGTGCACAAAAAAGGTTGGCGGTATGAAATTATAGACATAACATATAGCATAGCTATCTTGTTTGTCAATGCTATTTGAGGCTATCATTTTTGACAGTTTTTACATTAGTTGCGAGCCCTTCCTTTCGGAAAAACATCATGGTTTCGTTAAAAACAAATCCACTGTGACTCACTTGTTGGAGTTTACCTCTTTTACTTATAAAGCATTAGAGAAGGGGATCAAGTCGACTGCATTTATATCGACTTGAGTAAGGCTTTTGATAGGCTTTCCCATTAGCTAAAATCTTTTTAAATGAAAGCCCATGGTTTCCCTGCGTCTTTTGTGGAATGGATATGCTCGTATCTTGACGGGCGAACCTATCAAGTCTTGTTTAGGGGATCAAACTATAAATCAATTAACGCTTCCTCTGGTAAGCAACCTAGGTGCTCTGTTTTTCATTATATCTATAAACGATTTTGTTAGTGTGTTCAAGAGCCCTAGAGCTCTAATTTATGCCGACAACATAAAAAAATTTTAGGGCATTCACAATCTTTTAGACTGCTGGGCTTTTCAGGATGACCTTTATTCTTTCGCAAAATGGTTCTCCTACAATAGCATATCATTAAACATTTCTTAATGTTTTAACATGTTCTTTTGAAGAAAACTTAATCCTCTGGCTGGTCTAAGTAAACTTGACAAGGGACATAGGTGTACAATCTTGACTTCTCTATTCATGTTGAGCAAATAGTCAACAAAAGTAACTACCTCCCAGATTTCGTGATACGCTGAAGTAAATCATTTAAATGACCATTAAAAGCAACTACCCTATACACAATAACAATTCCTGAACAAATCAGGAATTAAATGACTTAACATTTTTGACATTAAATACCACCGTACGAACTAAAGCTGCAATGAACTCCCGATGAACGTCATATATTCCTCTAATTCATGCAGTCAATAAGAAAGGAGTAGACGAAAGTGGCAAACAAAAATTACGAATGGTCACCGACTTTAGGCAAATAAAGGAAAGGTATGAGTCACTCGATAAGAGGACCTACTAAAACCAGGACGATTAGCGAACTGACAGGCAAACCAGTATCAGGTGTGCACAAGACAGCAGCCCAAAAGACTTCAAGTTCAAACGACCGAGATCGCAGGATGAGGCTCACGAGACTCTAAAGAAGGCAAGGAACATTGATACAATGAACCGAACCATCGGTGAAGTCGTAAAAAGTGATCTATTGTATGGGATCTTAGATATGCAGAACGACGAAGGCAGGCTCAGTGGGGAAACTTGGAGAATTTTAACGACCATGTTGGCTGAAGAAATTCTTACTTACATTTTCTTTCACGGATGCCGGATGGCCCGCTAGTGGACAAAGTTGGTTGAATACCATAATAAATGTTCGGTAGACTTCCTTCTGGAAGTAATACCAAAAATTAAAAACCCTTGGCCAAATGCCAAACTTGTGGTTAACCATTGGTGAAGGTTACCAGTAAGACACAGAGCAAGAGCGTGGCTGCCTCCGGGTCCAAGGAACCCCGACCACATTTTAAGGCCCTTTAAAGGCCAAAATCCTGGAGTCCCTATGGGCAACTGGAAGATTCATAGGGCTGAGAAACCTGAAAAGTCAGGAAGATTGGTCTCCTTCCTCATCAACGAGGAATCTCTCAAGTTAATGAAAGAGAATGAGATCTCCCTCAACTACATAATGATCCAGTAAGACCCAGAGCAAGGGCCTGGCTGCCTCTGGGTCCAAGGAACCCCGACTACATTTTATTCTTTAGACTGAGAAACCTGAAAAGTCAGGAAGATCCTCATCAACGAGGAATCTCTTAAGTTAATGAAATGGAAGGAGATCACCCTCAACTACATAATGACTCAGGTTTCACTGAAGGTGCAGGAAAGAGATGACCAGAACATCTCAAGTTTGGCAGCCTTTTTGGGTAACATAGATAACGCTGCCAAAGAGAAAACAGCAAACAACACCATCGTCTTGCCACCAGCTGTTTCAGACGGAGGCAAAGACGAGGAAAGGCTCCACAAGGAGAAGACCTGTGACACTTTATAGATGCAGTTGGTACAGATAAATCTGCACCTCTCTAAGGCAGCCACTGCCAACTTATTGCTCCGACTTTTTAAGGGCGGAGAAGAAATCACTCTCATCCAAGAACTTTGGTTCATCAAAGATGATCGCATAGCTGGACTTATGGTGAGAAGGTATACATTATATACACTATGAACTCGAATGGTGAATTGAGAACATGTTTCCTAGCATAAAACAGCAGTTTAGTGTCGCAGACTTGACTTGTCTAGAGATTAACACTGGCGGCGGAAAAAGAATCTGGGTTGCCTCAGCATGCATGCCGTACGATGATGAAGTCCCATCCGCACAGCGCACCACATGGGGAAGAAGCAGCATAAAAGCCAGAGGTGAGAAACTTTTTTAATATACTATATAACACAAACTAACCTCAACCTCTGTAGTGTAGGCTCAGAGCCAACTTTTATAAATAGAACCATGCAGGAAGTGTTAGACATAACTCTTGTGTCAAACGAATCTAAGTCTATACACACCTCCAGTCAGTACCTTCCGAAACCTAGGAGGACTCATTGCAATAGGAACAAGGATATACTCCATAAAAAAATGACATCGATGTCATGGTAGAGAAAATCACATAAGCCATAAATTCTGCTTTCTCAAAAGCATGCCCTTCAAGCAGATGGAGTAAAAGCAGCAAACCGCAATGGTGGAACTGTGACCTTTCAGCTTTGCGCAAAGAAAGCAGAAGATGTTCCAACCGGTCAAAGCTCTCCAGAGAGACAGCGGACTGGGATCTGCATAAGCAAAGTCTCAAGACCTATAAAAAGGAGGTCAAGGCGGCGCAAAAAGAATCCAGGAAAACTTTTTGTGGTAAAATAGAACTCACCAAAGATTGTGGTCGGTTAAGACTTTTACTTTCAAAGATACCATACATGCCAACGTTTATTCAAACGTCAGACGGAGTCTAGACGGAATCCGCAAAGGAAACCCTCAAACTCCTGATCGACACTCACTTCCCTAGGAAAAAGGATCCCATAAACACTGACTGCACAAACCAACCAATCGATCCACTGTATCATAGTACTGCTCCAGCTGGTCTCTTAACGAAATCTAAGCTGGATTGAGCGGTGAACATTTTTGAGCCCTTCAAATCTCCAGGCCTGGACGGTGTCAGGCCGGCTGATCTACAGCAAGGTCTTGAGGTACTGTCACCATGGCTGAGAGCTATTTTCAGCAGTTGTTTAAAATATAGCTTCACTCCAAAACTATGGAGGAAAGCTAAAGTTGTATTCATACCAAAGAGCGGGAAAGCACACACAGCTCACCAAGGGATTTCAGACCCATCACCCTTTCCTCATTTTTTCTGAAAATAATGGAAAGGCTGGTGGATCTACATATTAGGGATGGCATCAGCTTTAAATCTATATCACCTTCTCAACATGCTTATCGTAAGGGATACTCAAAAGAAACAGCACTTCACTCCTTAGTCAGCACCATTGATAAATCCTTTGATAACAAAGAATATATAGTACAATGGTTGCATTCCTTGACATAGAAGGTGCTTTTAAAAATGTTAAGTCCGAAGCAATAATCAATGCCCTAATCAGACTTAAAGTTACAGAAAGTATTAGAAACTTGATTAAAAAAGTCTTATCCTGTAGAAGTATCTACTCCGAGCTAGGATACTACAATATTATCAGGAGGGCACTCAGATGAACCCCGCAAGGAGGCGTACTCTCCCCACTCCTCTGGATACTGGTAGTGAACGAAATTCTTATGATACTTTGTCATAACGGCTGCAGGCAAAAAGCCTATGCAGACGACGTACCCCTAGTCGTTAAAGGAAAATTTCTTCATACCATTAGAGATATTATGGAAACTTCGATAAATAAACTTACAAAGTGGACAGGAAAATTAGGTCTAGATGTAAACCCGTCTAAAACGAAGCTCGTACTGTTCACAAGAAGATACAAAATATCTCAAATCAGCCCACCAAAAATGAAGAATAAGGAACAATACATTATATTAGACAGCAAACTAAATTGGAAACCAAATATTCAAGACCGTATTAGGAAGACAGGGGTGGCTATATATACATGCAAGACGGTCCTCGGCTCCAAATGGGGACTGAAACCGAGATTGACGCACTGGATGTATACTGCAGTTGTCAGATCAATCCTAACATATGGTATTCTCGTATGGTGGCCAGCAATGAATATAAAAGAAAATCTGAGAAAGATAGGCAGAATCCAACCATCGGCGTGTTTATGCATCACGGAGGCACTTCGTTCCACACCTTCAACCGCCATGGAAATTATGCTACAACTGCTTCCCATGGACATAAACGGGAAACTGATAGCTACCAAGGCAGCAACCAAGAACCCATAACCCATGTCATACGGAAATAATGCAAGAATGCAAGAATTCCGAGACATACAGACTACATCACACCTATCGTAGACTTCGAATCGGGATACAAAATATTGATCCCAGATAGGAATGACTTGTAGAAAGATATAGTCAGAAAATCTGCCAATCTGGAAGTTTACACGGATGGTTCCAAAACGAACGAAGGCACCGGACTCGGAGTATCTGCGATCTCGCCGGAGATCTCCTTCTCTCTGTCCCTTCGTCACATACCTAGAGAGCCAGGCGGCCAACAAGGCTCTGGACACACCATAAATTAAATCCCAGATGGTAAAACTTTGCCGCCATCTCTCAGCGAGATAGCGGTCAGATGTAACCTTACCCTATGCTGGGTCCCTGTGCGTAGTGGTATTCCAGGCAATGAAAGAGCCGACGAGCTAGCTAGAATAGGGATGAGCTTGTTACTGGCAATAAATCATTTCAAGCAGAAATGCAGATACCATCAATATCGGAGATGGGTGGAACTAGACACCTGTAGGACTTCAAGGCAAATTTGGCCTCTCATTAATCAAAAAAATACAAGTACACTCCTTAGCCTTAAGGTCGTAGGAATTATCACAGGTCACTGTACCATGGGCTCACACACATTAAGAACGACTTTTGCAGGAGCTGCAGGGACGGGGAAGAAGTACAAAGCGTACTACACTACCTAGGCACCTGTCTCACCTTCGCATTTTTCAAAAACCGAAGTAGAAATTTATAGATTTAAAGTTTCACAAAGAGGTTTCAAAACCTGCTCCGACAAAATTGAGGCAATCTTAAACTTTAAAACAGCAGAGTTGCTTCGAGCCTTACGCTCATTCTTAGGATTGTCAGAATACAATCATTGGTTTATAAAAGTCTAAGCCACAATAGAATAACCCTTGACGAGATTCTTACGCAGAGAAATCGCTCGTTTGATACTTAACAATCAAAATATCTAAGAATAAAATTTTACCCATAAATTCTAAAGACCTTTGCAAAACTTTAGAAAATTTCAGCCTCAGAAGACGTCCTACTTCAATTTCCAGATTATGAAAAGCCATTCGAGTTAACAACTGATGCTTCCTCATCCGCATAAGGAGCATTCCTCTCTCAAGCGGGAGAACCAATAACCATGATTTCACGAGCGCTTTAAAAAAAAGAAGAAAACTACGCCACATATGAGTGCGAACTTCTAGCAATGGTTTTAGCCTTACAGAATTTCAGACATAAATAACTGACTGATACCTAATATCAAGACATACACATATTCACAGGTCACCAAACCCTTATATTTGCTGTTTCAGGGTAAAATTCAAATTCAAAAGATGACGAGCTTTTATTGAAGAATTCTCGCCTAGATTTTACTATAAACCCTTTTTTTCACGAGCGCTTTAAAAAAAAGAAGAAAACTACGCCACATATGAGTGCGAACTTCTAGCAATGGTTTTAGCCTCACAGAATTTCAGACATAAATAACTGACTGATACCTAATATCAAGACATACACATATTCACAGGTCACCAAACCCTTATATTTGCTGTTTCAGGGTAAAATTCAAATTCAAAAGATGACGAGCTTTTATTGAAGAATTCTCGCCTAGATTTTACTATAAACCCTTTTTTTCACGAGCGCTTTAAAAAAAAGAAGAAAACTACTCCACATATGAGTGCGAACTTCTAGCAATGGTTTTAGCCTTACAGAATTTCAGACATAAATAACTGACTGATACCTAATATCAAGACATGCACATATTCACAGGTCACCAAACCCTTATATTTGCTGTTTCAGGGTAAAATTCAAATTCAAAAGATGACGAGCTTTTATTGAAGAATTCTCGCCTAGATTTTACTATAAACCCTTTTTTTCACGAGCGCTTTAAAAAAAAGAAGAAAACTACGCCACATATGAGTGCGAACTTCTAGCAATGGTTTTAGCCTTACAGAATTTCAGACATAAATAACTGACTGATACCTAATATCAAGACATACACATATTCACAGGTCACCAAACCCTTATATTTGCTGTTTCAGGGTAAAATTCAAATTCAAAAGATGACGAGCTTTTATTGAAGAATTCTCGCCTAGATTTTACTATAAACCCTATCTGAATCTAATACAAAAATTGAAACAATCTATAGTGAAATCTCATTTACCAGAACAATTCGAAACATCAAGTTTCCTGTTAACCGTTTTAGAAACTAACTGATAAAACCAAGATGAGGCCATGATCATAAGAGCACAAACATTTTATTGCAGAAGTTTTTTTCAAAAATCAATGCTTTACTTAGGAAAAATAGATATAAATTCAATATTCAAAGTATTGCCCATTGCTAGCCACACAATTTTCCCCTTTTTTCTGGCAATTCATGGATACCCGTTCTGAAAAATTCGACCGGATTGGGCGCAATCCACGAATCGATCCATTTTTTTACATCAACGAAATGACTCAAGTGCTGGTCAGCCAGGCCATGTTGTATCGATCGGAAGAGATAGTAATCGGATGGCGCAAGGTCTGGACTATACGGCGGGTGGGGTAGGACATCCCATTTGAGCGTTTCAAGGTAAGTTTTGACGACATTTGCAACATGTGGCCGAGCATTGTCATGTTGCAAAATAACTTTATCATGTCTTGCGACCGGTTCCGGCCGTTTTTCCTTCAGCGCTCAGCTCAAACGCATCAATTGTCGTCGGTAGACCTTGCCTGTGATTGTTTCATTCGGTTTAAGCAGCTCATAATACACAACACCCTTCTGGTCCCACCAAATGGACAGCATGATCTCCTGAACGGCCGTCGATGTTTAGGCATGTACGGGGTATCCATACGTTGCCCGACGTTTTGGATTATCGTAATGTACCCATTTTTCATCACCAGTGACGATTCGATGCAAAAAAGACTTCTTTTTGTGGCGTTCAAGCAGCATTTCGGACATGCAAAATCGGCGTTCGACATCTCGTGGCTTCAATTCATACGGCACCCAATGTCCTACCTTTCGGATCATCCCCATTGCTTTCAAACGATCGGAAATGGTTTGCTGAGCGACGCCAAGTGATTTTGCAAGTTCTTCTTGCGTTTGTGACGGATCTTGATCGAGCAATGCCTCCAATTCATGGTCTTCAAACTTTTTCACCTGGCTGGGGCGTTCTTTGTCTTTGGTCTATAGTATAGCCCGGGTAAGCTTCGGTAAGCAATTGATGCGCTTCGATTGCTTTTTTCTTTAAATGAAAGAAGCATATTAAAACTTCCCGCAAATGTTGTTTTGATGGCACGAATGTAGACATCATGTAATGACCAATAACTTTGACTGAAAAAATTAGACAATGACATGTGACAGCTGTCATGGTCAAAATTCACCTCAGAGTAATAGATATGAAGTTGTCATTTTCAACCGGTAATCCTTTTAGTATTTTTGTATCTATGCAATATCTGCGAGAATTTATTTATCCCAAATTCGTGACAGTAGTTCACTGTAAACTACCCACTCTCGCCCGGGTTCAAAATTTCCTAATTTCAACTTTCCCAATCATTATGTTTGTTCACATTGAAAAATTTGTCATTAAACTTCTTCAAAAAGAATACCTAAACTCGATTAGAACACAAGTTACTAAGTGGACTTATACTGTGCCACCGTGAAATAGTCTAATTAAAAGATATATAAAAATGTAACACGTTTATATGGTATGGAGATGATTTTATTCGCTGCTACTTGAGTTTCGAATGATAAAAAGTGTCTTCCGACTCTTACAGGAAACCTTGTTTCCTCCTGTCCTTGACCCAGTTTTTCAGATCGTTGAACCGCCCGAACTAGTGATTATCTGCGTCGCTAGTTCCACTGCGTTTTTGATTAACTGCTGCTTCTCATAATGCAAACCAGTGTATAGCCACACCCATGAAAGTCATAACATGACTCGCCGACGGAGTTTGTGATGGTTCTATGCGTCGTTGCGTTGCAACAACGACCAATTATAGACCGTCACTTTCGAATATAATCGGGCACACCGATTCCTTCAGGTAAACTTTCAGCAAATTCTTAACGATTATTACTTTGCCGATATTAAGAAAATGCTTCAGACTATTATCATGAATGTGAAAATATGCTTGGAAAACAAATACCAAGGGAAACCCTCAGTTTTATTTAACGCTTAGTGGAAAAAAAACGCTTAAATCTTAACCTTAAAACTATAATTATAGCTAGTGGTTTGGGTTGGTTGGGAGAGGGGAGATGTCAAGATGTATATTAGCAGAGCGGAGCATACGGGACATTGGTTCAAAGAGACCGTAGTTAGTGCGATGATGTGGAAGTCGGAAGAGAGATGTTGGCCTTAGATAACGGGGGTTTGCATAAATAGAAATCATTTTGAGGAGAGACGGTGAGTCGGTCGCACCGCAGAGCAATTGATTGCAAGCTTATAAGCTTTAATCGGTGCTCGTAGGGAGGAAAATAAATTCTCAAATATAAAACAAAATAAAGGAATCAATAAATCAAACAATGGCATAGTTTCACAATCACTTTTGTAATGTTATAGAAATCTATCCTATTGTTCACAATAGAACTATTCTTGCATAATATATTAATCAGGCTGCAAAATGCAAGTATTACATACAATCCTTAAAGGAATGCTTTTACGCGTCAAAATTCAACATTTGAAAATCAACAACCTCGGAATGCATCATGCTGATGCTAAAAAATATTACAGGTCAATGCGCCTCTCAAAACTCATACCACCTGTCTCCTGTACAACAGATCGAGGACGGAGCAATAATCCTCATGGTCCGAAAACAAGAGTTACCGACCAAGTTCAGTTGGAAGTGCAGAGAACATGTATACTGACATTTGCAGATTCAATAAAGGTTAACGAAACAGTACAGCGAATACAGAAAAAAACTGTTTATGTCGTACCGCATCCCCCGTGCACCCTTTCTGTAATTGCACCTTGATCATGAAGTAAAAATATCGCTTCCATACATTCATCAGCTTCACATTGACAACACTAAGGGAAGAGATATCGACTTAAAAACTTCTCTGGTGGACCATTTTTAATTTGCAGAGGTAATTGTTTGCACATTAATCCTGATGCTCCTGAATCGCAACAAACAAAATACAGTCACAGCAAACCAAATTGAATCTATAATTACGCAAGTGAAGGGTCGAAACAAAGACGTCTCGAGCTGAACGCGAGTTACATATCCAACTCCATAAGTAACACCTAGTAAGAAAACCGATCACATTGTGATTTCGTTTACCTTGCACTTCCCATAATACATTCATCTTTAATCATATTCACATTAATTTTGCAATTACCGTAACCTAAACTTATTAATATAAATTCAAAGAATGAAATGTTATTGCACTGATGAACCTTCGAATTACATAAATGCAATGTCAGCGTCTGGGCAATATCCGGCGAATGTCCAATTCGAATCATCATCAGTGCAAAAGTATGAAATGTACTTCAAAATGAAAAATAAATTTATTATTTTTTCAAGCTTCAAGTAATTGTGTGTTTTTTTTAAGCTTAACCGCAAGTCGGGTGGTTATTTCGCGCCACTCAGCCAGCATAACCCGACACCTCACTTCCTTCGCACGAATCACTCCAATCACCTGAATCCAATATTACAAGCAATGCAGATAAATACCGCACTTCCTTCTCATGAAACATTCCCGTACATTTACCCCAATCACATTCACCTCATACCAATTTGACACCATTAGCACCTTTCAGCAATCACCCCATGCACCGATCATTTCACCTCCCAATCGCTTTCTCATTCACCGATCATATCGCTAGTAAGCGGATATAAAAACCGGATATTTTAAATTAAAAAAACTGCTGTAACACGTTCAAGTTGATCTGTTAGGAACTATTACCTGTTCTTAAAAGTAAACTTAAAACTCACATGAATTCAGCTTGGCTATGGTAATTACTCTTTTACACCATGTATCTATGTATTTAAGTCATCTTACCTTGGGTATGGGGATAACTATTCCTGCAATAAAAATACATGAGCTTTGGTTGTAGAATAAGTTCTTTTCTTTAAAAAAAAAGGTGTTGAGACATAACATCGGTCGATCGGCAGTTTTAGCTGTTTAAATTAAATTTAAAATTTCAGTGCATTTTTTTTTGTATATTCAAATCTCTTTATTTGTATTTTAAGTGATTGAGCTACTGACTCATGATAATAGGTTTGGAATATATTGCTTAATACATTTATTTGTTTTTTGTATTGTAAGCGTATTCTGACAGTTTGGCCAATCCCTTTCCCTTTTCTCGAATACGCATAAAAAACGTGATCCTGTTAATGTACATATTTGTATATTTGGTCTCCGTAATATGAATGCAATAGCCAACATAAATTTGCTAACTAAGTCTATCTTAGTTTATATGAAGGTTGAGCTCTATCCATTTGAAAATCGAGGTTTGCGATTTTGACACCCATTCGACGTTCGACGCTACATTTCTCAAGGTCATTTTGAGAATGTTCAAACCTGGACCGCTTCCGAAACGAAAAACCAAAGAATTTAACTGGAAATAAAAAAAAATTAGTAAGGTAGTGTTCATAAACAATATTTATATTAAGGCTGCGTTAAGATTTGTTTATCGTGCACAATTAAAGACTTATAGTAACTTTATGATGATTCGGCTTTTTTGTTCTTAAACATTTTTGAAATTCCAGAGTGCATTTAAATTGATGAGTAGTGATTAAATCGGCCTGACGTATAATGTTTTTATTAAATGTGCAAAATGGTTTGTAAAGTGAGCCTTCGTCTCTTGTACAAACACGACAAAATGGTTGTTTTAGAATTGGAATAATATTGCTAAAAATGAATTTTATTTTAATCCAATGTAAATGGGTTATTTTAAGTTTTAGCCAAGCACTGCATTTCGACGGGACTTAAATTATACAGAGAAATTTTTAAACAAAACTAATTTAAATTAAATAAAAGTAGCATAGTTCAAGTTGACACGGAGGGTTGCGCGTCTAATGCGTCTATGCGCCACCATAGTTGATTAATGATTTTTCAAATTATTGCCCCCAAATATGCAAGACAATATTAAAGTTCCACATTGGCTTACTTGTAATTCCAATAAGAGCAAGAACTTCCAGGTGGGATATTAAAAAGTTTAAACTAATAAGGATTCTAAACGACCACAAGATAAAAAGATTATTTGATGCAGATTTCATGAAGAAATGTGTGAATCTATGATTCTGATATTTTTTTTGGCAAATTCTTGCAAGGATTTCATCTAAAACCGAGTGAAAATTCTTTCGGCATTCGCTGATGAACGGCAAATTGTAGTGGTATTTGTGCAAACTTCACTCTCCCACCCTCACACGTGACACCTTCGTGTACGTCTTTTGCTATCGCAATTAAAGCTATTGATTATAATGGTTATTTCTTGAAAGTAAGTAAGTAAGTTTAAGTTAAAGTTGTAAGCGTATGCAAGAAATTGCCCTAAAAAGGGATTCGAAAATATTGAAACTAAGAAAAAAATTATCTTAACACTGAATATCCTTTTGGCTTTAAACACACACAACATCATTCAATGTTTACATTTTTTTTGCAACCCTCTGCCTCAAGTGATTTATTAAATCGTATGTATGGGTACAAACATTTTGACATTCGTTCCATAAGTTGAAAAATATTTTCTTTTCTCATTGGAATTCGAACTTTAACATTGTTTTGGATCGACGAAATGATTACATACTTTAAAAATTTTTTAAGTTGCTTCATGAAACTAATTGCCCGTGTTAGGCTCCAAATTAAGTTGCGATTTCATTAGACACCTTCTTTAACTTTATACAATTTTTATTATATATTGTTTTGCGGAAAATGCAGTACACCTTCTGTGTCTCTTTATAACGGTAACGGAGATAGAGCTCTTTTGATAGACGGACGGACGGACAGTGGTGGTAATAACAAAAAAAATTATTAACTTCGTCTTCGTTAAATTTGACTCGATAGTTGAAATTGAGGCTTGGTAATAACAAAAAAAATTATTAACTTCGTCTTCGTTAAATTTGACTCGATAGTTGAAATTTTATAACAAAAAAGTGTCAAAAAAGACAATTCTATTTGTTCTATTCCAATAAAATTTTTTGATTTTTTGTTTTTGACGGTAATTAACCAGTCGTTTGTCGTCTTTATCGTATCACATTCCCTAAAGATTGTTCGACAACTCTGAGAGTGTATGACTAAATGCTCATGTGATCCGGCGTAATGAAATGCATTGCGCCGCGAACTATGAGATGCCAGTGGAATCCAACAAGTGGATAAAAAACAATAAGGCATACAATGTAAAATATATTTCAATTAGAATGCCAAACTGGAGGAAGTGGATAATATTCGTTTCTGCGGCATGTGGATTCGGTGTCCTATATGGAATTAGAGAACCCAACTAAGCACAAATTTTAGTTGTCTCATTAATTTAAATTTTTTTGTAGCTTAAGTCGTTTTGTTACATTAAAATTATAATTGCAACCTAAATTTTGTTTATAAAGTTGTTTTATTAAAATTTTAAGCATCATTTGGGGGCTCAACCGGGAGTTGGAGTTGGAGTTTTGTTTGTTGTTCGTTTAGAAAGGACGAATGGACGATCTCAACTCGATGACTGCTAAGCAGTTGCAGACATTCTTAGGCGAGAAAGAACTATAAAACCGATTTGGTGGAACGCATCCACGAAGTGTTTAGGCGAAGCAATTTAACCGACGTACTAGCCTTCGCATGGGTGATTCTGTTTCAGTTCCACTGACGCCATTTCGACACCTGCATCTACGAATGTACCAGGAAGATCAGCATTTCAAGGGCTTCTGTTCTAAATTGCCGTGCTCCTTTTATTGACTTCCCATCAGGAAGTTCTTGTAATCGGTCCGATTTTCGGAATTCAAAATTTTTACATTTCTCCACGTTTCGAGGACCCAGGAAGACCCGTACGTACAAACGTACGTTTGTGCGGATTTTTTCGTCAAGCCTAACTAGAGAACAAATCAAGCTATTGGATCCAAATAAGTTTCGTTCGAAGCGTATGTGCAGAATGAAGTACTGAAAAGCTTTTGGCTAAAATTGACAGGGTGGTTAAAAATTTATGACAAGAAAACTGTCAACAAAAGGGAGAATTTCACTTCTTCAATTAAAAGGTAATTAAGGTAATTGATTTCGCAAAAAAGCACAAATAAAAAGCTTAAAAAAAGTTAAAGTTAAGTTAAAAGATAAAACACATTGATAAAATTGCTTTACTCATATATTTAAAAGTGTTGCGAGAACGATCATAACATCCGAAGACTAAGTTTGTTTACCACTGCTCTGGTTTCTTATCATGAATGAAAGTCTAGAGGTCTTTCCAGAAATTAACAAAGAGATAAGCAATCTTTCAAAATTGGCCTGGAAAATGGTGTCGAAATTTCCAAAGGAGACTGAATGTGATACTCTTAAAGCCATAAATGTACCAGAAAGAATAAGATCCTATGCTGAACATTTACCCAGCTCGGAAGGAAGAGGTGATGGAAATCCCTCTGATACTATGTACATCTGAACATAAAGGTAATCACGCTTTAATATTCCGAGCACACAAAAGCATCGCACAAGGTCGTAAAAAAAATTTCAAAAATACATTGCACAAGGAGATTACATAAGCGGTCTTTCACAATGTTTGTATCGAGACAACGATTCAAATTGTGCAATCAAAAGCCAAACTCTAGTCACAAATAAAACTTGTTCTCATTTTTCAACAACATTCTAAATTTTTTTTACAAGAATAGTTCAGTGTTAGCTAAACACAAGTTTAACTCGCCTGCATATTATTTCTTAATTCTGGCCCTTACGAGTTAAAACACTTTATTTTATTGGTGAAGTTAAAAAACAACTTCAACAACAAACAACAAATTTAACTTCCAATGTAAAAAACTTGTCTCAACAATACTCTAAATTATCTTTACGTAGAGTGTTATGCTCTTAGAAAGAAGAAGAAGACAGGGTCGTTGGTCCTAAATTTGTCTTACTCGATTGGTGATAAATTGGACATAAAGATAAAACAATTATCGCAGAGTTACAGTTCCCAAACCAAAACCTGAAAAGTTCAAAATGGAAAAATCATAGAAGAATTGTAGTCAATGCTGAGGACATGGAAGAACGACTTGTGTAACCTGTATTGCGGCAACGAAGAACAAAATTCCGCTGGCAGGCAGCCTGAACCATTCGAAGAAAACGACGCAGGCCAACAGAGTCTACCCGACCTGGACGAGGTTCAGATAGCAAAAACATATGTAAGCTTAAATCTTAAAAAGCTACTTTAGTCGAGTTGTCTGACAAAACTCAAAGATGGGTTTGGCGGTATACTAGGGCCAAAAGAACAACATATGCAGTCATCAAGAAAGGACACCCAAATTCGACGTCTGGGTTAGAACGTACACATAGATAGCTATAACTTCGAGGTAGTTAGGGACTTTGTCTGCCTAATCTTCGCTGCAAGCACAGGTAATCAAACTAACCAAACGTTGTGCCGAGAAAGCAATTATGTGAAGCCCTTTCTCGAAGAACCTAAGTATCGGTCTATAAGAACCCTACCATCCCCGTCGTACGGATGAAGATAGTTTATAGGTAGTTTCGAGAGAAAAGTGTGAAATATAAATATTTAATTCGCAAATCTATTTTTAAATGATTCAATTCTTTGCACAGGTCTTCATCTTAACTTGTTTAGAAATAAATGACGTAAGTAACAGTACAACTAATTATTGCTTTCTGACATCTGACATCATGAGCTTCCGTTCCATGCAGAAAAGCTGTGGATGGTCATGTTATCTTTGGATGCCATGTGTAAAACTCAATATAAAGTTTAGCCACATCGTGTTCATATATAGCAAACTTTGAAGTATTTATTTTGAATCCACAAGACAGTACTTTCAATATGACTTTCAGTCTTGAAATTCATTGCACGTCAAGACCTGTTTTTTCGGGAAATTGTTATGAACCCTTAAAAAATCTTCGACTAGTATTGACAATATATACAAAATAAAACATTATTACACAATGATCGATAAATAGGAAAAATTAATAACGAAACTGATTCTTTTACGAGCTAATTCTCTGCTTAACAAATTTACATTTTGATCGATGTCTTTGGACTGATGCTGGGTCAAACATATAAATATTATAAATCATCTTCAATTTAATGAATCGAATAATAAAACCAAATTTGATTTTCTTTGGTTAAAGAAACGAGCATTTAATTATTTTTGAAAAGTTTGTGTTTTTTGCTAGCTGCTTTGACTCGAATGGAATGATGACTCGACGCATCTTTTGTTAGCATTGGAGCAGGTTTCCAACTTTTCTCTTTGTAAAAGATCAAGTTGGAGATCTGAGTGAGAGAAGGAGAGTTGTTTCGCGCTTGATGTTTGCTGAGCAAAAAACAATGAAAAAACATATATAATTATATAAATATTTTCTTATATATTCTGCGGATAAATGACATTTTTGTCTCACGTACGGATTTCTAAACTATCTCCTAAATCAATCTTTTTTCATATTTTCAACAGTTATTCTTCCTCGGTCATTTTTATTTCAGAAACTCTTTACTCAACTAGCTTCTTCTCCGAACAGTGATTCCCTCATTTACAGCCTTGTATATTTTTTGGAAAGAATTGTCCAACAATTAATGTATTTCTATTTAATCGTCGAAAGTAACTCCACGTCCGTTGTAAATATTCCATCCTTCAACACAACAAGCTATAGAAACTTTTATAACATTGTCTCATGTAAACTTTTTAATTTACTTCAAATTGAATTTGAACGCATAAGAAATCTGTGCACCAAAATTAAAACTTGGTTTCTCGGTTTCGATCAGCTACAATAAGAAAATTTGCTTCGCTATGTGAAGAGAGAAAAGATACAAGCATCTTTAAGCAACTGTCATTTTTTGACTAAGGATTTCTGCTCAGCGAGTTTAGTAAAAAGCCACATTTTATGTTTAATCTTAAGAATATAATAATAAAGTTCAAGTTAAATAACGTATTAAAATACAGTTTTTTTTTTATAGACGATCATTATTTAGTGGTTATTATAGAGATCACAAATTAATTACCTCGACATAATCGTCGGTACATTTAATTCGATCTCATAGAACAAGCAAAATCATGGCCACCGGAGAGATAGATTTTACTTTGTCACCAATGTCATTGGCAACTATAAAACCATCACTAGAGAGAGAAAAAAGCAGGAACATCAAACAAAACATACAAAGAAGATCCTGCATTTTGCGAAGGCCCGAATTGCCGAAATTCCTAAAAGATCGACCGGATCTCTGTTTTTTTTAGTAGAATCAGACTTAAACACATCCATTTTCCGCACCGACGACATACCATACAATGCAGTTTTGAGGAATTTAGAATGCGTAACTCTCACCTGAATCACGGACATCCATGATCTAGTGGATATAGATAAGTATAAAACTTTAAGATCCGCAGTGCTTAAAGGAATTTCCTGGTCGCGACAAACTCAACTTCACACGTTGTTAAAAGATATGGCTTTGGGTAATAAAAAACCATCACAATTTTTACGTGAATTGAGATATCTTGTTGTGGGCTCAGTCACAGACGAACTTCTTCATGAAAATTTTAGTAACTTCCCCAAACAAAGGTCTCAATGCTTCAGCTAAATGGCCCATCATTTTCTAGAAAGCGAGTCATTGTGAAGCGATCAATAATGGTTAAGGAATACCGATATCCGTTAACGGTAGGAAGTATAATTATGTTAATGTGGAAGAATCTGCTTTCGGGAACTTGATTTGGCAGTAGCTTATTGTGTCGGTGTACTTTTGCCCTTTGACGGGCTAGGCACTCGCGAGACCAAACAACGACTTCCTTTTTTAACTCTGGCCACACGAATTTCTCCCTCCCTCAGGTATTATTTCGGCTTGGATGTGAAATGTCATCGACAATATTGAAAGCTGTTTTTCTTAGAGACTTCGGAATATGTGGCCTGACGACTCCAAGAGATACATTGCAGAAAACTTTGACACCGGACTCCGGAAGTTGTAGTGATGAGATAAGATTCAGTTGTCTCAAGCTTTTTTTGAAGTTTTTTTTTTATTAAATGCGTATACCAAAGGCTTGTGGTCTGTTTTGATTGTGATCTGTCGACATCACAGCAGGTGTTGAAAATGTTTGATTGCTGCGAAAATGGCGAGCAGCTCCCGGTCATAGTTGCTATATCTCTGCTCAGTGTCGCTAAGTTTGAAAAGAAACCAATTGGTCGTCATGTTTCAATTTCCAGGTATTCGAAGGAAGCTCATATGGCCGTGGTGGATGCGTCAGTGTAGTGTTTTTGATGATGGGAGTGCCATTCTGACTGTATGTGCGAGACTCTTTTTACATTCTTCGAATGCCTCATCTGTCTCATTTTCAAATAATATTCTTTTAAGAGGCAATTGTTATTAAGCTGCTTCTGGAATGCATCTCCTATAGGAGTTAATTATTCATAGAAACCTTCGAAGCTCAAGAAGGTCTGAGGTTTGGGAAAGCTGTTGTTGACGTCCAGGCGTTCTGAAGTTGGTGCAAAACTATTTTTGTTTATGTTGTTGCCCAGGAATTTCACCTCTGATTTACCGAAAGTGCATTCGTCGATACTCATTGAGAGGGAGTGCTCCTTGAGTTTCTTAAAAACTTGCTGCAGATGTTCTTGATGCTGGTATTCATTTTCTGACCTGATCAGTTTATCATCAATGTCCAAAAAAATTAAATCCAATCCTCGAAATACCGAATATATATATCTCTGAAATGTTTGAGTGGCATTTCAAGGTGTTGTTTTGTCTATTTTGCTCATGTCATCTTCATGCGTTGGTACCTCGTGGTAAGCCTTTTCTAAGTCCATCTTTGAAAAAGCAGATTTTCCGTTCAGCAATGAAAATAGGCTTTGGATTACAGGTGGTGAATACTGGTCAGGCTGACTGATGGCATTAAGCTTGCTGTAGTCACCAGAAAGTCTCCGTCCTGTGATGTCCGTTTTCTTCCGGATTATATGGATAAGACTGCTTGATGGGCTAATGACACCACACTGAAGAAAGTATTCTTTCTCGCCAGCGAGCTAACGACTTCATTCTGATATTGGAAATCCTGTCTTTATGATCCTGTTGGCAAAGACGTTTTTTTTATGTTTGGCTAAGAAGCCGGCGTAGTAAATTCTATGAAGTTTTTCAGCAAGTCTAAATATGTCAAAGTTGAGTTAAGAGTGGAGATACCATAATCAAAGGGAGTTATCAGCTTCTCTTCGTTTGAAGTTAAAGATGTGATGGAGTAAATCAGCCTCTTATTTTTTATATCGATGATAAGTCTGTAAGTTGCAAGAAAGTCTGCGCCAATAATTGCTGCCTGAACGTCGGCTATGATGAAACACCATTACAAATTTCTGCGTAAGTTGAAATCCAGCTTTAGTGTCCTTTTTTCATATGTAACACTTGTCGAAAAGATAGCAGCTGTATTTTGAAGCTACTCCTCGTTCTGCATTGTCGGAATTTAGATTTTGAAACTACTATCCGGAATCAATTTAAAATTGTTGGTTAGTTTTTTTGTCAACAAAGTGAAAGCGATACTCTTTTGCTGATCGCTGTACTGATCGGTGACATCGAATGTAGTTTTCCTGCTGTCTTTGAGTACATGGTGTTGTGCATCGACGAGCTCCTGTTCCAAACTTACGATGGTAAAAACAGATTTCGTCAGATTTGGTGTGACTGATCTTTGCTTGATTTTTTTTTGTGGAATCTATTTCTTCCATGCAGCTAAGAACTAACTTCTGAAACTAAGTCTCGTTGACGTGGAAGTAGACATGACATAAGAACTGTTTGCTGATTCAATGATACGGTCTACCACTTCAGCCAAAGCATTGAGAACTAAGTTGTTGGAAATCACAAGCATTGCTCGGAGATGTGCTAGCAGACGGTCCAACCATAGTTGATGAGACAGGTCTTCATTGGCGGCGCCAGCAGCCAATTCACGCATATCTCGCAGCAGTTTTGACAGTTTTCTGTTACTTAGCACCATTTCTCTCAGCAATTTGTTAAGTTGTTTTTATCCAGAGTAGGAAACACGTTTGAGAAGAATAGATTTAAAAGTTAAGTACTAACCTGTTAAAGTTGGGTCACGGAGAATATCTGTGACCTGTGTAGAGTGTCTGTGCCTAGAACTCTGAGTACGGCATTAAATTTAATTCAAAGATTTGGTCCGTCCTACAGAAACGCTGGCAGCTGCGAATTCTTCATACTGTAAGAAAAATCATCTTGCAGTAAATTTAAGAAGACTCCCTGTTGTGCATTTTCTTCATCCCTGTCGGGTTTATTTCCTGAAGTGGAAGCGTCGTTTGAATAATCATACGGCGTTTGCATGGACGAGAAGTTACCAGATCTCCGTACAGCCATTTTCTTTCTTTTTTATTATTTGTACATCATGTTTTTCTTTGGTGTCAATAACGACCATGATAATCCTGGGTTGTTGTTAAGAAGTCCACCTCACAGTTATATGCCTGTGAACCAGGATGGCATTTTGCCTGTTTGTTGGAGTAGAAGAACTCCATGTCCTTTTCTTTATCGCAATCTTAAAGTTCGGCTCCCGTCAGCTCAATCTATTGATCTGTGTGACGATTTTATATTTAATAATAATTCAACGAGTGGAATCTTGTAGACGATTAAAAGATGACTATCAGTAGCTCCCCCTTCTGTTGTCTGATCTTGTAAAGGTGGAGCAAATCTTCTTGCCCGAATGGCAATTTTAAGAAATGTGGCAGGTGATTTTTGAAATTTCCCTCAGTTGTGCTGGAGAAAGCAGCATCGGGCTGACGGTTCCATAGTGAGCGTCCATTACTGTATTGAGGATTGCCTTTTCAATTGAGAGCAATGATTTTGGTTGGAGTTGAATCGTCTGTGATGTACAATTTTGGAAGATCTTTGATTGTTCAAAGGCTTCTCCTATTTCTGGTTTGATTTTCGCAATCCATGCATTGTCTTGTTTCGAGTTGATCCTGTCTCATGATTTTAATTGTTTAATCTATGATGGAAGCATGGTTTTTAGCATCGTCCATAAAAGTGCCTCATTGTTTTTTGCTAGATTGATGGTTTGGGATAGTTCGTCTACGTAATCAGAATCAAAAAGTCCGCATAACGTATGTGCAATAATACCAACTAAGTTAACACTCCTCGGCGAGTTCGACGTTTTGCGATTAACTTGGAATCTTCTTTTAGTCTGCCCCTGGTGGCGAGAAAGTGAGCTAGGTGTTGAAGTGCCGTTGTTCCAATGTCGAATGTCCCTAATTCTGCTTCAATGGATGTTTAATCATAGTAAAGGATCATTTTCTATTTGTTTACAACCAAATTAATAGATCTAAGATTTTCGAAGTATACTCCTGGATTATTTTTGAACCCGGTTATATTTACTGGCAATGCGCATAAGCAAACCATATGACGTCTGTCTTCGTTTTGAGGGTGTATCTGTCGTTTCGTGGGATTGCGAGGCTTTCCTTGAGGTTTAAGATACTTGCGTCGTTGTCTAAGTTGACCATTGTTTCCAAAATTGATGCGCAGCGTTGGCCTTCCGCCACATTCTCGACATGGTTTCATGAGAACCGTAATTGGTGTGGTGTGGGCTTTAACGGAAAAGGGGGACAGATCTCAGATTACGGGGGTTGGTGTATATGGAAATCGATCGAAGCAGCGTAGGACAGTCGATAATACCGGTCAAGAGTCGATGAAAGAAAAGAATATCTGCAGTGTCGCGGCGATGCACAAGGGCCTATAGATTGATAAGTTGCAAACAATGGGTGTATAGAAGCAGATTAAAGCTATCTGCCTAATGGGGACCACGCAGTGCGAAGTGGAGAAACAGGCGTTGAAGAGGTTTAATTCGTCCGATATGGGTTTCATACTAAGGGGAACAGACTTGGGAGACATATTCGAAGGCTTAGGAACACTTTGGACCATCGCTTTACGTATCCAAGAGTGGAGTTGGCACGGCTAACTAATGAAACGGGTTGATTGAAGATTGAAGATGAAGTCGGTTTTGGAGGGCTGTGGTTAACGCGTACGAGTGTATGTAATAGCTTGTCATTTGCATAAGATGAGATTTTGAAAACCTACTCAGATCATCTTGGAGGAGGAGGTTTTCAATGGGAAATAATTTAGACATAAATATATAGGCCGGCATAATTTATAGTTAGAAGGTCCAATGGACCAACGAGGCTTCCTTGAGCAACACCTGAAGTGGCCATAAATGGAAAGACATAGCCTCCGCTATGTTTGCAGGTCATCCGAGTCAATCCCGGTCCTAGTATTGCCCTTGAACTACTGCTGTGGTCTCGCACATTCTATTTTCCTTGGTCATTGTTCCCGGTACGGGAGAGTTTCGTATACGTCATTAGTTATCTAAGCATTGCGAGGGAAAACTATAAGCTATTTTTCTAATTTCACAAGCTCATCGTGAAATACTCGTGCGATCACCGTTAGTTGTCGCCCATTTTTTTATTTAAAATTCGTTATTACGGTCGTTCAGAGTGTGGAGTCCGGATCTTCAACCAAGATAAGCATTTTGTAATTTTTTTATAGGATTGAAGGGTTTACAATTCTGCCCAACATCATTCTTCTATCCGCGAATATAATTTTCTTTTCTTTTTTTTGCCTTTATCAATTTTTCTTTTTTCACGTACCTTCCACGTTACAAATTTTAAGTGCTTAAGTTACAAAACAGGGTTGAATTTATGACCGCAGTTTGATACTTTCAATTAAAAATGGAAAGCGTGCGACCATAATTTGATATATTTTCTCTAAATTATGAGATGTGACGGGCTCTCTCGGGGATACCTTCCAGTGTCACTCTATGAAAATGTTGAAACACTTAACATATCATATAAGGAACACACAAAAATTAATTGTGTTGCTTTATGCTCAAAATGTCGTTCAGTAACTTAGGAATTGTTTGTATTGTGTAATTATACATGTTTGTTATCACATATAAAAATAAAATGTTGATTTTTCAAAAATTACCTCATCGTAGTCGAAATTTGTTGCTCCGTATTGGGTTATTATTGAAATGACCTTTGCAAAACTTTCTGTCCCTCTTCCAAGTCTAGCTTGAAATTCAAACCAGTTTGCTTGCAGGAAACGGCAGCCAATTGCACCTCCTACGGGTGTACCCGCTATCGATTGAAGTACTTCAACTACTTCGTTAGTAGGGAGCATTGTTATATGAGACAGCAAACGATTTTGAAGCCAAACGTCCTTTGTTCTTCCAAGAGCTCGAACTAATTGCATGCGTTCTGTATAATTTCCTGGTGTTTTTTGAAGTGCGATAAACTTTTCCCAACAGTACTGCCAATATATATATTCGCCAGATAGAATTGCCCCAGTGTATATTGCCTGGAAAAAAATCATACGAATTTTAAAACTTAATTTGTTCCGTTCGCACTGAATGTTCAGACAATTTGAAATTTCGAACAAAATTAATCAATTCCAGGAAACTCCTAACAAAGGTTTTCAACTGAATAAATGCAACATTTCCTGAAATTATGCGATTTTTTCAATAATTTTTCTAAAGCTCACACAGCTGCAGCATGATTAGTGTCTATGAAAGAGACGAATATTTGCGTACTTTGTGCATCAGACAAACATACAACCATAGACTGCGACTGCAAATTATCAATAACAGAAGAAAGAGAAATTTTAAAAAAGGTGGTCGTTGTTTTCGCTGTGACAATCGACGGCATTCATCAAAGAAATGTCGGAGTGCTAAATGGTTATCTTGTGCAAAGTATAAGGGCAAACACTTAACGTCGTTGTGCGACCCATCTTATATCCGACAGAAAGTGTATCCTACCTCGTCGGCCACCACGCGGGATAATCTTCATCTTCATGCAGATGAAGAATCTGTCCATTAGAACTCGGCACATGGACTGAAATGTTCGTTCCATTTGGAACCGGTGAGAGTCGCGGTCCTTCTCGTTGAGCTGAATTTGAAGAAAGGCTTTCTCTACATCGGCCACGATTCCAAAACGTCCAAGCCGGAAGTTTAGCAATATCTTAAGAACATCTGGTAGAAGATTAGCCCCCACGTGAAGAGGGTCATTCAATGCTGGAGTATTTAGAGTACGCCAAGAGGCATCCAACACAATGGAAGCGTGAAATTGATAACAAACAAATTATAATACCTGTTTTCGCAAACCTTAAGCGCGCCTTCGAAACTGTAGACCATAAAAAACTACTACACAAACATGTAAATTATGATGTGAAAGAAAACGAACAAAAATATTTTAAAACATTTGGAGAAAAGGACCCAAAGAACTAAAGTTAACAACATAATATTTTATAGTACCCAAAGAACTAACACAAGGCACAATTACCAGTGTTTTATTATTTATTTTATATAAAAACGATCTAAAGAAAGTAGTTAAATACGGCAACAAATGCTCTTCGCATATGATGCGCTGCTGTACTTATCCGGCAGTGATATCCAAAAATGCGTGGAGGAAATAACAAGTGACCTTAATGCTATAAATTCACGGCTAATAATGAATAAACTTATTTTGAATACTGATAAAACCAAATACATGATCTTAAACAGTACCAATACGGAAAGCATAATTAAAAAGGAAATGAGCAAATCGAACCAGTGTCGTCAGTGTTGTTCTTGATAATATACTATCATTTCAAGATCACATCAAGTGTAAAAAAAAAAATTAGGTGTCTAAAGAGGAAACACCTCTATAAATGTGTAAGACGTGACAATCAAATCCACTTCGAGTACTGCGCCAGGATTATTCTACATGAGTAATATAACTCAAAAGTTCAGACTACAAAAATTGCAAAATCGAGCAATGCGTGCATTAATAAAAAACTATGGACTCCAATAACATCAATGTTCAGCGAACTTAATTGGCTATATATAAACTCATGGCTGTACATGATGACCATGGTCTTTATACATAAAATCAAACACAATATGTGTCCAGAATATTTAAAAGCAATTATTCCAGCAAATAGAGACAATAAACAACCTGCGCAACGCGAACGATTTCAACATACAGCGTACACGAACAACAAGGGCACAGACCATCATCCTGTATAAGATGATTCAAGAATTTAACAATTTGCCGAACGAAATATAGATTCGAAATAAATTTAAATTTTTTAAAAGAACAATCGCTTGCTATGTGCCAAATAAAAAATTTGGTTTTGGTGCAAGGAGGTCTGCCCATACCATAAACTTCTCATCTCAAGATAAAAAAAAATTTGGGTGCTATTTTACTGTATTTGCTATTTTACTGTATTTGCCCCAAATTCCATTTGGGTTATGAAAACACCATTCATTTCCTTGACAAATGCATTGCAATCAAAAAATAATTAATATTAATTTTTCACACTTTGTTCTCGAAACCACCTAAGTTGCCTTCATCCACTTTTGAGAGTGTCCATGCTTCTGCACTATATAGTAGGACGGGGATTGAGTGATATAGGTCTTATAGAGCGACACTGAAGTTCTTCGAAAAAGGGCTTTACATAGTTGACTGTTGACATCAAGCTACTATCAATATCTTCGGTTATGCGAGTTATCCTCCTGCATCGTGCACAAAAAGACGAGCTTGGGTGGGATGCCAAACCTAGACATGGCTTCATACATATCATCTTTGTGGACGAAACAGAAACCAAGGAGGAGAAGTTAAAGGCACTACTTCTGATTGTCGATACTGCGCTAGAATCATTACGTTCGTTGCGGGTTATGAATTAACACGAGGATCACTGGGATGCTATGGTGGTGCAATTCATCGTGTCTTCCATGTGCACGCAGCGCGAGTGTTACATGGATTTTCATCAAACGAGATTTTGAGTTGGTCGAATTTCTTAGAGTTTGATGAGTACCGTGCCCAAAGTCTTGCTAAAAGCTAATACGGGCTCCGCATCGTAATGAAACTCTAACTACACTTCATGTTCGTTTGTCGCCATTGATGGTGGCACATCTAACGAACGAGGGAAGGTGTCCACATAATCATGGACCACATCGAATTTCTCGCTGTCCATTGGTTCTGGCTAAATCACATGGACAAAGCTTTGCTGATCTGAAGGATTTTGGTTTATATTAAATTCCCTGAGGAGTGGGCATACCTCGAGACAATGTCCTGGCAGTGGGCGCCGATAGTGTCAGAAGAAACATTACACTATGTTCTGTAGAGGTTCTACAATCTCCAGTGCAGAAGTCATCACTAGCCTTACTACTGCCAACAAATCGGCGCAATCTGCCTGACTAGTCGACCAAACTGTATAATGAAAACAGCGCGAGCATTCACCCGTAGAGATCGAGAGCAGCACTCCACTCGTTTCCTCTGCGATCCTGGATCAAGGATCGCAGGAAAGTTTTGTTACCGATCGTTTAATAAATTATTTTAAGCTTCACAGATCTCAATATGATGTGGGTGGGGAGTGTATCGCTCTCGCTCATAATCGAACAAAGGGCAGAGTTGTGTTTATGCTCAGGTCTACATTTCTTGGTTTTGAATTGGCAATCAATGCGTTAGTTCTCCCGTCAATAACCTTAAAAAAATGTTTTTTTTACTGTATTACAATGCAATAACGTCCAACTTTGTGACAAGTTTTTAATGAAGTTCTCTACCTTATTACCTTATATCTTATATCTAATTTACATTTGCTCAACTCAACTTTTTTTTTTTTTTTTTAAGTCTCTTCACGAAGAAATGTTTAACGAGACACTGAGCAAACAAGTATAGTTGGTGAGAATCTTTACAAAGGTTGCGATTTCCTTTCAGTATTTTTGGTCTAATTTAATCCGTGAATCACTTTATCCGGACCGTCGGTCATCTTCTGAAGGGTCATTTATAAATTTGAAATATTTATAGATGGTAGCGATAGAAACGTCTGCATAGTTGATTGCACAATTTAATTACCGCAATCGAAATTTGATTACCCGAATAGCTTTTTGGAATCTAGCATTCGTCTCAAAGTATTTCCGTTCACATACGCCGAAGTCCACGTAACGTAACATCTTACACTGTAACAACCCATCATAATTTGAATTTTTATTTTTGTTTAAAATCATTTTAATAATTGCATTTCACTGAATTCATTTCTTTTCTTTTTCTTTACTTTTACTTTATTGTTTGTTCTTGAATTAAAAAAAAAATGTTTAACTTTGATAAAATATGAAAAATTAAATTTGTTGTTACTGTACAGAACGAACATGAAGCTTTACCAGCTGTGGCCGAGAAAAGCTTTTAAAAAGCTCCCGCAGGGTAGTATAAAAGGGCCGCTCCGATCGCAGAAAAGTCACAAACATCACCCGGATTTGAACAACCCGAGGTTCAACCATCAACAATTTTTAATTTTTTTTCACAAATGTATTTATTTTAAGAAAAACCAATGTAAAAAACATTGTAAATTAGGTTTAAGAACAATTGTAAATATTATGTTCAATAAAAAATATCGTTAAATCAGAAGTCACTTCTGAGTCAATCGGGAGTTTGACATTTTAGTACGGAGGTACACTACCGCCTGCAAAAATAGCACACTCTCTGCGCGTTTTAACCTTTTTTTAGTTTTGAGTTCTTCAACGAGTACTGCGGAATTTGATTGCATACTCGTGGGAGCACAAAGCCGAACAAAGGCCGTTTCAGGAACTTCAAATATTATTGTTTTTGTAAAACAAGTAAAATTATTGCTATTAATAAATTTTGTTTGTTTTTACAATATAAAAAGTTGAGTTGTTAATACGAAGATCCCCGCTTTCCAGCTCTACAAGCGAATAGAGCTGCTACAACACTTCGTCTCTCCCTTCATCTTTGAGACAGTCATAATGAACCGGAGGAAAATTCGCTCCATGCTTCCGCAAATCCGCCTAACGAATTTCAAGCATCTTGTGAGTTGTGGATGGTTCGATTGCGGAAATGAATTCCACCGCACGTGCTAAGCATGCCTTTGCATTTCTACGATTTTGTCTACGTGCATTCATTCTGCACTCGAAACAAGCAAACTTCACATTCCACGAAATAAAAGGTTCAATGAAAAAAAACCGCGGTTCAATGCCGATTGAAGTGCAACAAAACCGTCTTTTAATACGTATTACCAACGAATTATGTATGGAAGTCTTTGCTACGAGGCAAAATTTATTCTTCTTACCAGTTTCTTAAACAGCACGTTTAGAACACGAGGTTTTTCTTCTCCACGGAAAAATGTGGATGAGAAATCACGCAAGAATTGTCTTTCAAAAGTTTTTCAATATTTCACAAACGAAACGAATGATACCGACTCGCGTAGACTTAACATATGTAGGATTGAACCATACAAATCAATATGAAATCCGAAAGAATACAGGAAAAAATTATGTATATTTTTGAGGTGGACAAAGTGCAAGGGCTAAGCTAGTGTCTTTCAATAACCCAATTTTTAAGAACATAAGAAAATAGAGAAATATGCAAACTTGTAACGTCTAACAACTATCCGACACCACTTTGTTAATTTTACTAAGTTTATTAATTTTATTTATCCTTTAGCCGAAAGAATATCTGCTCGTCTTCATATGTAGCGAGTTCGTTAATTATTCAAAAAGAAAAATAATTCTTATCGACTACAGCGACAGCTGGTGGCAAATGTCGTGACAATAGTGCAGCCATATCACTCCCCCCTAAATTTTTATTTCATGTTGAACTCGGATTGACAGGTTTCCTGGAATATGTTCGTGGAATTGATGTTGACAATGGAAAGTCTGACATCTGCTAAGTGTCCTCTCTCACTGTCAACGCTGGCTTCAATCTGTCCACATTGAAACATTGAAGGACTCGCCATTCAATTGAATTGTAAAAACGTTGTCATCAATCCTTGTGATTACCTTATAAGGACCTGAATAAAGCTTAAGTGGTTGTTTTCAGCGTCTATTTGTAGAAAAACGTGTATTCAATTGTACACTTGCTTTATTTGATGTGTTGTGCCGTGGCGGTGGGCTTGATTTTCCGCATGTGCTCACGAAATTTTTCCACCAAAATTTATAGATCTGAGGGTGCGCTAATGTTGGTGAAGAACTCACCTGGCATCTTGAGTTGTATTGTGTTCCGTATGACATCTCAGCTGCTGACGGCCCGAGGTCTTCCTTGAATGCAGTACGTAATCCAAGATAACTATTGGTAGCAGTTCACTGCACGGAGTGTTTCCATGGCACATTAATGCCAGTTTAAACAATCAATGCCAGCGCTTCAGCTATTGCAGCTTGGATGGTCCGGATTTGCTTCGCGCCTATGAGATTAGTGGAGGTTCTAAAAAGTACCGATTCAAATTGGGCTCCCAGGTCCATTGATATGGTTTTTGAGCAGATGAAACGAGATATCCAGTGCGTCTACACTGCAGTGGCAAAGGTGTCTGCCGTCATGCCGTTGAGGGGTACTGCCTACGGCCACCGCGACGAAGTTTTAGTGCGAAGTTTTAGTATAAAATGTAAGGGGTCTTTTTTTACCTTTGAGATTTTGGAAAAAGATCAATATTAGAGTTTTAAAATTTGTTATTTATGATGCTCCTACGTATTTAAATGAAAAAAAAACTGTTCGAAGGCAATAGTTTACATAAATTTAATTTATTGTGTTAAATAATAACTACAATGGATGATAGGGGGGTTAGTGTAGTTCCTGTATAGCTCAGTGGTACTTATTATGTTCAATTATGAGCATCTTCGAAGAATGTGGCATATTATTATCAGTGAGCCATTATATTATCTTGGATTGTTGGCTAAAAGAAGTGAGTTGTTTGTCTTCCCATTTATTGTGGTATGAGGCGATGTAAATAAAAATTATTGAACGCTCCTCTAGGCTATTCTAAACTTGTTCCTGCGTAAATTTCCAGAAATTTTCCTAATTCATTGAATTGTGATTGGCCCCCGTTTTGAATAAAAGTCTGGGGTTTTTCAAAAAGCCTTTTTCTATCACCGCCGATAACAGTGTCTGTGCTTTTGAATTTGACGCTTTCAATTCACTGCTGCCCTGCGGTTGATTTGCGTTTTTTATAGCTACATCCATTTATTTTTAGAATTTTGTTGAGGTACTGAATGCTTAAGAAAAGCTCCACATATAACTGGACTCTTTCCCTTAATATTTTAAAGTATAGCATCATATTCTCTTCCTGGTGAAAATTGTGCGACGTCAACTTGGTCGATTGCAACTTTTCATTTTATTATGTGGTCCTTTTTATTTGGAGGTTTTATATCTCCTGTCTCCTCGTATTGGTTAACAATCCCTTATGTCGATCGGGCCGAAATTCCAGTAAGTTCCTTTGTCTGCGAGATTGCGTAACCCACAGGATTATTGAAAGAAACTCTTGCCTGCTTCCAATTTTTGGTTATATATTTGAATTTCAATTTTGCGCGCATGGCTTCCTAGTGGTTCTCCTTTTCTTAATGGATCAATGAAAATTTAAGTATTTCTTTTCAAAGTCGTGAAAACTCAAACTTAATATCACTTAAATACGTTTTGAATCTTAAAAACTCGGGTCACTTATCATTTAAAATCTAAAATTTCTAATCCGTTGATCTTGTTCCAAAAACATGCCAAGTACGCAGAGAAAATCTGTTGTACCATATATCCCAAGAGCGAGATAAATACTCAATTTTCAAGATAATCTTTACATCCTAAGCTAAAAGAATATAAATAATTCGTTAAGTTTATTGTTTTATCTAAAAATAACCACATCCACTAAAAACTACAAAGAAATGTTGACTTTTGGCATATCACAGCCATATGAGCATACATAGGTAAAGGGTTTTCCAATAGGGACTTGACAGCTTCTTACTTATTTCTGAAAGTACCCTTTCACTAATCATCAGGTTTTCATTATCAAGTTAATCAACATTTTCATCATGGGTAAGTACACAAACGAGCAACGTTTGCAAATTATAAAAATTTTCTACCGATATTCGGAGTCGGTGACCGCAACTTTAAGAGCATTTACTCAAATTTTCGGTCGTAATTTTCACTTAGTAGACAGACAACAACAAGTTTAGTGCAAAAATATTTAGTCTACATATTCGTTGTGTGATGCTACTGTGTCAGTGAGACAACGGGTTAGGCGAAGTGTCGAAAATATCCCTGCCGTTCAGGCGTCCGTTGCAAACGACCAAAATCAGTCAATTCAACGGCGTTCTAAAGAATTGGGCATAGCTCAGTTTACATTATGGCGTATTTTGCGTTAGGATCTTGGCTTATTGCCATACATGATCAAGCTGACTCAAGAATTGAAGCCAATGGACGTACGTTCTCCGATTTCATCGGAAAATCATCTTCAGTGACAAAGTTAACTTTTGGCTCAATGAGTTTGTCAATGAGCAAAATAGGCGTTATTGATCGGGTGAAAATCCACATTTGCTTCATGAGTCACCACTAGATCCATAAAAAATAGCTGTTTGGTGTGGTTTGCTTGCTTGCGGCGTTGTTGGGGCATGTTTTTTCGTCGACGATAACGATCGTCACGATTATTTTTGGCCCGAGAAAATAGACTTGGACGACATACGGATTCAACAGGTGGTGCCACAAGCCACACAGTACGCCTTACAATCGATTTATTGAAGAGTAAGTTTGATGAGCGTGTTATCTCAAGAAATAGGCTAGTCGATTGACCGCCTTGTTCGCGCGATTTAACTCCTCTAGATTATTTTCTGTGGGACTACGTTAAGTCATTAGTTTATGCCGACAAGCCGAGCTCAGAGCCAACATTGAACGCGAAATAGCAGGCGTAACGGCCGAAATGTGTGGCAGAGTCATCAAAAATTGGGTCCAACGAATCGATCGCGGCAAACGTGCACACGGTGGCCATATCAAAAAAGTCGAGTTCCATTCATAAGCCATTCAAGCCGTTAATAAAGTTTTTGTTTTACTTAAAAAAAAAAGTCAAATCCTTATTGGAAAACCCTATACATACATAAATTTAAAGAATGGGCAAAGTCATTCAAAGTGTAACTAAAATTTTTGTTATTTACACTTAGAATCATGGGTATTTTAATGTAGATCTTATCAAATATGTAAAGTTTAAGTCACCTCTCTGAGATTGGGTGGAATATGATCAGCACTGTTGGAAAGAAATTTATTTAAGATTTCCTTTGATTTAAGAATAACTTCCGCGTCTTCCCAAAGATTAAGTGCCAAAAAAGCTGCTGGTCTCATCATTCTAAAAGTAAACATTTAGTTATATTTTCATTCATTTAACTTTGTCTTACTTTGTATCTATGCTTCCCTCATCCATAAGGCCAATTTTGTCGACTATGGACTTCAATTGTATTTTAATATACTCCGAAAGCATAAGAAAGCACTCTGAGTATTTGAGTATTCTGCGCCACCGTTCTAAATGCCCCAATGCAAGTGTCATCGGACCCCACTTAGTTTCATTTGGAATATATTGAATCATACTCATTATGATATCGCACGAGATTAAGTTGGAGTGACAAAGGGCAAAACCATCTGACAGTAAGCCAATACGATCCTTAAATCGAGATATAAGTTATATTATAAAAATAATTTCTGTACTTTCTGATATTACCTCCGGACTAAAACTTGAGTGGTTTCCCGTAAGCTCACGAGTAATATTGAGCCAGTTTTCTAAATTGTATGTGATTCTATACAATCCAGTTTGACCAGTATTGAATTTGATCCATTTTGCTTCTTCTTGTAACTGGAACGACACTATATACAAATCGTTTGTAACTTTAATATATAACATTTCATAAAGGTGTAATATCAGACAGACTGGCAGATATGTGAGTATGAGTATGATGTGTCCACATATGTACCTCTTTTTGATTAGCATGTCCATATGTATATATTATGTTTATAGCAAGGAAGACATAAGTTGTTTATATTGGAATAAAGTTATAATTCGAAAGATCCTCGTATTTTGAGATTTCATGAAAGTTATGATTAAAACAGCTTATCGTAATTTAAATAAAAAATTAATTAAGTGCAAAGAGATAGACCTAGCTTAGGTTTAGCTCATAGTGCCGGTATATATAAAAAATTAAAAATCACAATATGAAAATGTTTTTAATAACTTATTCAAGCACCTTATTTGCATCCGATCTGACCCTAATTAGGTGCGCTCCATAAATATTCAATTCATCCATTGTATCTAAGCTGCCAACGCTGCTTATTTCATGTCGTTTCGAGGGTACATATGTATGTGATTACACATACACATAAAAATTAGGAAGAAGACTTCAATCAAATATTTCATTCAGTAACCATAAGTAAAAAAACACGCAAGACCAAACAAAGGAATTTTGTTTTGGCCATCACTAAATTTTGACATCGAAAATTTTATTACTGTATGTTATGTTTATAATAACTCATGAAGTGAACAGAATTATAGTAAGAAAGTAAGAATTATAGGTACAAAAGTATAGTTAGCTTTGCTAGAATAGCAAATTAATGCACTAGGACCCTCACTAGCTCAAATTCTTTTCAGAAGACACTGCCGAACCTTTATACTAATACAAAAGAACAAAGTCAATATAAATTAAGAAAACATTGAAAAAAATACTACTGTGTCCAAAAAATAAAGTGACATATTATATGAATTTAAACTGCGCGCGTCGAAGGATTTGGAAATTTTTCTTTCTTTTTAGGTTGGTAGTACTGTCAATGACATCTATGTGAAATTTCATGTCAAAATATATTCATAGTGTTTGAGATACGCGTCGTTTTGTCAAAGATTTGGTGTTGAAAAACCATCGATTAACGATTAGAGACCTTGCTGATGAAGTTGGCTTATCGAAAGGCTCAGTCAATACCATTTTGAAGGATGCTTTCGGCCTCAAGCGCGTCAAATCTCGACTGGTACCAAAAACATTGAATTTTTTTGGAAAAAAGGCGTCGCGTTGAAGTGTGTGAAACAATGCTTTCCGACTACCAGGATGTCATGAAACGCATTATAACTGCCGATGAGACTTGGATCTATGCTTACGACCCCGAAACAACCGATCAATCGAGCGAATATCGTGCCAAAGGAGAGCCGAGACCAAAAAAAACGCGCCAAAGTCGCTCAAAAATCAAGGTCATGTTGACTGTTTTCTTCGATTATCGAGGTGTTGTGCTTTATGAATTCCTTCCAACCGGCCAAACAGTCAACAAGTAATATTATTTGAATGTTATGCGTCGTTTGCGTAACGCTATCCGCCTAAAAAGGCCGGAATTGTGGAAAGACAATTCTTGGTTTTTACACCACGATAATGCGCCATCCCATACCGCACTCGTAATTCGTGATCATTTCGCCAAAAACTCAACCCATATCGTTCCGCAACCACCGTATTCACCTGATCTGGCGCCGTGCGACTTCTGGCTGTTCAACAAGCTCAAAAGACCGCTCCGGGGACACCGTTTTGATACGATAGAGGAGATTCAAGCCGCAGCGAAGACGGAACTGAAGGCCATCCCGGAAAGTGACTACAACCAGTGTTTCAAAGATTGGAAAATTCGTTGGCATAAGTGCATTGCATCGGGAGGGGATTACTTTGAAGGGGATGAAATTGATTTGGAAGAATAAATAAAGAATTTTCAAAATAAATACAGTCACCTTATTTTTTGGACACAGTAGTACTATAATAAAACGGCGAAACAACGGAGTACCTTTGAATAGGGAGGAAAAGATTCGATTTTGGAAGCCAAAGTAGGTGTGACAATTTGGCAAGATAGTTTCTCATCACGAGAGCCTTTGGTCCCATCTTAGAGAAGATAAAATCGGAAACATTTATAGGAGGAACTCACTTGATATTAACACCCAGAAAAGGATGATCTCAACAAACAAAATTTCGGATGACGTCATTAACAGCGACACTGAAGCAAGTTGAGGTGAGTCGCATGCAAATATAAACATTATAAGCGCCCAACAGTCTCAAAATAAAGGTAAACAAGTCAATAAATAATTTTAGAAAACCAGATATGGTAGATGCACAAAACCTCTACATTAAACATTTTTATTTTTTTTTAAATAGTGCTCAAGAGCTCAAGGGATCGGAAGTACCCTTAAAGTGTTTTTTGCACTGTACGAGCGTTAGTGGGAGGGATAGAAAGGAGGTACCAGAGAAAATTGGTTTTAAATTGTTTTAAGTTGTAGTGCGATGATGCGCGGGTGTTGCGAGTGGCAGAAAAAGCGATAAAAAGCGACGGTGTTCCAGCGAGTGAATTGCTTTAGATATGTTGTCATCGTTTACGAGTTTTACCGCTCGCTTTTCAATTCTATCTGGGAGTTGTAGTCATTCCAACGTATGAAAGAATTCACGCACATACCGAGCATTGAAAGCTTTTCGGTTTCTTCCACGCAAGTGCCATTTATTGACAATAGCCGGGTGTTAGGGTTTCGCTTTATTGACATAAGACAGCATTGTATTTTGGTAGCATTAAATTCCACTCTATTGTCTTGTCCCCATTTCAGTATGTTGTCAATTTCAGAATTTTATGAGTTAAGCATACGTTGTCGATGGAAGTCCACGTCCGAATAGCAGGAGGGGGGGGGGTCTAAAATCTTAAAAAATTGCTTTACGTAATACTTGAACGCTCCATAACCTAATCCCAGCAACTCACTTCACGAGTGATTCTAGCTTACTGATTGATATCTGCTTTGTTAGCTATATCAACAAAGCCTCTTTCTCTTTCTCTCGGACTCGGTGCGTGATCGTTTCTATAAACGCGATTCTTTGTCTTTACCTCACTCTGCGCATGTAGTATATTCACATTTTAATATCTGAAAATGTTTCATAATCTTCGTATTCTTTTTCAGTTTTATTGAAAGTCTTCGGTTGAATAAAAGTGTTTTGGTATCAACACTGAACGCCACTGCTGTTTAAGTATTCACTCAAAGTTACACCAACACATGAGTGTGACTTGTTCTCACTTTATGACTTTAATTAAAGTGCATGATTAATTTACTTACTCTTCCTCTCTTAAACAAAAAGCGCATTCTATTTCATAATGAAAAAGCTAACTCTTAGAGGAACTACCAAAACCGCTGTTGCTGCTGCATTGGAATTAGCTGCAACTCTGTCCTTATTGGGAAGCGGAGGTTACCAAAATAATAAGGGTTCGATATGTCTATGCCTTTTAATTCACAATGAAATAAACCAAGTAAAACAATGATTATCTAATTGGAATGTCCATGGAGCACATTCAATGCGCAGAAAACATAGACTTCGAAAGAAATTGGAATGAGTCCAAAGAAATTTTTTTTCGCAAATGCAAGATGCCAAGATGTGAGTTGATTACAATTTGCCTTAATTAAACAGTTTACTGTATATTCAATAATCTCATTATTATTTTAAGGGATGTATAACGATTGTTATAGGAAATTACATAATGTCATTAACAAAGATATGTAATCATGAGTGCAGAATCTTGGCAATTAATTCGAGATATGGACGAGCCGCACATAATTAGTTTGTGTGGAAACATTTCGTTGAACGGCAACACCTTCAGACTAGATTCTCAAAAATCCTTTTTGAAAATTTTGCCTACTGAGTAAGGATATTGCGAGAGTAAATAATGTAATATTTTTTTAATATGAATAATACTGTTATTTTTAAGGTGACTCTGGGAACCCTCAGGAGCCTTGGTGCATTATTTCTTCTAGAAGGCCATAGAAGGGCTCTTTGGAGTCAAATTTCAATAATATTCACTCCAAGACAAGATATGTTATGAAGAGGACTTTTAGCATTTTAAAAGGACGTTGGAGTTTTCTCCTTAACAATAATCTTGGGCGATACATTCCAGAAAGACAAGCACGATTTGGAAATGTGCTTTCTGTACTGCATTACCTTTGTATCGACTTTAAGGTGAAGCTAACATAATTAATAAAAAAAATTGTACTTATTTATATATTGAACATGAAAAATTTATTTTTTAGGCTTGCACGTTGTTTGATAAAAGTGATTTAATTCATTTCAAATTATTGCTTTTGCAGAATCTGCAATTCAATTTCTTTCAGTTCTTGCTTTAACTTAACAACATTCATGAACATGTTGCGTTTTTCTTCTTAAGTATATTTTTTATTAGATTTGATTTTTGTTTTGTATTTGCAACTTTTCTCGCCTCTCGCCTTTACCCTCAGGGCGGGACACATTCGAGTTACACTCCGAAATATCATGCAGGCCATCATAATCGTCTGAAAATGTGTTGCTCCCATCTGAAATGACTGCTTCCGGCGGCTCCTTTGTTGGAGTGAGACAATAGGAGTACCCGCTTTCATTGATTGTCTGGTGTTCTCTTTTGCTCCGAACGTGTTTGCAGATATTCCTTTAACCGCAACCTATAATCCACATGCTGACGAAATTTTCACGTCCAGCTAGTTCAGAAGTTCCTCTTCATAGGGGCGACTTCCCGTTTTTTCGTGGAACGTTTGTTCTATTTTCATCTGACACTTTTTGTCCGAAATTATCTGGGAAAATTAAAAACAGTAAATCGGAATACACTTAACAACTTTATAAACATTAATGTCCATAATTGATGACCGCTCTGGATCTTTTGGAGCAACTGAGTACGTTATCTTCCTGATGCGATTTTTATGATTTTAATGCAAATGTCTCTTAAATTTGTATTTGAACGATTGACACTGACTCGTAGAATACTAGTCGAAAACCTTCCGATCATTGTGCTGGTCAGTTGTAGCTCTCTCAGGTCCTGGCACCAATGAATCAAAACAACAGGTATTTTGACTCCTTACGTTATCAGCTGGCAATATAAGCTGATACGCTTATTCTTTCCCACGGTTTAAATGATGGACATAATAACCGATATTGCTGTAGATGGGGAGCACTCCTCGATATTTAAGGAGTATAGTTATGACAAAAAAATCTTCCCACATAAGCATGGATCAAGAGAATCGATGGTCGCAGAAATACTGATGATGGTCATTGATGATTAATGGATTGAATTTGTTCTATTGGTCATTTGTGAGAAGTTGAAATGTGAAAAGTTGAGATGTGGGTGGTCTTAAAGATGGCTACGCGTTTGTTTTCTTTCAATTAGGAAAACTTATATGATTTAGCTCCGCATGAAAGTGTGAGTGTAAAAAAACATTTATGCATATGCATGTATTTGATTTCTTATTTTTTAATGCTTATATATGTATTTATGTATGTACATATAAAAAGATTTATAAATATATATATATAAATTATTTATTAACTATTAAACTATTTCTTTTTTTATTTTCTGTTTTTGGACTTTCCGTGTTTTTCTGTCTACAGTTATTTTCTACTTTTCACAACTTTAGGTCATTAAATATGGGTGCTAGTTTATTTCTCCTATGAAGTCAGTTGGGTCTTTAGCATGCTTTTTTCGTTTTTCGATTATGTTTTTCTTATATGCTCAGGTTCTATTATAAATAATATTGCTACAGAATTCATAGTCGTTTACATGCTATTTGATATAATCTTGTTCGGTTTTTGTGTTAATTGTCCATTAATAATGTAATAACAAAGGGTGATAATGTAAAATAATAACAAAGGGTGATCATTTTGTTACTGAATGAATACAATTATTTTACAAAATTACACCTTCATCAACTATTTGAGCAATCGGCTTGTTCGGGTTCCCACTCTTCATTATTCGAATTAACTCTGTAATTGTAAAATGGAATCGCCCCACTGGTGAGTTTCCCGTTGATGTTTTCGTATTGGTGGAAAGTGATTGTATACCATAAAGAGTAAGGCAATCTTTAAAAAGTTTCAATAAGATTTCACTGCCGTTGGCTGAGACGAGCTTTTTGGAATGCTGTGGTGCGAGAAAAGTGTTTTAAGGATCTCATTAAACTTAAGCAATTACTTGCAGATAGTAAGAATACGCTAGCAAATTTGGAAAAATTTATCTACTTTTGTCAAGACGGTTATTTCTGTGAGAGGTTTCTGCAAGCTCATAACCAACCAATTTATGGTCGTCATAATCGTCCAAGCAGATCAACAATTGAGCGTCTAGTGGAAAAATTTGAATTCACAGGCACAGTACAAAATGTGTCGAGAATATTGCTGCTGCTAAGGCTTCAGTTACAGAAAGCCCAAATGTGTCTCTCACACGTCGTTCTCATCTCATCGCATCTCTGTGACGTCGTTGTGGCGAATTTTGTGAAAAGATCTTGGCCTACATCCTTACAAGATTAAATTGACTTACCGTACTTCTTCCGTGATGATCAAGACCAGCACGCTACTGTGAATGGGGATCGCTACCGTTCAATGATAACCGAATATTTTTGGCCCCAATTGGATGATATGGACTTGGAGGACATGTGGCTCCAACAGGACGACGCCACAAGCCACACAGCGAATGTCACAATCAATTTATTGGAAACCAAGTTTGGAGAACGTGTTATCTCACGAAATGGTCCAGTCGCTTGGCCGCCTCGGTCGTGAGATAGACGCCGTTAGACTATTTCCTGTGCGGCTACGTCGTCTATGGTTTATGCCAACAAGCCAGTGACGATTGATGAACTTCGCACGAATATCGAGCGTGAAATTGCAGCAATATCGGCCGATTTATGCTTGAAAACCGTCGAAATCGCATTGATATCCAAAACCGTTTTTGTTTTATTAAAACAAAACTTTTGTAGCGCTCTTATTGAAAAACCCTTTATTTTATCCTTTGAATTTTTATGTCCGTCTTTTCACAGAGGATTCTCAAGAGGTTCTCTTGCGAAAACTGAATCCTTTGCTTTTCAGAACTCTCGAAAGTGATGTCTAGCTTATGCTAATTTCAAGATTTTTTGCTTAAGGCACCTTAATGTTACGATTTTTTTGTCAAATTGGTGGAAGGAGTAGATTATCCTTCTTATGGCCTCCAAATCGAAATTGTCCAAATCAGTGTTCCAGTGCCGATGAGGAATTTTCTTCTTGGGTGATTGATGTTCTTTGATTATTTTGTAGATAACCCTTTGCGTAAGTCACACAAATTCTGATGTTTGCTTCACAGCTGCTCCTATAGGTGCGCTATTTTGTTGTTGGATGGCGAAATCCAAATTTCGGCTGTAAATTTTCAGCATATGCACTTTTGCTTGGCGTGTTAAAGGCTTTACTCGCTTGAAACAGTCCATTATATATTTATTTTTATTTATTTTTTCTTGTGCTCTTTGCAAGGCTTTTTAAAACTAAATCATAATGTATGTATTTATATATGCAAAAATTTCAGGATGTTATAAAATTTTGTCAAATAGATGACGCGCGGGAAAAACCCACGCTAACCCATTGAGTACTGTAAGTATGATAAAATAGCGGTATGATGAGATGAAAATGAAGAAAGTTCAGCTGTATTGTAAACATCATTTTCCAGGCAGCAAAGGGGTGGCAAACATTTCCAAGCTCGCTCTGCGCAGTTTTCCAATAACATAGTGATTTGAAACGATCTATAGCAGTGTCAATATTTAATGATGGTTTTTTACAGCATTTTAAAAATGATGGAAGTAATGGGCGTGATTGTCGGCCATATCGAGCAGGCCTCTCAGCAGATATATTTCGAGGAAGAAGAAGTGTATTGTATGGGCAGGACATAGCAGATTAGCAATTTTTATGGTTAATATAATTTTATCTAGCAAAAATCTATAGTTGAAACTTTAAACACATTTTCCTCGAAACGACATTTTTCAAAATTGCTGACGTCATAACTCAAAGCGAAAGTGAAACTGAGTATTCTTGAATATATTTACTAAACAATGACCTACGATCTTTATGATTGGTTGAAAATTGTTAATTTGGCATTAAAAAACGACCATTTTTTTACCCCGAAAAACGACACTTTTTTCAGAACTACATCATTTTGTTCATTTTTGATATTTTTCAAAAATCGAAGGTCATTGTATAGGAAATACCTTCGACTTTAATAACCTCTTTTAATTTTTTTTATTATAGCTACCTCCGAAAACAGCAATTTACTCCGTTATTTTTCAACATTATTATGTCCAAAAAGCTCTGAACATTTTATCGATTACTTTTCGTTTAAAAAAAATCGCAAAAATCAGCTTAATACACTCATATTTGAATGACAAATAAAGTAGATGACAATATCACTTGATAAGTTATTGTTTATTATAACCTTCACAGTTATTGGAGGAACTAAAAAGCTAAAATATTGATGATTCTCTCATTTTTGAAACCGTATTAAGAAACTATTCTAAGATTATGAAAGAAATGTTCGAATTGGTCTCCTAAGGTTTGAAATTGGTCTATAGTTGGGAGTTTTTTATGATTTCGGAATAAAGTACGAGTATTTCCAGAGTTTAGAAAAAACTCCTAAAAAGTGTGGTTCGGATCAGAGAGCTGGTATTTACCTTGAGCACTAAGGAAAGTAAACCGTTCGGACCAGGGGTGTTATCACCTTTGAGTCTACAGATCTTCTCTATTATGACTTGAGGTGTTTTTTTGATGGAGAAAAGGGTGGGATGGATGACGCTGATGAACAGCGTAGACAGAGAACTGAATGAACGTTTCTTTTGTTCCAAAGTGAGCATAGCTCTTTGTTGTACCACGATGGGAGTGTAGAAGCGTTTTTTTTTGGCAAGCAATGGACGATAAATCGATAACTTCATTGTAGAAATCCGCTTAATCATCGTCTATTTCGATGGAAGCGGAAATAAACATGATTGAGAAGACTGTTTAATTTGTTGTTTTCTGTTTTGCGGAAGTTGAAGCCGTGGGGATACTCCTGTTGGGTAGACTTATATTAATTTTTGTATGAAGAAGTAAGTGCGAGTGGTGGATGAAACTGCTCTAACGTAGACAAGCGGTGAGTGCTCTTGGACATTAGATAGTTGTCGGTGTCTGACGAGAAAACTAGAGAGATAATCAGTAAAAATAAATCTTTTTTATCAGATGTGGGACTGCTGCGACGAAATGGCACTCGTCATCGGATTTTATCCATTAGAAGTGCTTTAGATTAAAAATCCCCCATAATTATAACTCCGTTGCAAGGGGCTAAAGAATCTAGAAGAGAAGCGACTGCATTAATGGCAAGTTCTTATCCGTGGATTGTAGTGAGGGATGAATAAAGCAGAGAGTATGTGAATATTTGAAAAGGGTTGAGTAAAAATGATATTCTTTTTCAAGTTCTTCATCACATCGCAGAAATTATAATCAGTCGGGAATAGCTTATTATTCTCATTTCCGGGGGTAAGATTTGTTTCCGATAACCCAAAAATGTCGTACAGGCGGCTTTGTGAGTTGAAGAACATACCAGAGGTTTAAGTGCGCAGTCCTCTGACATTCTGGTAGTTCATACTTAGATATAATTATATGGGGAGATATGGCGCTTGAAAGAACGTTAAGAACGAAAGTAATCTTTGAGATTTTAACATTTAGACCCAATACCTGAAGAGTCAGATACCTACTCTTAAACTTAAGGAGGGAGATGTTACGGATGCACCGTATTGCATATTTGAGTATCATAAAAGTCCAAGAATTCGTTTATTCAACCAAATCTTCAAGATAAGGTGAACTTCTGCGGATGCGGTGTAGGGCTAAGTTAGATTTAAGAAATTATTTGTTACCTCCCTTGTTTTTAGCCAGTCAAGTAAAGCACACCATTATTTCAAAAGTTCTATCTTTTCGTCTTGTTATTTTAAATCTGTTTTCTGATTTTAGTTATTTCCTTGTTTTATAGTTTCTCTTCGGCGCTATTCATCGCAAGGTAAGACTAGCTACTAATTTCCGTCAGAAAAGCCGGCATAAGGCTTTAGGCATTACACTATATTTGTTGACAGTTGTTCTTTGTTATAAATTTTAAACAAATAAATCGAGCCCTTTCTAAGTGTGTGGAAAAGCTTTATATAAAAATTATTACAAAATCTCTCATATAGTTTAATTTCTGCTGGTGCAAATACTGGCAGTTCAATACATACCTTCCTGTTTGTTCACCCACACATATATTGGTGTATTATTTCTATCAGTAACATAAGTGATTGGAAATATCCATTTTGTCCGGTTGGAATTCGTGTTCTTGGTTTCATAAGTAGAATTGCCGTGTTTTTCATCACGTGTAGCGCCCATAAGAGAATCATCAATTTTGAATATTCTTTGCCTCAGCGTTATATTTCTGCCATTTTTGGAAACACTGACCAATGGAAATCCTTGTTGGTTTATCCACACCCTCATCATTTCCTGAAAGAAAGAATAATGATACCATTACTTTAAGGCATGTTAAAATAATGTGATAAATGCTTATTCTTGTTTTGTTTTTTTTGTATAGTGTAATGTAATGTAATGCGTTTGTTTATATATCAAATGGGTGATTCCTTACATACAGTTGAAGACATTTTTCTTTGACAGTAACCGTCTGACTTTCAAGCCGACAAATGGTTTCTCATATTAGCTCGATCACCTTAAATATCTCCCCATTCTCATTATTCTATTACAATAGATTGATTCTTACTCTACTCCCTAGCTTCGTGCTTACAAAAAAGGGTTACATATGGTTCGATCAGTGCGGTATCGGCTTTATCATGACCCCCGTGCAACCCGTGCTCTCGGGTAACAGATTTGAGCTAAAAGAGAGCTGTTATCTGTGCCTGAGCCCAATGCGAAAAAGAGAAAGAAAAATCACTCCACATATCCAGATCTCGATAAATCACTACAACTGAATACAACCCTTCCCGACCCAAAATTCATAGTGACTCGTTCTTAAGTGTGCTCTTACTAAAAAAAGCTATCGACGGCATAAGCACTAGTTACGAAAGTATACGTAAGTGCTCCACCACAGCCGCCTTTTCCTTGTTGAATCCTCAAATTTAGCTAAATTCTTTCTTTCGCAATAAACCCTTGCTAACTTTTCTCCGGTCTCAGTTAAGCTTTATTCCAACCTCAATTCTGCGTCACCGATGCAGTTAAATTTTAAAAAAAAAGCAAAAACTGACAAGAATCTACGTACAACTGGGCTAGTTCTTTTCACATTATGTCGCTTCCTCACAAAGAGATGCAGTTATTCAGAAAGCTTTGAAACCTGCAATCTCCCGCCCACCAACCTGTACACGCACTACTTGGGCCAACTGCTCTGAAAAACACCCATCATCTTCCAAAAATTGCAAGTTCATTGTACACCAAGGAAATAGAAATACTAAAAATTAAACCAATACATAAATGCTCTATGGTTGATGCAAAAAAAAATATAAAGTTAAAAATCGTATTCCTCTCTTTTCCACTACCTCCTCTTCAGCTCTTCAAAGCACATCAAAGGCAAACCAATTGACAGCCTCCACGGCTACATCAAATTCAACCTCCCCTTCACTTCAATCGCCTCTAACCACTTTTTCTTCTGACCCATCTACTCTCTCTACCTCAGAAAACAATACATCTAAGCAAGCCCCCCAAAACCAATCTGCCAGAGTAACTGGTCCATCAACAAACAATAATAAAAATCCAAATACACAAAACTGCAATAATCATCTGTCTCATTCTGGCTCGTCCGCACAAAACCGGTTCGTGTCCCACAAAACATAGCTCCTCTTATCTCTTTCCAAAATAACTCAAATCTCTCTCCCAAACACATTCACCTGAAACCACTCATGCAGCATCTAGCTCTTCATCTCCTTTAACAAACTTAACTTACACACTTCTTTCACAAAGTAAATAGTGCATACCTGATAATCAAATGGATCATGATGTTGAATCAAATTAGAAACGAACTTCATCACCAAGCCGACGACTCCACACTGGGGCTACCGGACCGGATGTGCTCTACACTTCTTCTGTATCCACACCTCGGAGTCATAATGAACACCACAGCAATAACGCCATCTTCAATAGTCCCAATCAAAATTGCAAATTCTTATAGAAGAAACTACTGATGGGCATAATCGAATGATTATAATAATCGAGATATAAGTATTCGAGTGAATTAAAAAATCTAATGATCATTCGAAATACGAGAATTATTAAAATAGAATAAATAAAATGTGCTTTTCCATTACTGGTCCTTGAATTTTATGTTTACTCTGTGCAAAGTGCCATTTATAAATAATAAATGATTTAAATTTTTTAATACGCAATATTTTATTAAAAAAAAGAAATAGATTAACTCAACAAACTTTAAAAATAACACAATGTACAAAAATCAAGAATAAAGAAGACTAGAAAGATCATAAATAAAAAAGCATAATGCATTTTTTTTAAATTTTTACAAAATAAATAAGAGAAAAAAATCAAAAACTGCAATCCTTGCACATATCCCAATTACACATATCCCAATAAAAAAAATAGACTCTTGGATCTTAGTAATTATTTGCATTAAAATTGTTTACTTTGGGAAAAATAACTATTCAGAAATATGATTTTATCTAAGTTTTTATCCAACAGACGGTTTCAGCGTTCATTGGTAAGCTGTCCTGCTTTGGAAAAAACTCTTTCTGAAGGTACCGATGTAGCTGGTATGGCAGAATATTTCAAGTTAAGTTTGTAAAGTTCTCGCAAAGAGTTTTTGTGTAGCTTCCAAAAATTGAGTGGGTCTGCACCTTGGCCACCTTTTGCTCAAAATAATTCCATAAGGAATCCTTGTCTTTTTCTTCTGTGATTGTTTCAAAAGAATTTGATGATGATGCCACTCTTCCACCGATTTCAATGCGGTTTGAAAAAAGACAAGTAAGCTCCTCTTTTATCCACTTTTGAGCATTTTCGGCATTTTCATCTAAGCTAAAAGCAGTTTTTTTAAGTCTTGGGTCCATTAGTGTTGCTTTCGAAGACATTTTGCTGCTTTCGAAATCACTGAAACGTTTTCCTAAAGTGAGTAATAAACCGTCCTGAAGTTCAGGGCTTATTTCTGTTTTGGGCTTTTGTTTTTTATTTTTATTTGTACACCTCCTATCAAAGGAATCACAAGCGATATTGTTGGAAAGTTTTCGACAGAAAGTTCCTTTGTCATCGTATCCAAAGGTTTCATAAGCGGAATGCAATCCTGAATAGTTTCCCAATCAGATGCAACTAAGAATTTAGGTGCTCTTGGCAAATCAGTTATTGCAACTAAGAGTGGATCTTTTAATTCCAACAACCTTTCTATCATGATAAATGAGGAATTCCACCTGGTAACCACATCTTGTTTAATTTTGAGTTGTGGAAGTGTCATGGTTTCTCGTGCTTTTCTCAGTTTTTCGGTTGCTAATATGCTATGCTTAAAATGTCCAACCAGTGTCATACATTTTTTCAACAAATCCGGGAATCTTACGTTGGCCCCAATAGCTTCGTTTACGATTAAGTTAAGTGTATGTGCCACGCAAGGGGTGTGTATTTTTTTTTCAAATTTGTGGTTATCGCTTTTTTCATATTTGCGGCGTTGTCTGAAACAATGGGCACAATTTTGTCAGCAATGCATCATTCGCGGAAGACATTCTCTTAAACATAGGCAATATTCACGCCTGTATGCGACTCACGCATTTCTCTTGTCGCAAGAACAGGTGAGTACAGCTTGCCATTAAAACTAAAATGACAGATAACATTAAAGTACGATTTGTTATTGTCCGAACTCCACATATCCGCTGTTATTGCGACATAGTCGGTTGACAACAACATTTTCCTTATTTTTTCCGCAATATCCTCATGCAAGTTCGGGAGTAATATCGTCGTCAAAGACTTTCTGTTTGGTGGATTGTATAAGGTTGGAAGCATTTTGGAATACTCAAGGAATCCCGAATTTTCGACAATTGAAAGTGGTTGGTAGTCAGTAACTATAATTTTGAGCAAACACGTATCAATTTTCATTTAATCGCTTTTCGAAAATTCCCTTTCCTTTACTCCATAGAGTCGCATTTGCTTACTATTTTTGTGACTAACCTTAACCAGTGGGAAAAATGTTTCTTCATCATCTTGTGCAGATCTTTTTCCGGAACTCGTTGCAAAAACAACTCCGCTGGTTGAAGGGACATTCTGAAGTGGTAAAAGTGCAGTATTTTGAGGTTCTTCAATACCCATTTCATCCATCCATTGAACAGGATGTAATCGAAGAAGATGTTGTCTTAAATTTGTAGTGTTACCTTAAATTTTTAGTGTTAAGTTTGTTTTTGCATATCATGCAAGTTGCAAACTTATTCTCATCTTTTTGAAAAAACTACCAAACGATTTGCACTTTTCCACAAACAAAAACAAAGATAAGGCTGGACCAGAAGAAAAATTCAAAAAGTAAGCCGCTACGGGAAAATATCATACATACATTCAAAACTTAAAATATACACCGCAATTTACAAGTATTCGCACAATTCTAAAAACAAATTACCCACCGATCCACGAGCAAATAGTATTTATTATCATCCGAATGATCACTCGAGTTCAGCACTCGGATGATTTCATACAACTTCTCATCTGTGTTCGAGTTCCAGATAAGCATATTGTGTAATTCATTCGAGTGAGAACGCATACACATATCTCGCAAAATCGGACACTACCACTACATCTAATTCATTCGGATGAAAGCACACTTTTCGATGTAAGGTACAAAAACAAATTTGTACCCAAAAAGTCTTCAATTCCAATTTGAACCTACACGCACACGTACAAGCAATACACACTTGAGGTAGAGATATTGCTTCCTTGGCATAACTTCTTAGTAGTAGAAGTTAGAACACAGTATGTGAAACCGAGAACTGAGAATGGGAAGTGAGAATAGGCATGTTTGTATGCGAGATCATCTGAATGATTTCAGAATAGCCTTTGAGAAATCATTCGAATGATTTCAAATGAAAAATCGAGATATCTCGAGATAATGTTAGAATCGATAATAATCGATTATATCATCCGAATGCACACATCACTAAAAGAAACTACCAAAAGTTTGCTTGCAAGAAACTCATCTGACAGCCGATTGGCTTTGATTTTCTCCCAAATATTTTCCCGCGTATTTTCACAATTTTGGTTCTGTGTTATATTACAAACAAGGTCCTGGCATCCTCATTCCTGGCTCAATCCCCTATCACATATTTCAATTAACTCACATATATCCGCAATAGGTGTTCAAATTAATCTAAACATAACTTTCACAGTTATTTCTCTCTACATCCCTCTCGAACAATTTTTCTCCACAAATGATCTTGATGATGTTATCAAAAGAATCAGTAAACCAGTCTTAATAACAGGTGATTTAAATGCATTGACACCTTCCTGGGGCTCTGAGAAACAAAATAAAAGCGGCAAAACAGTCGAGCACTTAATTACTAACTCCGGGTTAGCAATACTTAATCACAAATCATTAACGAAGGCTGATCTATCAATTGTAACCCCTAATCTCCCTCACAAAACCACCAGGGACATTTCCGATAACTTCCCTGGAAGTGATCATTTTCCAATTCTCATTGACCTCTTTACCGGACAGTTGCAACAAAAATTAAAAAAAAAAAAAAAAAAAAAAAATCCTTCTGGACAAAGCAAACTGGGCTCTATTCCGATCCACTGTCTCTACAGAGCTTGAGAGAAGCTACTTCCAACATCAATTAAGAGTCCGCTATGATTTATAATTCAAAGCGCACGGCAGTTAACATAGCTATTCCTTAAACTAGTAACAGAATTCCTTATTCCACCCCGTGGTGGAATAATGAAATAAATTCTCTGCGAAAACAAAAACAAAAAACTTGGTACAACTTTAAGAAATCTCCCACCGACTCTAACCTTACTCTCAACCTTAAGCTGAACGCGAGATTTCGCAAAAGTGAAAAAAGGCTTGTTTTGAGAAATTTACTTCAAATTTAAATCCAAATCAAATTCAAATCCAAATTAACCGCATTTCCTATGGAATGTTGAGAAACTCCCCCAGGCTTTGAAGATACGTTAAATTAGTCTTTGAAACAACATATTTGGCAGAGGTTATACCACAACTCTGGAAAACAGCGTATATTATACTGACTTAGCCAAATGGGGACCGCACATTCAAAAAAGCTAAATCTACACTTTTCCATATCGACCACTTTGTTTGCTCACCACTGTCTAAGCTAAATCATGCGATCATCCTAAACCATGACTTTCAGTAAGCCATTAAAATGGAAAATTGGACCAAAATTGTATAAATACGTAACATCCTTTCTATCCAACAGAAATTTTTGTATCATGTATTGTGATATCTACAAATCTGTACAATCTAAAGAACGGCATCCCCCAAGTATCGAATTGGGGGATATTTGCCATTCGTTATAGATGCCCTTCTACATATGTTAAAAACACTTTGTACAAAACTTGTCCAAGTCAACTTAAACGATAGTTTTATAAAAAAAATGTACTTCTTTGAAGTTTATCGGTATTGTATTTGACTCTTAATTTAACTTTAAGAATCCTTATAGTTATATCAGTTAAACTTTAACTGTAAGGGTTAATATAATTAAATACTTATCATCAAAAAATAGCTTCGCCAACATAAAATCTCTTACAAATTTAATCAAATCCACAGAAATTATCCAAAATTGACTATGGCGAACCAATTTACGGAAATTGCTCCAAATCATCTTTGGGACTTACACAACACAATACCTTACCACGTTGCCATCAGGAGCTGTTTGAAAGCTATACGGACAACAGCCATTATTAATATATCAACCGAAGCTGAACTTCCTCATTTAAAAGACAGAATTGATTTTTTTACGGCCAAAATAATTGCAAAATTTAGCTTTACACACAAAAAATCTATCCATCCAGCAGTTAAGAAGATTCTGAAAAGCAAGAGACACCAAGAAATGCAATCGACATTATGCCAAGCGCTTCCATTTGCTTAGAACCTCAGCATTCCTATCTCTATTCAAAATCGTACGAGGACCTTCCAAACCGAACCATCAACACCGACCTTTGCTACTATCAAAAAAACTCAACTACTAATGATATCTTAAAAAGATTTTACATTTTCATCTCTACAGAAATAGTAGAAACAATACGAAACATCTCATCCTGAACTCCGAAACTTTAAAAATTGTTTGGACTCTTAGACACGTTGGTATTAGTGGCAATGAGGTAGTTGATACGGAAGCCAAATTAGCCATAAAGGAACCATTTAAAACTTTCCTCCAACTACTTGAGAACAGGAAGTACAAAAGGAAATCGCTTGGGCAAGTTACAACCATTCTTATAAAAAAACTCAACCCTAATGGCGACAGAGCAATATACTCTTACAACATATCTTTAAAAAAAAACTAAATACACCATATATGATACATTTGACTCAGACTGGGCCACTCATACATCACACACAAACACCTGTTCAATAAAGAGCCATCTCTTCGATGCCATCTCTGCGAAGATAACAATTCTGTTCTCATAATGACTCATCTTCTTTCTTGTCCAAAAATCGCTTCGACCTGTGTCAAACTATTTACTATTATTATATTCAGCTTGCACATAATACTATATATATAAGATAATAGTGCTCCAGCCAAGAGGGTTCGAAACTCAACTACAAATGTCAAAAAGAACGCGGAGACCGAATCTCCGGTTCAATGATCAAGCAATCGCAGACGCCAAAGGGCTTTTTTTCACCAACTGAAAAAACTGTTCTCAGGACCGTTAGGGCTAGAGGACAGCTCTGCCTCAGAATCTGATTCCTCCATAATAATTAAAGGTGACGACAAATTATTAACAAAAAATGTTGTATATAAAGAAATATTTACTGTGTAGAAAATCGCCATGACTTTAATAAATATTAATTAAAAACAATATACAATAATAGGCAAACCCCGGAAGAAGGTCGACACGTCACGATGTCCCTTTCCCCGTTTACAATTAAACACTTTTAACGGACGCCTTCGTCGTTGATGCAGCAGTCTAAAGATTAATAAGGTTAAAGACATATGTCATATGCAATCTATAAAATATTGAATAAAATTGTGTATGACATTCTTCCTGTCGTACGACAAGCTTTTTTCTAGTTCCAAATAATTTCGGTCAGGGCAGTGGACAACAAAGAAATTACCAACCATTATAATCAGCTCCCGCTGTGTTTAACCCTAAATTAAGACGATTGAAAAGGGAAAGGGAGTCTGAAAGACAAAATGTTCCAAAAATTCAAAGAACAAAGTGACCAAGTGACTATAACTTGAACTAACAGGACTTTCACGACAAACAAATTCTTATTCAAGTGACTAAGAAATTTCGGACGAGATTAAATTTTTAAGGATCTCTCAGCCGAACATTAGCAGGAAATATATTATATGATAGATACAAGCGCGGGAAAAATTTTTACAACAGAATACGATATCCTTAAGGCTGTAAAATATATTACCAACCTTTCTTAGTTAATTGAATTCGCGGAATGAATCAGATTACTTGCATAGTTTTTAATGCAGAGTTAATATATTTAATAGAAACACACCATTCTTCGTTCTTCCCAAACTTTCGACGCTATTTCGAGCCATGCGGAATAACAGGGAAGGCATCACCTGACCTAAACGCAACGTTCTCTTTTTCGTCATCGGAGACAGGAAAGAGGAGGAGGAGCCTACTTAAACTGGCTCCTAATCCTATTAACGATCCGTCCCTTTCGGTTTCATCAGAGAAACTGCAGAAATAAATACGAGCGATCGCGACAATATCCTGTATACCTTTGACGGCGGGGAGGGCCGCCACATATGAGGCAGCAATTCTTTCATCTATCTGGCGGACTCTGAAATAGACGAATAAATGATAAAATTTGCCAACTGCAGGCAATGCTAAGGGCCATGAAGATAAAACAAAAAGCTTAGCGCGAAAAATAACGTTACACAATTTTAGTAAGCGCTAACAAAAATGCGCAGGAAACAAAAGCATTGGAAAATACCTATTTACTCGAAAACAAGACTACCGTCCAACAACAAAAGCTGCCTGAGCAACCATGGCAGCAACAAAAATAATAGCAGAAACAGCAGCAGCAGAAACCGCAAACCGCAACAGCAGATTATAGTGAAGAACTTAAGGACACAATCAGAATATGTAAGTCGGCTATTGGGGAAAATTTAATTATTAAACTTTTAAGTAAGGTCAGGCAGGCGAACCACTGCTTCACAGTAGAGCAACAGAAAATTCTTAAAAATCGACAGAGTTTTTTCATTCACCCCCAAAAGTAAGCGATTGCAGACAATGCTCGTAAGAGGTCTAGTCATGTCCACCGATCCTTCAGGAGCTTGAAGCAAAGGAATGTCACAATCTTGAGTTTGTCTGAGAACCGGAAACTACCGTTCTTCCTGGAACAATTCCTAGATAATCAATGCGAAAACATCTTGCAATATGTTTGATGTCAGAGGTTCGGGCATGCCACTTCCAACAGCCAATTGCAGTATTGGTCCGTTACCTAAGCGAAGGAATGCCCGCTTGGAAAGGAGAGGATTGATGATACCAAAGTGTATTCTATGTGTCAGGTAGGTAGGTAAGAGTGGTGGTTCAGTGAGCACCTAATTAGAACTATGTGCCATTTTAATGCCACAGGTCTGAAGCCTTATTTATTAGGTGTATTTGAGATGTCTCTAAATCCAATTTAAGAAGATATTTTGTTTTTGATTGTTTGCATTCAGGCCATATTTTCCTTGATGTTGCACATTTCGTCAGTCTAGCCCATCTATGGTTTGCTGCTTTAAGGAAGTATGAACTTATATTGACCTTAACTGCTTGTTGTGAGAAAAACCTCCCATGCCTAGCCTCTGTCACCGGGAAACTATAAAAGGGAATTGGGATGCCAAAGTCATTTGATAGATGAATCCTATGAACCTTAAGTTCCGTTGGTGATGATACCAAATCTTTCGGTATAAGATCAAGTACAGTGCTATGACAGTAGGGTTTTGATGTCCAGCATCCAGCTTGATGGCACTATGTGCTGTTGCGTTTTTAATGTATTTGTCCAGATGTAGAAGTTGCAGCATGACCGTCAGAGCATCTGATGGAATCGATTGAAGTGCGCGTGAGATGCCTATGTTGTTCTCTGTACCTTGTTAAATTTAATGACATTGTATTTCTTCCTTAGGGCCGGACACCATGCTAGTGATCCTTATGTTAGAATCGGGCAAACCATCGCCATATATGTACATCCATAGGATCACCTTTGGTTGGAGAAACCATTTTTTGCAAAGGTTCTATTGAAGGCGTAAATACCCATGCACGTGTTATTAACTCGCTGATCAACGTTAAGCTCCCAGCTGAGTTAAGGCTCAAAGGTAACGCCAAGGTACTAAGCGCTGGTAGATAGAGAAAGCGGTTGATCGTTCAGACGATAACAAGATCACCATATCATCCGCGTACCCTACTACTTTGACTCCGTCTCTGTCTACTTTTGATAGTATGGTGTTCATGACAATAGGCCATATAAGAGAAGTGATTACACCGCCCTGTGGTGGACCTCTGCTAGCGAATTTGATTGTACGACTGTTACCTAGAGTTGCTTGAATGCACCGAGTGCTTAGCATGGTAAGAATCCATTGACATCAAAAGTTTTCCTTACCTAGGTCGGCTAAGGATTTAAGTATCGCTTCCGCATGTACTCTTTATATGAAGCTGAGCGATTTCTCAATATCACGCACTACTTCATGGAGAGCCGTTTCTTTGGATTTCCATTTCAGGTATGCGCAATGGGATTTGGAAAGAGGTGTTTCTACTTTAGAGTCTCGTATTTGGTTGTCCAGGATTCGTTCGAGAACTTTCAAAATAAATTAGGTCAAACTAATATAATTGGCCTGAAATCTTTTGGGCCTTTATGCTCAACAAACCTGTTTTATCTCAAAGTTCAAGAAATTTGTTCAATACTTCCGTCTGGGTTCGGAAAAGAATAATTAATTACCTCATGCCCAGAGATCTAAACGCCAAACATAGCAATTGGACAAATTATTCATCAAATACTAGAATTTACCTACTCCTCAATTGGTGTGATCAAAACATAGTCGAGTGGTCGAACTAGGAGATCGATACTTGCCTTAAACAGATGGACCATAAAACAAACAAACGACAGAACGAATCCCAAGTACGAACTGACTGACAATGTCAATATATATCGCAACGCAACAATTGGCACACTACACCGACAAAAGAGTAAACTACTTACGTGACTTAAACTCTTGTACAGATGTTTTACTGACGCACAAAACTCAGAGGTTAGGACACTGATGTCACAACTCAAAAACTTACAGCAATTAATTCAGCAAAACTTCCGTGCCGCAATTAATTCGCATTAGAATACCAAAAATCGGGCTGTTAAAGCTAGCAGTCCTAGTATGTTCTCGAAAAATAATAAATACAGTTGCTTCCGAAAGCAGGTATAGATCTAGTTGAAGCGATTGAAGATGACAATTTATTATGATCGATGGTCGTCAGGGAAAAATTAAAGTAATAGGTCCGACGTTTCAGGATGTGTACAAGGTGAATGTTAGCACTCTCCCGAGTGGAACTTAGCGCCTGTTGCACTACTTCTACCTGCGATATGACAATGAGAAATGCCAATCGGAGAACAATTGTTTCACCATGTTCAATAACGATAATTTGGCAAGAGATGTGATCACCAATGAAGGGGTTCATCGTCCGTACATTTCAAAGGAAGATATCCTATTATTATTATCATTGGGTCGCTAAGAAGTAAGAAATCTGCTTCCTGCGAGCTGGACATTGGAAACATGGATAAATCGGAAATGCAGGCCCTCGAAGCACGCGTGAACAATTTTCGTGACGGGTGATTGTTCATCGTACAAGAGAATCACTACAGCAAGGGATCATCAGAGCCGTTTTGAATATGATGCTTTTTGGCCTCGTTAACGCAACAGCCCACTTCCAAGTCAGCAAGAATACATTTCAGTCTCGCCTTAAGAAGTGCGATGCCGCTGTTAATATCTTGGGATACAAAACCCAATACAAAACAAAGAAGGCATCCAACCCAGCGAACAGTAAACCTTAGCAATCATGCAATTCCCAGAACCCAAAAATGTTCACGCCAGATGCGGCGTTCAACAAGCTAAAGGAGTTTCTCGCCAATACCCCGTTGCTCGGCATATACAATGCCGAATGCAAACGTGAGGTTCACACCTACGCCTTCTCACTGAGGTAAAGACGAGAACCAGCTGCGACCAGTGATTTCCTATAGCCGCAAATAGACAGACGCTGTCAACTCTTACGAGTTGAAGCAACGAGCAATACGCAGAAGATTATTATGGGACTCTGTGGGCTTAAGCTGCAAGAATACATCAGCCAGTCAGAAAGGCAGCCTATGTGGATGCATTAAGACGAAATCTATCCGAAAAATATAATGTTCTATTATAATAACGTTGAATGGCATGGAGACGACAGCGAAGAGGAAGGATCTGCTAAAAGACCAACGGATATCATTTATTTCGAATCGTAAATGGCGAGGAAAAGTGGGTAGTACAAAAGGCATTTCGATGGCGGATTCTCAAGTTATGTCATGATGACTTGGGACATCAGGCAAACGAAGAATCTTTATCGCAGCTGAAGGATGCTTACTGGTTCCCAAAGATGCGAGGATTTACTCAATCGAACGTCAAATCTTGTGTTGAATTTGCGTATTCAAAAAGGAAAGGTGGCATGACAGAAGGAACCCCCTTACCGTTCGAAACCCTTCACCAGAAACACCTCGGTCCATTTACGATTGGCAAAGGAGGACCAAGGTATGTCTTAGCAATAGTAGATAGTTTTAATAAATATTCCCTTTTACGAGCCGTAAAGACTACCAATACTGCAAATTTCAGTGCTCTCATAAGAGTCATCACCGACCAAAGTACGAAGTTTACAGCCAAATCATTCAACCATTTTTGCAAGGAGAACGGAAACATCATCTAAAGAATGCTGTGCAGAAACCAAGGGGAAATGGTCAGGTAGAGCGGTTCAACTGTATACTGTATCCTTCTTGGTTCTTTAACATGCGCCCAAGCGAACGAGTATGGAAAGGATTGGGCAAGTCAGCTGCGAATGATTCAGTGGAGCTTGAATACCAGGAAGAATTCTTCAACTAAGGCGAGTCCTCTTGAGCTGCTCTTCTCGTGCAACCCGTGAGATATAATGGTAAATGAGCTGTTGTTGGACCTTCGAAGGCAGACCTTAGTCAAAGCAGAAATAATGAGTCAACGTAGAGATGAAGCTATGCAGAACATCGTGCAGTGGCCACAAAGCCAGAAAATTCGCTTCGATAAAACCCATCGTAAGCCCATTTGTTACGAAGTTGACGATTTGGTGCTAATCGAAAACGAGACGGGGGCCACCGGGACGTCTCGTAAGCTGGAGCCACTCTACCAAGGACCCTAATTAGTCACGCAGGCGTTGCCGAACGACCGCTATCTGGTAAAAGCATGCAGCGCAACCAAAGACGATTTAGTACCGTAGTCGCATCGGAGAAGATTTAGATATGGTGCGAGCTACCCACTCGTGTACGTAGATGACGGATGACATAGTCTGCGATAGGATGGCCGAGATGTAAGGTCTATCTATGTAAAGTAAATTGAATACTTAAATATGTTCGTCATTCGTTTCATGTTCCCAGCATTGTTAATTTATTTTCCTTTGCTAATCAGACATTCCAATTCAAGCGTAATTTTGTTTTGTCAAACAAAGTTCATATCCAAGTTCCCAAAATGCATGGTGCCGGTATTCTTTTTCAATAGCATGCCAGACAGTCTAGCCGAAACTTGAGTGCAATGCGAAATTTCGCCTTTATCGATTATGCGTGCGAAGTAGTTCATGCACCTTGCATCATGGGAACTCATACATAGTCTAGTCAAAGTTATTATTTATGTATATGAACTTCGAATAATTCGGCAATAAACACAGTCGTTCTTTTAACTTACGAAGCATTAGTCAGTTTATTTGGTCAACTTGACCTTTCAGGAATCTCGCCTCCTTTTGTGCACAAGTTTGAATTTGAGTAAGAATCTTCGCTGATATTATAGTTTGTAAAAATCATAGCGCCTATTAAAGTAAATAGTTGCTTAGTAAAAATAATACATAAATACAGATGCTGATAATATTGTTGAAATTCAATAATGTCAACCCACAAAAACTCAACATACAAAACTTAAACGACGGACAATGATATATAAGCATACGGGATGAGCAACTTCAAGTAATCACAGGTTCCACGAACACATTTCATAGCGGAGATCTTAGTCTACGGAGAGAAATATTGGACATTATTGAAGACAATATGGACAAGCTCAACTTCAAACGTCAGTACCCAAAAATGTAACACAGTTTTAGCAGAGGACATATGGGGTCTTTTACCCAAAAATTTACTCCAGTTTACCCAAAAATTAAAACAAACTATCATTTCACTGAAACTTTTAACAAAATAACGAACCACACAAATGGACAACAATTTGAGTTAAAGAAACAACTGCTTAATAAGGCAATGCAATAAATAGAGAAGTTTCAGAAAAAACAAAAACAATTCCAAACAAAAATAACGGTGATCTTTCAAAAACATACGCTTATTTTATAACTGAGGGCACAAACTATGAGTTTGTAAATAAATCGAGATAAAGCAAATAACTAATAATATCATAAAAACTAAAAGCATAATTTGTTGTAATCAATCGCAATGTTTTAAAATTTTCGACAGAAGAAATACACGCAAGACATTTAGAGAACGGAAAACTAATTTAAGAACTTAAATCATACTGCGTTAAGCATCAATATACTATATTAATTCCGGAATAAATTTTTTTTTCTTATCATCATAGTTATTTTAATATTTTTCATTATTTGCAATTTCGGTAAAATCGATAAAACAAATGTTAGAGTTGAAATCAAAGCATTAGATTCTCCGGAGAAGAATCGAAAGGGGGAGGGAGTGAGTTACGTCGGTACCGTCAGTTTTCTTTGGAAGAACCTATATTCCCCACCTCCCTTTTGATCTAAATCAAATGTAAAATTGCTATCCGCACACTTTTCCAAAGTTCCCACAAGCAGCTATAAGCGCATCCCTCCCGGACCTCTCTTGGACACCAACCCAAAACAACTCGCTGCACGCGTACCCCAAATGTTCCATTTGACAACAGGACAAATAAGCTGTATTCCATTTCCACGGGAAGTAGCTTTATGCAGTTTCTGCAGTACTAAGCTTTATAAACACCTGCGGAAAGGTTCTAACGTTGGATTTTAATCTTGCCACTTATTAAGTTCAGTTCTTATATTTGTGATCTCTTATTATTTTTATTTTCTAATTATTTTGTGTACGGTTCAAATAAATAAAAGTTTTTTGTTATTATGATCCACCGCTCGGGTCAGACTGTAACTTGCGTAACTGAGAAGATTTTTGTAATAATTCGATATGTGATCGTACCATATCATTGAAAGCCACCGTAAGTTTAAGAAGAAACAAAGAATCGAGCTTAGGATATATCATACAACATTTATAGCATAATCAAGAATAGGCACAAGTAAAGTTTTAACAAGACGCTTTAATATCGATTGAAGTAAGACCTAAGAACAGTAAAAGTTTGTGTATTCTGGTATTAATTCGACTAGCAGTATAGTTTATATGGTATATAGCAAAAAGTAAGCGATGTAACTTAAAACCTAGATTATTTACTGTATCCAAGAGTTGAAGCTGAATATAATTGAGACAGATTTGTGGCAACTCGCTAGTATCGTTGTTTCTGCTGGATATTAATATTAACTGAGACTTTTAAGGATAAAGGATAAGCTAATTTGCTGCGACCAGTCTTCGTTAGACGTCTTGGGGTACACTCGTGTCGGGAACTTTTCTCTTATTATTCCTTAAACTAAAAGCTACAATCAAACCATATTTTACAATGGCGTGCGTTATATGTAAATCGAAAGTTGAAAGAACTGACTTAAAAGTTGACTGCTGCGACTGCAATAAGTTTCTTCACGCGAAATGTGCAAAACTAACATCCACAGACTTTGACTTCATGAAAAAATCCAAATAAATCTAGAGGTGCCCAAATTGTACCACGCAACGGCGCAATTTTCTCTCGGGAGCGACTCTAACTCAACCGCAACAAACAGATTTATTCACCACGATGTCTGTTCCACTCTCACCGACCACACTTCACCCAAGCTCTTCAACTCCAATAATACTGGAAATGGTCTACGCTGAAATTCTTTCACTGAAAAGCATGCAGACTGAACAAATTGCGGCACTCCAAGCCAAAAACAACGAGTGCGAACAAAAGCTCAGTTTGCTGGAGCAAAGGGTCAACGACTTGGATCAGCAGTTGTTATCAAACAGCATCGAAATCTTCAACGTTCCCAACAACAAAAATGCTTCTAACGCTGATCACGCTGATCTCGCTCTCAAAGTCTTCTTCGATGGACTCAATGTAAGCGTTAGAAGAGAAGATATCGACTACTGCTACATTAAGAAAATCAATAGACCATCTCGTTCCGATGTGCATCAGTCAGACCAACACATACTTGCTAACCACACAAGAAATGTTTTGCATGTGAAATTTGTGTCTCGCAATGTAAAAGAAAAAGTAATGAGAGCGAAATATGAAACAAAAACAAAACTAAAAACAACCATCAACATAAAATTTATTTATCGATGAACTACAAAATATCCTGTGCTTTGAAATCTAAAAATCTAATCATTTTAGGGGATATTAATATTGACATTTTGAAGGATTATGAGAAGGAGACTGAAAGCTATTTACTTGTTATGGCTTCATATGGTCTGAAGAGTATCAGCAATGAACCCACCCGTGTAACAAACTCGACTGTTAGTTGCGTTGACCACATTTTTTTGCGCACACACAAAAATAACAGGACAGTTTTCACTGGCGAGGTACACGATTATAGAATCACTGACTATCATATGTGTTCTTTCAAAATAGGTTTAAACTCTTCTCCAAATCAATTAAACATTAGTAAAAATAAAGTTTAGACTGACTATAATAATCTATGCGAAAAGCTTAAGCACGAATATTGGGAACCAGTGTATTCTGAAAGTAATCCGTCGGTGGGTTACGACTTATTTATTTCAATTTAAAATAACCACATAAGCAGTTGCAATACTGTTTCTGTGGAGAACACATGCAGCAGGCATTTTTTTAAACCTTGGATGACACTTCGACTGTTTTAGCCAATACAACTAAAAAATGCTGTCTCCAAAAAGTGCAAAAAGTATCCGCAAAATATTAAACTTAGAAAGTACTATGGTAAGCTGTGTAAAAAAACGAAAGTAATAGTAACTGAAACTCGCGATTCATATTACATCAATCAACTAAATCGTTTAAGGGGGAATATTAAAGGGGAATGGAGAGAAGTTAATTCCATACTAGGAAAAGAAGCAAAAACTAATGAAATTAACGGTATCGAAGTTGGCAACACTGTGGTTTCTGACTCGAACTTGATTGCAAGTAAGTTTAATGATTATTTCGTTAATATTTCAGAGACTTTAAAACCCTCCATCCCGCTGCATACGTATTGCAACTGCAGCATCTCATCAGATTTGTTCGAGGATAGTATGCAAGCAAATAGTTAAGGCTTTCAACCCATTACAGCTGGGGAGCTTTTAAAACTAGAATCGAGTTTAAAGAATAAACATTCTTGCACGAGCGACGGCATCTCCAGCATACTCCTTAAAAAAATTGTCTGGTTTGTTGTTGATGTTCTATGTTATCTATTAAACCTTAGTGTTGAAAAAGGAATATTTCCGCATTCCTTGAAGTGTGCAGAAGTAATTCCCCTATTTAAAAAAGGAAATCAAACGCATATTAACAATTACAGATCGATTTCTCTGCTTCCGACATTTTCTTAACTCTTCGAGAAATTAATTAAATCTAGAATGCTTTCGTTCCTGGAGAAAAAGAACTTTTTCTCAGCTTTTCAGTTTGGCTTTAGGTCATGTAGGTCCACAGAGGATGCTATCCTCAAGCTATGTTGTCATCTATATAAGGGCATAAGTCTAGTCAATCAACCATGGCGTTCTTCATAGACATGACCAACGCGTTCGACATGGTTGATCACAGATTGCTTTTAAAAAAACTTTATAACTTTATTTATAATGGTTTGCGTCATATTTGCACAACAGAGAGCAAAGAGTTCTTATTAATGGAGTAACCAGCAGTTCACTTAAATTAAAAAATGGCGTCCCGCAGGGATCTGTGCTGGGCCCCATTCTATTCTTGATCTTCTTTGATTCTCTTTTTAAACAAAGTTTCAATGGTAATCCTATAGCGTTTGCAGATGATGTCGCATTCACTTACAATGGCAGTTCATCTCTTGAGTGTATAAATCAAGTTTCAATTTCACAAACTGATTGTAAGCGAAAAAACTAAAAATATGTTTTTAAAGCTATCAGGAAATGTTTCAACGAACTTCAATGTTTTCTATCACTCACATGACTGTAGAAAGTTCTGTTTGCCAGTACATTCGTGCGGTCGGCACAATTTTATAAGAGACAATCATTGCTCTAATAGTTGCTTTGAAATCGAGTCAGTAATTTTTTTTAAGTATTTACGGGTTTTCATTGACTGTAATTTGAACTGGAAGATTCATATTCAATCACTTAAGTCTTACATGATGATGCTAACCCGTAAAATGTATCTGCTAAGACCATATTTTTCGAGAAATGTTTTGAAAATGATTGACTATGGTCTTGCTAATTCCAAATTGCAATCCGGCATTACGAGTTGGGGAGGTTCTAACATGAACAATTTTGGGATCCTTTTGAAGGCTCAGAAGCACTTGATTCGAATTGTATGTGGAAAAAATCGGTATACGCATAGTTGGCCTCTCTTTTGTGAACTAGGTATTCTTCCTCTTAGGCATCTTTATGTATTCAAAGTACTCAAGGAATTCTTCAAACAAAGTGGTAATACTGCAACTAGAAATTCTAGAATATACAACCTACGCGTTAATAATAGGACTCTTGTGGATGTTCCAATCGCACACAAGACTCACTTTTTAAAATTTTACTTAACGGCTTCACCAATGGTTTTTAATAAACTTCCGATATCCATAAGAACCACGAGCACTTTCCACTCATTCTTACGAAAAGTAAAAAATTGGCTTTTTACAATGGATTTAGAATGTATTTATCAGTTTTTAAATTGCAGTAATATAATGATGTCTGGAAAAAGGATTCTTCAGAAACTTTTTTATATTAGCTTTTTATTTCTTGTATTGTTTTTGATTTTTTTTTCTTTATGAAATATGTTATTTTTTTTTAAATAAATTAAGAATTTGTATTTTATTTTTAATATTTAAAAACTGATAGTACCCCATGTCAGTTACTTTAATTAAAATGTCATTTAACACTAACTTAATTAGTTACCTAATGACTTCTATTTGTTCAACTCCAATTTTATTATATGAAGAAATGTTTGTTTGTTTATAAGTTTAAGTGCTGATGAATAAAATGTATGAAATGAAATAAAAGTCTTATGTAGCGAACAGATCTTCATTAATCCTGCACGCAAGGTCCTCGATTAATCCATTGGGATATATAAAATTGCACATCATAAACTAAAGCATATTTTTTCGAGGTCATTTTTGAACATGTTACAATAAATAGCCATAAATAGAGCCTTGAGTTACCCCTGCCGAGCATCGGTCATCTACCACGACTCTTTGCATACGGTATCGGAAGTTATCAGAATTGAGATGCACTGATCGTCTACTGAAATCGAAACACCATGGTTCACACTGTCAAAAACTTTACAAAAATCGAGTAAGCAGAGTACCGTTACATGGTTTAAGTCATATTCAGTTCAGTGATTGATTATGCGACAGCAAGTTATGTTGATTTAGGTAACTAGATATCTGACTCTCGAGAATTTTTTCCAGAACTTTTGACAGACAAAATCAATAAAGCGGCTAGGACTGGCTGTACCATTTTTGGTACTGGAATGATCTTAGGTATCTTCCAGCTATTGGGGACGTTATACAGTAATAAATGACATGCGTAAGACAACTCAGAATATGCGGTAGAATAAGTTTGATAAATTTAGGAGGTAAACCACCTTTCACAACGATATATGATCTTAGACAGTCAACATTTTTGACAACATCAATTTCAGAAATAACCTCGAAGTCAAACACAGTTCCGGGTTCAAAAATAAACTGACTATCAGACATAAAGGACGCATTGTGTACTGGACTAGATAGAAAGGACTTATTCATTTCATTGATATCAGATGTACTTTCAGAAAAGGTATTTTTAGCAAGATTATTCTAAGGTTTCTAAGAAGTTGCGGACCTCAGATGTGAACCACAAATGGCTTGCATTCTACACTATTCCATTGATGTTGTATCAAGGACTGATTTAACCGTTCACATTTGAGGCATAATATCAATCACTCCATGGAAGAAGGCTCGCATCTTATTGCAAAACTTTATTATCAATAGCCGCAAAATCCCTACGTTTAAAAAATTAACCAAGAAATAAACGATACAAGCAAAGTATGAGAAAAGATGAGGAGAATAAGATAGAGAGATAGAAATAATAAATATTTGATAAAAAAAATTATTTTGAAAAACACAATTCTTATAGATTGAGTTAACACGTACATCCATACATAAGAAGATAAATTTGCAAAGAACGGTTAGTATAGTTACAATGAAATCCAAAGAGAAATAAGAAATTGGCTACGCTGATATCAGTGAAGTAAAGCCGGGGAAAGCACAGCGGGAAAAACAGGCGGGCGGACGCACTGTCTTAGCTGAGCATAAAATGTCCTCTTTGCGTACGCGGAGTGCATGTCGTATGAGAGAATTTTTATCGGGAGTGAGACTTTCCTGTAAATATGACTGTTGTTGTTGGTGTTGCTGTGAGTCTTAGGGCTATCGTTGTAACTGCTCCTGCCGGTGGTGTCGTTAGTACTGGCTCTAAAAATGTCGCTGTCGAGTTCCAGTTGTGACAAAAAGAGCCCTTTTCTATTGAAGAAAGCGGATAAAAATGCTCTTTGTTAAGCGAGTGACGAAAGCCTGATCAGTAACGAACGAGGGTCTTTCTTGCTTTTAGTTTTATTAACAAAGCGAACACTACGAAAACTGAAGTCTTGAAAAGACACACGTTACATAGTGTTTAAACTTTAATAACCGGGTAAATAAGGTATTAATGCTACGAGCGAGTCAGAAGCTCTTTTCCATTACTTTTAGTTTTTAGTTTTCTTTTTTTTTCTGGTTAATACATGGCCTCAAGAGAATCACATTCACTCCATTTCATTGCACTTATTTATAGTTCTTTCCAGGTCGATTTCGAGAGATTAATTATCTCTTTGACATTGTCTGGAAAGACCTGAAAGATATGCTTCATGATAAGAAACCACAACAGTAATAAAAAACTTAATCCTCGGAAGCAATTTTATCCATTTGTTTTAAATTTTTCATTTTGCTTTCTCTTTCTTGATGGGTTTCTACATTATCAATTTTTTCATGGTGTCCCTTGAGTTTGTTTTTGCTTATATAGTCCCATGGGTTTAACGATAAATCCCTCCCATTATATATTTCAACGATAAAAAAACGTCAAGCTACAGCAGGTTTTGAACGAAAAAACTGGTGGCTCCACAATTGTCTGAGGATGTTTTCTTGTGTTCATGATTAAGAACTCGTGCGGAATCTTGAGAAATTAAAAAAATTTATAGAACACACATTTTTGAAACAATTTCCAAGCATTGCCGTAGGAAATATGAGATGGCCTCAACTTCATACCGTTTAAGTCTCATTTTTATTGTTTATAGTTTATAACTAGCTTAATTTAGTCAATTGGCTAAAAAAAATAGTGTTGATGGAATTTTTGGAATTAAAATATTATAAAAAATAACTGTAATATGAATTTGCCCGGAAACTTATGAACAGCAGTGTACATATTTATACATATATTTTGCTCTGATTAGGTGGATGAGAAAAATAAATTGATTTTGAATTTCGTTTATTAGCAAACTAAATTGATTTTAATTGAAATCAATTGATCTGATTGAGGATAATGCTTTGACGTATCGACTCCTAGACCCTAGAGCGAATATCCTCTATAAAGATTGCTGGTTAATTTCTAGCGGTTATACAGTGGATACCGACCATGGCACGAAAAGTATGGTAACCACCATATGTCTGCGTGTTGAAATTAGCGTCTTCGAAAACAAATTGCAAAAATGACTTTTCATCCATGTCCAATGAGCGCATTATACCTTTGAAAAAACCGCACTGCTATGGTATGTGAAGAGCAAAATCCGAGATATGATTAGAAAAGACAATGCTGTTACTCCGACATGTAATGATGACAAGGAAGATTTCGGCCTTGCTGCGCCAATTTGATGAGCAATAATTTTTTGTTTTGCTATTTCTCAAGAGATGCACGTTTAGATTTCAAAGCCATCCAGGAAAATGCGTTAAGTTCCATGTATATCTGACTCAACATCTTGAAAAAAAAAAAATGATGAAGGATAATGTTTTAACTCATTGAGCCTAGAGCGAACTTAAGCCCTTTTTCGAAACCAAACCACTTGACCTTATTGGCAGCTAAGGCAATTGAAATAGAATTTTTTGATCTTGGAATCAAAACTAGATTGGCTCACACCAGCAAAAGAAGTTGCGTCTACCGAGGATGCAAAAGCTAAGGCGAAATCAAACTTGAGTATTGATCCACACCTATTTGTTCACTTTAAAGATGCAGGTACAACCATGGAATAATGGAACAAACTTCAAATAATGTTTGCTGATACCGGCTTCTCCAGAAGGATTTGTTTGCTGCGAAGTTTTATTTCAATTTGTCTGGAGAATTGCAGTTCCGTTACCAGCTACGTCCCACAGATCATAGAAACAAGCCCGCTTGCCTGAACATTTTTCGCCTTTGTAATGACAATTGAACATTCGGGCACAGCAATCACAGCAGATTCAATTAAGACAAAATTTATAGACATGGAACCAGAAGACAATGGGGTTCCAGACAGTGCGTTCATCGTTAAATCGTTAAAGGTTGGCAGCGAAGCAGAAAGCCAGGAAACATAAACGATCACAATATAATCCCCAAGTCATATGCAAAAAATATTAAATGCTACAAGTGCAAGCAAACTGGTCACTACAAGAACCAATGCCAACATTTTTCACACTTCGACAACAAGCGAAAACAATCGAATGCTTCAAGTGCTATATTTTTAAATGGAAAATTTAGCAAACATGAGTGGTATAGTATATTGATTCTGGTGCCAGTGTACATATGACCGGCAAAGAAAATTGGATTGAAAATGCTTCGTACAAAATACCATGCGGGAAATTATTATCCACTTTTTATGGAGGAATGTCAATTTGATATTTGATAGTGAAAGATGTGTTCGGCGTTCCATCGTTAACAATGAACCTGCTATCAGTTATTCAAATCATAAAGAACGGCAGCAGAGTTTCCTTTAAGAAAAATGCCTGTTATTGTTATAATCTGCAAAATAAAGTTGTTGCAAAAGCAATTTTGACAAATGGTGTTTATAAATTGAATACTAGCAAATATAATAACTGCTTGTTTGTAGCACCAGGCACAGAATGTTTGGTCACATAAATAGTAACGACATGAACAAAATGAAAATCGGTGGACAGGAAGTAAACCAGATGTTAGCAATTTAAAAATATTTGGAAGCTTAGTGATGGCACAAGTTCCTAAAGGAAAAAAAAGCTTAAATGGAAATTATGACAAAATAGAAATGGAGAAAAATCAACATGAAGTGGGGGATAAGGAATTTAGATGTAGAAAAGGTAGAATTAAAATTCGACTTAGCAGAGTTGGGGAAAGCTGAAAATTATGAAACTTCAAATAATTCGTGGCAGATGGCTGAAATCAAAGTTTCTGAAGGGACGCCTGAAGGAAAACGACCAGAAAGAACAAGCCGAGCGCCGGAACGATTTAGTTTTACAAACTTATGTGTGGAAAATGCTACATCGATAGGAGGCTCTTTAATATTGAGCGAAGCCATGAAGGGACCATTTAGAAAAAATTGGACGCAAGCGATGAACTAGGAAGTCTTTTGATGAAAACGATGCTTGTTTGTGGAGAAGTTTGTGGAGAATTAGCAAATGCAATCATAGTGTAGTACAAATGTGTCTTTAAGAAGAAGAAGCCAAGGCTATAGGCTAAGAGGATATACTCAAAAGTCAGGTATAGATTTTCACGAAACTTTTTCGCCAGTAGTTAGGCATTCAACTCTACAATTATTATTTGCTTTATATACTAAACTGAATTAAGATATTACGCATTTGGATGTTAAAACTGCTTTTTTAAATGGTGTTCTTGAGGAAGATATTTTCATGCATAAGGCAAGGGGGCTCGAAGCTCCAAACAGTTGCACGAAGATCTTAAAATTAAAAAAGGCAATATATGGCCTAAGGCAATCCTCAAGAGCATGGCAGAAAAGAGTAGACAATAGTCCGTCATTGAGTTGAAGCAGAAATTCAAGATGTTGAATTTTAAAACTGCTCTTACTCCTATGGGAGCTTAATTGAATATAACTAAAGCAGAGAAATGTGGCTTTCAACTTCTATATCAGCAACTCATAGACAGTCTCATGTATTTGGCCGTTTTGACTAGGCCGGATATTGCGTAGGTTTTTTAAGTCAATTTAATAATTGTTTTACTGAAGAAAATTTGAATTATAATAAAAGAGGTATTTACAAAAGACAAAAAAAAAAGGTGTCTGCGAATCCTGTGTTTCCTAATAGATATAATCATATAGATGTTCGACACCATTCCGATCGTAAAGCCATTGCAAACAAAGTGCTCAAAATTAAATATTAACCATCAGCTGATATAGTGGGAGTGTTGAAATTATATCAAAATACCTTACTGCCACCTATATGACAAAACGATAATTAGCAATTGTCAATTTCGGACTCCTCTGTTAACCATAAATACATGTCAGTCTGTACTGAAAAACCAACGTGTGCGTTTTATTAGTAATCACCTCCAATTTCGGTCATCAGTTTCTCCAGAGAACACCGGAATTCTTCGGAGTTCTGGTCGAGATTAGAATAAATGTACTGCATAGCAAAATCGATCTCGTTTGCATACGGACCTCCTTTTTTATTTCTTCAGTCGGTGGTGTTTGGTGCAGTTTTTTCGTTCACAAATTCTGATACTGTTCACCGGCTGCGAGCAAATCATTAACTTGCTCGAGCCGCTCAATAAACCCTCGACCCCAATCATCATTACGGACTCGAGCAAGTTCAAAACGTTACGATCGCATCCGAGCGTCTGTTTTAATTTTCCTTTAATCCCTGCTGTTATCTCTCAGCAGCGCTCTTTTGTTTCTTTTTATTTTTGAATTCAGAAATAATCTAATTGGTAGGCAAAAAAACGCTAGGACTAAAACTAGCTTCACTAACCGGATTAATCTTACTTCACTTACTGACGCTAGGCGGCCGCTCTAATCTCAACCTCATTCCTATAGAACTTTTTTCTACGCAATCGGAATTACTGTTATATTAAACATTGCATGAGCTAAAAAATTTAAATTATACAAGAAAACTCAGTAAATGAAACTTAACTTAAAGACTAACTTGGCTTAAACCTGAAACCTAAAACTTGCTTTACCTATCCCCATATACTATATAATATTCTAAGAACACTTTTGTTTTTGTGTGGTGTGCTATTAACAGCAACTAAACATACCTTAAAAACAAATTAAAAAAATATTGTATTAAACCGGTGGCGATTGCTCTCCTTCGTTAAGCCACCAAAAATGTTGGTGCTGTTTTAAAACATCCTCCTTGTCGTGAACTGATAACGCCCCACTGAACCTGAGACTGTCCGACCTGCGGGCGATGTCTCCGTTGTATACTAGTCGCCTATCCACACTTTTCCGGGCAAAGTGGAATATTAACGGTACCGCGCTTTTATTCTGTATCAGGCCGTTAAGGTCAAAATAGTGGAAAACCTCTGGTGGAATGAAGCCAATCTGGAGATCCAAATGCAAGCACAGGCCGGATGAGGTGCACGTAGCAGATCACCTTTACCCTGGCAACGAGTTTGCGGCTATGAAACAGTCTCTTTGTCAAGGCATAGTCCACTTTGGTCTGGCCAGAGCAGCAAATATATGTTTGTCGAAATATAAAAGCTGATCTAGCCAGCCCCAAGGTATATATTTACACTTAGATATATGCGATAGAGAACTTTCACCATTTCTTTCTGGTATACATAGAGGCCCCAGACATTGGTGTTCTAAATAAAATAGTTCCGGTCTTTTCAAAGTTGATTTTCAATTTCAAAATTTTACAATGGCCTCGAATTTTTGGACCCGACATTTTAACAATCAAGTCAACTGCATTCGCTATAGCTCGTGAAAATAGTGAATAAATTGTTGATGTTAATTTCAAAGAAGAAGTGACATTGGTATTCTTCACAATAAACTTTCAACTGTTCAGCATATTAAAGGTTATGTATAGCAGCGCTTTGCTGTGTACAATGTATCTTGAATGAGAATGTTGGGAGCGTAGATCGCAGCTATCTGTAAATGCACACGATACTGTGCAACGATAGACTAGACGACTAGGACAGAATATTTCTATTGAACTCTTTTGGCATATGTTCCGTAGAAGGGAGAAAGGTGGCTCAGTACTAAGTCGGTTTTTCTACGCACAGTAAGAAATTTTTACTTAATACAATTTTTACGATTTATTATTATTATTATTATTATTTATAAACCAGAACATAAAATGTACAAGTTAATCTTTAAAACTAACCGCACTAGCTCCATGGCTTACGGCTGGGATCTTTACGATTTATGTTTATTTTACAATTCACGAACGTAAACGAAAAACGTAAATGAAATGTTGCGGATTAGATGTAAAAGTATAATGGCCAAAACGCATGTTGAAGTAAACTTTGCGACGCTCGTACGCCAAAATTATTGGTTTTACAAAAATAAAAACACTATCACATGCTTGCAAGCAATATCTCTAATTTCATTTTGTATCCAAAAACTGCTTTTAAGCTCCTTTTTGCAATCGAGGTTGCAAAGCTTAATTTCGGAAAGAGCACATCGAAATCTTTAAAAGAACGCATCCTCGAAACTCTCTGTAAACTTTGCAGGTAACCACATTTTAGGGTCCAAATAACTTCATTATATTGCTAAACTATATTTATGGTGAAAAAACAAATATGCTTAATTGAATTGATCGATTCAATCGCTCTGGTTGGTGTACACATAAAAAGTGAATTCCTCGCACAATTAGGGATAGTTAAAGGGATTTGGAATAGAACTAGGTAATGCAGTTGAATTGGCGGAATTTTCGTCTGAACGACGTGATTGAGCAAAAAAAATTTTGAAGAAACATCGTTCTTCGTTTCATTTAGACGCAATATAATAATTCCGGTACTGTGGGGACAAATAGCAAATTTTAACAGCATAATATACCTCTACATTTATGTCTGGACCCAACAATTTATCAGATTTGCAGGATGTCCACATCGCCATTATCTGTTCCGTCTTGAAGAAGTTTTCTTTAAGGAATCTTCCAAGGCATTGTCTAAACCTGGTTTCTCCTAAGGCCAAATGCAGCATTGCAAAAACCGATACACTCTGTAAATAAAAATACAATCATTAAATTAGTATGTATATATTAAATTAAAATAGATAGATAGAAATTTAACAAAGAAAGCGAGTAGCGAGACAAAATGAAGTGTTTTGTTATATTTTATAAGAAATTAAATAAAAAAATTAAGAGATGAATAAATAAATAAATTAACAAAAATAATAAATGAGACAACAAATAAAATATTGATAGGAAAAACAATAAATACATAAACACAACGAACAAATAAGCACTTGGTGCGTTTTTTTTACTACAACGAAATTTATTTTCTTAAATTAATATTGAAGTCAACTGATTTTCAAATGAACTACATGACCAGCCACTCCTATTACATACAATCTTCTAAACTTTACGTCCTACTAAAATACTATAAGTATGGATAAATTGTTCAAATTTTCCAACAAATTTTTGAAACATGGGCATCATTCTATCATATGATCAACCCGAATTGATTGTTTTTGTGGAAGATTCAAATACGATACGCTGGGATCGAGCAATGATATCGGTATCGGGCTGTCGACGACTGCCCATCGGACTTGGTGTTACAAAACAAGATTGACGAAATCGCATGACAGTGCATTCCTTGTCGGAATCCAGTACATTTTTGCAATAGCTCAAAGGTTTTGGGTCCAATTTTGCACGGTCTACCGTGTTTTTTCGAGCATTTTACGATATAACCGGATCAGGGCTGTTAGGATTCCAAATTCAGTCATTGTATTGTAGAGCTCAGGACGATGTATATTAAAATATGTGACTTTTAGGTCGAGGAAGAAATGATGAGTATCGACTTGAAACATGTTCCCAATTAAAACATTGCCACCACATTTCTAAAATTAAGATAGCGATGTGTATGATTCTGGCTTTGCTGCTCTTTTGCTTTTTGAAACCTGTGCTGACCTCCTCTAAGGTGGGTAGATGAACTTCTTTGCTGACCAGAATTGAATTCTCATCGTTCTCTATTACTCTCTCTTGTATTTTGGAATTGAGATCAACGAGAACGACATTTTCATTGTCCTTCGTACAGGCTACGTTGATTCCCAGAGGTTGTCGTATTCGTTTTTGAGGGGATCGGAAGGGGCGTGTGCACATATGAAGCTGATGTTATTGAATTTGCCTCTGATGTTGACCACAGTCAGGAGATCGCTTTTCGTCTTAAGGTAAGAAAAAAATTTATCCTGAAAACTTATGATATACAACAACATTTTAGTTTAGTTGGATTTTAACTGTCAAATTAAGCTAAAAATAGTGACCATGCTATGCCTTTGTACTTCTATTTTCCGCCACAGCTGGGTGGCGAAGTTGGTAGAGCGCCTGCCATTCAATTGATTCAATTGAAAGGTCCCAGGTTCGATTCCCAGAGTAGTGGTCTAGTTTTTCGAATCTGGTCCAGTCACCATTTGCCATTGGGATCAAGTTAATGGCACTCTCACTGGATTGGTCGACCAGTGATAGTAGTCTGACTAATGGGTGGCGTTGTTGTAGTGATTGTTGTATCGGCTTAGTTCCTAATTCGTGTTTTCAAAATAGCTGTTTGTGTAGATTGTGTTTAGATGGCTCTGCTGTGAAGGCATAACACTGACAGCGGGGTGTCTAAGCTAAATCTTCCAAACTTTCAAAGTTCATAAATCGAATAAACTCCTGCGAATTAGGTTAAAGCCAATAGGTCGATATAAAAATCCTCCGTCCCGTTTCGGGCTCCACCCACGGAAGTGAGTTGAAACCAATTACACCTGAGTTTCTTAAACCACTACACAATCTTTCATTCTTCTCCTAATTCTTTCGCTCGCTCTGTGCTACGCATTATAATTCCTCTTGAAGAGCGAGCAAATAATTAAAGAAAAGCGAAAATTAATTTTAGGGAGCTTCTTAGTTTTTTATTATTCTTAAGTTATTCTAATTACCTTATCAGTGTAAAACTCGTCCTTATATCCATCAAAATTTGTTGCATTTATTATGCTTGACCAACCCTGTAATGCATCTTGATCCATTGTTCTTGTTGTATAATGAATTATATTCATTTCTTTCAATGGCCAATGTTGGCGCAGTGTAGAGAGGATTAAAACAGCTACGTATTTGACCAATCCATCCCATATTATGCTGTCCTCCAATGAGCTGGACCAAGTTATACCCCCAAAAAACTGTTGGACGATAGCTTCAGATATTCGTATAGCAGAGAGTTGATTGTCTTTTGTTGTTGTCGATTTCTGATCCATAAGAAACGATATCTTAACATTTATAAGCCCCAATGAAGAAAATATGTTTTTGTCAAGTGAAGGCAATGCTACAAAATCTAGTTTAGGTAATGGGTACTTTATATTGAGCCAAGATTCCAAACATGTCAAAACATCTTTTGCTATTTTCATAATTGAATCGGCCCGTGCTAAAAGATTTTTGTCAGGGGCGTAGAAAGTATATGATAATTTTGTACTTATATTGTTCGAAGGCAGCAAGTTGTTATTGGTTGGGAGTGTAACATTCGGGGATAATACCTTTAGGTTGAGTGAATGTGTCAAAGAAGTAATACTTCGACCTGATAGCTTTTTGGGGATATTTGATAAACTGTTGTTTGGCATTTTCTTATCCTGTATGTTTTTACTCAAATAATTGGTATCAAGTGATTCCCTTAAAAAGTCACTTATGACCCAGTTCACAGAATCCGATGGTAAATGAGGTGTCTCCATAAAGTCATCCCGAAGCTGTGAGTATACATTTGCACTGTTAGAACACAAAATTTTATAAAACAATAAGTAGTACTTACCAAACCTGTCCCCATATAAAATCCAACATCCTCTGTTTTGAGAACGTTTGTGTTCGATAATGCAATGTGAAATCGATCCCTGAAAATTGAGACTCGAAATGGTGTGCGATAATGAGGCTCGTTGAAGCAAGGAAAGTATTTTCTAGCCCCGTGTGGCTGAAAAACTGTTGCTGCTAATGACCTGCATAGAAGAAGGTATTGATTTGATATTTTTTTTTATGGTATTAAAGTGATGAAAATGTGTTCAAAAAGTATGAACTTTATTGCTGCATAATAAATAAATAGGAATTTGGGTAAAAACTTTAACAAAATATTTTATGACTTATGAACCAGAAACTTAATGGCAAGTACTCAGTTGAAGTTTATGAAGGTACCAGCTAGAGAAATAAGAAAGGTAGAAATTATTGTTATTGCCCGGGGTACATCCCGGACTTCTTTATTAAGCTCAATACAAGCTAATCACTTAAAACTAAGACGCAAAACTTACAAAACTTAGAAGAAATGTAGGCTAGACGGGAGAAAAGGGAGTCCTGCTTGAGGTTTATAGAAGACTTTTCAAAGAAAATTTGGTGAAGTGGAAGTCTAGAGATCTATTTGCTGTGCGGAGCATTCTGGACATTGGCTCAAAATAACCATAGTTTGTACGGTGAGTGGAGAGACGAAGGAGGTGGCACCGATCTGTTGTTACGGGGAGTGTGGAGGAGAATCATCTGTAGGAGAGAGGGGGAATCGATCGCACCAGAGAAAAGTTGGTGAATAAATAACACATCGGCAGCATCCCGGTGCGATGCAAGAGTTTTCACGTTTATCAGTTTTCAGTCCTTTGGAGACCGCGAAGTGCAAAACGTATAAACCTACGTTGGACTGATTCGACTCTATGGGAATGGGAAACGTAAAAGGGGGACCAGACTTGACTGGCATAATCGAGGATTGGTCTTACATACTACTGTGTCCAAAAAATAAGGTGACATATGAATTTAAACTGCGCGCGTCGAAGGATTTGGAAATTTTTCTTTCTTTTTAGGTTGGTAGTACTGTCAGTGACATCTATGTGAAATATCATGTCAAAATATATTCATAGTGTTTGAGATACGCGTCGTTTTGTGAGCTGCTAAAAGTGAGTTTTTCGTTTTTTGCGATGTCGAAATTTATTGAGCAAAGAATTTGCATTAAATTTTGTTGGCGGAATCAATTTTCTGCTGCGGATATGTTGAGGATGGTTCAGAAAGCCTTCGATGATGAGGCTATGTCTAAAAAAAATGTTTACAAGTGGTATAGTGATTTCCAAGCCGGCCGTGAACGTGTCGAAGACGAAGAGCGTTCTGGGCGACCATCAACCTCAACCGATGAAGCTCACGTCCAACAAATCAAAGATTTGGTGTTAAAAAACCATCGATTAACAATTAGAGACCTTGCTGATGAAGTTGGCTTATCGAAAGGCTCAGTTAATACCATTTTGAAGGATGCTTTGGTCCTCAAGCGCGTCATATCTCGACTGGTACCGAAAACATTGAATTTTTTGGAAAAAATAGGCGTCGCGTTGAAGTGTGTGAAACAATGCTTTCCGACTACCAGGATGTCATGAAACGCATTATTACTGGCGATGAGACTTGGATCTATGCTTACGACCCCGAAACAACCGATCAATCGAGCGAATATCGTGCCAAAGGAGAGCCGAGACCAAAAAAACCGCGCCAAAGTCGCTTAAAAATCAAGGTCATGTTGACTGTTTTCTTCGATTATCGTGGTGTTGTGCTTTATGAATTCCTTCCAACCGGCCAAACAGTCAACAAGGAATATTATTTGAACGTTATGCGTCGTTTTCGTAACGCCTAAAAAGGCCGGAATTGTGGAAAGACAATTCTTGGTTTTTACACCACGATAATGCACCATCCCATACCGCACTCGTAATTCGTGATCATTTCGCCAAAAACTCAACCCATATCGTTCCGCAACCACCGTATTCACCTGATCTGGCGCCGTGCGACTTCTGGCTGTTCAACAAGCTCAAAAGACTGCTCCGGGGACACCGTTTTGATACGATAGAGGAGATTCAAGCCGCAGCGAAGACGGAACTGAAGGCCATCCCGTAAAGTGACTACAACCAGTGTTTCAAAGATTGGAAAATCCGTTGGCATAAGTGCATTGCATCGGGAGGGGATTACTTTGAAGGGGATGAAATTGATTTGGAAGAATAAATAAAGAATTTTCAAAATAAATACAATGTCACCTTATTTTTTGGACACAGTAGTATGTTAAATAAAGCGTCTTTGTAACATATGGGTTTGAAAGTTCTTTTGTCCATCGTTTAAAAAAGCCAAGGGTAGAATTAGCTTTACTTATGTGGAATCAATGTGAGAACGAAAATTGACTTCTCTATCGCAGAGGACTCCTAGATCACATATTGAATAAACTAAAGGAATAGGTTTATCGCTGAGGAAGTATGTTCAGGGGAATAAAGGATAATTTTTGCGAGAATAAGTAATAGCTTTACATATAACGGGTCCGCCATCTAACGTTTTTTTTTCAACTAGTGCTTATTTCGTGAATGGTAACACTTAGCTCATGTCTGATTTGACAGATAATTAGTCTTATCCTTCCGCTGAACGAATATGGTTGTGTACACGCTTGGACAACGCTGGGAAATATTGCGACATTACTTTGAAAATCATGGTAATGTTGCATTATGTGTGCGAAAATTGCGTACGGATTTTGGAAGAAGAGAACCACCGTCAGCTCCGTATGTTCGTTATCTTGTGAAAAATGTGAAAGAAACTGGCATCCTCATCGATAAACCAAAGCGTGAAAAGCCATATACCCGAGAATATTGCTGCTGTGGCAGAAAGTGTGCGTGAAGCGCCATCAACATCAATTCACCGTCGTTCTCAACAATTGAACATTTCGGAGACATCATTGAGACGAATTTTGCATAAAGACCTTGGTATGACGCCATACAAAGTCCAATTGGTTCAGGAGTTGAAGCCAACTGACCATCCAATGCGTTTTCGCTTCGCTAAGTGGGCCTGCAATCGACTTACAGAAGATGCCGATTTTGCCAAAAAGAACATCTTTTCAACAGCCGATGCACCCAAAACGAGTCACTGTTTGGTGCGGGTTTTGGTCCAGAGGCATAATTGGGCCATTTTTCTTCGAAAAGGAGCAAGGAGTGGCCGTTACAGTCAATGGCGATCGTTATCGGACCATGTTGAATGAATTTTTGTTCACAAAAATTGAAGAGGATGATATTGGCAACATTTGGTTTCAACAGGACGGCGCTACGTGCCACACAGCCGAAGCTACACTCGATGTTTTGCGCCCTGTTTTTGAAGATCGCATTATCAGCCGCGTGCTGATGTTGTTTGGCCACCTCGGAGCTGCGATTTGACACCGTTGGACTATTATTTGTGGGGTGCCGTCGAAGATAAGTGGTACGCCGACAAGCCAGAGACAATTGACGCTTTAAAGAACAATATTCCTGAAGCCATTGGTGAAATACAGCTGCACACAATCGATAATGTGCTTAAAAATTGGACCGATCGTGTAGGCTACTGCATGGCCAGCCGAGGCAGCCATTTGAATGAAATTATTTTCCATTATTAACCGCAAGGATTGTACTTTCAAATAAAAAAAGAAATTTGAGAAAATATTCAGCAGTTTTGTTTATAGCATTTTAAAAAAAAAGTTATTTGGCGGACCCTTTAAAAATAGATTATATAACTTATTTACCTTTGATGTCCACTCCTGTTCTTGTAATGGTCTACATAAAATCCGTCAGGCTCGGACTGTAACCTCGAATACCATCGTAAATTTAATGTGTAGTTATTTTTTTTCTTTAACTTTTCCTTGAATTCTATATAAAGCTGTTGCCTTTGGGGAAACTCCAGCAATCTTGTTATTTTAATCGTTTGACCTCTGCTGCCACTGACCATAATCGCCTAAAAAAATAAGTGCATGCCACACAAATTTATTCGATAAAAAGTATGAACATTTACCTTCTCCGTAACATTCAGACTTTGAGAATGAATCACTACAAATTGTGTTTCCTCTTCAATAATGAAATCTATTGCCACTTGTCCTTTAATGAAAAAAATGGTTTATCATTTATACTCGTATAAAAATAATACAAACCTTTGACGTCATACGTCGTTAGGTTTGGATGAACAGTGATTGAGTATAATAGAGGTTTGGCAAATGTCGGTAGTTTATTATCAAGCCATGGAAAAGGATCCCCATTTGTAGCCAAAGGCTTGGCAAATTCCGATCCGTTCAAGGATTTGGACTTGACGTCTAAAGTGTTTTCAGAACTGCAAGGACATCCTGTTAAAAAAGAAGTGCATTATGTATTTACTTTAACCAACTTGCAGGAAATAAAAAGAATGTTAACCATAACCTGTTATTATATATTCGATCTCAGTTACTGAATATTCACGATGAAAAAAATAAAATTATTAAAATAAATTGATATTTACTTTCGGTTAGATAAGATATTTTTATTTCGAATAAAGAGTTTTACTTATTGACTGCTACCGCCATGTGCATAAAAAGGGAGGGGGGAAATAAGTGAATGATGGGAAGGTTTGGGTTAGCTACAGAAGGAAGTAGGCATTGGTTAGGGAACATGATTTCAAGTTATATTTTTCAAGTATTTAGTGCAGCACAGTGACGATTATTATTCCTCGTTGACATCTAGACCTATACAAATGCTTCCAAAGAAGCGAAGTGCAGAACACTAGCAAACGCATCGAAGCCCAATAATCGGGAAGGACAAAGACCAATCTCTGGTAATCTTAAACCATATACATAAGAATGGCGGTATATAAGATAAAATGCCTGACGTGGGGTGTTCATATATATACATTTATATTTGTACATTTTCGCATATAAGGAAGGATCTTTTAAGTACTGTCATTTCTTAGCTTAACCTGCATGGTTTAATTTCTTAGTAATCTTATAGATTTCGGTGCGGCTTTTCCGAATTCCAACCTTGCCACCTCGTATAATGTCACGAAAAAAATGGTTAGATAGGAAATGAAAATAGATAAATTCTAATTCCTGTCACAGTACTCGAGCCCACAGCCCCCAGCCCCGGAAAGCTTGTTAAAACTTATTTCTTGCAAACACAGAAAGGGAGGTCAAAAATAGGGTGGTTCCAGAAATTCTGGGTTAATATTCTCTGTAATATGTACGAATTGAAGTGATACCTGTGATAACTGGCAAGTACGATCACAAGATAATGATCAAGAGGAACAAACGGATACTATTTTCAAGCAAACCCTTGATGAAATTAAGAATGAATAGGCTTAAAAAGAACTCTATATCCGCAAGAATGTTTGTCCTCTTGATCTTGCTACGTTCTTGAATATTGACTTTTATTTGTAATTTGCCTGTTACGGCTTTCCAAATTAGCGTTACATCATCATAATTCAATGAAAGTGTTCCATATCCTCCTTAAAATTCTCATTTAAGCACCATTTGCTCATTCGGATACCCCAGAAGCAATTGAATCGGGTGCATCAAACATCTGCACTTAGTTACGCTTAGTCAGCAGATTTAAGCAGTATTTAAGTCGATCGGAATCGAAGTGCTTCTCAGTCTGGGTCTAGCGTTCCTTCTTTCGGTAAAACTTCTTTATTCATAATAAAGTATTTTTGATGAAGAATAAAGTACATTTATTTCCAAATGTTGTTTATTTTTTCAACGTCGTTCGTCAGACGTCGCTCTCTACTTAACTCCAGCGTTGGGTCCTCACTGCAACCATCGTCGATGAGTTGGGGTAGAGCACGGGCTTCGGAAATGTTCCGTTCTCGTATCGTAAATATGCACAGTTTATAAATGTCCAGCCTATCAGGGGATTCCCTTTACAAAACAGACTCTAATTTCTGGTCGTCTTCATGCAACTCAATTTGTTTGTTCATTTTTAAATATTTGAAGAAAACAAAAAACAAACTTATAATTACCAAATTTAAGAGCAATCGAAAAGCTGATATACCAAAACCACAAGCACAATTTCATGCTGACATGCTGGTGAAAGTTAGCTACAACATCAAATACGACTCGAAGCTATGTCGTAGAGCTTTCTGGTGAAATGTTGCATTTCCGATAAGTCATTGGAAACGCGCACTTAGAAAACATGAATTTAATACTTTGTTCAAAAAAAAAAGCTGACTTCTTATGTAAATGATTTTTGTAACCAAGATACAACAACTAGTACAAATACTATTCGCGATAAAACGCTGACACTTATTGGCTTTCGAGAAGTACACATCGTTTGATTTTATCCGAGTGTAAAAATTTGCACGAAACCTTAGCAGAGTATATAGCAGAACTTCGTCACCTTATCATCAATTGCAATTTCGACGCAAAATAGTGGAAAGGATGCTGTTTAATTCGAAAATTTTAATTTAAATTTATTAAACACAACAATTGAAAACTAAGCTAGGTGCGGTTTGCGTTCGTAGACCGTGGGAATCAAAGTTTTCTCCGCCAACGTATCTAATGCAACTTGAGTAACGTGGCCTTATGAGAAAATTTGGATTCCCACACTCTCCGCGAATTCCTTCAAATATTCTAAATGCAGGTGTGCACCTGTTGATCTAATTACATTATGAGGTGCGCACCTGACATTTGATTCAATTTCTACACATACTCCCCCCTTTAGAGGGTTCCTAGCCTCTAACTTAAGATATTTATCTGATCTGACATCAAACTTCTTTATATATATATATATATATATTTGTTTATACTTTAAAAACTTCCCATATTTTTACATATTTTCTCAAATTTTGTCTTTCATTTACATAATGATTTATCTAAAACATTTATCTTAAACAGGCGTAACTTATTCTAATTTTATTTTTTTTTGTAATCAATTAACAATGCTTTTGTTTTTAATATATATGTAAGTATAACTTCACCGTGTCTAAAACAGTATAATTCATTCACAAAGTTTATATTATATTAGAGTTAATATTATGCACATGTAATATAGTTGCTCTATTTCGTTAATTTTTAAAAAACAGATGAGTTTTATGACGAAAGGTACATTTTTTACTGTAAGTAACAAATAAGGATGAATAGCGTACGTTCAACATGTACGAAGTCAGATATGTATGATAATGATAATAATAAGTCAAATTATTATATATTATATAAAATGTTTTTTTTTAATTTTTAAGAACAGTAATGATGAAATAAAACGATAAACGAAAGGATAATATAAAGAAGATAACACAGAGCAAAAAAAAAGCTAAACATTCACTTGGAAGCGAGAAGATCGGGGCGCCGGCGTAGGCTTTCGTCTTTGATGACAATAGTACGCGACCACTATGCCAATCATACCAGCCAGAAGTAAATAGCTAACTCCATAATGGTGATAGTCATGCAAGCTGATTTTCTCGGCATTTTCTTCGATTGTTGCATTACCGTGTCGATTTTATTTCTGAACTTTATGAATTCTGTATTGTCAATGTCATTTACTTCAGGTGGACTGATGAGATTTGACCTTGAGCTGTTCACAACCCAAGCGCTTATATTTGTCTTTGGAATAAACGAATTCTTAATTGTGATAGTGTTATTGTACTCCAGTTCCCCTTTTATAGGTAAAGTTGGCATTTTCAGTATACAAGGTTCCTTAAATTCGAGCAAACCATTTCCGGCCACTGCCAGACTCTTTACAGACTCTTTGCATATTAAGTGGCCCATTATTTCAGATCTTGTAGAAAATATCCATCGGTTAGGGCTCATTAATGATATCCAATAATCTTCAGTCGATATTTTTCTTAGCTTACACTCGTACAATGCGTTGTTCTTATGATTTAACAGAGCTTATTCACAGATGCTAGCAGTAGCTTGCTTGGTATACGTGGCATGTTGTTTTGTGCAGAGAAAGTTTTGAGGTTGCAGAATATGACATAAACTTAATTCCAGCTTGGAAAGTGGGAAAAAGTCATCTCTCGTGCGTGAAATTGCAAGATATTATGAAGATGTTTCAATAAGATAACTATTCGATTGCTGTTAAATTGGGATTGGAAGTAAATTGAACAATTGAAACTCAGCAATGTCTGCAAGTGGAAGCCGCATTTCAAAAACAACTGTCTCTTGTAATATTCGCCCCTTCACCGACGCCATTTTGTATAAGTCCGTAGATGAACCCTTCACCAATGTTAATGTGGTCGGCAAATGTGCTTTTATGAGCATAACTTGTTCGGCAAGTTGATGCTGTGTTAATATTTGGGGATTTATCCTAGCATGATTTAAATCAAGAAGTACGTCGAGTAGAATTTCTTGAACTCTCTCAAAATTTGAAATCACTAGAACCATGTACGAAGTCAACGAAACGATATTTTGTTTGAGATCATTTAGCTCCAGTTTTGCCTTGATTCCATTTGCGGTCTTTGCTAAGTAAGCATTCAAAGCTTGAAATTGTTGATTTATTTGGAGTGCATTACGTTTAAGAAGATTTGTCGTAGAGTCAGCTATAGAACTTTGGTTTCGGATCAGTTCCATCATGAAGTGCTCGTTGTGATTTACATTATGTATTTGCGATTCAATTTGTTTGGCGTCATCTTGATCAAGTACTCCAAAAAGACTATTGGCTAATTTTCCCACAATATCAAGCGGAGATCTTCGTGCGCGGGTTTCCTCATGCCTTCCCATATTGTAATTGTAGCGGAGCTCGTTGTTGTGCTCTATTGTTGCAAGTCTATTACGGATTGCTTCAATCGTCGGCTTGCAGTATGTTTCCTGAATGATTTCTTGTGTGCAAACTTCTTCCATTGATTGGAGATACGACTTTATTTCGTGAAATTCCAAAATATAAGTTGTCAGATTGTAGTATACATAGATATTCCAGTGGCTGTTAGTGGTTTGTATTTTACCAATATCCTCGAAGTATATACCAACTGCCTTATCAAGTTGCGTTATGTTGACTCGGTCGGCTGCCTGCGCCAGTGACAAAGGAAATATTAACAATAAAATAAAAGCCACCGAAAGTAGAGATTTTGTAACAATTCTGCTTCTTTGTGCTGGCTTTCTTGGGCCAGAAGATTGACACCGGTCCTCTGTGGACTGGTTCTCGTTCTTCAAAATTTGTTGAACATCATCTGCATTTGTCACCTCTGATAAAGGTAGCGGACACAAGTTGTGTATTGCTCGTTGTGGCAACCCGGATTAAGTCATCATTGCCCTTTATTACTTCTTCTACACGCCCAAGTTTCCATTTCATTGGTGGAATATTTGTTTCTTTGATTACCACCATGGTACCAGGAACCAGATTAGCTGATTTATGGGTCCATTTCATCCTTTGTTGTAAAAGATGTAGATATTCACATGACCATCTTTTCCAAAAATGTTGCTGGAGATGTTGTATCTGACCAAATTTTTTGAGGGTGCTAAATTTAGTGTCCGTGACATCTGGTTCAGGTGAAGTTGTAAGCGGGGCTCCAATTAAAAAATGACCAGGTGTTTACGCTTCCAGGTCATTTGGGTCAGATGACATAGGGGTAAGGGGCCTCGAGTTTAAGATCGCTTCTATCTGTATGACTACTGTCAGCAATTCTTCGTATGTTAACGATACCTCGCGGATATAGCGAATTAAGAGTCTCTTGGCGGATTTAACAGCGGCTTCCCACAGCCCTCCAAAATGCGGTGAACGAGGTGGGATATTTTTCCAGTTTATCCCATTTTCCAAACATGTTGATTTAAATGCAAATTTATATTTCTCAGATTCAAAGGCACTCCTTAGGACCATCAATTCGTTCTTTGCGCCTATGAAATTGGTGGCATTGTCGCAAAATATTGTATGACATACGCCTCTTCTGCCAATAAATCTTTTCAAAGCGTTGATGAATGACTCTGTAGATAGATCACTTGCGACCTCAATGTGAATCGCCTTTGTCGCAAAGCATACAAATACAGCTAAATATGATTTTGTAGGACTCTTACCTCTGATCTTATAGTGAGTTTTTACAGGGCCACAAAAATCGACTCCGCAGTACTGAAACGGACGGGACGGATTGACTCTTTCCTTTGGTAAATGGCCCATCATTTGTTCTATAGGCTTAGGGTTTACTCGAAAGCAATCAATACAATTAGACACTATTTGTCGCGCCATTCTGCCAACACTTAAAATCCAACATTTTTGTCTTGAAATTGCAATCAGAGTTCGAGGCGCTGCGTGCATATGCGTTCGATGCAAATATGTGAGAAGCAATTTTGTTATGCAATTGGTTTTCAGTAACAAACTTGATTTTTAGCATCAGCCATTATTGATGAATTTTTCAATCTTCCTCCGACTCTGATCAATTTATTCCTTTCGTCAAAAAATGGTGACAACGCAGCTATGCTGGAGCCTTTATTTATATTGCTTCCCCTCTGCAGATTATGGTAGTCATCCGGAAATTCTCTTTTTTGAACATATACCAAAATAAAATTAGTTCCACTTTGAAGTTCTTCCACAGTCAGGGTTCCCCCAGTTCTGAATGATTTATGCTTCCTGCAATTCTTATAAAATCGGAAGCAATATGCAAATATCTTTTGTAATGTATAGAAAGAATTTCTATGATTAACAAGTTCCATTAAATCTGTCTTGTCAGATGTTGACACTACTAATACGGATCTTATCTTTCGGCGCTCAGGAATGTCTTCTGGAACGATATATTCAATTCTTTCCCAAGATTTGTCATCTGTTGTAAGAAACTCTGGACCATTGAACCAAGTGGGAGTTTTGAATATTGTTTGAAGATCCGCGCCTCGATATAATATATCAGCCGGATTAATATTTCCCTTTATGTAACTCCATTGTTGAATATCTGTGTTTGCTTGGATCTTCGAAACTCTATTTGCAACGTACGCTTCCCATGTGTAGGAAGGTGATCTTATCCATGCTAATACAGTAGTGGAGTCGGTATAATAACTTACTCTGCCTATTTTGCTAGTAAACAGTTGCAACAGTCTGGCTACTAATTCAACCATAAGGACAGCACCTTGCAGTTCTAATCGCGCTATGGTTGTTACTTTGAGGGTCCCAATTCGCGACTTAGAGCACAGTAGTTGAGAGAAAAAACCCTTATCATCAGTAGATCAGTAGACACAAGACCCAAATGCGTTTAGACTACTAACCGAAAATGCGTGCAATTCAATGGCGCTACAAGGTTGAGAAACATATCGCGGGATGCTTAGCTCTTTAAGCTTGGTAAATCCTTTCAGATAATGTAGCCACTTATTTGCTTTCTCTTCGGGAAGTTGGTCATCCTATGATAACTTTGTTTTCCATAGTTCCTGCAAGAAGAGTTTTACAAGAACTATTACCGGCCCAAGAAGTCCTAACGGATCAAACAGCCTGGCAAGATCGGCAAGTACAGTTCGTTTGCACACTCGTTCAGGCGATTTATTCGTTTCGTCGAAATCAAACTTGAATTTAAATGCATCAGAGTTAGGGTCCCATATTAATCCTAGGGTTTTAACCATAACCATAAGCGCGGGGATATTTAGCTTCGTTATCATCTGCGAGCTTTACCAAACACCTTGTAACTAAATATGACGCTGATGCTGTACCATATGTTACAGTATTAAGTTGATATATTCCAAGTGGACGATCAAGCTGTGATCTCCATAAAATAAGTTGCAGCATTCTATCATTAGAGTCTGCCAAGATTTGTCGGTACATCTTTTCTATGACTCCCGTGAAGACATACCTGTGCATCCGAAAGTTTGTTATTATAGAAAACAAATCTAATTGGACTGTTGGACCAATCATTAAAATATCGTTAAGTGAGTACCCGGATGTGCTTTTAGCTGAAGCATCGAATACTACCCTTAGCTTTGTTGGTGAGCTTTCGGGCTTCATTACGCAATGATGGGGCAATACATAATAGGGGCTGCATAAGCTTTTATCATCAATAAGAGTCATATGACCGAGAGATATGTATTCCTCCATGAATTGGATGTAGGATGATTTAACTTCATTTGTTTTATCCAATCTTCTTTCTAATGCCAAGAACCGTTTTTTAGCCATTTCGAATGATTCTCCTAAGGTTACACCTGGATCTTCTTTCAATGGCAGACTAACTACAAATTGATTGTTTGCATTAAGTTTTGTATTTTTTATAAAATGTGCCCCACAATCGTGTTCTCCCTTACTCATGATCTTTACAGGAGCATCATGATTTTCTGTTTCCCAGAATTGGCGCACAAGTCTATCTAAAGAGTAAAGTGACGGCTTGGTAACCACATGACAGTGGGCTGCTGTGTCCCTAACTGATGAACTTCCGGCCACAATCCATCCCAATTTAATATTTCGCAGCATTGGAGCAGAATTGGATATTTTGAGTTCTCCTGGCATGAATAAATCAATGTGGATTTCTATATGTGGAGCCTGAGAGTATGTAGGATCCGCGAGTTGTACATCCGGCGGAAGCTTCCAGAGCGATGATTCTAATTCGCGAGAAGGTTGGTATTCGCTGATTCTAGGCATGATGGTTGCCTCAATTGTTGACCTATATGATGAGGTCCTAGATTCAATTGTCACGTTGGTGACGAATTCAGCCTTGCATTCATTACCCCCAATACCGCTAATTGGAATATCTATCTGATGTTTTCTAAGACCTAACTCATGTGAGAGACTCTTTGTAATGAAATTCAATTGTGACCCCGAGTCCTATAGCGCACGACAGGGAATTCGTGAGCCACAGGAAGAAATGACGTGGACAATGGCAGTAGCAAGATAGACATGACGTTTTTTGCGTTGACTACCTATGGCTGAATTAGCGAATTAGCGGATGCACTAGATGGTTGATCGACAGTAATATTCTTACACTTGTAACGCTTACCGGATTGATCATGCTGTAAATGATCACCACCGCTTATCGACTGTTGTTGCTTGTGCTCTTGCTGCTGATAGGAGCTGGTTTTCTTCTGCTGATGACACGTAGAGTTCCGCGGCTGTTGTTGATGCTGGCGATGAAGTAATGTGTTGTGTTTGCCATCACACTTCTGGCAACCTCTGGACTGGCATGACTGGAAGTAGTGACCTGGCTTCAGACAGTTTCTGCAGATTTGAAGTCTTCTGACCGCATTCTCTCGTTCAGAATCTGTAAGTGTTAAAAATTGGGAGCAATTATATATTCTGTGCTTACCAGAGCTACACATAGTGCAATTGATACTGTTGTCACTATTCGCCGCAACCAGCGCAGAAGATCTTTTCCTTTCGTCTCGACTGCTTGTAGCCTCTAACGCCTGGAAACGAGATTCCACAAACTTCAGGAATTCTTGTAAAGTGGGGCTGTTTCTAGGATTATCCAATGACTGTTCGAAAAGTCCTCTGCTGTCCTTATCCAATTTTTGAAGCATGAGATGCACAACTATTGGGTCCCAATTTTCAACCTCAAATACCAGATTCATGATAGCCTGCATTTCTTCCTTCATTGCATCGTGCAGCCTTCTTAAACTTGATGCTGTTCCAGCCGCCGGAGATTGAGACAGCAATTTATTTAGATGAGCTGTCAACAACAGCCTTCGATTGTCAAATCGATCGACAAGAGTTTTCCAAGCCACTTCGTAATTGTTGTCAGTGGGTTGAGGGTCCTGAATGAGACTGTGGGCCTCTCCAGTAACATTTGCGCGTAGGAAATATAGTTTCTGAGCAGGCGGAATCGGTTGTTCGTGTATGAGCTGCTTGAAAAGATCATAGAACTGTCGCCAGTGAACTTTTCCGTCGAACTTTGGCAATTCTATTTTGGGTAGCTTCATCGTTGCAGCTACTGGTATTCCTGAAGATTTCGGTGTTTCGAGCTCCTCGCACAACTCCATCAGTGCCACCTCTATTCGGTCTTGCATTTCAAAATAGCTCTGTATTTCCTCCACTGTTGCATGTTCTTCCAACTTTTTGTAAAGAGCCGTTATTTCTTCCCAATTTTGTTCGATTGTTCTGGCTTTAATTCTAAAGAATGTATTGCTTCGTCTTTGCAATGATTCTGTAGAACACTTAATCAAAGACCTTTGGAGGATACTGATCAATAATGACAGTCTCTCCTTTTGGTTTAACGTGTCTCCTTGCAACGTCGGAAGTTCTGGTTCTTGCGCACTGCCTCAAAGAAATCCTTCTTGAAATACGGATGATCCAACTGGTCGGAGAAGCTATATCGGATTATACTGTCCGTTGTATCGAACTTCTCCTAGTTTTTATCCAAACTATCACGACGTTCACACAGGTAACTAAGGGTTTTTCTTTCCTCTGGATCCTTTCCGAAATTGCGGCTGATCCGACAAATTTCTTCACGCACTACTTCCTGCTGAGTCGCATAGAATTTCAAGACTTGCACTACACCAACACTTTCTTTTTCGGACATTTTAAAAAAAAATTTTTTTTTACACAACAAAACCAACAAAGCAAAATAAGACAAACAACACAAAAACTATGCTCGCACTGATTCGCACTGATAATCGATAACTAAACTCTTTTAGTTAAATTGTCCTGTCACGGTCGCCAATGTTTAATTCGAAAATTTAAGCGCAACAAAAAACACGTCCGACTTCGTTCGAGATCTTTATTAAACACAACAATTAAAAACTAAGCTTTTCGCGGATTGCGTTCATAGGCCGTGGGAATCAAAGTTTTCTCCGCCAACGTATCTAAAGCAACTTGAGCCTTATGAGAATATTTGGATTCCCACACTCTCCGCGAATTCCGTCAAATATTCTAAATGCAGGTGTGCACCTGTTGATCTAATTACATTATGAGGTGCACACCTGACATTTGATTCAATTTCTACACAGAGCCTCAGCAAAAGTGAATACGTTCAGAAGACTGATCCAACCAACACTAAAAATTATCTGGAGAATCAGAAAAAGCTTCTGAAAAAAACAATTTTATGCCGCAAAATAACACAGCACCTTCACTTATATATGGCATTTTATCATAGCAAATACTGCCTTGAAAAAGAATACAAGGAAGACTCGTGCTCCCAAATCAAGGAATTTTTGCTAGGCATCAAAAAGTGCACCCATGTTTTATCGTAGGAAGTGTGGGCTTGCAGCTAATGAACATCGACCCTCCCACTGCTCACATTGAGCACTTAGAGGGTGTGTTATCGCCAAAACAACCTCGGCTCCACACCATCAATGACGAAATCAAGGAACGATGACTTAATAGACGAGACTAACGTTGAACAACGTACATGAATTAACATTGAAAATTGACTTGACTATTTTTATTTAACTCCTGACTTACTCACAAATTGAGTCAATAGGACACGGAATGCAATGCAAGTCTGTCTCCTCATGATGAATTCTGGGTTACGCTAAATGATTTGCTGTACTTTACTTAAAAAAATTAACCTGTCATCAACATCAAAGAAAATGATAGTAGCATATCATGACGATGACTTTTGACATTCATTATCATAAGAAAGAAAAAAATAAGAAATAGGAAAATGTAAAACAGTCTATAAGAAAGAGGGAACTATTATGATAAAAGAGATAGAGTTGCTGGTATACACTGAACAGATAACGTTCGCTTTTCTCAGTATCAGAGCGTTCAGGTGTAGGGGGGTTTTTCTTTTTCGTCAGGTTCTAATTTATTTAAATTATCTGGTCCGATTCCATGCCAATATCACGGAGATGAAACTGACTGTTTTACGAACCTTTCTGTCAAGTTCGCTCCAAATCAGTTCTATTAATTTGGAGCTATATTTTGAAGAATTCTCTTTTGCCATCCACCTGAATATGGAAATGTGAATCCTAAAAGCTTCTTCTTCTCCCTGTTCATGATTTATGATGAGGTCTACGACACTGGCTTGAGTTGTTGCCCTCTAACAACATAGCTAGACGCCGTACTTTAATTCGGTTTTTTTAAACGTTCTCGTTCCTATAAATATCTATGTCCAGGCAAATGCGGCTTGGGAGGAACCGACAAAATCTGCAAACAAAACCAGACAGAAAAGAAAAGGTTTTTACACCTTAGCACTTTCTGAGATTGAATATTTTATTTTATTTAACACACGTGATTGAACATTAGAAATGCAATGCTTTTATTATGCACACCCTTAAATGCAAACTAGTTGCTTAGATTACATTAACCAGGTGACCCACACCCATCACCGTACTACAATCGCGTATGTTGCAGTACCTGTCATTGAGTTACGATGATTTTGGATGCAGTGTTTGTATTTTTGATTTCGTTATCATAACCAAAACTCCCGCCGAAAAAAAGTGATTAGGTTGCAAGAGTTGCTGTTTACGTAATTTTGATGGAATCCGGCTTGCAAATGGTATTATGTGACCATACTTTTATCTTCCTTGCTAAGGTAGCCAAAACAGATATTTCTTGTGAGTATGGTAAGTAATGCTCCTCCGAAATATGAGAATTGATGCTCCTGAGGGACCTTGTCGTTATAATCAACTTCATTCGAGAGTTGCGCCTTGATACGGATCCGGAAATCTTTATTTATTTTCTCAACTTCTTCGATTGGCGATATTGTTCTCTACAATTTGGCGGAAAATTTGCAGCCTAAAAATCTAAGCAGGTAAACAGTTTTCAGGAGTGGTGAAAGGGTTATATTATACCAAGTTTACCTCATTGGCTTTTGTTCTATTGATAACGGCAAGGTCACTCTGACGATGATAAATTCTGCGTTGCACATAATCGGGTTGTAGGCTACCAAGAGTCAGTCGAATGCGAAAACCAGGAGTACTTCTTTCCCCAGTCATTTAAAAGTTTTTCTTTAATTTTGTCACAGGTCCTGTAACCAAGAGAGACCGTTCGAATCATATGTTGTGTCAAGTCTCCAAAACCTAACGAAATTGCATGTGAATCGAATATTAGAACACTGATAAAGACATATTTTGAAAATACCTTTGGTGGAACTTGGGAAATGCTGAATGTCGCAACAACAATTTTTTTACGGATAGGCTTCGTTATTTTATTGATAGTAAATAATCAAGAAACATCGCATATAGCTGGCGATCTAAAAAGTCGAACGTTCGTTCGGTTAACATGTTCTTCAAGTGTTTTAATAAGACGAATACTGAAAAGTAACGTTATACTCTCTTAATAAGCATTTATCTGTTCGGGAGTGCCTGCTTGCTGTTGTTTTTCTTTAAGAGCGATAAGTTTCATGTCCACGGCTTTGAATTTTAGGTCAGTAATATTTGTCGTGAGGTAAAACACTTTCTTATTTTTTAGCTGGATGATTTGCTGCTCCATGTGGTTACTCTCTAATGTTTAAAAGGTTTTGCTGGCAATCATCAGCACTTGGGGAGTATGTCTAAAAATTAATTTTATTATAATTGGTACGGCTGCTCATTTCGTGCTTCCAGTGATACCGTATTTCGCCTCTTATAATTTATAGCAACGTCAAGATAACATCCAAGTAATCGACTCATTTTCCAATCTGCAGGCATAATGCTCTTTTCTTTCCCAAAACTTCTACTAAAGTGTTTTGTAAATTTACAGAGGTGACAGATTTCTTGAAGCTGCATTGTGTGATGAAATGGAATGGTGTAAAAGAGGGTGCATATTCTTCATGCGAGGACTCTGAATGCAAGCGTCCGCAAGTTAGTTTACCTTCAATTCGGCACTCGGGCGGGTTAAGCTTCCAAACTGTTTCTTGGATCGCCATCTTTTTATGTTGGTTTTGGTAATCTTTCTGCAAGCTTTGATTTTTTCTAGGCTCTGATTAAATTTGTTCCATTGTCGAAGAGTATTAAATGTTGACACAGTTACAAAACGCGAGAATGCCGATACAAACACATCTACCTATTTCTTAGTGAACAGCCTTGGTTACTATACATACCATACTGCTACAGGGACTGCTACCCAAACTTCAAACTTCCGGCTTCAAATTGGCTGAGTAGTTTTAACTTTCCATCGGATACACACTGGACAACTCCACATACTTTACTCTACTCGTGATCTATGAGTAGGGATCCAGAACTGTTCTTATATCAGTAAACTATGGTGGTTGTTTAAGGAATTTAACCAACCCCATTTCAAAATTTATTGAAGTGTTCTAATTCGATTTCAAAAGTTCGGCGCTGCTGTTACCTGATGATTTCTCCTTTTTATATGCCCTGTTTAGACGATTAGTCATTGATCTTGCATTAAATGTTAAAAGCAGGAAAACCTCTCGATGAAATTGTCTTCTGTTACTTCATTTTGGCTAGCATGATAAAAAGTGATCCCCTTTCCTTACAATAACCAAAACAAGTAAGCGAACCAGAGCTTGTTCATTACTTTTTTATATTGTGTGAGACCGCGCAAGGCTGGATCTTCCGGATTGTCATGAACTCATGCCATTCAAAAAAGCGTTTGAAGTTTTGGAAGAACTCCTAGGCGCAGTGAGGAATGCAGGCCTAGCACTAAAACCATCAATATTAGATTTTATGACCGCAAAGGTGAGCTTTCTCGGGCATGTAATAAGTTCGAGTGGTATACAACCAGGTAACGAAAAGGCGGAGTGTATTCGAGCGTTCCCTTAACCAACCAATGCTTCGGAAGTTCAAAGATTTCTAGGAATCACGGGTTTCTTCCGTAAATTTTTGGAGAGCTACAGTTGCACTGCACAGCCATTAACAAAGCTCTGGTACTGTTCGATGCCTTGAAAGAACATGAAGTACACAGAGATGCCAGCTCTGTGGGACTAGGAGGAGTTCTATTGCAACGTGAAGGTGAGGATCTTAAACCAGTTTTCTATTACAGTAGGCAATGCTCTGAAGCAGAAAGTAAGTATTCCAGTCACGAGTTGGAGGTATTGGCGGTTGTGGAGACAATGAGCAGGTTCAGAATCTATTTGTTGGGAACGCGATTCCGTATTATCACCAATTGCAATGTCATTGTTACAACAAGAGCCACATCGCTGTTAATACCGCGAATAGCGCGATGGTGGCTCAAGCTCCAAGAATTCGGTTTCGATTGCATTCATCGACCAGGTGTTAAAATGAGTCACGTCGACGGGATGAGTCAGTCTCCAACGCTACCACCTGAGAATCCGACAACTGTTGCTGAAAATATTTTGAAAGTGTGCAGTGTGGATGGAGGCTTGATTTTTGCAATGCAAATGCAAGATGCCAAGCTGAATAACATCGTGAGTATCCTTCAACGAAAGAACGTGGATGACGGTTTATTATCGAGACAAACGAAGCTGGATTTTGAGATTGTGTCAGGTCGCCTGCATCGAAAGGTTGGTGATCAAACCAAGTTGGTGATTCCACAGCAGGTAAGGTGGCGAATAACAAAAGCCTGCCACGATGATGTGGGCCACTTTAGTCTGGTAAAAACATTGAGTCGTATCAAAGGGGATTTTTGCTTCCCACGAATGAGGCGGTATGTAAAGTCGTACATCGTGGCGTGTCCTGAATGCTGCTTCAACAAAGTCAAAGGTAGTAAGTCGAACAGCCAATTCCATGTTATAGAGGTTTTACCGCTGTATCAACATGGATCATCTGGGGCCCTCTCCTAAAAGTAAGAAAGGTAATTTTCACATAATTACTTTAGTTTGTGTTTTAAGCAAATAAGCCTTGCTAAGAGCTGTTCGGACGACCAAGTCCGCGCCAGATGTTGCAATGCTGCAAGAAGACCCCATTGCGAATCACTACTGATAGAGGCTCTGACTACACGTCGAAAGAGTTCGAGGGTTTTATGGACAGGCATGGAATCCAACACGTGAAGACGGCTGTAAGGACTCCGAGGGCAAACGGCCAAGCTGAACGCATCAACAAAACCATCCTGGGAGCAATCAAATGCTCGACCCGGAATAATACAGAATGGGATCTCACATTGCCAAACATCCAATGGAGTATCAATTCTTAAGTTAATTCAACCACTTAGTTTTCGCTAAATGAGTTAGTGTTCAATGTTAATGTCAGAGATGTCAGCCAAAACCGGATTATTCAAGCATTAGAAGACGAGCAGCAAGGTGATGGTGAGGTCTAGACGAGAAGGCTTCAAGCTGCAGAGAATATCACGGAGGAGAGGCTTAAATGAAAAATTCGATACGACAAGAAACATCAAGCTCCGTACTAATACCACGAAGGTGATCTGATTGTGATGGATTACGTGTCACAACCCACTGGCGAATCACATAAACTACAGTTTGTTTACCGCATATCCAAGCTTGGTTCATGAAATACGTCAAGGTCGACCAGCACTTACTGCTGGAGCCATCTATTGACAAGAGAATTTAGCTCTGCACCATATTTAATATAAATATATATTTATACATATATTCAAATACATATAAATATATATAGAATATAATATAAGGTATTCGTGAATGTTTTCTCAAACAACGAACTTTGTCCCATTTGATAAGATTTGACGCCACAACGTGAGTTGATACCGTCCTGTTGAAACGGAGAAATTGTTCGGAAATGCGCGCCATGCCTGTCAATATTGAAAACCAGCGATATGCCGTCCGAGCTGTATAAAAACCTAACTCGCAATATATCGGCTAAAATTTGTGTTGACACAATAATTTATCATACTAACAATTCAAAACCATGCTACTTACCTCCTGACTGGCCACCAAACGCCACAATGAACGCAGTCATAAGTATTGATCCACACACAAGGCATGCAACGCAAAGAGCTCGTTTTTGAGAGCAAACAACGATTGAGTCCTTTTTTTGTCGCGCATTGTCTTCGCCACCTGTAATGTTAAGGTAAAAAGTGATAAACAACTTGGTTTTTTTTCTACATCAAGAACGTATAAGTACATCAAATCCGAGAATATGTAAGCATAAGCTTTGATTCTTAAAAATAAATGTATAAATATATGCACACACCTAAATAAGTATATACATCCGGAAAATTCTTATTATATATTTTTTTCTTGAACTATAGTTCCAGAAGTTTCATCCAGTAGCCAATTGACTAAATTAAGTAAGTTTTGAATTATAAAGACCAAGTAATGGACTAAAACATTTTAAAGTTGCGTCCATTTCATATTTTGGAGCCCTTTTCGCTACTTTTTGTTCCACGCTTCCGCGGCCGTGCTAGGAAAATTGTTTCAGATCGTGAAATCTGTAAATCTTTTTAATTTTTCATGATTCCGAATGACGTCTACAATACTGATATAATAAAACATCCTTAGAAAATTATGGAGCAACGGGTTTCTTTTTTGTCCAGCTGCTGCAGCTTGACGATTTTTTATCGCTAAACTATATCATCAAAACGAAATGCCTGAAGCAACTTACATGAGGCAATTGACTTCGATTGAGAATGCATCAAGAGAAAGCTAAATGACAAAGTTAAAAACGCATGGATAAAATTGCGTTACTCGTACATTAAAAAGCGTTGCAATGCAGACCATAACATCCGTTAACCATAATTGTGGTTTCTTATCATGAACCAAATTCAAGAGGTCTTTCCAGATAATGACATAATGGAATAGACTGAATGTGGTCCCGTTTATAATTTTTACCAGAAAGAAAAAGATCCTATGCTGAGCAGTTTCCAACTCGGAAGGAAGAGGTGGTGGAAATCTCTCGACTGAAACTATAAACTTATGAACCATTTCTTAAAGGACATTAAGATAAGCACGCTTTCATATTCCGAGTAGCAAGCGTAAATATCTTCTTTCGTACACGGTCGTTGAAATTATTTCGAATAGAAATTGGACAAGGAGTTAAGGTAAGCGATCTTTCACAATGTTTATATCGAAACAATTTAAATTCTTTCACAACCCTTTTACTCATTTCAAAATAACTTTCTAATTTTTTTTCCCCCATAATAGCATAAGTAATACTACTGCTAACTGTTTAGACACTTTTGTATACGAAAGTGACCATTGAGGACTTTGCACCGAAATAATAATTCCTGATGAAGTGGAACGCTTTTCTACAGCCTTGACTAGAGCAATATCCTCCAACGCGCGCAACCCTCCGTTCCATAGAATTTTTTTAAACGAGGAGATTGATTATATCATCAAACAGATGGACGAGGCCATTAAACAAACTATGGAAAGAACGATACCAAAGTTTCCATAAACTGACAACATCAACATTTACAGCAACACAACAACCAACGCACTACACAAACTAAAGAGTAGACTAAAACTCTTGTACAGACAGTATACCGAAAGACAAAATGCGCAGATTAGGACATTGAAGTCGTTGTTAAAAAATATTCAACATCTTATCAAAGAAAATTACAGAAATTCGGTCAACTCAGTCCAACAGCCTGAATATGTTCGCACAAATAAACAAAATTTTTCGAAGAAACAATGAAAACGACCTTCTGTGTCTTAAAATACCACGAACTACAAAAACAGAACGAATACTACTGAAAGCAGTCGTAGATCCGATAAACGCCGCTGATGATGAAAACTTTTTTGTGGCTTTGCATTGACTCAAACCGCGACTTGGAGATTCGTGTCGATTTCACAACCTCTACCTTCGAAATGATACCCACAAATGGCGATCAGAGAACCGAATTTTAACAGAGGGAAAATCCGCCATTCATTTTCAAGGCAGGTCATCAAGGGATCTTCGAATCACTAAGGAAGAAAAATCTACAGGAATCAATGGAATACCAAACATTGTGTTTCGACATCTCCCTCACAATTGTGAAGAATGGCAGCATTACTGCTAATTGTATTTTCGAATTTATAAGAGGTCTACAACAATGTGCGGTTAATTCTACGACACTTTTCAGCATTTTTACGACTGATCTTGTAGGTTCTCATCACCATGCCATAGCGTACTCAGACGTACCCTCATGGGATACAGAAAAAGAATTGGCGAAAATTCTCGATCGTGCGACAAAACGGGCAACCATTGGCAAATCGAAGTGTAGTCAGATACCCCGGGCTCTGGCTCGACCAATATATATATTTAAACAAACATATAGATGAACCTCTAGCCAGAGTCGAAGCATCTGTTGCTATGAAAAATAGACAGTTTTTTTAAGCAGGTAACTCGATGCCACGGTAAAAGTCATCTGCTATATGGCTCTTGTTAGGCTTATGATTACTAATGAGTGTTTGTGTAATTCGAAGTGACAGCAAATTCAATGGAAAAGATTCGGGTTTTTGAAAGACAATGCCTCAGGGTTTGTCTTCGCTTATATAGAACTCTAGAGTCTCAATACAAACAATTCTATAGCAATGAGGTACTATATAGTACAATGAAACGAACCTGATCAGTGTAGATAATTTCGTAATAAAGCTTATCCGACGTCACCTTGCAAGAGCAATGACTTCGATCAACAACCTGATCTCCGGGGCTTTCTACCCCAACGATTTGTATCACGAAAGTATACCGGCTTTATCGCTCCATAAGCGTTCCTTTTTCTCGATTCTTCTGGGCAAATTTGCCTCTTTTCTTTTAGAAAAGCCTTGTCCGGTTAACATAGAATTAAATTTAGATTTAAGTAACTTTACACATAAGTAGGATTTACAGCTGGAATATATTTAACAAAATTATAATAATAATAATATAATAATATTATATTATATTATACATTTCATCAGTATTTCATCAGTTTTAAGGCATATATCCTGTGTATTTTTAAGGTCATTTTTAGGATTTACGATAGTTTCATATAAAAGAATAAATAATACTCCGGTGACTTCGTTTTTTTTACATACATTTTAGTACATATCTTGCTGTTAATTTTAAGAATTAAAAAATTGGCGAGCCGGCCTGCCCATACCATCAACTTTCCATCTCAAGTTAAAAAAAACATGTAGGTGCTATTTTTTGCCGCCACCAAACAAATTAAGTTTGTGTTTTGAAAACACTATTCAATCCATATTTTCATACAATGATATAAATATTTTTCTAAATTTTTGTTTTGCATTTGGCTACTTGATGAAACTTTTGGAATCAACATTGAACAAAAAAAATATAGGATTTGGTCCGGAAACTTATGAACGGCAGTGTATATGTTAATACAAATTTTTGTGTCTGATAAGGTAGTTGTAAGCTAAATTGATTTTATATGAGGAAGTGAAATTGTCCCTTTTTTGACAGTTCTGGATTCGATAGCTTGATTTGTTCTCGAGTTAGGCTGTATGAAAGAATCGGCACAAACCTACGTACACACACAGACATCTTTCTTAAAACAATGGAATCCGACTCCTGGAACCTCGAAACGTGGAGATATGTAAAAATTTTTAATTCCGAAAATCGGACCGATTAGAAGAACTTTTTGATGGGAAGTTTACAAAACCAAAGAGTTAGTTAACATCGAAAGATATAAATTATTTGCATTATTAATTAATGAAACACTTAGTTTTTGTTTTATTTCCTGTTTTATTAAAATTCCCCTATAAGGAAGCCGTGAATACGTCCGTAACTTATTACAACGCTTGATACACTGATCAAATCAGCAAGCTCAAACGCTCATTTAAAAGTTGTGCTGAATAGCGTTTGGTGTTGCTATTCATAATTATCCCTATTTTTAAGTAAAGTCGTTCTCGGCTTCTTGTTAATTTTTCAGTTTTCAATGACTTATTTTCAATAGAGCTATCTTCCTTTCTCGGATTACAAAAATTACATTTATATCTCATATATTTATATCATATAAAGGGCTTACAATATTGATAAAGGAAACAAAATACACAGTTTCTTTAAACAACTTTAACCGTTTAGTTATCTTATTTTATAAACAAATACTTTTATTTTACTAATTTAATTTCTTTGCCTTTATTATTTAAATTTCATTTGGTCATTTCGTGGTTCCTAGGTCCTTCTGAACTCTCTTTTCCACAGTTCCAGACATAGACAAGTCTATAAAGAAGACTTTCTAAAAATTTCAGGTAAATCGGTCCAGTACAACCTGAGAAATCGTGGGTATTGTTTTGAAAAAGACAGTTTCAAGAAAAACGTGTTTAAAGTTTCGCGTAAAATGTTTCCCAGTCTAAGTCATGAAATGATATTGTTTATTGTTTATTTTCCGCGTTTCTCTCTTCATAACGAGCAGTTCTGACCACCTCTGATGCCTTGGATGATCGTATCTCGGAGCGGTCAATCCGGGCGTTGTCTCGTTTCACAGCAAATGAATGAGCTTTCGGGCCAATTTTCATTCCGAGAAGCTCCATCATTTTTTAAAATAGGAATGAAGCCTTCATTAAAAATACAAACAGCAATAAATGTGGCTATCTCAATCATCTTAGGTCCGGAATGAATATGTTTTGCATCGAAAGTCCAAATCAAAGAGTTTAGAGACTCATTATTATTTTGAGTTTCTGAACCTAAACATCGAGTCAATAATTCATCTGATGATAAACTCTCGTAAATTGACTTTATAGTTTTCAAAACGTCATCACACAGAAGAGGATTTGCGTGGTCAAACTCCTGTATTGTACCTTTAGATGCAGCTTTTTGCCATTTACACCAACTTTCCGCACCAGGTTGGCAATACACATGTTGCTGATTTTCATTCGTAGTAATGTTATGGTAATAAGTAGCCCAAACTGCATTTTTCATATTATCAACAGAATCAGGGTGCCGGCGAATCGCCAAACCATAATATAAAGACAATTTTTTAATTACTTTATCAGTTAATTTGCCGTCACCTTTTCCATCAATGCCTCTATTATCTCTTTCTTCGTAGCCTTACACCCATTCTTTTTTGGACGTTTCCTACGCACTCTTATTTTTTTGGACAAATGGATCACAATCGTAAGGATCCATATCGAGTATACCATTGAATGTCTTAGTGTCACCATCTCCAATATATTTTACATATTTCACAATAGCGTCAACTTCCATTTTGCCTGCAATTCCTTTTAGGTTTATTGTACATAATTCTTCATGATCCAACCGTTATATGCAGAAATATCAGAACGTATTTTACTTTTCCAAACATTACAACCTTGACAGAAACTAGACTTGACAACAGTATCGACAACCTTCTAGCAACTTTTTTTCCATGTCCCATCGCCAGAAACTACAAAATCCGTTCGACAAGCATTAGGATCACAAGCTGAAATTAAATCTTTTTCTTCATTTACAGCTTTGGAAATAATGAGGTCAATTACTGTGGATGTGGCCAAATGTATTTTTTTGACACAACCGTAGAACCATCATACTGCAGAAGATATTTATTCCTTCCCTGCCAACTCCCAAAAGCCGCATAGCAAATATAATTCTTTGGTTTACTTCAAAGGATTTGTTGACGAATGGACATGATGGTATATAGTATATATGTTCACCATCGCAACCGCATTGTAATGCAATTTTAAAACCTAGTCCGCGATAAGACGTTCTCGAAAATTTAATCTCTTTCTTGCATGTAGTACACAAAACTAAAAAATAAATTGCTGAATAAACCGTGAAAAACTCCAAAACACAGTAGCCGTAATTATTTTCAATGATCACCTCTTCATAATTTGATTTACTCAATTTTTGCTGCTCATGCACTCATAAAACTGGTGTCTTCCTGTGCAGTGAATCTATTGCCTTGAAAGCGCCTTTTTGTTTGTTCATCTGGTCGCGCAATCGTTTGCGCTGAGGATTTTTTATCCATTTTATTGAAAAAAATATTTCACAATGTTTTTATTTCACCCACAGCACATATGTATGTACGTGGTCCACGTGGTCTGAAGGTTAGAATTCAACTGTTAGTAGCTGGACGTAAGCGAACACTTAATATAAAAGATACAAGTCACCTCGGGTTCTTGTATTACAATATATACAAAGGACAAAAGATTGTACTGGGAAATATGTATACTACTGTGTCCAAAAAATAAGGTGACATTGTATTTATTTTGAAAATTCTTTATTCATTCTTCCAAATCAATTTCATCCCCTTCAAAGTAATCCCCTCCCGATGCAATGCACTTATGCCAACGGATTTTCCAATCTTTGAAACACTGGTTGTAGTCACTTTCCGGGATGGCCTTCAGTTCCGTCTTCGCTGCGGCTTGAATCTCCTCTATCGTATCAAAACGGTGTCCCCTGAGCGGTCTTTTGAGCATAAAATTTAATGCAAATTCTTTGCTCAATAAATTTCGACATCGCAAAAAACGAAAAACTCACTTTTAGCATCTCACAAAACGACGCGTATCTCAAACACTATGAATATATTTTGACATGAAATTTCACATAGATGTCACTGATAGTACTACCAACCTAAAAAGAACGAAAAATTTCCAAATCCTTCGACGCGTGCAGTTTAAATTCATATGTCACCTTATATTTTGGACACAGTAGTATATGGCCGAATCAGTTTGGATGCCGGGTCAGCAAAATACCGATATCTCCGAAAATAATTTGAATTTCGAAAAATCCTCTTTTAGACATACTATATTCTTGAATAGTTAAACTTTGAAAATATAAAAAAAAATCGATTTTTTAAAATATCGACAATGGCGTGGGACTGGATTGGTTTGACGACAGCAACTTTCGGAAACTTATCTTCGCATGTAAGAAAATGAGCTCCGGCAGTTGAAAATATTTCTATGTAAAGTATTTCACCTGCAAATTGAGCAAGGGGATTTTTCCTATTTTTCAAATTTTTCTCAGTACTAGGAGAAAATAATCTTTTAAATTTGTTGTGTGTTTTCGCGAGAAGATCCATGAGCACGGTTGGGCTCGGTTGAGAGAATTTCTTACTGGTCTGTGGGGTTGAAAATATCTGTACTAATTTTGTGTGTATGACGAAACTTTACTGCAGTATATGACCTACTAAGATAACACTAATTTTTACTAAAGTCTGTAAGTTACAATAAATCGCGTTAACAACATCCGGGTTAATACTTTCTTTAAACAATTCTAACAGATTATCGCGACTATTTTAAAAATTAGTTTAGTTGTTTTTGCCAAATCGGGTCCTTCTTGAAGAATTTATTGGGTTCTTAAACAGCTGACTGGGCTCTGATCACAAACTATTGCTTGAGTGAAGGATAGAAGAAGAAAAGTTGGTAAAATTCTTCCACGAATGCTCTCCACCTTTTCATTTTTGCATTGGGCGTCTTGTCAGAATTGGCAAAGGTAAGCGGCTGATGATCAGTATAGATTTTCAGTTGTTTCATTCCATGACCCCATTATAGCTAAAAGTTCCCGCTCGTTTGTAGCATAGCGTTCTTCTGTTGAGGATTAGTTTTCGGCTATCATCGTTATGGGCCTGCCGTCTTGAGAGGTCGCAGCACCAAGTGTTCCGTTGTCAGATCAAAAGGTTTGTAATAATCAGCGTTAAGGAGTAATACATCTTCTTGGGCTTGGATTTTTTTGATCTAATGAAAAGCTTGAATTGCATCTAATTCAAATGCTATTTTGGTAGATTTTGCTTCATTGGAACCTACGTTTTCATTCAAGTAAGTATTTTGTAAACGGTTTTAACATTTGCCTTTGATAAAGCAACGGTAATATGCCGCAATAATAGCGCAAGAAAAGATCAAACTGCGGAGTGTCTTAGGAACCTTATATCCAACGATGTCCTTCACTTTCTCTGGGCATGTTCTTATTCGCTTGTTAGATATAACGAGTCCAAAGAATTCAACCCTTTCTTTAAAAAATCTGAATATTTCCAACGAAACCCTCTTATTTGTCTTCTATTGTTTTTGAAAAATTTTAGCATCATCAATTTATACATGACAGGTTTGCCCTATCTCCTCTCTAAGAACGCCATCTATTGTTCTCTGAAAAATGCTAGGTGCACATGAAAATCTGCAGAATGAAGCATTTGCGCAAGGGTTAAGGCGCTTGGCATATAAGAAGGTCGGAATGAAAATATAATATCGCACATTGGTTTTGGTAAGCCTGTAATAAAAACTCAAGAACATCTTGTCGATACTTCTGATCTAGAGAATCAGTCAGTTGCCCTCATGTTGCTTTAGTGTCTAATAAGTAAGAAGAGTTAATTACTTGTCGACGTACTTGCAGATTTTTACCTTGACGTAATGTGGACATTTCTTGCTCTATTAGATCTTAGAGGTCTTTTATCAGCGTATGAGAGATCAAATCTTGCAATAATTGCTTTAAAATTGAGAGCTGTGTTAAACGAAGCAAGAACTTGGTCCACAGAGCCAACAATTTTATTTCTTATAATGACTACCGCTTGAAAGAGTTTAGAGCTCCCTTCATATTCCTCGAAAAGTTTGTGAGCAGTGAATATCGCTTGTCGACATGAAATATAACGAACCTGTTCACCACTGATTTCCGGTAGAGATTTTACCAGGTTTAACGATTCGTCGCATCTAACATAAGGTTCGATAGTAATTGACCGATATTCTTCGACAAATGCGTAAATTTTTCAAAGCCTCAGTCGTGTTGCAAGTTCGTCGATCATCGCTTCAATGGCTTGTCGAGTTTGTTCGGTTGGGGTCTGAACTGCAGTGGTTATTACCGCTTTGAACTGTTCGGCGTCCATTAAATAAGTAATTAAAAAAAAAAAAGAGTAAATTACTTATCAAGAAATATTTCGAAATTCAATTTTTATATTAATATAAAACAATACAAGAAAACTAATTCAACTACAAATGAAATATTTTTACTTTGAATTTAAACAAAAGCTACTCACAATGTGTGCATATGATTGGGAAAAAGAACAGAAAAAAAAATTGTGTGCAAATGCTTAGATCAAATCATAAATAACAACCTCATTCTTGCATTTTCAGGATATTTAAATTGTATGGGACATGAGGTTGCTACATTTAAGTTAGGTGTTGTCACTTGTCCCTGTTTCGTGTTTATAGTTGTCGTGTTATGATTCAATATTGGGTACTTAAGCTTAGAGCTTTCGTTCTGGTTCAATATATTTTACAAATCGTAGAACCTGTGTCTACCGCCGTCATACATGTTTCCCATTCTATAGTTAACGTAATCAACATTTTAATATTTTCCGAGGCTATTTTATTAAAAATTAATCATCAATGGTGTTTGTTTCAGGCCTACGCAAGATCGTGTCGAACTTTTATTATAACTTCTAATTTGCTGATTACCTAATGGCAATCTTCGATATTTATTATTTAAACAATTTCGAAACTGACCCGGATTTCTTTTATAATAAGTGTCTTCTCGTGATTGTTAAGAAATATTTTATAATTTACTTTATTTATTATACTTTAACTGTCACATGCTATTTTTTTAATTTTTACACCTGAAGTTCCACGTTCTAGTGTTTGAATTATTATGCTGTTGAAAATTTCTCGGCAAAGATATTGGTAACCTATGATCATTATTCTTGACAACATTGTTTGGGTTTAAATCAAAACTATCTTGACCAATATGTTTATGTAAAGTTGTTCGAAAGAGTGTACTGGTATTGAATCTCTGCACCTCAAGCTCCTGCCTGTTCTTTGATATTAATAACAACTGTACCACTAAGATACGTGTGGTTGGGAGATTGCAGCAACTTATCTGCAACTCATGATCAGAAGAAAGCATGCGAGTTGAATGGAATCTAAGTATTATTTGCCCAATCCTGAACAAAGGAGACCATCAAGCTACGCCAATTATTAATCTCCTCAACATTGCTTGTAACATCTATTTTACCGTACTATGTGAACTTCTGGGGCCGTTCGTCAACAAACTAATCGGTCCATATCAAATTAGCTTTCGATCAGAAAAGTCCACCATGGATCAAACATTGACATTGCGGCATGTCTTGGAAAAAACGCAGGTGGTCCAAGTCGGCACGCAATACCTTTTCATCAATCTCAAGGTTGCTTTTTGCTTTTGATTTATCCACAAAGACGATATGTTTTAATCTCTATCTAGGTTAAGCAGGCCTGCCAAGCTCTATTAAGGTCAGCAAAGACGTCACACACCCCCTTGATCTCAAACAGCATTTAAGACTAGGTGATGCACTGTCATGCGATTTCTTCAACATGAAAAAACTGCTAATTAGACAACTTTTAAAACTTATAGTCAATTTTAATGACTTTAATTTTTTTTGTAAATTTTTTATGAATTTCAAGTTTTTTGTTTTCATTGTTTATATTAAAAATTATTTTTACTGAATCGTTGCTTCATTTCTCCCAATATGAACTAATAAATTAAATATTAATATTCTATAAAAAGTTCATGTGTTTCATTTAATACACTTACAAAGTGCCATACGTCTCTGAGACGTATGATTATCTTTTAAGTCATAAAAAATATGATTATCTTTCTAGGGTTAAACATGCGACTAACATTTTGAAAGGATGTCTGTACCTACGGTACACTCCAAGTCGCAGCAAGTTAAGTTTGTCTTCCTACCCAAACCAGGAAAAGACTTAACATAAGCAAAAGGTTATCGACCTATAAGTTTAACATATTTTGTTTTGAACGCTAGAAAGGATAAAAAAAACCTACAACTGAGCACGAACCAAAACTGGATCTCAAAGGAAAATTCAAATTTGAAGGAATCAGTCGTAGGAGTTATTCTGAGCATCGAAGGGGCGTTAACAATATCAAAATAACGAGTATGATAGAACCCATATCGATCTACAGTGACAACACACAAATTAAAAAGTGGAACATAGGCTATCGAATCGCTTGATCACAGTCTCCTTAGGAGACGAAATAAGAGGAGGTAAAGTTCTAAAAATGATACCACAACTGGAAGGATCATGCGCCAAATGCATTGCATATGTAGACAACCTAGCAAAGAAAACCTTAACTTTATATGGGAAATCATGCAGGACATACTCAACCGATACAACATGGGTGATTGAAACCGGACTAAATGTTATCTTTGGCAAAACGGTTTTCGTCCTCTTCACAAAAAAGACCAAAATAAGTGCTTTCACATCCCTGAGATTGGAGGTACTTAAATTAGAATCAAAGTTAGTATGAAGTACTAAGGACTGATAATCGATAAGAAGAGAATGTAATATTAAAGCAGAGAGGCCATACTGGATATGCAGGAGGGATATGGGAAGTCATGCGAACTAAAACCAAAACAAGTCCACTAGATATGCAATTGTATCATGAAACCAACCCTTCTTCATGGTGGAATACGATAGATAAAAAATATGTAGCCGACAGGCTCACTAAAGCGCACCTTTTGGCATGCTTGGGAAAAACTGGAATACAAAACACGAGTACACCTGGAAGTGAAAAGACAAGCAGGACTTTCGGCAATGAGACTAAAGGCACTGTGTCACTTTCATGATAGAAAAAACACCGGGCAAAGGAAAATTGGAAAAGGAAGGGTGATGACACCACTACTGGAGCGCCGAAGTGACCTAGATAAGAAAACTTTCACCTTAAAAAACAACTTAAAGAAAATTTTTCCAACCAGAGCCTCTAGGCGAGCGGAAACACAACAAGAGAACCCGGAGTAATAACAATATATACGGACGGTTTTCACATATCGTCTGAATCGGGGGCACGGACTTTCTGCATAAACCCACGAATCGAAATTTAAAAACATCCGGAACCATTCATAACGTTTTTCCAAGGAGAAATTTTCGCAATACTAACTAGAGAAGAAAAGCTCACCGACCTCAATATATGAGTGAAGCAAATACTCACCTGCATCGACAGTACTGCAGCAATCAAAGCCTTTACAAACCCTCTATTAGTATCGGCACTGGTAAGGTAGTGCAAGGACAAACTAAACAAACTAGCAACACTTAACGACGTCAGTTTAACATGGGTACCGGGGAATGAAAAAGCTGATGAACTGGCTAGGAAAGGAGCAGGAAGTAACCACCAAAGCCATGTGAGTGAAATAGGCATCTCGATGAAAACAAAAAAAGAGTCATAAACAAATGGGCAACCCAAGAATTTCTAATAGACAAACCGAATAAAAAGGTAGCGAAACGGGCTTTGAACTCCAGCAAAAGGAATCTAAGTTTAATGGTGGGACTGCTAAAAGGCACAGTAACCTAAATCGCAACTTGCAAAGACTTGGACTTGCTCTGCATACCAAAGCTGTGAGGAGGAAGAGGATGATCTAGAGCACTTTCTCTGCCACTGTCCAGCAACTGCGTGACTGCGTAAAAAATACTTAGATCAGCACCGATACCGAATCGCGCGCACCTCTAGGAAATGAGGATCGGTGAGATCATCGAGTTCCCAAAACAAACAAACATATTTGCACAAACATACAAATCAAGGAAATCAAAAGAAATCCCTCTGACACCCCCCTTTTTATCTCTACAACCCACCTCTTTAACCAAAATCTTCTCCACATATGTAGGAATAAGGGGAACACTAGTGATCCAACCAGAGGCCTTAGTGAATAGCTAACAAAGCTCACCCTAACCAACCAACCAAATAAGTTAAATGGAATTAAGGACGAAATGATCCGGCTTGACATGAACCAACATGAATAATCGAAACAAGACGAGAAGGCAGCGACAAAATTGAAACTAAAATCTTCCAAATGAAAATGAACCAATTATTTATCACCATCTTCGTTGTTGTTCCAGATCCAAGTGACCGAGGAAAGCTTTGTGTTACAAAAATTCAAGAACAAATCGAATTTTCATTGGATGAGAAAAGTAATTATGTAACAATATGTTCAAACGCTAGCAAAGACAAATCGCGGTATTTTTGGGTCGGGTGGTCCCTGTGCAGCAACACTGCAAAACTTATGAACCATGCCAGTAACGTCAGAGCCAACCAGGTTGCAACCCCTCCATGAAGGTGCACTATTTGACCGCGTCGGAATAGACATATTGGGACCCTTGCCATTCACCACTCAAAGTAACAAATAAGTTTAAGTCTTTTGTTATAATTTTTTGAAGTGGCCAGCAGCCATACCACTTCCGGACCAGACCACAGAAATGGTAGCAGAAGTCCTTTTGTACAAATATTCACATGATTCGAATTTCCCCTTTAATTGCACTCTGATCACGGGAGAATCTTTGGATTCGCAGTTTCTAAGCACACACTTGAAATTTCGACAACACACGTACAACAGCGCTGCATCCACTGTCAAATGACATGGTGGAGCGATTGAATTGCACACTCTTTAACTATCTCGCCAAATATACCACTAAAAACCAAAAAGACAGGGACGCTTTCCTTCCCATCGCTTAACTTTTAGAACAACTGTCCATGAAGCAAATTAGCAAACACCTGCATTCTTAACATTCGAAGCCGAACTCCACTTGCCTAGAGAAATATTGATCAGACCTCATTACAACCGACCTATTGTTACTTCAAAGTATGTGGACAGTTTGACCAAGCAGTTGGTGGACGCCTACGCTTTAATCGAAAACAGCTGTTGGAATGTAGCCCGAAGAACAATGGAGAAAAAGTTATACGCTTATATCGAGAAAGTTTATACACTCGAAACGGAAAAAAAGGTATCTGTCCGAAGCTTCAAAGTGACTGGCAAGGCCCTAACAATGTACTGGAAAAGTTGGATGATGTGCTTTACCGAATTTTCAAACAGGGGTTTATTAAACCATTGGTGATCCATCGAGATCAATTGGCGTTATGTCAGCTTTACCGTGTTTAATTTTGTTTCGAGAAGGTGAGTCAAGCCTCAACCAATTAACCACCGATAAATCAGGTGCCATGAAAGCTGGTCGTCTCGAGGCTTAATATCGTTGCGCCTCGATAGTAAATCCTTTGCACCCAGAATGAAAAACGAAAGAGGCATGATACATCATTTGCTACAAAACAGCATAAAACAACTTTTAAGTTGACTGACAATCAATCTTAAAATGAGGGAATTAGAAACGTCAAACTGCGAAAGAAAGAAATGACGAAAGAGGCTAAAAAGAGGAGAAGGAAAAAAGAAGAGGAGAAGAAGTGGGAATAAGGAATTGATTTAAATTTTTGGAAGAGTTGTTTGGAATAGTTAAATAATTCATAGTTTTTTAGTTCCTTAAAATGTAAGACTTCTTTTGGGGCCAAGATTTTTGAATTAAACTAAAATTTATAAGAACATTGAATAATGGAACAAAGTTTCAGTGAAAAATGCAAATTTTATAACAAATACAATACAAACTTATTTCGCACAAGTATTTAATTTAAGCAGGGGCTAGGTACGTAAAGCTATTGTATGCTTTTTCCTTAATTTTTGATATATTTTTCCGCTTGCAGTAAATTCTTCACAAACTTGCCCCATCACATCTTTACGAAGGAAGATAGACCTCCCCTCCCATAGGATTTTTTCTTCTCTTGACCTTACCTACTTGGTCTTGCGTTTTGTCATATCTTATGCAAATCACCCTGCATAACATAATGACAATAAATACTTTTTTAAATCTCTTTTTATCATTTATTTTATGAAAAATTTAAATCTTAACTACAAATTTCTTTATACTTTTTTAATTCTCTTTTTATCATTTATTTTATGAAAAATTTAAATCTTAACTACAAATTTCTTTGTATATATTTTTCTCATAAATTGTTGTAAATGCGATCTTCAAATTTTGTTGGACAACCTTTTCATTTAAGCTTAAGACAATGCACTCGAAAGGTTTCACAAAAATCCATTCACTGGAACCAGGTTTCGATTTTTTACTTATTTAGGTATTTCTGCACTCCACTATGGAGTAAATTTAATTATAATGTAGCGATTTCTATTACTTCGTTTATTATTTGATTTTTTGAAAAGGCTTACCAAAAAGCCTGTTTTCAAGTGATCAGTGATACAAAAATATAAATATATGTATAAATATATAAATGTATATGGTCTAAGAACTTGCCCGATACTGTTCTGGTTGGCGCATTGATAAAGGATGCCAATCTGTGTAAGGATAGCAAGGCCATGTTTTTCGAGACAAAAGTACTACTATCCAAACTATTGTTATTGAATATTCTGATTATTTTCCTTTTCACGAATAGTTTTGAAAATTCTTCCACAAAAACCGAGAAATTTAAACACTCAAATATATGTAAAGGGTGATTTTTTAAAAGCTATAGGAAAGTTTTTCAAAAAAAAAAACACATAAAATTCAGAAAAATGCATGAAATCTTTATTTGAATCGATAGTACGGTCCATATAATTTAATGTTGACCTTGACTGCGCCTCAAATGGTTCATCCGCTTAGTCTGATTTTGGCATACTCTTTCAAACATTTCGGCCGGTATATAAATGCTTCACTGTTGTCTTCCAATGCGTCAATTGAAGCGGGCTTGTCTGTATGGACATGAGCTTAAACATAGCCCCACAGAAAAATAGTCTAAAGGCGTTAAATCGCACGATCTAGCGGCCAATTGACCGGTCCCGAACGTGAAATAAAATGTTCACCGAACTCGCCTCTCAATAAGTCTATTGTTGCGCGTGCTGTGTGGCATGTGGCACCGTCTTGTTGAAACCACATGTCATGCAAGTCAAGCTCTTGTATTTTGGGCAAAAAAAAATTGGATATCATTTCACGGTAGCGCTCAGCATTCACAGTTACGTTACGATTCGCATCATCTTTGAAGAAGTACGGTCCAATGATGCCACGAGCCCATAAACCGCACCAAACTGTGACTTTTTCTGGATGCATTGGTAGCTCTTGCAATGCTTCTGGCTGATATTCACTCCAAAATCGACAATTCTGCTTATTTACGTACCCATTGAGCAAGCGTTGTTCGTTTGCAAGACGATTCATGGTTAAATTTTAGACCAAACTGAAGATGTTTGACAGTGAAACAAAACACGAAACGTGCGTTAGCTGTTTAAACCAGTGTTGCCACAAAGATAATAGCTAAAAAATCACCCTTTATATGATGCATTGCATGACTGATTTCAACACACAATTTAAGAATATTAGCACTCGAAAATTCAACCTCCGTGACCACACACATAAAATCTTTCTTCATCCAAAACCAGAGTTCGTTATTGTTTGAAAAAAAAATGAAAACCAGGCAAATAATAATCTTTTTTTTAAGTTAAAGATCCAAATTTCCGTCACAAAGAAAAAATTCCGAGATGCATACAAGAGTATCTAGATGAGCTTTAAGTAAAAGTTCTCTTTTCCTTCTATGAAAAAGTTTTTCATCTCGTAAGGATAAAGTTCAAAAATTTTTTCCTACATTGCAGTTAAGAGGATTGGGTATGGGAACACTTCATTTTCATATTTTCTTTTTTTCATTATTCTTCTAATCTAACTTGGCTATAACAAATCAAGTAGTCTATTGAAAAATGTGCATGAAACAAGATTATGAATAAGATTTTCATCAATATTGATTTAAAATAAGTAACAAACAGGAACAAAGTGTTAAATTGCACTATCGGCATCTGAGCATTGTATACTTGTCGCAACGAAATGGAAATAAAGAGGTTTATGCTTTTGTAATGAGAGAATCCTTTGCAGTCATGACAGTTAAATTTAAGGTTGAAATTTCTGACTGAACAACTCATTTTCAAATGTAGCAATTTTAATTTTTATATTTTTCTGGAACTTCAGCGGTTTCCCCAGTTCTCTATAACGAGAAGGGGGACTATCATTTAGTTCTTGTTGAACTCATATCAAAATATCAAAGCCGATGAGCGGCTCATTTTTATTATATTCACTTTTATAAATACTTTTAGTTTTTCATTTCTAACCATATTTATTATTGTTGTTGATATTTTCATTATTTAAAAACTGATTCATAATAAAATTGTATGAAACATTTATCCACTAGAGCATAACTAGATGTTGTGAAGTTTATCAATTCTCATTGTACATTTATTTATAATTGAGAACACGACGCGTATAATACCAAATATTTACCTGAGAGAAATGCCATGTCATCTAAATCTGGATCGGCAGCCATAAATAAATTTACACTTCTATATTTTACTTCAGTATATATAATGTCAATGAATGAATTAAATAAATGTAAACAATCATTAAGTCCCAGTGGGGTTAATTTACAAATAAACAATATATCAAATTCTAATCCGATATTCTCTTCCTTAGATTCACAAACGATTAAAGTGACATATATCGCAGTGTAATATTATTCCATTGCTAGGGTTAAAAGTAAATATTAAATGTTCATGCGCAGTTTTGTTTTCCTGAACAACAGGATGTCATCTTAAAGCTTGAGAAAAAAATACTGACCATCGGGGATGAGACCAAAAATGGTCGTCATGCGCTCTAGATATATCTTTGATGTTTACTTATGGCAAGCATCTGCATTGGATATGCACATACTGTACAAATATGAGAAGCGCCGAGATAAGAATAAAGAAATGTTGTTCTGTATATTTCGTGTCAAAACATACAATTTTTGAGAATGTGCAAGCTGAACTTGATAATATTTCAAGGGTTCCGATGTAATTTATAGAATGGTTCTGTCCATCACCGACATAACACCTCATACTTTTACCAATCGGCGTTTGAATTAAAGCGAAGATGAACATTCGTTAGGTACTCGCTCATTAAATAGGGATTGATTTAATTTAAAAATAATTTAAATCAGTCCTCCTTCGGATTATGAAAAATATATTATTTATGGCTTTAGAGTTCTTGGTTGATTGATTTGAAATTTATTCACTTTTCGAAATGAAAGCTTTTTAAACATCATTTTGATTCTCTTTGGGAGTATATATGTATAGGCGGTATATGACTGAGATTTATGATTAACTAAGAAAGTGACAGGATGTTTTTGTGACATTGAAATTTTTCTTAAAATTTCATAAACGCATATGTATGAATTCCTCCTCTTCATACTAAGCCTTGAGCATGCAAGAAGAGACATCTAATGCGTTTGAAGTATAATTCGTTGATTGGATTATGCGTTGGCGTAAGTGTGTTATTCCGGCCAACTTTAAAAGCGATACAATAAATTTAGAGAAAAGAACATATGTTGTGTTTCGTTGACCGATTTCCGCTTCTTTCTTGATTTATTAGTACATGTTAAAATTTGTAATTCGAACATTCGAATCTTTAACATTTACTTCTGTTTTTCTTAGTTTATGTTCGTGGAATCTGCCATTATTATACAATTTAAATTTAAAAATGCTATATCACGTTATAGTAAAAATTAGGTATACTGTTATTTAAGAATATTTTAGAAATTGATGATGTGTAAAAAGTACTTGGGTTCAAAATCATCAGAGATTTAGACTATTGTAGCTTAATCGTAGAATCACATTTATTTATTTTACAAATAAGATGTAACTAAACACTTCTTCATGTGAACGGATAAAAAATCAGAATATTCATCAACAAGTTCACATATAAAAATCGTTAAATCTAGTATGTTCATAAAACTTATCAGTTTGTATAAGCGCTTATTTTTTATTTCGCTGAACGCAAATTGCCCGAAAGAGGCAAATCTTCCTTACTTTATCACTGCCACTATATCTTTTTTTAAGATTATCGTCCAAAAATATTTACAATCATGACTTAAAATTAGACTTATAACTAAGGTAAGGTTTTGTCGGCTCAACAATAAGGGATCGACTTATTTCATATGGTATTTATACAAAATATTTTTTTTTTTTTTACAAAAACGTATTACAATGGAGACTTAATCTTTTAGGTGACTCTATGCAATTTTCCAAACATTTTGAAAATTTTTGTTGACGAATTTTTTTTTAAAAATTTATAATTTTAAAACAGTGTCCTAACCTCTGTAATATCGGCTGTCTGCTTTTTCGTAGAACGAAGTCTCGTAGTCTCGATGTCCTAGAATCTCTCGACGATGATCGTTCGTGGGCTGAGGTACCTCAGCGCTGGCTCTTATGTCTGCTGGCTGATGTTCCTGATGTCTCGGTTTGGATGGTCCTTTAGTTTGTCCAGTATCCTTCCGGAAAGCTGTAGCATGTATAAATCGATTGGCGTCATGCAAGCATCTTCATACAGCTTCGTGTTGTTGAAGTATTTCAACGTGTTCGGTTTTCGCCAGAGCCCAGTGCATGACTGACGTATCCTTCTTTCTATGATACTGATTTTCTTCATGGTTGTTGGTGACACGGTGAACCATATTAGGCAGCCCTTAGTTATTAATGGTCATATGAGTTGCTTGTAGGCCAGTAGTTTTGTTTTCTGCTCAACCCGTTCCTACTCTTCAGCAGTGGGTTGACTAGACGAAGGTCAAAATTATCATTTTTCATGACGTTTTTGGCAAGTGCATTAAATTTGAACCGCTCTCTGAAGTTGATTCCTATGCATTATGTCGTGTCTTGCGGTACGATTTGTGTATTTACCGGGAAGATCCTTGCTGGGCACTCCCTCTTAGGGGCTACATGTATGAAGAAGCATCGAGGACCTGAACAAAAAAAGAACATATTTGTAAGTAACCAAATGTCGGGGAAATTACATTTTCAGCAGCTTGCAGATGACTCAGTTGATCCAGACGCTGTCATATGCCACCTCTGTGTTCAAGAAACAGGCAACAACTGTCTCTGTTTTGTTTAGTCCTGCGGTGATATCATGGTGTAGTTCAAGCAGTGTATGAAATATTGAGTGCTTTTTCCAGAATCCATATTATTGGTCCGCTATTATTTGCTTTAATTGGTGAAAACATCGTTGTTGTTGGGGAATGTTGCCGTATTTCCATAGGATTCAGGAAGTTATCTACTCTGGTGGTCTTTCCGTCAAGTTTTGTTCGAAATAGCTTACAAAAGCTTTTGCCTTCTTCATTGGCGTGGTAACCACTTGGCCGCCGTTCCGCAGAATACCGGGAAGTTTGTTCGATTTTCCGACTTTCGATGTGTTTCGTTTAAGTGAAAGATTATAGTTTGACGTGTAGTCATTATCCTTCTAAAAAGACGGATCTTAAGTTCAATAGTCAAGTGGTCGGAGTCACTCATATGTGCTGGACAACTGTAGTTGCAAAACTCTGGCAAGATATTGATGAGGTTTGAACTAACCCAAAAGAAATCCAACATTTAGGGAGTCACGAGAATGTTAGTTGGAATTGCGAGACATTCACAAATGAGTGCGGATAAGAATTTTTGACGAGCCAGTTTACTATACTGGTACCCTGCGTTGGGCATGTGGCGCCTTGCCATTTAGTATGCCTAGCGTTGGAGTTGCCACCAATAACGCAGTAGCTGTGACGTCTGGCTTTTGTATTTATGATTTGGAGATTTTTATTAAGTTCTCCTTGCAAATGTTACCGTGGAGGAGGTGTCTCCATCCTAGTATCCAGTAAGTTTGTACTGTTCTCCTTAAAGGTTGTACCTTATTAAGATGGCCGTTCCTCGTCCTCTTGCCATTTTGTCTTCCCTATATGTTCTTAATTCTTCAAGGATGTAGAGATTTCTTGATGTCAAAATTGTTTCCTGTAAGAAAATAATATCGGGTTTCTTTGACGTGAAGAGCAACTTCAAAGAAATCCTTTTAGATATTGTGTAAATGGAATTAACATTATATGAAAATGTAATCAGCTTATTTATTGTATTCATTTTTCACATATCAGTTGCCCTTATATCTTGGTCTTCGCCTTAGGGAGCGTTCAAGTATTACGTAACGTAATTTTTGAAAGTTTTAGACCCACATCCCTTATCATCTACTACTTTTTTGGCTTTTTGGAGCAAGTTTAGTAGTTCTATTCCGAATAGTCTTTCAGCGTCACTGAAGATGTTGAATTTTATTGCTGGCTTTGTTTTGTGTTTTCCGTTTTGCTTCCTATAGCAGCCTTTCTTTGTTTTTTTTTTTTTTTTGAAACGTCAGGTGACGTCAACCAGTTGGAATCCCCAAAGCAATTCCACGCTTATAATATATAATATAATAATAATCTATAATTCATGAATAAATACTTTTTGCCTACTTATCATTTTCAATGCATTCCTTCCGGCCTCATTCCAAAAGTTCAATAAATTCACCTTCCGGTCAAACGGTGAACTTTTTCAATTTTTTTCCGCTTTCTTCTATTCCCTTATTCGGCACATTCAAAATCTGTGTTTACATTCTATCAAAAAATTCAGTAGTAAATTTAGTCTTAAGACCAATGCCAAATAAAGAGCATTAAAATTATTTTTGTGTGTTTTATTTGTGGAAAACATAACTCGTGGGATGGTCTAATGAGAACTTGGTATGTGATTTTCTCCTGAGATTCGCTGCATATGCATCAGGTGATTGTGGGAGCGAAAGCAAATAGAAGAAAACAACAACATGTCATGATGCTTGATGCATGTGCAGAGATAATTGTACATGACAATCGAACAAATTAAATGAATAACAATAAGATGAATTACAACATTACAAAATGAACAACAAATTACAATATGTATTATTCGATTCTTTAACACTCATAATGACAGGCAATTAGGGGTAAAGTGGTTTAACAGATAAAGAATAACGAAGATCACATTAGCGATCTCGCTCACATCAACGAAAAAACGAGAAGAGCGTAACCAAGTTCGCTAAATGCCGATTGTAGGTCACGGTGGTGCTCGTATGAAGAGAGGGTCTTAAAACTTTTAAGTGATATTGATCTATAAAGTAGGTATAGTTAGTATAAAACTGTGATGTTAGTGTATAAGTTAGTAGAGGTCGAATTATTATTAGAATTATTAAGTAAGGAGGAATGAAAATAAATGAAACGGAGCTTAAAGACTGACAGAACGACAAGACCAAAAAGGAGGCCACCAAATTTCATAAGCCTAGCAACTCATGGTGATCGCACCAAGAGTTGACGAAGAGCTTGAGAAAGGGAAAGAGAATAACTACCTTCCACTATCAATGCCCGGATAATATATGACGTAGACGATACTTTCCTCTACGGAACGGGCCCCCGAAAGTGGTTAGGGAAGTTAGGCCCCGGGGACAAAGTCCGAGAAAAGAAAGTATGTCATTCGATGATAAAAGACAAGTGAGTACAGGCGCCCAAGAAAAGAATTTGTCTTATCCAAATAAGAGACTTCGACATAAAAACAAAGGGAACGGTGGACGAAGCCAAATTCCTGGGTCGGGATAGATTTGGAGGTGTCGCAAACTTAGCGGAGGTAGGTTGAACATTTAAAATTTTATCGGGCATATAATTTAAAGCTATGCTACAGGGTGAGGGAGGCGACAAGACTCTTCAAAACTTCACATACAGGACACAATAGAGGAAATTAAAGAGACAACAAAGGATAGAACAAAGAAGACAAAGACCCGTCAAAGGACCACGTTGGACAAAATTAATCGGACGGTCGAGGAAATCGGGGATTGTGACGAATTGTATTGAAATTTCTTAAAATTTTTGTTGGTTTTCCCTTTTTTGAATTTTTTTTTTATATAGCTTTAGGGATTTTTTTTATTGAAAAACTAATGTAAAATTAAAATACACATTTTAATAGATGCTGTTAAGGGCAACAGCAACAGCGACAACAGCAAAGGATACGTACTTACAAAAAGAAATCAAAATTCAACCAACGGACCCAACGACTTACACAAAAATTATAAAAGTACTAAAACTCAAGAGCACAAAATTCTACCTAAAGAACTTCGAGGATTCTGAGTCATACTACGGCACATCCATCACTCCACTGACCCTAATGATATTAAAAAAGAACAAGGCGATCTTAGCCAAAAAGTAATCAATGTCCATAACATAACACAAAAAGGAACAAAAAAAACCCTTACCGCTCTTTGCCATTGAACTGGCAACCAATAACAACAACAAAGAAATCTATAACATAACACATTTACTACATTATAAGGTATCCTTTGAACCACCGCACCTCAATGCTCAAACTGTCAGAAATACGGAGTCACTAAGAACTTCTGCACACTTGAACCAATTTACGTAAAATCCGCAGGAAATCACAGCACAAATAAATGTACGCTAGAGTCCGAAAGCAACAAAATTAAAATGCGCCCTGTGCGGTGATATCACAAGGCCAATTACAAAGGCTGTGAAATATACAAAGTTTTAAAAGTGCAAAGATTCCCTACCCTTCGTAAGAAAACAATAGATCACAAGACAAAATCCACTGATTTGCTTACCCAAAATCCAGACAAAAATTAAGTGAATCCCCTGATATCATTTGCAGAAGCCGTACGTGTACGTAACGAAAAAGCAGAACTTCAAGGAACAACAACTGAATCATTAACACAGAATCATATCAACAAGGTAAATAATCCTAGGATACCACTCACCGATAACACGCGGAATGACTTAATGCACAACACTCAGAGATCGTTAAATGAAACAAAATCCTTAGACGATCTACCTGAACTAAAAAACATGATGAAGCAGCTTATATCACAAATAACCAATATGATGGACATATTGACTCTTTTAATCACAAAAATAAATGGACAATAATACAAAATTGCAAATAGTCGTATGGAACGCTAACGGACTCAACCAACATGTCTCTGAATTAAACCAATTTATAATTGATAACTGCATCGACATCTTACTAATTTCAGAAACCCACTTCTCTAACAAAAGCTTTATAAAAATACCTAAGTACTATTTAAGCCACACTCCACCAAAATTCAATGTAAAAGAAAGTGGAATTTTTTTTTGTAAACTAGCGATAAATGTAGTGACCGTTCCCGCATCGTTCTGCCGGCAGGACAACAGGGGATCCAGATATTAACGAGTGAGTCACTTTTGTTTTTTTTTCATTTACATGCCATTAAAATCGAAAAATTGTTGTCATCCAGAGTAGAATCATGTCATTGTAAAACTTCTTTGCTGATGAGCAGGAAATATAAGAAAAGGAGGACAAGGACTACCCTGTCCGACGAGCTCAGCCGATCAATCACAAGCGTGCCGCCGTCCTCCTGACCCATATCGCAGATGCCTCCGTGGCTTTCCATAGCTCACAACAAACATTGTTGTAAATTCGATAAATGTGACCGAGCCATTGTAATCGAAAACTTTGTGTCATCGAGAGTAGAATCATGTCATTGTAAAACTCGTGGAGCCCTCTGTTTCACCGGTCTTTCCTTACAGACAAGAACGTTAATCCAACAGAGAAGCTTTCATTCGAAGGTCTTTTGTATATGTTGTCCAGCGTGGTGCGACATTACTTGATCAGTTTGGTGGATAGTATCGCCGCGTTGAGCTAGAACATGCGACAGATGGAGATGTTTCCTCCTAAAACTTAGCGATGATCTGATGCTTGCTCCATTTAAGAACATCTCCACCACGTTTGAAAAGTTTTTCTTATCATATCAAACACTTTCGAAAACGAAAAACTAATTAGATTTCCAAAAACAATTAAAGAAAACCTGGGAGTGCATCCAACTGATTGGTAAAATTTGGAATAGACCTTATAACTCCAAAATAAAGTAAACTGCATGAGACACTGTTGTCTTAAATAGCTTTACTTTCAAATGTGACTATAGCTAGGTCAGAGGCATAATCCAAAACGAGCTGATTGAAAAAAGGATACAAAAAATTATGTTTTAAAAAAGAGTGGATACTGAAACAGATATTAAATTCAATGAAAAACAATATAACAGAAAACTAACCACAATTTAAAAAACAGAACGTGTCGGCTAATTTAGAGTGGCTAAGACCACTTCTGTCTTCGGAAGACGTTATGGAAACCATGTAGTGTTAAATGATACGGACAATACGGTATCAAAATAAAAATGCTATGAATCCGGGAACGGAAATTGATCCATATTCAATGATTCGATGATTCCTCCGTACATTACAAAGGAAGATCTCCTGGTTATTTTCGGTTCACTTAGAATTAAGAAATCTGTGCTAAACGACGAATTACCAAACATTGTACTGAAACACCTTCCTCTAGAAGCGGTAAGCATCAACACTACCCTATTTAACAATTTGCTGAATAATGCAAATTATCCAGCTCATTGGAAGACAGCGGTAGTACAACCCTTTCCTAAACGGAACAAAGACACATCCAATCCGGCAAATCTCCGGTCGATAAGTCTCCTTCCTAACATCAGTAAAGTATTTGAAAAGGTGATCAATAGAGCCCTGACCGAGTGGTTTGAGGACAAAAATATTATTCCGGATTACCAATTCGGTTTCAGAGCGGGGCATAATTGCATACACGCCGCGTTTAAACTGGTATTAGATATCCTGTGGAACTAAGGTAAGAAACAGTGCACGGGTGCGTGTGATTGACTTGGAGAAGTCCTTTGACACCGTATGGTTGCAGGGACACTTTTTCTAGTTAGACCAGCTCGGCATAAGCAAAACGCTGCTATACATAATCTTAGATATGCTCACCAGCAGGCAGTTTATTGTGAAAAATGGCAGTGTGACGCCTGCTGGAACTTTTGAAATTAACAACGGTTCACAACAGGTTGTAGTTATTTCGCCGACTTTATTTACGATCCTTACAAGTGATCTTATATGATCTTTCCGCCACTCCATAGCGTACGCAGATAACATGATCGCGTAAGTCCGAAGAAGAGGTACTCGGGGATATTGCGATGATTGGAAACTGAAGATCAATTTTCAAAAGTGCGAAACCAATCTGTTCAGGACTCCGTTGTCTAGGGCCTCTAGAAATACTAAAAAGAAGTGGGGCATGTTCTCTGTCGTTGGACAAAACGGGCAGCCACTGGCGAATCGCAGTGTTGTCAGATGCCTTGGGATCCGGCCAGATCAGTATCTATACTTTGACAAACATTTAGAAACTACTCTGGCCAGAGCCAAAGCGGCCTTTGCCTTGACAAAGAGACTGTTACACAGCAGTCAACTCGATGCCAAGGTAAAGATGATCTGATACACGGCCCTTAATCGGCCTGTCCTTATCTATGGATGTCCCGTTCGGTTCACCGTCGTAACAAGCTAAATGGAAAAGATTCGGGTTTTCGATTCAATGCCTTAGGGCTGGTCTCCAATCATATAGAACTCCATAGTGTAAGTACAAAAAATTCTTGGGAATGAGGTCCTGTACAACGGGGCCAACTTGATCAGATTGGATAGTTTTTTAATAAAACATATTTGAAGTCACATTACAGGAGCGATGAGTTCGAACAACACTATATATGAGGCTCTTTACTCAAATGATGTGTATTATGAGACTGTACGCCTTAAAGGCCTTATTCGCCCTGAAGCGTTTCTATATTTAGATAGAAAATAATATATCTGGTCCAGGGTAGATTAACGGCGCCGTTAGTCTTACACATTGGTCGAACTTCGGTTTAGTAAGGCGGTATCAGACAGCAACAGAGTATATATCGAAAGGCAATGCCGATACTATGGTTGCCGCACGTGGAATGAACTCAGTCGCCTTTATGTACCTTGGGTGCCTTTAAGGTAAACATAATTAGTTATTATCGTATAGTTAAGTAGTTTTTAAGTTAGGTTAAGATAAGGTTATATAGATTTTAGATAAGTTTTAGTTTTGCTTCAGGTCTAGTTTCAAAAATACAAGTCCATTTACAAAGTTTTTTTACAAAGCAACTGTGGATGGCTCAAGCGGAAATGAAATGTTCTTTTCCATATCACTTTTTGAAGTCACAAAAATAATTCCATACTTTTAACTTCAACAAAATCTAAGCATGCGCCCTTCGCAGAATTGCGGCTATATGACTTTAGTTGCAACGGCTGGTTGGCAGTTTGTAAAGTGGCTGCATCACTTTAATTAATGGCGCAATAACTGGATTCGTTGCCCAAGGAAAGAAGTCTGACTGATGGGCGACGTTATTTTAATGGTTGCTGCTAGAATTCTTAGTTCGTGTTGTCCCAAATATGTGGCGCACAAACTCAATAATGGGTGAACCAGTTTGTTGAATCCTTATAGAAATCTTAAATGTGCTTCATTCCCGACCTAAAGCCGCAATTACCCACCGGTAACTTGTATGTACTAAATCATATATAGCCAAATGAAGTTACACGGTAAACTTAAACGTGAATTAGAATGGAGGTGTTTTGTATTGTCTTCCTCGATCCCTGACGATTCTTACCAAATTAAAGGATGTCCTAGGTGCTGGACAAATATTAGGTGGAAAGTGAAAGCAAAGTTGTTAAAATGCGTTGGAAAACAGTTGTTTAGGTGTCAGTAGCTTGTGTAATTTTCGGCCTAGTGACGTTAATGAATGTAAGAAAGCGAACGCTTATGGCGATGTTGTCATCAGCAGCAATGGCCATCACAGGCTGCACAAGGCGATTCTTTTTGAGGTCGTTGAGCCATCCAAAGTTCCAATTAGTACAGATCTAACACCGGTAATAGTGAATGACCTCTTGAATGCACGACATTGACCCAGATTGAAAATCAAAATTTGTTGGCCATAAGTCCTGATGATCGACAAATTTGCTGCAAATAATCTGAAAGAAGTAGGTTGAAGTGCTTGCTTGATTGTTATGCGTGGAAGCATGAATAAAACGGAGCCAGAGTCGATGAGGAACTTTAGGTGAGAGGCTTTCACGTACAAGTGAAGGCGGAACTCCGATATGAGTCTCGAGTGATCGCTGCCGCCAACAGTTTCCACAGGCAGTCGTATGATGTAGCTGGCGGCTTTTTATTGCATGGCTGCAAACAGCCTTGAGCCTTGTTGGTACTTTGAAGTTGCGATCGTTATCTTGTGCGAGATTGTGTTGACTTGTCATCTCTTAATTAAGCGGTCAGCTCTCGAAACAAGATTGACAGCGCTGTTAGCGAATTCTCGCTCGCGGTTAATCGCCATTCGAGGAGCTTAGAGAGACTGCTTTGATGGGGCTTGCAACTCTTCCGTAGAGTGCTGTAGGATGTGCTGTTGAACACCATCTGGCTGTCAGCCACATCTACAGGGTGATCAAGCATGACTCCATGCAGAGACCTCATTACTCGCAGGAGTTGAAAGGCCGTTTTTTCTCCAAGTTCCAACTCAGTGTGAAGCTTGTGGAGTTGGAGTTCAACGAATTCAGAAAATCTCTTGATAAGACTTTTTCGCAGGTGAATGAATTTGTACTTTTCCAGCGGACTGCTGACAATGTCATAAAATTCCTGCAGAGCATCTAGAACAAGAGTTGCAACAACCGCGTAGTATTTGCTGCCGAATGTACTTTTTGCGGATTTGAGTGTCAATTTTCTCCTTTCCAGGAAGGAGGAAGCTTAAAATTGGCGAGAGAGGCAATCTTTTCTCCGTCGTTTTGCCCTAGGTTGGACAGCGGAACAGGTTCTTGCTCTTCTTGATTGCGCGCCAGTGAGTTGAGACTGAGATACTTTCTGCTATCTAAGAATGTTGTTTTCTCTGTCTATGTGATTTATTTGTCTTCATCCGCTACAGAAAAACACTGACAGCAGGGTGTTGAGCTAAGTATTCCAAACTCTAAAAGAACATGTTGATCACATCTGTTTGCTGAGTAAGCTAATCTATTCTTGCATTTTTTTTCTTTAATTTTCACCTATTGGTACTCATTATTCTTCGTTTTAACTTCCATTTTTCTGTTAGAGTAAGCATTTTATTTGTATTATTTAAACTTGCACTTTTGTGTTAGAGTTAGCATAATTTTTGGTATACTATAAATAAAAGCCCAATAAATATTTATGATAACTGTTGAAACTCAATCGAACCAAGCCTTTACTTTTCAATTTAATGTGAAGCTGCATAAGCGCAATTTGAATCTTTTGTAACGCAAGGAGAATATGATCCGTTAGAGCACTGAAAAACACTTCTCTTGTAATAAAAATTATTTTGTCAACTAAAGTTCATTTGACTAGTCATCAACAATCGTTCACAAAAAAAAAACAATTCATCACTAATATTGTTATATTCCCAAAAAGTCACCATATATTTATAGATGTTACCAATATAAGAATTGGACGAACTTTTAACAACATACATGCGTCCACGATTCTGCATTATTTTGTTTGACATTGTTTGTATAAGTTTCTAACTTTTTCCGGCTTTTTCTTCCACTGAAATTTTTTTTTTACTTTAATGCTTTCATGTATAAGTCTAGTACTCGTTATTTTCTCCAGGAGCGAGGCTATATGTCGGCATGAATTGCAATCGTGACTTACCAACGCCTAGTTCTGAGCAAAGAAAACTTTAAAAAGTAAAACGTCCATTATTATTATTATCATTTATTGACATAAAAGTTTTTTTTTTGCAAAAAAACATAAATATTAAAAAAAAATAAAAATTATGTATTAAAATTTTTGGTTTTCATATAAGTATGGTAGGATGTTGTAGGCAGCGTCACAAGTGCTTATGCCAAGAATGTGTTCAATATATAGGGTGGGATTACAGTGTTGACAGATTGTTGGATTTTCCTTTTTAAGTAGGTATTGGTGCGTAATGGCTGTGCGTCCTAACCTTGGCCTGCCAAAGGTTGTACATTGCTCCTTAGATAAAGAAGGAGGGTACATCGGGTTGTTCTGTCAAAGTTGATCGTTTTGTAGTGGTGCTGACGATTCTGCCAGTCTAGGTATTGTTCAATTTTAAGTCGCCGTTTCAACTCACGCAATAAGTCTATTTTGGTAAACAAATGGACATAACGAAATGGCGATTGGTGTGCAGAAGACGACTTGGTACCCACATCAGCTTGAGCTTTTTAGCGATTCTCATTATTACTATTTAAGTAAACTCCCAATATAAGCCTGCACGACTCAATCGTATAAAAGATTTTTTTATTATCAGGCTAAAATTTACCTGAAAATTACACTTTAAGTGGCAAACAAATTTAATTGTAATTTTTTAAATCTTACGATGTTTGGAGTAATGAGTACCAATAATAAACTTTATAATTAAAATTAAACTTTATAATTCATCTATGATCTCCGATCGCTGCTCTAAGGGAAAGAAGAATAAAAAAGGAAATCGCATTCGATTCGTGCTCGAGCTGTCATTCCGTCTTGGTTGGCTGCCCTGAATGGTTGGCGGCTCTGTCGTGGTTGTATAAGTGCTGCCAGGTTCGTCAACAGTCCCCCCCGATAAGTCGGTGTGGTTCTCCGGCTTATCGCATCTAGTAGAACCGGCAACATCTAAGATAGCCAACTTCGATACGGGTCTTAAGTAGGCCCCGTATGCAGTTTGAACCATTGCGCTTCGTACAATGCCATCAGTTCCTGCTGTTGTCTTAATGACTCTTCCCTTCGGCCAAAGATATCTGGGATTGTTGTCGTCTATCACAATGACTATGTCATCCAAAGAGATACTCTCTATCAAAAGCCAATTTCTTTTAAGAACGTACCCATCATCCGTGAATTCTCCAAGTGGCTTTATTCCACTGGAAGAACCAAGTATAAAGTGGTTTGGTGTGAGTGCTTCTTTCTCGTCTCCTGTCAAAGGGACGTACGTAAGTGGACGAGTATTTATAATATTTTAGACTTCTGTCATCATAGTTATCAAGAGCTCGTCACCAGGATTTCTTGTTGGCATAACTACAGCAAGCGTTTGTTTTACGGAACGAATTAAACGTTCCCAGCTACCGCCCATATGGGGCGATGCCGGTGGTATAAAAGTCCACTTAAGTCTGCCTTCCCCCACGCTTTCAACTATCTTGTCCCTATCAATTCGCTCAATTGCTGCACAGAGTTCCTGACTTGCACCTCTAAAATTGGTGCCATTATCTGAGTAAATGTGTATCGGCATACCCCTTCTTGATACAAATCTTTGTAACGCAAGAATACATGAATCTGTTGAGAGTGAATGTGCAACTTCTATGTGTATACCCCTTATAGTCAAGCAAGTCACAAGCATTCCCCAGCGTTTTTCTCTTCTTCTCCCTACTGTAACAAATATTGGACCGAAGAAGTCAATTCCAATAAATGAAAATGGACGAGTAAATGCTTTTAGTCTCGTCGGTGGAAGCTCTCCCATCAGTGGAACATGCGGTTTAGCTCTCAGGTTGGAACAATACTGGCATCGCCTTTGTACAGCTTTCATAAGAACTCTTAAGCGAGCAATATAAAATCGTTGACGGACTTCATTAACGACTGTTTCATTATATTGATGACGGAACTTTCGATGATAATGATCTACGACCAAAAATGTGATATAATGGTGTCTGGGTAGCACGACTGGCCTTTTCGTATCAAAACAAACTTCTATAGATGCGTCTATTCGTCCTTGAATGCGTATCACCCCAACGTGGTCTAAATACGGTGTTAATTTATGAAGTGGACTTGAATGTGCAACAACCTTCGATGTTCTCAGGGCAGTGACTTCATTATGGAGATGTTCCAGCTGTGCTTGCCTGAACAAATAAATTTCAGCTTCTTCGATACATGTGAACTCGTCGTGGATTTTTCGATTTCTTTTTCGAATACCTTCGACATAACGTTCAATACCTTTCTCCAGCATGAGTATTTAGTCATGTTAATCACAGCATCTGTTTTTCCGATAGAATGGTGTAATTGCTCAACAATTTTCGAGTCCGATGGATTCGATGTAAGCTCACATTGCGGCCAGTAGTCTTTTGATTTCCAAAGGAACACCGGTCCCGTGAACCACTGGCTTCGAGATGAAGTATCAAGTTTTGAACGAGACCTTGTAGCTTCATCAGCAGCGTTTAATTTCGATGGTACCCATTTCCATAGATCAGCATCTGTTTTTTCGAGAATTTCTCCAATTCTGATTCCGATAAATTGCTGGCGCTTTCGGTTTTCCGCTCTTATCCAATGCATAACTGTCTTGGAATCTGTCCAATAATATCTCCTATTAAATATTATTGTATGAGCTTCTATTATAGAAGCGGCTAGTCTCGTTCCCAATAGCGCGGCTTCTAATTCCATTCTGGGTATTGACTGTTGTCGTAAAGGAGCTACTTTAGTCTTTGATGATATAAGACAGCAATGAATTTTTCCTTGAATATTCGATCTAAGATACGCAACTGCAGCAATTGCTTCTTCGCTAGCATCGCAAAATGTATGAAGTTCTACTTCGTTGGCATCTGAACAGTTCTCCGTTGTTGCATACGTGCGTGGAATTCTTATGTTATTTATTGACGGCAGCATTTGAATCCACTTCATCCATATAAAAAAATGGTCTGCTTTGATTTCTTCGTCCCAATCTATGCCTGACCTCCAGATATTCTGCAGTAAGATTTTGAGATTTATCAATACATTGGCAATCAATCCGATGGGGTCATAAACTTGCATCAACACTCGCAAAACTTCCCTTTTAGTAGGTTTTATTTTTTTGCTGTCAAATTTAAAGAAAAATTCGTCGGACAATGGCGACCACCACAACCCAAGAACTTTTTCAACATCGGTCATTCCTACGTTTTGGTGTTCGTTCGGTGCATCTTCTTCAAGCGCATTTACGACGGCAGCGGAATTTGAGCGGAAATTTCGGATTTCAAAACCAGCACGACTGTGAATAGCTCCTCGCTATTGAAGCTGTCAATATAATCGTCGACATAGTGACTTTGGATTATTTCATTCGCTGCCCTCGGGTACTAATGCAAATGATCCCTTGCATTCCTATTTTTTACGTATTGGGCACAATACGTTGAGCAAGTAGCTCCGAAAGACATGACCGTGAGCCTGTAGACTTCAATTTGACCCGTCTCCATATTCCGCCACAAAAAACGCTGGGCATCTTGGTCATCGTTTGCTATTTGAATTTGGTGAAACATTTCTTTAATGTCGGCGCATATGCCGACCTTTCTTTCTCGGAAACGAAAGAGAATGCCTAGTAATGGCGAAGTAATATCTGGCCCAGTAAGTAGTACTGTATTAAGAGACACGCCATTCACTCTTGATGCTGCGTCCCAAACAAGCCGAACTTTATTAGGTTTATTTGGGTTGAAGACGGGAAAAATAGGAAGGTACCATACTTTATTGTTTGTGATTGAATTTTCCGTAACTCTTTGTGCATAACCTTTTTCGAGATAGTGCTGGATTAACTCGGATATAAGTTTTCGCAGGTTCGGTTCTCTTTCCATCTTACGCTCGAGGCAGAGTAGGCGGCGTTCTGCATTAATCTTGCTACTAGGGAGTTGAACTGTAGCATATTTCCATAATAGTGGCACCTCGAATCTGTCACCAACTTTGCGACATTTTGCAGCAAGAATTTTTTCAGCTTGTTCTTCCTCCGATGTAAGTAATCGCAATTTCTTGGTTCCGATGTTTTCCACAGCGAAGTATTGCTTAACAGTTTCGTGAATAAGTTGGTCTTCTCGTTGGCATTCGCAAACATGAAGATTACAGCTTTCGAACAGACGTTGATTGTTATATGGGCCAAATATTACCCACCCTAACCTAGTCTTTGTTGCTACAGGTTCATCACGCTTACCTTCTTTTATTTTTAATGGCAATCCCAATTTCCAATGTCGTAATCCAATTAAAATTTGCGGTTGAGCATTAGCATACGACTGTGCTGGTAATCCACTAAGGTGTGGGTACTTCCTTGAAAAATAATCCCAATCAATAGACTGTGCGGGCAAAGCTAGGGAACTAACTGTGCGAACTCCAGAGATTGTATACTTTCTCTGTGATAAACCAGATATTTCAACATTAATATTTCGAGAGTTAAGCTCTGTGCGAGTTGTATTGGACGTCCACTCTAAATGGAGAGGTGAACGCTTACCGCTAATGTTTAACTGATCTGCTAAATCCTCTTCCATCAACGTTACAGATGACCCTTCATCCAAAAAGGCATACGTCTGTACCGATATATTTTTACCATATACTTCCACTGGGACGACCTTGAATAAAACTGAATTATCTTTACCATCTGTGTGATGAATTGAGGAAGGGACCACGGTAAGCGGTGGAACATTGTTGCGCTTCTTGACGTTATGTAGGAGCTTATGGTGGCGAAACGTACAGCCCTGTTCACCGCATATCAGTGAAGACGTGCACTTTTTTTTGTGTCTCCGAAGGCAGGTACGGCACAATTGCTTTTGTTTCACCATCTCCCACTTCTTTCCTAGATCACAATTGGTAAACACTGAGCACTGATCTACAGATGGACAATCCGAATTACAGATCAAACAAGTTCTTATTGATGACTAATGTGCATTTAGGTACGAAGTGTCATAGCGTTTTCGTTCCACTTTGGTCTCAGACACTGCGAAACTTAACGGAGTGACTTCAGTTGCAGCTTGGCCTACTTGGAATAACCACGAGCTAAATGACGGAAGATTAACTGTTGTTAAAGTCTGCTTATAAATTCCCCAATTAAGACGTATTTGAGGCGGCAACTTCTCTATTAACTCCTGCAGTAGAATTGGGTTATTCAAATGTGAATTGAGCTCGGCCATCTCCATTGTAGCACATATGTTTTCAACAGCTAGTGCGTATTTCACGATCGTTTCCAATTTTTCCGTTTTAGGTGATGGATCTTGACGAATTTTATAAATAAGCGAATTTATAATCATTTCAGGTTTACCAAGTAACATTTTCAATGTTGCGATTATATGAGGAACCTGCTGTGGATGAAATAAACGACTCCGAATGGCATCTTGGGCTCTACCTCTGAGGCATTTTTGAAGGCGGACTAGGTTTTCGTCATCCGTCAAGCCACATGTCCGAGTGCTATTCTCGAATGCACTTATAAATAATGGCCATTCCTCTGGATGTCCATCAAACATTGGTAGTTCCTTCGGTACTGCTTGACGCGCGGCCAACTGATGCTTCGTCAACTCAGGGTACTCAATACCCGATGACAGTAGTCGCTGGCTTCTCGCATTTGGAGCTTCTTGCATCTCGTTCGGCACAGTACCAAAAACTGGGTTTTTTACGGACTTAGGAATAACACTGTAATTTTGAGTGGTTTGCTTGTTGGATACACCAGTACCCATCCACGTACTATTTAAGTTATAGTTGCCTTTTTCTGCATTTGGCTTTTGTGTAACATTAAACGTGCTACATTTCTTTATATATTGCGATTGCGGATTGAGATGTGTTTCATTTTCCTGCATCGGGTTGATTGTCTGAATCCAAGTGTCGACTCGCTGGACTGTTTTATTGGGTTCTTCCTCTATTTGTAGACTTTCATCATCGTCTGAGGGCACTTCTTCGAGAAGCTGGTATTTTTTAGAAATGTAGTCCTGATTAATCTTTTCCTGAAGCATCTTTTCTTGGATTGGATTTGGATTTCCTGGAGCAAATCGAGGGTGCTTTTGCGTGCTCTTCTGCCGTAACTTTTGCTGCGTTGGAAAGTGAATTGAATTTTGTTGATACAGTTGGCTGACATTTGATGCAATTCCAATTTTGGCAGTCGGTGTTGTTTGGCAATTGAACGCAAGAAATATGGTAGACATCGCCACAATTTTGGCAATCAACGTAATTAGAGCTTGCCTCACACAGACAAGATGCACATTTTGGGGTTATGGTCTCTGGTGCATGTGCAGTTTGAGCGATTGAAGAAGGGGGGTTTTTTGCATACTTAAATTTATTGTGAACTTACTCACCGATTAGTTTTAATTGCAGTAGAAACTCCTCGCAGTTGAAACTCTTTGGTAATGGAAACTTTCTCACCGCACTGGTGGAAATTCTTCGTAGGTGGAATTTTGGCGCAGGTGGAAATTTCCGATGCTGTGAATCTTCGCAATTGTAGTCCCTCGCAGATGAACAGCAGATCGTAAATTTTAGATTATTAAAGTTAACTCCCAATATAAGCCTGCACGACTCAATCGTATAAAAGGTTTTTTTATTATCAGGCTAAAATTTACCTGAAAATTACACTTTAAGTGGCAAACAAATTAAATTGTAATTTTTTAAATCTTACGATGTTTGGAGTAATGAGTACCAATAATAAACTTTATAATTAAAATTAAACTTTATAATTCATCTATGATCTCCGATCGCTGCTCTAAAGGGAAGAAGAATAAAAAAGGAAATCGCATTCGATGTCATGGCCTCGTGCTCGAGCTGTCATTCCATCTTGGTTGGCTGCCCTGAATGGTTGGCGGCTCTGACGTGGTTGTATAAGTGCTGCCAGGTTCGTCAACAATTACATCTCGTATCTTTTTTCCGAAATCTTTTTTCGTGGATTGACGCGTGTCGACTGCGCTCCAATTAAAAGTTTTTAAAATAAATAATGTCATCCGAAACACTACAATTGCGTGGAACCCTTCTGGGACACAGTGGCTGGGTCACCCAAATCGCCACCCACCCAAAGGATCCCGACACAATCATCTCTGCCTCTCGCGACAAGACACTTATTGTGTGGAAATTGACGCGCGATGGGGACAACAACTACGGATTCCCCCAGAAGCGCCTGTACGGACATTCGCACTTCATCTGTAACGTAGTCCTGTCATCTGACGGCAACTATGCCTTGTCAGGCTCTTGGGACAAGACTCTTTGTCTCTGGGACTTGGCCGCTGGCAAGTCAACTCGTCGATTTGAAGATCACACCAAGGACGTGCTCTCGGTTGCCTTCTCTGCTGACAATCGTCTTATTGTCTCCGGCTCTCGGGACAAGACCATCAAGTTGTGGAACACTCTGGCCGAGTGTAAGTACACCATTCAAGAGGATGTACACACCGATTGGGTGTCGTGCGTGCGTTTCTCGCCAAACCACTCGAATCCCTTTATCGTCTCGTGCGGCTGGGATCGCACCGTCAAAGTCTGGAACTTGGCCAAGTGCAAGTTGAAGAACAACCACCACGGACACAGTGGATACTTGAATACTGTAACAGTTTCGCCCGATGGTTCCCTCTGCACCTCTGGTGGCAAGGACGCCAAGGCCCTCCTCTGGGATCCCAATGACGGCAAGAACCTGTACACATTGGAGCAAAACGACATCATCAACGCTTTGTGCTTCTCGCCAAATCGCTATTGGTTGTGCGTCGCCTACGGTCCATCCATCAAGATCTGGGATCTGGCATGCGAGAAAACAGTCGTGGAACTCCGGCCAGAAGTTGTCTCCCAGACATCCAAGGCCGATCAGCCACAGTGCTTGTCGCTGGCCTGATGGACAAACCCTGTTCGCCGGCTATTCGGGCAACACAATTCGTGTCTGGAAGGTGTCGGTCTCCGCTCACTAAAGACAAAGGAGCTCCCTCAGCTTTTGTATTACATTTGAAGTGTTTGTTTATCATATAAACAAATAAAAGAAAACAAGAATTTAAGAAACTATGAGTGTGTGGTAGTACCGATAGACTGTCCAAACATATGAAGAATTTACCGCGCAGTTTTGATGTGATGGTAGTGGCCTTGAGAACCGCTATGGCTTCAGCAATAAAAATCCATGCAATCACTATCGACAAAACGGCTCCGTCTTCGAATGTTGCAGCAGAGGATGTACTGTCTTTGGTCTTAGAACCATCTGTAAGTATTAATTTCTCCTTAGATGAGACGTGATATCTTGGAACAAAAATACATACGGTCAGTTGTTTCGGTTTTGGCGCACGCAACTAAGTCCATCATCAAAGATTACTCCTTAAGACGACATGCAACACGAGGTAAAAGCTTAAATTTCAATAAGAAAAATGAAAAAAAAAAAAAACATTTTGCAACTTGTTGAACGAATGTCAAAATGTAGCGGTGTTAGTGCGCCCAACCAAACGAAATGTTTTGTCTTCCTTTAGTGGCGTCGTTTTTCTCAAACCGACAAAATTATAATTTTTAATATAACTTTATTAATATGTTAATGAATTACATTATCAATAATAATTTAAAAGCAGCACTAGCTACCAGGGCTTTTGGCTGACTTTTAAAGATAAATTTACATATATACATATATACAATTTCGAGATATAAAAGCATTTATAAATTATTAAGAAGTTAAGTTTTTATGAAGTGTTAATTTATATATTGTTTGCAAGATTGAGGACTTTGAAGATTTGGTGAACTTTATTAATATTTTCCTCTGACGGTGTCTTAAGCATATCCATTAGTTGGTGGCTGTTAGCAAGTAAGCGGGTCACTTCCTTAACTGATTCGCATTCGTGTAAGCCGTGTAAATAACTTGTTTTTTGCTTTTGGGCTGTTTAATGGGTATTTTGCCTCTATGGCTACTGGGTTTATAGTTGCATAATGGTGTGAATACAACTTCCAGTTCTCCAGTTTCTTTTCCGCACAGAAATAAATTATTTTTATTTTTCTAATGTCACTCGAGTTTTGCACGTGGAAAGTTATAAGAGGTTCCCGTACCGCAGACTTAGAGGCTGCATCGAATTTTTCGTTTCCATCGATCCCTACGTGACCAGGTATCCACTAGAGTTTGATGGTATGATTGCTTCCAATTAATTTGTCCCGGATAGCGTTAATGATTGGTGTTTTTTTGTTCAAATTTGCTATGGCTTTGATTGTTGACAAGCTATCGGTGCAAATGATAATTTTCTTGTGGGTACTCAATTCGGTGGCTTGCAGGATTGCCATTGCTTCAGCTGAAAATACCGAGGAGAATTGTGTTAGCAAGCCCTTTGACAGTATGTTTCCAATATAATCTGCGACCGCGAATGCTGTCCCAAATTCCGTTTTGGAACCATCAGTGAAAACAAATTGCCAAATTTGTTGTCGGTGGGTGTTAACGAAATCCAAAAACATTTGTTTATAGTGATTGTCTGTTGTCGAGGCTTTCGGGTACTTGCTGATATATATGTCAATGGCTTCTTTGCTTAACGTCCAAGGCGGATGGAATTCTGACTTCCTCGGTGCTTTAAGAATCGGTACGCCCATCTGTTTTGCAGGAGTAATAGTGTTATAAATTGTTGATGGAGATTTCGGAAGTTTCTTGCGGTCAACAACTTTTTTTGAATCGGCGGAAATGGGGGTTCTACGAGCCCCGCTTATTTTACGTATTAAGATCGCAGTTTGATATTCAAACCTTTCTTGGATGGATGGTAGGCCAGACTCTGTTAAGATGTTTTTGATGGGAGTCGTTCTTAAAGAGCTAAGAATTAGTCGTACAGCGGTATGGTCGGCACGTAGGATGGCCTTAGTGATGTTTGAGCACACTTTCCGTAGATGCTTAGTCCGTAATCTATCTTTGCAAGAATGTTGGATCTTACGATATTAATAAGTGTATTTATGTGGCAAAAGCTTTTTCTTGAACATAAATATTTAATGACATTTAGCCTGGTAGCTAGACTGTTTTTAAGGTTAAAACACTGATTTTTAAAGTTAAATTTACTATCAAAGTTTAGTCCAAGGATACTTAAACTATTTAAAATTTTTATATTACGGAAGTTAAAGTTAAGCAGAATTAGTTTTGAACATCTAGTCTGTCTACAGATATGAAGGATTTTACTTTTTTCAGTTGACACTTTTGACCCAGAGGTATTGGCCCATATCATAATATCATTTAAAATATTTGAGAAGTGTGTACCCAAAGTCGTTGTCTTTGCATTTGCCAAAAAGAATCAGATCGTCTGCATATAGTGAGTGCCTAATAGTACGGTATTTTAGGGCTATTTTGCATAGATCATCGAACGCTATAATGAACAATATTACTGACAAAGGCGATCCTTGTGGGATGCAGTTTGTTAAGTTTTTGATAGAAGAGTAAGAGTTATTAGGCTTGACGCGAAATTTTCTATTTGTCAAGAATGATTTAATGAAGTTGTATATTTTGGGGCCTATATTCCATTTCGCCAATTTATCAAGGACAACATGAATACCAATTCTATCAAAAGCTTTTTCAAAATCAATTGATAGTAAGGAGATGTGATTTTTGCTTGACAGGCTAGATGCAACAAACTCGTCGTTGTGTAAAAGGGCGTCCATAGTACAACGCCCATGTTTGAATGCTACCTGGGTAGTATCTATAAGGTTCTTCTTGTCCAAGAACCAACAAAGTCTAATCGCAATGATTTTTTCTAGCAATAAGAGAAATCGGTCGATAGTCTTTAACACTAGTATTCTGTTTGCTGTTTAATTACAATGGCATTTTCTAAAAATAAATTATAAAAAAAGTATTTCATGTAATTTTGATGTGTTTTTGAGTTATTATTGTCGCAGCTAATAACTCAAAAACATACCCCGAATTACCAACACCAAGGAACACTAGGAACCCAAAGTTCGTTGTCATAGCGGCAAAAAATACTGAATCTCCCCTATCCAGTGTGAGTATTTTCTTATTAAAAAAAGTCATTGACGCAGTAAGTACTGAATATGACAGTGTATCCTCACTTCGCGACGGTAGCCTATTAATCCTTGCCAGATCTGAAAAAGTAGCTGAAAAGTTTCTTAAACTAACAAATATTGCAAACCAGTGTCCAGTGTCAGTTACCCTACACAAAGAACTCAATTCATCTAAAGGCATAGTGTACGCCCCATGGCTTACTAACCTCAGCGAGGCGGAAATAATATCAAATATGAAATCTCAAGGTGTAAGCCAAGTCTATAAATTCACAAAGAAAATAGACGGAATTCAAAAACCGACAGGCCTAATGCTTTTCACGTTTGATTTATATTTCTTACCTCAATCAGTTATAGTAGGTTTTTACACCACCAAGGTCAAAGAATATTTCCCGTCCCCGATGAGATGCAGGAACTGCCAGCTACTTGGACATACCACCAAACGGTGCACCAAAAGTAAACTGTGCGAAAATTGTAACCTCCCACCTCATGATCATATCGAATGTACGCGTGTGATGTGCGCTAATTGTCTTGATAATCACCCCTCCTCTTCTAAATTGTGTCCGAAATACATTCAAAATAAAGAAGTATTGAGAATCAAAACTACCAACAAATGTAGCATGGCCGAAGCCAGGAGACTTTATAATCAACATAATCCCCAACCAAAAAACCCAATCACTATCTCATTTTCTGAAAAGGCTAAGCAAGCTAATTCTCAACCTAACACCAAGCCCTCGGGCCAATCCACACCAAATCAACCCACAACATCAAACGCTGCCATAGCCATAACCACAAATACTAAACAAGCTAACCAACCTACCACTACTTTTAATCAACAAAACCTCTAAACTCCACCCTCCTCACAAGAGAAACCAAAATCCCTCAAAGCCAATCATCACAATTTCAATAATTCGACACCACCAATTAACAATGCCCAACCTATCTCGACCATTCCAAACCTAACAAACAATATTAAATCTAACATCTCAAATTCCCTCCAAAACAACAACTCTGCAAACTCTAACCACTTAAATAAACCCACTCTCAACCAAAGTACAACTCCTACGGCTAACACCCAACGTGCTACGGATTTGGACTCACCAATCTCTGCTATCACTAAATCGCTCATCAACAATAATAAATATTTCACGCAAAACGAGGATGATGACTTGACTTCCAATAACCCCTCTCTCATCACCATCCACGACTCTGCAATCCGGGAACTGAACCGGTCAAGCCCAATTACGAGCTTGGATGATTCAACATCAGGATTGCGGAGTCTCCACAGCTTACAAACATCTAACTTATCATCCCCTGACTTTTCACAATATACCTCAGATTATATTGCCCAAAAGTCTGAACTAAAAATCCTACAATGGAACTTAGATGGTTATTTCAATAACTATCACGAACTTAAGTTATTGATAAATGACCTCAATCCCTCCGTGATATCCCTCCAAGAAACCCATCTACCTTCACAACTTACAAAACCTTTCTCGCCCAAGCAATATGCTTCTTTTTTCATAACCTGCCAACTAATACTACCGCCAAACAAGGAACAGGACTACTAGTCCACAAATCTCTTCCTCACAGATTTATTGAAATCAATTCTCCACTATCAGCTGTCGCCGTCATAATCGAACTAAAACAGATAATCACAGTGATATCCTTATATATCCCACCTGATCAAACATTTTCGGCTTCTGAATTAGACAATATTATAAATGCCTTCCAACCGCCCCTACTGATTACTGGTGACTTTAACTCTTGGAGCCCCCTCTGGGGCTCTCCTCATACTAACTCAAGGGGCAAAATTGTTGAAGACTTTCTGACAAACTGCAACTTGACTCTATTCAATGACGGTAACCCTACACATTTCTCAACCCACAACACCTTCACCCATGTCGACCTATCCCTAATTTCCTCACAATTATATCCCAAATCCACATGGACAACTCTTCCGCACTTCCACGGCAGCGACCACTTTCCTTTAATTACGACAGTTACAGTAGGTACTCAGTTCTCAAACCCAAAACGTCTTCCAAAATATTTAATTGATAAAGCCAACTGGCCCTTATTTCAAAATGTAGCGTCTAATCTCATAACATCCACGACTCCATCCCCTAACATTAACAAAGAAGCAGCCCTTATACATAAATGCATTAGAAGCGCAGCCAATACAGCCATCCCTCAAAGACATTCCGTTCCTAAAAAAACATATGTTCCTTGGTGGAATAACGACATAGGTAATCTTCGCAAGTGCAAACAGAAAGCTTGGCATGACTTTAAAAAAGATCCAAGTCAGGAAAACCTCATTACCTACCGTAAATATAACGCCAAATTCCGGAAATCAGCCAAACTGGCCAAAAAACCTGCTTTGAAAACTTTACCTCAAATATCAGTCCAAAAACCTCATGTAAACAACTCTGGGATAACATAAGATCACTCACTGGCGAATATATCAATCATCCTCAGTTAACTCAAGTCAAAACGTCAAGACGTGTTTTTTGCTCGTGTATGTTTTTTTTTCTTTTCTGCTGTCACTTTGCTTGTATACATTATTAATTTCTGTGGCTTCGACGTATTGTTGATTCGGACTCATTTAAATGGACTGTGAAGTTTTAAAGTGAATTAAATTCTGATATTTCCAAGTTTAATAACAAATGGTTTTTACATATTTATATTTCTCACTCAAAAGTTGCAAGCTCTCACAATCATTTGACATTAATATCAGAGTGCATCGAATTGGTTTATGTATTTGCTAACATATGTGCTGCCATCTACCAACTTAAAGCTGAAGCTTTAGATATTACAATCAAGTACACTGCAATAAAGACAGTTTTATTTGTTTAATTTCTAATTTTACTTTTTAAATCAACTTGACTTTTTAAATCAACTATGACTTGTTTAAATTGTGTAACGAACAAACATCATTTAAATGTTTTGGAAAACAAAATTAAATTGTTAACCGACGCATGTTATGATATACATGAGTACTTCAAAAAAATACTACCTGCTTTTTCGAATAATAATCAGACAATGGGAACCAAAGACAATTTAACAAAAAAAAATGAAGAAGCAAAGGAAAAATCAACTCCTAACAGAATTGTTCCTCGATCTATTGATCGCATTACTCGAGCTCAAGCGAATAAAAGAAAAAACATGCTTCTCTCGCCCTTGGTATCAAAAAGCAAGAAAGCAGCCAGCTCAAATCCTAAATCGTATTCTTCGCTGCCTTCAATTAGATCACCAACACTTACTGCGCCAATAACTAATCCCTCAACAATGGTATCACCTTCGGACCCATCAGCATCGATGTCCACCTCAGCTTTACCTGCGCCGCCATTGGAGCCAACAATTCCAATTCTGTCCAAATCATCATCGTCAAGTTCGTCCCCACAACATATATCGTCTTTGCGTTCACCTGCTACAGCTCCAGCCTCATCAGAAATTCTACCTACGGCTACATGCGAGCTCATACTTAAAGCTGCTCAGCGTTTCAAATGTATTTTTTTGTCCAATTTTGACCCGAACACTAGTTGCGATGCCATTTCATCCTACATCAGATCGTCCTACAGTGAAGCAAAATTTAAAATTGAGCAACTGCCGACAAAAAGCAATGATTATGCTTCTTTCAAAGTGTTCGTATCACAAGAACTTTTTGAGTCCCTACTTGACAAAAAATTTTGGCCTGACGATATTCTTATTCATGAATTCATCAATAGGAAATCCTTTGGACGTAATCCTTTTCACAAGAACTTGACAGGACAAATCAACCGTCGCCATCAATAGAAATCTTTTACCAAAATGTAAGAGGTTTACGGACAAAAACAACAGATTTTTATTTTAATACTTTGAACTGCTCACACGATGTCATATCTCTGACAGAAACCTGGCTACATAGCAACATTAAAGACTCGAAGCTTTTTAACTCTTCGTATCAAATTTTCAGACGTGATAGGCATCTGAATTCAGACGTTAATACTGTTGGTGGTGGAGTAATCATCGCTGTCAAAACTCATTACGTAGCGTCCCAAGTTGACGTTCCCTTCGACCAGGATAAAGAATTTTTATGTGTCAAAGTTGCATTTCCTCACAAGAATTTTTATATTGCAACTATGTATATTTTTAACAATAGTCCTATTGATACATACTTGGATGCGTTTAAATACCTTAATTACATTAGTGATCTACTTAATAACAAAGACGAGATTGTTTGCTTGGGGGACTTTAACCTCACCAATGTTTCCTGGACAAGCTGCCCTGATACTCTTTCTATGGTGCCAACAGACAACTTAAGAGCAAATGATTCCCTAGCTGTGGACAACTTTACATCGCTTGGATTGAGACAACTGAACAGCATCATGAACTCATATGCGAAAATACTGGACCTTGTATTTACTTCCATTGACACAGATATATCAGTGCACCGATCATTTGACCCACTAGTGACTGAGAATCTATACCATCCATCACTTATTGTCTCATTTTCATTAAACAATAATAGTATTTATGATTCACTTGGCTCCAGAGATTTTCAATTCAATTTCAGAAAAGCTGATTTTGTAAAATTAAATTCTTGTTTATCTTTGTTAAACTGGTCTAATATTCTTAATTGTTCTGACGTAAATTCAAATGTTTTTAATTTCTATAACGCTTTGTTTGATTATTTTTTAGAATCCGTTCCGATTTCCTCAAAAAAATGTTCAAAACGTTACCCTGCTTCGTACGATGGTGAGATAAAAAATCTGAAAAATCGTAGGAACAAATTGTGGTCTGTATATAAACACACTAATAGTGAAACCGACCTCTTAAACTATTTAAAGTCCAAAAATAATTTCTTAAGAGTATCGAGTTTAAAATTCTTAAATTATATTCAGAGGGTACAAAGTGACTTAAAAATTAATCCCAAACATTTTTGGAATTTTATACAAAAAAAGAAAGAATGTGGATACTATCCGTCTGTTCTTAGTTATTATGATAACTCTAGCCATAACCCTCTAGTTATAGCTAATCTGTTTTCTGACTTTTTTAAAGCTGCTTTTACAAACTGTGATATTTCTAGCTGTGATAATCTTGACGAAAATGACCAACCTCTTGGTCATTCGAAATCTTTTAACCACTTGACCAACATTAATTTTAATATAAATACTGACACCATTACGACATATTTATCCAACCTTGATGACAACATAGCATCAGGTCCAGATGGTGTTCCATCTATTGTTTTAAAAAAATGTGCTGATTATCTGTCAACTCCCCTTTCTGTTTTGTTCAATCAATCTTTGTCTGATGGTATATTTCCTGTTGCATGGAAGAAGTCGTTTATAATTCCTCTATTTAAAAAGGGTCGAAAAGATGACATCCAAAATTATCGTCCGATCGCGAGGTTATCGGCAATACCTAAATTGTTTGTATCTGTTCTATGTGAATCATTGTATTTTTATGTTAAATCTATAATTGTCCCTAATCAACGTGGGTTTTTTAAAGGCCGATCTACAACAACTCTTTTACTGGAACTCACACAATCCTGCGTCGACTCATTTAAGTTTAAAAATCAAACAGATTGTGTACTCACTGATTTTAGTAAAGCTTTTGATAAGCTTTCCCACCGCATCTTACTTTTAAAGTTAAACAAAATTGGCTTCAGCACAAAGTTCTTAATTTGGCTTGAATCGTATTTATCAAGTAGATCTTATTCTGTTATTTTTAATGGTTGTTCCTCGAACTATTTCACTGTCAACTCTGGGGTACCACAAGGCAGCCACTTAGGTCCGTTGTTGTTTGTTTTGTTTATAAATGATTTAGTTTCTATTTTAAAGAGTTCACAATGTCTTATTTATGCTGATGATGTTACTATCTTTAAGAAGATACATAACATTGGAGACTGTCATGATCTACAGCGTGATCTTGATGCGTTTTATGTGTGGTGTTCCAATAATTGTTTATTTTTGAATGTCAACAAATGTAATGTCATTAATTTTATACGAAAAAACTCGCCGGTTTCTTTCGCATACAACTTAAATGGCTCGACAATGTGCAATGTTGATAATATTTCTGTCCTAGGGGTTGTGTTGGATCAAAAACTCGAGTTTAAGCAACATATCAACATGATTTCCAATAAAGCGAACTCAATGCTTGGTTGGATTAAAAGAGAATCTAAGCAATTTAATGATCCTTATGTTGTTTAACAGTTGTTCATGACTTTCGTCCGTCCGATCCTTTAATACGCTTGTCAAGTGTGGTCTCCTCACTATAAATGTCATATCGACAGGATTGAGAAAGTTCAAAAGAGATTTTTGAGATTTGCCTTGAGGGGACTGGGATGGCAATACCCTTATAACCTGCCACCTTATACAAGCAGACTTAATCTAATAGATTTGCCTAACCTTGAAAGCAGACGATCGTATCTATGTTTCTCTTTCATTACCAAACTTATTGATGGCAACATTGATTCTATGTACCTCTTGTCTCGTCTCAATTTCAATGTACCGCAAAGATTTTTTAGATACATACCTAATGCAATCTCAGTATCTCACCATCGTACGAACTATGAACGGTTTTCTCCATTTAATAATATGTTAATTATCTTTAATAAATATTCACACCTTTTGAATTGCAAAAATGTTAACATTAATAATAAATCTTTTAAAAATATGTTCCTTTTACATGTAAATAATAATGAACAATTTTAAACGCTAGATATTTAGCATTCTAAATAAATAATAAATAAATAAATATTCCTCGCTCTATAAATAGGATCAGATCTGGGACAAACATACTTGACTCCCATATTGATATCGCCAACATTTCGCCAAAATATGGTCTAACCAGGCTGATGATTCCAATTTTTCTCCTTCCTTCCTCCAAGCTAAATACTCGGCAATTAACAATATTCGGACGGCAAAAGGGCAAACACCCGGATTAGATCGAATTTCATATTCAATGATTAAGAATGCACCCTTAGCCCTCAAACAGCGTATAGTATCACTCTATAACCTGATTTTCGAAAGAGGAATTATTCCCCAAACATATCGAACCGCCACTGTAGTACCGATTAATAATCCAAATAAAATAACCACCGAAGTCAATGAATATAGACCTATTTTCCTTTTACCATGTGTCGGCAAAGTTCTTGAAAAGATTATCGCAAAAAGATTATTCTGGTTTTTAGAAAAAAAGAATCTCATAAATATAAACCAAGTCGCTTTCAAGAAAGGTCGTGGTACCATTGACTCCCTCCTCCACATTGATGAGTATGTCTCATCCGCGTTATCGTCAAAAAATCATGTTTCAATCCTGTCGATAGAATTCGAAAAAGCCTTCGACAGAATTGGAATACACATAATTTTAGACAAACTCATCCAATGGAAAATCGGTCCAAAAATTTACAAATATATTAAGTCATTCTTAATTAACAGACAGTTTCGAATAAAATCAAATAATGTACACTCTCAGCCTTACAGTTACTAAAATAGTATCCCCCAAGGATCACCACTATCAGTTGTTATTTTTATGATTGTTTTCAATGACTTAAGCCACATCGTAAAAAAATACAGCACCATTCGACACTGTCTGTACGCCGATGACTTAATTATATTTCTAAAACGTAAAGATTTAGGTATAACGTCCTCCATATTTTCTAACATCTTATCAGATATAGACCAATGGTGTACTTTCTCTGGTGCAAAAATCTCTATGGAAAAAACCAAAATATTGCATATCTGTAAAAAATCATCCTGTCCAAGATTGATTATGGACTCGTTATCTATGGCAAAGGCCCAAGGGCGTCGCTCCAAATCATCAAACCGCAGTATCATTCGGCCGTACGGATCGCCCTTAAAGCGTTCAGGACAACCCCAATAAAATCGATGCTAATAGAAGCTGGTCTTTTCCCGGTCGATGAAAGACGTGATTATCTCACAGATCTCCTTATTCCGAAAATCATAACATCCCGAGAATCACCTATCCTACTGGACGCCAAGAAAGTTCTATCCCGAAAGAAGTTACCCCAACGGTCATCGGCAATCTGTAATGCCCTGAATTCTACGGCATGGTCCGATGTGACAATCAAAATTCAACAACACAAAACATCCAGGCATCCTCAATGGTTACTGGACGAATCCTCTACTATAACCCACCTTCAAAACTATCACAGATTAACTACAAGTAACCAGATATACAAAGCAAGTTTTAGTCGCATCACCGAAAAATTCGTGGATACAAACTGGATTTTACTCTTCACCGACGCTTCGAAGACTGAAAACTGCACCGCTTTTGCGGTGGTTGGCGATAACAGTAACGTTCTCATTAAAGGTATATTACCTAAATTTTTTTCCATATTCACGGCCGAAGCCCTTGCAGTATTCCAGGCAACAATATTGTTCTCTAACAAAAAGATTCTTATCAGCAGCGATAGATTATCCACAATTTCCGCCATCCAGAACCTCAACAACACTACACCAATGATAGAAAGAATCAGAGACAATCTTATCACAAACAATAGCAGGCTCAAAATTATGTGGGTCCCTGGACACGCCGGAATCCCAGGAAATGAACAAGCTGATAAGGCTGCTAAAGCTGCGACGAAAGAACCGCTTGTCACCTTCTACACACACAACAAAAAGGACCTCCAGAATAAAATTAAAACATTGTGGTAAAATAAAAGACGAGATACCTGGACCGAGTACACCCACCAATACTCAAAAATTAACCCTCAGGCTGAGTTAGCATCAAATCCTACAAATTGCTCAACAATAATGATAAAATGTTTTTTACGACTTCGCATGGGCCACACCAACCTTACACACAGCCATCTACTATCCAAAAGCGACCCTCCAACATGCCATCTTTGCAATAGCAACATCATCCTCTCCACAAAACACTTACTTGATTGCCAGAAGATAAACGACGCAGCTTCTCCGCCATTCCACTAGCAGACTTACTAAAAACGCCTACTGAAACTAATATAAGAAATGTATATAAAGTATTAAGAATTCTAAAAATTAACAAATATATATAAGCTATTAAGAACTAGCCGATAGCCCTGGTAGCTAGTGCTATTCTTTTATATTATTAAGTTAATTTAATTACTTATTAATAAGGAATTAATAATAATAATAATATTGTCGCAGCATTTCAATTAATCACTTAAAACAGAGGGTTGAAAAATAAAGAAAAATGTTAATATTGAATGGCATTGTGTGTATTGATTACGCATTTAAGAGACACAAGGGTATGCAACCTTTAAATTTTTTCTCATTTTTCAATATGTTTGGAACACGTTGATAAATATAAGTTTAACGCGGTCCAGACTCACATGATACACCTAAATTTAATTATTTATTTTCAAGAAACTAATATTACATTCAATGTCTTTAATTGCGATGGCGTAACACGTATACAGATGTGACACGCGTTTGGTTAGGAAATTGGAGTGAGCACTACATTTTGACATCAGAGTCATAGATTCACACATTTCTACAATAAGTCTGCGTTAAATGAAGTGATCGTTTTAAATTCGTATATTTTTTTTTAAAACTTTCTAATTTCCCATCTGGAAGTTCTTGTTGGTTGCATAGGCGCAAAACCGTTCGTGTGAGAGTCACCTTTATTATATCGAAAGATAGTAAAAAGTAATAACAAAAACGTCATTGAAAATATCGCATAAAGCATCGTCGTCTATATGGATCTACAAATTTGAGTGCATAGCCGCTTTCTTTTATTTTAAAAAAGTTTGTTTAAAAGAATAAAAAAAGGTTAAACCAACTAACTTACCATTATACTTACATACTGAAGAATTATTATTGGGAACCCTATGTGCAGAAAAAAAAAATCACTTTAATTAAAATGTGTTTTTTTTTTATTAAAGATTAGTTTTAAGCTGTTCACAAACTGTTGTTCATCATCTCAGGGGCAATAGAAAATAATTCAGCTATTAAGATTTTTAGAAATATAAATAAATGTTTTTTTTTTAAATTTGCTTTATGCCGCATCATGCAAATACTTAAGTCTTCGCTGTCGCAGTTCGTCCAGAACAGTTGACTGAGCGTTGGGCAAAGTGTTGTCAGAGTTATCTAAGTTTTCTTGCTTGTTTTTTTCTGACATTGTATTATTGACATCTATTTTGGCCTCTTGGCTTGCGGCTATTTCATCTTCCAAAGCTTCATTTTTGTTTGATGATGTTTGAGCTGATGGTCTTGGATTTAAAGATGCTATATCACGCGTTCCAAAACAATGGTCAGTAACCAAAGTATATTGACTCAAAAGGATTGTGGTGGCGTCAAGTAGTGTTTTTATATTCTCCAAGAGCTGAAAAATAAAATGAAAAAAAAAGAAAAAATTATAAACTAGTTTAACTTTAAATAGAATAATGAAAAAGAAAAAATATGGGAAAATTTTACAGTGAAGAACGAACATTCAAAAAACTTTAGGTACTGAAAAAGAGAAAACTAGAAACTACTGCTGTTGAGAAAAATATCTAAAAAAAAAATTAATCCTGAATCTCCCCGCAGCCGCCACTCGCTTAACATCTCAGGGCAGAGAATTCCATAGCCTGATCGCACAAGTAAGAAAAGACGCGAAGAGCTTGTGTTGTTGAATAGCGGTGTCTTTAAATTAATTGACCTGGCTAATTCTAGAAACTCTAATTTTTCGTAAAGATATACCGGTGTTTTTGTCAATGAGTCTTGTTTCTCTGTCTTTCTAATTTCTAACGGAAGACTTTAGCTTTTAGTGAGTAAAGGAACGGCTGTATTTAACGCGAATGCCCAAAAGGGCATTTGCACACTTGCAAATTCAATGAAGCTTGATAAATCAGTTATATTTTAAGGATTCGATAAGCAAGCCACCAACCTGTGGATGTGACTTTGTTCCTCATCATGAAAATAAGAATTATTCGTGCGCTAAGATACAAAATCAAAGCGAGGCAGCCTAGCTTCATCATTCATATGTGAGTGTTGTATTTTTCGCACAAATTACCAAAGTAGAACCATGCACTTATATTGGTCATGTATCAATGCGGGGAACCTATTTTGATTACGGTAGTAAAAGACGAACCAAGGTTGCAGTTGAATGTTGAAGTATCTGTGAAGCATACGCGAGTATAAGCAAGACATTGAAAAAATTGTGTGCACAAGGACAGATTCGATTTATTTCATATACGCGAATCGTAAACAAAGTAAAGGTTGGATCTCCAAACGATGACTACAAAGGTGAAGACAAGCACATCAACGATGAACTAATTTTCTTAAATCGCATCTTATGTCGAAAAAAAAAACTAGGCGAAATAAATCTATGCCGAATTCTCCGTGCAAATTCTTAGTAACAATGAAGCGATCGAAATCGTAAAGGTAATCAGATTGCTGATCCAACTGATTCTGATGTTGATCTAATCGGAGACAGCGTTATAAACAAAAACTAAAACTGAATATCGGAATGTTCTCGACAGCAAAGCTAAGCAAAAATACGGGAGCGAAAATCAAAAGTTTCAGTAGTTTTGAAGATCAATCAATATGCATGAAACCAAGTTAAATATCAGAGTTGTATCGTTAAAGTAAATAGTAGCTCTTTCTATGTCGTTTTGCGTTTAGCAGCGGGCAGAAGAAGACAAGTTCTTGCAAATGTATTGACGCGAGCTGTCAGTTTTAAATTTGTGCTGTTCGTATCTAATAGCAGATTGGATATAGTAAGTTTGAAAGCTGTTCAACTCAGTAAATTTCATTTGTTTATTAATTATGATTGTTGATCCTCCATGCGCAGTTCCATCTGCATTATTTGTCTTATATAGTATGTAATATCCAGGAAAGTTTCGGAGACTAGCATAATATCAACTTGGTTGTCTGTTATATATTGTTTAAGTTCCAGATAGTGTAGTACTAGTCCGTAAGCATTCCATTCAACGATTTTTAGGTTGTTATTGTTCATCACTCTCATATATTTTAATAGCAGGGAAAGAATATTGAGCATATTTGGCCGATTAGTTGTTTCAGCATTTCTTTTTTTCACGTCAGGTGATTGATAAGAGTCGAAAATTTGATTTTCGTTAAAGCAGGGGTTTTGCGGGTTTGTCAGGGTGATTAAATTTGTTTTTAGTTGTTGTTGGTGTTGGTTGGAGGATTTGTATGGAAGGAAGCGATTTTCTTACAGCATCAGCGTAGCTTAAGCATGTTAACGCAGTTGATTCCGAATTTGTGTTTGAAGAAGCTTTGCCTGAGTTATCTGTGTTCGCAATTTCTCTTTGGCATGGTGGAGGGAAACGTTGGATGTATTTGGCTATTGTGATTGCGTCCACATAGTGCACATTTTGGACTGTTGTCCTGTTTTGTCAATTGGTAATTAAGTGTCTTGTGTTTTCTCGTACAATTGACACAAACTGGGTCCATTGTGCAAAAGTTTCTTGGGTGACCGTATCCCTAACAATTGGTGCATTGAGAAATCGTCTTTTTGAAGTGTAGTTTCGAAAAATCGAAACGAATCGCGAACAAAGGAAGTGGATTTTTCGTAACCTTTTGTTGCATGTTATGTATGTCAATAACTTTACGTCCAATATCTTCTTACTCTGGTTTTATGTCATTTGGTTCAGTCGATTGATAAATGCCTCTCAGTATTATCTTAAAGGCTCTCTCTTCTTTTGGTTGATACGTAAAATATTTTGTTCCTTTGCTTTTTTAGCATTTTTAAATTTTTTTGTATAGAAGACTGATTCAGCGGATTAGACTCTTATTTGATTCTTCGAAATAACTCTTTGCTCAAATTTATGCTTGGCTTCGGAATCAAGAGCATTAGTAAGTGTCCTTATGCATTCGACGTCTTGCACATAAATAGGTGGAGGTTTGTTGGGTTTTCGATTTGGCTAGGAATTGTTTTTCTGAATTTTAACATTGGAGATTTCTAGATCACCATTTTATTCAGCCAGAATATTAAAGCGGCTTTGATTATTATGATAACTATCTGCTTTGGTCTTACTTAGCGAGAGAAGTGTTGGTTGACCATTGTTTTGGATTTTTTGATGAGCGAAGTTTTATCTGGTTTTTTTGCTTGTTCGTTGTGTTTTTTATATTTTTGTTGTCTCTTTGTTGCTCGTTTCGTTTGTTTGGGTCTTCGAGGTAAGTATAATCAGTATTGTCATAATTTGTGCTTGTTGTTGTCATTGACGACATTTTACCATTAAGTTCAGGGAATTGATTCAGCGCACATTCAGGGACTAAAATTCCTAAACTTATGAAATAGAATGAGTTACTTTCTTTGAGAGCTTTTTGGTTTTCTTCTTATTTTTTATTTTTCTTTTTTCTAAGGGTTCAATAAGCTTGAAGCCAAAACACAGCTGTCACCGGCGATTCACCTTTTGCTTCGTGAAAACTACTCTTTTTGAAAAAAATTAACGGCACACAAGTCGAAACCAGGAAATAATTTGATTTCATTGAGCCCTGAATTCACGTTACAATTTCAAGTCAATCGTGTCCTCTCCGGGTTAAAATGTTCACATGTTATTAATGATGATGGATTTTAAAATTGTTTCCACCCGATATAACCGTTACTCCGGAGTTGGGCTTTCCCCAGGAAGAATTCATTTAATATTCATAGGGCAGAGAAGTATGGTATCTCCGCTTCTTCCGATTAACAGCTTCTGTAAAAATCGATTGATTACTGGCCATATTATACCTTTCTCTCGAACACTATCGTATCCTTTCGTTTCGTGTCGTATTTTTGACATTTATTGTACATGCACTTGAAAATAATTCCAATATGAATTTTAGTCTGTAAATTTAATCATACTGTTCCGTGTCAACAGTGATTCGTGATTCGTATTACCAAAGTTAGATTTTGACTTATCAACTAAAAGACCTGTTTCGTCTCTAAATCTTTTCTGAGTATCCAATTTGTTTTTCTAAGAGCTTTTCTTTTTCAGTAAATTTTTCTCGATATTTTTTAACTAATAACTTATAAGTCAATTGCATGACACAAAACTGAAAGTCCGAAGTCTAAAACATCTAGACTACATATGTACTACCGACTTGTCGATGTTCTGTTTGTTGCTGCATAATAATAATAATGTTTGCCCATTCAAATTAACTTCTGTTGGTACCAAATTTATAATAGGACTACCGGTTGAAAATGTCGTTATTGCAGACAACTTCATATCTATTACTCTGAGGTGAATTTTGACCATGACCAAACTTAATGTCATTGTCTAATTATTTGCGGGAAGTTTAAATATGCTTCTTCCATTTAAAGAAAAAAGCAACCGATGGCCATCAATTGCTTACCGAAGCTTACCCGAGCTATACTATAGACGTTAGAATGTGTTAGCGGTTCAAAGATGGTGATTTCGACACCGAAGAAAAAGAATGCCCCGGCCGAAATTAAACAATTACAGGCGAGGTCAACCGACGACAATTGATGCGTTTGAGTCGAGCACTGAAGGAAAATCGGCCGGAAACGGTCGCAAGACCCGATAAAGTTATTTTGCAACATGACAATGCTCGGCCACATGTTGCAAATGTCGTCAAAACTAACCTTGAAACGCTCAAATGGGATATCCACCCGCCGTACAGTCCAGACCTTGCGCCATCCGATTACTATCTCTTCCGATCGATGCATTTGCGGCTGATTCTGCTTCAGTGTCAAATCTTTTCTAGAACTGAGTTTGTTGAGAACCATCACATTCTAAATTGACAATTATCTGCAATGAATTTCTTTCAAACGATGTTACAAACGTTAAGCGTGTAACCATTAGGTATTGTAAAATACTTTCGGCACAAATAGCGGTTATTCGCAATGATTCCTTCGGTTGATAGCGTTCTGGCTTGGCTTTCAACAATAGGTCGTAACACAGTACAATGTTATGTCAGTGCCTTTCATATTGCCGCCTGGTTAATTCATCTTAACGAAAAATCAATAGCGCCAGCCTCGTGGTAAGGGTCACAACGTCTTCTTCTGTCTAAATATATGTATCTTCTTTCATATTCATTCGCACATGTTTGGTAATTTGTTATGGCCTTTTCTGCACCCACCTGATTGTTGTATCACTAAAACCGTATGAACAATAAATTACTTATTTACGCTGGAACGAATTTCTTTAGTTTTTCTTCTTTTGATTCACTTACTGGACTCCCCGAACGCGTTGCAAGGTCGACCAGGTTCATTTTGCTTCAGGGAAGGGATTTCAAAAGTGCCTTCTGACCAAAAATCATTGTTATTCAGGAATAAACCTTAATTAAGTTTGGTTTTTTAACTGGATTGAATACTGACGATAGGATATTGACTTAATTACTGGATTCCGTCAATAAAAGTTTAAAGTTTGAAAAAAATACACTTTCAAAAAATTGTTAACACTTGCAGCGAAGAGAAGGCACACGAACACGTTGAGCGACTATCAATATCTGATTGAGCTAGGCTCTCGCGTACTGTCAAGGGACGGGTGGAGATAATTATTGTTCATGGAAGTTTCTACTTACTTAAGTATTTACTTGGTTTAATAGGTGTATAGTTTTGGCCGCCTAAATCAATCAAATCTACCTATGTGCGGCGGGACCCTGATATAAGAGTCTTAACGTCCAACATAAATTATTATTACAAGGAATTTGAACGAACGTAAATTTGTCAAACAAAAAATATATTCCGTCATTTTGCGGACACTACCTGCGCAACAAATTTTAATAAAGAAGGCCGTGTTTAAAACATCCATAAATTCATTTGCTTTCCAGCATACAAACATATAAATATGGGTATAAATAATACTAATAAGTACTCACAAAATTAAATAAAATCCTAAACCTTTCATAGTCATATTATCTGGTGCATTGTACGCAAAAAAGCTTAGTTTGACACTTTCAGAACTTACCTTGAATTCATAATTCAATTTTGCACGCTTAGAATAGAATCAGAACGTACATATTTATAAATTTTTTGGTTCGCAAAATACCAAATCAACCTCACAATAAAATAATGTTAATCAACCAAAAGTTAATTGAAAGAATTTCTTTTTCTTGATTTTAAGCATAAACGCCAAACTAATTTTATGTTTCTTTAGCCTGAGCAACAGTCCTTTTCTGTTAATATTCATTTTAACACGAAATGCGAATTCTTCAAATTTGGAATACAATCTAGTAAAATTTTATGTATTGACATTAACTTGAACCCTTACCTTCAATCGTTCCTCGATATTGTGTCTTTCAATGCCCTCCAATGTTCTCAGCTCTTCTTCAGTCATTGCATCAAAATTTGGTGGCACTCGTGGAGGCGGTGTTGACTGATATGCCAAAAATGGTATCGGATTATTCAAAGCAACTGTAGGCAGTGATAAACGAGTCGCTTCTGTTTGTTTATTGAAGTTAATTGGTACAGTTTCAGTTTCTAGAAAAAAAAACAATATTTTTTAGTTCAAGCTACTGTAATAACTGACACACGGTTGATGTCATTACCTAATATTGTGTTTGAGATACCAACAGAACTTTCATCATTTAAAGTTGCATTTTCTTCTCTTACTGGATGTGCAACAATATTGGTATTTCGTAATATATTAAGTCTACACGTCGGGCATGTTTGTTGTCGTTGAAACCATGACCGGAGGCAACTTGTATGAAAGATGTGCCCACACGGTAACTTCTTTGAATTGCCAACCATGTCTTCTCTGAAAATGGATGGAAGAAAACATTTTGAAAAAATCAAAAGTATCAATATCTTATAGCACAAGTAAAGGGAAATATCCGAAAATTATTAATTTGCACTAATAAACATAAAATATCGGCACTCAATCGGCACGTGAGTCCGACTCGCACTTGGCCGGTTTTTTTTTATTGAACATTCATTTTATTATGATTGACCTAACCAGCAACTGATTGTTCGAGCTCAAGCTCATCCATTCATCTTTTAATTAACTTTGCTCGATATAAAATACTATGTTTAACAAAGCAGATTCTAATTCACTTCTTGAAAATTCGCCATGCACTAGTTGTTCTCCTTGACGTTTATTTTTTCCAATTTTGAATTAATCTGTTGCAGTAGATTCTTATAAGTTTTTTGAAATTATTGTTCAAAGAATTGTTTTTATTTTTTAAACCCATTAAAATCGCTGTTGCCTTCTTCCTTTTTTTCAGCCTACAATTTATTTACAGGCCATTGGGTAGGATTCAGCAATAAGAATTCAGGACCACCAAACCAGACGGAATTCAATAAGTCACAAATAATTGAACCTCTGGAAACAATATCCGCAGGATTTGATTTTGTACCGACGTGCCTCCATTTCGCATCTGATTTTAACCTACACGATTCGCGATGAATATGTTCCATGACAAAGGATGGTCGCCTAACCAGCTGAGAACAATTCTCGAATTTTTTTTTAAAAGCCTCCAGAACGCACTGAAGATGCTGGAGAGGAAAAGATCCTCTTTCGATTCAATTCAAGTCTTGGCAATCTCTGTTTGGAAACGGGTGCTACTTTCGATTTTGCGCTTAAGAGATTAACAAGTATATTTCTTTGCACGTCCCCGAAGCATCTGAGAATCCATGCAATTCATAACGAACAATATTAAAGGCAAATATCTTTGTGTACGCATCTGGCTTAGTTTTCCAAGTTACGAACGTATCTTATCCATCCGGATTAAACAGCCGAATTACATCAACTAACGCGGTCCTGTTGGTGAAAACGTTGGGACTCAGCAGTGATTGAATGGATTAGCGAACTGAAGTTGTTCTTTATTAGGATCCCATACTATGCCGATGGATTTGATGATGTCGCTATCATATATTCTTATAGGTTATAGGTTTACCTCGATCTGAAAGTGTTATCGCTTCCATCAATGTTTGAATGAAAATCTATTTGACTTTGAATTGCTGTATGAAGGTGTTATACTATATTCCGCACATTCACCTGAAAAAGTTTGCGATTGAGCTTTAGGGAGAGAATCGAATGATGGGAGATAGATGGGAGATTTTAAAGATTTATTACGACGAATTTTTTTTACAATTTGTAATATTTCCTTACGCTGACCGAAGGAGAATACACGAAAGACTTGCGAATATGAATATTTTTTGTACTCTTCGAATATTTTCCTTTGATGACAATATGCTTTCGACCCACGCGAAAGCGAGGCAAATCGGTGTTGTTTGCATTCTTCTGATAGATATTTTCCTTTATGTACCATAAGATGTCGGTGTGCTTTCGACCGGAGCGGAAGTGAGAGCAATATACGCATATGTTTTCGTGGCAGCTTGAAGAATCCAATTCGAGTATTTGAGTGTATGTGACTATATTTGCGACGCAGTATGATATCGAATTCACAGATAAATTTTATTTATCGAGCTTGATTACTTTACACGAATGTTTTATGTTGACTAATCCGGTCGATGAACCAATATTACGACCATAAAGGGCGAAGAATTGAAAACTTCAATATAAGCAGAGCTCAATAATAAGACTTAAATATATAATTTTAGGGAGAGCAATTTATTTTATGCACTGTATGCAACGGCCTACATATAACAACTTCCGTCCTTATGGATTCCACGCTCATTCAGACCTCGATTAAGGTTGATTGCTTTCAGCATTCAATTTGGGTTGAACAGCCACCATTATCTTTTTTGACGACTTCACAACCATCTTCGGATAGATGGGGTGATGGAGTATCGAAGGACAGAAAGTTCATCTGCCGGACCAACAAACGTAAGAGAACTTTGGTTATGATACGACGGAATCCAATCCTAAGCACCAGAAGGATTTTGAAATTTTATTTCTCTATGATCATTTATTAAAACAACTTGAGTCAATCATTTAATTAAAGAACAGGATTTTGGCTTTCCGTTGATTTTTAAATTTTTTTTTCATTTTCATCGTATCCAGAAAATGTCCCTTCCCGCCTAAGCGGATGCAGATAGCTTTCCCCGATCCGATTTTTTTTTGTCTTGAACTGTCCTACTTCTTTGCCCTGTATAATCCGGAAAATCAGTGTTTCAAATGTATTATTCACAAATTCAGGTGATCGCGTTATGAAATTGGAACATCATAGAAAGCAGAGAATTATGCGTAAGCCAGCAGGCGTACCGTTTTTTTACCGTTTTCAATAAACAATAGCGTGCATGTGTAACATAACTAATCGGGCCTCTGGACAGCTTTCAGGTAACAATAAAATTAAAACATCTACTCCGACTACAACCCATTTTTTTTTTTGTGTAAATTCTAGTAACACTTTGCGGACTATGAACAAATACCTAAAACTTATACCTAAAAAACTTAAAATTACTCTACAATCCGCCTTAAGAAAAGCACAACATTATTTGCACAAAGGATAAATTTAAAACTATTTATATATGTTTAAATATACGTAAAATTGGAAAATATTTTCTACAGCTAGATGATTTTATTCTTCTTAAGTATAGTTCATAGTATATAGTAGCAAATAACGTTGAGTCTCCCGGCGTGGCACACCCATTTAAGACAACGGAACCTTAGTTTATCGGTAAAAATAAAGATCACTGTTTATCTATCCTACATCAAACGTTTGCCATCGAGTTTCTTCCATTAGGGCGCACTTTGTCTTACATCAAATTAGGGTTATACGCGCTGAAGATCGTTACTATTCTAAGTGATTACTCTTGCAATTTATCCAGAAATTTTCTACTCTGAAAAGGCTAGCGCGTTGTATAGGATCTCGTAACTACAAAATTGGTTGTATCGAGAATCTGGAAGTACTTGTATAATGGAGGCAAGCCCTAAGACATCGTCTCTCAAACATCCGAATCCTTTCCATTAAGATTGGTTCCACATGACATCCATAAGCAGAGTTGGCTGCATTAATCAACAAATTGTGTTATTAATGTCTGCCGCCTCAAGAGAGGTCGAAGTAGTGTAATAGGACATTATAAACATCGTGAAAGTTCAGCTTTATCTTGAAGATCATCAAACACGAAAAACTTGTCATCTTCCATTGCTTCTACTGGATCGGAGTATACCTGATGTCAGAAGTACATATTTGTTCATTGTTTATAGTTCGAGGGAGCTTAAAACAGGGAAACTCGTTGTTCTTTTTCTCTTCGTAAAAAAATATAATAGAAAAAATTGTACAAGAGTCCAGGTATCGTCAAAAGTTTACTTTTTTGGTGACGATTTCGATCGGTGTGTTGCGTTAAATGTTGACAATGTCAGTTTGTTCGTTGTTAAGAATTTTTCTGTCTGTGTGTTCTGTGTTCTTAATGGTCTCATGCGTCTTTTTCAGGTTATCACCAATCTCTTCGTTCGATAGATTCCTTTTGGATGGTGGGTTTAGCGAGTTTGAGGAAATTCGTCAGGTAAAAGTTGGGGAGTATTATGTCCTACGCATGCTACTACAGATGTTAAAATTCCTGTGAACAAATACCTTCTATTGTTGACTCGAGACTATAACCGCAGTCATGCACGATTGTGCGATTATATTTTTCTGTTTGTAGGTTTCATGTCTCAGTTGTAACCAATGAAATACAGATAGAATCAAAATATTGAAGTTTAAATTGCTACAAATATATAAATCAGATTTAAACTTACCTACAAATTATGCAGATATTATCCGATTGACTTAGTTCTTCAGCTGTTGCATCTGGATAAAGGGTGTTCATGTTACGTATTGCCCTTCGTGACATTATTACATCGCTCAATGCTTTTTTGAAACTTCTGCAAAAAAAAAAAACAAATTTGTTCTTTCATGAAATACATTAACCACATCTGTATAATCAAATAAAGTCTTTAAGACTATATAACTTCTTTTTTCATATTCATACTCATGCTTTTTGCGAGGTGTTCCCGCACAGCTGTTGTAAATTATATAGATACATTTAAACCGCGTACAACTATTTTTATTATAGTTTATAGACATATGAATAAATTTAAAGCACTAGCTGTTTTGGCTTACTGCTTTTTATCTTACTAAACCTTGTTTGCTAACTTAAATTCTAAAAGGATCTTATTCATTTATAGTTAGACGTGGTCTGGCATTGCAGAGGAGGCATGGAAGAGCAGTCTTATGTAATTCCTTATTTGCGTATGTGGCATATTGTTAGGGTATATTCCTTTCTCTGCGGATTAAAATATTTTCCTGTAGAAGTGGTCATTTTCCATTTATAGCTTCATTTCAATATGACGTATTTTTTTTTTGTTTTGAGCGTACAATATTGACAGTGATTCCCTTGTTGGCCAATGTGACCGGGGATCCAGATTAGCTTTGTAATGTCTTACAAATTAACATATCCCAAATCTCATTTGCTATGTCCGTGTTGTTTTTGAATTTTTCAACAGCATTGACTGAAGATAATCTTTCTGTAGATATGATAGCTTTGTCATTACCTTTACTTTGTATGGATTTAGGCTAATAAAGGCTTCCGCTGTGAAAACCGAAATTAAATTTAGCAGAAGACCTTAAGAAATTACGGAACCATCTTCATCGACGACACCGTATGCTATTCATATTCCGTTTTCGAATCATCAGTGAAAATTAAATGCCAACAAAGGGTCTTGTATTTATAAGATATTTCGGAAAATATTCCTTTGAAGACCTCGGGATTGGTTGATGACAATGAGTGATTCGGAAGCTCTTTGCAAATAAAATCGGTGAGTAGATTATAGACTAGGTTTTTTATTCTTGTGTTCCTTCCTCCATATAATAGGAATACCAAGGTCTTTTTCCGATGAAATTGGGTTTGTCATAATTGAAGGATACTTAACAGTTTTTTTGCACAAGACCTTTTCGACATTGGCAGGGATTGGAGTTCTCTCTGAACAGTTATTTTTTTTCTACTATGCTTGTATTGATGTATTCGCTCTTTATCTTTAGGTAAACCAGCTTCAGTGAGTAAATTCATTATGTTTTTCGTGCGAAAAGCTTTGAATACCCTAATGATAACTTCGTGATATGGAGATTCTACGAGCTGAACAAATACTTTCGTACATTTACCATATTTAACCAGGCCATAGCAAATCTTACCTAATATAATTGATTAAATAACAATTGTTACAGTCTTAACATTTCAGTGACCTTTATTGGAGGAAAGATACTTATCTATATTTACTCGGATTATTAATTTTTTCCTCAAATATGAACATTATGTATTTATTTGTACAGATAAACCCGTTGGCAACTATGATATTTATTCTGCAGATATCTATGAAGTAAATCGGGTTTTTCTGTAGAGGTTTTCTAAAATGTTCCCAACAATATTAAATCATAGCATTCCGAATCTCCGTCGGCGTGTGTAGAAGGTGGTGAATGCGATTTGTGTTTTTAATAATCCTGCTGATTTAAATAAATGCTTTCTTAAATAGCAAAATAGCAAAACTGAAAATGGCTGAGTAAGTGCTATTGACTTTAACACGGAAACCTCAATCGGAAAGAAAAGATACAATGTACTTCTAAATTTTTGGTCTAATTTTCCATTGTAAGTTGAGCTTTTGAGATATAAATGCATCTAAATAGAACAGTCAATCGAGGGTGTTGCTCATTTTCCATAAATTGCTCCCGTTCAATAAACATGAAATGCGTTGAGTAGTAATTTTTTTTCGAGGAGTTAGGTTAGGAAAAATACTGGTCTATGGCCATAGAAGAAGGTATATTTTCAAGGTGTAGATAAGGGTACTATGTTTCCTATTTTCATCGTCTGAGGAGTAACGCCGGTTTCGAAAATGTGGTTGTAAGGCGTCAAGAGTCTGATTTTAAAAGCTGAGGTAGAATTTCATACGAAAAGACCTCGGAGCCGAGTTGTTCTTTTTATAGAGTTTAAACTAAATTCTAGCTCTGACATTTTTAGGGGAGATTCAACAAGATATTCTTATGGGTTTATCTGGTACGGAGCTATCGTAGAGGCTAGAAAGTTATACTTCTTGTCCTGAAAATTTGCATCGCCAACGGTCCCAGGTTTCGCCGAGTAGTTTGCGATTTTCAATGGACATGTTATAGTGCTGTTTTCTGTTTTTATACTCGTTATAGAATGTGACACTTAGTCGCCTGTGATGAGTGTCCTCTTTGTAAAGAAGGGTGTGGGGTGTTCATCGTTCAGGATGGCTAGCTCTGAAATGGGGATGAAATGGAATAGATGGGAATATAGGGATGGGGATATGGATATGGTCTGCTGATTTTTTTGCGACATTGGAGTATCGATTACACATTGAGACTTCATTTCCTCAATGATCTCTTATTCAGGGACGTTAATCGGACAAGGAGCATAGTTCATTGCTTTTGAGAAGTTAAGGTTTGTATGTACAATAATCGGACAGATGTTCGAGAGGGTTGTCTTGGAAAGGAAGATCTGCACCATTATCTACGATTTTACTAACAGCGAAAAGCAGAAGAAGGTGGCAAATAGTTAAAGTAAAAGTAAAAAAGTAAGTTTTTGACTTCTTTTGGGTTCGGCGGGTGGGTTGATTTCCAGCCACCAAACCGATTGCACAAATGTTATATATACATTTTTTTGTTCGTCGTTTGCTGAGTTTGAAAAGCGAGAGCTAGCTTAGTGAAAAATGTGAGCTAACGGAGTAGCTCGATTTGAATAAAGTTGAGAAACGAACTGTGACTGTGAACTTTTTTTTGTATTTTTCTAACAAATTTAGTTATGATATTCGTTTTCATTTGTCAAGGGTCATTTACAAACCAAATTGTCTCATCTTTGGGTTGGAATTGATGGCACGGTTTTCGGACTGATGGTGCCATTGGATCATAATAATGCGCGTGCGACCATTTCAATGACGGGATTGGATAAATTTACGAGGCAGCTCATAAAACAATGGCCCTATTGCATAACAAATTTCCTCGACAAGTGCTTTCCCATTTTGAGGCTTCAATTCTCCACATATCGAACCGAGTAAGCACCATTCGAAATATGCTAAAGGCTGCAATTTATGCACTTAAAGAAATTATCAGAGCTTTTATTGACGAAAAACTGCGTCGATAAGCGAAAAATCGATGAAAAATTTCTCAAGGAGGAAAAACCTGAAAAGGGCAAAATATTTAATCGCTTACATAGTTGGCATAGCTAAGTTGGGTATGCTTGATTTAGTAAATTTGACTGAACAAATATATCTGAAACTCAAAATAAATAGGTAGCTTGAGAAATAGTTAGATACTCCAAACGTACTACCATGTGTTTTCGGATGAGAAACTTTCCTCCAAATCATAGCCATAGTTCCGACGATACGAGAACTTCATCTTTTTACCATTCTATTTCCTACTCTTCCTTCTTAAAGTTATCGTTTAAACAATTTTTATAAATCCAATCAAGTTAAAGTAATAAAATGCAATATGAAAATGAAGTAAAAGAAAATTAAATGGTGCAATATAATAAACGTTTACCTTATTGTGAAAAACATTGGTCGAAATACAAACATTGGGAGTGCATATATTTTCGCCATTATGATCACGAATAAAATATATAGTAGAACTTTTATCAGTCCAATTATCAACTCCGTATATAAAAGATATACAGCCTTATTTTCCCATTGGTTCTCTGTTTGCATTTCCACTGAATGTAACAAGTACTTTATTCCTGTATTTGCAATAACTGTGAGTAAAATCCCATATTCAAATCCAAATACGAGTTGAACAGTAGGTCCACGAACGATTGTCGAATTATAGGCATGAAGTAGCAAGTGATAGTCCATGAAACCCAAGACTACCAGCAAACTCAGAACTCTAACATGAAACAACCATCCTAATACTGGACTTCTTTCCATCTGTAAGCAGAAAAGACAATTTCTTTTTTATTATTCGCTTAGCAAATTATTTTGTAAGATTAATCATAGTTAAGGATAAATATGAAAGATTAAAACAGGAAGTTAAACACGAGGGCTTGCAAAAGACACGGATTGCATATGCAGTATATGAAGTCGTAAGACAGACTAAAAAATAGTGTTTTTTATTACGTCACTGGTAAAAGAAAAACAAAGTATAAATGTATATATTAGCGTGACTACGCCAAGGAAAAAAACATTAACATCATCATCATTTATCTCAGTTTTGTAAATAATCCTCATATCGATTGAAAATAGTGCACAATGTCATGTACTTGTACTTGTTAAAAATGGGTATTTTAATTCTTTATTTCAGCTTTTTGTGGAAGGAGTAAGTTTTTTTGACCATCTACTCAATATGAAATGAGAAGTCAATATTTTGAGCGAATTGTTCACCTAAGTCCTTTATCAGTTTTACTTTGGCCAGCGCAGAACTATTAATGGTGTACACAGAGGAGAGAGGATTAAGGCTTCTCGAAAAGGACATGCTAAAACATTTTGATATGTTCAATGATAAGCAATTATTGAAGCACCATTTTGCAAAAGAATAAAGGTCATCCTGTAAAGCGCTCCAGTCGGATAGATTGTGGACACACTAAAATATTTTTATATCGTCGGTATAAATTAGAACGTTTGAGAACTTGAGCGCACTTACAACACCGTTAATGGGTAGAATGAATAAAAGAGGACCAAGGTGCCTACCTTGAGACACACCTGCGGTAGCGTTTATTGTATTAGAGGTTGATCCCCTTAACAAAACTTGATACGTTCTCCAAGATACTCCACGAAAGATAAAGGGAAACCAAGGGATTTCATTTTCAAAGCAATAAGCTTATGAGAAAGCTTATCAAAGGCCTAACTGAAATCAGTATACACGCAGTCAACTTGATTTCCTACTTCTGGGGTTTTATTGGTAAATGAAGTAAACTTCGAGAAATAAGTTACCGTGGATTTGTTTTCAACAAAGCCATGCTCTTTATCAGTGGAGAAAGGCTAACAACTGAAATAAATGCTGTCAAAAATGATAGTCACAAAGAGTTTCGGCAAGCAAGATAGCTTAACTATGGATCTGTCATTAGTAACACCTCCCCGGAAGCTTTTTTGGGCACCGGAATTATAAAAACATTTTTCCAAAATTTTGGAAAAACTTTTTGGCTAATATAGGCTTGAAATATCAAAAGCCAAGGGAGCTGCAAGAGAGCTAAAGTTATACTTTATCCCATTAGGTCCGCAGGTGGTGTCAGTTCCAAGGTGAGAAAGACGTCACTAGGAGTTATTGATATTTAACCCGTTGAACTAGGGTAAAAATTCTCTAGGTGAGCGAATTCCTTTGGGTCGGATTATACATGCCTTGTTGATATCTACTAAGTAGTTTTTTCTGTGTAACAAACCCCCAGCCTTTTGGCAATGATCTTTTCTATCATAGTACGTTCGAACAGCACAGAATTAATGTAATGAGTCTTTATGATTTTTAAAGAGTTTTATTTAGTTTGGTTTTATTATGGGAATGATTGTGCTATTTTCGTACATTTGTGGGATAAAAATGTTACTGTTAAGTTGTAGTAATCTTATCTTTTTCTATTATTTTCAGGCTCCATTTGTCTACAAGCGAATGATATAAATTCCAGTCTTCTAATTTAATGTTTAAATTAACATGGAAGACAAAATAGGGTAAAAAAGGCTGAAGCGTGTTACCGTTGCTTCTTCGTCACCTCGCAAGGTTAACCGAAAAATGTACTATGCCAACTGCGAAGAATGGCCGAGTGTTGAAATATTGATTTGGAGGCCACGCGGTTACGGTTATCCCTTCGGTTAAGATGTCCGATTAATTGGAATCGCGACCAACCAATTACTGTATATTGCGACCCACACAAGAACAAAAAACACACTCGGTTCGAAATACACAATTCATATTATAATATTCAATTAACTATTTTCAAATAATAATATTCAATTTAATATTTTCTTAACACCAACAAGATTTGGCTTAACCTAACTAACTCAACCTTAACTCTTACAACCCCTTTTCCACCACTTTTTTTTTTCTGTATGATTCACATTTGAATTACCTAGATAGACTCCATAGTTATCATATACTAAAATGAGCGAGTAAATAAACAAATAAATAAATATTTATTAATTTTTTTTTCAATGGATAACATAATTCCTAGAAAAAAAAACCAAAAAAAATAAAAGCAAATGAGAAAATGCAAAAGTGCATACGGCAAGACTATGAACAGTACCACCAGGCCACCGAATTGTTGAAATTCACAGATGCCTAACTTCTATATAAGGTATTAGGAAAAACTTTGAGCCCGTTTTTCTCGGCTATTTTTGAGTATTGCATTTTAATATTTAACAGTTAGTACACGTACATGGTATTCTAGCGCTGTGCCAAAATTCAGCTAAATCCGTTTCCCCAAACCCGTGCGCTCCCCTTGTTAATATCGAATACAACCTCAAAAAAAAATAAATCTAATCGCAAAACCCCCGTCCACGAGTTTCGAACCCGACTTAAGCTTAGTCCGACACGACCTTGGTCCAATTTACCTACGCCGACTCCCTTGTCGTTGCGATCCGCACATATAATGTAAAGCGGCGTTTCCTTACCGATGTTTGTAACCCGTTTTTGCGTTCTCTGAATCCGGAGATGAATATTCACATATGTGCGGAGACGACGTGGTGATGACAAGCTGCCACCATTTGGGACTGGGCGGCACACATTGTCTTGATCCTCTTGATGAAAGTGCTGTGTTTCTCGATAGGGAATTCAATGATTTCAGGACACGATGAATAAAAAAAAGCTTGAATCAACAGCTTAACCCAAAGAAAATCAAAAAGTTAGAGACCATTGCCAAATCATCCTGAGTCAAGTTCCTCACCTTCACAAAAGCTGATAACTTATATATGTTATTGATGAAAATTCGACTGCAGATCTTGAGATTTATAAAGTTACTTCCTCTACTGCTTGTCACACTCCCCGTATGTTCACAAGCAACCAAGAAACCAGTTTACCCACACACCCTTAGTGAGAGAATATCACGCAACATTTCACTTATCTTGATGCTCAATATTCACGCGAGCCAAATAAAAAAGTATGTGTGATAACAACCCCTCCCACTCGGAGTTGAACCCCAATTTCGCGGGTATAAAGCACATATCCTACTAATAGGGCCTGCTGAGGGCTCAGAAGAGGAGCTCCTAAGAGTGAAGGGTCGGTAATGCCTGCTTTTTAGCAAAAGGTAATTTGGGTGAAAGATCCCCCCTTGCTCTCATTTGGCATGCCTTTTCCCTGCTCCTCTCCCGTTCGCATCTACCTAAAACTCTCCTAAAAACCTCGAAAGGGCCAACATACTTTGCCCCCAGTTTCGCCGTAAAGATTTGTACTGCATCGGATAACATAGAGTTGACTTTATCCTTTGGATAAAATTGAGTCTCTCCGCCTCAAATTGTATTGGCCCGCCGATTCTTGGGCAGAGTGTAACATTTTGTGACTCACGTCAATTACAACTTCACACAGTTGGGAATAGGTGAGTGGCTTCCTTTAACTTGCATTCGCGGCCAATAAGAACAAAGTAGGGGTGGCTTTAAAGACTTCGTGCATTGAGGTCCTGATAGTGCACGCAACTTTCGGGAGCAGCACGTCCCATGTTCATGGTTTCTGCGATATAGGCTCGCAACTTTGCCTTAAGTGTCTGATTGTAACGCTCAAAGGGGTTAGCTTGGGGATGGTAAAAAAACTCCGTTTCTCATTTTGTGACAACGAAGTCCATGGATGGCGAAACGCTGATGTAAGAAGGCGCGTAAGCTTGCAGCTTCAACACTCCGAGGGGCTCTTATGATGAACGTCGTTGACTCAGGGTTTGGAACTTTGTTGTTTTCTTTGAGCTTTTCTAATCGATTGTCCCATTCAGCTTGAGTCCATGAGGTGCCAAACATTAGAAATTTATTGGGCTCCGGGTTTGAAATTTACCTCGTGCGTTGGGGCTGTGCCGGTGGTGTACAATTAGTTGATTCAACTTGGGTGGTGGGGGTTGGGGAGTCAAGGGCGTCGATGTCTTCGGGAACAGTGAGAAGCTCTTCCATAAGTGAGTTGTTATCGATGCGATTGTAGTGGCAAAGTCGATTGCGGTCTTCAAAGCTATTGGATTGTGAACTTAATTCATCACTTATTAACTTTAGGCCAAGCCTCAGAGAAGTCGAATCAGTAAAAAGGTTGTGTACCGAAATTTGGACTTCACTAATTCGATCAGCATGATCTAAGACTTTTAAGTCAAGCGATTTAAGAGATGAGGACAGAACGGAGAGGGCTTTGGTTATGGTGGGTAAGGTAGCTTGGATGGCGTCGAGGCAAGGTCCAAGTGAAAGGCATTTCGTGTGATCAGGAATGGATTTACGGTCTTTAATACCATCGAGTAGAACCATTGCCTGATTAAGAACGCGAGTACGTCTTGAAAGTCATTCGTGTTTTTAATGGTAATGTCTGAGAGTTTTTTGAAAGATTGGTTTTGTTCACTGAAATTATTTTCGAGCACATTAAAGGACCTATCTTACCGTTGATTGGAGAAGAGATTCAATAAAATTAAAAATTTATTCAAATTTTATTAAATATATTATTATATTTTATAAAATTTATTTAAAATCTCGATATATCTGTGTGGGGGTGGTGGAAGTAAATTCCGCTTCTGTTGTTGCCTAAATTAAAGTGTGAAACATATATTGACATATTTTCCTCAAATGCGTTGTCTTCTGATAAGCTAGCTCTGAAGGGATTGTGATTGCACATAGTGAGCATTTTGAGAAGAATGCTTGTATAGTGTTAAAATAAGATTTGTCTTCTATGGGTGGCGAATAGGAATGGACAATTAATGATCAGGTTGTTTACATTCGTTCAGTATTCAAAATTTTGTTCTGCCACCAGTGTTGTCTTCTATGAGTCACGAAATTTATTTTGGAATTTGGTGTATAAAAACTGGAGCTTGCAGATGTCGAAAATACTGAACGGCAATTACAAACGTTTCCATGCCATAACGAAAATGTTTAAATAAAATAATGCAAAATAAAATTTTGAGCACTTCTGTTTATGCCTCTCTTCGATTTTATAAACGTTCTTTGTTCGCGATGCGCAAAAACAAGAATAAACGGCAACACTGAACACACCAAAACGAACTTATAAAGTTGACAGTAGTCCGCCGGACAGATTAGTCGTTAAATTAATGTAACAACAATAATCAATAAGCTACGTTAACTACGTAATACAACGTTCAAGGGGTTTAATTAAAATTCAGCTCGTCCGCTGAGAGAATTTCTACAGAACTAAGCAGAGAATAGCCATTCTACTGAAGGGAGAAAAGGAAAACAATATAAATATTATGCACGAGGAAATTCCATGACTATTCCCGCTTTCTAGAAATTTGCTTCCTTTCAAGCTGTTGTATGTGCACACTTATCCATCCAAAATTGAGACTTTACCCTATATCTAGAATGATAATGATAATACATTTTCAGTTAAAATTGGTTTCACTCGCAATGGTCAATGCTCCTCATATGGAGAATTAATTTATTATTTATTTATTGATAAATTGTCTATTATTAATACCTCATGGAACGATTTTACCGAAGCAAGTTGGAGAAACTAAGCGAATATTCGCGTCAAAATCAGCACAATCAACATTAACACTTTTGAAAGCATACCCTCAGATTAATTTCCTCTCATGTATGAATATATTAAAAAACCAGACAAAGAAAGGTGGATATTAAGATGGCAAACAAAACCTGCAAAAATCAAAATTCCTCTTCAAGAATAATTTAGTTGCTTTGTTTACATATCGCCCAAAAAAATTCTAGTCGTGCAAGACAAGCCCTTAGATTCCTTGCTAAGACTACGAGTATTTATAAAAATATGTATTGTTTTAAAGATATACTTACAAAGTCAACGCGCTCTTCGGATAACCAATGAAAAGACTTCAGAAATAGCAGTACCGTAAAAAGTGCAACGAAACGTGGATTGAAATCGTCTCTAAACACAGTAAAAGCCAAACATGTTTCGGTTAGTGCATACCAAAATCTTTCCAGTAAATGTTCGAATTCTGTCGACCGTAACGTGCCCAAAAATATCTGTATTGATTTAGTTTCCATAAATTAAGTTGATTATAATTTATTTTATTTTTTACCTTTCGAAGTAATTTTCCAAAGATAAACACCATTACGAAGAATTGAACGTAGATAACCTATAAAATAAAAAGAAAACATATAAATAACATATAAAATACATGTCATCAACATAAATCGCAAAGCCTTACGAATAAATAACATTGAAAATCGCTCTGCACAATGGATTTACTTTAATGCATCTACTTAAACTGAACTTTAACCATAAAATTTTTTTTCTTAACAGTGGACAAATTTATTTAAATTTCTCGCCCAACGATCCTGGAAGGATCAGAGATGCCTCCCAGTCTTGACACTCCTGAGCACGCTGTTTCTATTTGAATAAACCGCTGTTTTCTATTTATTTATTTATTTGTGGCCCGGGGAATTACACCGGACTTATCTCAACAGTCTGTAATAAGATTTACCACGTCGCGAACGGCTGTTGTGGTTTCGAATATAATAATGAATATAAAAATGAATTCGAAAGTGCGTTAGAGAATAATAAACGGGAAATAATGAAGTTACTACAAGCGATGGAAGAGGGATATACTAAGAGAATAAATGAAATGAAGAGTACACAATCAATTTGTGAAAAGAGTGTAGAGGAATTAAAAAAAGTAAATGTTTACAGTAAAGCTTTTAAAGAGCAAAGTGAGAAAATATGCAGTGATGTGAATAAGATGGCAAATAATAATAATATGGTTATGCAAAGGGTAAAAGAATGAAAAGGGATATGGTTAAGGAAATAAAATGTGATAAGGCAAAAGTGTCATACGCTGATCAAGTAAAGAAATCAGCGGGAGTGAGTGCACCAGTTATATTGAAACCAAAAATAAAACAGGAAAGTGAACAAACCATTAGTGAAATTAAAGAGAAAATTAAACCATCAGAGCTAAAGGTAGGGGTAAGTGCAATGATTAATAGGCAGGACGGAGCGATAGCAATTCGATGTGAAAACATTGAGGCACGATCTAAATTGGCTTATGAAATGAAAGAAAAAATGAGTGAAAATTATGATGTGCATTTGCCGAAGTTGCGACTCCCTAAATTATTAATTACAGGACTGCGTGAAAATATGGAAGGAGCGAAAATCATAGAAGCATATAAAAAAACAAAACAATGTGACATGTGACATGATAAAATGCATAAATCATATAAAAACAAAAGGGTGTATAATGCATTAATGGAAATCGACGGAAAAGGCTTTGAAAGTGTAATAAGTTTAGGAAAAGTAAACATTGAGTGGGATAGATGTTCGGTATATGAAAGCTTGTCTGTGCTTAGATGTTTTAAATGTCGGGGATTTAACCATACATCAACGCATTGTAAAGAAAGCCGTCAGATATGTCCAAAATGCGGTGAGGAAGGGCATTCTTTCAAGGATTGCCTAAATGGAAACAAAAAGTGTATTAACTGCAAAAAGGCAAAAGAACGCCTCAATCTAAGTGACTGAACCAACAAGACTTACCCTAACCTCGGCTACTTTGATAGATAACGTTATAACAAATCGTGGAAGTATTCAGGAAAAAGTGAACAAAGACTATAAAATCAGTGATCACGAATCATCGGAAATTCTGATTGAGTCAAACTTGGCTAAGAGAAATTATACTAAAAAGGTTATTCATTCATTGGTGTTTAAGGAGAACGTTTTTCGTAGGGAACTTATAGTAAATGAAATACCAAATATAGAATACAGTGATGTGAACGAAAAAGCTAAAGCTTTCAGTGTGAAATTGGAAAATAGTTTGAAAAAAATGTTAATACCCAAAACAATTTAAAGAGTAAAAGATAATCTTGGTTGGTTTAACCAACATTTATTTAATATGAAAAAATTCAAAATCGATCTTCATCAAAGAGCTATTTGATCAAATGATGCCAGTGACTGGATAAGGTATAGGCACTGTAGAAACAGGTATGCGAGTGAACTTCAAATAGCAAAGAATAACTATATAGTTAAAAAGATTAACCAATCAACAGACCAAAAAACAATGTGGAGAATAATAAAAACACTAGTGCTTAAAGAAGAAAAAAGTGAAATTAATGAAATATCATGGGGTGGAGAAGTGATAAAAAATAAGTCTGACATAGCTAATAACATGAATACATTTTTTGTTAGGAGTGTTGATGACATAAATGAAAGGATTCCGTTCGAGAATTATACAAATTTAAAAAATATAATCAGTGAAAGATCTTTCAAATTTAATCGAATAAATATTAATGAGTTAAAGACTATCATGCAAGGTATGAACAGTAAAAGAGATTTTAACGGTCTGTCAATTAGAATGATATTGTGTGCACTTGACATTATCGGACCCGGTTTATTGAATTTAATAAATGAATCTTTTGGTACTGGTATTTTTCCGAACCTCTGGAAAGAGTCCATTGTGGTGTCAATTGAAAAGGTTAAAAAACAACGAATCCAGCCGAATTTCGCCCGATTAACATTCTCAGGACAGAAAGTAAGATTGTGGAAAAAGTTGTACATAAACAGCTGCAACAATATATGGAAGAGAACCATTATTTGACAGACTATCAGTCAGGATTTAGACAGCATCACAGCTGCGAAGCTTTAATAAATCTAGTGATTTCGCAATGGAAAACGGAGGTTCACGAAAAGAAAGTTATTGTTGCTGTTTTTCTGGATTTGCAAAGGGCATTCGAGACAATAGACATGGATATCTTTTGCAGAAGCTGAAAAAATACGATGTTCGAGGCGTGGAACTTAGATGGTTCAAAAGTTACCTATCAAACAGAACTCAGCGAACTAAAGTGGCGGATAAATTTTCGGAAGCGATAGACGTAACTCTGGGAGTCCCACAAGGGGCGGTATTAGGAACACTACTATTTATTAATTACATTAATGATTTGGAAAAGGTGCTTAAATATGCGAAAGCTAGACTATTCGCCGATGATACTTTGCTCTATGTGTCTGGGAGTTCTGCAGACGACTGTATCAAAAAATTGAATGCAGACTTAAAGAGTATAGAAACCTATTTGAAAATGAACAAACTTAAGCTTAACATTTCTAAAACAAAAGCTATGGTAATTTAAGGAGACTCTATTGAAAATATTGTAATTTATAACGAAATAATTCAAAAAGTTGATGAAATAAAATATTAAGGAGTTATTATAGACAAAAAGCTAAGTTTCGAATCTCATATTAACTACATATGTAATAAAATTGCTAAGAAAATTGGATTTTTTCAAAGATTAAGAATTTCTCGAATACTGTTCAACAATATTATTTTTAGGATCTAACCGAATTACAGAAAGGTTGCAAAAACTACAAAATCGAGGCATGAGATGTATTTTGATGTGCAATATTCATTCAACACATATTCGATTTATGTTAGATGCATTAAGGTGTCTTACAATTAATCAAAGGACAGTTATGAATGCACTCATTTTTATTTTCAAAATGAGAAATAATATGTTGCCAAATTATCTGTATGATGAAATAGTATATATATCGGATGCGCAACCGTATAATTTGAGAAATAGAGGAGATCTTCGACTACCATTTTTTACAACAAGTAATTCACGAAACATATTATACCATAAAGGTTTCAATCTTTTTAATAAATTGCCTTACGACTTAAAATCAGAAAGTAATATATAGCATTTAAAAGAAAGTAAATCTCGTATGTTAAATCTAAATACATCTAATTAATTAACGTCTAGTTTTTATTTTCACTTTAACTAGTTTTAAGTTATAAATTGTAACAAATAGCTGAAGCTAAATAAAAGAATCAATCAATCAAAAAAAACACAAGCTGGCTCAAAAACTAAAAACAACGAACAAAACTTTAAAATTATTTATTGGGTGACGAGCGAAATTAGTTCGAAAGGAGGAGGAGGAAAGGTAGAAATCGAAATTTTGTTGTGCGACTTTAGCTTTCATCCTGGACAATGGCACTTCGGGGCCATAATAAGTGCGGTGAGGGTTTGCACGGAACAGGAAGATAGAGAGCAATCGAAACAGAGCGTGCAGTTGATGTTTCCACTAAGAATTTGGTGGATGAATAGGATATCGGCTTTGTCACGACGTTATTCGGGGGACTGGAATCTAATCGGAGCTCAGCCTTCCGGACTGTACATCTTTGTACAGATCGTGGACTTCGCGGTTATGCCTTCTCATCCATTAGCCCTCTTCGCTAATAGGGTCAAATATCCGATCAAAGTTATTTCTTTCGAAAGATACCAATATTGACTCAGCCGCTTAACTTATCTTCCACCATTTGGCATCATAAAGCAGGACTGGCAAAATAAGTGTCTTGTAGATCATTTTTTTTGTCCTTGGTGTCAGAAGTGTAAGTCCTAGTAATTTCGACAAATCGGAATAATCACCGTATTATAAGCTGTGGCAAAGCTTGTGAATCGGAAACCATTGAAGTATTTGTCTTTGATGCAATTCACAGCCAGGCGATTACTAATCGATTTAAAGTCAGTGACATTCGGAAAATGTTGTCGCGACTGCTCCTTTAATGACCTGGGCCTAACTTCACCATTTTCGGGCTATATATTTGGCAAATGGCGAGGGTTTGACCCATTCCGAACGGCCCAAAAAGCTTTATTTTGGCAGTCATCGGACGATTGTCTGTCACTCACGAGAGTTGGCAGTGAAAAAATACCATACGTTCTTTCCCGGTTTTGTAGAACATGATTTTGATCCTTCGAGTGAGGAGATTCGACGATGTCGATGTCCTCTGCGTATCCCAACAACAATTGGATTGACTTATGAACGATAGTGCCGCCCTTTGCCTTCACACTATATATTGGAGTACCAGATTGAAGAAGTCACACGACAGCGCATCTCCTTGCCGAATTCCGGTGCAAGTTTCGAACGGTTCAGAGGTCTTTGAACTGAAATTCACGATGCATTACGAATTTTTTAGTCATGGTGCGATACAACCGGATCCCGGGACCCCGGCCATCATATGCGGCTTTGAAATCAATGAAAAAAGTGCATATCGATTCGAAAGTCGCCGGTCTATTACAAGATTTGTCTCAGTATGAAGCTGGAAACTCTTCGATATGCTTGAGCTTGGAGCGTGCGAACTCTCTTTTCTTCCTTCGCAACACTTCTTTACCTCGCTTGTTTTTTGCGCTCGCACTCGCTATCATAAAAAGGGTATTTCGGCTGTGTTGTTCGGTTGTAGGCTCTGGCAACCTCTGGTGTGCTCATTCGTCAAATGTCAAAACTGATCCTCGTGGATTGTGGCAGCTTTCTGGCATAAGAATGTCGGGATCTGAATCGTGCTGTCACATTGCCCCCCTGAATGTTTGTCGATTTGGTTGGATATCCCTAAAAACAATTTTTGTACGGAGTACAGCACATGTGAAGCTTACATTTGGTACAAATGACCTGTGTGTCTGACTTTTTACAGTGTTTACACCATTACTTTTCCATTTTATTAACCCAAATTGGAACATGATTTTCAACATAATAACGAACATCAGAAACGGGGTGAATAGCTCTTTTTCGTACAACTGCATGTACTGGGTTGCTCCACACTTTGAGTCCTACAGCTCGTTTATCCTTGGATGAAACAAGCCCAGCAGTTATTTCTTCCCGAAATTATGGAGGCTACAAGCTGTTCTTCACACAAATGACGTCTATAGGCATGAAATCTTTTATACAAAACGTATGTGCTCGTTGCGGCCATGTCAATGAAATAGATAAAGAGCTTCGTCATGAAGCCATCAGGTTAACTTCACCCATATTAGCATTGCGCTTACGCGCTGGTATACTATTAGCTGTTTAAAAAAATATTGTATCGACAAAAAACAGTTTTGAAAAATCACCTCTCACTACGTCTTAAGAGAAGATTGCCCAAGCTCGTAAATACACCAACAGAGAAAGCTATGTGTAAAAGGTATAGAAGTAGAGAATATGGTTTCCAAATTCGAGAATCGTTTGTGATAACCGGATAAAAACATTGGAGGTGGCTCGTAGATCCAGTGTGACAAGCAAAATGACATTATCAGCTGCACCATGTACACTACAGAACGGTAGTCAAATTTGTTTGAATCGTAGAGAACAAAGAATTTGACGCACCACTTGTGCGGTTTGTTTGGCACATATCGACGAAGATGGTGTTTCGTCTTGTTGCTGCACATTTTTTATCGACACATAGTCTAGCTGTTTTTGTGACCGAATCGAACCGCTCGTGAAGTTTATTGAATAGAAAACGGATGGGAAACAAAGGATCGTATCCAGGTTCACCTTTTTTCTAGTTGGAATTTATCTTGAAAACATTAAAACCTTTTGATTGTAGTTAAACGTTTTAACGACACACACCTTTGAATCGATGGGAATGCATTTTTGATTTTATATTTTTTGGGCATTGACTTCTTCGAAAATCCATCTTATTTGACACTGGAGGCAAAAAACTGCCTTCTTAATACGGTTTTACCCATTAGAGTTTGACAACTAAGTAATTGCGGATTTCACTCATAGATTGCTTTAGTTGAACATTTAGGTTTGCTGACGTTATCGAAATGTCAAACACATTTTGTTATTTGATAGTTGGTACTTCAACTGTCAATCAGTAAAGAAATGTTTGATCGGTTGTGAAGTATTTGTTTGGCGTCTGTTGAAAAATGGAAATTAAAACGAACATTTACGTCATATTTTGCTTTTTTATTTCCGGAAAGGAAAAACGCATCGCAAGCTCACAAAAAGTTCTGTGCTTTTTATGGTGACGAAGGTTTAAAAGAGCGGCAGTTTCAAAAAAGGTTTGCCAAATTTCGTTCTGGTGATTTAACACTCAAAGATGAAAAACTCTCTCGGTCGTCCAATTGAAGTTAATGACGACCATATCAAAGCAAGAATCGATTCAGATCGTAAGAGTACAACACATGAGATTGCAGAGAAGCTTCATATATCACATACATGCATTGAAAACCGCTTAAAACAATTTTGCTATGTACGAAAACACGATATATGGGTTCCTCATGAACTAAAAGAAAATCATTTAGCACAACGCATAAACATCTGTGATTTGTAAAAGAAACGTAATGAAAATGATCCATTTTTAAAACGATTGATAACTGGTGATGAAAAATGGGTTGTTTACAACAATGTCAATTGGAAAAGATCGTTGAGTAAGCCAGGTGAATCAGCTCAAACAACATCAAAAGCTGATATTCATCAAAAGAAAGTTATGTTATCAGTTAAGTGGGATTACTAAAAAATTGTCTACTTTCAACTTTTACCACCCAACCGAACGATCAATTCAGATGTCTGCATTGAACTAACAAAATTGAACAATGCAGTTGAAATAAAGCGGCCCGAATTGACAAATCGAAAAGGTGTTGTATTCCATCATGACAATGCAAGGCCACACACATCTTTGGTCACGGCAAAAATTATTGGAAGTTGGTTGGGATTTTTTGCCACATCCGCCATATAGGCCTGACCTTGCAATTTCAATAATAATGATGATGTCAAATCGTACCTTGTTCAATTTTTTTGCTGATAAAAAGCAGAAGTTTTATGAACGTGGAATTATGATGCTGGCTGAAAGATGGCAAAAGGTCATTGCTCAAAATGGTCAATACATTACAGAATAAAGTTATTTCGTTCCATGATAAAATTGTCTTTTATTTTCTAAAAAAATCCGCAATTACTAAGTTGCCAACCTGATATATATATAAGAGTTTTTTTTATATTTAATAAAGGAACATAATTATTATCTTAACCCTTTCTTTAATGTGGCCTTTGTTTCAGCGAACTGCGCTTAAAACGGCAAGGAAGAACGTGCTACGATTTGTATGGCTCAGAAGAAGGCGATCCTTCCATCCATTCCATTCCATTAAATTAAACTTAAATAAAACATAAATGTCCTACAATAAAGAGCTGGACAAATCAGCAAAATTCGAATGAATGGGCTGCCCCGAGTCAGTAATCAGTATGCTTACAGTATCAGATTTGTTTCATGTACATATATGATTTTTCTATGTTTTCTTGTTCTTTATCTTTGCTAGACCTATGGTGTACATAGGAAAATAAACCTAAAGGAAAAATTCCTTTAGGTATTCACATCAGAGCCAACAATATGTAATTGTATTTTTGGAGTTTAAAAAAAATGTAAGCAATATCATTAAACCAAAACATAAGTACATGTTGAGTAAAATAAAATTGTTATTTAGCAAAGCGACTTATTGGCCCGTTCAGAAATTTGATCGAGAGCCCGTGAATCTGACTGCGAAAGTGGGTAACATTTGGTGACGCAGTTTACCGGATTTTTGACTGCATTTATACTCAATTAATTAAACGTCAAAAGTCAGCTGGTACATTGTAAGTTTCTTTAAGAAACGGTTGAACTTAACTGGACTAGTCGATAATGAAGAATTTTGCATTATTCCATATTGGCTTAAAACAGGTGGGGAAAGTTGTAGAAAAAAAGGTTTTTGCACCTATGCACACAATTAAATTCACTAGAAGTAAATTTTTGCATCGCCCATATTAGTCTTTTTACCTATTAGAATCGGAGAAGAGTTACAATTGATGTTTGAAAGTAAAATTTCAACAATGACAGTTTCCCATTCATAGTTTTAGGTTTTTTACAAGATTAAACGAATTTTCTGAAAAATTCACAAATCCGAGCAAACTTATTATATTGCCCTGTAAGAAGCAGTTAATCCACCGGCAAGGCGACTAATGGAATGCATTTAATGAAGCCACGGAAAACAAAAAACATATTTTGTCAACTATAGATTTGGATGGCACTAATCATGGAAAACTTACTGCCATCGAAGTATTTGACTTTGTGACATACACAACCAACGGATAAAATTGTTTCTTTTTGTAGAATGCATTTCCGACAACGATGCTCGTAAGTAAAAAAGTCAACACCGAAAGATATACGGTTGATATTTTCATCCCGCAAAATTTAACACGACTACACAATCGAAAATATGTAAATATTGAAGTAGAATGTGTCATATGCTTAACTGCCGTCAAACTTTAAACTTTTTACAAAGTTGGAAGCCAAATAACTTAAACGCTTGCCGAGATGATAGATCTGAGCTTGTTTAAACGATTACTTTTGAGTGCCCAATGACGAGAGTTTGACCCTGTTTAGACGATGTCCCATGACGAAAGTTTGATGGTGAGAGGAGTGAGTGATGAGGGTAAGCGGCAGACACGAAGAATATATAACAAATCGGGGTGGGCAGTCAAGTTCCACACCCGAAATGTTCCGTTTCTATTCCATTTTATAATTATATTTCCATTTTATATATATTTGTTCGTTGTTGGTAGATCGGAGGAGCTTAAGACACAGAAGCCCATTTTGATTTTTCCTTCGAAAGAATTTATTGATTTTCGGGAACATACAAGGGTTGCATTGCTTGTTATTCCAATGCGTTTTAATTGAAGCTCGGTAATTCTGCTGAATTAATTGCTGTAGGTTTTCAAGTTGTGTTCAGTGTCCTAACCTCCGAGTTTTGAGGGTTAGTAAAACGTCTGTACAGTAGTTTGAGCCTTGTCAGAAGCCTACTCTTTTGTCGGTGAAGCGTTGCGGTAAATGTTAACATTGTCAGTAAGTTCTGTCCATTGTTTGTTTTATGGTGTAGTCCATCCGTTTAAGTAAGTGTCGATCTCCTCGAGTTCGAGGAGAGTGTTCGCGTCATCACTACGGCACTAAATCCACAATGGTCACTGTCGTCACGTACGTGTGACGACAGTTTATTATTCGGGTTCATGTCAGTGAGCTGTATCCGTTCATCAAACAGCATAAGATCTATTTGATTTCATTTCATGCCCGGGGTATACCCCGGACTTAACTTTAATGCTAACTATAACTAGGGATTTGGTGGATGAGAGAGGTGAGACGAGAGGATATTTTTAGGGTGGATCTGTTAAGGTGGAAATTAAAGATGTCGTGCGTGGCATTGGCCTTACGCAACATTCGGGACATGGGTTCATGAGAACCGTAATTGGTGCGGTGTGGGTCTAAGCGGAATAGATGAACTGATCTGAGGTTACGGGGGTTCGTAAATAAAGAGATCGATTAAAGCAACGTTGGACAGTAGATGATACCGGATAAAAGCTGGTGAATGAAGAGAATGTCGGCAATGTCAGAGCGTTGCTCCAGGGACTGGAGATTGATGAGTTGCAAACGATCTGTATAGGGCGGTAGGTTAAAGCTGTCTGTCCATTGGAGACCACGCAGGGCGAAGCGAAGAAAACGGCACTGAACAGCCTCGATTCGCCGAATGTGGATTTCATAGTAAGTGGAGAAGACATGAGCTATTTCGGTGTGTTCCTCTGCCAAAAATACCTTGATATAGTGTGTATATTAAAGAACTCAGACGGAAATAGTGCTTAATTCATCAAATTAATTTATTGTCCGATAAATATAACTTTTCTTTGAATAAATTCCGATCAAAAGTATACCACTACGTTTTCGTTAATTCTTGACCACCACACATACAAATTTAAAATGTCACAGCCGAAACTACGTTCGAATTCGAAAGCCGCTCCGAGAAAATGCCTCTCTTCCACGCCATCGCTACTTAATTCTCCTGCAGTAACACCTACCCGTGATGCTGACGCAAATCTCACCAGCAAATCTTTAGAGATCAAACTGACGGAGCAAATTGAAACGTTTCGACTTCAACTGAGGGACGAAATGACGAAACTCCGTAATCAGATAGTTACTAGAATTGAGGAAATAACTGAATGCTGGATGCAAGGATTTGACAATATCACCAGTTCCATTACTGCCTCAAATCTTCGTATCGACAAAATTGAAGCAGATTCAAATCCGGTCAACCGCATGCATAAGGCAGAAATAGTTGCTATCCAGCAATAAGTTAACGCTTTGGAGAAAAAGGAAATCGCCGCTGATGCTATTCTCTTTGGAATTCCAGAGAGTGCCGATGAGAAACTTGCGGAAATATTTCATAAGCTCTGCCTCTCCATAGACTGCAAACCGCCTCTCCTGAAAGATATTTTTCGTACACGGAGGCAAACTCAAAATCGAAATAACACCAGTACAATGGCACCTCCATCAATTGTCATCAAGTTCAACAGCTGTTCAGAGAGGAATCTAGTGCTTAAATCGGCCGCAATGTACCGTAAAAATACCAACAAAGAGCTGAATCTTCGTGACGTGGGCTTTGACTTAAATAAAAGTTTTTACTTGAATGAGAGCCTTACAAAGCAATCGCGCTTTCTTCTTCAAAGTGCTATCAACATGAGGCGAAAGAAAAAGCTTTTCTCTGTCTACGTAAACTCTGGATTTGTTTACGCTAAGAAATCTCCAACTGCCAGAAGCTTCCGAATTCAATCCGCTGAAGATCTGCTTGCTGCTGCCGAGACGGATGAATGATCACACCAAATCCTAAACATCAATTAAGTTCTTGTATTTTTAAGTTTTTTTTTTTCAACTATTTATTTAACAATTAATTATAGCTTTGCTTTTTAAATCCTCCTTCCCAATATATGAGTATATCTTCTCATTTCCCGAAATTCTTATTCTTTCTTTTATTGTTCTTGTATTGTTGATGTTTCTAGTTGTGATTGCAAAAAAGTCATGTACAATAGCTCTACATCTACTATGTTAAATGTTCTTTCAAAACGTCGAGAGGGGTTTAAAGTGTGTTACTTAAATTCGCGTAGTCTGAATGCAACCAAACTCGATTATATGCGATTTTTATTTGAGAATTCTAGTATTGATGTCTTATGTGTAAGTGAAACTTGGTTCAAACCTGATAATAATAACAATATGTACAACATTCCTGGCTACGAACTTTTCCGTAATGACAGGATTACCATAACTACAGGTGGAGGTGTTGCGATTTATTGCAAATCAAGCCTTAATTGCAAAGTTGTGAGTACGTCGGTTCACACGTGTATAGAGCATATCTGTGTGGAAATCTGTGATGGTCTAACTAAATGTCTGGTATCATGTGTGTACAATCCCAAAAATAGTAATTCTCCTGAAGAGTTTTTCGCAGCTTTTGCCGACCTCAGTGCCTTATACGAACACATTATCATATGTGGAGACTTCAACATCGATATGATAAAATCTTATAGCCGAACGCTTTTTATGAATCAACTTGTGCTGTCATTGGGACTTCTTATTATTAATAAGAATCCAACACGATTCGCCACGAACTGTACACCTAGTCTTCTAGACCTGAATATTGTCTCTAAACCTTCTTACGTCTTATTTTTTTACCAGCTTTCTGTCGATTTTTCTGATCACGATTTACTTTTTTGTACATACAATATTACTTTTTCACATTTGTCGTCGCCTTCGTCATTTAGTTTTAAGGATTTTAATTCTGTGGACATGGTAGTCTTACAAGATGCTGTCGGTTCAATCCCTTGGGAATACTGCAGACTAAGCGCTGATCCCAACATTAAATTAAAATACTTCCAAATGTTTTTGTCAGATTTGTATAGTCGCTGTGTGCCCACAAAGACGGTTAGAATTCGCAATCAAAGCTGCCCTTGGTTCACAACGGAAGTTCTTGGAGCTATTAAAACTAGAAATAGATTATTTAGCAAGTGGAAGCGCACTGCTTCTTCTGCCAGTTGGAATGACTATAAGGTAGCGCGGAACTTGGCAACCATTACAACACGTAGTGCCAAAAGAAACTACTTCGCATCGAAACTGAAAACTTCCTTGCCATCCAAACAACTTTGGAACAACATACGGCGAATAGGGATTGCTGGTGCAAAACCATCTTCCAAGTGTGAATTACAGCCGGACGTACACAATGAACATTTTCTTGAGGTCGGTACCGAATCTGAACGATTTAATTTTTCATCTACACCAACTTCTGTACCAACAAGTTTCAATAGTTTTAATCTGGTAACCGAAATAGATGTTGTTGAGAGTGTGGCAGCCATCAAATCGAATGCCATTGGTGAAGACGGAGTACCAATTCGATTTATTAAACTTATATTGCCATCAATTATCTCACACTTAACTCATATCATAAGCCACTGCATCGCAACTTCAACTTTTCCGGATTCCTGGAAAATTGCCAGAGTAATTCCAATTGCCAAGAAGCCAAATGCGGCTTTTCTTAATGACTATAGGCCTATCAGCATTCTACCGTGCTTGTCAAAGGTCTTTGAAAAATATTAGTCAAAGGTCTTTGAAAAATATTAGAAAACAGATCCAGAACCATTTATGCGTAAATAAATTACTAAGCTCCTTTCAGTCTGGTTTTAGGCCCAACCACAGTTGCTCGACAGCTATGGTAAACATCATTGAGGACGTAAGACGGGACTTTGACAAAGGATACATAACACTACTCTGCTTGCTGGATTTTTCAAAGGCGTTTGACAAGGTCAAGCATGACGTGCTTTGCTGGAAGCTCGAACACTATTTTGGTTTTGGTGGAAGTGCACTTAAACTTATAAGGAATTATCTGTCGAATAGAATGCAAAGAGTCGTGATTGGTGATAAAGTCTCTGTACTGAAGCTTATCAAGCAGGGTGTACCACAGGGAACCATTTTGGGACCTCTCCTTTTCTGCATATTTATTAATGATTTAATTTCAACATGCACAAACTGTTCCATCCATCTTTATGCAGATGACGCCCAGTTGTACTTAGCTCGACCTATGGGAATGATCAAGGAACTTGTTTCACTAATAAATGATGATTTAGCTAAAATACATCACTGGACTCAAGTGAATGGATTGCTGATCATTCTGACAAATCAAAGGTTATTCCATTGGCCCATAGAACAATCGATCTTAGCAATTTACCCGACGTGTGTCTTCCTGATGCTAGACTGGACTTTGTTGAATACGCAAAAACGCTTGGATATATTATAAATCGTAATCTTTCCGGTAACGATCAAACTAACTATGTAGTCGGCAGGATTTATGGATGTCTCAGGAGACTGTGGCTGACAGCCAACTTTACTCCAACGGCAATAAGGAGCAAGCTTGTAAAAGCTCTTATTCTTCCCATTATATCATATGCAGAGGTTGTATATTGTAGTCTTGACTCTGCCTCTCAACAAAAACTGCATGTAGCCTTAAATAATGCCGTGCGATACATTCATGGCCTTCGCAAGTACGATCATGTATCTGAACAGACTAGGAGACTATTAGGTTCTACCCTAACACAGCACACCAATGCTAGAAACCTTATCTTTAAAAAAAAAATACAATTTGCTCAATCGCAAAGAACCCATGTCCTAATTTTACCGAGTCACAAATATTTAAATTCCTGTAGACTGTTTTCTGTTTATGCTGTCAAGTTATGGAATTCCCTTCCAATGCATATTAAGACAATAACTAACGCTAATCACTTTAAAAAATTGATTTACAACTACTTTTCAACTATAACTAGTACTGGAAGTCAATGAAGAATATGAAATCCCCTTATATCTCTCCCATTCTCCTTTAATACTTTTCCACTCTTATCAACCCCTGAAATTTTATATCTGTTATTTGAATTTTTGATTGAATTTTAATTTTTTTTTTTGTATTGCTTTATTCTGTTTTATTATCTATTTCTACTTAATTCTTTTTAATCTTTATTGTTTTAATTTTTATTTTTTTTTTAATTCTTTTTTAAGAACATGTTAAACTTATATACTACTGAATTAATCTAAGCACTAAAAACAGACATTGTTTTACTGTGCACTGTTTAATAAATATATTGAATTGAATTGAATTGAATTGACATGGGAAGCATATTCTAGTAATGTTCTAACAAAAGTAATTTAATAGGCTTTGGTGACATAGGGGTTTGAGAATTCTCTGGACCATCGCTTAACGTAGCCAAGGGCGGAATTAGCTCGACTAATCATTGAGTCCGTGTGAGTGCGAAAATCGAGTGCTTTGTCGCAGATAATAGGCAAATCGCGGAGAGAAGAGACTAGAGGAACAGGTTGATTAAAGATGAAGTAGGTCCTGGAGGGCTGTGGAAGACGCTTACGTATGTGTGTGAGATCTAGAAAGTTTTTTTTAGACGAGCCAGGTTTATCCTCCTAGCATACTGGTACTTAGAACAACCTCGATAATTTGCGGTGTGTCCCAAGTTGTCACAGAGAATACACTTGAGAGTCGAGGCATCAACAATTCTATCCTTTCCTAGCGGACATTGACATTCCTCCGCTTTGTGGTTCATTGCGAATTTGAAGCACCGAAACTACATTTGACAGTTCGAAGCGGCATGACCGAACCTCTGACTGCGAACACATTGTAAGATGTTATCACTGCGGTTTAATTTTTCCCTACTTATGCCTTGATAATCTAGGACTTTTATTTTTCGTAGACTATCTAACTAGCTATTGGGAGTAAGCTGAGCCAGGAAGTAAGGTTATTTCCGATTCTCGATGATGAGGGATCTAAGTACTATCGTTAACTTGTACTCTCATTCTTTTAGTAGTATTTTACCAGAGCTCTCCCACACAAAGCTCTCGTTCTCGTTTTTAACCTTCATTTCGCTGCAATGTAAATATACGGTGATTGACCCTAGAGGAAAAAGCTGGAAGTAAACAAGCAATCACGTGTTCAAGGGAAGGAAAAGCGAAATTATAAAGAGACAAAAAAAGATCAGTCCAAGAAGGAAGCTGAATAAAAAGAGTTAAGTTTTTTTTCCTGCCTAAACAAGCCCGGAACATTTTCGTTAGATAAATAACAGTGATTTAATTCGCAATTGATTGTTTTTCCTACTGTTTGTATTATATCTAGAAGATCTTCCTCTGAGGTGTGTTGATTGTTTTTGGTTTTTTTTTGTTGATTTTAATTATCTGCTGTTCTATTGCATTTATCTGTCATTGCATGATTTCCATTGTTTCATCTCTCATTTTGTTGTTTTCCTTCAGTTTCTGTATTTCGGTTGTTAATTTATCCAAGGTACCATTGTTTTCCTCTATAATTTCGTCTAGTTCATCGATTTTATTAGTTTATCGCGGCTTTAAGAAGATTCGTTGCATCAACCTTTTCAGCGTCTGTTGATTCAATAAATGCCATTTAATTTAAACTTAAACCATCAACTTAATTTTGAATTAAGTGCACACTTTAAACCTTCAATTAATTTATAAACACGAATATACCTTTATTGTTTATTCACCACTTTAAATTTATTAACTTTATCAAACATAAATAAATTGAATCTAGCTCCAAAAACCTATTTCAATGATATATAGTAATCTAAAGTAATTTAAAAACAAACAAAAGTTTATATTCACTATCGTTGAAGAAAAATTATCCAGTATCGCAGAATATTTTGTCATTTAACGACATATAAGCTAAATTATCCAGTGTAACATCCATCCACACGATCGTCGGCCAGAACATCATGCTGACACCGCAACTCAGACGATAAACAGCAAAGACATCATGTCAACATCGTGTCTGGGTCATCGGATTCCATCATGTTCACTGGTAATGTGTAAGTACCTGTCAGAAAGAGTCTCTGCTGAACATTCTGCTTGGGTTGCAGTTTAGGTAGTATTTAAGCTTAAGATTTTAAGATTTTAAGAACGTTGTATAATTTAATTTAGAGTAATTCAAAAAAGACAACTTGGTCGAGAAAAAATATATTTTTTAAAAGAATTCATTATTAAATGAATTAATTGGCGCCCAGCGTGGGGCCCATGCCGCGATATTAGGGAAGTACGCGTGTGAGAAAAAAAATTATATAACAAAAACGACCATAAGTGATTCGTGTATTAAAATCGCTTATTTAACGACCTCAAGCAGCCCAATTTATCTAGTGCGCTACGATTAGCCTGTTTCAATCCTGGGTCCAAAACCCTAAAAAAAATGCTCTGAAAGTGCGTTACATACAGGATGCCGAGTCATCCGGTTCCCCGATGGAATACTATCGTAAGTTAGACAATAAGTTAGAAAGAAAGTGAATTTCTTTAAAAGAAATTGAAAGTGAACAAATTTATTAATAAAAAGAAAAAAGTGAAAGTTAAATAATAAAATAAAATTAACAAACGAAAATTAAAAAGTTAATAAAATTGAAAAAAAAAAATTTTTGTTTTAGATAAGAAAGAATTGAATTTAAAGAAGTTCATTAGAATTTCATTAGATAAATTAAGAACAGGCAAAAACAAAAACTAATTGTAACCAAAAATTAATAGATTAAATCAATACATCATGCCAGACCTTATATCGGGTAATACAACCAACCAAGAGCTTGATAGCCTTATCGGATCGATAGTATGTGAGGTATTCGAGAGGCAGGGAAAAAATATTGTTCAGAAAGCTCTTAGTGCTAACACCGACTGTTTTTCGGGTGTTGACCAACCAATAGACTTCGAACATAGTTGAAATTTATCAGATCTCGATAAATTCAAGCTCTTGGAAGAAGAGTGTAGAAAGGGTTCTCCAAATCTAAGAACCGATCAAGGATACGCCGAAAAACTTCGGAATATTCAGTGTAATAAGGAACAAAGTAGTAGCTCATGCGGATACTGCATTAGAGTCCTACAACACTCCCCTCAATTGAGAGTGTATCTCCAAATGCCTCATAATGTATTACGGGGATAAAACAGATTGAGGTACTTTAGAGTACCAAATGGCAGGATTATTGCAAGGCAACAATACTATATCCGATTTCTACCAATTGGTATTTAGCCATTTATCTCTCATACTCAACAAAGTGGCATGTATTGACATTTGCCCCGAAGCAATGAACTTTTTGAAACAAACAGAGGTCTTAAAGGGGATTTGCCTAAATTATTTGGTATTCGCAAACCCGGCAATTTACCCCAGGCTCTCCATCTGTGCCTCAAACTAGAGAATCAATGTAATCGGTGCCATCATAACAACTATAACCAACCATTAGCCAGGAAACAAACTAATCCCAAACCAAATCAACCTCCTCAAAGAAACTATACTCAACCACAATTTAGGCAACAATCTCAACATTATCCAAACTTCCCATTTCATAGTGCACCGCAACATGCTCCTATGCAAAACCAAGGTCAACCCATTCACTGAAACAACGTGCAACCTTACTACCAACCTAACTTCCGACACCGGTAGATTATGTTCGAAGCAACCAGAATAGGATCCAAGAGGACCACCATTTAAATCTCAACAGTCTCGAACTAATAACCTTCAGAGATTCTTCCACATTGATACCAACGATGACAACACCAGTTACCAACAGTCTATGGAGTCCGAAGAAATGTACCATGACCAAAGTTAAAGCGAATATGGGGAAACACAAGAAGGAAACGAAATGGATAATGACAACAGCGAAACCGTGTGTTTCACCGACCTAAATTTTTTAGGCTAAGTAACTCTTCGCTACCTTATTTCGAAGCAAGAACGCAGAGTGGAAATATGCTTATAATTTTGATCGATACTGGGTTCAATAGAAATTGTATACAGACATCTTTAGTTTGTAATCCGCTTCTTAACAACGAAAGCTTTTATGTAACTTCAATTGGAGCTAGTACAAAAGTATCTCACCGTACTGAAATAGCCCTTTTCAATTCTAAAATAAAATTCTAAGATTCTGAAATAAAATTTTTTTCTTCTTCATTCCTCACACGCGATACTTGGAAACGATTCACTCAAAGAGCTTAATGCAATTATTCACACAAGAGAAAACTACATGGAATTAAAATAGGGTGTAAAAATCAAAATTAAAGAACAACCATCACAAGCCGTTACAGGGGATATGGACATCATCGGACACTCCGCTGTATACAAAATGTTACCCTTAACCTATGAGCATGAAAGATGAAGTGGACAGAGAAATCCAACAGTTACTTGTAGAATACGACGGAATCTGATGTAGAAAAAACTGCAATTTCCGTAAACAATTGGAAATACGAGTTCACCCGTCATCCATTCGGACTCAAAAATGCACCCGCTATATTTCAGAGAGCTATTGACGACATATTTTGCGAGCATATAGACAAAAGTTGCTTTATATATATAGACGATATAGTAATCTTTGGCAAGGACGAATCCAGTCATCTCAATAATATCAGGGAAATTTTCAAAATTTTAGAACGCGCAAACGTCAAAGTTTAGATCGACAAATGCGAATTCTTCAAACAAGAAGTCGAGTTTCTTGGATTCGTTATTGCAGGAGATGGAATACGAACAAATCCATCCAAGGTCAAATCAATCTTACCATATCCCAAAACACTACGTGACCGCAGATCCTCGTTAGGTTTTCAGGCTACTACAGACGCTTCGTCAAAGACTACGCCAAAATCGCCAAGCCGCTAACGACCCTCCTAAGAGAAGAAGAAGGACGAATGTCTAAAAACATGTCTAGTAAAAAACAAATCACTCTTGGTAAAGATGCAGCCGATACCTTTGAGAAACTGAAACGTGCCCTCTCTTCCTCAGATATTATCCTAGCATACCCCTACTTCCAAAAGGAATTTTACCTCTCCACCGACGCTTTCAATTTCGCCATTGGAGCCGTTCTAGAACAAGACGGGAATCCCATAGCTTTAATTTTTAGAACCCTCAGTAAAACCGAGGAAAACCATGTGACTAATGAGAGAAATGTTAGCCAAAATTTGGGCCCTAGTATCTCTCAGAAGCTATTTATATGACTCTGCAAGGTTTAAAATCTTTACTGATCATCAACCTTTGACTTTCGCGCTAAGCCATAAGAATCATAATTGCAAAATCAAGACATGGAAGGAATTTCTTGAAGAGCACGGATACGAACTGGTATACAAACCAGGGAAAACGAACGCAGTAGCCGACGCTCTATCAAGATCTCCGCAGTACAACCAGGGGAACTCCCTAACATCCACCGTCCATAGTCATAAAAGTTCTGCCCAGAACTGAATTCCCATTGCCGAAGAACCTATTAACGTTTTCAAAAGTCAAATTATCCTTAATATAGGTGATACTCCTTCCCGTGACTTCAAAATTGTTTTCCCTACATACCACCGCCATACCCTTATAGAGAAGGAATATACAAAGAAAAACTAATAGATTCGCTTCGCAAAAATGGTTACCAACTTAACAGAGGAATCAAAACAAGAGACAGAAGAACATAACCATGCCCATAGGAATTGTAGAGAAAACAAGATTCAATTACTGCAACAATTTTATTTTCCACAGATGAGAGGAAAAATGGAAAAATTAACTATATTATGCAATATGTAAGGCAAAACAGGTATGACAGGCATCGGAAAAACCCAATGTTACAAAAAAAAACCCCAATCCCTCAATATCCTGTTCACATTTTACACGTAGATATGTACTTTACAGATAAGCACATAATTTTAACTACAATAGCCAATAGCTTTGGCAGAAGATATTAACACCCCTCATAGATTTGATTTTATCCTTTGGAGTTCCAAAACTAATCGTTGTTGATAAAGAAAAATCCCTAAGCTCACAGTCTATAACATTTATGCTCGAAAATTTATTCAAAATTCAGGTCTTTAAAGCACCACCTTACACAAGTTCAGTTAATGGACAAGTGGAAAGGTTTCATTCGACGCTTTCCGAGGTTATGCGATGCCTCAAAACCGAGAAAGTCCATAATGCCCTTTGAGAATTATCAGATAGATCAATATTCGAATACAATAGCTCAATACATTCTACAACTGGAAAAAAACCTATAGATTTATTTTTCGGGAAAAAACAGACTTAACGACCCAGAACAACTTGAAAAAGAAAAGTACAGAAAATTCGAAATGAACAACAATAAGGTTTGGAATATCATACTAAAAACAAAAGTGCTCCAAGAAATAACTCAGTTGGAGAAATAATTTAAGTTAGACTCAATAAACGATTAGGAAATAAACTGTCACCTAGACACAAAAAAGAAGTAGTTGCCGAAAACAGAAATACTACCGTTACAACCGAGTCAGGGAAGACAGGACATAAAAGCCTTTTAAAAAGCTAAATTTTCCTCAACAGATTACTTGCACCATGGTGCGCCGAGAGGCTCAAGAAAACTAAAGTCAAGAGAGAAAAGAGATCAATAAAAGTTTAATGAAATTTCCAAGTAGACAAATCATATTTTAAAAGCTTTTAAAAAAAATGTTCAAATAAATGGACATAAAATTTGTAGATAGTAGAAATAGTGTCGTAGATATACTATAAGCAATACAACACGCATACCTAACCCAATGAAAAGCAAAATGTCAACCTGTGCAACAACCAACAACCAGCACATCCCTTCCATCGAGGAAATTTCTCCAGGAATGCTTTTTCTAAACCAGTTCAACGACTCTATCAATATTAACAACGATACAATCCGTTTAGAAAGTACCAACTTTATAAACCACGTTAACACAACGATAGATAGATGGAAGGATATTTGAAGCTTGCGACATCAGCCATTACCTGCGATACTTCAACCAAGATCAATACACGCAAAAATAGAAGAAGTACTAACCCTTGAAATGATGAAAGAGTTGAACATTAATGGAACGTCGCAAATAAGATTGCTGAAAACCAGAAATAACATTAATTTGACAACCTATATCAGCATAGTAAACATTTTTGCCATATCAATAGCTGTGTACGTGGCACTTTAAGTATTTCAGAAGTTCAAGGTCAATAACGAAGGAAAAGAGAACGAAAATCCTCCACCTACTCCCAGAAGCACAACAACAACAGTGACATTAGATGTAAAAGATATATCACATGTAACGACGAAGAGTAACGACGTGTTTACACTTAATGTGAGTGAATTTAAAATAAATAAATAGCTAAAAAGTTTGTCCACCAATAAGTGCTTCGGTAGAGCACCTGTCCAGTCAGTAACTCATTCGTTCACGAACCTCCAGAGGAAGAACAAGTGTTTTATTATATCACCGAAATTAATAACACAAACAACATCCAATAACAAAAATATGAGTGAGCGGCAGTCGTCGCCTCACCAACCTGTGGAAGGAGCGGGGAAGGCATTGCCGGAACCACAGCCACCGCCACCATTGGCTTCATCAACAACCGGAAAGAGGAGGAGGAGGGTGCGACCGACTTCAAACCTCGTAAAGCGCCCGTCCCTATCGGCTTCAACTGAAAAGCTGCCGACTGGAGCCGGGGAACGGGCGCCAACAACAACAGCAGCAGTAGCAACAACATCAGCAACAGCACTTAAGGTTGCAGCAGAACAGCAGGCGACAACAGACGATTTCCCATATGTCTCCGACGGTGGCGAAGGCTGCTATACTGGAGACAGTAACAGCTTCATGTCGTTGGCGGCCTCGGAGACCGACGACGAAGATGACGAAATTTGCCAACTAGAGGCAATTATACGGGCCGTGAAGGCAAAACAATTGGCACGACGCGCAGAAGAGCGCCAGGAACAACAACAGCAGCTGGCAAATATAAGCCGAAATACGGCACCAGCTCAGCAGAAACAAGCACAGCTGCCTAAGCAGCAACAACAACAACCAAAACTGCCAACGCAGCAGAGCTACAAAACCGCAAAAACAGCAGCAACAAAAACAACAGCAGCAGCAAAAACAGCAGCCGCAGAAACAACAACAACAGCATAAGCAACAACAACAGCAGACGACAGCGAGGCCGAAGGTGCCTCCAATCAATACCTCCAAGATGGAGCTTCAAGACACCATCAAATTATGTAAGTCAGCCATAGGCGATAATTTTATAATTAAACGTTTAAATAAACACAGGCATGCTATACACTGTTCACAGTGGAGCATCACAAAACAATTTAAAACTTATTAGAGAAAACAACGACTGAGTTCTTCTCCTTCACCCTCAATGAGCGTTTGCAGACAATGCTCCTTCGTGGTTTAGATTCGTCCACCGATCTCGAGGAGCTCCTTCAGGAGCTTCAAGCGAAGGAATGTGACGATCTTAAGTTCGTAGGTGTTAAGCCATTCACTACAGCAAAGGCCAGAAGGGAGAATCGGAAATTACCGTATTTCCTGGTCCAGCTAACTCCCAACAGCAAATTAGATAGTCTGAGGAAAATTAAAGTCCTAGACTATCAATGCATAAGTTGGGAAAAATTAAATCGCAGCGATAACATTTTACAATGTGTTCGCTGTCAGAACCTTCAAACTGTTAAATGCAGTTTCGGTGCGTTAAGTGTGCAATGAACCTCAAAGCAGAGGAATGTCCGCTAGGGAAAGATAGGGTTGCTGATAGCACGACTCTCCAGTGCATTCTATGTGGTAACTTGGGACACACCGCAAGCTATCGGGGTTGTCCAAGGTACCAATATCTTAGGAAAGTAAACCTGGCTCGTCAGCAGAAGGTGGAGGTGAAGCTTCCACCTGGTCGTAAAACTCCAGCCGTAACTCCCAATGTGACCTACGCCCAAATGGCGGCCGGTCAGAGGAGTACGGAACAACAAGTACCAAAGGCTGCTCCTCAGGTCCCACGACGTGGAGCACCTAGTGGTGATGCTGATCTGATGGCTATATTTCTTTCTATTCAGGGGCAAATTAGTCAACTGCAACAGCAAATACAGGAACAGACGACACGCGCAGATCGTATCTACACTCTGTTGCCGAGTCTAACGCGCCTCTAGTCTTAATGTGTTGACTGGTGGAGAAACCCTTAAAATCCTTTCAGTGAATGTAAATTCGCTAATAAATATCGAACGAAGAGCTGTACTCTCCAAGTTATTAGAAGACCGAAATCCCAATGTTCTTCTGGTTAGCGAAACTAAGCTCTCTCAGAGGCACAAGTTGAGGCACATTCAGTATCATATTATTAGAAGAGACAGACCCAACTACAACGGTGCTGGTGGCGTCGCTATCCCCATAAGAAAAAATCTGCGTTTTAAGGTTATGTACAGCGGCGAAGTGCGTAGATTCCAGGTGCTAGAGGCTTGCATCATGAACTGATATAGCTGACCGACATGGACCGACAGACAATAAACTGTTTTCACACATTCGTGCACGACAGGGACCATTGCGGATTTAGTGCCGTAGTAACAATTCCCAACCAAATTGCGGAGTTGGAGGAGTATGTTCAAACGCATTCTTATAATTACAGTAGGACGCGGTGGACACGCTTCTCCCGAACAGTAAAAGAGCACTCTCCTTGAACTCGCTCAACCCACCGTCCAATAGGAATTTGTCGAACGGAGAGATTGACACTTACCTTAAAAGGATGGACGACACAATAAAGCAAACAATGGACAGAACAATTCCCAAGTACCAACCGACTGACAATGTCAATATATACCGCAATGCTACGATCGACGCTCTGCAGCGACAAAAGAGTAGGCTACTGACGAGACTTAAACTCCTGTACAGACGTTTCCTAAGCCCACAAGGCTTAGGACACTGAAATCACAGCTTAAAAACCTACAGCAATGAATTCAGCAAAATTACCGTGCTGCAATTAATTCGCATTGGAATAACAAAATCCGGGCTGTTAAAGCTAGCAATCCTAGTATGTTCCCGGAAATTAATAAATTCTTTCGAAGAAAAAATCAGAATGAGCTTCCGTGTCTTAAGCTTCCCTGAACTACAGACAACGAACCAGAACTTGTGACAGCATGCATAGATCCAATAGAAGCGATCGTAGATGACAACTTTTTCGTGATCGAACATCCTCAGGAGAAAGTTGAAGTAACAGGTGCGATATTTCAGGTTGTGTATTAGGTGAATGTTAGCACTCGCCATAACCATATCTTGGAAAATCGTGTCCTGTTGCACAACTTTTACTTGCGACATGACATTGAGCACTGGCGATTGGAGAATACTGGTTTTACCATGTTCATTGACGATAATTTGTCAAATAATGTCATCGCCACTGAAGGGATACATCCACCAGTCATATCAAGGGAAGATCTCCTGGTTATTTTCGGTTCACTGAGAAGTAGGAAATCTGTGGGAATCGACGAAATACCAAACATTGTTCTTAAACACCTTCCTCTAGAAGCGGTTAACATTTACACTACCCTGTTTAACAATTTGCTGAATAATGCACATTATCCAGCTCATTAGAAGACAGCGGTGGTGCAACCAATTCCTAAACGGAGCAAAGACACATCCAATTCGGCAAATCTCCGGTCGCTAAGTCTCCTTCCCAACATTTTTCAAAGTGTTTGAAAAAGTGATCAATAGAGCCCTGACCGAGTGGGTTGAGGACAAAAATATTATTCCGGATAACCAATTCGGTTTCAGAGCGGGGCATGATTGCATACATGCCGCGTCTAAACTGGTATCGGTTATCCAATGGAACAAACAGTGCACGGTTGTCTTGTTGATTGACTTGGAAAAGGCGTTTGACACTGTATGGTTGCAGGGGCTCTTTTTCAAGCTGGACTATCCGGCATTAGCAAACCGCTGCTGAACATAATCTTAGATATGCTCACCAGCAGGCTCTGCTGGGACTTTTGAAATTGACAACGGTCCACAACATGGTGTAGTTATTTCGCTGATTTTATTTACGATCTTCACAAGTGACAAGCGTACGCAGATGACTTGAACGCGTACAGTTTAAGTTCGAATATTGAGGTTATCGTAAGTCTTTTGCAACGTGACTTCGAAAAGATTCAGGGATATTGCGATGATTGGAAATTGAAGATCAATTTCCAAAAGTGCGAAACCATTCTGTGCAGGACGCCGTTGTCTTGGGCATCTAGAAACACTTAAAAGAAGTGGCGAATGTTCTCAATCGTTGGACAAAACGGGCAGCCACTGGCGAATCGAAATGTTGTCAGATACCTTGGGTTCTGGCTAGATCAGTATCTATATTTTAACAAACATATAGATGCTGCTCTGGCCAGAGCCAAAGCCGCCTTTGCCTTGACAAAGAGACTGTTTCACAGCAGTCAACTCGATGCCTAGGTAAAGGTGATCTGCTACACGGCCCTCATTCGGCCTGTGCTTGCCTATGGATGCCCCATTTGGTTCAACGTCGGAACAAGTTTAATGGAAAAGATTCGGGTTTTCGAGAGACGATGTCTTCGAGCATGTCTAAACTTATACAAAAAATTCTATAGTAATGAGGTCCTGTACAACGGGGCCAACCTGATCAGAGTGGATAACTTTCTGATAAAACTTATTCGAGGTCACATTGCAAGAGCAATGACTTCGACCAACAACTTGATCTCCGGGGCTTTTTACCCGGAGTTTCTCTTTCTAGATAGAAAAGCTCTGGTCTAGGATAGATTAGCGGTACCGTTAATCTTCCACGTTGCTAGAAAAGCTATGGACGGGCAAGTCAACTACGACCAAGCCGTCGCAAGTAGCTTACCGGGGTCTCTTAGGTTTAGTAGGGCGGTATCAGACCGCGACAGAGCTGATGTCGCAAGACAACACCGACACTATTGGTGGCTGGACGAAAGGTAGAACTCTGTCGTCCATCATATGTCTTTGGTGTCCTTTAGGCAAAAAAATTTAATAGCATGTCCTGTCAGCTTTGGCCGGCTTACATATTTTTAAGGTAATGTCAGTAGTTAGTAATTAGTAAGCAAGTAGTTTTAATTTTATTTTAAACTAGGTTAAGATTTTAGGGATTAGATAAGTTTGTTGTTTTGTATTAAGGTCTAGATTGAGTTCAAATCTCACAGTCCTTTCACTAAGTTTTTTCACAATTATTAGTATTTTCTTAGTTTTCCTTATTATTAGTTGTATATTGTTCATATAAATTAATGTTTAGTGGTCGAAAGACATATTTTTAATTGTTAGGTTTAGCTTAGAGCGCCCGCAGAGGGCCAGTAAGTTAGTTTGTAAATAGTTAAGCTACTTAAGCTAGCTTTAAGCGTGTTTTTTTTGCTAGCATATAAGAAAATGAATTAGGGAAAATAAAAATTCATTTAAATGAAATGAATAAGCTCGTTTTCATGATTTCTTCGAAAAATTTTGTTTTTTATTCCAGTACAAATTAACGGATTTTCTATAATTTTCTTTTATCAACGACTTCAGTGTCTCAATCTTTGCGTTTTGCCTGTCATAAAACTGTCTGTACAAGAGTTTTTGATGTGTCAGAAGTCTACTCTTTTGGTTGTGTAGTGCGTCAGGTATTGACTTGCAGTTTATGTCGATATTGTCAGTTTATGGATACTTTGGCATCGTTTTGTCTTTTTGACTTTTGTCTCGTAGATCTATTTAAGGGAATTATCAATCACTTCGTTTGACAAATATCAATTGCACGCTAGACTAAAACTGATAGTTCAAATTATAGTGGAAATGATTGCGCAAGGGAACTGAGAGCACACCCTACCCAATTTCAAAATTTCTTATAGAATGAGCCCCGAAACTTTTGAAACTGTTTTAAATATAGTTGATTCTTAAACAAGACACTAATTGCAGAGAGTGTATCATTGCTATGGAAAAATTATTGATAACACTAAAGTAAGAAATAAACTTTTTCTTACAAAATAATATTTATTTTTGCTTTTTTTACACTGATACATTAATTAAAACTTTACTAAAATTCCGAAGTAGTCGTGTTATCAGGAAGTTGAGCTGCAAAATTCGAGAGATAGCTTTGTAAAGGTCCTTCTTGTGGTCGCATTTTTTGATGTGATAGTTAATAATGCTCGGTTGTATATGACTGGCCAGAAAAAGGATCTAACGGGCCTTGATAGGATGTGCGGAGACTGCGAAGCAAACTAATATAGGTTTTTTAGTTGACGTAGCTGGGACACATTCAATGAAATATTTATCAGCTTCATCGTTTTTATACATTTTAGTTTGGTATTTCGGTAGTTTACTTAGTTTCCAAAGAGAGAACTAATTTTTGGACATTTTCAATTTCGCCTACAGATTGTGGATCAGCTGAGGAAGCATTGGGACAATCCTTGGGTAAATGTATGGGGTTTTCCAATGGAGACTTAACAGCTTTTAATTTGATTTGTGAACTCACCCTTTCACTAATCATTGAACTGTTATTATCAATTTCTCCAATAAACTCAACATTTTCATGATGGTAACGTATACAAACAAAAGTCTGCAAATTACACAAATTTTCTACCGAAATTCGGAGTCTGTGACCGCAACTTTAAGAACGTTATCTAAAGATTTCAGTCGTAATTCTCGCCCTAATAGACAGGCAATAAAAAGTTATGTGCAAACAATTTAGTCTTTATAGTCGCTGTGTGTATGTGCAAAAGATCCAAATCATTCAATTCCAGCTCAGACCACATTATGGCATCTTTTGCGCAAGGATCTTGGTTAACATCCAAACAAGATAAAAAATTGAATCCGATGGCGCATTTGAAGCGACGTACGTTCTCCGACTGGCCTCTGGAGAAGATGCCTCAAGATGATAAATTTCATCGCAAAATCATCTTCATTGACGAAGCTCAATTTTGGCTCAATGGGTTGGTCTATAAGCAAAATATGCGTCTTTGATCGGGTGAAAATTCACATTAGCTTCATGAATCTCCACTTCATCCGCAAAAAATAACTGTTTGGTGCGGTTTGCATGCCGACGGCGTTGTTGGGCCATATTTTTTCGTCGACGATAACGATCTTCACGTTACTGTGAATGGCCAGCGTTATTGTGCCATGATATCGATTATTTTTGGCTCGAATCGGAAGATATGGACTTGCACGACATGTGGTTTCAATAGGATGGTGCCACAAACCACACATCACACCCAAAAATCGATTTATTGAAGAGTAAGTTTGATGAGCGTGTTATCTCAAAAAATGGGCCGCTTTTTTTCCCCTTCGTTCGTGCCATATAACGCCTCTAGATTATTAGATAGATATCATAGGTGATCTCAGAGCCAATATTGAACGCGAAATAGTGGCTGTTTCGGCAGAAATGTATGGCCGAGTCATCGAAAATTGGGTCCAACGAATCGACCGCTGCAAACGTGCCCGCGGAGACAATCTGAACGAAGTCGAGTTGCATTCATAAATTGATTGATTGTACTTCAAGCCGATGATAAAATTTTTGAAATATCTCAAATGGTTTGCGTTTTATTTAAAAAAAAATTGTCAAGTCCTTATTGGAAAACCCTTCTATGCCTGTACCAACTGAGGAAAAGTGGAGGTCGAAAGCACAGCGATTCCATGAATAATGGCACCTTCCTAACTGCCCACGGGCAATACCTTGCTTTCTTTTCTTCTGAAAAGACAGACAGAAATTCCTGTTATTAAGGAAGCTTGCGTTCTTCATAACCTTACAAAAGATAACAGAAGGTAAATTCTCTACTCCCCAGGTGCTCAATCCCGCAAGCTTGAGTTTAACTGTGAACGCGAAAAAATGTGTGCACAGGCTTGTTCCGATTCCGCAAGTGGGAGAGTGAGTATTTTTTTTTTACAGTTATCGTGTACACAATTAAAGAAATTTATTCATTTTATTTTCAGCAGTGAACTAAGGAGTAGAAAATTTGGGTTAACTCACGAGAGGTTGATTTATTTTATTAAAATAATATTTTATTTTATACATTATTTTGAATGATCAGATGAAGCGCATTTAAGAGCCGCTAGAAGAAAAATGGTGGCGTCTTTTTTAAACACAATTTGAGGTGCGTGGAAAGACGTCAACCAATGGCGCAAGTATTGGCGAGACTAAATAAAGTAAATAAACCGAACTTTTTTATACATATCATTAAATATTTTCTGTACTTTGCCTTAAGACTTCATGGTAAAGCCTTTATGAAAGTTTCATTTAAACGAAGTGGGATAAATGGGACGAATTCAAAGAGCGCGTAGTTGCGCTTTTGGCTCCCGCAGATATAAGCGGCGCAGATGTTCTGGAGCTGTTCACTTCACCGCAAGTGCAAGCTGGTACGATTAGAAACTTCAAAACTGATCTAACGTTTTCATTCTGTCTTTTTTTTTTGCAATTTCAGAGGACGATAGCTTCTTCGGATGGTTTCGATTGCTTTTCAAGCCTTTTCAATTACATCCCTTCTGCTTTGGTCTGTTCAAGTGAATTCGAAACTACAGGGATATTTTGCCAATACTGCTACAAGCTTTATATTATAAACTGGAATGTCCTACATATTTTCCAAATTAAATAAAACGTAGTAGCATACGAAAACGTCTCTAGTGGCCTGTCACACTTCGCAAATATTGATTGTTCGACGCGATATATATTTTCAACATGCGCTGTGCCAGCAATCAGCAACATTTGTCCAGTTCTCGGAATCTCCGCACTTCACCAGTGTACACTGCTTTAAAACTCAATCCTTTTTTATTAAAGATTGCACCACCGCCTCCTTGGAAGTCAGGTCAGTCTCTTCTTAGAAAAATCTATTTGTTATTTAAAAAAAAAGTGCAGCTTGTTTCTCGACACTTACCATTGAATGAGCATTTACCGCCATCTTCTCTAAGGCTCTTCTATCCAGCGTACTCATACGGCAGTATGCTGAAGTTGCGTTAGACTCGGAAAAAGCGCGTATATATGGTTCATCTATATCGCCTTGTCTTGTAGTTTCTGTTCCTTACGACTCATCTGTGCCTGGTTAGCAAGCAAGACAGTCAACACATCATCCGGGGTGCTATTGGCTCTTGGTCGTGAGGGCAAGCTTTGGTTGTTGCTGTGTAGTCGTTCCTCAACCTGACGCCATTTGGGCGTTGGTAATAGTAACGGTTGTACTATTTTATTAGTATTCTTTAATCATACTATATATTATACAATCATCACAGAAAAAAGATTAAACATTACTTTTAATATACAGAATACATTTTTCTAAAAGTTTAAAATTTTGTTCACGTTTTATTTTGTTTGCCAAGGAATTAAAGTGTTGAACGCATTTGTTTGTTGTTCGCTGCGCTGTTGTGTTACTGCAGAACTGGAATGTGAAATCAGCAATCAGCTAGTACGGCTGTATATCCCAACTATTTTAACATTTTGCATTGTGGTGCCATGTTTTATTTTAAAGACGGTTGTAAGGATATTAAACTCCCATCCCTGAAATATACTCAACCATTTTAAGGAATTTAGACATCCATTAATTTTGCTAAAATCGTCCATCATCTTCGGTCCTAACGTACTTTAGTTATATAGTATCATATGTGCTGCGACTATTTCCTTGAAGGTAAATATGCTCAAAGCGCGTTCAGTCTGATTTTCATATTGTAATGACTCCTGGTTGAAAATGTCGTTTTTTTTTTTCAAAAATCAATATTTTATTGAGGAAAATTAGATATAAATTCAATATTCAAAGTATTGCCCATCGCTAGCCACACATTTTTCCCATTTTTCTGGCAATTCATGGATACCCGTTCTGAAAAATTCGACCGGTTTGGCCGCAATACACGAATCGATCCATTTTTTGACATCATCGAAATGACGGTAGTGCTGGTCAGCCAGGCCATGTTGCATCGATCGGAAGAGATAGTAATCGGATGGCGCAAGGTCTGGACTATACGGCGGGTGGGGTAGGACATCCCATTTGAGCGTTTCAAGGTAAGTTTTGACGACATTTGCAACATGTGGCCGAGCATTGTCATGTTGCAAAATAACTTTATCGTGTCTTGCGACCGCTTCGGGCCGTTTTTCCTTCAGTGCTCGGCTCAAACGCATGTGATTGTTTCATTGGGTTTTAGCAGCTCATAATAGACAACACCCTTCTGGTCCCACCAAATGCACAGCATAATCTTCAGGCCATGAATATTCTGAACGGCCGTCGTTGTTGAGGCATGTCCGGGGTATCCATACGTTGCCCAGTGACGATTCGATGCAAAAGACTTCTTTTTGTGGCGTTCAAGCAGCATTTCAGACATGCAAAATCGGCGTTCGACCTCTCGTCGCTTCAATTCATACGGCATACAATGTCCAACCTTTCGGATCATTCCCATTGCTTTCAAACGATCGGAAATGGTTTGCTAAGCGACGAAAAGTGATTTTACAAGTTCTTCTTGCGTTTGTGACGGATCGTCAAACTTTTTCACTTGGCCGGGGCGTTCTTTGTCTTCAGTGTCGAAATCACCATATTTGAACCGGTTAAACCGCCGCTGATACATTCTAACGTATATAGTATAGCCCGGGTAAGCTTCGGTAAGCAATTGATGCGCTGCGGTTGTTTTTTTCTTTAAATGAAAGAAACATATTAAAACTTCCCGCAAATCTTGTTTTGATGGCACGAATGTAAACATTTTACGGCTTTACAAAAACTTGTGTGTTTTCACTAATGACCAATAACCTAGATTGAAATAATTAGTCAATGACATGAAGTTTCTGATGTGACAGCTGTCATGGTCAAAATTCACCTCAGAGAAGATATGAAGTTATCTGCAATAACGAAATTTTCAACCGGTAGTCCTATTAAGAATACCCAGATACACAACAAAAAGAAAACTTGTAGCCCCATCTGTAAGGTTTCGCTGACAGATATTGCTTCATAAAGTTTTTGTTGCACATTTGCTCATCCGCACACAGTAAATATCGTTAATTTTTTGTTTTTTTTTTTCACTTACTATTCGAAAATTTGATTTGATCGATTATAATATTATGAAACACTGTGCAAGGCAATCCGATATTATTTAAGGTGTTGGAGGTTTTTGATGTCAACGTGCTTCGGACTATGGAATTTAAGTTTCAACCTTCCAGAAGATTGTTCTATGCACACCTTCGTCGAACTATTAACATATTTAAACCCCTTTTTAATAAGAGTATGGTAGCCATTGTCAGGGCAAGGAACCGGAAGGTAGGTTGTAAGGGGATAGGCTGAGTATCCCAAAAGATGTACATGACCTACTAAGCCCTCCGGATCTATTTTCCCATATGTTGGCATCTTAACAGCTTCTGGGATAAGCACAAAAAACGTCAATGAGCCGTTGTTTATTTTCGCAAATCGGCTATGAAAGAAGGGATTTATAAAGAAAAATTGCTCCCATATATTCATTTTCTGTTGAAGTTACTTATTTTGTCACATGCAGGTGTTTATTTTAAGAGCAAATAAATTATTTCCAAACAAAACGATATGTTGCTGCGATGGAAACGTTAAACATATTGGAAAGTTCGCGGAAACAAGATCCGTTGACCAGTTTCCGAATTATCAAACTTAAGCCAATTTGAATCTTAATTTTGTTCGGTCAGTGTCTGTAGAACTATGGAAATGATACTTCAAATTTTAATTTTATTATTTCAAGAAAAAAAAAAAACTTAAATTATATGTTTTGAAATAAAACGATTCACACTTGTTGAGGTTTAAAATTAAACTGCCCGACATTGATCAAGCATAATTGTCGGTGGCTTGTGGCTAAACTGCCGAGAGTAGCTACGTGTGCAATATGACACACCTGGAGGACCACAGGTAGTGAAGGTTCCCAAGGTGTAACGCTATGCTGTTTTGGAGGCTTCATGTTGTTGCTCAGGGAATCATGATTGACCCTTGTTCACAAAACAAAGCATGATACATATGTTTCTAGAATACAACTGTCCATTAGAAAAACGTGCGTTTTCAAGATCAACGCCAAATCAAGATTAACACATCTTCTCCCTAATTGTTACCTTTCTGCGCCTGGGTCGGTCTTGAGAAGAAAAGGAAAGACTAGGTGTAAGTAAGTAAGTAACAAAATTATTTATTCGTGAACGAAATTAGTAATTGGAGTAAGGGAAAAGGTTACGATGTGTATCGGTCGGCGGCCAAGAGAAGAAGGAAGTTATTTTCCTCAAAATGCCGGCAGATGTTAAAAGAATGACAATTCGCAGCTTTGACATCCAACGACAGTATTGCCAATTAGCACGACCGATTTCCAAGTTGCCGGAGTGCCAACATCTCCCTTTTTTTATTCAGGAACATAGTCCTTGAGATAGGTTGGGATCTTGATGGCTCTACCCCCACGAGATCGTATCGGTTCCGGCTCAGGTGTTATAAAAACTTCACTTGTTGCTGAATCTGCTTGTTCAATGATAGTGGACTGCGATTCGTTGTTTTGTTCAGACAGTGATGACATTATAGGTGACGATGACGTAATTGGTGATGATGACATAATAGATGATGGTGACGCAATGCGTATGTCGCGTCGCATGTTAAATGTTTCGTACAAAACTTCGAATGATAATTTTGGATCTTCAGAAATGACCTCATTGGTTGAACTTGTGCGCCTTCTTAATTGGTTTGTATGCGATCGAATCAACTTAGTTATATTATCATATTTAACCAGAACATTATAGTTGACTTTGCCGATTCTCTCTATTATTTCTCCGCAACCCCAGAAATCCTTGTTTTGTTTATAAATTTTTGCAAACACTAAATCACCATTACGATACTCACGGTGTTTTGCTCCATGATGTCGGTTAAATTGTTGATTTTGCTTTTCATTAGTTTCCGCAGGTATTGATGAAGGCGTATTGGTCGGATTTAAAAGATCGAGGGTTGTAGACATTTTCCTACCGATGAATACTTCAGCTGGTGACAATCCGTGTGGTGAATTTCTATTGAGCGTTGACCTGTATGTTTGAAGAAACGTTTCTAAATTCTCCTCACTCGTTCCCTCTTGCTGAAGTTTTTTTAGAGCACGTTTAAGCGTGTCGACAAAACGTTCTGCCTGTCCATTTGATTGTGGATGGTATGGAGCAGTTCTAAAATGACAAATACCTCTCGATTTTAAAAATTGTTGAAATTCAGTACTTACAAATTGCGTGCCATTATCCGATACAATTTGCTTGCAATCTCCGAACCGTGAAAAAAAATTCCGTAATTTATTGATTATGTGAAATGTGGTAATTCTTTCTGTTTGGAAAATTTCTGGCCATTTGGAATATGCATCAATGACCACTAAGTAGTATCTTCCCTTGCAAGGACCAGCGATATCTACATGAACTCTTTCCATTGGTGCCTTCGGAATTGGCCATGATTGTAATGTAGTTTTAATCGGGTTTTTTGCTACACTTGCACAGTTGTGACATTGTTTTACGTAATCTGCTACTTCAGTGTCAATTTTCGGCCAATACACATGTTTCCTTGCTAGTGAAATCATGCGTTCAATTCCAGGGTGTCCCCGATGAAGCTGGTTTAATACCCGGTTGCGGAACTTTGTTGGTATCACAACACGATCGCCAAAAAGCAAACATCCGCTAACAATTGACAAGGAATCTTTTCGGTTGAAATATTGTATGAACTCTTGATTACACTCCTTATCCGGTTTTGTTGACGGCCAACCACTTGTTACATAATCCTTTATTTTACTTAGCGTTTCGTCACTTAAAGTTGCTTTTTGAATCATTCTCGACGTTAAAGGTAAAGACTTCGTTGAAAATTCCAGCTCTTCTTCAAGAACATGCTCGAATTTTGCACAAGCAACTACATATTCTTCTTCCAACTTTGGATGCGACATAATAAGTCTGGATAAAACGTCCACAAACCCGAAATCTTTTGTTGCCACGTACTCTATGTCGAAATCGTACAACATCAAAGTTAATGCCCATCGCTGCAACCTGTTGGCAGTGTACACAGGTATTCCCTTTTTTGAACCAAATATTGATAGCAGCGGCTTGTGGTCTGTCAGTAACTTGAACTTTCGACCGTAGATATATCGATGAAATTTTGTTACTGCAAAAATCAATCCAAGACCTTCTTTCTCGATCTGACTGTATTTTTTTTCCGTTTCTGTAAGCGACCTGGCTGCGTGGACGATTACTTTTTCCGTGCCATCTGGGAATGTGTGTGCAATGTAGGCTCCGATACCATCTGTTGACGCATCTGCAGCAACTTTGATGGGCAGGTTGGGATCAAAATGTGTTAACAGTAGATCCGAGGAAAGAATTTCTTTAAATTTTTCGAACGATTGTTGACATTCTCTCGACCATTCCCATTTACTTCCTTGAAGCAGTAATTTGTCTAACGGAGATCGGAGTTTTCGGATTTCTTTCACGAATTTCCCATAATAGTTGATAGCGCCGAGAAATGATCTGAGTTGACTGATATTTTCTGGTGCTGGCATTGACTTGATTTTCTCAATTTTTGAAGGATCTGGACGTAATCCGTTTTTGTCGATGATGTGTCCTAGGTATTTGATTTGTGTTGACAAGAAGGTGCATTTTTCAATTTTGATGCGAAACCCGTACTCAAACAAACGCTGAAGGACGGCAGTAACTGTTTCGATATGGCTGTTAATATCTCTTCCACTGATGATGATATCATCTAAATACGCAGCCACTCCATCTATTCCAGCTAACATTGTGTCCATGATTTGTTGAAATGCACCTGGAGCTGATTTTACCCCTGGTGCCAAGCGATTGAATGAGAATAATCCTTTATGTGTGTTTATTGTTAAAAGTTGTTTTGACATATCGTCTACTGGGACTTGTAAATAAGCGTCTGACAGATCGATGTGTGTAAATACTGTGCTTTTTCCTAGTTTTGAAAATATATCGCTTGGAATTGGTAGCGGGTATTGATGCGGTTGTAGTGCTTCATTAAGCCCGGTTGAATAATCTCCACAGATTCTTATTTGGCCATTTGCCTTTTTCACTACAACTATCGGTGCAGCCCATTCGCTGTAGTCAACTGGTGAGATTATATCAAGACTTTGAAGACGGTCCAGCTCTTTTTCGATTGATGAAACCATTGCATATGATATTGGCCGTTTCGCTCGAAAAATTGGAACGGACTGTGGTTTTAGTTGCAGTTGAACCTTGAGTTTTGAGCACACACCTGGTTCATCTTCGAACAGTCCCGAAAATTTGCTTTGGATGTTAGCAATTGCAACCTTTCTGTCAGTTGATAAGTTCACTTGGCAGCAAATGAAACTTAATGGTTTGTCCCATAATTTAAACTTGTCACACAAATCAATGCCTAGGATATTTAGATTGTTAATGTTTGTTACAAATATAAAATTTGAATGTACTTCCCCGTTTAGCTCAATATCGCATTGAAATTTTGCGATAATTTTAATTTTGTGCTTGGATGCGCTTCTGGGATGAATGTCCGCGGCCATTGTTGAATGTCGTGGTCTGCCTAGCTTTTTCCACGTTTCTTCTGAGATGATGGTCACGTCCGATGCCGTATCGATTTGTAATCGTAGAGGTACTCTTTTAATGTGAGGAAATTCTGGAACATTACTGATGTGAATCACTGTAAATTTCCTTGATCTCTCGTAGCCAACTTGATTGATATTGGCATACACCGCCGATGATTGAACGTGCCTTTTATTTGTGAAAGATTTTGCTGATGAATTGTTTTTACCTGAGTTCTTGTATGAACCTTGACTGTTTTTATTTGGATTTTGTTTTGCTTCTTTTCTTGCAAAGCAGGCACAATAGCCTTCTTTGTGACCCGTCTTATGACACAAATTGCATTTATGTTGTGTATATGTGCAATCTTTTATGAAATGCATTGAGCCGCATGCCCAACACGGTGTTTTCGGTTTATTGGCTGTGTTTACTAAGTTACCTGGTAGAATATGTTTACTATTGGCGCTTCGCTGTTGGATTGCTTGTACTACTGGTTGTCTAGCCGTTTGCTGGATAAGAGCTGTATCTTTTTTAAGTTTAAGTACCTGTTGCGCCTCTGTAACCAACTTCCCAATAGTCATAGAATCGTTTTCGTTTTCCAGTTTGGTTAGTAGTCGCGTGCGAATATCTGCATCTACTGGTGATTGTAGTCCAATTACGAAAACAAGGCATTTAAATTGGTCGACTGTAAAATTTGTTAGGTTAAAGTCCTCACAATTTTTATTCACAGTTGCGGCGTATGATATAAAGTCTTCGGTACTTGATTTTACTGTTTGCAGACAACGGTATCTTGTATTTAACAACGATTCTTGTAACCCGAAAATTTCCTTGAGCGTTCTTATGGTGTCGTTGAAACTCACGTCCCTGGTGTTTTTGGGCAAAATATAGTTAGTATATTTTTCATGTGCTACTGGGTTAAGCTTGCGCATAAGTAGCCTGACTTTAGCTTTGTCGTCCAGCTTTTCCCCGTCCACCTTGAACAAATCTTCATATCTGGAGAACCACGTGTTGAAAGTGACCCCATTCAATGGATCGTAGAAAAATTCTGTTATGTTGTTCGCCAAAGAATCCATTGTGAATTCCAATCCTTTTTCGATGGTTTGGTTGCTGTTCCTGAAGGATTCCAAGAATTTATGTTGCAAGGCAAACGTTTCCTGCTGCTTCTCCATGAGTTCGAGGAGCTTTGCAAAATTTGCCTCGACAGTCGCCATTAACACCTTTATTTTTTCTTATGTGAAATAAAAAAAAACGAATCCTCGTCGCCAGTTGTTACCTTTCTGCGCCTGGGTCGGTCTTGAGAAGAAAAGGAAAGACTAGGTGTAAGTAAGTAAGTAACAAAATTATTTATTCGTGAACGAAATTAGTAATTGGAGTAAGGGAAAAGGTTACGATGTGTATCGGTCGGCGGCCAAGAGAAGAAGGAAGTTATTTTCCTCAAAATGCCGGCAGATGTTAAAAGAATGACAATTCGCAGCTTTGACATCCAACGACAGTATTGCCAATTAGCACGACCGATTTCCAAGTTGCCGGAGTGCCAACACTAATATTTTCTCTTTATAATGGATGCCTCTATCGCATTGTTCAGTAATTATTTCTCTGTTAGCCGTGTGCCGTTACAAAAACGGGGTTGTTTGATTTTTCATTATGTTAATTAACACCGATCTTACTTTTAATTGAAGATTATGGAGCGATAATCGTGGGAAATTCAGCGAGTTGAAAAATTTCTGTTGGATATTTTTCGACATCATCTTGGTTAGTTGCCCAATATTTTGATTTGTATGTCCTTAATTCAACCGCCACTTTCATTTATATACTTGTTTTTGGCAGCCAATGTCAATGAGTTGTTTTGAAAATATTTCTTCAGATCGATCATTTTGCAAGTCAACACGCACTTTCTTTTTCAAATTTAGAATTTTGATGTTTTTCCATAAATGGAGGCCTACAAACATGCATTGAGTTCATACGCTGGCACTGACCGTGGAATCACTGGTAATGTTTGACGAACAACACGAACTGCTTACAAAATCATCGCTCCACCAAATCGGTTTTGATTGTTTCGCAGATCTCTCATAGAACTATCTTATGCCTCCAAAGACTTTTAATGTGCATCGTGCATTCATCCCACACTCTCAAATTGTATTGTTGCAAAACCTTTGCCATTGCAGAGTTCTCAATATGTTGCCACTCGGAGTTTCGTTGTTTTGATTATTCAATGGTAATTTAAGTGCTGAATGGGTTGTTCGACCGCCTTCCAACATTGTAGCTGCATTACCAGATGAAGCAAGTGCGAGTGAAAATTCATTATAAAAGCTTATTTGAGCATCATAAAAGTAAATCCCTCCAGTTCCATCATTAACAACTTTTGTAAGTGTATCAAAGACATGCTTTTATTGTTGACTCAACAGCGGAACATTTATTCGAACTTCTTCGCTCAAATCATCGAGATCATACAGTCGAACGTTGCATCTCTTAATTAAAAGAGTCGTCTATAGGGCATATAGGCGCGGTAATGCCTAATTGAGATAATGCTTTGTTTGACATCATCAAACATACCTCTTCAATTGATATCAACGACTCGTTGTAAATGTCGTCTGCGATTTGTAAATGTAGATTTATCGTCGTACATATAGCAACGATGAAAGCACTAGATGTAAGTAGAGAAAGATCATTTCGGACCCATAAAAACAAAGAAAATAAAAAGAAAAAACAGATTCCAATGGCCGAGTAATCGGTAGTCTGACAGAGTGAGAAAAAGGAAAAAACCCACCGCGAAGATCGCAATAGCAATCTCGCTTACTCTTGAAGGCAAGAAGGAGCGCCTATTAACTAACAAGCTGCTGAGAGTAGGTCACAGTGGTGGCGAAATTCGATGAAACACTTGTAGGGTTTTTTTTTTTTTGAGATTTTTTTAACAATATTGAGTTGGAGATTAATCTGTGATACAACTTTTTTAAGATAAGTCTCCGAGATAAGTATAAGAGAACAAAAAACAAAAAAAAACAAAAACAAACGGAAAATATTGTAGGTAGACATGACAATACATAAAGCATGGTTAAAAGATAGATAGAATAAACTGGAGGCCACTCCGAGTTGCTTAGGACCCATTGTGACCGAACTAGGAGTTTGGCGAAAAGCTTGGAAAATAGAAAACAAAAGAGAACAATTTCCCCTTTCAATGCTAGGATAACCAAAGCCTGACCTGGATAGACTCAGTTGTGCCGCAAATATAGCGTAGGTAGGTTGGCTTTATAAAATTCAACGGGCAATAATTCAAAACTACACTACAGGGTTAGGGAGGCTAAGGGAACTTCATATACATAGATACAACAAAAAAAGAAATAACATAGACACAACAAAGAAAGGACGAAGAATACAAAGACCGAGGGGGACAAGATTCCTTGGGCGGCCGGGAAACTCCGGGGATTGTGTTTTTTTAGTTGGAGTGAATTTTATTTTTGAATTTTTTATTAAACATTTTTTTGTTTTTAACTTTGGTTTTCATTTTTTGTCCTAAATTAGTTTCATTAGTGCTGAAAGAATTGCCGAAGGGTGGGTGCCGTCCAACTAGCTCAGCCGAGCAACCAAAAGTGTGCCACCGTCCTCCTGACCCACATCGCAGATGCCTCCGTGGCCTTCTTTATCTCATAACAAGAAGAATGAATGTTTTGCCAATATGAATTTAGCTTAAGAATATGGGTATGGAAAATTTTATGGGAATGTTTTTTTTTCATGAAATATGTACGTATATACATTTTAATGCATCGGTATCATCATCATCATCCTCGCCAACTCGGTTCATATGTCAAATAATTGTCTTCTGTCCTTAAGGCTTTATCGCAATCCTCGACTGTAATTTTTGTGAACTCTTCTGCTAATTTCTTGACGGCGTCCGGATTAAACGTATTATTTCCATCCGCCACTTTTCATTTTACAATAATCCATATATTCTCAAATGGGATTAAGCCCGGATGGTATGGTGGATCTCGGAGTATTTCACGGAGCATTAAAGAGCTATGAGCAATATTATTTTCTACCAGACAGTGTATTTCCTCAAATTTTGTTGCTGATGAAGTTTACGCTCGGTTTTTCGATTTGTTGTGATATGAAACATCCATTACAATACTGGACGATTCATTCTGCTGCCTAAACCATTTGGAGAAATTTTCAAAGTTCATCTCATCATACTTTTCACCAGACTTCGATCAAGATTTAAATATGAGAAGAGCGCCATCGTCAATTCCAATTGATCCACCAGCATGTGCAATTATAAGCCTTGATCCTTTTCCAAGAGGGTTTATTAATCCTTCCGTACTTCCATCAGTCCAAGTCCATTCCTCTTGTGTGCGAGCTATGTATATACTACTCATCTACATAAATTAACTGGTATCCACTTTCATGGATATCCCTTATTTGCCGGATATATCTTACCCTTAGAATTTTTATGTCCGTCCTTTCACAGAGGATTCTGTGTCTTGCGAAAGCTGAATCCTTTGCTTTTCAGAAAAGTGATGCCTTGCTTAAGCTTATTTCAAGTTCATCATAGATTTTTTGCTTAAGGCTCCTCATTTTTACGATTTTTTTGTCAAATTGGTGGAAGGAGTAGATTATGGCCTCCAAATCGAAATTGTCCAAATCAGTGATCCAGTACCGATGGGGAATTTTCTTCTTGGTTGATTGTAGTGTTCCAGTTTGATATTCTTTGATTATTTTGTAGATAACCCTTTGCGACAGTCCGACAAATTCTGATGTTCTATTCACAGCTGCTCCTAAAGGTAAACTTTTTTGTTGATTGATGGCGAAATCCAAATTTTGGTTGTTAATTTTCAGCATAAGCACCAAGCATTGCTTGGCGTGTTAAAGGCTTTCCTCGCTTGAAGCAGTCCATTATATATTTCTTTTCTTTATTTAAGCTTGTGCTCCTTGCAAGGTATTTAAAAACTTAATCATAATTTATGTCCATGTTCGCGTTTTTATATATGCAAAAATTTTTAGAAAATATTATTTTTACCTAACTTATATACATACAGACATAAAAAAGGGATATTTCAGCTTAATTACCTCCTGCAATAATTGGATAACTTTAAAAACGATTAATTTTATTATCCATACATTCATAAATAGAGAAATTTCAGCCGATTTGAAAATATCTATTTCCAGTCAGCAAAGATTTGGCAAATATTTACATGCTCTCTCTGCGCAGTTTTCCAATTGCATAGTGATTTGAAACAATCTCTAACTTTGCTGAAACAATTAATAAATTTAAATATATGTGTGTGTATATATGAATTTACATCAATGAAAACAAATTATTTTTTTTTCTTGTTATTATGGTCATGTTATGAGCTTAAGTTCATTTCGACCTTGGTGAATATTTTATTACAATTTAATCAAGGTAACATAAAACAATATATTCTATTATTTGTGGCACATATTATGATAAAATGTACGCATACGGCGCTGCATTAACAAACTTTCACTGGGCGCTGAAAGTTTATACATTTTGAAAAATGTAGTTCTATATTCGCAACTGAGCTTATCGCCTTTCAATTTGCAGAATTTAAGGGATTTCAATTGTTTCTCAGCTTGAATGTTGAAAAATTTACAACAATAAGCAGCACGCCATCTACCGCATTCCTTTTTTTTTGACTTGAGGTTTTTTTCACTGATATTGTTTGTGAAAGGATGATAACTTCTGTTCTTGCACGAAACAAAACCGTGTCCCTTTGCTATAGAGCTACACTTTGTATTTACTTTGGTTAAGTTGCCTTTCTTCATACAAACTGTGTGATGTTTTCCGCCTTTACCATTATATTTTATTCTGTCTGACTGAGCTTCAATTACCATATCATTGTTTGATTTGATTCCTGATAACTTAGTATCGTAATTGTCCGAATAAGAAGCACTTTTCTCCATACTATGCTTCCCCGTCTTCATTAACAAGTTTTTGTTTAAATTCATCGTATGAACATATATACAATTTTCGGAAAACAGAATTTCTGACATAAAATAACTCTTTTTCTCACGATTCAATACATTTCCTTGACTATTAATATCGACATTTTCATCAGTCAGGTGATGTGCTATCTTTGTTTTATCTTTCAATATACAATTGCATTTTCCAGGCAGTGCGACTTTCTTTGCTTGCAATGAATCTTGATGGGATTTCGAGGAATATAGATTCGATCTCTCTTTCATCAGCAAATTATCATGTATACAAAAATGCTGAGTTATGACTCCTTTAACATTCATAGCAGATTCTGCAAATTTAGATATTTCAAGTGCTGATTGATTTCTGAAAGAATAAAAAATATTAAAATCAGTGTTGGATGTTGATTGAGATACATTTAGGCTGTGATTTGATTTCTGTTTTGTGAATTCCTAAAAAAAATAAAACGAGAAATAAGAATTTCAAAGTGCAGTTACTGCATGGCGAGAGATGTGTAGAAAACAATTTCATTGCAGTCTCAAATGCTCGAGGTTGAACGAACACTGGATCGGCGATAATAAAATTTATTGTGTTATTATTTATTGTGAAGAATTTGTCCTTTACATCCAAAATAAGAAGCACCTACAACAATACAAAGAGGATTTCAACAAATATTAAGAAACAAAAACTTCCCGATGGGAAGTCCAATACGAAGGTGAGATAAAATAGCTTTCGAAAAATATATGTGAATATCGTGTCAGGGCGATGGGTAAAGATATTCAGTGTTTCGGGAAGGTAAGACAGGGCAAAATCTCTAAAGTTTAATTTTCGATTTAACGGACTGTATTTTCATTATATCTTCACAATCGAACTGTTGAATTTAAATTTTAAAAAACACACAAGTAGTTAGTCTCCCAATTTGATTTAACCAATGAAAAACGTGGGGGTGAGCCTTGTGATACGCAATAAATATAACTTTGTTTTATATTAGCCTCTCCTTGTCTAACATTCTCCTCCAACCTCCGCGTGGTAAACCCTTGACGCCGAGCAACCCTTAAGGAGATAAGGTGTACAACCAATTAAACTGTGGGTAGGTGACTAATCGGAGAGGGTTTATGTGTCGAGGTGTTTTTTTAGCCCACTTATTTCCATAATTATCAATATGGGAGGAACAACTCTTTCTATTACTATCCTAATTTTTTTAAAGTACAAGGGCAAAAGGTAAAACGGCTCGCAATACTTACAAATATTCTTTATAAATAACTTATGAACAATATTAATTTTACAAAAATATCAAAAATTTAACAAAATATCAATACTAATTTCAACAAATATTGTTCGATGTAAGAAAGAAACGTGGAGTTGGAGTTAAAAGAAACTCCTTCCTTTATTTTAATTTATTAAAAAAGCTTAACTTAAACTTCCTATACTAACTATAATGTGAGCTGACTTTGCACAACCTGGCGAGCAAGCTGAGGACAAATGCGAAGGAAGAGAAAATCTTCTTAGATCACCACCGCAAGCGATGGATTAGAGACGCAACATGGATTCAGGTCGAGATGAGGAGAAAGCCCAAAGGACCTGTCCTCCGCGAGGCTGTGCACAATAACAACTTTAAGAAGCATCTATGCTGCCACACGCAAGCTGTGTGGCAATAAATCAACATCCACGCCACCTCTGAAGGATAAAGAGGAGATCCAAGTATGAACTTGCTTCAACAACGCTTCTATAGTTTTCAGAGAAATCCAGCTGACGATTAAGCTAGGCACATAAGTGAACTGGAAAGTCGGCTGCAACAATTGGCAGATGTTGGAGAAAAAATCTCCAGATCCATGCTTATGGCCAAGATAATGATTACTTTACCAATCGCTTCTAACACTTCTTCAGTGCGTGAAAATCTATCGATATGAAAAGTCAAACCATAGATAGAAAATCGTAGGTCTCGGCTGATTATGGAGGAAACAAGACTCAATGTTATGGACTGTCAACATCGACGTAATCGCAAATGGAAGACAGCAGTTCTGTCATCGCAGGAAAGACTCAACAAAGACCTGGCAGAAATCACTGCAAAAATAAGAAAAAACGCCCAAGTAAGTCCTTTGCATGTAATTATCAGGGACATTCATTATCAGGGCAGATGAACTTCGCAAATGATAGGTTTAACGGGGATGCACTTGTCTGTGGAACAGTTAATTTAAATGAAGTTATTAATAATGAAGATTGGGTTTTAGAATCAGGTGCGAGCGAGCACATGTAGTTCCGTCGAGAATGTTTTCGCAATTTCAATAACAGTCAGCAATAAAACTAATACATGCGGAAAAGGTGAAATTAATATTTCAGCTTTCAATAATGAAAAATGGGTTCCTAATATTAAGATTGACCTATTTTCATCTGGAAGTGCTCTCGACAAGAATTATTTTTTAAGCTCCTCAAGTCAAAAGTGCAAAATTACCAAGTCAGATGGGTCTGTAGTTGTCCTTGGTGTCCGTCAGGGTAATTTGAATAATATGTTGTTTAAAGTTATTGAACAACAAGAGCCAATATCTGCACGTTACTCCTCGAAGATCGAATCGTGGCATGAACGCCTTAGACATATGTGTATAAGACAAATTTTGAGCATTTTAAAAACAAACAGCATTCAATTTGATGATAGTTCGAATTTTTTGTATGATGCATACGCTCTTGGGAAGATGCATAGATCCTCGTTTGTCAACAGCAAATTGGTGCACGCTGATCTCTGTGGCCGGACGATTTCTCTAACTTTAGAGAAAAGAAACATTAGATGCATGTTCTATGATAGCAAAGCAAATTAGTCTAACCCGATAATGGCTTGGAATTTAGAAATAAGGAAGTCCAGCTTTTACTTATCCAGAATGGTGTCTTTTACCAGACAACAGCTTCATATACACCGCAGCAAAATGGAAGAGCCGAGAGGGATATGCGATCTTTTGTTGACACTGCGAGTACTATGTTACATGGTAAAAGTTTGCCGCTCAAAGTTTGGGCAGAGGCAGTAAATATGGCTGAGTTAATTTTAAAAAGGTTTCCGTGTTTGAATAATTGAAATTTCAAGAGATGTTTTTTTCAAAGAATATTTAGTCGTTAACCTTGAACCGGATTTGGCTCATATGTTTCCTGCTTCCTTTTATCAATAGTGGAATCACATCAGCAGTTTTGAAGGAACTACGAAAAATGCCACAACTTACACTTATTATTATTATTATTCATTTTATTAAACAGTAAGTAAATTACAGGTTCAATAATTTAACTAGAATTAGCTGCCAGGGCTGTCTACTAGGATAATAAACTGAGTTTGATGTAGATAGATACAAGGAGTAAATAATTTTTTTTTTTTTCTAAATGGAGTTTTCAAGTTTTAACGACAACTTACACTTAAATATATTGAGTACAACGGAAACAGAGTATGAAGCTGCGTCGGAAGCAGTCAAGGATTTGATGTGGCTTGATGCGGTCATACTCAGAAGCCAACACTTCACATGGACAACCAGAGTGCGGGAAAAGTTTCGAAATTTGTTTTGTACCATCTAAGAAGCAGTTGGCAGATATTTTTACCAAACCGCTTATTATAAAAAAATTTGAATTTGTCCGAAACTGTATTAACATTAAGAAAGAATTATGTCTAGCGAAATAATTATTTAAATAATAAGTGGGAGTGTTAAAATTGTATTATTGAAATTGAATTGAGTTGAGTTAATTTTGAAATTGTAAATTGTTTACTGTGAATAAATTCTCCCTTTTTGGTTTTGTCATCCGACCCGAAGAGTTCGTGACGAAAGCACGTAAAAATATAACAGAAAAATGGAAACTTAGGATTGCAGGCCAATAAGTCGCAGAAGTTGGTGTTTATACATTCCAGTTCAAACGACGAACAGCAACTCGGGAGAATTTTTTTTAAATGTTTTCGATCCTCTATCGATTGAAATTGATAAAAAGGATCCCATATTATGCAGCAATGTAGACCTTACACAAGCAAAAAAAAAACCTTAGTATGTATGGATCTCTGCTCTTTAAGATTTGGGAGTATAAATTAAAACATGCGTTAGCTGTGGTTACAACAAAGTCTTTATGGGATTTAAGTTTAAAACCTTTGAAAACTCAAAGATCATTAAAATAATGGAACTCTATCGATGATGGAGATGGAAAGAGATTGAATTTATGGAAACATTTAAGAACAGTTGATTAGTTGAACACCATCTAACTTAGCACTGAAGGTCCGTTTGAGGTATACAAAAGTCATTCAAAGATTTTATGCAGCGAAATATTTTTATAACATCTGCAAACGTAAGACAACAGGATTTTTTAAATAATTCAGTGATTTAAATTAACAGTAAGAGAAGAGGTGGACCCAAATAACTTCCTTGTGGAAATCCCGACGTTGCATTAATATCATCAGAAAAGGTGGCGAAACGGGCTCTTAACTCCAGCAAAAGGAATATACGGTTAATAGCCCCACTTACATAGACTCCTACTAGCGGAAACCGCAACATGCAAAAGCTGTGAGGAGGATGACGAAGACCTGGAACACTTCCTCTGCCACTGCCCAACAACGGCGAGACTGCCATATAAAAAACTGGGGTCAACACTGATATCGGATCTTGCGCAACTAAAGGAAAAACCGATTGGTAAAATCAAGGAGTTTGCAAAACGAACGAATATATTTCTCGATCATTCTTATCAAGACAATCCTAAGAAATTGCCCCGACACCCCCTCCCTTTTTCTTCCACCACATACCTCCGTTTTAACCAAAACCGTCTCCAAACATAAAATAGGGGAATAAAACGGGCCCAACAAGAGGCCTAACTGAAGAGTTAATAAAGTTCACCCTAACCAACCAACCCACCAACACACCCATGCCCACATCACTTATCTCCATATACCGATAATTGGGAACCCTCAACTAAGTTTTATACGCACAAAATGAATAAATATTATTCACTAATTTAAATTAACGTAAGCAAAACGAGATTGAATTGAGATTCTCACCGCGCGTGGTCTAAGAAGGCTAAATAATATTGTAAGGGTAAATAAAATAAAGAGATTTGTTTGAAAAAAAGGACATAGAAACAGTGAACTTTATTGACTGCCACGAAAGCAGATTCCTCGAGCACCGTTGAGGAACGATCCTGTTGGCGAAGATTACCAGCAAGCTCAAGTAGTGCATAAACTGGAAACCAACAGCAACAAAAGGCAGAAATTCATTTTTTATTTACATCGAATTATTTATTGAATTATATTGTATTTAATTTAAACTTAAGAAAACGAATGGATATGGATAGTTCATAGAGAAAACTAGAGGCGAATATATATACATTAAATTGAATGTTTGTGGGGTAAATCTAATAACAAAAAGCATACAATATCTTCACAAATAATAAAAACTAAATAATATTGAAGCAATTGAAAAGCAATAAGCTATTACGTAATAATAATAGCCATAATGAAAACCATTGGGACAAAAAAAAATAAATAAACTGTACTATTAAATTAATAAGAAAAATATAAAAGAGATTTGAGTCAACAAAATTTTGACTTTTAAACTATGAATACTAAAGATGATTCTTTTTTAGTTCTTTGAAAAATACACTGCGTTGAACTGTCTATCTGATTTCGGTTGGTAACTTATTAAAAATAAAAAACATTGGTGCTGCTGTTGGGTAAAATTCCGAACAATGAGTTTTTCTTGAGGTTTTGGAATGTTAAACATTGATAAGTTATTTTTTCGTAAACTGAATATGTGAGAACTTCTCAGTTTGCGCTGTACCCGCTACGTGTGAAAAAAAAAATTTAAGAGCATTGAATATGTAAATATGTTTTATTGCAAGTATTCTTAGGTTTAGAAATAGAGGCCAACTGCTTACAAATTATTATGCAGCTAGGACTATACGCTAATCTTTATTTAAGTTACTTTTACGGCATTTATGAACAGAAAACAGCTCGAATGAAAGACGACATCACAGTCAAGTGGATAGGCTTCTCTTAGGCTACATATCATAAGTCTGGTTTTATTACTTAAAAGTAAATCATGCTTAAGGAGCCATTGTCATAGTATGCTTAAGTCCATTTGTAGCTTGATTTCAGTGCTAGAATTACTTTTATTGTAGTATGTTAAGGCCATATCATAAGCAAATGCTGTTATATGACAAATAGGTCGAAAACAACCTATGAATTATGCCTCTAAATCCAGCCTTATATAATTTATTGAGAAGAATATCGTGATTAACCATATCAAATGTCTATAAAGAGTACTACATTGTGAATATTTTTATTAAAACGATATAATAGATTTTTTCATCAGCTTTTCACATTATTTATAGAACGTAGAAAGTAAAAATATTGGTCGATATTTGGTTAGCAAATTTCTGTTACCTTTCTCAAATAGAGAAATGACCTCGGCGTTTTTCAAAGATGAGGGAAAATTAACACATTGAGCACTAAAATAACTTAAAATATCAATGATATAAAAAAAATACGGTTTAAGAGACCGACACGGCAATAAAAAGGCGATTGATGAATTCCCCATCAGTACTGATGAACTGATGTCAGACCTTAATCTGCTTATAAGGGTAGTGCAAGGAGAACTCTTTTGAAGATGAACTGAAGGCCCACGGTGAAAGAAAATCCATTTTTTGGAAAAGCACATAGTTAAAATTAAATTCTTTGATTCTGAAGGTTTACTCTGATTTTCCTTTTTCTCAACGACATCCTGTGATTCTTAAGAAATCTCAATATGTTTCAAAACTAATTGTCAATGACGGCGCACCTTTCACGGAGGTCAATAATCGATGATGGCTGAAATAAAAAGGCAGTATAGGATAACAAACAAAATACCAAACATAAACGCAGGAACAGCGCATGTGAAACCTTTCGACTGAACTAGTAACCTACAAAACACCATACACAATTAACGGTGAAGGCTACGCCGGATCGGATTGAAATAAAGATGTTGAAGGGTAGATGCAACTTCGTCGGGCCTTGGAAAGCAGGGGTGAAATCAATTAAATACCATATTAAACGAATTATTGGTAACTCCATTTCTGTCACAGTTTGTCTCAATTCGAGACCCCTATGTCAGGTATCAGACCCTGATGAATTGACACAGCCACTCAACTAAACAAGATACTCTAGTTCTTATATCTCGAAAACAGAATCCTAAGAACCAATACGTGTCGGCGTAAGGTTTCATGGTGGGATGATAAACTCAATTTGCTCGGGAGGAAAGAAACCCAAAAAGTGTCACTGTTCTCACGGAGTACAACTCTGTGTTGAAAAGATCCAGGCGTGCTGCATGGAAAAGTGCTGTAACGACATTGCTGACATGCAGACTGCAGTACGAATCAACAAAACAATAAGCAAGAATCTTGTCAATAACGTTGGACTACTAAGGAATAGTATTTGCACTAATATGTCTCTTTCAATAGTTTAAAGGGCCCGTTTCAATTCTAAAAATACCTCTATACTTCTATAACCTTGCTTTCCAAGAAGTTGATCAGCAACGTAACGTTAGATTATTATCTCGAAGAATGGTTATATACTTAAAGGACGAAACTCTTCGCAGTTCATCATCATGGAGGGAAGAGTTTATGATTTTCATTAAATTTTTATTACACTTTTGTTTTGTATCACAGATCGATCAAACATTACAGTATTTGAACTCAAACGTATACGAGACATATGTATATATTTGGCGGGTTATATTGCACCATTGGGATTGATTTATTTTTATCACAGACGCTATCAACAATGTAAGAATTCAGCTTATTAGATATTCGTATCGGATTATACTCAGAATTTTTGGTTAAATTTGACAGTCACTAGATCTTTACTTCAATCATTTTTCGATACAAACGATGTAAGTACTCTCCATAGACTCTTTTGATCACCAGTGGATTATTCAATTTGGGAAAGTAAAAAGTTCTTCTTCGCTAATTCTTATTTTATACCTATTTCAGACCTTTTTATGTCTAGCACAATCAACCTCAATGTTACCTTACACTGCATTTCGATAAGCAAGACTCTTTTCCCATTTAAAATATTGTAAGCCAGTAACAATCCCCCACTTCTTTTAAATGCATATTTGTAGTAGTTCAGTTTTTACATTTATAGCTACTAAACTCAATGTCCGTCTTCTCAATATCACTCAATACGCAAGTAACAATACATCAAAGCTTTAGCCTATTCAATAAGATTTCTATTTTATACTCGTTACATACTAAACTTTGAACATTTAAGTCAATATATTTTTATTTCCACTACTTGACATTCACCTTTTTCTCTAAATGCTTAACTTATAACTTCACATTCAGTGTTGAACGCATTATGATTTATGCTCAGGTAAAGTTTCAGCTCTTTATTCATCTTCACACATTCAACACATTTGAGACACTCACATTGGCAGTCAGCCCCCAGATAGCCTCCACCACACTTGAAGCAAGCACTTCTTTCGTTGTAACAGTATTTACTGTGATAATTGAACCATAAGCACTTGAAACATCTCACATGCGTTGTTTCATGGACATTTTTGATTGATAGATTCGACTTAAAAGAATTTTTTTCTTTTATTTTACTGAAGCTGTCCTTAAATTTTTCACATGTATTGTTATTTTCAGTATAATGCTATTCCGTAACATAATACATCTTCTGTATTTGCTGCTCTTGTGTTGTTTTCAACAACCTTTTATATATCTCATTTCTATGGATTTTCGGTTTTTTTTTTAAGCTTCTGGCAAAATTTCGATTTCTAGAGTTTTCTTGAGCTGGGAGACTGCAAGGGCTCTTTTCTTTTTTAACACTAGTTTCTTTTTCTTCTCTCGTTTTGGCTCTGTACTCTACCATGCTGATGTCGTTTGTTCGTTGCAGTGTTTTTCTGCACGCATTCGTTATTTGGATTTCTCTTCGAGGGTGGTTTGTGGCCTAAGGTGGTCGCGGTTACTTCCTGTATGATAGTGCGATTGTCAAACCAAACCAAAAAAAAAAAAAAAAACGATAAGGTAAGAAGGATTGCATTCCATTTCAACTTAGGACTTTTTCAGTATCCTGCATGGGCTCCTCTTTGACATTCTAGTCAGACAAGAAGCAAGGCTTGTTTCTATAAAATTCAATGGAAGCTCACCATGGATTCGAGCTAACTTCGACCACTCCACAAACCTCGGAGAGGATTTCTCTTCCCCAACACCTTTATGTAGTTTCAAAGTCAAATTTCACCCCCTGCTTCGAAATACGTATCCCGCATCGTGAAGAGTGGGATGCCGGTCACCCGATAAGAGCGACTCTATCACGATATTCATCGATGGGTCGAAACGGAATCAAAAAGTTGGATGTGGTATAGTAATCAAAGCCTAGAACCCTCCTTCCGCATCCAGATTAATTCAGTGTATTGCAAGCCAAAATCCATGCTAGTTACCAGGCTGCTGTGTAATAGCATTTCTCCTGTTGTATACCAAAGTGAAAAATTACTTACAGCGCCATTCTAGAATGATGTTTTTTAAATAAACTGTAACAACTTCTGAAAGACTGTAGTGAACGCTTCTGAACAACCGCCTACTTCTAGCACCTTCAAGACATATTAAATTTCATTATAATGAAGGAAATAGAGTTTATGTCAAAGGTTGAATGACAAGAGTAAGAGCATATTTGAGGACCCTTTAAAATAAAAGATCGCCGTCAGATATACGGGAGAACGTCGAATGGAGGAATTTGCGAATCTTTGCTACCACCCGAGCAATGTAAATAGTGTTTAAAACAAGTTTCAGACCCCAGGTTCATGAACGATGCAAGGCCGAAGCTCTGCTTCAGGGACCAAGAAATTGCAGATGTAAAGGCTTTGTGTAACCAACTAAGAGCAGCTTACCCAGGATGGTCTGAAAGCATGCTGAAATTACGAATTAGTCGCCGAATAAATATTAATTTTGTTTCAGTGAATAACAATTTCACAAACTCCTGGAAGCCTATTGAAAGTTTCAGACTATTCTCCATTCTCTAAGAAATAAAACGAACACAAACATATGAGCATTTAAACTCACCTTTTAATATTTGTTGACGTTTTTAAAGAAATAGACCTCTTTTCCATTTTCAGTAATGAAGTGGGATTTGATGTTATCCATGGATGTTTCAAAATATCTTCTGCACTTAAACGAACTTGAGCATTCTTAATCAGTAGCTTTCCGATAAGGTCTTTAGCTTCATCGCTAACATCGTTCCATTCGCTCCCGGAAAAGTTGTAACGACCTTAAAAAAAATAAAGCATATTAGTTGCGCATCGATTTTCCGAGGCCAAAAATGTGTGGTGATTTAAATTTATTATAATTTTTCCATAACTTATTACACTTATTTTTCTTAATAAATAAATTATACATTTAGAAACAGCTATCAGCTTAATTCTATTAAATGAAAATTAACTTAAAACAAAACAATCTTAACGTGTTTTTACTTCAACGAACCCCAATACCAACCTCGCAAGCATATGGCAAAAAAAAAAAACATTACTTAGTTGGTACTTCTTCCTCATCTAGAATAAGTTCCATTACTCCACGCAGTAGGCCACACTCACAATCAGATGATATAAATTTTTACATACATCCTCATTGATTAAAAAAAATGTAGGATAGATATGCACATAAACTTTAAGCTGCCAACGATATTGGTAGTTAGGAGGTAATTAGGAGCCAATGAAGAATCGAAAAAACTCATGGTGTTTAGCAAACCTTTCGGAACTTAGCAGTTTAATTAAGTTTTACTTTTGGTATCAAAACAGCCCCTGAAAAGCTTCATATTTTTGGTTATATTGATGACTTGATTTTTGGCAGAAACACAACAAGAAAAATATGAAAATTTGGTATATGTATTGTGGCGAGCCAAGAAAGTTAACATCAAAATCAACCCGACAAAAAACCGGCCAAGTGCAAGTCCGACTCGAACAGCGAAGTATCCGTGCGAACTTGAAGGTATTTCAATAGTTCGTCCATCATGGAAATCGAGACTCAAAGAGTTTCCTCGCTTTTGTTTGTATTTAATACCATTAAAGTTTTGATTCCCATGCGAGATTCAAAATGTGTAGCATATTACACATTTTTCTAATTTAAAATTTTACATACATTACCTTCCTCTCGGGTGAAAATTCAGATGCGATTTAATTTTTTTTTGTGATGTGCATAGCTACAAATTTATGTTTTACGATTTTTTCCCTTACTTGTGCTATTGGTTAAAATTTATGATGGCAGGTCAACTGAAAGCACCTGGTTTCGATTAAAAATGAAAATATGCCGCAAAAACAGCCATATCTTTTGAATGCATCGATTTAGAAGCTTAGTTGGTGCCGGTGACTCATTGTTAAGTACGTTTGCTGCTGGGCGAGTGGACCTAGGTTCAAATACATGTAAGAACATCTGACAATTTTTCATGGCCCACCATGAAAACGAGTGACTGACAATTCCACTGATGAGTAAGTAATACTGTCACAATTGGAGAAGCTAAGACATGGCACAGAATAAAGCTGTTTCGCCACGAATTGAATCGGTGAACGGAAGAACAGTACATGTACAAAATATAACTTATGAGAAAAACAAAAAAAAAAATATATTTACCTAAACACTATATTTATTTTTCTGTACAATGATGTATGATTAATTTAAAGTTTCAATGTTCCCTTATATGTTCTTGAATGAATAGTGAAACAAACTTTATATTAAAAGGAAATATTAAGACGATAGTGATGTTCTTCCACTCACCGATTCAATCAATTTGATCTATTTACATATTTAAGGGACTACAGTCATAAGAATTTGGTACTTAGTTGAGAAAACTGAGGAAAAATGGTTTGGTTTTTCTTTTTGAGGAGCGGAATCTTAAAAATACAATATTGAGAAGAGATAGTAAAATGTATCATGTAAAAATATCACCGGATTGAAATCGAGTCGAAACTATAAAGCACATCCAAGTACCATTCAATAAGAATGAGCTTCAGGAAATATTAGGAACAATACTATTTACGGGCGACCAAGCATGATTCACTTTTTTGGTTGCCCGTTCATGAGAAAAGACTTACTGAAATAAACATAGCAGTTGTTTTGAACCTGATCTACCAATTATTTTTGGACAGATTCCTCGAAGGACGGCTTGGTCTGCTGCTTGCTCCTAGAAGGAAAGCCAGTTTCGTTCTGTTCAAAAACTTTAACCCCAACAGAGGTAACAACGGGCAAATTGAAAAATAATTTTTTGCAATCGTTATTTCCATTATTTACTTAAGGGACTCCCGACCCGTGAAGAGACTCTGCTTGAGACATGGTAGCCTTCCAATCTTGTCGATCCCGGGCGCGCTGCTTCCAGTTATTCAGACCAAGCACTCTGGTATCCGTGATAGCTTGATCCTTGAAACGAAGGTTAAGTCTCGAACGTGGAGTCTGTGAAGATCTCTTTGCTGGAGTATTATTGTCCACAGTATTTTCGCTCTTTGCACTAGATTCACATCACCTCAATTCAATTCAGCCTTCAATTCATACAGACCATAAACCATTGATTTACTTTTTCAGACATTAATTCAGAAAGCATTCAGTTTGGATATGAAAAAATGTGTTGTCTATCTCAGATTCTATCACAGTTAGACCAACTAATGGATTGCCGGACTAAGCTTGAATCAATAAACGACGACAAAATGTCATCATTAGCAGAAACTGACTTCGATAATGAATATGTTTGCAACAACAGGTTTATTGACTTGGAGCAAATGTGTCAAAATGCATACATCCAAATTAAAGAAACTGAATTTAAGCAGCAATAACCTATACATTAACAACCATCTACACACAAGCTTCCAGCAATAAGTATCCCATCGTTAAGCGGAAAGTGCGAGGAGTGGACATCGTTCTTGGAACTGTATGAGCATTTAGTTCAACAGAATGCTACTCTTAGCGACTTAGAACGTATCCAATATTTGCAGAGAAACTTGAAGGTAGAAGCCGCAAGGATAGTTTTTCACCCATACCCAACATCAAACAACTACGCGACAGCTATAGAATTACTAACGAAGCCATTCAAAAATCCTATCGTACTACTTAACAACCACATCCAAAGGTTACTGAACTAGTAACCGAATCGGAACGAAATCGCGTTTGAATTAAAAACAATCATAGATGCGTCAAGAGAAATCTTGCACGGTATCAACAACTTGGGAGTCGATACTTCCTCATGAGGTCCGTAAGTTATCCAGTTACTATGCCCGAAACTTGACCAGGAAACCAATAAAATGCATTGACAGTCCAGAGGGACCTCAACAGAAATACCTAAACTTCATAATTTCTTCAATTTCATCGAGGGCAGATTTTGAGTCTCAGAAAGTAACCGCGGATCCAACCGAGTTACCCCATCACATACTTTGAGAGGAACATCGACAAGAAAGCATTTGATTACCGTCACACAGTCAAAACTTATTGTTTGCAGCGATTCTCATCAGCTATATAGCTGTTAATGGTTTCTATATATGTCAAAGCTCTATTTTAACTGTTTGAAAGGTGAACCTAACGCACAGGAATGTCCAGTGAATAAAGGTTGCAAACTGTGCGCATAATCGCATAACTCTTTCCTTCAGCAGCACCAATAGAAGAAACACCATCATCAGTACGAGTCGCTCCAACCTGTGATAACAAAAACAACGCTATCAGTTACTCACAGAGTAATACCCATCTTGTCACAGTCATCATTTAGCGTGGTGTTAGTTGTTAGTAGACATAAACAAATAAAGCCTAACACCATACACAAATACAAAGTTTAACAAATATCAAAAAAAAGAATATATATTGTATTAACAAATGTTAATTATAAAATAAATACAAATAAAAACAAGAGTATTAAAAAAAGACGTAGCATGCACATTAAGAATTGACACGTCCAGAAAGTTTTTGTTTGAGCCAGTTTACTGGATACAAAATCGAACATATGACAGTTTCCATTCGCTTCTATTGACATATCCGAGTAACAGGTTCGTTGCATCCGTAATTCGTACGGTGGTATTTTATGTCAAAAATGTTTGAGTTTCTAAAATTGAAAGACTTTACACTAAAATTGACTTGGTGGTGGTGCGTCAATATTACCAGCAATAAGCTCATGTAAAAACACAATATCACAGACTTCCCGACGTTTTTGTAATAAATCAAGGCCATAAGTAGAAGAGGGTCCTTATAAGGTGGAAGAAGAAGAGGATCAGTCCATGTCCAACGAACAAATTTGCGTTGAACAGCCTCGAGACGGTCAATTTGTGTTAAGTGATACGGTGTCCACACATTGGATGCATACTCAAACTGTGGCCTTACAAATGTAGTGTACAGGGTACTCATGATTAATGGACATGAAAATTCTTTACTCCACAGTTTGATGAAGCCGAGAAGGGTGTTGCTTTTGTTGACTATTTGCTCAATATGAAATGAGAAGTCAAGATTTGGAGCGAATGGTAACCTAAGTCCTTTGTCAGTTTTACTTTAGCCAGCGTAGAACTATTTATGGTGTACACAAAGGAGAGAGGATTAAGTCTTCTCGAAAAGGACATGCTAAAACATTTAGATATGTTTAATGATAAGCAATTATTGAAGCACCATTTTACAAAAGAATAAAGGTCATCCTGTAAAGCGCTGCAGTCGGATAGATTGTGGATACACTCAAATATTTTTATATCGTCGGCATAAATTAGAACATTTGAGTTCTTGAGCACACTAACAACATCGTTAATGGCTAGAATGAATAAAAGAGGACCAAGGTGGATGACACTATTAGCCACAGCCATGATAAATATATACGTTGTAGAAGAATCAAGGATAGTAAGAGCCCATAGTCCAGTATAAATGGTCAGCTACAGAAATCGTTGTAGCTTGTGAAATTAATATACCATTCATCAATTCACGATGAGAGCGCATTCAATTATCTCCAATCAGTGGCTGCACTGGCCTGAAATTGGCTGTTACACGGTATGGCCAACCTCAAGATATCGAATTGTTAATGGAGTAATTTTTTTGACTGAAGGAGTAGTCAAAGGTTCAGCCAACACTCCGATGGCTCAAAATACATGGTTTGGCTGGAAATTTTCGTGTCCTATCATCACCACACCGATCTCGAAGAAGCAGTTGCAAGGCAAAAACCTCACAACATGTATCAGTGTGTGAAGGGAAGATGAGGATTTAAAAAATTTTGGGTATAAGAAGTTCCCAGTGAAAATCAAATCTGCAGAAGACGAAAGGTGCGAAAATCACTTCCTATTAACGCACAAATGCGACGAAACAGGTCCTTATACTGTCTTTTTATCCCTACAAAAGGATTACATAGTTTTGGGAAATTCACGTAAAATGCATTTGAAAATGAGAATCTGCGCCAAGAATATTCCAAATTCATACAGGAATATCAAGGAGGAAATACGTACTTCTGGAAATACATTTTGTCTTCCGCATGATGCAGTCCTAAGAACTGAAAGTGCTTTCCCTTTTATGCCTACCTGGCCTGGTGTCCAAAGAATCTTTTATCTGCGGCTGCCTTTTATCAGTTTGTTGCGTATGGCCATTATAATTGGTGTTTTGTTGTTTATTTTTTTTAATTGCCGTTACAGTAGAGAGGCTATTTGTGCAATTCAAGGTTTTCAATGATTCGATGATTCCATCATCCACAACAGTGAAGGCCTCTGGGAGGCCTCTATCAAACTAGTTAAGTTTCACCTTTGGCGCTCAGTGGCTCTCCAAACCCTAAATTTTGAAGAGCTTAGAACATAAATATGTCAAATCACCGTTATAATTAATTCACGCGCTTATGTCCTATTTCAGAAAACATTGATGATCTTGAAGTGCTTACCCCGACCCACTTCCTCGTTGGTGCTCTACCAACTTAAATAGTTTGACCAAATTGCAACGTGTGTGCTGTATCCAGCAGTTGTTCTGGAAAAATGGAGCACAGAATACCGGACCATGCTTCAGCAACGAAACAAGTGGCGTTCATCGGCATCCAACATCAGACACGGGAATATGGTTCTACTCAAGGAAGAAATTCTCCCACCCCTTAAATGACCTTTAGCTAGGGTGATTGAAACCATTAAAGAAACTGTTGGAGTTGTTCATGTGGCACTATTGCGAACAAGCAGCGGAACAACAAGGCGTGCTGTTCTCCGCACCGATGACGCATCAGATGAAAGCCTAAGGGGGTTTATTTGGAGTTGTTGTTCAAAAATAAAAACATCATACGTTAATCACCTCTGGTGAAAAGACTTGTGTTGTAAAAATACGATTGCTTTTTGATTGCTTGAACTTTATAAAAACAACAAAAACGATTTCGAATTTTGGACGATTACAATTTGGTGTGAACTTTTGGCAATTGACATTTTGCACCAGCGATTTCCGGGCATGGTGATCTTAAAGGTGACGTGAACTGGCCACTGAGATCGTGCTAATTTATTTGCAAACAAAAGGTAAAAAATGTTGACACTTCGAAAATAAAAAAAGAATCCAAAAACAAAAAAATATTAAAACATAATTATGAAGCATAATCTGAAGGGTAATTATTGACTTCTCAGAAGGTTTATCAGTGATTGAATCCAAACCATTCAAAGATCCCATTAAACACACAATAAATTGCATCAAAATTGGTTCAGCGGTGTGAAAGTGTGAATAAAGTGTAAAACAGCATGGTCTCATTTAATTGAATAAGGATATACGTAAACAAATACCCGTTGAAATTTTTTAAATGAAAGGTAATTTTTAAATAATTTAAAGATGAATATACAAGTACATAATCAATCTTGATAATGATAAATTTTTTGTGGATATTGAAACCTTGTTATATTGAGTGTTATTAAGAGTATTGTAGTTTTATTATTTCGGATTGTCCTGTTCGGATTGTTGCTTTTGTGCGTCTCTTGCATATTAAACAAACTGTAATTTGGTGTCTGATGTGAAGAGTTGGATGACTTTGAGTTAGAAAAAAGACCAATTTCGTTGTTTCCGAAAATAATTCTACAATTCATAAAATGAAGCAATCTTTTAAGTTATCCATGCAGCTGATTTCACACTGATTCATATCCAAGTAAAGAAAGGTGGAAGCGTGTGACACTTCAAATTGTGTCTGCGGCTGTCTCTTTAAGACAATAGTTTTGTATAGATCTACTATTCCATCTTTGATATTTATGTATTTGTGACATTATGTTGTCATGTTCTGAAAGGACAGTTTCTGACAATGCACACATTAGACTTAAAAAGTCGGCTACATATTTCTCTACCTTTTAGATATTCTATCTCAAAGTCAAACTCTTGAACTTTGAACAACTATCGCTCATTCCTTTGACTAAATTCTTTACCCGAGTATTTATTTTTCATATTTTTTATTGGTATGTTGTTCCTTTTGAGTTTAAACTTCTTATACCACAAGTAAGGCTTAGCTGCCCACTCCCCCAAACAACTGTTAAGAGCTCCTTATTAGTGATTGAGTAGTTTTGTAAGAGGTAAGTCAATGTCGTAGAGCCATATGAAATGCATAGTTTGCATAATTATTTTTAAGCCGCAAAAGTGTTAACGGTTAGAAAAAAAAATCGTTAATTTAGAGAGATTGAATATTGGTAAGTAAAGTACAAGTGTTTAATGTTCAAAAATGTCTTTGGAACTCAAGACACGGCGCCTTTTTCGCAACATTCATATGTGGCTCCTTATCCATCCACAACAATATCAAGAGATGCCTGTGCATTCACGGAAACTGTTTATTCGAACTTTTCTTTTTTTTTTTTGCAATGAGCAAACAATGATCTCTCTTTCTACGGGAAAAGATTTTGTCCTGTTCCTAGCGACGGATTTCAGAATGATGAAACTCCACTGTCCAATTTGAGCTTGAAGGCAAGCAATAAAAAAGCAAAAGGATACATGGAGGAATAAGTGTCGTGTTTCATAAGTGGAAAGCGATTATCCCTTTTAAGGGACCAAACAGCTTCCAGAGGAAATGTCCTCTTAAGAGACACCCGATGACACCTTTTCTTTTCTTTTCGCTGGAGAACTGTTTAATATGATTGTGGAAGAATTCAACCGAAAAGCATTACAAGACAACATTTATAAGCCAGCCCTCATTACTCGAAGTGAAAAGGAACAATTTGTTGGTATTTCTTTATTCAAGTTCTTGCTACTAACTTTTCAAAGTCAGGCCACTCCTAAATAATATAAGGGAACGACTTCTTCTGGTCCCAGCTTGCAGTGGACGAACAAACAATTCCCACTAGGTGTCGACATCACCTTAAACAATACCCAGAAAAGCCATATAAATGGGGATACAAAAACTTGGTTTAAAGCTCGGGAATCAGCTACGAGCAAAGCAAAGTTATTCCGGATTTCGGTGTAAGAGGAAATGTTGTTTCTAGGCTGGTTTAACGGTACCAAGACAAAAGAACCAGGAAGTTTACTTTGACAACTGGTTCAACAGCCATAACCTGCAAGTACATCTAAACAAAGCGGGTTTTCTTCCATTGGGAACAGTGAGGCTGAATCGAGTTCCCAACACTGACGTCTAAAATGAAAGAGAAAGAAAGAGAGGAGGACGCGAAAACATGACTGAAAAGATGGCAGCTATTGAAGGCGTAAACGTTTCCTTTGTGTCCTGTTTCACAAAATTGTGAATATGCTTTCAACATTAATTGGGGCAATCCCACGGTTAAAAAACAAGAAGATGCTCAAGGAAGGAAAAAAAGTATAAAGAGGTTGATTACCCGAAGATAATAGACGAGCTTAATCAATGTATGGGCGATGTTGACCTCTTGGTTCCCATGCTCGGGCTATGTCGAATTGATATACTTGCTTTATGTATATAAAAATATGTCCTTTCTCCTTTATGCTGTCGATAACCAAATATTCTTATCGAGGCCTATTAATCTCGTTAAAGGCTTACTAGTCAGAATGAATGAAATAAAACTAATAATTCGTAAAAAATGAATGGTTTTACTCTAAACCCAGGAAAGACATAGGCGACCGTAAAAAAAAATCGAAAAAGGAATACAGCACAGATGGCTTACCCTCTTTTTTATCCCATCAACTGAAATACAGTTTCTTAAGTCCGTTATCAGCTTAGGCTCCAGAGTAAGCAACTACCTATCCTATAGTGTCCATGACAACTCAGTTATTTGACGCATGTACGGGACACTCAGGAAACATTAGATATCTAGTAGTTTTTTTATTATTCCATTTGCACCTAGGCTTCAATAAGACAAGACTTTACTTATCCAAAACTAGACTCTGTGTCTGAACACAAGCTGCTTGTTGCATTTAATGATATAACTCGCCAAGAATGTATATGGTATACGTAGATAAGTCCACACATCACCCTACCACCCATGTATGTTAGGTTGCACCTTTCTCCAGTAATTGAAAGCCTGAAATTCCATACTCTTATGTAAGATCATACAGTAGCAAGCACAAAAAGTGTTTCGCTCGCGGTTTTTTTTCAATGACTTCCGTTCTTTTTAGGCGCATAAGCGCATATTAAGTCATAAGAGTCATTTCTTTGTGTTCCTTAAAAAACTAAAAAAAATTCAATTCAATTTTTTATGTTCGAAAAGGGAATTTCTACACTTGTCTCGGCAGGTAAGTCTCAAGACTAAACACTTTTGAAAATCTTTGGCACTGAAAATCAACATGAAATTGCTTGAATAAATTCTGCAAAGTTTTGCTACCTATTGCAAAGGTACCTATTTGCTACAGTTATATTGGGTACAAGTAGGTAAACAATTATTGCAAAAGACTAAGTTTTTTTCATTGACAAAGAAAAGAGATGTGGGCTGCCCGGTCTTTCTGTTTAAAAAAATCAACTTTGGTTAGTCTACAAAACTTTTATAATTGTGGCATCGCCATTTGATTACTTTAACTCATCGCGCCTTTTCTATTTCAATAGCATTCATCTTTTAAATTCTTTGCCGTTAAACATTAACTACAGTCGAGACTTTACACATTTGAAAGAAAGCTAATCGATTGGGACCATTTACATGCTTAAATCTTCTCTTTCTTCTTTAACACCTATCTTCATCTTTCATCTTCTTCATTTTCCTTCCTGCCATTAATATAACAATGTTTTGAATTATTATTATTCGTTATTCTTATCGTTTGTTTTGTATTTAAATTTATTAATTATGTAAATTCGGCATCAATTACACTTCAAGAGACCAATGTCATACATGTATGTTTACACATGTTTATACAGTTGTTAAGAAATAAATTTAAATTAAAATTCAGCGGCTCGAAAGTTTTCAATCAACCCCGAAATAGAGCAAGACTCAGGTGGCACACACAAGTGGAAGTAGACCTCTTCCAACAAGGCGTGCACAACTGGACAGCTAGCTACAGACCGAAATGGCTGAAGAAAAGCTTGTTGGTTGACGAAATTTTTATTCTTACTGCGACCGCCACATGCTCAATCAGTTATCTGATCCATAATTAATAATCATTGTCATCGGATCTCTGTCTCATATGACCTGGAAGTCCACTCAAAGCCTTTTTGAATCAATATTTTTGTTAGCTAATACAATCGGACTTGCGAAGTCTGAAGAACTTGGCCTTACCAAGCCTTCTTCTAACCAAGTCCTCGCCTGCTTACTCACGGTATCTTTCTCCAACAGAGAGAGCGTTCTTGGACGTAAACAAATTTGGATCTATTTTGTTTGCTTCTTTAATCTAAAAGTGTAGTTCTCTATAAGATGTGTAATTTCCGTCTTGTATTCTGGGTTAAATGGACATTGGCAGGATGTTAAGGCCCAATTACTATTGCATTAAGTCTCCGTTAGCTTTTGTCATAGCTCAATGAAACTTTAGCTAGTATACTGTTACAATCGTGGGGGACCCATAATCGGAAGTGTTAATTTTTTCAAACTCCAATTCACCAAACCAGAATTTCACTTATCTTTTCCGATCAATCCAAAACCGTGCATTCCACGTTAAACGTTTGCTGCGGACTCAAATTCTTTGAGCTATATCTACAGTCGTCTTTGCTCTCGAACACTTAGCCTGCATTCAACACGTCTTCAAAACTAGAAGTTCTTTGGCTTCTCATGTGTTCAATTTACCTCCCAGTAAGATCAGCTGCATGTTTTCTTCTTTCCTTGCATTCTCTAAGTTTTCCTCGATAATATTGACCGTACCACTTGCCCAAAACCAAATAAATTGTAATTGATAATTTCCACCAAGGGTTTTGAAATATTGACTGCTTTCGCTTTTATTTTTAAGCTTTAATAGTATATTATATAGATTTATTTGGTAAATTTATTTCACAAAATATAACAATATGGCGTATGTTTAAAATAAACACAATATTAACTTTGAGGCTGAATGTACCCGAATGGGAGTAACGTTACATGATTCGTGTCTCTGTTTCTTTTACAGAATCTGCCTCAGTCATACCGTCATCGATATAAAACAATAAACAGTAAACAAGCATGTTCTTAGACATTCTTCTGACGTTATTACAACCAACATGATGAGTTTAATAGAAGCACTTATTTGGAGTTTTCTGAATCATCTGCAAACATTTCAGGGCTCATTGGATCTAGAAGATTTGCACAATAAATCGCCATCAAGTATGCGAAAATGAGTTTTACAAAATATGTCTTTACTTACAGTTCATTAGAGATTCAACCTTGAGGTCCTTTCTTGTACCATAAAACCTTTCAATAGCTCATCACCAAAGAAAAAAGACCAGTAGCTTCTGGCATGCTAACGTTTATGCGGTTCACAGAACTAACGAAGAGTCCAGACAAGCGCATATAAACGCGAGGTACACAAAACGAGTTCCACGAAAAAAAAGGATGAAAATCCCATCCTCATAAGTGAGAAAAAAGAAAAAAAGTACGAGAAGCGCGCAAAAAATAACAACGAGAGGTACCAATACAGGAATGAGGATAAAAAATTTAAGACGTTATATGAACTTGGCAAGGTCATAGATCCAGATCATAAGAATGTTTAAAAAGACGGAAATGTAGAAGATACTATCGCATTTGAGCATATTTGAGCAAACAGTCAAACAACGGTGGCCTCAGTTACAATATATAAATAAAAATTTGTATGCACTTAATTAAGTTTTTTTTTCGTATTTGTTCTTAATGCTTTAATAATGCATGCAGATTGCACTTGACAATCGCAGAATTCCTATTAACAACCAAGCAGCAAATCAAAAGAGCTAGTTAAAATAAAATACGTAAAATGTGTACCCAATTTATATTACGGATATTTTTATCAATAAAGCATCATTTGCAAAGCTGACAAAAGACAATAAACATACATACCTTCTTTAATTGATTCGAAAAGAAGCTGTTGGCACTGTCGACAATTTTCACCACGAGTCCAACCGCACTCATTTCCACAATTTCCAGAAAATGGTGGATATCCGCAAAGTAAAATATAAATTATAACTCCGAGGGACCACAAGTCACAGCGTTTATCGTAAGAGCTTGCTTCTCCAAGGAAAAGTTGAACAACTTCAGGGGCCATGAATTCTGCACTTCCAACCTTAAAAAAATTTTAATTTATTTCACTTTTGCAACTTAAACATTTTCGTATTTTTTTTAAACATTTACCGCATTACATATAGACAAATTTAAAACAAACACAAATATATTAAAGTTACTGAAATTTTATTAATAATTTAGGAATGATTTTATGTACCTAACCGGCTGTAAACTAAAAAATCTATGCAACATTTTCTCACTGAAAAATGTGTGTAAAACAATCAGTCTTCACTGGATGGCACAGATAACTTAGTGCATCCCAATAAATCCAATACATTAGATCCATTAAATAGACGCTTTTTGCCCATAGGGTCACATTAACGGGCTTATCACTCGAGGGTGTGGACAAGTCAAATTATACTATGAACCACCTCATTTTCTGGTTTTTACTGGTGTTTTATACCGCAAGTTAATATTGTCATCAGTTTTATGTTGACCCATAGAAGTGACGACAGTGACGACAGTCAGTTCTATATATACAGTGGCGAGCATAAATGTTTGAATGTTTACTTTTTTCGTACTTACCCATCCATAAAATCTTTATTATTAAAGGAAATACAACCATTTTTTTATGTTTAATTCTTCATTTATATGTTTAAAATTTTGCATATTCCAAATTTAGAAAAAAATAAAAACAACAAAAATAAAACGGAAAAACCAAACTTGACTCCATTCGAACACTTTTGCACGTCCAAAAAAAAAAACATAAAAAAAGTTATTTCAATATTTAGTCCACAGCCCTTTATTTTTTATGACACTTTTAATGCGTTTTGGCATGCTCTCCACTAGTTTCTCGATCAAATTATTCGGTAATTTTTCCCATTCATTTTCCACCCTTTGCCAAAGCTCATTTACGTTCTTCGGGACCCTTTCATAGACTGCCAGCCTTTTTTTGAGCAAAGCCCACAAATTTTCAATCGGATTTAAATCCGGGCTTTGCGCAGGCCACTGCAACATCTGAAAGCGTTGGCCGGTCAACCAATTTTGAACGATTTTGGCGGTGTGCTTGGGATCACCGTCCTGTTGGAAAAGGACCTCTTCCTCAGGGTATGCACTCCTTTCAACAAATTCTGGTAAATTTGCTTGGAGTATGTGAAGATAATCCTCCTTCTTCATAATCCCTTCAATTTTCACTATTGGGCCAACGTGCCACCAAGTAAAGCAGCCCCATACCATCAGGTTACCACCACCATGTTTTATCGTTTGCTTTACTTGGTGCTTCTGGAGGGTTTCCTTTGGTCGGTGCCAAAAATATTCCTTTCCATCTGACTGGAAACGGTTTATTTTGGTTTCGTCCGACCAGATAACCCTTTTCCAGTCCTCAACATTCCAATGTTTATGGTCTTTGCAGAACTTTAACCTCGCTTTTATGTTTTTGTCCGACAAAGCGGGTTTTTTTTCTTTCACTGCTGAAACAAGTCCAATTCTTCGAAGGGCTCGGCGCGCAGTCCACTCAGTTACATCCTTATTGATATTTGCGGCAGCTAATTTTGGCGTTAATGAGTCCTTGCGCCTCATCAAACGCTCCATAGCACGTGCATCTCCGTCTGTCAGCAACCTTCGACGTCCTTTCAAAATTGCACTGTGGCTTACATTTCGCCTTTTTTGGACGCAATATACAGTTGAATTACTGATTTTCAATATTTTTGCAATTTCTCGTGTGGACTTTCCTTTTTCTGTTAAAACCACTATGCTGTTTTCGATTTCTTCCGATATTTTACGCATTTTTAAAAATCACATACAAATAACAAAACTGCAAACTATTTCAAGAAATAACCTTAACACAATGGTGTCAATAGCAATGAGAGAGTGGCAAACAATCATCAACTTACAAAAATTAGCGGATAACGGGAAATTCATAGCGGTTTGGGCTAATAAAACATTCCGTGCAAAAGTGTTCGAATAGAGTGAAGTTTGTTTTTTCCGTTTTATTTTTTTTGTTTTTATTTTTTTCTAAATTTGGAATATGCAAAATTTTAAACAAATAAATGAAGAATTAAACATAAAAAAATGGTTGTATTTCCTTTAATAATAAAGATTTTATGGATAGGTAAGTACGAAAAAAGTAAACATTCAAACATTTATGCTCGCCACTGTATATCTACTTCAATAATTTATCCCGCAAATTATAACAGTCATCTCTTTAAGTTGACCCATATATACACAGCTGGGCAAAAAATAGATACGAGGAGCTTAGTTGCTAGTTTATTTGTTTTTGATGCTATATAACAGAAGTTTTGACGACTAGACTTGGAACAAAATATAGTACATTTTTATTGAGAACAGTTTATTTCCGTTAGTATGACGCCAAGATTATTGCATTTACTAAGTGTACGGTTAAGTACTTTATTAATTTTCATTGCTGTACCATTTTGTTCTTTTTAAAAGTTTGACATAAAAATAGGCGAACTTAATTAGATTGTTTAAATTTGGCGATTTACTACAAAAGTGTTATTAAAAATTACTAACTTTAAAGGTGAGTTTTTTTGAAAAGTACATTGCTCTGCGGAAGAAAGGCAACTATATAAACGGTTAAAAGGCGAGGGTAAAACCTATGACTTTTTTTAATAATTTATAACAGAAGCCCTTGGAAGGTAGCAGAACTTTGTTAGAGATAGAAAGTAGAGGAAGGTCGAAAAAACTACAGCTATCTACAGTTACCGCTGACCGCCGCATTTTACTGTAAGCGAAGTCAAATCCATTTGGTTCGTCACGGACAATAGGCCGTTTCAAATGGGGTTGGAATCAGTGCGGGGCAAAACTGCAGGAGACTGGAAAACTTCAATCTCCCCGAAAGAGTCGCCAGAAAACTTCACTCCTGAGAGCTAGGAACGTCAGGTCTCGAAAAGAATTTGCCTTGAATCAAAGAAGTTGAAACGGACCAAAAGGAGTAAAAAACGGCGGAAAACAAGAATAAATTTGTTCTCATGGGATTGCGGGCGTAACGTTAGGGAAACAAACGGGAAAGAATAACATCCTCGCTTTATACTTATGACCGTTAAGCATGGTGGAGGAAATATCATAGTATGGGGCTGTATTTCCTGGTACCAAGACGTCTTTCATCCGCGGTTATTTGGTCTTTTTACCGGAAGTGCGGTCAACCTCTCCTTTTCGAACCAGGAGGCTCGAGTTCGAATAGTCTTTTAGCTGGAGCGTTGGTGTTCATGCGTTCGATGTGGCCGAACCAATGTGGAAAAACAATTCATAAAAAATTTCGTGAAAAAATGAAAATTTGAACTATGTTACAGAATAGATTCGTCATTAGGGCAAATTCGTGCAGGTTGTCTAAAAAAACAAGAGCCAGCAGAACAGAATTGGTAGAAACCATATTAAAACACGTCCATTCACATTGGTGATGAAGTGATCAATGTGAATAAAACTATATCTTTCCAGAGAGGATTGGCACTTAGTTTCCTGAAAACAGAAAATCTTTGATGAGAAACTGACAAAAATTGTTTTAAATCTTTAGAGCGTCTATGCCGCCAGTATCATGGACATCAATGCCGGTCATCCATTTACACGATGATCCATTGTGTGGTTACCTTGTGGTGTTACACGTTCCAACACCGTGCTGCCTCAGTGTTTTGAGGGAAGAATGTTGGAAGGAGAGTATTAATAACACGTATAATTTTAAGTATAGTAAGTTTATTTAATTTCAAAAGGATTTTATTCTTAAAGGTCCGCTGTCTGGGCTAGGCTGCAACTTCATCTAAATGTATCCTTTCTGTTACTCTTACCACTCCTTTTATACTTTAAATTTCTTATATGCACATACAGACTGTTATACACAAACCTTCCAAGTTCCTACCGCAGCATATATTTACTATCTGCACGAGTCATTTACGCAGCCGTTGTATTTAATCAGTGTTAACCCTTATAAAGGCAACGACTTGGGTCAAAACATATTTAGTCACTTCGACATATGACAGATAAAGTATCTTTTCGAGGTAATACTTGGTGTGGCGCTTGTTTAGATTATTTTGAACCTGCGCATGTGGCCTTTGACATGATCGATTTATTCTTAAGATATGGTCTGGGAAATGGAAAGGATTGTGTTGGCGTAGTTTTTTTTTTTTTTTAAATAGTGCACTTGCTCAAGGGATAGGTTGGACTTGTATAGTGTGTTTACACAGCACGAGCAGAAGGAATGTTAGAAGGGAGAGAAAGAAGGTAGCGGTGTACATTGGTCTTAAATTGCTGTTGGTTGCAGTGCAGAGGAAAAGTAGAGCGAGGTAACGCATTCAATGATGTGCGGGTGTTGCGAGTGAATTGTTGGAGGGGCGGAATGCAATAAGCTATTTCTTCGGAGCATTGGTGGTAAAAGTAGCGATAAAAGAGCGACAGGCAGGAAACATTTCTTCGATGTTCCAGAGAGTTTATTGATTTTGTTATGGTGATGTCGTTTATAAGTTTTACCGCACGCTTTTGGATTCTATTTGGCAGGTGCAAAGTGGTTTTAGGTGCGCCTGCCCAGATGTGAGCGTTGTTCTCCGTTTTTGGCCGAATAAAAGCCTTTAAAATTGTAGCTAAGTCAGAAGGTGTAAAGTATTTCTTGCACAGGCTTAGGAAACCTAAACATTTCGCTGCATTCTTGGCGACATCGAATATGTGGTCATTCCAGCGTAAGTTAGAATTTGTGTATGTCTAAATCTTTAAGCACTCTTGCGACTGTGCGAGTGCGAAAATATATTTGTCCCATAGAATGTTCAACCCGCTCGAGCACAGGTGGTGGTAAAGTGCAATCTGGAAGTTTGGAACTGGCCGCGAATTATGCAGCAAGCAGATTGGCTTTATCAAGACTATTTACGACAGGAGTATCATTCGAAATGAGCGTCGGAATCGATGACGAAGTAGAGTTCTTAATATTTTTGACGAACGACCAAAATTGTTTACTACCACTTTGACAACGTAGTATTTTTTGCCTTAATTTTTGTCCATGGGAAAACTTCGTACGGCGTAGAAGACCATCACAGTCATTACGGACTCGTCGAAACTTTTTCCGGTTTTGACAGCCTCTTTACAGCTCAAGTCGAACCATGAATTCTCTTTTGGCCTAATTGTCTTCACCTCGTTTGGGATGAAGTCATTCATGCCTTGGAAAATAATATTTGTGACCATATCAGCGGCGGCGTCCACGTCACTATCGAGGAAACATAGTGACCAGTTAAAACTCCTAAACAAGTTATTAAGGCCGCCCCAATCAACTTTTTCATATTGCCAAAGAAGTCTTTTAGGAGTTTTTTCCTTAACTGGGTGGTTTGAAGAAGCGAAGTTGGCTGATATGACACAATGGTCCGACGAACCTAGGTGCGCCAATACATCCATGGAGTATTTGTCAGGGTGAGAAGTGAGGAACAAGTCCAAAGTTCGTGTTTGCTCATTTACTAGCTGGTTTTAATTGTTTAACTCAGTGAAGATTTCAACATACCTTCCTTCGGGTGTTGTCTGAACTGAATGTCGAAGCCAGTTATAATTGTGTATATTGAAATCGCCCGCAACGACAATTTCAGGATGAGGATACAAGGATACAATTCTTAAAAAGGAATAAGACAGTTCATCAAACTCGTTAAAAGTAGAGGAACTGTTCAGGTTTGGACTTCTATAAATGAAACAGTAATGAATTGTTTGCTTATGGACGTAGAATTTAAAACACATGAAATTGAATTCCGGATTGGAACATTGACCGTATTGAGGTTGAAGTTGATGCAATATCATTACGTATATATACGACGATACCACGATGTGAGAAGAATAATGGCACTAAGCTATATCCAGTAGATAGGTTTTCGCAAACCTGTGTTTCGCAAAGTGCCAAAATAGCTGGTCTAAATTGATGTTTGAGGGCGTACACAGCAAAGAAATTCTTTTTGAGAACGCGGATATTACAAATGTCGACTCTTAAATTCCCACACATTGCAACCATCAGCAGCTCAAAACTCAATTCTCTCGAAGCAGAGTTGTAACGTAAACATCCAATTCCGAGTGTCCAAATCATCCACCACAGGTGTTATGCCCATGTGATGGAGTGAGTCAGTTACCCGGCTTGGTGTTCACTAACAAAACCGCTATGCCCGAGATGTCTAATATTCTCGGTCGTTGCTTAACCAAATGTAAACATTCGGCAACGGCAACGTGAGGAAGATACGGGATGAGGAGGGCTCGCGTGATGCTGTATATTAATTTGTTTTTGTTTTAATGGCACTTTTTGTTTGCTGCACTGCACTGCACTTTTCATTTTTTTTTTTTTTTTACGATGAAAAGAATGCGGCAGGGGAACTTAGACAATCACAAGCACTACATGAATACAATACAATTTAACGCGACAGGGTGATTTCGCGTGCGCGCGCGTCAAGAGTTAAAACTGCAACTGTATTCCGAGTGTCTGGTACGGGGTGTATGTTATGGAATACAACACTAATTTGAAGTTAAATCACATTAACTAAAGTAGTTTCCAAGGGACTTGAACGAGGACCCCACCCTCCCAACCTCCCAATAAACATATTCAATTTATGAAGCCCTATCAAGTTAAATTTTAGTTTTTGGATTTGTATTTTTGTAAAAATTTTAATAGAGCCCCAATCTAAAATTTTTTAGAGCAATTAATCTATTAAAAAATGATTAAATCAAGTTTGTGCTCATAACATACATAAGAGACACAGTCACCGACTATCCTGTGTTGATTTCTCGTTATTAAAAATCCTTCAGTAAGTGACCAAAAGCGGCATGGCCTCTGGGCCAAATCATGTCTCGGGCAATCGCTTCAGTGGTGTGGACTAAGAGCCACTCGCCAAACCCAAAAGAAAAAAAAATAAACCTCCTTTTTCCCCGATAAATAAGTTCAATCCTGAAAATCCTTCGACTACCAACCAACCCAAATTTAAAACTAATTCCCCAACGGACGGAGCCAAACCTTCTTCTGCTTTAAGAATCTTTCTGCTGAAAAAAGTGATCGACGGAATAAGTACCGGTTATGAACAAATCACCCAAAAACAGGATGGAAGTTGCTGGAATCAGAAAAAACAAATCACCTAAAAATAAACCCCGTCGAACCTCTGTCCGATTTCCTTGCAGTTCCATACAAACTATAACTCCTCTAGAGCAATCCTCTATGCTACTTGTCTAATTAACGTACCCGAACAAGAGATCGTGGAGGAAATGACCTCAACGTTGACCTGCGGTATCTTGAGTAGGGTTACCCACATTGTTCGTATTCATATCATTTTCAGAATATTCAACCAATTCAACAATTTTGATTTTGTCTTTGATTTTTGAACTTTGTAATAAAGTAGTCCAATCCACTTCTAGATATACCGAATCGTCTTCTTCGCAGTTAGGACATTAAGATTTAAATAGGAATTTCAACGCAATGACTTTCGACAGAAGGGAGCCAAATTCGGAAACACTTGGAGTGTTTTTTTTAATTTTCCACACTCTTAATTTTCCAAATAAGTTTTATTACATAAAGTATCATGTTTTTTGTAAAGTCCAAATTTGTATCATTCCGTAAGAGCGCTGGTTTTCCATTAAGCAGATCAAAAAGCCATTTTTTTATAAATTCAGATTTCGCTTACGCAAATTGGTCTACAAGGCCAAGAAATTTATTGAGATCGATTAAGGCTTCAATTCCATAGGCTACAGATCAGCTTAGAACTTGTGCAGCCAACTTCACGTTAATTTTTGGAAAGTCATTGTCAATAGGGTCAACGTGCGCCGATGTCGGTTTAAGACGTATATTGGTTGTATCGCTTATCTCAAAAGTATCGTCATTCCCGATAGAAAGATTTTCACTTTATTTCAAAAAGGGAGACGGATAAGCATTTTGTCTTATATATTTTTTTTTCAAATGCAACTATTTTTGAAATGCTTGCTACATACTAAAGGTCTTTTAAAATGCCTTTTTCTATATTGTCCCTCGGCTCTTCTCCTAAAGCTAACCATTCGTGATATCTGTATATAGCTATATAGCTACATAAACCAGAACACCAGAAAAATAATTTGTTATTGGCTTCTAAGTGGACTAACTGAGAAACTGGAACACTGTCTTAATTAGTCGGTGGTTGCAGGAGAATCACACCGTGAAATTTTATTCGACGGTTTTTATACGTAAATTTTGCTTATTCAAGCTTAAAATAACATTATTATGAAAAACTAATACAAATTTGATTTATTGAATTTATCGGTGACGTCAATAAAAAAGTCTTAACCAACAAAAGCATGAAAGACAAATAAACCATGAATCGAAAGAACAATAACGTAAAAACAAAAAATATTAATGAAAATGTATCTTATTGCAATGCGACATGTGAGGAACAAGAGAAAGGAGCAAAATTGACAGAAAAAATGATTACGTGAATGAAGAAAGTTCTTCCTTCATTCATCCTCACTCCCATTTGCGGCTTTAGTCGCAAAGCTTTTATTTCGTGAAAGCTATTAGTCATCTTAAATCTTGTTGTTTGATTTTTTGGCAAGTTGCACAACTCGTCGCAACGTAAATGGGCATGTCGCATGTCGAGATTGTATCAACAATTGTATTATATATGGGCAAAATGTTCAAATAGAGTTCTACTAACGATCGCAAAGTCCGGTTCGTAACTTGCACCATTCCGTCCTTATTTTATAATTAATAATCAACCGTCTAACATTAGGTTGAAAAATAGGGGCTTGGTTCGATGGAGTTTCAACAGCGAACATAAAAAGTTATTGGGCTCTTATTTATACCAAAAAAATATGCTTATTATCATGTTTAAAATAAGCATATTTTTTTTGTATAAATAAGTGAAAATTAAAACTCTTGCATGCTGTTAACGAGAATTCAAATTAAAAAATTAATATAATGCAAAAATAAAATAAAAAAATACACAGCAAACAAATTCGAACTTGCATAGATTGTAACAAACGCAAATTAAAATGTAATTGAATTTTTTGTAGACTTATTTGGGGCTTTTTTGTAAAAAATTTTTGATCCATAATAGTTTTTTTTATTTTTATAAAATTGCCTGATCAGAAAAATCGTTAAATTGAAATTAAAATGAAAACAAAATGTACCAACTTTTATCGTCTTTTTGGAAACTCATTTCTTAGTATTAGAAATATTAGTTTAATGATTAATGTTTTTTATGACAGCATGCATTCACCTAAGCATCGATTCAAATTGAGGCGAGATTATCTTGATTTAAGATGGCTGTTCGTCTGTTGTGCACTCTTTGATTGGTTTGGCCGATGCCATAGATGCGCATCAAGTTGTATCTTAAAGAGAGTCCCAGGCTTAAAATGAAATTCACTTGTGAACTCGAATCTAAAACCGCTTCAATGAAGTAACCGTTTTTGGGTCTCAATTTGATTCGGGAATTTCCCAACAAAATTGATGTTTGATGCTGTTTGCCAACAGTGCTTAATACGAGTGCTTGATAGCGTTCCTGAGACTTCCGTTCCGATACATCTAAGTGTACTCCAGTGTTACATTTTGTTGATACTTTATTTATCCTTTTCAGCGACACATCGCAATTTGATGAGAGTTATTACCCATATGATGCTTTTCAGAACATTCCATCAATATGTTGTTTCAATATTGTAACAAAAATCTGATCAAACTTTGTCGAAGCGGTAAGACTTTCAGTTAAGAACTTTAAGTTAAGAAATTTTAACAAATACGAATGACCCAATTTACACCAAAAGCTTATCCTTTCCTTGTATGAGGAAAAAGGTAGAGAAAGAAGTAAAGGAACTTCTGTCAGGAAGTTTAATACGACCTTTGAGGAGTCCATATTAATTTGGGTTGACTCAATCGGGAGAAAAACAGTACAAAATGGTTGTAGACTACAAAGGTCACCATCTCGGATACTGAGAAACATAGAATATATGAGGCGTACTACCAACCAAGTAACGATCTCTTCCCGCATAGATTCATCTATCAAAATACAATATTTTTTATAGTAATATTGCGGATCATCTGGCGATTAGATTCACCTAGACGTGAAGTTCCAATCTATGAACATTCACAGTACAAGAACCGACCTGAAGGGTTTCAGCGGGCTCAATGACAATGCAGGCTTGACCAATGACCTCTGACATCATGTATGATCTACGGGATTAAGACCTTTTAATGGGTAAGATTTAACACTTACACTATACACTTGAGCCACAATTGAAATTGTGACATTGGACGGTGGAAACCGTACCATTCAATGTGCGTGGGTTAGTTTCAAGTTAATGATAGTTTTAATGCTACCGGTATTTAATGGTACAAAAACAAACATTGCAGGAGACAGTGTTACTCAATAGTAATAAATTGAGTAATACCCATCTTGTCACATAAATTAAATATATACATAAAGAAATATATGTAAAATATATGTAGAAAAAAAATTATTGAGTCAAAGATGGAGCATGCATATTACGGACGGATGCGTCCAAAAAGTTTATGTTTGAATGCCGGTTTACTAGCAACAAAAACGAGCATATGCCAACATTGGCTTTAATTGAAATTGGCGTCAAAGGTTCATTGCAACCATGTCAAAAATTTTAGTATTTCAGGAATTCAATGATAACAATAAGTTGCTGGAAAAAGACAATACAGGCGGAAAAGAAGTTGGAAGCCAAAGGGAATAACTCCAGTATAAATTGCAAAGTGCGAAATGAAAACATCTGAGCAGAACGCATTCGATAAATTTACTGTGTTCGTTTCTTATGTTTCTTTACACCAGCGTTTCATAAACCAAGGAGTGAATCACTTTTGTTGACCATTTGCTCAATATGAATTAAGAAGTCTAGAAGAGCGAATTGCACTCCTTAATCTGAAACCATTATATACATAAGCGAGCACAAAGGACTTTATGGTGTCAACTGAAGACAATTGAAAATGTCTCCTGTAAAAGGACATGCAAAGACATTTGGATATGTTCAATGCTAAGTTATTATTGGAGAACTATTTGCGAATTAATTGTCATCCTGCTTATGGCTACTGTCCGATTGAGTGTGAATATCCTTAAATATTTTTATTTCATCGGCATAAATAAGGATATTTGATTTCTTGAGCTCACGAGCAAACCTGTCGAATATGATAAACTCAAAGAGTATAGGCGAATTTTTGCTATAGAGTTATGATTTACAATATCACCCGCGCAACCCAATAATAATATATAAAATAAAATTTCGTTGTTGTATTGTAATAATTAAATTATCATGCATAATTTTCTAACTACTTAAAACCAGAAATGTAAGTTTGGTCTTTCCGAGATGAATAATTCTTGATAGAAAATGTAACATGTTAGGTAAGAAAGTGTAAAGTTCTATATTAAGACTTGAACAGGTAGGACGATTCAAAGCGTATCTCATTGATTTCACTTCAATTTATTATTATTTTGCAAGCGATTATTTTATTAAACTTTATAAAGATGTGGTAGGGAATTAATTATGTACGTACCGGAGTAAATAACGGAGGAGTTCCCGTTGGTAAAGATGTATTAGGGTTTAGTTGTATTCCCGAGCCCAAATCAAAATCACATATTTTGATGGGACTTAATCTATCACGATGTACACATAATATATTTTCTGGCTTCAGATCCCGGTGTGCTATGCCTTTTGTATGGAGAAATTGTAAGCCAGAGGCCAGTTGCTTCACTATTTCAATTGCATCGGTTTCTGCAAAATAAATGTAATCCTGAATCCTTTCCAAAAGTTGTCCGCCTAGTATCTGCGCGAAAGCAAATAGGTCTGTTCAGATTTATATATGCACTTATTAAAACTCACCTTCTCAAAAACCAGATAAAATTTTTCATCGTCTTCAAAAAATTCTATTAACTGCAATATAGCTGGATGGCCTTGACAATGATGAAATGTTTCGACTTCACGAAATACCCTCGCCCGGGCGTGACCAGGAACTTTCTCAATAATTTTAACGGCAAATTCAATGTCTGTGTAAATATTTACGCAACTCTGGACAGAAGCATATGCGCCCTCGCCAAGAACTTCTCCGGTAAGCTTATATAGTTCTATTAGAAATAAATAAATCCGCTTAGAGAGTTCCTTAATTTTTTTAAATTATATCTGTTTATTTCATTTCTATGCTCAAATAATTTTTTAACAAGAAGAAAGACATAACAGATTTATATGAAAAATCTGTATTCCTTCGACCTAAACATAGAAGTTATGAGGTATGTAAGAATAGTAAACAGCTTATTTTTTATAATTTGCTCGATCTCAAGATGTTTTAACTACTTTTATAATGTATGTGGGATGGGGCCAAACAAATGCTACCACACACTACGACAGATTGACAAGACAGGACAATTAACTAGACGAACGAACGCAAAAGAAGGGACAGACAAAAGAAAACGATCAAGAGCATTTACCGAAAAGTCAAAGATAGGGATTCGTCGCCAAACGCCCGAAGTGAACAGACGTGTACTAATTTCTTTCAATAAATTGTTTAATACAATCGAGTGTTTCATTTCGCATATAATTAATCCTACATGTATAACATACATGTAGGATTAATTATATATGTTGATCGAACTGAAGGATAAGAAGAAGAATAAAAAGATTGTTGAGTCCGAACGGAAACGGAGATATTGACTAAATTGCTTTCGCATAGTTCGTAGGATTTTATTCAAAATTAGAAAAATTAGTTTTTAGATGATTGATTCAATACCCTATTGTCAGGGCTATGCCTTCGCGCAAGCCTATAGCAGATCAACTATAAAATCATTATTTTTAACAGCAAAAATGCGTTCCGTTTATACGTCTTTCCGAATTTAAAATTGCGAAATACTTTCTTAATAATAGTTTCTCCGCGGCTTTTGTGTTTAGTCGGCCATTTCACATATAATTAAAACTTTTTTTCAATTTCGAATAGAATCATAATAAAAAGCACCGGCAATTATTGAATTTTTGAAAATTTATAATTTTACTGAGAATGGGAAAGGCTGGGTTGTGTATGCTGGTTTTAATAACTTAATACGACCTGAATTACATTAATTTCAGATAAATAAAAAACTACAACCTCCCTATTCAGGATAAGGTTTGGTATAATAAGTGGTAATTTAGATTGGATTGGTGTGCGGATAAGGGTCGATCTTTCGGTTTATCGTTCCACATAAATTGACTGATTTACCAAATCTACTTTGAAGTCCATACATTGCTTAGTATCTTTCCTTTGAAAACCAGATTTCGAAGTATATTCTCAGAATTGTACCCACCCTGCAGTCGAAGCAAAGTCGAAGAAATAAATGATTGCTTTTGACAGTTATGTAAATATGAGATTAGGCTAATGACTGACTGTTTATTGAGAGTGGGTATTTGATTGTACCGTAAGTACATGGGGGGTTACTGCTATACATAAACATAACTACATTTCCCATTTTTTAAAATTCGCAAATAAACCTAAATTAAAATAAATGGTTAAAATAAAATTAGATATGAAAACTCAATATAATTTCAAGGAAAAAAAAATAATTCAAAATTGGATATTCTCTGACTTAACTCTTTCCCTGTATATTTTTCATTCAGATATTTAATTGCCACTTACCAATTATACATCTGAATAAATACAATTTTGAACTTCCTTCCCCATAAAAATGGTGTAAAAATGGAATTCCTTATTCCTTATCAGTCACGTAATAATTCTTTTCGTGATCGGGTAAAGATTTCGATGCGTAGCAAATTGGTTGACTTTCTTGCATCAGCACTACATCCATGGCATAATTACTTCCATCCGTAAACAAGGTAAAAGGTTTCCCGAAGTCTGTAAATTTAAGAATTGGATGTCTGATCATGTTTAATTTCAGTGTTTTGAACGTTTGGAAATATTTTGGGCCATTGATATCACTTTTTTTTGACCTTTTTTAGATATCTTATCATTTGGTCGTCTAGGTAGACGACACAAATTTTATTCAAGTAGTCTCTCAGGACATCGTTCCTCAGCCGTTGGAAGTTGGCGGGCACTGTTTTCAACCCAAAAGGCATTTAAAATTATTCATAGAGGTCGTTCAGTAAAACACACGCTATTTAAGCGATATCCGCGGGGTGAATTTTTATTTGGTGGTAGCCTTTCGCTAGATCGATTGAAGGGAACTATTCACAGATATCAACTATTGGATTGCCTAATTATTCCCTGTTCCTCCATCTCTTTTACCTGCCGTCTTACTTCCTCCTCACGCTTCCGAGGAAACCGACAACGTCGACTGTTGTCTTAATTTCATGCATGACTGAATCAGTATTGGTGAGCTGATCGCCATCTTGATATATTGAATGCCAAAATTGTGTTAACAGTTTTTGCAACGCTCTGCCTTCTTCTTCATTAATATGACTCAAATCTAATTCTTTTCCATCTCCATTAAGTTCAAAGCAATCAAAAATCACCTTTGGATCATAGGTGTTTGTTATCAAAATCGAGAGTCTGGACAACCTTACCTATGATCCCTATGAGAATATGGATTTCAATAAGTCCCTTATATTTTTTTTCATTAATGGTTAAATGACTAAAGATTTTTATCCATGTTATGGATTTTCTCCTTGCGAACGTTTTCCTGATTATTCTGGTTTATTTATCCTATCTCAACTGTTGCCGTTGCTGCCTCGCATTTCTTAATTGACCTGACTGATTAAAAACAGGCTGTCTTTGTTAGTCGGTACAGTCCAATTTTACAATGATTGCATAATTATCAACCAAAATATAACTAGAAAAATTAATCAAACTTAGAATAGTGCTATCTATGATTCTGAAAACCTTCGAGATGGACTTTATGTCAATGCGTAATGAAACATAACATATTTTGGATTACAAAGCACATACTCAGTCTCTCCACACATTGTATTATTCGCAGTTCACCAACTTCGCTGGGAAAGTTTGGTATTTTTTGAAACATACAGAGTGCAATTTCAATCGGTTACCCGATGTTTTATCGTGAGCTATTACCAATGAGAATTTGCATTGCGTGCTTCAGTTGTCACCCAAGAATAAAAAAATAATAACACAATATGTCGAACACTCAAACTTCGATTAAATTCATACAAAATATATTATGTTCTGGTTTTGACAATGTACCTTGAAATGTTGAAGAATGTAAGGATGAACTAGTGCGTTTCTTCCTTCGTCGTTTGCTCATTATTTCTGCCTTAATTTGAAGGAATTCAGCCTGGCGTTCATATTCCGTATTGTAGATTTTATCGTATTCGTCCTTCAGATTATCGTCTGCACTACTTTTTGAATCATCTGCAATCATGCAGTTATCTGAAATGGAAGCATCCAACAATTAAAATCGAATACACTTAATTTGTACATATATTATGGATTAGTGGTTTATTTATTGATTGAAGCCCTGATGTTTTATTGAAATATTTTTGCATTTGATAAACTTTTTTCAAAGCATTGCCGAATATCATTATTCACACTGCGCGTGTACTTAATAAAATGAATGTATAAGAGTGTGACCAAACTACATGTTATTTTTTTAATTCTCGAAAAATTATTAAAAAAAATAATTTTGAGGTGTATTAAACTGCAAAATTTTCCTAACGATCTACATTCTTACATTGTTTCTATATCTATTACTTTCCTTCTCGCTGCATCGAAGAGATAAATATAAAACTACAGCGCCCCAATAACTAACGCTTTGCAAAAATTATTATAAGTGAGAAAACCATATCTGAGCAGTTTAAAATCTTTAAAATGATTACTGCATTTTGCACCCTACTAGCGACAGAAAGGATTGTGGCTCCTTAGCAATAAACAGAAAATAAACAATTGCAAGAAGAATAAGAGCTTTGATACGATTGACACAAACGAGTTTGAATCGAAGAGTACAATATATCGCTCTGCTCATTGAACTTTAATTGAGCACAACGATAAATTGCTTTATTTTCGGTATCATGAAAGAAAGATCAAACAAATACACAACAACAGCATCATGTACATAACGCAGCAAAAAACAAAGTGGGTAGTAGCAGTCTTGCTAAGTTGCACTATTAAAAACGGTCGAGGCAACATTATTCCATTGAAAGGTTTTTTTTTGAATGCAGATCGTTTGACTATAAATAATTTTTAGATGTCCCCTTTATACATTTTATTTATATATTATTTTTTTATTTATTTATTCATAAAGTTAATTATAAATTTATTTTTTAATTTATGAATATGGATGATATATTTTGTTTGTGTATTAGTTCATTGTTTTTTCCATATATGAACATATGTAAATTTATTTTTATTCGTTTGTACAAGCGGTTAACTTTAATCTAGTCACTTTTTTTTGCATTTGCGAAGGATTTTCACGAATTTTCCTTCCTTAAAATGTCCACAAACTTTAATTTAAAATTTTCCACAACATTCCATCTATGAATTGTGCTGGTCAGGTGCGATCTTTTAGCGTAAAGTAAACGGACGAACCCTATCTATTTACCGCTACAAGAAGACTCACTGTCCGACTTCTAACAATGCTCTGCACGCTAGCAAATGTGAGCAACGAGGAGAGAAAAATAAATTCTAAATCCAAGGTGGAACAGCATACGCCAGGGGATACATGGCTAGGAGAGCGCTTACTCGCTAATACGCGAATTCCGAATACCAGGCGAACTTCGGTTTTAATCTAGCCTTCCCTCGGCACGGGGCTCTGCTTCCCATTACCCGTGTACTTGTGGGATTTAAAAGAGAAAATCAAGCACAAAACATATCAGCATATGTATTTAAACAAAAATATAGATGCTGCTCTGGCCAGAGCCAAAGCGGCCTTTGCTTTGTGCGTGTTGTTCAACGTTGGAACAAGCTTAGTAGAATAGATTTGGTTTTCGAGAGGATATCTTAGGATTTGTTTCCACTTATATAGAGGTCCAGAATCTGAATACAAAAATCTTTAGAAATGAAGTCTTGTAAAACGGAGCACACCTGATCAGGGTGAATAACTTATTCGCAATCATATTGCATGAGCAATGACTTCAAAGAACAACTTGATCTCCGGGGCTTGTGACAGTGCGCCTTTACGGCCTTATTCCTTCTGAAGACTTCCTTTAGGTCTCGAAAAGCTGAAGACGGGCGAGTAAACTACGACCAAGAACACGAAAGAAGCTCAACGGAGACTCTAGAAAGGGGGGTTTCAGACCACGAAAGAACGAATATCGAAAGGTAACATCGACACTTTTAGTGGCTGGATGGAGAATGCACTTTGTCTTTGATAAATCCTGGGTGCCGTTAGGCAAAAGAATACATATCCCGTCAGCCTTGGCAGGCTTACATATGATTAAGGTGGCAAAAGTAGTAATTTAGTAGTTCCTCATTAAGTTTTTAAGGTTTAAGATTCATTTTTAGTTTCAAAGTCCAATTTCAAATAATTTGAAATATTTAGTCTTTTGTCTAAAACAATAAATATTATTTCTAAATTTTAAAATAGTTATTAACATTTATAAAAAAAAATAGAATTAAAACTTTAAAGCCATAATTTTAATTTGGTAGGCTTACCCTCGAGCGCCGTAGGGCGCCAGTCACTTAGTTAATTAATACTAAAGTTAATAAAGCTAGCTTTACGTGTTTTCGTATAGCATGTAAGAAGAGTTAATGAATTGAATTGAATACGAGAGTGTTGACAAGTTTTAAACTTTGATCCAATAAAAAAAAATGGTCGTGTCGCAGCGGGGTTACCTTTTTTAGCATGTTTCGGAGCATGCAAGAGAACATTTCATCCTTAATGTGTTCGCCTAACTGATTTTATACTTGAGTAAGCTAATTCGACAAATGGATTTCTTTTTTTTTCTGCTCAGACTGTCGACTTCTCTTACTTTCGAGTCGACAGTTTGGCCTCCAAACAAATGTCGACTTCGTCTAGTCATAACAAAAAATAAAAAAACAATCCAGCCAAGAAGCGCACTCCGAAAAACAAGTTTTCGAACCAGGTTTTACCTGGCTCATCTGACCCCATTACTTCTGTTTTATCTTAGAGCTTAGTACAAGTGCAATTCCACCGATATAATTTGGACTATCAGCGCTACTAAAAAATTAAAACCAGCATTTGATTCCCGTCTTCTTTCAAATACAACTAAAACAACAAAAATATAATAAATTAAACAGTCCTTTTGCTTCAAGCAAACATATTTCCAAAAACTATGAACGGTGAGACCTGGCCTGTTGGTTCTATTGTCCGCGTATGTGTTCTTAAATCGGAGAGATAATCAGTTAAGGTGATTGACATCTAATACACTTAACGCTAAATGTAGTGTGCCTCAAAGTAGCCACCAAGGTTTTATATTATTCATTCTTTCGAATAACGATGTTGTTAGTGTGCTCAATAATTCAAAAGTTAAAATTTATGCCGACGACAAAAAATTATATAGGGTATCCACAATCATTCCGGCTGCAGCGCTTTGCATGATGATCTTAATTCATTCGCAAAATGGTGCTTCAATAATTGCTTATCTTTGTTAACATCTTAATGTTTTAGCTAGAAACGGGCCACTTGGCATGGAATGACCTCAAAGTCAAAGAAGGAATGGCAGAGAAGTTTTCAGATTTGGGAGAGAGTTAAGGCAAGAACTTATGGTCACAAGCCACCATTCGAAAATGATACTTAAATCTTTTAACACTGGCTTCCCCATAGTTCACCCATGTATGGAACGCCATGCGGATTGAATCTGCATTGAACATTCCGATTGCTTTATCTTTGCGATACGTCAACGGATAGTGTTTGAATAAACTTTTTGTACTCAGTTGAGATTGCTTTGCCCCTACAAAATTCGTCCCATTCTCGGAAAATCTCGTCTCCGGCACAAATCTCCGTGCAATGAATCAACTAAAGGCATATAAAAAGGACTGAGTTGTCAAACAAAAGTCGCTTCTAACTGAATCGTTCGGGTAGCAAAACACACAAAGAGAAACAAGTATTCTTTGGCTAAACGGCAGTTTCATCCAGAGAAGCTCTTGACCACAAATGGACAAGCGAAATCTATACCCGTATTGGAAAACGGCAACGAAAATATTTTTCCCTTCGGGGGAGGCATTATCTGAGATGCTATCCATTTTTTTGTGTTTGACGTACTTTGAGCATTCACGAATACATTTCTTGATCAAGTACTCAATCTTGGCCTTGCGGATGCAAAATTCGCATCAAATGATCCGCATCACTAGTTGAACTCCCCCGTGAATTATAATTGCGTGTGAAAATTTCACCAAAAGAGAAGATAAATTACATGAATAAGGCAATATTATTGGATAATGTTCAACTCTTCAAGTTGAAAATTATTTGTTGTATTATTTTTACTTTGTAACAAGAAACATTCATATCAACTGATTTGCCTTACTCTTCCAGTTAAACGTTCGTATTGCTCGTAGATAATTTCATTGCACAAATTCCTTTATCGTCATTAGGTCAACATATATTTTCGACCCAAGTTGTCGTCAGCGCCACGTTGTAATCTTATGCTGTAACCCCACGTGATCGGATTGCAAATTGCCGACCGCGTGGGGTAAATAAATGCACCTTGAGTTTTGCACAATCCACGCTTCAAATAACAATTTCGTAGAAAACAATCGTCTTCGTTGCTGACATGCATGGGACGGGCTACTTGATAAGATCAGCTGCCAAGGCATGGTATTGCTACAATTTACTGATTCATGTAAATCAATGGGAATTTTTGCCTCCGACGGCGGCTTGGATTTTTTAAAACAGCTAGAGTTTAATTACAATGCAGTCGATCGCTGCGAGCTTTTTTCTTTTAAATATCATTTCATTTTATTTTCTTTTAAATTCCTTCCTCTTTTCTACAATTGACGAAAAACCCCTATTTTCCTTCAGTGTTAGTTTTTACTAAAAAAAAACAATCGACATCATTAGCACCGGATACGAGCATATTTCTCAACTGAGTGATGGCAATCTGTTGGTTCTAGTTAAATCCCAACAAGTTGCCGATTTTTTCCTGTCGAAAAAAAAACACTTTCAAATCTCTGCCCAATCGCTGCAACTTTACATACCAACTTGATCTCATTTAAGGGTACAGTATACGCATTATGTCTCATTAACGTACCAGAGACAGAAATCATTCAGGAAATGCGTTCTTAAGGAGTGACAGAAGTCTTCAAGTACAAAAAATCGGTCAATGGAAATAAGCGCCCTATTGAACTTGCAGTTTACATCGCGTGGTTGAGAAAAGTTGAGAAATATTTCCCAGCCCCAAGCGTAGTCGTAACTGCCAACTACTTGGTCACACTACAAAAAGATGTAAGCGCGATGGTTCTTCCGAAACCTGTAATCTACCCCCTCACACCCCAAACAGAGGAACATCCTTCTTCTTCAAAATCTTGCCAGACAAAAATACCTTGAAAAATTAGATCCACAAAAAATGTAGTATGACATAAGCAAAAAAAAATTAGAGAACAAAACCCCAATCCCGTTTTTGCCACTACGTTTTCTACAGTTGCAAGAAACGCAAATCAAACGAAAATCACAAAGAACTCATCCACATTATCTACCTCGCAACCTCCTATATTTCCCCGTGTCCCATTCAACACAACTCCAACACAAATCGCTCACAACAACAGATATCCATACACACTAACAACAAAAACCACACATAAGAAGACTGACTCATCAATTACTGAATTAACTCGAACCACCACCACCAACTCAAATCTATCTCAAGCTCAATTTAACCATAGTATCCCAGATCCCACTTGCTCAAATACCACAAAACTACACAAAACTAGTTCAATTAACTCACCAACAAAAACCATCGACTTCACTGCAACAGCCACACCTTCACCTTTATCCAAAGTAATCCCTGATCAACAGTAAAAGATACTTCATCCACTCTTCAGAGCATGAAAATGATGACAGCACTTAAAAAAAACAAAAATAACCCCAATTTCTCCACCGTGGACATTTCGCAGTATAACTCAGCATATACCTTACAAAAGTCTCCACCACGAAGTCAATCAATACTAAAGGTTTTTCAATAGAACCTTAAAGGTTATTTTAACAACTTCCACGAACTTCAACTATTAATAAAAGACTATGACTCCAGCGTCATATCACTCCAAGAAACACATGTGAAAGCAAACATCACCATAAAAGCTCCTGGCGTGCATTATAATTGAACAACTTTTGAATAACTCTTATTTGTTCATCCTCAACGACGGCAATCCTACGCACTTTTCGACCCACAAAGCACTAAATTTGCGCCAAAATACCAAACGGACAGAGCCGGTTGGACATTGCTCTAAACTTTAATTTCGCAATTTTTAACCCGGAATAATCCCTTCACAAACATAAATAAGGAAGGTGCGACGATTCAAGAATCTATTCGGTACGCAGCAAATTTGGCGATTCCCCAAACCGTTATCGTATCATACACTATGCTCAAACATTCTCCCCAAAATTTAAATTAACACCTTCTGTCCTTATACAATAAAATTTTTGATCAAGGTGCCATTCCACAAGCGTTGAAGACTGCTAGCATCGTACCGATACCAAAACCAAACAAGAATTCGTCCTATATAAGTGAATACCGTCCTGTGTCCCTACTTATTTGCACAGGAAAGTTATTAGAAAAAACAATTTTAAAAACGCTCCTTTGGTTCACAGAGAAAAAGAAACTAATAGACTCAAACCAGCTAGCATTTAAACACGGACGCTGTACTATGGACGCGTTTTTACACATTGACCGGTTTATTGCATCAGCACTTTCAAATAAAAATCACGCTTCAATCCTATCAATCGATTTTGAAAGAACGTTTGACAAAATTGGAATTCATGTAATTTTATGTTAACAAATTAATTCAATGGAAAATATATAACTACGTGAAAGCTTTTCACACAAACAGACATTTTCGCATAAAATTGAATAATATTTACTCTTGCATAAAAAAAACTCATCAATTGTATACCACAAGGCTCCCCTCTCTCGGTTATTCTTTTCATCACTTCCTTTAATGAGCTTAGTGAAATTGTCCAAAAATATAGAACAATCGAACCTTTACGCAGACGATCTTGTCCTATTAACTAAATGTAAAAATCTAACAATAACATCAATGGGTTTTTCAAATATTTTGAACCATCTTACGACTTGGAGCAAAAGCTATGGATCAAAAATACTACTGTGTCCAAAAAATAAGGTGACATTGTATTTATTTTGAAAATTCTTTATTTATTCTTCCAATCAATTTCATCCCCTTCAAAGTAATCCCCTCCCGATGCAATGCACTTATGCCAACGGATTTTCCAATCTTTGAAACACTGGTTGTAGTCACTTTCCGGGATGGCCTTCAGTTCCGTCTTCGCTGCGGCTTGAATCTCCTCTATCGTATCAAAACGGTGTCCCCGGAGCGGTCTTTTGAACTTGTTGAACAGCCAGAAGTTGCACGGCGCCAGATCAGGTGAATACGGTGGTTGCGGAACGATATGGGTTGAGTTTTTGGCGAAATGATCACGAATTACGAGTGCGGTATGGGATGGTGCATTATCGTGGTGTAAGAACCAAGAATTGTCTTTCCACAATTCCGGCTTTTTTAGGCGGATAGCGTTACGCAAACGACGCATAACGTTCAAATAATATTCCTTGTTGACTGTTTGGCCGGTTGGAAGGAATTCATAAAGCACAACATCACGATAATCGAAGAAAACAGTCAACATGAACTTTGTTTTTTGAGCGACTTTGGCACGGTTTTTTTGGTCTTGGCTCTCCTTTGGCACGATATTCGCTCGATTGATCGGCTGTTTCGGGGTCGTAAGCATAGATCCAAGTCTCATCGCCAGTTATAATGCGTTTCATGACATCCTGGTAGTCGGAAAGCATTGTTTCACACAATTCAACGCGACGCCTTTTTTCCAAAAAATTCAATGTTTTCGGTACCAGTCGAGATTTGACGCGCTTGAGGCCCAAAACATCCTTCAAAATGGTATTGACTGAGCCTTTCGATAAGCCAACTTCATCAGCAAGGTCTCTAATCGTTAAACGACGTTTCAACACCAAATCTTTGATTTGTTGGACGTGAGCTTCATCGGTTGAGGTTGATGGTCGCCCAGAACGCTCTTCGTCTTCGACACGTTCACGGCCGGCTTGGAAATCACTATACCACTTGTAAACATTTTTTTTAGACATAGCCTCATCATCAAAGGCTTTCTGCACCATCCTCAACGTATCCGCAGCAGAAAATTGATTCCGCAAACAAAATTTAATGCAAATTCTTTGCTCAATAAATTTCGTCATCGCAAAAAACGAAAAACTCACTTTTAGCAGCTCACAAAACGACGCGTATCTCAAACACTATGAATATATTTTGACACATAGATGTCACTGACAGTACTACCAACCTAAAAAGAAAGAAAAATTTCCAAATCCTTCGACGCGCGCAGTTTAAATTCATATGTCACCTTATTTTTTGGACACAGTAGTATACTTAAAAAAAAGTAAAATCCTTCACATATGCTCTTGCTTTTTAGAATTAAAATGTTAATACGTTAATTATACTTGGGATCATATTTGACTGCAAATTAAATTCATAGAAACATTTTTTATATCTTAAGAAAAGCCTAGCTACCAGAGTCAACATTATTAAGTATTTAGCTTCCAAGAATAGTCTTTGACCCGTCAACACTCTCATCAACCTCATCAGAACTACCATCTTAGAGAAGATTGATTAAGGCCTTAGCATTTATGCGAAATGCTCTTAATCATCCATTAAACTCTTCGAACCACTTTACCACACTTCCATAAGAATTAGCCTAAATGCGTTCAGAAGGTCTCCAAAAAGGAATATGCTAACTGAAGCGGGTTTTCCCTCCGTAGAACGCAGATTCAACTATCTAACATCGGTAGTAACGAATTTGAATACCCATAAGTAACCAAGCATACAGGCACGCAGCTTACCCACCCTGGACGCTAAACAATGTATACATAATTACATACTTAGACCGATTTCCAAAAAAGTCAACAACTTACGAAAAATACAAACATATGTTTCTTGAAATTCTGAACCGATACCAAGAAATGAACTGGAACTTTCTGTTCAGTCTTCTAATGCAATTCTCTTCAGTCCTTTCGGCCGAGGCTATGGAAATTCTAAAAGCCACAGAAAAGGCAGAGAATAAAAAACTATAATTTGCACCGATAGCCTTTCAATATTAAAAGCAATAAGAAACACCGACAACAGAACAATTATTGTGGAAGCCATTCGTAACAGCCTCATAGAAAATGGGAACAAATTTAAACTTATGTGGATACCAGGGCATGTTGGTATCAAAGATAATGAAATAGTAGATGCGACGACAAAAAATTCCATTGAGTAGCCGCTTAAGTCGTTCTATTGTGTAAATGACAAGGACCTAAAAAGAAAAATCACATGTTTCTGGGAAGTAAGAAGACTGCAGAGCTGGGCGAACTACTAAGGCCAAAAAGATTATGTACCCAACAAGTTGTGCTAAAAAAAAAGATCACAATATACATACGACTCCGTCTCGGACATACAAAAATCACACATTTGTAATCCTATCTCAAACACCGACCAACCACAATGTCACCTATACAAAAACAATCTCTAGTTAACACGTAATAAACAATTGTAACAAAATCAAATATATAGTATATTAAAAACACAATGCCCAAACACATCCTTTTCAACTCCACTTAAACGACCATCAGAAGAAAACATTAACACAGTTTACAAAGTTCTGAAGAGAGTTAATTTGGAAGATAGCATATAAGTAATTAACGAACCAGGCGAAAGCCCTGGTAGCTAGTGTTGCACCTTGTACCTATTAGTATTGTAATTAAGTTACATATTAATAAATTAATAATAATAATAATAAAACAAAATCAATCATTGTTTAATTGAGTTGTGCGTTGGTTTTTCCTTTCTTTTTAAAGTAGCAAAAAATTAATTGCTTCTTTGAAACCCGGGAACTCTTAAATCTTTCAGTGTAGATAATCGATTTTGTACTCAGACTTTCGTGCAGTATGTGCAAAAATAAAGTCAGTTCCTTGTCGTTTATTTTTTTTTTTTATAATTTGTTCGCTGTAAGGAGGTCTTTTAATGCAAGTAGCACAAAGCGAGTGGAAGAATGAGGAGAAGAACGAACGATTTTTTTTGCAGGGGTTTGAGAAACTCAGATGTATTTGGTTTCGATTCAACTCAATTCCGTCCGAAATGGGACGGATGATTTGATATCGATTTATTGAAAGTTTGGAAGACCTAGCTCAATACCATGCCGTTAGTTTTATGCCTTCACAGCAGTGACATCTACATATAAATCTTTAAAAAAACACACGAACTCAGAGCTCTAGCCGATATATCAACCACTACAACAATACTGTACGAACAACGAACAACAACTGTTCGACCAATCCAGTGAAAGTGCCATTAATTTGATCCCAATGGCCAATGGTATCTGGAATAGGAGTTGAATTTAGGAAAGCGCTCTACCAACTGCACCACCCAGCCGTGTTGAATTAAATTGAGTTGAATTAAATCTCGGTGTTGTGGTGATTCTCAATAAAATTATTCGCGACACTAGCTCATCGCTATCTTTAACTGAAAAGGCATAACAAAAATTGTCTCCCCTTGATTCGTTTCATTTTTCATTCATTTGTCTGAGTGCGTTGTATTAACTTGAGATAGAAGAAACAAAAATGAAACGAATGACAATCACGTTGTACCAAAATAAAATAGACCAATTGGATGTAACTGGGAATTCTAGAGAGCCACTTCTCAAATTTCAACATCGTTCAGTCGCAGTTGGAGGATATAAATTCAACAAAGCATCTGAACGAGAGATGTGAATAAAAGGCCAGGCTTCTTTGTACCACCAACAATATGGGCGAAAGGCAATCATATGGCGCTATGGGCAACAAAACGTTGTTCGACCCAACGTTATCTGCAAGCAAACTCCCTTAAACCAAGTTGAAGGTGTTCTCGGAAGAACCAGATTAGTGGCTTGACTGGTGCATTATGTACAATATGACGGTAGATGAAAAGGTCGCCGATTCAAAGGACAAGTTACACCGACTTAGAAGTTTGATTCAAGGAACGGCTCTCGACTCTATCAAATTGTTGGAGATAACAGCCGAGAACTATCCCAAGGCATTGCGAATTTTGAAAAATCAATACGACAACAAAAGATACTTGTATCGCATACATTATCGAATGAATGTCGTCCGTTCCCGTTGAAAACCAAAGAATAAATGCAGACTGCTACTGGCTTTCGTTACAACTGAACTCAACTCAACGACATCAGCATTATGGGTGGAGCACGTCACTTCGCTCGCAGAAGCCCCTCAGCAAGGCTCAAATGGCCCCGACGAAAATGACTTTCTGCCCACATGGGAAAACTTGTGTGATTTTGTTCAGAAAAAATGCAGAGCATTGAAATATATCTAATTCAACCAAAGGCAGCAGTTAACAAGCATTCCCAGCTGGTTCGGTCACAACTTTATTCAAAATCGTTCGCTGTCATGCATAGTCCTTTATGCTCAATCTGTTCAATCTCACAGCAATGTTCAAGCGTTACAATATGGGTTCATACTCGTCAAGTCACTGAACTGAACTGAAAGCATCAATTGTTTGAGACTTGTTCATAGCTACCGTGACTGCAGGTCAGGTAAGTCTTAAACTTGTCAGAGTAATCATCACACTCTTCTGCGTAGCGTAAGATCTGGAATACCAAAGTTGGCAAAGAACGTTATAAACGTCATTCAGCACTATCGTCATTGCATTCTCTGGCCAATGCCTCGCCTTCGCCACACAAGGTGTTCAAATCAGCAGTCGGTAATAATTTTATATAACGCTCTTATTGATGTAAGCACACATTCATAACTTGACGAAATCTTCTCGATAGCGACTCGCACTTGCATTTTGTATCTACTCGTTTAGTTCAGTTATTTAGGCTCAGATTTCAGCACTAGGATGGAAGCGTTCATTTCATGCTTTCAACCTTAAAAGATTGGAACTGTGCGGTGCCGTTATATTGGCAGAATAAGCGCAGAGTCACCGCTGCTTCAAATTTGGATATTGAAGCTTGTCATTTTTGGAGTGACTCGACCATTGCTTTTTCTTGGATTAAATCAATACCTAACCAATGAAGTATTTTTGTTTCTAACAGGGTTTCCAAGAAACAACAACAAATGCCCGAACACAATGAGGCCACTGACGCACCGCAGTAGTAGAGTATAGTCCTGTCAAAAAGTAGAAATGAATGCAATCTGAAAAGTGTGCCCACAATGATGCAGCAGCCGTGCCGCAGCCGCAGTTGTACTGCTTCGAGTTGGTTAACTTTTAACATTTTCGGGTGGCAAATGACATTTAGGGAGATCGGCGGCTGTTTATATAATTTTCATGTATATGTTTTCGTGGACCATATGTTTGACAAAACGAAAAATGAAAGACGACGAAATCGAATGATTTGTTGAGACCGTAAAAAATAAAGAAATATTGTGGAATCTATGCCATCCATCATACAAATATAAAAAAAAGTCAAAAGAGTGGCAGAATATTGCCACCGAATTTGGTTGTAAAGTAAGGATTCCTAATTAAGTATTTGAGGCAGTGTTTTTTCATGAATTGTTTTTTTGAGTTCATTCACCGAAAAAAAATGGAAGAGTCTGAGAGACTCGTATTCAAGAGGCCTGAATAAGCAAAGAAGTTCAGGGACAGGCTGCCGAAGAACATGTCTACATCTCAAAATACGGCGATATTCTGAACTTTTTGAAAGGTCAACTTTAGCCACGAATGTAACCTTATGTAAACAAAATTTATAAATTAAATTAACGTTTTATGTTTCCAACAGGACTAGAAGCAATTATTCTCCGGTGTTGCCGGCAAATGGAGAACGAAAGCGCAACAACACCGGAAAGCCCCCTCGTTGCTGTAAGTCCCTTTTTTGCGGAGAGCCCCTTAGACCCGGAGAACTCGTTCGATGTGGAAAGTCCTTCTTGTTGCAGGCACTCCCAAACGTGTTCTTCGCGAAGAACGCAAAAAAGGGGGGCAAGTTGTGAACGGGAGTGTCCATAAGTTTAAAAAACAAAAAAACGTGTGAAGCTATCCCATCTTCCACTTGGACATCCCTCGAAGATGAAATGTTTTGCAGGAGCCTGGTGGAAAGGCTTAAAAACCTATCCCCCACGAAAGAAGGGTGAAGCTAAAATTGGCTTGCTCAGATTTTTGAGCGAATTTGATGAGTTTATTAAATAATGAGCCAGTTCACATATTCAATTTTCTTTTATTTTTGAGAAAAACCAATAAGAACAATTCAATTACTATGGTTGAAAAGGTACTTTTTCTTCGTGAAAAAAGTACTCTGTCAAGGTTTTAAGTAGCTCGAACGCCTCATTTTCTCTGTTGTTGGTTCCACATCTACGAATGGGTACCAAATCATCGCTTTGCTGGCGCGACATTCCCTCAATGCGCTCACCATTCGCGTCGTTTCAGGACAATAAGAGTTACAATTATACAAAGTATCCGTAACTTTTAAAAAATTGTGTAAGTAAACGCACGCAAGAACGAACTTGTCCGCATTTTTGGGATGAAAATCTATGAACTTTCCCAAGATTCGCCAACGAGCTGATAGAATGCCAAAAATGTTCTTAATGATCCGACGTGCTCTCGAAAGCCTGAAATTGAAAACATCTTTCGGCAAGCTTATTTAACTCGTGGTAGCTTCACATCGTTTTCGAATTTTTTTTCCCAACAGAAGAGTTGCGAAAAATCCATGCATCGCTCTGACTGCCGTATGCTCCAACGTCGACAGGCGTTAAAGTATAATTTGCGTCACAAATAGCAAGCAAAACGATGCTAAAATATCCCTTTATGTTTTATTTCGATGTGCCTATTTTCAATACTGCCAACGATCCATCGATCGTTGAACTCATTGCTGATGTTTTCCCAATCACGTGTGTTGAGTTCTGGCATATACGTACGCGATTATAAATCTAAAAGTTTCTGGCACACTTCCACAATTATTTTGAGAACCGTCGACACATCCATCCGAAACGAGCAGGCCAAATAATAATAATAAAAACTCCTTGGGACAAATACCTGCAGAACCAAGAAACATAAGAACAAAAAAATTTATTTTCTTCACAACTTACATTAGCTTTAAGGGCAATTCTGCATTCTGGAGCTATTGGCTTTCGAATCGATGTTTTCTTGAGCGGATTGACGGCCAAATTTAAAAGTTACTCGTATTGCAATTTCGTTATCCGTGTTGACATGAAAAAAGGATCAGGATCATTCTTTTTTTATGAATCTAAAGGTGCTCTCGAAGAAGCCTTTGGAACTCCTTTCCTCGTATAAAGGCCCACCATCTCCGATCAGGATCATTCTTTTTTATGAATCTAAACGTGCTCTCGCAGAAGCCTTTGGAACTCCTTTCCTGGTGTTAAGGCCCACCATCTCCGCGTTTGCTTTTTCAAAAAATTACATCTCATATAAAACATCTGAAGAACACTCATTATAAACTTGTTCAACCATTTTGTTAGGGATCTAATTTGGTGTTTGATATAAATAAAAATATTTGTTACTTTCTAATGTTAAGCCAAATTGTAGATAATATTGACGAAAAATAAATAAAACTCTTTAATCTTCCACTATTCTAAACTAAACAACACAATTCCATACAGCTGAGTTTGAAGTGACATTTATTTGACATGCCGCGCGGTTCCATTGTTGGCGGATTTTATGTGTGCTGCTCCGCGACGTTTAACAGCGCAGCACTTATGCGGCTGCTCCATTTCAGCTGCATTGCATTGTGTTCGGGCAGCAACGATCACAGCACCAAGTACCATCCAAATTGAACCCAGCCGATTTGATATCTCGAGGACGCCTTCCCAATGAGCTATTCAAAAGCACTTACTGAGTGCAAGGTCCAGACTTTATGAGATTTGAGGAAAGTCCGGCCATGAGGAAATAATGCTCCTCCGACTCCAGCCGTAAGTGTTGAAAAAGTTTATCGAGCTCCGAAATAAAAGAAATTTATTGAAATGACTCAGATGCATATACTGCGGCACATACAAACACAAATCCTATATTCACTGCGGCGGGAGATGCATATTGTGTATCTACGCCCCGAAACCTACGCACTTCACCACTGTACACAACCTTGTAACGAAAGTTTTTGTTAATAAATGTAGCGAAACCACCTGCTGAGTTAGGTCGTTTTCTCCTTTTAATATTGTTTTTAACTGTGCCTTTGTTTCCGAACCGAAACTTCTCTTCTAGCAACTTGAAGAGTACGCCTCTTCGCTCGATTTTAATAAGTGAGCTCACATTCACCGAAAGGATGTTTAAGAGTCTACCCGCCAGCGAGCACATTATGTAAACTGACATTGGGAATTCGTGCCCACTGACATTCATTCATTGTGACGGAAACGAAAACAAATACGCATTATTATTCAAAGCTGGAACACTTTTATTTGAGCGCCGATATGAGCAATAAAAGCTACGAATTTCATGCCAACAACCGCACCGATGAGTGCAAAAAAAGTTATGCGGAAATGTTGTTGAACGTAGATGATGGCAATATTGATAGCGCGATAAATACTATAGAAAACCTACGTCACGAATAGTATTGAAAGGTGATAGCCCTTCGGGATTAAAAAATCGAATGTAGCAAATAAAGTTTGATTCCCGCTCCTTCAAAATCGAACCTTTGAAGGCAAGTATACGAACTGGCAAGCTTCGCATGATATCTCCAGCCAGCTTCAACGTAGCAACAAGAAGCTCTCAGCTGTTAAAAATATACAATATCTAAAGAGTAGGCTCCAAAGTTATTAAGTCACAAGTTACTTGTGATTGATTCAAAGGCTGGATTATGAATCATTGAAGTAATACGAGCAATCTTTGCCAAGTGTGAAAAATAGCGTTTTTTAAACAGTTCTTCTCGTTCCTTAAAGCAATTGGCCCTCAAGGCTTTACATAAGAGTGAAAAACAAAATCACTATCTTCATAAAGGTCCCATTGTACGAAATTATCTATCAACGACCGATCAAAAATGTCGATATTGTCAAAATAACCATACATATACAATCGCACTGAATTCCTTGCGCTGACGAGCCAGCAAAGTAATGAAGCAGTATTACGGATGAACTTATACCCATTAAGTACACTTGTTATAGCCGTCACCAGCATTACATGTTAATTCACAAAGAAATAAGTGGATCAGACAAGCCAACAAGCAAAGTTGTACTACTGGCCACAGCAGTAAAAAAAAATAGTAAAAATAAAAAAAAAAAACACAAATCGAAAGAACAATTACAGCCAATGTAAAAAGCAAAAAAAAAAATTAATGAAAAAGTATCTTATTTCTGTGACGATCATGACTAAGAATAATCCGGATAATCCTATGATGGTATACCGAGTGTTATGATATCGTATCAGTGTGGCTAATTCGGATTGCTGTGAATTGATTTTCTTACGAAGAAGCTGCAAAGTCCTTTTGTGTAACACGATATTTGTTTATGTATGCGTTATGTTTTGAATTACTGCTAAGTCACCAATATTGCCGAAATTTGGCAATTGTCTCAGTCTCCACACCACTCGAACCACACTCGAGTTCCCAGCTCCCTCTACTATACTTATTGAATTTCGGCCGTCTCATGCAGTGTTTAGTAGTGTCTGTTTCGTTACAACACAATCCATTGATTAGTATTGGGAACCTATGTCCATAACGGGCTATGCTCAATGATCTTTACCGTTGTGAGTGATGTTATGCTGTAAAGAAGGTTCATTTCGCATAGGGTGATGTTGGCTGCTCGACAATAAATTGGGTTGCGACATAAATAATCCCAATCCTTTATGATAGTACACATGGTTACTATTCACGCTGATATGGGAAGATGACAGACCGGTCTACCAAGATGAAAATAGTTCTATGAGATGTTCGCTTCCGGTTGTATCATTAAGCCTGTCGGTTATCAATTCCAAGAGTAGAACGAACGTTTTGTGCGGCTTATTGTGGTTCTGTTTCATAATGTTTACGGTTGAATCCAAAATTGATGTTTGATTTTTTGAAAATGTTTTCATATGATCCTCGTTTGAATTGATGAGCTCAATATTTTCAGCCATTTCTTCTGCGTAATGTGAGTCAAGTATGCCAAATAGTGAGTTTGCAATATTTCCTACAAAGTCAATGGATCCTCTTTATATCCTTCTGGAATTAGATTTAGCTGTGAATATTCCGTGCTCTTCTAAGATTTCTTGATGGATGTCTCATTAGTGGGCTTAGTTTGCGTAGCACGCCTCGATACTGCCAAGGTCTGAAACTGATTAAACCAAAATGTTTGAGATCCGACCAGACGCATAAGATGGCGTTTCCCCGCTTTCACCGCAGCCACCCGTACATCAGCCTGATGAGGAGCTCTGGGTGTGATGATATGACATTCCGTTCCAATATTGGCACGCGCTCGTTGATTTGCAACACAGTCTGACTGATGAATTGCGTAAAAGCTGATAGGAACGCCTGCGAAGAAAGATCGTCCACTATTTCAATATGTTCTGCCTTTGTAACCATATAAAGAAAGATGGCCAGATATGTCTTGATGGTTAGCCGAGACCGCTTTGTTCCAGATTATAGACCAGCAGTTACCTTTTTTTGAATTGAGCCAACTATTGTGCTAAAATTGCACCACGATGACGCCGATAGATGGTACAGTTGTGCAGAAATGTACGCACAGCTTGCCTAGCGTGCAAAATCCAGTACCTACGAAGAAAGGTTTGTAGCATTATGTGTTCATCCGTGAAGCGTTGTTTCGTGCGTCTGCAGGGTGACCAGCCATCTTAGAGCGCCTGCCTTTAGCAATTTAATTTCAAAATGATAGTCATGAGGTACCGGTGCATCTTTTATTCGACCCCCTACCCGGAGATAGTCTTTGTCGTCCAAGAATGGGTTAAGTGAGAGCATCAGACTCGAGTTCGATTAGCTAGAAAAATTCCGAATTAAACTTTAAGTACGTCATTAGCAAAGCATTCATCTTGTGCCATTCGAATAAGAATATTCTCAGAATATGTCGTCTTGTCGGCGTCCAGCGCCAGATTCGTGCAACGGTGATCTCCACATGCCTTTCTGGCTTAGAGAATTTCTATTTTATTGCATGAATAATTCTTTTTTACCATATGAAGCTTGCATTTATAATGATTTTTAACTTTCCGATATTCATTCCAGTCCTCTGATGCTTTCTGGTGGTATTTGACGTTTTTGGTTTTAAATTGTCGTAACTCATCAGTGATGCATTTATTGTTTCACTGGGTAATATTTTTTTGTCACTGCACCAAAACACTCTAACAAGGAGTTCTGTTATTTGTTTGCTACTTCACTGGAATTATCGGCATTTATGGTTTTACTTTTCTCTCTCATCAAGAGATAAACTTGGTTTAATTATAGATCAACAGATGCGTGTTTTTTATAATTTCTTCTTTCTGTTTTATGAACAGAGATTTAAGGAACAATAGACTCCTGTTCACTTTTTTTGATATCAGGTGCCCAAATATCTCCTTCAACTTGTGTTGTTTCACTATCTGTTTGCAGTTACTATTTATGAGTATTTGATTGATTTTTCTTGTACATGCCGCCTACAATTATTTTATAAGGATGCAACATTGCATCCCTTGCGTAAAACTTGAACAGAATTCGCTTACTTCACTTTCATCAACGTGTTCCGTTAAATAGGTTTTCTTTCGTTGTTAAAATTGTTGTTGTCCGATACTATAAACAGCTCCCTTACGACACATTTCACCCATCCTAGTTTAATGTTGTCCATACTAAAAACTTTATGAAAACTTACACTACGATTGCAATAACCGCGTTTAGATTAAGATCTATTTCTCCATTTATTTTTATTCGTGATAGTTTTTACCACTTTTATTTCGTTATCATAAAGCTCTGAATTTTGCTTCTTAATTTTCAATACAACTTGATCTACTCCTTCATCGTTTTCTGTATTCGTAACGCAAACTTTTGGTTTAGCCATATTTGATACTCTCATACTATAATTGTTAAATTTTTTTCGCGGTTAAGCTGACCCAAGGTGTTATTGAACCATTTTTATAACGTTTAGAAACATCTTTAGCTGTTTTAGGCTTTGATCAATTCATCACTTTACAATTTTACTAACTTCTTGCGGATCGTAATTGCTGAGAACCCATTCGCTTGTTCAGTTGGGTTATAAGGATTTTGTTTCGTATTTTAGAGCTTTGATTTTGTTTACGTTTTGCAATTCTTTCGATTATCCGTTTTATTTCGTATTCAATAACTGTTGTCTCATGATCTCCAATTTTGAGCTCTGTGTTGGTTTTGGCTGTAGCCTGGTACGTACTAGATTAATGTACGTGTTGTGTTTGTGGTTTTGGTTTGTTATTGCACAATTTGTTGAAACATTTTTACAGTGTCAATTGTTTTTTGATTTCATTGGCATAAATATTTGATGTTGAGAGCAGAAATATTCTACAGGATTATCTAGGAAGGTGCTTACGGAAAAGCTAGAAGATAAGTGCAAGATGAGAATGCCAACATTTTCAGGAATGCTGATAGAGAAAATTAAGACGCAAAATGATCAATATACGATTAGTCACATGTAGGGAAGTTAAAACGACGACGAAAAACCACAAAATTTACGCATCTGAATGCCGCAATAGAGAAGTTTTTGCGATATGCTGCGAAGAACACAGCACAAAGGAAAGTTACAAAGAAGTTTCTCAGAAATACGAGAATTGTATGAACACAAATGCTTAACTTAACCTAGGGCTAAACTTATCACAATATAATGAGTTGGGAATGCCCAGTGTACCTGAAATTCTGTAATCAGCAATCATACACCCTTGTTGAATTATATACAAATATAATGAATTGGAAAATAGCTTCACAGAGGTGGAAATAATGTTGGAAGAAACATCGTAGGACTTTTTTTTCAGTGAAGCAGTGGGCTAAAAACGCAAGACTGTAGAAAGGAGAATATTAATCAAAATGTTTGAAAATTTGGAATAAGTGACACCTTGCTTCATTTATGAATAAAAGATAGAAACCAAAGAGCAAAGTTTGGTAGTAAATTTACACAAACCGGATGTGTTAACTTAAGAGTACCTCAGTGGTTCTTGGTACAACACTCTTCCTGTTGTAAATAATATATACTTAAGTATAGCCAAGTGATACTTTTTGCCGACGATACGATGATATATATTGCAGGAAGAAACAGAAGGGAGTTTTGCTTGAAATGAAAAGAGGACTTAGAACAAATAGAAAATTGACTAGCTCAAAATAAATTAAAACTGAATAGCAGTGAAACAACAGCCATGTTAATGCGATTGTCGAGATATGTGTGTAATTAAGAAATTAATTTTCAATACTCAGTCGTTATCTTACTCTCGTAGCGCGCAGAACTTCCTTTTCGGCTGTATTTCGCTGTGACGTAACCCTATTGGCAATAATTGTCGTCTCCCTCGCACCTCTCAACTTTTCGCAATTTTTTCGCGTGGTGTGTTTATTTAATTTTGTTAGCTTTTCTTTGTGATTAACAAACCATGGGCCCATCTGGGCCAAAAACCAAGCCCGGAAATTATTTCGACCTTTTGTCCGAAGACTGGTCGTTTGAGCCCAGGGCAAAAATAAATAAACGTCCCACTAAGTCTCAAGAATTCTCTGAACTACCAACACCAAGGAACACTAGAAACCCAAAGTTCGTTGTCAAAGCGGCTTCTTCTTATTAAAAAATTAAAAAAAGTCATTGCCGCAGCAAGTACTGAATATGACAGTGTATTCCGTGACGGTAGCCTAGTTATCCTTGCCAGATCTGAAAAAGTTGCTGAAAAGTTTCTTAAACTAACAAATATTGCAAACCAGTGTCCAGTGTCATTTACTCTACACAAAGAACTTAATTCATTTAAAAGCATAGTGTCTCCATGGTTTACTACCCTCAGCGAGGCAGAAATATCAATAATATCAAGTCTATAAATTCACAAAGAAAATAGACGAAATTCATAAACCGACAGGCCTTATACTTTTCACGTTTGATTTATATCTCTTGCCTCAATCAGTTATAGATGGTTTTTACACCACCGAGGTCAAGGAATATATCCCATCACCGAAGAGATGCAGGAACTGCCAGATACTTGGAAATACCACCAAGCGTTGCACCAAAAGTATAGTGTGCGAAAATTGTCACCTCCCACCTCATAATTCTATCGAATTTACGCGTGTGTTGTGCGCTTAGTGCTAAATAATCAGCCCTCCTCAAAATAAAGAAGTATTAAGAATCAAAACTACAAAAAAAATATAGCATCGAGGCTTTATAACCAATATATCCCCCAACCTAAAATCCAATCACAGTCTCATTTTCGGAAAAAGCTAAGCAAGCTGATTCTCAACGTAACACCAAGCCCTTCGGACAACGTACACCAAATCAACTCACAACATCCAACGCTGCTTTAGACATAGCCACAAATACTAAGCAAGCAACCTCCAAACTCTGTCATCCACTCTCATTGTTGACAAGCACTCTACCCCCTCCTCACAAGAAAAACCAGTATCCCTCAAAGCCAATCATCACAATCCCAATAATACGACACCACCAATTAACATTGCCCAACCTATGATATCTCGATCTTTCTCAACCCAACAAACAATATAAAACCTAACATCTCGAATTCGTTACATAACAAAACCTCTCCAAACTCTAACCACTTTAATAAACCCCCAATCAACCAAACAAAACTCCTACAACTAACACCCAACGCGCTACGGATTTGGACTCACCAATTTCTGCGATCACTAAATCGCTCATCAACAATTATAAAAAAATTCACGCAAAGCGCGATGATAACTTCCAATAACTTCTATCTCATCACCATGCACGGCTCTCCAATCCAGGTATTCAACCGTGCACCTGATCAAATATTTTCGGCTTCTGAATAAGGGAATATTATAAATGCCTTCCAACCCATAAAAAAAACCTGCTTTGAAAACTTTACTTCAAACATCATTCCAAAAACCTCATGTAAACAACTCTGGAATAACATAAGATCACTCACTGGTGAATATATTCCTCGCGCTATAAATACGATCAGTTGAATTGAATTGAATTGAACTGGGACTAACATACTTGACTTTCATATTGATATCGACGAACATTTCGCCAAAATATGGTTTAACCAGGCTGATGATTTCAATTATTGTCCTTCCTTCCTCCAAGCTAAATACTCGGCAATTAATTCCATCTCTCTTTGCCCGTTCATCCTCAGCCAGAACAATAGAATTTCCAATCAATCCAATAGAATTGGAAAACTGTCTTCGGATGGCAAAAGAGCAAACACCTTGATTTGATCGAATTTCATATACAATGAATAAAAATGCCCCTTAGCACTCTAAAACCTGATTTTTAAGCGAGGAATTATTCCCCAAACATATCGTACCGCCATTGTAGTACCAATTTATAAGCCAAATAAAATAACCACCGGAGTCAATGGATATAGACCTATATCCCTCTTACCATGTGTCGGCAAAGTTCTTGAAAAGATTATTTAAAAAAAATTATTCTGGTTTTTAGAAAAAAGGAATCTCATAAATGTAAACCAATTCGCTTTCAAGAAAGATCGTGTACCATTGAATCCCTCCTTCACATTGATGACTATGTCTGTATATCAAATAATCATGTTTCAATCCTGTCCATAGACTGCGAAAAATCCTTCGACATTTTAACTATTGTTCAACAATCTTATATGCTAGTCAACAAGGAACATTAGATAGACTCCAGAGACTACAGAATAAAGCAATGCGTGCAATATTAAAGTGCAATAGTAACACACCAATACAATACATGCTAGATGTCTTGGGTTGGATGAACGTGAAGCAGAGATTGACGTACAGTGCAATGTTATTTATCTTTTAGATAAGGAACAGAATGCTGCCCGAGTACTTGACATCAAACATTGTAAATGTCGGCGATGTTCAAACCCTACAACCTAAGGAATATAAATGACTTTAGACCGGACAGATGCAATAACACCAGCACACAGCATTCATTAATGTATATGGGCCTAAATTTTTTCAACCGCCTCCCAAATGAAATGAAGACCGAAAATAGAATCAACGTTTTTAAAACAAAGCTTATTTCTTTTGTAAAATGTAATTGTTAAATTGAATTTTAAACTTAAATTGTAAATTGTTTTTTTTTTTTTGCTTTTTATATGCTATATATATAGATGAGTATTTGTTTTTCATTGATTCCTGTAAGTGCTGAGCTATATGAAATTGTAATATTTTTGTTTTTTTTTTTATGTCTTTTACATCAAATTTTCAAATACTCATACACTGAATTTAATGAATTAATGAATTCATTTCAATAGAATTCAATAGAATTCAAGTCTTTTACTTGCTTTTTTTTCACATCATTTAATTTTATATATGAATTTGTAAATATTAATGATAAAGTTCACGAACTAATAAAGTTAAATAATAATAATAATAATAAAATTGGAGTTCACATAATTTTAGACTCATTCAATGGAAAATCGGTCCAAAAAATTTCAAATATATTAAGTCATTCTTAATTAACAGACAGTTTCGAATAAAATTGAATAATGTAGACTCTCAAGTTACAAAAATGGTATCCCGCAAGGATCACCCTGATTCTCTAACAAAAAAAATCGTATCTGTAGCGATAGCTTATCCACAATTTTCGCCATCCAAAACCTCAACAACAGTACACCGATAATAGAAAGGATCAACCTTATTACAAACAATAGCAGGCTCAAAATTATGTGGGTTCCTGGCCACGCCGGAATCCCAGGTAATGAACAAGCTGATTAGGCTACTAAAGCTGCGACGACAGCACAACTTATCACCTTCTACACACACAACAAAAAGCACCTCCAGAATAAAATTAAAACATTGTTGAACAATAAAAGACGAGATACCTGGGCCGAGCAAAGCCACCACTACTCAAAAATTAACCCTTAGGCTTAGTTATCATCATACTCTACAGATTGCTCACCAAGAATATAAAATGTTTTTTACGACTTCGCATGGACTACTATCGAAAAGCGACCCCGCAACATGCCATCTTTGCAATAGCAACTCCATCCTCTCCACCAAACACTTGCTTGAATGCCGGAAGATAAACGACGCTTAAATGGATGAATATTAAACAAAGACGCTTTATCAGCGTTTTGATATTCATGCATAGAAATAAGTTCTTAAGGGAGCATGCCAGCACACAAAATCAAAAGAAGCGAAAACCATCTAGATTGTTTTTGCAAACATCAGGGATGGTATGCTCGACAGTTGTCAAATCGTCGGCATGAATAAACCATAGATGACACGATACTCATGTGGTTATGTGAAGCAAACGTCGGAAGTTAACGTTCAATGTAACCGTTTTGACGATGATCGACTTATGAGTTACATGATGTGAGCCCTGGGAAAGAAGTTCAAATTGAAGAAAGCAAATTTGGACGGAGAAAGTTCAGCAAAGTGTATCAGCGATCTTGATAATCCGTTCGTGATCCCCTAAAAATTGATAACGATTTCTTATAGAGGGGCCAAAAATAAGCATTTTTTACTATGGCAGGGGGAGTCTATCTCGCACCGTTTAGGATATAGGGGCAATTTAAAAAAAAATGGCTTAACATGAAAAAAAACGGCAACACTTATAATAAAGTACTATACCGGCTTTGAAAGCCAGAAACACTCTCAAAAACTAGAAGACATAAAACCATCCGGTTTTTTGTGTTCTGTTCAGAATTGATACAAGCATTGACTACAAAAAGCTAATTTAGCACTTCATTTCACAATTTTGAAAAAAATTAGTCTTAACTTGGTTTTTTAATGTTTTTTTATCAAAATTTTGAGTTTGCATGCAAATTTTTCGAAAACTTTTAAAGTAAACTATTTCATTTAAACCCAGGATTAAAGAATATGCTTCTGGCTTTCAAAGCCGGTATAGTACTCTATTGTAAGTGTTGCTATTGTTTTTTTTTTTTTCATTTTAAGTAATTTTTTTTTAAATTGCCTCTACCTACTAAACGGTGCGAGATAGACCCCCTCCCCTCCACTAGTAAAAAATGCTTGTTTTTGACCCCTCTACAAAAAACCGTTATCAATTTTTGACGTCCAAGTTATCGTACTCGTGCCCAAAACTCTAACGAAATTCATTTCGCGCCAGCAAATTTTTTATTTTGTAACATTGCGACATTTGTGACGACTCGTCTGATACAGACTGTAACGTCACAATAATAGAAAAACCCAAAGATGGAGTTGGTGCGCACCATTCTAAGGCAGCTTCTGCCGACCTTTTGCTCCGCTTTCTTAAAGGCGGAGAAGAAATCGAACTCATCCAAGAACCGTGGCTTAACAAAGATGACAGCATCGTTAGGTGTATCCATCTTATATGTATATAGCTTAGAACACGAATGGTGAATTGAGAACATGCATCTTAGCTAAAAGCAGCCAAAAATATTTTCCCTTCCACAGTTTAGAGTCCCAATGAAGTGTTTGAAGATCGACACTAGTAACGGAAAACGTCATACCTGCCGTATGATGACGAAGGATCAATACCATCTAGTACCAACGTTAAAAGAAAAAAAGTGGCAGAGGAGCCAAAATCCCTCTAATGTGTGCTGACGCCAACGCACACCACACCATGTGCGGAAGGAGCAACATCAATGACTGAGGTGAGAAACTTTTTTGAATACATAACGCAATCCAATCTCAACCTCTGATGAAATCAGACAGGAAGTGTTAGACATAACTCTTGTGTCAAATGACTTATCTCAAAATAGAGAGTATCAGATGAGCTATCATTTCCTGACCATCGCTAAATCCAATTTTTGATATATCTATACACACTTCCTGTCAGAACCTTCTAAATCTAAATCATAGGAGGACTAATTCGAACAGGCATAGGGAATAAGGCAACAAAAACGTCATTAGGGATAATCTCAGGACACCGTATCCTGGGCTAACACGCGATTAGAATGGGAGTTCCCTGCAACGACTTCTGCCGGAGCTGAAGGGATCAGGTAGAGATAGAAACCACAGTACACTCCCTAGACACCGGTCCATCCCTTGCAGCAACAAGCACACAATGAAACTACTCATTCAGCAACCTAGAAGAAATATCAAAAAACAAAATTCAGAACAAAGTTACATTTACAAAGAAAACTTACTAGTTATAAACCAGACTTGGATACCAGCAACTATATCTTAGATATCAGTTAGTTTCTCGGTTTATGAGGAATCGGTGTACCAACCACCGGTTAGTGATAGCACAATAGATCCAAACAAGATCTAAGTGGGTCACAACCGATTCAGCTGTGACAATCACTCATACCTTATCTTGAACTGGAAGCGGACCGAAAACATAACAGGATCTAGCGAGCCAGACTTGGTAGACGCGCCGAATGTTATCGTCAGACTTTCGCGTGAAATACCACGAAACCAAATTTTGAAGAATATATTTTACCATTTATTTCAGTCCTTGTCACTTCTAGTATATCTGGCCAAAGAGACTAATAGTATACGACGATATCGTTTTCCTGACTGTAAACTGCTCAGATAAAGAAATTTTGAAAAAAAATAACGCGGATACTGTTGAATACTTGGGCAGTGTTGGAGAAATAGATTTGGGAGGTGTTGACTTGATAGAAGGTATCTGGGCAAAAACAAAATTAAACTACGAAGTAAGCAATGGCAAATTCGCATGTTTTACCATTTTATGGATCTTGTAATCAGGGTTGGTCGAACTGTCATATTTTAGATAAACCTACATATGTTACGTCTGGTACGTAGTTAATGTATTTAATGTAGTAAATGAAACAAATTGTAGTAGATGTAGTTCTAACTGTCAAATAATTTGGCACTTTCAAGTTAAGGCGTTCGGATTGTAAGTGAATTTGAATTAGTCCGTGTAAGCAAAAGAAGAGATATTAATAAATAAATAACTAATATAATGGCTGGTCGAAAGCTGCATGGCTACTGGATTGAAGGAGGTTATACTCCAGTTAAAATGGAGAATGAAAGGATTGGTGCAATTTGCGACACATGTTCGGTCCTTCTTAAGAATACAACTATTTCAAGACTTAAGGCGCATAGGTAACGGTTTCTTTGTGTTACTATTTGCAATTATCAAACCATTACCAAACAGATAACGTTTTAGATACACGGAGAGTTAGTTTGTGTTCTAGTCATGAACGTGACCAGGAACACGAATTGAGAAAAGTTTTGAATGTGTTTGATGATGTTGATGGTGATTTTAGTGTAAAGACAATAAATGTTGCAAGCATTCCGAGCCAATTTGACATCAGCACAATCCATGTTCAAGATGAGAATATTGACGTAAGTCTCAATACATAAAAAATCCAAGTTTTTCTCGACGTTGTATTAGTATTTTTAGTGATTGGATGAAATCGAAATGGGAATAGATACTCTTTCACAGCCAGTGACACCACCAACATCGGCATTAATTAATTCTATGTCCAGGCCTTCTATTTACCATATATTCGCTTCTTCATCCACCGACACCGATTACAATGGGCCTCAAATTAAGAAGCTAAAAACACCTCTAAGTGTCAGACAAATAAAGAAGGCATCAGCAACACCATCGGTTTTGAAAAGTTTCATTGATAGTATTGATGAAAAAGGAATCTATGGAAATAGACTTGGCATTAGCAAAGTACTTCTTTGGGTGTAATATACCGTTCGCTGTTGCCGATTCTGACTATTTCAAAGCATTAATCAAGCTTTTACGACCATCATATAAACCAACTTCGAGAAAAGTCTTTGCGACAACCCTTCTAGACGATGTATGTCCTTGCTATAATGAGAACGGTGTCTGGCTCAAATATTTTTATTGAATCATTTGATTTCACGGACACTTGTGAAACAGGAGAAGAAATAGCCAAGGTGTGCGAAAAGTCAATAAGTATTTGTAAGGAAAATACTATGCAGAAATAAGAAATCAAAGCTTAAATTTAATTCACATACCATGCAGCAGTCACACGGCAAATTTATTAGCCAAGGACATCACAAACTATAAACTCAACGAAAGCGTTGTGAAAATCCCAAAATATTTCAAACATCACTTCTGTCTGGAAAAGAAAATTGTGGACAGTGGAGGTTAACGCATTATGCTGCCCAGTGACATCCGTTGGTGTACCTACAGGAATTCGTTTGAAAATTTTTTACACAATTTAAAGTATATGAAAAGTTTGGCAGCCGAGGATAACCAGAAAAATATCAAATCCGAATTTAAACAATTACTTTTTGACGACAATTTTGTTCAATCGATTGAAGAAGAAATCTTGGTGTATGACCCCGTTTGCAAAATAATTAATGAGTGTCAAAATTATACTACAAATATTTCAGAAGCTGTTAACTTATGGCTGCAGTTGAAAGTGCCAGAAAAATTTGGCGACAGTTTAAAAAAAACGCAAAAAAATGGTTTTAACAATTCATTCCCCTGCAGCATACACTTTGGATCCAACCTATCGTGGTAAAAACCTTTTCCAAGAACAAAGAAATGAAGTCGATATGCATTTCCTCGTGCTTTTCACCGCAGACGAACTCAACAGTTATGACAGCTTCATAAAAGGAGAAGGGATCTTTGGCATTTTAAACCAAAAAATCAACCAAAACCAGGAGGAAGACAACACTGGAGGTCGTTTATTGCCGAAGACCTATTGGAATTTCGCATCAAGAAAACATCCAGGTCTTGCGAAGTATGCAATTCGTCTACTGAATATTCCGGCGTCTTCAGAATCAATTGAAAGGCTTTTCTCCCACTGGCCTTTTGTCCACACAAAAACAAGAAATATACTTTCTCAGGAGAAATCAAAAAAACTTGTCCATATTTATTATACCTTAAAAATGAATGAGTCTCTTAAAACAAATAAGTATTGAATATTTAATCTTGAGTTAAGGGCTAAAAATACTTAATATAAAAATATAGAGTTTGATATGTTAATCATGGTCACGGAGGACTGCAAAAATAATTCCTGCAATTCTGTGAATCTGAAGGTTACGTAAAAATGTATTTTCACCGGCAATTTAAGCTAATGATCTGATATTTTTCAAGTCGATCTCGGATATTGACTCCGTTCTCTTCAATTCTCTAAATTCTTGAATCTTGTTTATTGAAATTATACGTGTAGTTTTTCTGAATTTACTATGTATGCGGCAGACGTAGTAAATAATAGTGTAGTTTTTTTCCAATTTACTACACGTAGTTAATGATGTAGAAAATGTAGTGTAGTTAATTCGGCCAACCCTGCTTGTAATGTCCAATGCCGAAAAACATACAGGACAGGAAGCTTTTGTCGGTTAGTTTCCATGAGGAAATAGGTACAGCATCGTGAAAGCTGGGTACGAGAACAAAATGTACTAGACGAAGCCATGAACCAAACAAGACAAAAAAGCGTAAGGATACAGCCCAATATAACCCTCCAGCAGCTTTCCGGCAGGATCACGTAGGCTATTGGCCATATGGGCCGAGAAGGCGATCCGGTGCAAATACCCGAACTGTGTTGGCGTATCACAATCTGTTTGTGTTAGTGCGGCGTGAAATTGCTTAAATAAAAATAAACAATTGTTTTCAGACATTCCATACATCGTTCTCCCCTAATTTAAGCTTTTATTCAAATTAAATAGAAAAAAATGCGTGTATTTTAACTCATTTGAAGAAACCATAAAATCAAATATTTAGGAAAAACCACGCTGTTCAGTTATAAAGGGTTAAAAAAAAGAATTGAAAAAAAAAACAGTTTTGTTGTTTGTTTTATGAACACATTCCGTGTGTTTTGTTTACACTATTAAAGGTATAATTTCACATTTTGGAAACTCGCCCCAAGGATCCAAAAATAAGCCTACCAAGAAGAAATCGTTTCGAAAGATATGCTTTCCTATTAAATTTTTTTGCGCCATACATACCTACTCCTGTCGAAATATCATCCATTATTAATATTCATGAAATGAGTTTATTCAGTCCGTGTTGAAATAATTCTCATCAATTTCTTTATGCAATCAGTTCAAGGCATTAATGAATTACGCTTCAAAATTCAAGTACGTATAGATCATTCTTAAGCCCGTCATTTATATGTCCACATACTAGTCAATAACAAATATGCAATCGGTCTCAAGTATTACGAGAAATCGATATATCGATTTTAGCCAACATCGATTCTACCTTCAATAACTCGAATCGTGCTAGAATGCTTCTACACGGCGCATTTTTCGCAAGACTCAAATGTGTGCAATGGAGAAGGAATATCCTATTATATATAATTTTCGTTACATATTTTTTGATATTTTCTTATCTCCATCTTTTAGATATTTCTTATTTGGTTTATTTATACGTCTTACTCTCAGGATGTTCAAAAAATTTGCACTGTCCTAGTGTCAAAAAAGCTATTTATTTTGAATTTGGCGCAAACGTTAATAAAAAGAAAAGTTGATTTAAAGTACTGAAAACAAGAGAATGATACCCTAGCTTTCGCTTTCAGTTCATTTCTATTGCAAATGAAATATCCATGGACATGTCGATCTTTCCTCTGTGGTATTATCAAACTTATTTTTTTTTTCTAATCATTGCACTCCTCCGTACACAAGCTCTGCATCTGCGAACGCGGTAAAAATTTATGAGGGCTGTCAAAATAACACGCGGTCGTGAAGCATTGAAAAAGCTTCGTGTTAGAACGAGCACACACATGCGCTGCGTAACACCAGTCTTAAGGTTTATGCTCGAAACGCAAGTGGAACATATGTCGATACTGAATTCTCTTAGAAAAATTTATGTTTAATTAAGTTCAAATTTCTTTGCTTATTGAAAGGAATTAAAAAAGATGATAAACACATGTAGGGGGTATCCCACTCGCTGTGTAGGAAAAGACAATTGCTAAACGCAATGTCACTCCTCCTGCATCCAAACGACAGAGGCCAAGAATTGCAGCTCCAAAGCCAAGACCAACAAAGCCCCGTAGCGAAATAGCTTCGGAATATATGACGTGGGCTTTTATCGCCTGCAGCACTTGCGATGGCACCTGCGATAGGCAAACTGGAAGTTGGCAGAAACTACATTACTGAGGGTCTATAGGGATATCCTATGGGACTGTCGAGGCTCCTGCTAAAATACCGAGATGCTGGATGGCATCAATACAAAGTAAAACTCAGGTGAGCTCTGGCCGCTGCCAGAGAAAACCGATCCCCGAACAGGCCATCCTCTCCCGGAGCTGAAAACTGAACCCAGTCCAAATTTCCAATCCCTGGGTGGTTGGTTGGTAAGTAAGGGTGAGTTTTGTTATTTATTCACTATGGCCTCTGGTTGGGCCGTTGTGTACCTCTATTAACTTCGTGGAGAAGATTTTGGTTAAAGTGGGGGAGTTGTAGTGAAAAGAAGGTGGGTGATGTCAGAGGGATTACTGAGGATTGTCTGGATTTGTATGGTCGGGAAATCTTTTTGTTCGTTTTGCGAGCTTCATGATCGCACCGATCCCAATTTTTTTGAGGTGCGCGAAATCCGTTATCAGTGCTGACCCCAGTCTCGCAATCTCGCTGTTGGTGGTCATAGGAAGAGGAAGTGCTCCGGATCTTCCTCTTCTCCCTAGCAGTATTGGTTTCTGATAGTCTGAGTCTAAGAAAGTGGAAGTTATGGCTAATGTGCCCTGTTACCAGCCCCACCATTAGCCTCTGATTCCTTGTAAGATTGACCCAGTGATTTTTAAATTCCCGGGTTGTCCATTCATATATAGCTCTTTTAATAGCTATCAGCGGGACTCCTATTTCCTTTACAGGGTTTTGGTGGCTAGGAAAGGAGCACCTAGCGAGTTTGTCAGCTTTTCGTTTCCCGTGATACCTTCGTGTTCCGGCACCCAAGTTAGACTGACGTCGTTCATTGTTTCACTGTGGGTAGTTTGTTAAGTTTGTGCGCACTTCCAGATGAGTATATCTTCTCCTGTATGTTGAGTTCGACGAGATTTTCTACTCCAGTTAGTATTGCGAAAACTTAGGTTTGAAACGTCGTGACGAACGGTTCAAGATGAGATTTCTATCGGTGGGTTTGAATAGTAGATAACTGCGCCTGATTCCGACGATAAATAAGAACCGTCCGTATAAATTCTGATAACTCCGGATTCTCTTGTCATGTTTCCGTTCGGGTTGGAAAAATTGTCTTGAAATTGTTTTTGAAGGTGAGCGTTTTATCCTCTATATCGCTTTGTCAATCAAGCTGTAGTGTAATCACCCTTACAATGTTCACAATCTTCCTATGCCCGGTGTTTTTCTTGTCATCAAAGTGACACAGTGCCTTGAGTCTTGTGGCCGAGAGTTCTACTTGTCTTTTCGCTTTGAGTTGTACTGGTGTTATATTTAGAATTGCTTCGATGGCAGCGCTCGGCGAAGTGTTCTAAGTGCCTGTCATTACCAGGTATGCCAAACGCTGCACTTTATTCAGCCTGTCGACTACATATTTTTTATCAATCGTATTCCACCCCACTATAATGCCGTAAAGAAGGTTTGATTTCATTACACAGTTGTATTTCCAGTGGACTTGTTTTCATTCCAGTCCACAGGTCTTGCCAAAATCCCTCCTGCATATACAATATGCCCTCTTGGCTTTAGCAATACATTCCTCCACGTTTTTCCTTTATGAGCTTCCTTTCGATTATCAACTCTTAAAACTTCACACTGTCTTTCATTTCAAGTTTAGTGTCAACAATCTCAGGGATGTGGAAGTCTCTTATTTTTTTGTAAAGAGGCTCAAAACCGGTTTCTTAAGGTTAATATTTATTCCGTTTCTAATCGCACATGTTGTAACGGTTGTGAGAATGTCCTTCATGATTTCCATTATTGTGTTAAGATGGTTTCCTCAAACTAAGATTGGTAGCTCGTCTGCATATGCTGTGCATATGGTGCATGTTCCTTTTAGTTTTTCGAAGAGCTTATCCATCACTGCTACCCAAAAAAGGTATAATTACTCGTTGTGGTGTCCCTCCTAAGACTTTACCTTTCCTTGTTTTGTCTCCGATGATAGCATATGTTCCAACCACTTGTTGATTTGTGTGTTGTCACTGTAGGTCGATAGTGCATCTACTATATTCGTTGTTTTAATATTCTTAATCGCCCCTTCGATATCTAGAAACTTCGCAACGACTGACTCGTTGTATTCAAAGTCATCCTCGATTGTTGAAGCTACATTATGTTGTGCGGTTTCTGCAGATTTGCCTTTGTCTACCCAATTAGCTTCTCCCTGCATGAGTCAACATTGACATTGGTTCTTGGAGCGGAGCTATCATATGTCCGGTTTCCCCTCTGATAGGTCCGTGCTGAGGCTGGCCGTAGCTGCCCTACTGTGCTGAAGGTTTGCTTGAAGTTCCTTCATTTATCCTATCATAGGGAGGGCATCATTAAGTTCACCTGGTGAAAACCGCAATGGGCTCCACCCCCGAGTGAGACCAGTGTTGCTAGAGAAATCTCGTCCACTCCCAGAACTACCAGTTGACCTTTGCCTTCCTGTGTTTCGATGTGGTAGAGTTTCAACTTTTCTGTGGCCAACCCTTTATTTTGCAGTTTCATGCGCGCTAGAAGCGTTGCAGGGTATTTAATATGACCTAGTATACATACGGACTCCCGGGCTCGTTTCGGAATCTTTGCCGCTGGCATGACTGCGGGATTTTGTCTTCCCAGTTTTGTATTCTCCAAATATTTTTCTTCAGTGAATCCATCGATTGAAGATCTTTGCAGCTAATATGATATCTGTCGTTTTTAAAGCCTGCTCCGGTGAAATGAAGAGGGGATGTCGGATTTGTGCATATCACCTGATCCAGGGCATCATACAGGATTTTTTGAAACTGGGAATGTTGCTCCTCCCATATTTTTCCCTCTTCATTGTTTTTTGTATACCATTATCTTCAAGCTATCTTGTGCTACTTCTCCATATGTCCTCTTGGGGCGAGGTTTTATGTTAGTGGCATTCTTTTTACTTGCTGGTGGCGGTCGCTCAAGGTTAAATTTACTGGTTATTTTTCGTTCGAGGAAGTTCTTGTCCTCCTGCAGTACTTACTCTTTTTCTCTCTTTTTCTGTACTTGTTTGTAGGTGAGTAAGCCTGTGTTTTTTGTTATCTCCGGCTACCCTGTATTTTTGGTATTGGGTGTCCGAGGGGATTCTTTTCATTTTCATCTTTCCCCCGGAGTTTGTTGGGGCAGCTTTCGGTGACACCATAGTTTAAAGGTCTGCTTTAGAGGTGGATCTGACCGATTCGTCATTCTGTTTTGTGTGTTGCTCTTGGCGTGGATGGGACGGGTATGTCGACCTTCCTCCCCTATGTTCCGGAATCGTGTCCGTTTTGCGTTCAAATACAGGTTCTGATCCCCTTTGTTTCTCCAATTCCAGATGCTTTTTTCCCTGGCCCTCTTTCTTTGCTGGGCTCCGGAGCATCGTCTTTTTTCCGAGTCCGAACGGTTTCCCATCCCTCGGATTTCCCTCTATTTGGGCATTCCTCAATCTCAGCCTCAAAGGGATGATTAAGCCCTAGTATCAGGGGTGACGCACTTCTCGTCTCTTTCTTTTCATTGTTTTTTTGCCTCTGGCAAATTATTCCCTTCCGGGGCCAAGCATTCGCCGGTAGTCGCAGCGTCTACCTACTTTTGGGTGTATATCCCCACGCGAGTTTTATCATTTTTTTAAGTGTCACTTGGTTGGACATTCTGTTGGTTGGTGTTGGTGAGTGTTCAGTTTAAGGCCTCTCACCGAAACAAGACGGACAAGTTCTGGAGGGACAGTTTTCAATCCATGATTTATCAACATACAATCAAAGGGCGGTTACGGAAAGCAAACGAAAAATTGCACAAGGGAGGCATACTTAATGACGAGTCACTTGTACCTTTTCCCAAATGCAGCTGCAGGATAGCATGGCTTCGGTTCAATTTCTATTCACAGAAACAAAAACTCCAGTAGTGTCCCTTGGAGTCAAAGTTTTACCACACCAAGCCCGGTCCCTCTGACCAATTATATGACACTTCCCCTCGCCTTGCATCCCTTGACATATGTCAGGATGTGAGTTCGCATAAGGACGAGGACGTGCCTTCAATAACCTTTTTATAGAAAGTACGGAAGCGGCAATAGAAACTGCTCCGATGAACGTCAATCTACAGCAGGTTCCTTTCCCAATAAGTAACATCCAAAATGAATGGGCAATTAAATCCTTCTCTCCATTTGAATCTCTGGGCCCTGATGGCATCATTCCTTCTGATCTTCAGCAAACATTTGAGGTGGTGATCCACAGCCTCAAAGCCATATATGAAGATATGGCACGAGGTCAAGGTAAATTTACACACACACACAACCAAAAGACGCTTAAAGCTATTAAATAAGACTTTAAATTGAGAGCGCAATGAATCCATCAGCGATGTTGAAAGCTCTCAAGAGGTTTGTTTTGATGAATAAGAAAGATGGAGTAGGTAAAGTTGAATTTGAAAACGAGCAGCGATGAATCCTCAAATGAATGCATTAACTTCATGCAGAGTTAAAATGAATATATCGATATTTATGTTTGAATTAAAGTTTCAGATATTACCAAATTATTTATGTAGAAATATAAGTTAAGTAAGAGATAGACAAGTTTATGAATTAAGAAATAACAATAAATTTTCAATTGTAAGATGCAGATCAAATAGCGGACAAAATTGTTTAAGGTATAAAGGACTTCGACTCTTTAACAATTTTCCAAATAGTTTAAAATCAATTCACAATTTTAGAGAATTTAAAAGGAGTGTTATTGATAACGTTGAACAAATGTTTTTAAATGTGTATGAATTCAACGATGATGTAAAAGTTAAATAATCGTAAATAACATCCATTGTAAAAAATAACTGACTATAGCTATATAAAGTACCGTATCTAACACAACCTATCTCCGAATCTCAACTCTTCATATAAGGCAAATCAGTTGAAACCACTCTGACCACCCTTATGAGCTCAATATCACACACAAAGAGTGCAGAAGTTTTCGTGTCTGCTCTATTATAAACTTCATTGGCCAACTGCTCAGCACAAGAGAGAGGGTCCACCGTCTGTAGAATATCTATCAGGGGAACCCCACAATTCGGGGTCCTCTCTCCCTTTCTTTGGAATCTCACTATAAATATGTTTCTGTGCCGTTTGGAACATACTGGTAGCTATTGTGACATCTGGCAAGTTTCCAAACATTTTATCCGACACTTTAAAGAACTCTCTGTGTATTGTGTCATCATGGTGTGAACAAAATGGACACCGTAAACGAAAATAATATGATGCTCGTTTAACGAGATACAGGGTTCCTCCTTTCAGTCCTCCTAATATACTTCGGCTTGATTTTACAAAGCTCTCCTGGAAAATTAACCTTATAGAAAGGGCACGGAAAGCCTTTTATACATGCTACTGCTGTAAAAAAGCTGTGCGAATGAGATGGGGTTGAAAACCAACATCACAGCCAACATTCACATATTCTTACACACACTCGTTAAATATCACGAGATCTCTTTCAACTGTACGTCAGTCTCGTGACCAAGTTACCCGACGACGGATGTGCTTAAGTTAACATGATAAAATAGAAATAGTATTTTCATTAAAACCGAAAAATGGATCGAAGACAAAACGGGAAAAAATGACTAATGAAAATAAAATTCTAATTTCATCCTTGCCATCAAAAATCAACGGATTTGACCAGAAACAACTTCAAAGTCTGGGAAAAAAGGTTTCGGCAGTTCTTATTGCGGAAAAATATAGTGGAAGCTGAAAAAACCATGTGGATTATCAGAGTCATTGGTTCCGAACCATGTGAAGTACCATGATATAAAAAAACAAGTTCCAACGAAGCAGAAATGGTGCTATTTGAAGATTTGATGAAAATCTTAAGCAAGCACTATGGCACCAAAACGAACAAGCGTTCCGAGCGCTATAAATTTTATAGTTTCAGGATATGGACGGACACATAGTGAGAATAAGAATGCTTTCACAAATTTGTGAATGGAATTTTTTTTGCCGAGGCCTTATCTAATAAATTAATAAAGGGATTGCGAAACAAGAAAATTCAACAAGCGCTATTAAATAGAGAAAAAAACATATTCGAATAATATTGCGAAGGAGCTCTCAATATTGAATTGGCTGAACAATCAACGCAGTGTATGAAATCGTCAACAATATCAGCAGTGCAGTCAACCAAAAATCGTCTACAGAAGCCCATTCGTCTTGGGGAAGAAGGTCAGCACGGGAACGAGATTCAAATCATAAAAGTCAACGAGGTCGTAAAAATAGCCCTCAAAAATATAGTCATCAAAGTCATCGTCAACGTAGTAATAGCCGTGGATGTTGGAATACCAGAGGAAGCTGAACGCTATGCGGAAGAAACCGCAAGGTAGCCCAGCTGGGCACTGGACATGTTATCAATACCTGAAAGAAGGGCAAATGAGTGGAGTATGTTTACAAAGAAATTAGCAGCAGCAGAAACTTGGGAGTATATATGCTAAAGGAGCTTTGGAGCTCGAGATAAACACATCAGGAATCAACGTTCTTATAGAAGTTGACACAGGGTCAACAGTGACAGCAATGAGTGAGCAAGTCTTTCGTTCAAAATTTTCGAAGCATTGTTAAGTTAAGAGAAATCATACTCTAACCTCTGTTTAAGGTAAAACAATTTGTGAAAAACGATATTAATGGGCAGGACTTGGTTGAACATTTATTCCCCTCAGTGGCGAAATCATATTAATGAGTCATTCTTTGAGTGTAATAAAATCGACAGCGTTACAGATTGGCGCCAAGAACTTATAAGAGAATTTCCTTCCATTATGCATGATAAAGATGAACATTCGATTAGGGTTTTTTTGCGAATATAGTACTAAAGAAGGATGCCAGACCCATTTTTCATGAAGCTTATGGCGTCCCTTTCAAAGTACGAAAAAAGTTCAATTTGATTTAATGAAAAATTAAACCAAAAATTATATCACTCCAAACATGTATCAAAAAACTAAAACCATAGGATAAGCTGAGCAAAAATAAATGTATTATTGAGCAACCTTCTAGAGAGGGAGGAGTGGTTTGGTGCCAAAATCATGAGAATAGTTTTGTTCATTAGGTTCCTGTAAAGGTTATGAAAATTGTGAGACTTTACACTTATTTAATTAAAAACAATCGAAATATCCATTGGTCCATCGCAAACAAATAAAAAAGTAGAGAATCGATCTTAAAATTGCAAATTCTCAAAACGAGGAAGTTGTGCCAGACAAGATTATTTTGGAAGAGATAATTTTGTTCAAATTAATTGAATTGATAACCATATGTAATATCTGAAGTAAGAGTTATATTTTTTTCTTGTAAAGAATTTTGGGTATATCCTACATAAAAGTGAGGAAGGTGTTATGTTTTCACACACACAGGAAGGTGTTATGTTACACACACTCGTCTTCCACCTGTAAGTCAGTCTCGTGAGCACAATGGACCAAACATCGGACCATTTAAAATCGGTTGTAAAATCCACTAAGAGAAGGAGAAAGCCAAAGCCAACCCCACACATGGTGAAAAGCCCGTCTCTGACTGATTCAACTGAAAAGCTGCCAATTGAAGTGGGGACCGGGCAACAACGTCACTTCCAACGGCTTTTCCGGAAACGAAGGCTAAAACAACAGCAGCAGCAAAAACAGTAGTTGAAGCCACAGTACGCAACCAAAGTAACGCCCCAGTCGATTGTGAGGATTATCCGTCCGTCTCCGATGGTGGAGAAGGCCGATACACTGGTGAAAGTCACTCGCCGGACGACGGAAACGAGGAAATTGAAACTTTAAACAGCAAAATAATTCAGCTAAAAGATATGTTGCGTGAAATCAAGGCTAAGCAGATGGCGCGCTGAAAACGAGAGCGCGAGGAAGCTAACCTGTGACAGCAGCAGAAGGACCAACGACAGCTGTGCTCTGATCAACAGCTTGCGAAACATCTTCCGCAACAGCAAGAACGACAACAACAGTTCCGCAAGCAACGTGTGCAATGTCATACATTCAGCAGACGCTAAAACCACATCTGCCTATATAACAGAAGAACAAAGAAATCAGTAAAAAATCAGCAACTTCAGCTAAGAGAGAAGAAGCAATTACAGCAGCAGAAAACAACAAAGACGACGGTGCCAGCCATTAACACCTACAAAATGGAGCTAAAGAAAACCATTTCTCTATGTAAGTCGGCTATTGGTAATAATTTTACTATTGAACGTTTTAATGAAAATAGGCACTCTTTCAACTGCACTACTCTGGGAAGTATAGAATAGTTAGGGATTTGTTAAAAAAAAACAACTACGGAGTTCTTCTCCTATACCCCAAATGGGAAAAGATTGCAAACCATGCTCCTTGGAGGGCTGGAATACTCTACAGACCGACAGGAGATCTTACGAGAGCTCAGAACAAAGGTTTGTGACGATCTCCAATTGTCTGGTTCAATTGTCTCACAGTAGCAAATTAGATAGTCTTAGGAGTATCAATATCCTAGATTATCATTGCGTTAATTTGCGTTAAATGTGAACAACAGCGTCGAACAGCGATATGCAGCATCAGTGTGTGAAGTGCGCAAAGGACCACAAAACGGAGGAATGTCCGCTTGTTAGTGATGATTCTAATTGAAGCAATCTCAAGTGCATTTTATGTGGAAATTCTGGACGCACTGCAAATTATTGGGGTTGTTCTAAGTATCAATACATAAAAAAAATAACATGGCCCGTCCGCAAAGAGTAGAGGTGACTCCCCATGCTCCCCTCCCCTCATCTGCTGGCTATTTTACTCTCGACCCATGGACAAATAAGCCAGTTAGAACAGCAGATACAAGAAGAAGCGAAACGGGTGGATCGTATCTACTCGCTTTTGCCGAGCCTAACGTGCCTTCAGTCGTAATGTGTACGCAGGCGGGGAGACCCTTATAGATCATTTCGGTGAATGTGAATTCCTAACGGGATTGTGGAGTTGGAGGAGTATGTTCAAACGTATTCTTACAACTATAATAGGACGCATTGGACGCACTCTCCTCGAACTTGGTCAATCCACCATATAATAGAAATCTGACGAACGAAGAGATCGGCGATTACCTGAAAAAGATGGACGATACCATTAAGCAAACGATGGACAGAACAATTCAGATATACGAACTAACTGACAATGTTAATTTTTACCGCAATGAAACGATCGATGCACTACACCGACAAAAAAGGAGGCACTGAACCACAAGACGCGGAAATTAGGACACTGAAGTCCGAGCTTAATAACAAACAGCAGTCAATAATGCAAAACTACTGAGCTTCAATTAATTCGCACTGGAATACCAAAATTCAGGCTATTAAAACTAGCAACCCTAGCATGTTCCCGAAAATCAATAAATTTTTTAGAAGGAAAAATCAGAACGAACTTCCGTGTCTTAAGCTCCCCCGAACTACGAGCAACGAACAAATACTTCTTACAGCCGGCATTGATCCAGTAGAAGCGATTGAAGATGATAACTTCTTTGTGATCGAAGATCCCCAGGAGAAAGTTGAAGTAATAGGCGTGACCTTTCAAGATGTGTATAGGGTGAATGTTAGCACTCACCCGGACCATGTCTTGGAAGATTGCGTCCTCGTACACAAGTCCGACCTTCAAAATGATATTGAGAACTGGCGATCGGAGAACACTGATTTTACCAGGTTCAGTGATGATTATTTGGCAAATGATGTCGTCGCCGATGAAGGGACACATCCTTCTTTTATATCAAAGGAAGATCTCTCGGTAATCTTCGGTTCACTTAGAAGTAAGAAGTCCGTAGGAATCGACGGTATATCAAACATTGTTCTTAGACACCTCCCTCTAGAAGCGGTAAACATTTACACTACCCTGTTTAACAATTTGCTGAATAATGCACATTATCCAGCTCATTGGAAGACAGCGGTGGGGTAACCCATTCCAAAACGGAATAAAGACACATCCAATCCGGCAAATCTCCGGTCGGTAAGTCTCCTTCCAAAAATCAGCAAAGTGTTTGAAAAAGTGATCAATAGAGTGGGTTGAGGACAAAAAAGTCGGGGCATGATTGCATACATGCCGCGTCCAAACTGGTATCGGATATCTAATGGAACAAATATAAGAAACAATGCACGGGTGCCTTGTTGATTGACTTGGAGAAGGCCTTTTTCAAGCTTGACCAGCTCGGCATAAGCAAACCGCTGCTGTACATAATTTTTGATGTGCTTACCAGCAGACAGTTTATTGTGAAAAATGGCAGCATGATGTCTGCTGGAAATTTTGATATTAACAACGGTCTACAACAGGGTGTAGTTAATTCGCCGATTTTATTCACTATTTTCACGAGCGATCTTGTGGGCTCTCTTCACCACGCTATAGCATACGCAGATGACTTGAACGCGTACAGGTCAGGTCCAAAAATTGAGGGAATTATAAGTCCTATACAGCGTGACTTCGATAAGATTAAGCGATGTTGCGACGATTGGAAGTTGAAGATCAACTTCCAAAAGTGAGAAAGTGCTTAGGACGCCGCTGTCCTGTGGGTACATCAGGAAGAATTGCCGAACGTGTTCTATCGTCGGACAAAACGGGCAGCCGCTTGCGAGTCGGAGTGCAGTCATATATATTGGGGTCTGGTTTGATCAGTATCTATAATTAAACAACATATAGATACTGCCCTAACCAAAGCCAAACCGGACTATGCCATGACAAAGAGCCTGTTTAACATGCTGATTCAGGATATAAATGCGGTTCCATTAATCTTTCATGTTGTCCGAAAGTGGACAGGCGACTTGCCTACAATGGAGATGTCACTCGCAGTTCAGAGGAGAATCTCCGGTTCAGTAGGGCAGTATCAGTCCATGACAAAGAGGATGTTAATAAACAGCACCAACATTTTGGTGGTTTAATGAGGGAGAGGATGCTTCGTAGTTGCCGACTTGGTCATTGATCTTACACAATAGCTGTTCTCAAATGCCTAGGCGACTTACAAAGCTTTTTTGGATAGGTTAAGGTTTATTACAAGGTAGACTTTAAGAAAAATAATAATTAAGATTTAGCACAGCACAAAAACAAAAAAGAATTTTGAACATATTTGTTATGTAGCTAGGTTAAGTTAATTATTTTAAAGTTTATTTTAAGTTAGTTGTTATTAGTTATAGACTTTTAAAAAAAGCAATATTTATATCGGGCTTTTCAACAGGTACGCTACAAAAGTAGAGCGACAGGGACAGCAAACGACGCCATATTTGTTGCTGCTCTTTAGACACAGCCGACATACCCAGGATAGACAATTGTATCCTTAGGCTAACAAGAAATCACTTTGCGCGATCAACGAATGTTACTGAGAACGAACTCATATCAGGCTTGTTTTATTTGGATGCGCATGGCTACTTGTCGGACTCGAGAAATGTTCCCACTTTATACCATGGTGTTAGAAGGGCAACAGACAAAAGGGCCCTTTATGCGCCAGAAAACTTGGAGCTTGAGTCGGTTGAATGGAGGTATTGTATGAGCGTACCTGAGAGAGATAGGCTTGATTGTAGTAGGCTTAATAGGGACAAATATTGGTGGGTTGACTGGGTTGAAGCAAGCGCTTAGTTTAAGTTAGGTTCGATTAGGTTAAGTTAGGCTAAGTTAATTTATGTTAAGTTATTTCATTTTTGTAAGTAGCTCTTAAGTTAACTTGTAAGTTAAAACATGATAAATAGGAAAAATTTTTAACACATTTTTGTTCACCAAATTATTCTGATAATTATTATAATTAATAATATAAATTATTATAGGGCCTAGAATTAGAAATAAGATATACTATTTAAGATGTTAAGTACTGCATACTGGATCTGTCACAGTTTTTTCTACCATTTATTAAGTTATGTTTAAGATTTTTTACTCCTTTATCTTAATTTAAATTGATCGATTATGAAAATAAATGAGTTTAAAAAATAAATGAGTTAAAAAAAATGATTCAAATGTATTATATTTCAAACGAGGAATCCCTGTTTCTTACGTTGAAAAGTTAGTGCTTAATGCACTATTGTGCGATTATTGTTTTTACTATTTTGAATTAGTCTCTGAGCGAATACAAGCATACATTGTTTAAATCGTTCCATATATGTTTTAAGAAATGGGCATCAAATATATGTCTTTTGGTGACATTAAAATTTCTACGCAGAAGCGATTCGCTACCCATCACTATCATTTGCTACGCGATGAGCTGTCCCTTCAGTGTTATATCCTGATAGCGGATTAACGATATCATGTGCAGAAACGCGGGGATGTATATCGGTAAATAATGTTTTGTATCGAAAGAAAAATATCGATACATGACAAGTATCATATTGGGCCATCGTTTACTCCGAAGTGAAATTTTGCTATGCAAGAATTTGTCGTCTGCACTGTCGACAAAATTGTTAACGTTATCTAGAAATTCATTAATAATTTGTTTTAGCATGCAATGTACTGGCTTATAACAAATTTATTTCAAAATGGAACGATTAGAAAATTCTGGCAGTTTTTGGAAAGGCAGTAATCGGATAGTTCCTGGCAGGCCTAGTCAAAGTCACAAAACTGCAAATCCCTCAAAAGCGTTTGGAGTTAAGAGTTGTGAATCTTTATTTAAAGATTACCAGATGTCTGTTAGTGATGCATGGGACATGGGAGACGACGAAATTTGTAAATTAACATCTCAAAAAGGTAAAGGCTGGGATAACATTAACGAATTATTTTTCGCAAATCAAACTTTATTATGCAGTAAGCAGTGAAATTCGGTGCAAACAAGGGTCTATTTATGACTAAGGATATTATTATTTAATTACTTTTGTTTACATTCATATTTGAGTTAATTAAGAATGATTCGCTGTAGTTGCAAATAAGGAACATGACATAAAACTATATTTTAATTAAAGAGAAGTGTGAAGATACTTATATTTTCTTTTTGCGTAGCATTTTGCAACTTTTATTTAGTCAGTTTAACAAGTTTTTTGTTACTTCTCCGAATGCCGCGACGTCGATTCACTTTAAATTAAAGTAAAAAAAGGAGCCAAGCGAGAGTTGGCTCTCGCACGAAGTGGTCCACGCCTCATAAGAGTATACAGTACAAAATATATAAGAGTTAGAATTTCTTTAAAATATTATGATTATTTATTAACAAGCAACTCTAAATTACAGGCTAGTAATAAGTTTAAAGAGCTATAGTTGCAAGGGCTTTCTGCTCTTAGTTGTAAAAATTAGGTAATTATTTTGGAATTCTTTAAAACAAAGAAGAACATCGAGATGATCAATTAAAAAGTTTAAAAGAATAAGGATATTAAACTGTCACAAGATAAAAAGAAATGTGTGATTCTATGATTCTGAATTCTTTTCAAACCCAGTGAAAATTCGGTCGGAATTTGTTGATGAACGCCAAAAAGCAGTGGTGTTAGTGCGAATTTTAATATCCGAAGATATTGATTATAACGGTGTTTTCTTAAAAATAAATAATTAAAGATTAAAGTGTATCATGTGATTCTGGAGCGTGTTTAAGTTATGGTTGGCATTTTGACATTCGTTCCACAATTTCCCAACAAATGATCTTTGCGGAATGTTTTTTTTTTCAATTTTTCTTATTGAATTCGTGCTTTTACATTGTGCTGGATGGACGAAATGATTGCATACTTTAAAACGTTGTTAAGTTGCCCATTACCCACTATTAAGTGCTAAATTGAGTTGCGATTTCATGAAACACAACAAACAAACCCCCATTTATTTTTGACTTTATATAATTTTTATGTGTTCTTGTAGCAAAAGCAATACCCATTATGTGAAAATTCCGTTTAATAGCTCAATTACAGCACTGTAATATACGGACGGACAGCGGGTCCTTTAGATCCTTTGGGGACGGAACCCTAAAAATGCGTCTAAAAATCCAACAATTTAAATCAAGAGTGCAATTGAAAAAATTATGTGCGAAAAGTACGAAATAAAAGTAGCAGAAGAATAAAACCTCGAGTTGTCGTACCAAATATGAAATTCAAACTTAATGTATATGAAATAATTAATAAAGTAAAAAAATTGAATAATGTTATTACGAACAATAATTTGAAATTAAAAAAAATATTACGAAAACAAACAGAAAGACATGATAAATTTTAATGCACTTTTAGAAATCGACACGTATTCGATCCTTAAAATATTAGAAGTTGGAAAACTTAGCATTGGTTGAGAACGCTGCAGATGTTGCAAAGGATTTAACCATAAAGCAAGTGAATCTAAAATAAAAGACGAAACATATTTAAAATGCTTGGAGACACATAGGAAAAGCGAGTGCAAGAAGACGACAATATTGAAGTACATAAATTGCGTCCGTGGCAACGAAAAACTTAAATTGCTCTTAGATTACAACCATGAAACACTTAGTAGACTGTATCCAGTATATTTAAATAAACTCGGGGCGTAAAAGGAAATTGGTTACTAGCTAAAACTAAATTAAACACTGTCCAAGATATTAATACAAACATACAAGGCCTTAAAAATAACTTTGCAGAACTGGAAACTCTCGCGGATAAAGTTTTCGACTTCATAGTACCATCGGAGACGCGGATCCGTAAAAGTGAAATTAAAGTTCATGGATATTATGACATATCTTGTGTCTCCAACTCAGCACCATAATTAACACATGAGACAATTGGAATATGACAGACGAAGTAGGAAATCGGCTGATTGTGTGAATGTGGTTTAGAGGATGCAAATACAGAAATATCGAAATGGAGATTGTCACCGAAGAATTCTAAGACTCTTTTAGCGAAAAATCTGAAGAACTAACACACCAAACATTTTGATAATATCCAAAGACTTTAATTGTATTTTAAATTTAAGTTTTCAACTACATTGGTTGGTACTCCAATCGCGGTGAAACAACAAAAAGTTGTGATAAGCGAAAATCAAGCGTGAAATCTGGGCGCGGTGGAATTCGATAAACGACGCAAATAAAAAATTTAACTTGAAAATTTCACTCGTCGACATCCACAATCGTGCACAGTTATAAATTCGGCTCAGACGAAATAGAAATACTGCATGGAAGAAAGAATCCAAAATATGTGATTGCAGTTAATGCAAGACGGTTATAAAAAGTGAAACAGGGATTAGCTGTGCAGGTGTATGTAACGAAGTATTTCACTTAGAAGCAACAATATGGTAATGTTCATGTTTGATGACTGCATGCAGTTTGCTCAAAATGTCATGGTAGTAAAGGAGGTACAGCAGACTATAGAAAGGAACACAAATTATCTACAACATTATAGAAAAAAAATTTAAAGAATTGTAAAGAAAAAATGAAATAGAAATGAAAAAGAAGCGATTAAAAACAGCACAGGAAATTTGTGAGAAAAATGTCATTCAAATGAGAAAAATTTCAGGAAGAAGATAAAAAAAACGTCTATTGAAGTAAAAGCAGTAACATTCACATATTAGTATATAGTATATAAGGACAAAAGAAGACCACAATAAAAAAGTTGATTCAGTTAACTTAAAAATATCAAACATACAAAGAACATATAATGGCACTGTGATCATAGATAGTGAAAACACAAAGGAACGAAATAAAATAAAAATTAAATTGAAAACAACATGAGTGAATCCTAGGAAATAAAAGTACCAAATAAGATCGAATCTAGAATTGTAGTTAGGAACATGAAATTTGAAAATACGAAAATGAAATTTTTGAAAATTTAAAAAAACAAAATACAGTGATTTCCAAGTGTATTAAAACTGAAAAGATACTACGAAGATATGAGAAGTAATGTTGTTTGGAGAATCACAAACAAAGAAATGCAAAAAAGAAATGATAAATAAATGTTAAAGCTTTATGAGCACATACTATATTAAATGATAATTGCCTGAAACAAAAAATGGAAGAATATTCTAGGATAACATTAAAAACACGCACATAAATAGACTTCGTTATAAGAAACATTGAAAATAAAACGGCAAGTACGGACAAAAAGTATAAAATAACTTCACAAAAACATTGAAATCACAACATCGTCTTTAATTACAAAAAATAAATGACAAAACTTCAGAAATATATTTCAAATACATACTGAAAATGTAAAAAAACTGTCCATGAAAACGCTGTTAAACTAAAAAAATGCATTCAATCATACAATTAATAAATTTAAAATCAAGCGAAAGAACAGAACAGAGGGTGGTTCAACAATGATCTAAGAGCTCTGAAATGAAATAAAATGTAGAATTACCATGGGGCAGAATAATCTTCTAATACGGAAAGAAAACAAACAAATAAGGAACAAATATAAAAAAATTAACCACTAAGAACTGGTGTATTAATAATAAAATCAGGCAAGCAAATACACAAAAAAGGAATGTGAAGGGAAATTAGAAGTCTCCTACTAAAGCAAGAACTAAAGCAAGAAAAAAGAACAATCTTAAAGTTTTTTGATATGGGTTTACAAATATTATCGACCAAAGTGAAACAAAACTCGAATTCAAACTAATTCCAATACAGGAGCTAAAATATATGTAAAACCCTTAAAAATAAACCAGATTGTGAAAGCATAAGGCCCAAAGTATACTTAACAGCCGCGACAAACTAGGGAGAGAAGGACAACAGCTGATAAATAGATTTCTAAGAATGGGCGAATTTCCAAGGTCATGGAAACATTCAATGATCACGCTTGTTGAAAAAATACTGAATACAAATCCATGCTTTACTATACATTACTCATTTTACATATCAACAGATTTATTTAAATTTAGTCTTGTGTTCTCTATAAACTTAAATTTATATATTTAATGTTGGATATTCTTCAGTTGTTATCAATTTATTTATATTAATTCATATTAACTAAAATAATTCATGTACATATACAATAAATTTATTTTGAATTCAGTCTTAAACTCTTTTAATAACTCCTTTTTACAATATCACTTCATTTATTTTTAAATATTCTTAAATTTGTCTCACTTTTTATATCATTTGTCAGTTATAAATAAATTAAAGCCCTTATAAATGATCGTATTCTGGGCGGATGATGAAGATTGGTAACGTATTCTTAAGTCACGCTCCCACGCGTGTGACTTCACTTGTTATGTATCTAGGTGCAGCGCCAAAGCACTTTAAAAACGGCTAATAATGTGTTGTTCACTAGCCTTTGCTTGACATTTAAGCGTTTCAAACATAAAACTTATTGTGGTAAATCGATTGCATCTCAGAATGCTCCTGGAGCTTTTCTATTTGGCCTTGATTTAAGAACGCAAAAAGAATTTTAACGCAAAACTCAAAATGGTGTTTAACGATTGTATTATCTACCATTATAGCTGTAATGTTATTCATTTGTTTTCCGGTGCTTTTGAAGAAACCTATTTTTTCCTATTTTCTTGCATATATAGTTCTTGCATATTTAGTTCCTCCTCAACGATCATATCCAAGTATTTAATACTGTTCACGTTTTCTATTTGTTTACCATTTATCACGATTTGTGTTTCGCTCTGTAGATTTATTTCTATTAATTTAGTTTTTTCCTCGTTCAGTTTTAACTTGTTCATCTTCAACCATATGATTAATTTATCAATATCAGACTTTATCTTATTACTGCATTCATCCGCATCCTTTCCCTCGGCATAAATAAGCGTATCATCGGTGTATAAACGAATTTTATTTTTTTTTATTATTGAAGGCATATCATTGATGTAAAGAATAAATAATAATGCACATAAAATCGATCCTTGCGGCACTCCTTGTTTGGTATCAATAAAATCGGATTTGATACTATTTACATAAGTCCGTTGTATCCTACTTGTCAAACGCGATCTAAACCATTCAAGCTAATAACCTTGGATCCCTAACTTATACAATTTTGTCAACAGTATTTCCTTATCAATTGTTTCGAACGCACGTTTGAAATCTCGGGCAATTGCTTTCATCTTATTTTTCTTTCCGCCGCCTTTCCATTCATTGGTAATATAATTAACCACTGCCTCACACAAATAATTTTTCTGTACCCGGATTGAAACTTGGATAGGATATTATTTTCTTCCAGATATTCGACCATCAGTTGTTTAACCACCATTTCAATTATTTTTTCAATCGTTCTTCGTGTATTGATTGGTCGAAATTCTTCAATGTGATTGGTGTTTGCAACCTTTTCAACAGGCGTAACCATCGAATCCTTCCATAAGTTTGGGAACTCCCCCGTTGAGAGTGATTTATTTACTATTTTAAGCACAGTCTGTCCCAAATTTTCCCAGTTGTCATTTATAAAGTAAAGTAAAGTAAATTCATGTATTTGTCGTTTTCAATCGATTTTACGATTTGTTCTACACTATTTACAAAATAGTCGTTAATTTTGTTTGCGATCTCGTACTCGGTAAGGATCCCTTTAAAATATACATTTTAAGTTTAATTCCTTGCTTCCAATAACTATTTTTTTTTTTGTATTCCACATCTCTTTCTGTCCATTTGCTTGCCTTAATCTATTTCGTATGTAACAGTTTTTAGCAATTC